>BSBM01000286.1:6102500-7547500 GCA_027924585.1 Larix kaempferi
CCCAATCCCAACTCATCCTAATTTTTTTAAACCACGGAAAAACAATGTTTAAGCAAAACCAAATCTACAGGAATTTTTCTAAACTCGAATACTATGGAAACATCGTAGTAAAACATTGTACTAATCGAAATCTCTCCCATACAAAGTTTTGATCTAGCAGAGCTAGAGAAGCTAGTTGGTGCTAGATCTCCTCCCTTAAAGCTTTAGACTTCTTTTATTAAAAACACTTCTGTCATATAGAGGTAAAAATATCCCAAGTTATATTAAATAAGATTTCGGTAAGATTCTTTTAAACCTTGGAAGTTTTCGCAAAACCCTAAGTATACGCATGTAACAAACAAGCTATTGTTTTAAACAAGAGAGAATTTACATATCTTAAACAGAGGCATCTCTTAAAATCCTCACGGATGAAGGATCGATCCTCTTTAAAAACTACCCTAGCTACTAAGAAATAAGCATAACATTTTTATTTAGGATTTATACACACCCAGATTTACATCTTTAAACAAGTCTTATTAAAACAGGAACCAGGGATCGAATCCCCTTATAAGTTATTCCTAGCACAACTAAATTAACGCTTCACCCAGAATTTACATACTGTGCATTACAAAAGTTAAACAATAGACAAACAAATTTACAAGTTCCCAGAACCCTTTATAAGCCAAGCTTCTTGACTTACGATGTTTCTTGCACAGCGATCGAAACATCGAATTTACCATTTGATAGGCATTTAAATGACTGGATCGAAATCCCAGTTTTCAAAGTAACAATTTCATCAACTTTGTAACATTTCGTATTTAATAAAAAAAAAAGAGTCATGTAGCTACCCTTCCAAAACAAGAATTTAAAACAGAGGCTCGCCTCAGACATCTAAATTATCTACGCCGTCATAAACAGAGGTTTGGCAAATGAAGGCCTTCTATCTTAAACGAAAATAATTATATCAGTAGCAAATCTAGAATTCAGTTATGAATTACGATGAAAAGAGCCAAGTCATATTGTCAACCAAGAACACAACCAACACACAGGAGAAAACAATCAAGACGAAAACATGAGATACATAAAGTAATCTCCAGCTTAATCCATCATTTATAATTTAGGGTTTATCCAGAGACACTAAACAAGAAACCAAAGCGCTTAAACGAACAGAGTTATCGTTTCCATTTAAACTGGTATAAATTCCATACATAAAATATACTTAGGAATTTGCCCAGAAAATAGTAAGGCAAGGATTTCAATCCTTCGTTACAAGCAACATAACCCTATCAGCACCATCGTAAGCATTTAGGAATAAGAAAATTATGTATAATCCTGTAACATTTATATTTTATACCACACCAAAATCCTTTCGGCTTGAGTATGAATAACAACCTCACGGATCCAAGCCTGGTAGCATTTTCATTTACAAAATTTTGGTTACAATTTATCAACGTGCCTATACAGGATTCACAAGTTTAAAATATATACCTAAGAACATGGGTAGGCCCCTTTACGGAAATAGAGTACAAACAAAGGAGCTGCCTCAAACCCTTGTCCCTCCAAGATGGTGCAGCCATTCCAACACACAGTAAAACACCACCACACTCTTATCTAAGAAATTTTTACATGCAAAAGCAGCCATTCCATAGTTTCGCATGATAGGAAAAGGATACGTAGTCCTGGGCATACCCGAGTCTTTCGTGCCAGCATTTCCTTACACTCCTAGTGCAAAACCCCCGTGGAAAACCCTAAGGAGCCATGTTGAATCCTCCTGCCAGTTAAACAAGCTAGGGGTTATTAAAATACAAACAGAAAGACATAAAATGAAACTAGAGGAACAGAGCGAGAGAGATGGAATTTTTACCTTAGGGTATAGCGTAGTGATGGTATCTCTGCACCAAGAGAGCAAGTAGAGCTCTGTATTCGCGCCACTAACAAGAAATGATAGAGTAGGGTGCTACCCCCTCTCCTCCAAACGACATGTGAAAAGGATCTTCGAAGAAGGGAAAACAAACCTTTTACTTGAGCCAGCGTGGAAGCGAGCCACAAGGGCATCACATGGCCTCCTTTATTGTTCACAACCACCTCCACTATTGGATGAATCAATTACCCTTTTCATATAGTCGAAAGTCCCCATCTTGTGGAAAAACATAAACATTTATGATCATAGTATAGGTTATGAAGTTCAAAACATTTAAACCTTTTATCAATGCTTTCAACTTAGGATTATAACTAGTATAAGTTTGAATCCTAGCACCTGCAATCAAAAGTATTTATTACTTAGCTCATAAACAAGCTATGTAAGCCCAGACTCTATAGGAGTCCTTCCACCAAGTCATGTAGTTAAAATATTAGTTCAAACAACCAATTACAAAAGCACATAGACAATTGGGTTACAAGGACAACATCGTAGGGCTTGTAGCTATGCAATAAACCATCACACTATATATTAAAATATGAATCCAATAAACATAATCAAGCAACAATATTAGTACAGCTTAAATAAAGACATACAAACTCAGGACTGTACAGGCAAACACCATATTTAACACAAACGCAAGCTTTCATGAAATTACTTTGAAAAATTACCAATGACTTTTCTAGTGTTACAACACAGTGTTGAAGTTAATTTTAATGTACCTTAGGTCTTATTGACAATTTATACCCTATATAATTGTATTTTATTTTTTTGGATTTAAGGTACATTACAGTAGGGTAATTCTCCTCATGTGTTTTTAACTTTCTCGATGCATAAACTATTACTCCACCTTCCTGCATCAAAACTGCACCCAAACCCTTCCTTGAGGCGTCTGTGCAAACTTTTAAGTCCTTCTCCATATCTGGCACTCATAGGATCGACGCACTCATCAATAGTATTTTAAGCTCAGTGAATGTGACATCGCATTCATCCATCCATTCATACCTAATTCCTTTACATTGTAGGGTATTTATGGGTTTTGCAATTTTTGAGAAACCCTCAACAAACCTTCTATAGTACCCCGGCTAACTGCATGAAGCTTCTCAATTCATGCTCATTTCCTAGCACGGGCCAATCCATTATAGCCTTCACCTTTTCAGGCTCAACTGAAATTCCCTCACCATAAATTATATGCCCTAGATAATGGATCTCCTTTTAATAAAAAGAGCATTTGGACAACTTACCGTACAACCTGTGCTCTCTTAAGCATGACAACACTATTCACAAGTGTTCCTCGTTCTCCCTTTCATTCTTGGAATAGATAAGGATATCATCCAAGAAGACTTGCACAAACCGATCTAAGTACTTCGAAACATGCTATTCATGAGGCTCATGAATACAGCTGGGCATTGTTCAAACCAAAGGGTACCACTACAAACTCATAGTGCCCAAACCGTGTTTTAAAAGCAGTCTTAGGTATATCACCTTTCTTAATTCGTACTTGGTGGTAACCTGATCGGAAGTCGATCTTTGAGAAGACTGTCGCCCCTTTCATTTGATCGAAGAGGTCATCAATTCAAGGTGTTTGGTGGCTATTCTTCACTGTGGCTCTGTTCAAATCTTGGTAATCTATGCAAAGACAAAGGAACAATCCTTATTCTTTCAAAAAATTATGAGTGCACCCCACAGTGAAATACTTGATCTGATGAACCCTAGGTCTAGCAGTTCCTTCAACTGCATTTACAACTCGCAAAGTTGTGGGGTTGTCATCATGTATGGTGTCTTTGATGTTGGATCCGAACCGGGTTTAACCTCAATGGTAAACTTAAGTTCCCTTTTCAGAGGTAAACCAAGCAATTCCTTTGGAAATACGTCACTGAATTTGGATGACACTGGGTACTCATCAAAGGAGGGTCCCTTCGCATTGTTTACGGCTTCAACCATATACAACTGACATCCTTGTTGTATAAATTGTTTTATGTTCATTGTTGATATGAAATGTAGGGACACCTTCCGTTTGATACCCTGGATCTCGATGGCCTCTCCCTTGTCATCAAAGCAAAGAACTTTCTTCCCATAATAGTCCAAGAAAGCTCGATGTTCCTCAAGCCAATTCATACCTATGATGAGGTCATAAGTTCTGAGTATGGTGACGTACACTTTGACTTGTGTAACACTCACCCCGATATCCACTATGCACTTGTCGACACTAGGCCCTACCGCTTGTTTTACCCCTGAAGCCATTTCGACTAAGTTGAAATTGTCATGCTCGTAGGCTTCCAACCCACATTTATCTAATGCATATGGAGAAATAAAACTATCTGTAGCACCAGGATCAAACAATATTATGAGTTTTGTTGATGTAATTGTAACTTCGGAATGTATTTCACCTATGTATATTGTATTCCTATAGAGATGTTATTATTCCTCTATATGGAAGTGTCGTCATTTATATTGTAAGTGTCGTAACTTATACTTGATGGGTTATTAGACCACCTTGATGGGGCCGGCCTGGTATGAGTCATGTGGGTCAAAGGGTTATTAGACCACCCTATTGGGGGTCGTCCCTGTCAGCATTATGTTATGTGGTTAAGTTAAGGCCGACCTAGTAAAGGTTATTAGGCAAGTCAAGTCAAGTATAAATAGAGTGTAGGAGGCACTCTATTTGATCATTCTATTCTTCACTCACACACTCATTGGAGAGTGGCGCACTAGTGGAGGAGGAGAAGCTGCTGCTAGGAGGACTATCTCTCGTACTTGTGTTGTATCATTGCTCTATCTATCTCTGAGGAAGTTGCGGGGTTTTTCATCTTCTTGGTTTTCCCCGGTGAAACTCTGTGTCTCTTGTGTGCTTGCATTATTGTGTCCATGATTAATATGCTGTACATGTTATTCTCTTAGTTAAGATCCTAGATCAGATTGAAATTTCTGAAAAAAACTAACATGGTATTAGAGCTAGCTTGAAAGAAGGCATGGTATGGCATTTATGACACTTGTTGCACTTGCGAAGCTAGGGCTTGATATAGCAAACAACCAGTCATCATATAACTTTCGCTATAAATTCATTTTGGAGAAGTTTCAAGATCTAAAAATCTTACAGGTCAAAGATAAGATCCCCATGTACCTTGTGTCCGAAGGAGAGCCCCCAATTCATTCTACTTTCATATTTATGATCTGTACAATATAGGGTTTCTGCCTCTTCCAGATCTCAGTCATAAACAGGTGACCTAGGAAAAAAGGTCACAACTTGGGCTAGGAAGCTCCAAATGAAATTTCATAAAAATTGGTAGGTAGGGCACGGAATGTACTTTCACAGGGCTCATTTTCAGAGGCTAAAATTGAACCAGTAACATGTGGCACTCCGTACAAGTTCGCTCTCCTGTTTTATCCCATAAACAGGTCACGTTGCGACACTTGGCATAAATCTCTCTCATAGAATCCATTTGAGGTCTGACCTATGGGTTTGGAAATTTAACAGGTCAGGCTACCACATGCAGAAGTTTCAAACCCTGTAGATCTGAAATTTATGAGTTACACCAGAAACAATCAAGTGCATATTTCTGTCAAAACAGAATTGGATTTTGAGCACCTTCATTCATGACTACGAGAATTTAGGGTTTCGGAGAAAGTTGGAATTTTTGTAATCGGAGACCATGGTTGTATGCTCCTCACCAAAATCAAAATTTAGAGACCAAGATCAAATTTTTTGGTTGGGCAGAAAGCCAGACTTGATCAAACCCTAGTTCTGGACTTTGATCAGAAAGGTGAAAAATTAGGGCTTCTGCAAAAATGGGAATTTTTGAAATCTGTGACCATAGTTGGAAGCTCCTTGGAAAAATCAAAGTTTAGAGATTTGGATCAAACCTTTTGGTTGGGTGAAGCTCCGGTAAAATCAAACCCTAATTCAGGGTCCTCCCTAGTGAATCCAAAAATCTAAAAGGCAATTTTGAGGGGTGAAACTTTGCAGTTTTCAAATTCTGAGTATACCAGCTTGACCAGCTCAGAAAGGCACATCTTTCTATCCTTTCAGAAGTTTGAAATTCAAAGTTTGAATTTTTAGGGTTTCTCTGACAAACCCTAATCCAGCTCCAGATCCAGTTTCAGCAAATCAAAGTGGATTGGGTTAATCCTAGAAGATAATGGATTGGTCACCTGCATAAGTGAAGAAGTTCATGTTTCAGAGGGAGATGAGGCTAAGACCTTACTTAAGAAGATTACAAGCAATCTCGACAGATATGACTTATCCAGGTATGTTTCGAGATCTGTTCATGATTAAGTTTATGGTATGTTTGTCTTCATTAAGGTTAGTACAATCTTGATTAACTTTAGACTTGTCATATCACCTTAATAAAATTATGAATGCAGATATTCATTGATTAGGGTTTTGACACTTATGATTGTACTAATGCATTGTGGTGTTGTATGAGGATGATGTTGTCCGCTAATATGAAAGGTACATCTAGAAAGACAAATCAAGAACATATGACCATGGTGACATGAAGAGAAAGACTCGTCCATAGTCATGGATCACCTAGAAGCTCTACTTACGAGGTATGTATAATTTGGTTCCACAATGGTTAACTTATGAGATATGCAGGTCACTAGCACAAGTCATTGAAGAGAACAAAAAGACATCATGTGGTTATGTTAGACATAACTAGCTAACATATGAATCCAGGTATGCTTTTCCTATATCAAGTTAGAATCCTACCTTGTGTTAGGATTTCTTATATAAGTATACTTGGCATGATTGATAATGATTATTCATGAAGTTATAGGTTTGAGTAATCATGGGTTTAGGCATATTATGCTTCTTACTTTGATTGATGATATGAATAACCAGAAAAGTCCTATGGTCAAATAGGAATATGCACGAGTAAAAGAATTGTGATAAATTATCTGTGTATGAAATGATCTTGATCATACATGTTTAAGATTACTTAGAATCATAATGTTTTTTATAGTATTGAGATTATACTAATGAATGTATGTATGAGACCTCGAGAATAACACAATGATGATACTAGCAAGTATGCATAAGTGATCGAGGATGGATATAAGTTCAAGGATAGGTAATCCAGGAAGCAAAGATCAAGAGGGAGCACACTCCAGTAGTTCCTGCAAGGAAGCAAATATTGAGAGGGAGTCCACCCTACAACCAAACAAAGCTAAGTATTTGAATTGTCATTTATTGCATATTTGTTTGTTTAAATAATATTGTTCAATGGTGTATATGCTTATGTTCCTCGACTTAGGGTGTGTATTATGCATATTAGAATAATTGCATTAATGAACAGTATACTACTAATATGCATGTGATGGGTAAGTGGCCTATGGCGTTGTACAACATTCCATTGCTACTTATCTAGAATGAAACCTCTTTGCTGACATGTTGGGAGTTGTGCACACTCTTAACAATGTCCTGGTAGAGATTGAAAGGCATTTAGAAAGTTATGGGATATGGATAAATGTTGTATTGAAGCATTGGCTAAGATAATTGCATGACTGTATGACATATTTCCTTATTTGTAAGAATTTGTTCTGAAAACTATGAGATGTTTCTAATCATGCAATTTAACTTGTTTTGTAGGAAAGATCGTATACCATCACCTACAAAAGGACTACAACATTTGTTCAACAACAAAGTTATCTATTGAAGATATTGAAGTTCCCAGGATCCGGGAAGAATGCCATGAAAGAGGAATACCAGTCGATCATGAAGAATGATGTTTGGGATGCAGTCCCAAGACCTGAAGGGAAGTCTGTTGTGACTTCCAAGTGGATCTATAAGAAAAAGCATGTTGTAGATGGTAGCATAGAAAAATACAAATCAAGGTTTGTAGCTCGTGGCTTCTCTTAGAAAGAGGGGATAGCCTATGAAGAGACTTTTGCTCCTGTAGCCAGATACACTTCCATTAGATCGGTACTTGCTCTGGCTACAATGATGAAATGGAAGATACACCAGATGGATGTCAAGACAACTTTCTTGAATGGTGTAGTTGAAGAGGAAGTGTATGTGTAGAAGCCACTTGGTTTTGAGACACATGACAGGGAGTCATATGTGTGTAGATTGAAGAAATCCTTGTACGGATTGAAGCAAGCTCCTAGGACTTGGTATGGTAGGATATACATCTTTCTATCTAGTTTGGGCTTTACTAAGATCAAAAGCAGATTCCAACCTTTACTACAAGGTTGAGGAAGGCAATCCAGTGATACTACTTCTGTATGTGGATGACCTGTTTGTTACAGGTGAGGATAGATTGATTGCCGACACGAAGAGGAATCTTGCTGTCGAGTTCAAGATGAAGGACTTGGGGATGATGCATAATTTTCTAGGCATGGAGGTGTGGCAGAGTGCAGATAGAATCTTCCTTGGACAAGGGAAGTATGTAGTAGAGATCCTGAAGAGGTTTGGGATGATGGAATGCAAGGCCATGGCCACACCTATGGCATCGAACCTGAATATTCTGTGTGATGCTTCATCTGATCCAGTTGATGTCACTGTGTATCGCCAGATGATTGGGTCCTTGATGTACCTGACAAACACGAGACCAAATATTTGCTTTACGGTGAACACATTGAGCCAGTTCCTAACGGATCCCAGAGGTGTTCACATGGTTGATGTAAAGCATATTCTGAGGTACCTGAAGGGTACAATTGATTATGGGCTCAAGTATAATGCGAATCAAAAGTTTAACCTGCAGGGTTATGTTGATTCGGACTGGACAGGCAATGCTGTAGATAGGAAGAGCACTTCTGGGTGCTGCTTCAGTATGGGATCAGGTGTGATCTCTTGGTTTAGCAGGAAGCAGTCCTGCGTAGCACTGAGTACAGCCAAAGCAGAGTATGTTGCAGCTTGTTCGGCTAGTTGTGAGGCAGTATGGCTTCAGAAGCTATTGTCTGAGTTATTTGATCTCCCATTGGAGGCTACTGGTATCTTTTGTGACAACCAAAGTTGTGTGAAGCTATCTGAGAACCTGATGTTCCACAACAGGTCGAAGCACATTAAGATCAAATATCACTATATCAGGGATATGGTGCAAAGAGGAGCCGTGAAGCTCCTGTATGTTGCGACAAATGAGTAGGTTGCAGATGTGTTGACAAAACCACTAGCCAGAGTGAAGTTTGAATACTTCAGAGAGAGGCTTGGTGTTCTTCATATTGATGACACTTCGAGGAAGCAGTGATGGACACATTTTTTGGAGCCATTCCAAGCATGGTGAGAGGAGGATCCTTCCCATGGCCGTGGATGTAAGCGCTGGATGATGAGCATCAGGACGATGCTCTAGTTACTGCTCTGTATATGCATCATGTTAGATGCTGGACATGATTAGTTCGATCATGTATATGTATATGCATCATGTTGGATGTTCGATATGATCAATTGGATCATGTATATCTATATGCATCATGTTGTATGCTTGATATGATCAGTTGGATCATGTATTTGTATATGTATCAGGTGGATACATTGTATGATCAGGTAGATCATGTATGATGATATGTATAAGGTGGATACATTGTATGATCTTGTAGATCATGTATGATGATATGTATTAGGTAGATACTTGGTATGCATCAGGTGGATGCATTGTATGATCAAGATGATCATGGATGATGAACTTCAGGATGTTGCTCCAGATGATATGCATCAGGATGATCATGTGTGATGAGTATCAGGATGATGCTCTGGATGATGCAGGACGATGATCAGTTTGATCATGTGATGATGACATGCATCAGGACGATGCAGTGATGATGATCAGGATGATCATCTACATCAGGATGATGTATGGTGAGTATCAGGTTGATACTCTGTGGCCATGGAAAGGTTGTGCAAATAAGAATATAATAGCACCCTGGGAGGTTTGCAGATACTCTTTCGAGGTTTTGCCTATGGCATATAATAGCGCCTTGGGATATATGGAAAATGCTCTTTCGAGGTTTTGCTTCGGAGGACATATAATAGCGCCTTGGGAGGTTTGCAGATACTCTATCGAGATTTTTCCTATGGAATATAATAGCGCCCTGGGATATCTGGCAAATGCTCTTTCTAGGTTTTGTCATATGGCATATAATAGCACCCTGGGAGATCCAATAGGTTGAGCAGTACGCTCGTAATCAGTCCTGGGATTCTCTTTCGAGGTTTTGCCATGACCACATATAATACATCCTGGAGATCCGGATAGGTTGTGCTAGTCACGTAAAAGGCCTCGAATGCTCTTTAGATTTCTTGCTAGTCAAGACACTCTTTTAAGGTTTTGTGGTGGGGGTCACATGTAATACGTCCTGGAGATCCGGACAGGTTGTGCTAGTCACGTAAAAGGTCTTGGATGCTCTTTAGAGTTCTTGCTAGTCAAGACACTCTTTTAAGGTTTTGTGACAGTCAACATGTAATAGCCCCCTAGGAGATCTTGACGGTCGTGCTTAGGCACATAAAGGATCCTGGGATACTCTTTCGAGGTTTTGTTGACGCACGTAATAAGTCCTGGGGATTTCACAGTATGGTCAGTGATGATGAAGACCTGCAGGTGGTGGGCCTACATCCAGTATGAAAAAGGACTGGCTCTATAGAACTTCCTATGACGAGTAGATTGGAGATTGATTGAGATAGCAGCAATAGTGACAATGACGATGACTCGATGACGATGATCCAGAGAAGAAGACTTGTGCTAGAAGACCTGTGTTGAGAAATACCTTCCTAGTTAAGAGGGAGCGTGTAATTGTAACTTCGAAATGTATTTCACCTATGTATATTGTATTCCTATAGAGATGTTATTATTCCTCTATACGGAAGTGTTTGTATTCCTATAGAGATGTTATTATTCCTCTATACGGAAGTGTCGTCATTTATATTGTAAGTGTCGTAACTTATACTTGATGGGTTATTAGACCATATTGATGGAGTTGGCTCAGTATGAGTCATGTGGGTAAAAGGGTTATTAGACCACCCTATTGGGGGTTGGCCCTGTCAGCATTATGTTATGTGGTTAAGTTAAGGCCGACCTAGTAAAGGTTATTAGGAAAGTCAAGTCAAGTATAAATAGAGTGTGGGAGGCACTCTATTTGATAATTCTATTCTTCACTCACACACTCATTGGAGAGTGGTGCACTAGTGGAGGAGGAGAAGCTGTTGTTAGGAGGACTATCTCTCGTACTTGGGTTGTATCATTGCTCTATCTATCTCTGAGGAAGTTGCGTGGTTTTTCACCTTCTTGGTTTTCCTCGGTGAAACTCTGTGTCTCTTGTGTGCTTGCATTATTGTGTCCATGATTAATACGCTGTAGATATGTTGTACATGTTATTCTCTCAATTAAGATCCTAGATCAGATTGAAATTTCTGAAAAACTAACAAGTTTAACATTATTGACCTTACTTGATGATTCCACCATAGTGGATTGGTGCTCAGACGGATGGTTATTCATTGCTGTCGAGATCCGATGCTTACTACCCCCACTCCCCATTGGAGCCTTTCCTTCTCGATGCACTATACCGGATCGTAACTTGGGACAGTCACGCTAGTAATGTGGACCTCCACATCCCCAACAAGCAACCTGTAATGGGGTAGGCGAGATGATCTGCTTAGACCTATCAAAGGGGTTCCTCCCCCTGGGGCCCCTTCCCCTGCCGACTGATCCTCTATAATTCCTCACACTTTGGTGAGTTCCTGTGGCTGATTGGGATACTGCCCTGGTTGCAACTGACATGTCTAATGCTGCAACTCTCGATGTATACTTATTTCCATAGGGAGGTGGCCTCGCATACCCTCCCCGAGGGTAGCTTCAAGGGGCCTTCCCTACAAAGCCTGATTGCTGAGAGTTGAATGAATTGATGGGATTTGCACCCAGAATTTCTTCTGTATATCAAGCACAATCAACTGCATCAGCAACCGAAGCCGGTTTCCACATCCTCACTTGGGCCCTGATCTTGGTATTAATCCCGTACACAAAGCGCTCAACTTGGCGTTTGTCGTTGTCCAAGTAGGGAACATACTTAACTAATTCCATGAATCTTTCCTCATAATCCTCCATGGATAGATGCCTTTGTACCAAGTCATGAAGGGATCCTTCCTGTTCTTCCTGGTAGGAGGCGGGTAAGTATTTCCCTTTAAACTTCTCCACAAATAGTTCCCATGGAACAGTGTCTGGGGTAAGGTGCAACTGCCTTTCTTGGTGCCCCCATCAATTCAAAGTGGACCCCTTCAGTTGAAATATGGCTATTTTGGACTTGGATGTGGAAGTGTATTCCTGTAATGTTAAACACCTGGTCATCTCTTCCAACCATGACTCTGCTCGTATCCCTACACGACCCCCTGAAAACTCTGGAAGCCATATTTTCTGAAGCTCCCTTGTGATATCCTGTCTCTCTACCATGTTTACTGCTACTTCGGTATTTCCTCCCCTCAATGGCGGGGCCTCCACTTCTACCTCTGAGGTAACACTTCCCCTTTGTAGTTCCCTGAGTGTTTCGTTTATCGCCTCCAGAGAGTGCAGTATAAGGACGGTCTTTGGTGATGGTACCGACGCATTTTGTTCAAGTAATGTCATCGCCTGACCTCGCCCCTGACCTACTCATGTCCTTGCCATGTGTTATCCTGTATCAGGGCATAATACGACAATTAGCATACATTGACATCTTAACTAGGTTACTATTAAACTCATACTCAGACCTACTAGAGTGTGAAAGTTTATTTATTTCTTCACCCGTAAACGGGTTTTACCTGATATTTAGGCGAATTCCTGACAGTGTGAGGGTATGTGTTCACTACTACATTCCTAGCGGACATCACTATTTTGGTATAAGACACTATGTCTTAGTTACATGAGGCGTTGCACCATCCTCCTGCCTTCGGTAGTCACCGACGACCGCACCCTCCGCGAGGGTCACCCTCGGTGCAATCCCCCAATGTGAAACGTTGTATTTCACTTAAACTGACCTAGTTTTAGTTACCTCGGGTCGCCTTCAACCCGGTAACCTTGTTTGAATTAGGTTATACTTTAGACTTATAGTTTTCATACGTTAATTGGTTAGTCATAATAATCATAACGAATTATTAATTTACTCAACCTAACGTGTAATTTGATTAATTCACTTACTTAAACAATTTAATAATTAAATTACAGATCATTATTCCACATTAATAATTATTTATTAATAATACATTATTCCACATTAATTTACATTAACCCTAACATTATTAATTATCACATTAGCATTATAATAATTAATATAACCTTATAATTAATGTACATTAAAATAGTTAATATACATTAATAATTAATATGTAATAATTAATATACATTATACTAATTAACATTAAGATGACAATTAACATTAGAATTTATAAGTTCTAATTATTATAATTTTTAACATTTAACATTACCCTAATGTTTTAACTTAATTAAACCAAAATTAAAATTTAAACCTATCCTATTAACCCTAACCCTAAGTCTTCGACGCTCGTAGCCTTGCATGAGGGCCACGTGCCCAATCTCTCCACCAAGTTAAAACAGGGTTTAGCCCCTCGGCAGGTCATTTCTTCCATCGATTTTTGCTGAGCGAGTTCTTCCATTCTCCTTTGACGACCATCCCTGCTCCTAAGGGACGAGCTCTACTATGCTTGGGGAGAAGCTTTAAGCCAGCAACAATGTGCAGGTATAGCTGGTTGTATTTTAGTTTGTTTTTTTTGGTATATTTACTTAATACATTTTTTTTCTTACAGTTTTGAGTGGAGTGGTCGTAGCTGGGCTGGGTGCCCTCCACCTCCTTCTGCGCTGCGCACCAGTCGGGACTTTCCTCGTTGGGACGAGGCCGCTGGAACATGGCCGCACTGGCCCATGGCCGCGCTGGATCATGGTCGCGCTAGCTTGGTCGAGCTGCGCCTAGGCCGTAGCTCATGGCTCTTGGCCAGGTTGCCCCCAGGCCGCGAGCCTATGGCTTCTTGGTCGGGTTGCGCCCAGGCCGTAGCTCACAGCTGCTGGCCAGGATGCGCCTAGGCTGCAATCCTGTGGCTGCTAGTCAAGATGCACCCAGGATGCAAGCCTACGGCTGTTGGTCGGACCGCCCATCGCCGCGCTCATGGCTAGGCCATAATATATATATATATATATATATTTCATATATTTTTCTATATATATTTTTGTTTTAAATTTCGATTTGGTTCCAAATTTTGATAATAATTTCTTTTTGTTTTAGTTTAACTTTAAATTAAATTAAATTAAGTTTTAAATAAATTAAATTTTCTTTTCCCTTTTTTGGGTTCATACATATAAATATAAGCATAGCATTACCATATATATATATAACTATATAGATAGGGTTAACAAAAATCATATAATTATATATATCTATATCTATATCTGTATCTATATCTATAACTCTTTACATACATTTTTGGTTCACCATGATACCATTATTTATATATATATATATATATATATTTTAGGTACATTATTAGTCCTGGTATCTAATCATAGATTAAGAATTTTTGAATAAAATTTTATATGTATCTACATATATATGTATATTTTATAGCTACGTCTGTTTTTTTTGTTTTGCAAGTGTAAAACCGGTCCAAGGCTTCTAGCAAGAAGTTGCTCGGCACTTCATTTGATGTTTTTACACATAAGAATTTTCCAGTTAATGCCATGGTAATTCTCGCGGTAATTAGCAAATAGCTTACCGCAGTGTAAATTCCCTCTTTTTTTCTACTGTTCTTTTCAACTGTAGTGAGCCCTCTGGTGACTCCAGATTTGGAACCATATCTCTAATACCATGTGTAGAAACCCTACCTAGGTTCCTCAGTTTATCAATAAAATATAATCTTTTCACAGTTTAATTTCTGTGTCAAATTCGGTTTGGTTTTATTTGGTTTCTGTTTTAGTTTATGTTCAAGTTCTAATGCCTATAAAAAGAATTTACAGCCTGTAAATAAATGCACTAGTTTTCTATTTACGTCATTAACAAGTTTTCATTTACAACAAAATATATATATATATGTGTGTGTGGGTGTGTGTGTGTTTTCAATAAACAATTGAATTTAGGTTATGACTTGAAATAAGTGAAATATTTACATAGTTAGAAAGGTTTTCATACCTATATGAAAAATACCTTAACAATAGCTAGTTGTCCATTTTAGCTCTTCATTGCCCTTATGTTTGTCCTTGCAACCAAAATTCCTTCCCAGACTAGGAAACTCAACCAGCCAAACCAATATATTATATCTCCCTTCCAACTGGTGAGGTCTCGCCGACCACCCAGCTCCAAAAGTTTCCTCTTGGACCCCTGAGCCCAAACTGAGTACAAGCCCAACTAGATTTTCGTAAATTTTCCTCCAGCACTTCCCCTCTGTTCTCCAATTTCCTCCTCTCCAAAATCAAAAGATCCATTTTCCCTATTCTATTCTCCCCCTTATTCCTCCTTTCGCCGACTCTTTCCTACCATAACTACCCCTATCCCCATCATTATTACTCTCTTATCCCCAAGTCCTTCTCGAGCCCAACACTTGACTCAAAGACATTAAATTTGTTTTATTTTATTATATAATTAAAGCTTGGGTTAGTTCAGCTACCAACCGTAAGTGTTTCACATTTACACATTTTACCCACATTAATTACTAGTCATCACTCGTTGACTTCATAATTCAATGTTTCACAATTAAATTTAGAATCAATTAATCTTTTTTTATTAAACATCTCCAAAACATATTTTAACACTTATTTATAAATTGCATATGGTAACTATTTATAATTTACCCTATGTTCTAAATGACTTCGACATAATCATAATTAATTAAATAATTATAAATTAAATCTTATCCATATATTTTTAATTAATTAATTAACATTGTTTAATATTTAATTAACATTAACTGATAAATTTAATATTACTCTAATTGACATTACAATTACCATTTATTATTTTAACCTAAGGTCTTGACTAATTAAGATCATTAATACTCATTTAAGCATTAAATATCCAAGTGCATTAATTACTACCTAAGTTAATCACAACTTGTTAACATTGTTAATCATCATTAACATTTATTTAGCTCAATTTCCATCATAACTAATAATCAACCCTATCATAGTTAATCAACCATAAATTACTAACTTGATGTAATAATATAATCTCTTAACTAGATAAGTAATAGTAATGTAATTAGTCATAATCATGACATATCAATGCCTAAACAACATAGTTTAATATTATTTCATGCAAGTTTATACATATGTAGATGAGTTATGTAAGCGTAACTAATGCTTACATACATCGCGTCGGTACAATAATAGTCTTAACCACACAACATTCATAATCACATAAGTTATTGTTCATTGACGTATTCTTAACATAATTTGAACTGTTGGATAATTCACTTAATTAAATACAATTAACTAACGAACAATTATACAAGTTACTAAGTTATAACACATGACTCGACAAGGTCTTCAACATACACAGTTAATCAAGTCTTCCCTTCTAACTTCACGGTACACCTATCTACCTAATCCGTCTATCTAGTTCACAACTAACTTCCACATCCTATCCTTCTTCTGTTGGACTACCCTGAAGTGTCACACCATGACCGGATCCAGTTACAACCCGTAAGCAGAAGTGTCGACTACATCGACCAAGCTTCCCCAGCAAGAAACCACCAGTCATCATCACACACCTTGGGGAGCGCGTCGTAGCACAGCCCTCCCATGACTCTGGGTTTCGGGGATAAACGGTGGGTAAAGCCTCCATCGCCCTAATGGAACAAGGGACGATGTCTACACCGACATAGTGACTGTTTTGCGACTTGTACTCAGTTTGTCATCGTATAACCAATCTGGGCGGTTGATTTTCCTGAAACCCTACCTCACCCATACATCATGATAATAAACACAATAATCATGCTAAATAAATAATGCATCACTTACATACCATTTATCTTTCGGGGTCCATGTCCCCAAGGTACTATCTCCTTGTAGGATCCAGCTATCACTTAGCCATTTTAACATGTAAGTTAGTCTCCGACATACGATCGAGAATATCATGCAAAATACTTGACATGTATATATACATTTCATCATTAAGAAACAATAAGCAAATCATTTCTATTTACCATGCACCTGGTATCACATTTATACATTTAACATATGAATTTTAACTTGGTATCCACGTACCCATCATTCAGTAATTCACATCTAAGAGACATAATTAACACATGAATATATATCAAAACATGACGACATTTAATAACGGTAACATCACACACACATGTATATCTCGGCAAAATAACAGAACCATATGTCCACTGTGTCATAAAACTGACGAAGTCTTAGAATAATAAGCAAATACAACATATAATGATAGTTCAGGTAATAAGGTCAAAACGGGGCATTACAGTGATGTCGTGACATCCATAAATCATGTAACCAATTTATTGAATGATTGGTAAGTATAAGGATCACAATCATAAGTAATTTTTTGGATATTGTAACCATGAGGGATGTCTGCAATGACTAAAGAGTATTCATTTTTAGGAACAATATTTGCAATGTTTTCACAGTCACCTAATATAACTTGATATTGCACAGTGTTGAACTCATTCCAAATGTAATGATCAATTCTATTATCAAGTTCGACATTTGCAAGGCATTGTCTTCTTTCTCATTCTATTTTGGCTCTTTGAATATGAATTTTAAAATATTTTAGTACTCCACCTGTGGACTTCTTTGGCATCTTTGAAAACAAATATTATATCTATAAGTAATAAAATAGAAATAAATTAAATTAGAAATAAATAAAATATAATGTATCATAAACCAACATGCCCTTTTGAATGCAACAAAAAATTGTTTTTAGTTTTCTATGGAGCTCGACTTTGGATAGTTGCATTTGGCATCATCCCAACTCTTTTCATTCAACATTATAATCATTTCCTCTGGTATTTTAATGTAAATATTGTGAACAGATGATTTAAAAATAAATAATATTAACAATCATATCTAATAATATAACAAAATAATTAAGACATAAAACATGTTAAACTCCCCCCCCCCAAAAAAAAATTATAAAACATAAAAAAAAATCAATAAACTTACTTCTCAAATTCATTGCACATTCCCTCCATTGATAATTCACATGACTTTACACGTGATAATATTGAAGTGATAAGTGTTTCATCCTTCCCTCCTTGTAATGATCTCCAAGGTGTTATCCTCATATATTATGCCAAGTTCTTGACGTCAAGACATGTCTTACCAGTGGTTCATGGAATGGATTTAAACTTTTTAACTTTCTAACGTTTTATGCCAATATTATCCTACAATTTGAATATCTCATCAATCCAATCTCATATTTTCCCCATTCTAAATTTCAACTAGAAATATCTATCTACAACTCTGAATGTGTCACTTCCTTTGACATTTTTTCCCTTCACATTATCCTCTTTAATCGGGAAACCTATTTCCATACAACATTGTTTTTGAAAACTTGAATCAACCTTCGATGTATAGACACTAGATATTTGTTTAAATTCATTATGAATAAATCTCATCATTTGAATAAATGCTGTAGACATCCTATATTCACTATCTATGTTATGATCACATTTCAATAGTTTTGCTTGTACATAGGTTAAACCAGCATAAATGACACATTTCACTATTTCAAAAATAGGTTTATTGGGATATTCATGTATCAATTCTCTCCTTTCCTTTGTAGAATGATTTCCCCCAATCACATAATATTTATAATCAAAACATTTTGATCGATCAAATGCATGTCTAGCGGGAACCTCTTCTGGGTCAACAATAATTAAGTAGTCGACCACATGTGCATAGGGATTACACGTCATCAATTCTTTCAAGTTGTGAATACGCAAGCGATGTGGATTTATAATTTGAAACTTCCCTTGGCCTTCTGTGGGTCTATAGAGTTGCTTCACATTTAACCGAATGTATGCCTATTGTCAACCAAGTTTTCCCTACTCAATCGTTCTTGAATGGCATTTTGTGTTTGACAACACCATCATCTAGATCATCACCTAGAGTAATGATTTCCCTACTAGCCCTAGAATTTTCACTTTTTAATTCAAAGCTAACATTGGATTCAACAAAATTAGATCTCTTCCTCTTATGTCATGAAGGAGTTTGATCTAAATCAATAACAAATGTATTAATGTTAGGAATGGAAACATCATCAACCCTTGTTCTTTTTTCTCTAGATTGTTTCTTATTCTACTTGTAGGAGTAACAACCTCATTGGCATGAATATATTCATTATGTTCATTTGGATTTGCAATAATTTTAAATGTAACCTTTCTAACCTGATTTCATTTGTTTTCCTTTTGTTTATTTTATTTTTGTGGTTGTACTTTCGTTGTTTGAACATTTGACACTTGTTGTTTCTTCTGCTTTACTCCTCCTACCTTGTTGTGATAGCCATTAATGATATCTATATGATTCTCCTCTGTAGAATAAATTCTACCCAACATTTTGGAAAGTGACTTGGCAAAATGCTGCAAAAAATTAAAAAAAAAATAACAACATTAAATTTTTTACATTGACATATCATCCTACTTGTAATAAATAAAAACATTAATAAATAGAAAAATATCAAAACTTGCATTCCCATTCTCAATATGTTGCACGATTTGTGCACATAAATCTATGAAACATTCTTGTATCTTATAATTCAATACCTTCAAACTATATCAAATTTTCTTATACATATTTCCTTGTTTCACTAAGACATAAACAATATCTATACCCGACACCAAACACATATCTCGCACAAGGCCCACTAGTTTATATTTTGATTCAATATATTCAAACTCAACATAATATAAATAAAAACTTTCTAGATCATTCATATACTTGTCCTTCACATACTATGAATAATTCATTTCATTTTCCTCTACTAAATATGTCCAATCTCTATGATTCCTAGTTTTTGGATCAATAGTGTTTTCACCTTTGACATTCTCATACAACCCAACTACTTATTTAGATGTCATCATTACAACTCTTGTTCTAGAAATGTTGACATATATATTTTTATGCCATTTTTCATGTACAAAAAAAATACATTTTAAAATATAGATAAAAAACAATACATTAAAAAAAACTTATTTTTTATTTTTTTAAAAATTTTGCAAGGGGATCGGCCTCCATTCTCTTGGGTGCCCAAAAGAGCATCCTTTTAGTTATATGTTTGTTGGATACTAACCAAAGGGTCTATCCCTTTGGCACTCGAGGAAGTAGGTCTTCTTCAAGTGACCAAAGGGATGCCCCCTTTGGATAACTTCCCTTTGGAAATTATCCAAAGGGGCACTCCACTCTAAAGGGGGGGCCGTTGGAGCCAGTGACGAATCCAATGGTATCCCAATGGATTGGAGCCGACATCGGCTCCAATGGGCACATGTTGAATCGCGTCACTCTAATAGGGTGTCCTATGGTCGTGGGAATCCGTTGGAGCATCTGCCACTCCAATGGTCACCCAAAGGGGTGCTTGTTGGAGCTGCGACTGGCTCCAACAAGCACCCAAAGGGGTACCCACTGTGGCTCCAATGGGCACCTATTAAAGCCCATGGTCGGCTCCAATGAGCGCCCAAAGGCTGGATCTAACGGGTGCCCAAAGGGTCCGCCCCATTTTGAGAGGGATTGATGGGATGCTATGCAAAGGGGGCACCCCATTGCATTGGCCTATCCCCCATGAACGTTTTAAAAAAGTTAACTTTAAAAAAATGAACGTTACAAAAACTTTTTAAAAAATGAAAAAATAACTAACCTTGAAAACGCTAAAAAATCCTCTCTTGAATCTCCTTGGTTGTCATGAAAGCCTCTCGTCTATTGTGCCAAAGTCTTTAATCGATGCTAGAAAAATGTGAAAAATACAAATCAAATTTTTTTGTATGTAGTCTTCATTTGGTTTAACTTGGTTGGTTTTAAAAATGTGGGATTAATCAATTGGCTATGCCAAAGAACTACAAATTTAAGAAAATTACTAAAAAAATATAATAACTAACCTTCAATGTGCGAGTAAATTGCTCCAAATACTTTAATGGATAGTTACAAAGGTGAAAAGTACAAAACAATGGTGAGTTTATATAGCATAAAATATGTTTAATTTAATTAGTTTTATGAATGTGGAATACAAAAAAACATTAGAAGTTAGTTTATTTACCTTAGAGTATGTTTAACTTAACTAGTTTTATGAATGTGGGATAAAAAAATGTAAAAAGTTCATGCATATTAATTAAACAAATGTTTTAACTTATGCTCGCTAAAAGTGAAAAGTACAAAATGAACATGTGTTTATATATACCATAGATTGTCTAATTTTACTAGTTTTATGTTCATGTAGTATAAATGTGGAATTTAAATTTGGAGGGAAAACATTTTGCGAAATTTTCAGAATATTTTGGAGGGAAAAAAATTAAAAGGGAATTTTTTTGAGGGAATATATTTCATTCTCCTAGCTATACGATTGTTGGGGGTGACACAATTGCACTGTTCTATTTTGTTGAAGAAGTGAGGGAAAATAATGTTGAATAGTGTTGTCATTGATGTCAAGAAAACCGAGTGAAATATAGTGTATGTCATATGATACCCCTAAGAGGTAAGACAACATGATGATGCCAATCTTGGTTGATTTGTCAAAGTATTGAAGCATAAAGATGAAGGTGTCGCGATGAATTGGCCTAAGTTTATGCCATGAAGACAAGCCATGCCATGATGAAGTGGCTTAAGAGCATGGCATGAAGACAAGCTATGACGTATCCTCAAATTCCAAGCAAATCAAAGCATCCTTCTTGCAGCAGCATTAAAGAGAAGCATTAAAAGTATCCTTGAATCCCCTAAAGCTAAGATAAGGTGTGAAGATCCATGAAGACATGAATCCTAGAAACTCTTGAAGCCATGATGATGTGTTCACAGTGAAGTGCCTTGAAGAAGCCTTAAAGATGCCTTGAAGAAGCCTTGAAGAAATATTGAAGAAGTCCCTTGAAGTAGCATTGAATAAAAGAAGAGAAGCGCTTGTAGAAGTATCACATGTCGGCGCTACTCATAAAACAAATTGACAAACATATCATGTCATCCCAGATTAAAATTCAAATAAAATGTACAAGTCGACCCTACTAAAAATAGATGATTTTTTTATTTTATATGTGAGGTTGACCCTACCTACGTGGTTGAACGCGTATAAATAAGATCCAGTGCACCTCATTTTAGTGAAATTTTCTCTAAAGCTCAATTCAAGCAAAGGAGAAGGGAAGAGGAGCAAGAATTCAAGGGTGTCAATGAAGTCTTTTGAAGATTCTTTCTAGGTTTTGTGGAAGGCTATCTTGGCACACATTTTGGCCCTAGTTTGGAGTATCTTTGAAGAGCAATATGTTATACTATTTCAGCCCAGCTATTGCAGATTTGGAGGATATTCTCATACTAGTATGTGAATATAAGTTTGCAGATTTAAAAGAGTTTTCTAGTACACTATTTTGGTCTAGTATATGAATATTGTTTGTTGGCATATTTGAGGTGTATCCTGGTACTGTTTTCATCCCTGTTTGTTAGTAGATTTTAGGAAGTATTGTGGACTGTATTTTGTCTTACTTGTTAGTAGATATTAGGAGTATCCGGTAATTTTTTATGCTAGACTTGTTTGCAGATCTTAAAGGGCATCTTGACACATTCACATAAGTAATGATTGGAATATTTCAAGAGTTATTGTCTACATAATTGAGGGCTTTCTTGGCATATACTTCCAGGTATATCAAAAAGGGGATTAAGAGTTGGAACAATAATCACTCTCAAGTACTAAATATGTAAGAGATTAATTCAGTGAAAGAGGTGAACGTTGGAATATTCACCAATACTAAGAGGGGGGTGACTTAGTATTGACCAATTTAAAAAATATTTTTACTTCTTAGACTTGTAATTGCATTCCAAATATCGTAAAATAAAGCATATTATAAGCATAAATACACAATACATAGATATTTTATGTGGAAACCCAAATGGGAGAAAACCACATAATGTTATTGTTATGTTTATAAAGAGTACATTCAATTTTATGTGCACCAACTTCTTGATTTTTTAGGAGGCACCAACCCCCTTTTGAGCACCAACTTACACTTCTTAGGAACCAACCTGAAAGAGACTACAATCTCTTGTCCTTGCCCCAATCCTTCCACCCTGATGATAAGCAAGAACCTACTTATTGTATGAAGACACCAGTCTTCTCATGCGCCACCCTACCACCCTGAAATAGAATAAGAATAATGATGTGCTGATGAATCTTTAGGTAGACTTCACTTTGTCAACAACCTTCTCTTTTCTCTACTATAATCCTCAAGTCCTATTCCTGTAGCTACAACCTTTTCTTTTCATATAGTCTTTGATAATCACATCTACATACCTATAGCTCTTACTTCCTCTTGTCCATACACTATCCTTACTCAGTAAATACAAGCATATAGACTACAATCCACATTATCTCACAACTTCTTGTTCATTTCTATAGCTGCCACCTTTGTATGCAATCCTCAACACTTTTTATTCAAGTTTTGGACCATATATGCATACTCATATCCCTTCATATCATACATAAAAAATTTCTATACAAAGATTCATTTCACTTACTCAATGCTTCTTCAGATCTAATTATTACTTCAAAGAAAATTAAACGATCTATAGCTTGTTGAGATACTCCATGCATTGACTATAGTGCTCAAGTATGCTTGTTGCACAGTGAATAAATAATCATCAAATTGCCTTCCTATATGCCTCATATCAGTCTTCGAACTTGCCTTAAATATGCTTCAAACCATTGATGTTCTTCTATACCTTCATCCTTGTTTATGTTGTACCTTCATCCCTATGTATTGTTGTACATTTTCCCTTGTTTCACTGTAGCTTTGTCCCTTTGTATTGTTGTACCTTTTCCCTCTTTAATATTGTACCTTCACCCTTGTTTACTGCTACAAACTTGCCTTAATATGCCTTTAGACCAGCAAATAGGATCTCCTTCTTCACACACAAAAGAGACCCTAAGCCATTCAAATGAGCTTCCTTCTCCTCACCGAAAGGAACTCAAACTTGGCCTTAGAAAGAACCCAAACTATTTCGCTCTTGTACTTTTCATTTCATTGGAGAAGAGATGGATAAGATTATCTGTGAAATAAGGTGTATCAACCTCTATTTATACAAGTCAAGACACTCTAGTAGGATTGAACTCAACTTAGTATAATATATATTTTTTCCCCAAACTTTTAATAGGGCCAACCTATCACTTTTCATAATGAATTTTTTATTAAAAATTTACTCGAGGCCAACTTGTACTTTGTTTGACCAATTCTTTTTAGGATTGTATTAACCCCCTTTATAGTGAATTTTCCATGCATCTTAAGGGAAATTTAAAGCCTTTGATTCAAGCCTTCTTCCATGCATTTTAATACTTTTGTAGGACATTTCATGTGGACATATCTTCATTACATTTAGGGGCATACTTATTGCTTTTAGGGGGGCATCTTCATTTGTCTTCATGGATTTAGGACTTCTAGGCTTCTTCCTGCTTGGATTTTGACATCAATTACAACCTTATTCAACAATATCCCCCTTAGTCATTGATGGAAACTATCATACTCCCCCTGGGACCATGCTCCCCATGTCTTCATGCTTTCTCTCCCCCTTTGAAATCAATGGAAAATGGAACTCTCGATAACAATATATCTCCCCATGTTCTCTTGCTTTGCTGCTCACAAATGATTTTCTGCAGAAGATTATGCTAATCAATTTGGAGCAGAAATTACTCCTAGTCTCTATCAGAGATACTCAAAAGTCTCCCTCAAGAGAGGCTTTGTGAAGATATCTGCAATATGTTCCTTTGTCCCAATGTACTCCAACTTGATTTTCTTTTATGTGACATGTTCTCGTAGAAAGTGAAACTTTATAGGTATATGTTTTGTCTTGGAATGCATCACTATACTCTTGGATATGTTTATAGAATTAGTGTTGTCACAGAGTATCGGAATAGACTGATCATATTTCATTTGTATGTCTTGTAGAGTTTGATTCATCCAGAGAACCTAAGTACAACATGCTTCTGCTGCAATATATTCTACTTCTATTGTGGATTAGGATATTGAATATTGCTTCTTGCTCAACCAAGACACTAAACAGTCACCCAAGTAGAAAAATGTTCCACTTGTACTTCTTCTATCATCAATACTTCCTGCCCAGTTTGCATCTGTATAGGAAACTAGATTCAACTCATTTCCTTTTAGATACCATAGTCCAAAGCATGTTGTTCCTTTAAGATATTTGAGGGTCCTTTTCACTAATAGAACAAGAGTTTTCTTTGGAGCTTCCTGAAATCTTGCAATCTATCCAATTTACTACATAACATCTGGTCTTGAAGTTGTCACATAGAGTAGACTACCAATCATCGATCTATAGAGTCTCTAATCCGCTTCTTTGGTTTCATCACCTTTTCTTAACTTGAAATTGATGACCCGAGGAGTACTTACATGTTTGCAGTCATCCATTTTGAACTTCTTCAACATTTCCTTGATATATTTGGTTTGGGAAATGAAAATGCCTTCATCTAGCTTAGATATTTGGAGTCTAAAGAAGAAAGTCAACTCCCCAAGTAATGACATTTCAAAGTAACTCTGCATGTCCTTGGAAAAATTCTGACTCAATCTATCATGATCACTTCCAAAGATAATGTCAACAACATACACTTCAATGATAATCAGGATGTCTTGATCCAATTTTATGTAGAGATTAATGTCTGTGTTTCCCCTTCTGAAACCCTCCTGTTGTAAGTATATGTCTAGTCTTGAGTACCAAGATCGAGGAGCTTGCTTAAGTCCATACAAATATTTCTTTAACCTACAAACATAGTATCCATTTTCCAAAAGTAGGAACCCTTATGCTTGTTCGATGTAGACTTCTTATTCTAATTCTCCATTTAGAAATGTTGATTTTATGTCCATTTGATACATTTTGATTCTTTTGGAACATGCATAAGCCAAGATCATTGTGATTGCTTACATTATGGCCACAGAGCAAATGTTTCTTCAAAATATATTCCTTCAGTTTGATCATATCCTTTCATTAGGGGAATTTTGAGGTAAAAAATGGGCCTCAAAACAAAAAAAATTACTATCAAACTCAATTTTACAAGAACCAATCAAATTCAAGAAACAATGAGAAAATCCATAGTTAACCATACTAACTCATAACAGAAAAAAATGCTCATAAATTATTTTTTAATATAATATATATATGTACATAGTACTCTTAAAGTACTTTCACTTTTGAATAAAAAAATATATTACTAATCAAAATTAAAAAAAGGAATCATGACTCATGTATAGTAAATAAGTTATGTTATAGTTAAATTTAAAATCAAACAACGATACGTTTGACACCATCCATAACTACATCCATTTATGATCTTATTTAAATATAATATACATATGATTATAAAGTGGTGTGGCAAATTTATTATAATATATATTTTATTATATTATAATAAATTGAATATATAATATAATATATATTATATTATATTATAATTATTGATTTTCGTACCTTGAAGGTGTTCCCTTAGTAACTTTGTGCCTAAGTCATTAAATCGAGAAAAGTGACATGATCTTTAGCATTAATTTTATGACAAGTGGAATTAATTTCACTTTAGAGTTATGAAGTGACTTTTGAAGTATTTAATGAGAGTTGAGTAAAATTAGATATTCATGGAAAGAAAAACGAATTTACCTCATCCAGTGATTTTCCATCACAAGATTCAATGTGGGCTCTTGGATCTTGTAACCATTCAGCTACCATCATTGAGAACACAAAAAGGGTGAGGAAAAGAAGAGGCACATTGATTCATCCATGAGAAAGTGGAGAGGTCGAATTCTTGAGAAGAGGACACAAGAGAGAGAGAGAGAGAGAGAGAGAGAGAGAGAGAGAGAGAGGAATCCCAAGACATTCAAACATCAGTTTGAAGGCACAAAAATTGGGGATAAACAATCAGCTCGCGGAGAGAATAGGTTGCACACATTTCCATACAGTGGCATGATTTTTTAGGAGCTGATTCTGATAATTTAATTCAGTCTATATAGCAGCAGTTTGTACAGAGAAATAATGTAGTAGACTTGGCACAAATTTCGAGGTATGTAGGGCACAAAATTCGAGACAATTCATTACTATGATAGCAGGAACAAAAATTGAGAAATACATACCATACAGTAGTCACGATTTTTGAGCAGGTGATTGTACTTTTCAAGAAGTTTGTACTGTACTATTTCAGCACGCATTTTGAGGAGGTTATGCACAGAAAACAAGGCAATCAAGACATTGTTTTCATGGCTGAAAATTGGTCTTCTGGTTGGGATAAGTTGTGCTTGTATTTATGATTATACTGTTGTACATTTGAAGAGGAAATAAAAATAACTCTCTCACATAGGTTTTCCCCATTAGGGTTTTTCTTCTTGGGGCAGTTGCCCAAACTTTTCAGAGTCTGAAATTTTGTGTGTGTGCATTTTTCTGCTCATAAGTATTGGTATTTTTCTCTAGTGTTTCAAGCACATAATTTTTTATGAGTAACGATTTCATTTGTAGAAATGCTATGTTGAATGGGTTTGGGCATTAAACTATGATGTTATGAGAAAAACCTGAAACCGGGTTGGGAAGTGAAACTTTTACATGGCATCAGAGCCAGGTTAGAAGAGAAGAGAAGAGAGTTTAGACTTGAGAGGAAGCACCTTTTGTTCACTAGGAAGACTTGTTTTTTGGACTTGCGTTTTCAGTGAGATGGCCACTAGGTTGAGGATAGACTAGATGGGGTTGTTAATTTCAATCCGTGGAAAGCTAGGATTACTTTGCTTCTGTAGGAGAATGAGTTGTGGGAAGTTGTGTACAGCACTCAAGCCAATCATGTGACGATACCTGCAGCTAGAGATGCAGCAGCTAAGGCATCCTATGATAAGAAGAACATCAAGGCCGAGATTATTATTCTTGATGCATTCAAAGACCATGTGATCCTACACATGACTGGTAAGGACAATGCTTATCAAATGTAGGATGCCTTAACCATACTGTACGAGATTTCCAACGAGAACAAGAAGATGGTTTTGAGAGAGAAACTTAAAAGCATCGAAATGGACAAATTGGAAAATGTTGCATCTTACCATACTAGAATCACCTAGGTGAGAGATGAATTAGGTGCATTTGTGGAGGTTGTTGCTGGAAATGAACTAGTGCGGGCAACCTTGAATGGCGTGACCAAGCCATGGGTTGTTTTTGTGGAGGCTATTGTAGCTAGAGAGAATATGCCTTCCTGGGATTGTTTTTTGGATGAGTTCATTCAAGAGGAGACACAGAGAGGATATGTGTAGGGGATTTCATCCAACAGTAAGGAAGATGCGGAGAATGTGGCTTTGACAGTTAAACGGAAGAAGAAGAAATTCAAGAAGGGTCCCAAGGGTGGTGTTATCACGCAACTTGTAGTTGCCCTAATGGATTATCCTATCTAGGATGGTAGAGGATCTAGGAAACTAAAAAGGTGACCTAAGAGGGCATCAATCCTCGGATGGATTGGTTGTCACGACAATCGAGGCACTCTTCGCTTTATGCCACCAAATCCCGAGGTGGTAAAAGGGGAGACCTTGATCTAACCCGACAGGATAGATCTAAAACAAGCCCAGAACTAAAAGTGGTGATACCAGTGGTGATACATTTACAACTTTATGGAAACTAGAGGTTGTACCATTGCAATCGAAATCTTAAATCGATCCCCGAATTGAAAATTGGTTCTCCTAGAATCACTGTCATTTTTTTAGGTTAAAATTTAAAAAATAATAAATTAAAAAACCAGAATTAAAAAAAAAAAAACCTATTTTATTAAAGAAAATTCAAAACTAAATTAAAAAAAAATTATATATATATATATATATATATATATATATATATATAACCATAAAAGAGAATTTATAAATAAATAAAAAACTAAAAAAACAAAATGAAACAAAAAAATTTGTTGTTTAAAACAAATACAAATTAAGAAAAAATATAAAATATAAAATCTTTCATAAAAATTTAAAAAAAAAATCATTTAACAAAAATTAAAATTACAATTTTTAAAAAGATTATAGAAAACCATTTTTTTAAAATTTTAAATGAAATTTTATTTTAAAAATTCAAAATTAAAAATTAAAAACTAAAATTAAAAATTAAAAAAAATAAAGAAAATTAACCCTAACTACCTGTCACCGCTCCCATCCCCCTTCCCCACCCCCATCCCCCTCTGCTTCGCCCTATGCCCCTCCCTTCCTCCATCCCCTCCCCATTCCCCCTTCGCTCCCCTCTCTCTCCTCCACCCTATGCCCCTCATCCCCCCTCCCTCCCTCCTGCCCCCTCCACCCTCCGCCCCCACTCCCCCCCTCCGCCCTCCACCCCCACTCCCCCCTCCCCCTCCCCTCCCTGCACACACAACCCGCCTTTTTCCCCCACTCCCCCCTCCCCCTCCACTCCCCACACGCGCAGCCCACCTTCTGCCCCCACTCCCCCCTCCCCCTCCCCCATCTGTTGGCCCTGCCCCTCCCCGACCCACGCATGCAGCCCAATAGGGCGCCCTTGTGGCTTGGCGTGATTCTCATAATCATGTCACCACAAAGGGGAGTGTGGGCGAAAGAAGGAGTGATGTAGCTCCTTCTTCCGTAAACGTGCCGCCCCTTTACGATGACACGATTCGAAGAATCGTGCCAAGCTGCAAGGGCACCTTGTTGGGCTACACACGTGGGGCAGGGAGGGGCAAGGTCGGCGGAGGGGGCAAGAGGGAGGGGGAAGGGAGGGGGGATGGGGGTCAGAGGGCGGAGGGGAGAGGGGGGTGTGGAGGGGGAAGGGGGAGGGGAGTGGGGAAGGGAGGGGGAGAGGTAAAAGAAGAAGGGGATGGGGAGAGGGTGGAGTGGGCGGGAATTTTTTTTTAATATGTTTTTTTGTTTTTAATTTTTTTATTATTTAAAAAAAAAATTGTTTTTGTTTCCTTTTTAAGTTTTTTTTTGGTTTAGTTTTTGTTTTAAATTTTAAATTTTGATGTTTAATTATTTTTGTAAAAATTGTATTTTTTTAGTTTTAAGTTTAGTTTTTTTTTTTTTTTTCAATTTTGTTTTAAAATCTTTTAAAAAATTACTTTTACATGTAAAATCGGTCAAAAAAACCTTTACTTTTTTTTAATTTTCTCGTCTTTTGTTTTCAAAATTTCTCATAAAAATGATTTTTTTAAGAGACAAGTTTAAGGGAAAACTTCCAAAACAAATAGATTTGTCAATCGAACTAGCTTCTAAAAATTAAAAAAAATCGAAAATGTTTTTTTTTTATCATAACTAGCTACTAAATATATATATTTTTTTGTAAAAGTTGAAAAAAACGCATTTGTAAATAAAAAATATAATTTTTTTATGACCAAGAAGATTCAAAATCGCAAAAAAAGGTCTCAAAATGAAAAATGATGCTACCAATATGCACACTTTCTCAAATGGAGGTAAAAACAACTACGAAAAATTGACCCCCCAAAAAACGAGAACAATGTCGGGTTCTCGTCAAGTTGTATAATCCTTTCCAATGGATAGATCTGAAGAACCCCCATGAAATCTCTCCAAGTGAAGTCGCCCTCCTACAAATAACACACTACTCTAGCATATATAGCATGGAAACATCATCATATAGATTGGATGGCTTAGGCTATTAGATCTACAATCAAGCATGAGAACAATCTTCAACAAAGACACAAGATCTCCCCAAAAAATTCTTTTATTGCCAATAATCCAGAACAAAAAGTCCCTTTACAATGAGGGGGTCCTCTCTCTTAAATAGATCTGAGAGAGACCAAAACCCTAACCACTGTTTAAATTAGTGGTTGAGATTAAAAGATACAATAGAGATCATCAACGGTGGAGATATTTTTATTTTTATTTTTACATTACATGGATCAATGTTCAAGTCAAAGAGGGGGGTGCACTTTTTCCCAATGACGCCTTAGGAGGGGCCAATACAACATAACAACATGATATAACATGGGAGAAAATCATGAGGTTTTCACTAGGGGCATAAATAACCCTAGGACCCAACCTTTCACAAATATATGACATGTCACATAATGATATGATATACATAAATGATCAACCATGAAGTGCGCCCCAAGGGAGAATACATCCTCTCTAGGACGAGGATAACATTTTGTGGAGACCATCCTGGATGAATAAAATCCATGTAACATGCATCAAGAGCCATATCTCATCAACATCAACCATCCCCATGCCATTTCCTTACCCACATTAGCCAAATCGATTTTCCTAGTGAAGCCATGGTCATTTTTTTTGAATAAAAAATTGTTGGTACATCATGTTGGAGAATAAAATCATCATTAGGTCCACTTCCTTTTACCAAAATAAACATCTGAGTGCACCAAGTGAACCAGAGACAAGAAATCCACTAATAGTGACTACACATACTCCATATGTCCATCAAAACATACATCTGAAGCTCAACACCATATCCAGTATAATAAAAATGGCCATATAAATAATAATAATCACTGTAACCGCTGCAAAATGGCCTCAAACTGAAAACTAAGCATGGAAATGGTGTACTGGATACATCTGTAGGATAAGTAAGCAATCTCAAACATCGCAGTCACTGCCTCAGGAAACATGCTAACCAAGTCAAACTGGATTTGACCAAGTCAAAGCACTCAAATTGAAGGTAGAGAAATAATCTGGATGATCCTGTATGCATGTTAGATGAATAATTTTCACAAGTTTTATGTTAGTAACCATACTAAAACATGAAATACATAACAATGGCCATATAATTAATAAAATATACTTGTGTGAGAGGAACCATTAAGTCTTTCATGAAGCTCCCTACATATGCTCACTCAAATACTTAGAAAAATTGATAGGATGGGTGAGGTGAAAAAAAAACATGGCTAGGATAATGGGGGATAACTTCTAACTTTGACACTGTAATCTATCATACATGAGGGAAAAAGGGGAGCCACTTAGACATATGCTGGATAGAAGACACTAGGGAATGGAGGTGCCTCACAAATGGGTAGAGTGCTTGGAATTCACGGGGGCTTCACTCAATAAACCACTATCATAGCACGTTCGTGAAAATACCTTCCAAAATCATTTTTTTAACCCCCTCCCAATATGCCTTCCCAATTTAAAAAAAAAACCCTATTTTCACTAGATATTGTATGTATCAATTTTTCATTAACATTTGTTATACCCCTTTATATTTCTACCTAGTATATTGATATGATACCCCTCTTATGACCCCACATGCATTCTACAATGCACCTTGCTTCTTTCGATGTATATTGTGGATGCACATTACTTCACCCACAATGCAATTACTCAACCACATATCATTATGATTTGCAACATATAATGGTCTAATGAAGAGTTAGGAGATCACTTCTTGTATGTCACTAGAGCAATGCACATAGTACAACATTTATATTGCATGTTGCAGTTCCCCAATCGCTGACTAAGCCTGTTGTGGGCTAGGTATCCAAGCCCCCAAGGCTTGTAATAAGCTCTAGGAGGTTGACTAAACCTCCCAAGGCCCGTAATAGGCACAAGTGGTTGGGTATTCAAGCCCCCAAGGCCTATCTAGGGCCTATAACAAGCCCTGGAGGTTAAGAGCCTCCCAAGGCTATTGGTAACAACTGGCTGAGTGCTATTGGTAACAATTGGTTGTCAATGACCACTGTCTCTCGACTATGATCGACTGGAAACCCACTTCACCACGAAACCCCTGGCCTCAAGCATGCCTCAAGACGCAATTTCCTTGCATACTGGTAAGCCCGAGCCTTGCCTCAACCCGTTTTTTCATCCGACCGTAATCCCGCCATCTCCATTTGGCGGATATTTGGTAGCCCTCCCATATAAAAAATACCCCAAAGTATTTTTGTATTGTTACATTAAATTAAAAAAAAAAAAAAATTTCCCCTTAATATATAAGCAATATAATTTTTAGGTTTTCATGAATATTTAATACCGCAATATGAATGAACGTGGTATTATATTGCCTTCTAGTGAAGCCCCCGTGTTGGAATGCTTCCAATAGACTTTATACAAGCAACCTTTTTCCTTTAATTTACCGTCATCTTTGCACATTTCACATTTAGCATTTGATATTTGACATTTAACATTTGATCATCTTTCACTAGACAACCTCCAAGAGCAAGTGCCCTGAATAGCCTTTAGGGCCTTAGATAATGACTTGGTCTTACCACCATTTCCCGCCACCATCCATAGGTGCGATGGAGTTACCACCAGGTTTCCCTATTGGGGAAAATGACCTTACATCATACAAAGTATGAGTGCTCGTCCCATGGACACTAACTAGCTATAGAAGACATTTTATTTGCTTTGGTGTTTAGCAACACTATTTGTAGCTGGCTTTTGCATCCATTTAGATATAGCATTTATGTGTTCTGATGCTTTTAGGTAGGAGTAATTTTTTTCGAGGAATACAATATAATACCCTGGTGACATAGGCCACACACTCCAGCACTGAGACACAAGGTAAACATGGAGTCTATCAAACAAAGAGGTCTAAGTGGGGGGAGTCCTCAATCTCACTAGTCAAAATAGAAGTCGGGATCAATCCAATAAATGGAAGAGACAAATGAATGGAGAAAGTGAGAGGTGATTCCATCAAAGAGAAGGTAAGTCTAAGTTTGTGTAAGGTAGGAGATACTATCAAGCATATGTAATTACCTTACACTAGGGACTCTCTAACCACTCCTCTTGTTAAATTTTCAGAATTTACTTCAATCTGATCTAGGATCTTAACTGAGAGAACAACATGTACAACAAATCTACAACATATCAATCATGGACACAATAATGCAAGCACACAAGAGACACAGAGTTTACTTGGGGAAAACCATAAAGGTGAAAAACCCCAATAACTTCCTCAGAGATAGATAGAGCAATGATACAACCAGAATACAAGAGATAGTCTTCTCCTAGCAGCAGAGCCTCCTCCTCCACAAGTGCGCCACTCTCCAAAGTGTGAGTGAGAGAATAGAATGTGTAGAATGAGAGAGACACACTCTCTATTTATACACTAACTTGAATTGACCTTTACTCAACTAGGTCGGCCTCAACTTAACCACTTAACATAATGCTGACTGGGCTTCCCCCCACTAGGGTGGTCTAATAACCCTTTGACCCACATGGCCGACCCCCAATAGGGTGGTCTAATAACCCTTTGACCCACATGACTTATACAGGGCCGACCCCAACAAGGTGGTCTAATAACCCATCAAGTATAAGTTACGACACTTACAATATAAATGACAACACTTCCGTATAGAGGAATAATAACATCTCTATAGGAATACAACCACTTTCGTATAGAGAATAATAACATCTCTATAGGAATACAATATACATATATGTGAAATAAATTCCGAAGTTACATATACATCAACACTCCCTCTTAACTAGGAAGGTATTTCTCGACATAGGTCTTCTAGCACAATTCATCTTCACCGTCACTGCTGCTGCTATCTCAATCAATCTCTAAATCTACTCGTCATAGGAAGTTCTACAGAGCCAGTCCTTTTTCATACTGGATGTAGGCCCACCACTTGTAGGTCTTCATCATCTGTACGAACGGTCTGATAGAGGTGGTCTCTTAGGACTAATTTTATGTGCGGATACAATACCGGAAAGAGTATCCCAGGAACATTTATGTGCCTAAGCACGACTGGTAAGATCTCCCAGGACTGATTACATGCATCTCCTCCACAATACCTATAAAGAGCATCCTAGGAACATTTATGTGCCGCAACACGACCGGCAAGATCTCTAAAGAGCATCCTAGGACTTATTACGGGCACACAGCTCAACCTCTCGGATCTCCAGGACTGATTACATGTGGATAGACAAAACCTTTAAAGAGCATCCCAAGAAAATTTATGTGCCGCAGCATGACCGGCAAGATCTCTAAAGAGCATCCCAGGACTAATTACGAGCACAAAGCTCAACCTCTCGGATCTCCAGGACTGATTACATGTCTCTGTAGTAATACCTCATCCCAGGACTGATTACGAGCACACAGCTCAACCTATCGGATATCTGAGGACTGATTACATACTACATAGCAATACCGAAAAGAGTATCCCAGGAACATTTATGTGCCGCAGCACGACCAGAAAGATCTCCCAGGACTGATTACATGCTATTTGCACAACCTACCACATATCATCTCTGACCTCCAAGTATCAACCTGATACTCATGATCCCACAGATCATCATCACACAAAGCATCATCCTGATGCTCATGATCACACTGATCATCATCACTATGCCATCCTGATACATATCATCTGGAGCAACATCCTGAAGCTCGTCATCATGGTCATCCTGATCATACAACGCATCCACCTGATGCATACCAAGTATCTACCTGATACATATCATCATACATGATCCACCTGATCATATAGTGTATCCACCTGATACAAATACAAATACATGATCCACCTGATCATATTTGATACATATCAACATACATGATCTACTTGATCATACAATGTATCCACCTGATACATATACAGATACATGGTTCAAGCATCCAACATGATGCATATACAAAATACATACAAATGATCCAACTGATCATATCCAGCATCCAACATGATGCGTACATACATATACATATAAATGATCCAACTGATCATATCCAGCATCATCCTGATGCATATACAGAGTAGTAACTAGAGCATCATCCTGATGCTCATCATCCATGATCCTCCTGATCATCATAGCATCGTCCTCTTCAGATCATCTCATCGTCCATGAAGCATAGCCCAGATGCACATCATCCAGTACTTACACCACTGACATGGGAGAACACATCTACCACCATTCAGGGAAGGCTCCAGCCCTTACTTTTTCACCATGGGAGAACATATCTACCACCATGTGAAAAATGGCTCAGCAATTATATCATGACCAAGGGAGAACACATCAACCATGTCAGAAAAGCTCATGTGCATCTGCATCTTCTGAACTCATCACTTCCCTTTGGAAGGAACCTCGATCTGAAGTGCACCAAGCCTCTCTCTGAAGTACTCAAACTCCACTCTGGCCAACGGCTTGGTTAATACATCTGCAACCTGCTCATCCGTCGCAACATACTCTGCTTTGGTTGTACTCAGTGCTACGCAGGACTGCTTCTTGCTAAACCAAGAGATCACACCTGATTCCATACTGAAGCAGCACCCAAAAGTGCTCTTCCTATCTGTAGCACTGCTTTCCCAATCTCAGAATATGCTTTGCAGCAACCAGGTGAACATCTCTCGGATCCGTCAGGAACTGGCTCAATGTGTTCACCGCAAAGCAAATATCTGGTCTCGTGTTCGTCAGGTACATAGAGGACCCAATCATCTGACGATACATCGTGACATCGACCAGATCAGATGAAGCATCACACAGAAGCTTCAGGTTTGATGCCATAGGTGTGGCCATAGCCTTGCAGTCCATCATCCTGAACCTCTTCAGAATCTCTACTGCATACTTCCCTTTGTCCAAGGAAGATTCCATCTATACTCTGCCACACCTCCATACCAAGAAAATAGTGCATCATCCCCAAGTCCTTCATCTCGAACTCGACTGCAAGCTTCCACTGCGTGTCGGAAATCAATCTATCATCTCTTGTTACAAATAGGTCATCCACATACAATAAGAGTATCCCTGGATTGCCTACCTCAACCTTGTAGTAAAGGTTGGAACCCACTTTACTCTTGGTAAAGACCAAACTGCATAGAAAGTTGCCTATCCTACCATACCAAGTTCTGCACATATATGATTTCCTGTCATGTGTCTCAGAACCAAGTGGTTGCTCCACATACACTTCTTCTTCAACTACACCATTCAAGAAAGTTGTCTTGAAATCCATTTGGTGTATCTTCTATTTCATCACTTTTATATTTCTCTATGCTGCTATCTGCAACATGCTTGATCTTGATAGATCCATATGGAAGTCATAACAAACTTCCCTTCATGTCTTGGGACTACATCCCAAACATCATTCTTCATGATCGACGGATCATGGCATTCTTCCCATATCCTGGGAACTTCAATATCTTCAATAGATAATTTTGTTGCTGAAAAAATGTTGTAGTTCTTCTTTTGTAGGTGATGGCATACGATCTTTCCTACACAACAAGTTAAATTGCATGATTAGAAAACATCTCATAGTTTTCAGAACAAATTCTTACACATAAAGAAATATGTCATACAGTCATGCAATTATCTTAGCCAATGCTTCAATACAACATTTATCCGTATCCCGTAACTTTCTAGATGCCTTCCAATCTCTACCAGAACATTGTTAAGAGTGTGCACAACTCCCAACATGTCAGCAAAGAGGTTTCATTCTAGATAAGTAGCAATGGAATGTTGTATAGTGCCATAGGCCACTTACCCATGCATATTAGTAGTATACTGTTCATCAATGCAACTATTCTAATATGCATAATACACAACCTAATTCTAGGAACATCAGTATATACATTATTGAATAACATTATGTAAGAAATGACAATTCAAATACTTATCTTTGTTTGGTTGCTGGGTGGACTCCCCCTGAATCTTTGCAACTCCATTCTGATGTGGATTGTGAGAAGTGGTCAACTCCCTCTGAATATCTGCATCCTTGCATAAACTGCTGAAGTGTGCTCCTTTGCTTTCTTGCAGGAACAACTGGAGTGTGCTCCCTCTTGATCTTTGCTTCTTGGATTACCTGTCCTTGAACTTACACCCATCCTTAATCACAATGCATGCTTATTAGTATCATCATTGTGTTATCCTTGAGTTCTCATACATAATCACACATTTATTAGTATAATCTTAATACTATCAAAACACAATAATATTAAACATGTATATTCATGATCATTCACAGATAATAAACATTAGTATTCAAGGTTTCAGGGAAGTCTTCTTTTACTCATGCATATTCTTATTTGATCATAGGACTCTTTTGATTAGTTAAATCATCAATGCATAAACCCGTGATTACTCAAACCTATACCTTCATGATTCTTCTCGTTAGTCATATCATCAATTATGGTAAGAAACATAATATGCATACAGCCATGACTATTCAAACCTATGACTTCATGAATAATCGTTATCAACAACACAACAGTATAAGATCCTAACACAAGGTAGGATTCTAGCTTGATATAGGAAAAACATACATGGATTAGCATGCTAGCTAGTTATGTCTAACATACCCGCATAATGTCTTCTGGTTCTCTTCAGTGACTTGTGCTAGTAACCTGCACGTCTCATAAGTTAACCATTGCAGAACCAAGTTATACATACCTCGAAAGTAGATCTTCTATGTGATCCATGACAATGGATGAATCTTTGTCTTCATGTCACCATGAGCATATGTTCTTGAAGTAGAACATGATTTGACTTTCTTGGTGTACCTTTTGTGTTAGCAGACAACATAAACCTCATACAACACCATAATGCATTAGTACAATCATAAGTGTCAACACCCTAATTAATGAATATCTTTTATCGTGCATTCATAATTTTATTAAGGTGATACGACAAGTCTAGATTTAATCAAGATTGTACTAACCGTAATAATATGAAGACAAATATACCATAAACTTAATCATGAACAAATCTCGAAACATACCTAGATAAGTCATACCTGTCGATATTGCTTGTAATCTTCTTATGTAAGGCCTTAGCCTCATCTCCCTCTGAAACAGGAACTTCTTCACTTATGCAGGTGACCAATCCATCTTCTTCTAGGATTAACCCAATCCACTTGATTTGCAAGAACTGGATCTGGAGCTGGATTAGGGTTTGTCAAAGAAACCCAAAAAATTCAAAATTTGAATTTCAAACTTCCGAAAGGATAGAAATATGTGCCCTGATGAGCTGATCAAGTTGGTATATTCAAAATTTGAAAATTGCAAAGTTTCACCCCTTGAAATTGCTTTTAGATTTCTGGATTCACTGGGGAGGACCCTGAATTAGGGTTTGAGTTTCCCGGAGCTTCACCCAACCAAAAGATTTGATTCAAAACTCTAAGCTTCGATTTTTCTGAGGAGCTTCCAGCCGTGGTCACAGATTTCCAAAATTCCAATTTTTGCAGAAGCCCTAACTTTCCATCTTTCCGATCAAAGTCCCGAACTGGGGTTTGATCAAGCCCGGCCTTCTGCCCAACCAAAAAATCTGATCTTGGTCTCTAAATTTCGATTTTTATGAGTAGCATCCAACCGTGGTCTCCGATTACAAAAATTCCAACTTTCTCCGAAGCCCTAAATTTCAGAAGCCATGAATGAAGGTACTCAAAAATAATTATGTTTTGACAGAAATATGTACCTGATTGTTTCTGGTGTAAATCCAAACTTTTTGATCCAAAGGGTCTGAAAATTTTTCCTAGGATAGCCCGACCTGTTATCTTTCCATCCCGATAGGTCTGACCTCAATTGGATTCTCTAAGAGAGAGTTATGCCAAGTGTCGCAACGTGACCTGTTTATGGGATAATACAAGAGAGCAAACTTGTACAGTGTGCCATGTGTCACTGGTTCAACTTCAACCTCTGAAAAATTTTCCTAAGATAGCTCAACCTATTATCTTTCCATCCTAATAGTTCTAACCTCAATTAAATTCTCTGAGAGAGAGAGTTATGCCAAGTGTCACAACGTGACCTGTTTATGGGATAATACAAGAGAGTGAAATTGTACGGTGTGCCACGTGTCACTGGTTCAACTTAGGCCTCGAATTTTTTTTTCTTCTGAGATAGTACAGTCTGTGTAATACCTGTCACTTTTTATGAAATGTCATTTGGAGCTTCCTAGCCCAAGTTATGAACTTTTTCCCAAGGTCACCTAATTTTGACTCAGATCTGGAAGAGGCAGAAACCCTATATTGTACAGATCATAAATCACAAAGTACAACGAATTAGAGGTTTTCCTTTGGACACAAGGTACATGGGGATTTGATCTTCGACCTGTAAAAATTTTAGATCCGAAAACATCGCCAAAATGGATTTATAGCGAAAGTGCTACGATGACTGGTTTTTGCTATATCAAGCCCTAACATCGTAAGTGCAACAAGTGTCATACATGCCATATCATGCCTTCTTTCAGGCTAGCTCTGATACCATGTTAAATTTTCAGAATTTACTTCAATATGATCTAGGATCTTAACTGAGAGAACAACATGTACATCAAATCTACATCATATCAATCATGGACACAATAATGCAAGCACACAAGAGACACAAAGTTTACTTGGGGAAAACCATAAAGGTAAAAAACCCCAATAACTTCCTCAGAGATAGATAGAGCAATGATACAACCAAAATACAAGAGATAGTCTTCTCCTAGCAGTAGAGCCTCCTTCTCCACAAGTGTGCCACTCTCCAAAGTGTGAGTGAGAGAATAGAATGCGTAAAATGAGAGAGACACACTCTCTATTTATACACTAACTTGACTTGGCCTTTACTCAACTAGGTCGGCCTCAACTTAACCACTTAACATAATGCTGACTGGGCCGACCCCCACTAGGGTGGTCTAATAACCCTTTGAACCACATGGCCAACCCCCAATAGGGTGGTCTAATAACCCTTTGACCCACATGACTTATACAGGGCCGACCCCAACAAGGTGGTCTAATAACCCATCAAGTATAAGTTACGACACTTACAATATAAATGACGACACTTCCGTATAGAGGAATAATAATATCTCTATAGGAATACAACCACTTCTGTATAGAGGAATAATAACATCTCTATAGGAATACAATATACATATATGTGAAATACATTCCGAAGTTACATATACATCAACACCTCTCACAGGTTTCAAACCATGAAGATCAAGATGCCACTATCAATAAACATGCATAGTCACAGTAACTAAAATAAACTATAGAGCAAATGAAACATCTAAATGAAATATAAATGTATACCTCTACTCAATCATATACCTACCTCTGGAACATATGCAACTGACCATGGGAAAAGGACAACACCGACTAACTGCTCTGCACTGAATGAACCATGACTACACCAGAATCATCTCAATGGGGTCATGCAAGATCAGTCATGAAAAGGGGGCATACTTCTCTTGCTGGCTCGGAAATATATACCACTGCTAAAAAATAGGATCATCTCAACCACGGGACTAGCTCAATGGACTGAAAAAATAGGTTTGCATCATGGTAGCCCAACTACAATGTAAGTGATAATAGGTGGGTCTAAGAAACATGGTGATCAGAAGAAAGACATGAGAAAAGTGAAGTGCTTTTCTTGTCAGAAGTTTGAGCACTATGTTGGACAGTGTTCATGAAACAAGAAGAAGCAACAAATATCATCTTTAGTGGAGGTTGATGAGTATGCAGCGAGATTCGCGAAAGAGTTTTCCCTATTTGTTGGTTATTCGGAGAGAGCATCCATTACCAGCATAGAGGGAGAGAATGAGAGAGAATACTAATTGTTTGTTGGACATTCGTTGAGTGCATACACTACCACATGCACTTGGTACATTGATAGTGGGGATTCTAGCCATATGATAGGTGCTCAAGATTCAAAGTTCACTAGGACTAGTTTAGATCTGGAGGTGGTGTTGGGAGATGACACTATTTTCAGGGAATTTGGGTGAGGGACTATCACCTTTCAGAGGGATTCCATGGAGCTCGTGACTGTGAGCGATGTCTTGTATGTCCCTGGGATGAAGAAGAAATTGATATATATTTCCACGATCAAGGATAGGGGATTTGGAGTGTACTTCCTAGATGGGTATGTACACGTTCATCCCAAGGGATCGGGCTGGTCTAAATCTATTGTGATTGGTTTCAAATGTGGGAAACTATACAATCTCTTGTTTCATCCTCTATGGAAGTTATGGCATAGGAGGATGGCTCACTTACATCATCCAAATCTGAGGTTGTTGAGAGATATGGCGACTAGGTTTCTTGAGTTTAACACGGAGAAGAGTGATGTGTGTAGGGGGTGTTCTGAGTTCTCTTGGAAAGTACACCAAGGCTTCTATTCCAGGCAGTGACATTAGATTGGCAAGGTACTCTTGATTTGATTCACTCTTATTTATGTGGTCCAATGTCTTTTGTTTCATTGATTGGTTTGGAGAATTATGTCACATTCATTGATGACTTATCCAGGAAGACCTAGATTTACTTTTTGAAGAGCAAGAAGTCAGAAGAAGTCTTGTACAGGTTCCAAGAGTTCAAATATCTTGTGGAGAACCAAACATGGATGAGGATTGAGTTGTTGAGTTTAGATAATGGGGGTGAGTATACCTCCACTTCTTTTAATGATTTTTATGCACGGGAGGGGATTAGGAGACAGTTGACAGTTATGTATATCCCACAATAGAATGAGGTTGATGAAAGGAAGAATAGGGCCATTGTAGGTGAAGTGAGAGCGATGCTTCATGATCAAAGTTTACCTTTCTTTCTTTGGGTCGAGACTTGCAGTACTACTATATACATTTAGAACAGGAGTCCCCATGGATCCTTGGGGTGCATGACTTCCGAGGAGGATTTTTCAGGGAAGAAGCTTGAGGTTGGCATTTTAGGATATTTGGTTGTCTGACTTACTCTCATGTCCCTTCAGAGAAGAGGACAAAGTTGGAGCCCACAACAAAAAAGGGAATTTTTGTAGGGTATGATGAGACTTCAAATTCCTTCTACAGATATCTTCCTTCACATAGGAGAGTTGTTGTGAGGAGGGAGGTGAGATTTGATGAGGATCGGGCCTTCTGGAAGTATCGTGAGTCGGAGAAGTGGGAGAAGCAGGATTCCATACCTCAAGTGAGCAATTCATGGAGTCCAGCTTCACAGAGTGTAGGTTCATAGGTATCTGGGGTGACTAGTCCACAAGTTTCAAGTGCTTCAGCTTCAGGGACACAGTCAACAGGTTCATCAGGTATAGGTTTAGGTTCTTGGGTTACATGCTCAATGGTTCCCATTTCACATGGTTCACTGATCACAAGTTCACAAACCATTGGATCTACTTCCTTGGGACAATTAGAATGTGGATAAGCAAGAGTAGTCCCCCCCACTAGAGACTACTTCAGGGAATAGGAATCCAAAATGGCTTCAAGACACCTTGAAGGAATCTCAATACTCATAGGTGGATCCCAAGAGAGAATTTCGAGGGAGCAGAGTTCCAGATAGATTTTGCAATTACATGGATATGGTGACAAGTCTTCATGAGTTGAAGCCATCCACTTTTGAGGAGGCTGCAAAGAATCAAGTATGGAGAGATTCCATGATGGAAGAGTACCATTCCATCATGAAGAGTGATGTGTGGGAGTTGGTTCGGAGACCGGAGGGGAAGTCAGTTGTGACTTCTCGGTGGCTCTACAAGATCAAGCATGTTGCAGATGGAAACATTAAGAAGTACAAAGCTTGATTTGTGGCACAGGGTTTCTCACAAATAAATGGAGTTTACTATGAGGAGACCTTTCCATTGGTTGCTCGATACTCTTCAATCAGAGCAGTAATCTCCATTGCAATAGAGATGGGTTGAAACATCCACCAGATGGATGTGAAAACTGCATTTCTCAATGGAATTATTCAGGAGGAGATGTATGTTGACCAGCCAAAGGGATTTGAGATACATGGGAGATATTCTCATGTGTGCAGGTTGAAGAAAGATTTATATGGATTGGAGCAATCTCCCAGATCATGATACTACAGAATAGATTCTTACTTGTTGCAACTGGGATTTCAAAAGAGTGAAGCATATTTGAACCTATACTAATTTGTGGTGGGTGATGATCCACTTATTCTTCTTCTCTATGTTGATGATTTGTTAATTACGGGTATAGAGAGACTCATTCCAGGGTGCAAGTGAGACCTTGCTTCAGAATTTGAGATGAAATATATCGGCCTGATGCATTATTTTCTGGGATTGGAGGTTTGATAAGAACCTGGTCATATTTTCCTTGGGAAAGAAAAGTCTACAGTAGACATCTTGAGGATATTTTAGATGGAGGATTGAAGGCCTATAGACACACCTCTGATCACCAATTGAAATAAGCTTAATGCTTATGAGAGTGAGTTGGTGGATCCTAATTTGTATCGTTAGCTCATTGGATCGTTTATGTATCTGGTCAACACTAGGATAGATCTGTGTTTTGCAATGAACACTCCCAATCCGTACATGGTTGATCCAATGAGAGTGCACTGGATAGCTACAAAACACATGCTCAAGTACTTGTGTGGTATGGTGGATTATGGTTTGGACTACAAGAAATGGGATGGATTCAATTTATTTGGCTACACAGACTCAAATTAGGTAGGTTGTATGACATACTGGAAGAGCACTTCCAGGTGTTGTTTCAGTTTGGACTCGACAGTTTTGTTGTGGTTCAATCAGAAGCAAAAGTCAATTGCACTGAGTTCTACTAAGGAAGACTACATGGTAGCCAGTCAGGCTATTTATGAGGCCATGTGGCTTCGCAAGTTATTGTTGGGATTGTTTGGTAAGGAACTGAGGCCTACGGTGATTTACTGTGACAATCAAAGTTGCATCAAACTCTCTATGAATCTAGCTTTTCATGACAAGTTCAAGCATATTGAGATCAGATACCATTTCATCTGAGACTCTGTCCAGAGAGGAGTTGTTGAGTTGCAGTACATATCCACTAATGAGAAGGTTGCATATCTCCTTACAAAATCTTTAGGGAGGGGCAAGTTTTTCTTCTTCAGAGAGAAGTTGGGAGTGGTTAAGAACATCTTCCTTGATAAGAGGGAGTGTTGATTTTTGTACCTTGGAGGTGTTCCCCTAGTTACTTTGTGCCTAAGTCATTAAATGGGGAAAAGTGACATGACCCTTAGCATTAATTTCATGAGATGTGGAATTAATTTCACTTTAGAGTTATGAAGTGACTTTTTGAAGTATTTAATGAGAGTTGAGTAAAATTAAATATTCATGGAGAGAAAAGTTAACTTATCTCATCCATTTATTTTCCATCACAAGATTCAATATGGGCCCTTGGATCTTGTGACCATTCAACTACCCTCATTGAGAAAACAAAAAGGGTGAGGCAAAGAAGAGGCACATTGATTCATCCATGAGAAAGTGTAGAGGTCGAATTCTTGAGAAGAGAAGGGTGCAAGAGAGAGAGAGAGAGATTGACATGCATGAATCCCAAGACATTCAAACAACAGTTTGAAGGAATGAAAATCGATAAGCATCATTTAGTTCAAGGAGGGAACAGGATGCACACATTTCTAGATAGTGGCATGATTTTTGAGGAGCTAATTGAGTGTTTAATTCAACCTGTATAGAAACAGTTCATACAGAGAGATATTGTAGCATATTGGGCATGAATTTTGAGGCATGGAGGGCCCAAAGTTCGAGGTAGTTCACTACTATGATAGCATGAACGACAAATGAGAAATGCATACCATACAACAGGAATGATTTTTTATGAGGTTCTTGTACTTTTCAAGAAGTCTATACTATAGTATTTTAGCACACATTTTGAGGAGGTTATGCACAGAAAACAAGGCAGTCAAGGAATTGTTTTCATGGCTTAAATTTGGTCTTCTGGTTGAGCTAAGTTGTGCTTGTATTTTTTATTATATTGCTGTACATTTGAAGAAGAAATAAAAACAAAAATTTCTCACAGGTTTTCCTCATTGGGGATTTTTTTCTTGGGGCAGCTGCTCAAAATTCTTAGAGTTTGAAATTTTATGTTTGCGTGTATTTTTATACTCATAAGTATTGGAAATTTTCTCTAGTGTTTCAAGCACATAATTGTTTATGAGTAACAATTTCATTTGCAACAATGCTATATTGAATGGGTTTGGGCATTAAACTATGATGTTCTGAGAAAAACTTGAAGCTGGGTTAGGAAGTGAAACTTTTACATGGTATCAGACCCAGGTTAGTCTGAAGAACCTGCAGCAATTAATGAAAATACACAAGATAATAGAACTCAAAATCGCTTTTATTGATCACAGGCCACTTCGAGGGGGCAACCTCCTTTGAGCAAGATCAATACAAATAACTTCATAGTCACTTCATTGGCCTCAACACATACTTATATACTAAGTCTAGGTGCCAATACTATGGGTTAAAACCATGGGCCAATACAACTATGGGTCAACAATTACTACGGGCGACTTACAAAGCATATGTGCCCAACAAAAATAACACAAACTATGGATCAACAAATACTACGGGACGTCTTACAAAGCATATGCGTCCAAAAACACTATACTAACAAAGTAAAGACATGGGTTCCTAACATCCCCTCTTCCTTAGAAAAAGCTTTGTCCTCAAAGCTTTAGATGTGGAAATTGATGTTGAATCTGAAGGAGTGGTGCCCATGTAGTAGTCATTGGTTGCATGTCGTGCCACTGAATGAATACCTCTATGATAGAGCGAGAGAGAAGAGGACACCATTTGAGTGTCATGGAGGATTTATTGGAAGGCTGTAGACAAAGAAAAACCATATCAACTGCTTGAAAAGTGCACTCAGAATGGTGTTGATCGGCTTGTTGTTTCATTCGAATTCTGGCCATGTGAAGAGTGTCCTGGAAAATGCGAAGAATATGATCATGGTTTCGAAGAACCGTGTCAATTGCCTGAATTGGTGCACTGTTGAGGGTGTATGGAAGAAGAAACGGCAGTTCCTGACCATAGATTGCTTCATATGGAGTAATTTTAGATGCAACAGGGTACCACCATTCAGTCAGAGGGAGCCACTTCGCCCACAGAGGTTGTTGTTCGGAGGCGAAGCAATGAAGATAAGTTTCCAAACATTTATTGGTAATGTCAGCCTGCCCTCCAGATTTAAGGATCCCTTCAATGAATTCCAGAGACATATCTGTCCATATCCGTGGAAGGATGGGTACAGGTTTGAGCAATCCTGGAAGGAGATGGAAGGTATCATATTCAGCCACCATTTGTTGAATTGTCCATTTCATTCCCTACCAAAAGGAGGTATGTTGTGCCTGCTCATATGTTTGGAGGAACCCGGAGTGCCTGACCAATGGAGATGCATGGAGTTCAGAGAAAACATAACCCTTTTGAACAGATTGCAACCAATGTGGAACAAGCAAAGAAATAGCTGAAAGAGAAATTGGGGAATCAATTGTGGGAGAAGGAGCATCTGCCACCAAATTGTCTTGACCCTTCATGTAAGTGATCTCATTGACATAACCCAGGAGTTGGTGAATCCATTTCAGTTGTGCGGGTTAGGAGACTCGTTGTTCCAGGAAATATTTCAGACTGTGGTGAGTAGTCGTGATGTGGAAAGAATTCCCTAATAGGTAGGGTTGCCACGTCTGTACTACATGCAAAATAGCCATCAATTCCTTCGCAGATGTAGAGGTGGCTAAATTCTTACCGGAAAGGTCTCGTGAAGGTGGTAATCCCACTGGTTCAGCAAAGGAACCGACATATCTATCCAAAATTGGTTGGAGAGCCCAAGGAGTAGTGGAGACCGTTGATGGGTGCATCTGAATGGAATGGAGCTGAGCGATGACACCATGTGAATTCTTCTTAAGGAGTTTTTCCAGGCGATGTGAACTAATGATGCGGAGAGACCCTGGTTGTAAGTCTGTAAATTTGTGCTTTTTCCCATTGACTAAAAACTGCATCCAAAGTTCAACAAAGTCCCATAAGATGGGTCCAAGTGTGCATAACCATTGAACACCAAAAACCACATCACATCCACCTAAGGCCAAGGCAAACATGTCAGAACGCAAGTTATAATATTCCATAGAGATACGCACATTGTGACACTTCCCCTTGCAAGGTAAGGTGCCCCCATTGGAAACCATGACTTCAAAGTTGGAGCAAAGATGGATAAAACAATCATCCTGTTTGGCGATCCGAGGGTCAATGAAGTTATGAGTGCTACTAGAATCAATGAGTATGGTAAGAGGGAGCTTCTTGAAGTAACCCCTAACCCACATTGTTTGGGGGGTGGTGATTCCGGCTAAAGCATGGAGAGATATCTATGGGTGGTCTTCCTAATATGGAGGGTCAATAGGTGGCTCTTGAATGTTGACCTGATCATCCATTGTATATGGAGCTTCTTCAACAATTTCAGAGGCAGGTGGAGAATACACATCCAAGAGATAGAGCTTTTGCTGAACACATCTATGTCCTCGAGTGAATTTCTCATCACAATTATAACAAAGCCCTTTTTCTCTGCGTTCTTGCATCTCTGTTTTAGACAAATACTTGATAGGAGTTGGTCGAGGAGCTGGCGGGATGGGGGGTCGTTGAAAACCCATATTTTGGAAGGGAACAAAAGTGGGTTTGGAGCATTGTTGGTTGCAATCTTGTCTTCTGCCAACTTAGCCAACCCCAGGGCTTCCATCATTGTGTTGGGACAGAACATTTTAACCTCTGAGCGGATTTCATCCTTAAGACCACTGATAAAACAACTCCTGTAGAATTCATCAGACAATGCTTCTGTGTGATTGGCTAGTTTCTCAAATTCTGTCTGATACTCTCTCACAATGCCAATTTGGCGAAGTTTAGTGAGGGCTCCTGTGAAGTCATCAAAAGCACTAGGACCAAATCGTTGCAAAAGGAGCTGGAAAAAATGTAGCCATTTTGGCTCTTCATGATCCTTGATGTACCAATGATACCATTGAAGAGCTTCCTGTTCCAAATGAAAGGATGCAAGTGGAACTTTGGTGACATCAAAAGTATAATGCAGACTGAATATTGTTCTGCACGATAGATCCAACCAGTCGGATCAGTACCATTGAAGCGAGGAAAATCAAGCTTCGGACCGTAGAAATTGTTGGAAGAAGAGAACCCATTGTCTGATGAAGACTCAGACTGTCATTTGTTGTTCATGGTTGAATGCTCAAGATGGAGGCCGAGAAATTTTTCATCTAGATCCTGGAGTTTGGTTTGGATGGTTGCAAGTGCTTCCTCCATGGTTGTTGCTCCTATGCGGGTGACAACCATAACCACGAGTTTTTTTTTATGAATGGGTAGAAAAACACAAACAAAAACTTATTTAGTAAAGGGAAATTTGGATTTGGGAAAAATGATGGGTAATTGGGGTTTGAATAGGTTTTGGACACTTTCGAATGGACAGGGAAGCAGAAAATGAGGATTTCAGAAGTGGGGTGAAAGAATGGGAAAATTTGTCAGAGATGGACAAAGAAGTAGAAATAGGGAATGAACATGGTGGCAAAATTTGAAGGTGATTGTGTGAAAATTAAAGAAGTTATGGAAAACCCTAAAAATGGACAAATGTGGGATTTCTGGCTTTGGTAAGTGGAGTTTGGGATAGGGCCCTCAGGAATGAAAGATGCAGAATGGGATGACAGGGGTGTCAGGGAAGTTTCAATGGAAACAGAGTGAAAACAAGGGAGATATGGCGAAAAAATAGAAATTTAAACTTTTTTTTTTCCAGAATGGATCTGCTACGGTACAGAAGGGATCAGAAACAGATGGATCTGTAATGACGCGAAATGGATCTGCAACAGATGGATATGAAACAACGTGGAAGGGATCTGCAACAGATGGATCTGAAACGACGTGGAAGGGATCGAAAATAGACAGATCTAAAACGATGCGGAAGTGATCAGCAACAGATAGATCTGAAACGGTGCAGAAGTGATCGGCAACAGTTCTGGACAGAGGAAATCTGCAGCTGAAAATAGATATGGACCCCATATGCATGGCTTCCTAACGGTTCAGGGGATTCACTCGGCCACCAATGTTGTTTGACAGCTTGTGTATTGGGGCAGTACCCCTCACTCCACGGCTCAGTTAAAACTGATAACTGCTTTGCCACAAATGACAGCTCTTGGTTTACCTCACGGGTGGGAACTAGTCAATCAGGTAGGGTTCGTTGCCCTTTTCGCTGGCAGGTCCTCTCAATGGGCTAACTACTTTGGGGTTCTTATGGTACTCCTCACAATGATTTTTAGGGCATATGCCCAAGTACTTCCCACATTTAAGTGGATAGGGATTATTCCCAGATCCGAACCTGCAACAAATGCGAAAAAAAATTTGGCAGAAATTTCACCCAACGATCCCAAGAAAGTGCTCTAATACCAGATGTGAAGAACCTGCAACAATTAATTAATGAAAATACACGAGATAGCAGAAATAACAGAACTCAGAATCGCTTTTATTGATCACATGCCACTTCAAGGGGGAAACCTCCTTTGAGCAAGCTCAATACAAATAACTTCACGGTCGCTTCATTGGCCTCAACACATACTTATATACTAGGTCTAGGCACCAATACTATGGGTTAAAACCATGGGCCAATACAAACTATGGGTCAACAATTACTACAGGCGACTTACAAATCATATGCTCCCAACAACAATAACACAAACTATGGATCAACAAATACTACGGGACGTCTTACAAAGTAGACGCGTCCAACAACAATATACTAACAAAGTAAAGACATGGGTTCCTAACAGTTAGAAGAGAATATTGGAGATTTTAGACTTGAGAGGGAGCACTTTTTTTCACCGAGTAGGGTTTTTTTTTTGGACTTACATTTTCAGTGAGATGGCCACTGGGTTGAGGATAGAGGACAGACTAGATGGAGTTGTTAATTTCAATCTGTGGAAAGCTAGGATTACTTTTCTTTTGTAGGAGAATGAGTTGTGGGACATTTTGTACAACACTGAAGCCAATCCCATGATGTTAACTGCAACTAGATATGCAACAACTAAGGAATCCTATGATAAGAAGAACATCAAGGCTAAGAGAATTATTTTTTATGCATTCAAGGATCATGTGATCCTGCATGTGAATGGTAAGGACAATGCTTATCAAATGTGGGATTCCTTAACCATATTGTACGAGAGTTCCAATGAGAACAGGAATATGGTTTTGAGAGAGAAACTTAAAAGCATCAAAATGGCCAAATCGAAAAATGTTGAATCTTACCTTACTAGAATCACTCAGGTGAGAGATGAATTACATGCAATTGGGGAATTTGTTGTTGGAAATGAGCTAGTGTGGAAAACCTTGAATGGCATTACCAAGCCATGGGATGCTTTTGTGGAGGTTTTTGTAGCCAAAGAGAATATTCCTTCCTGGGATCGTCTTTGGGATGACTTCATTCAAGAGGAGACTCGGAGAGGATATGTGTAGGGGAGTTCATCCAATAGTAAGGAAGATGAGGAGAATGTTGCTTTGACAACTAAACGAAAGAATAAGAAGTCCAAGAAGGGTCCCAAGGGTGGGGCTAAGCAGCAAGGTGATTAGAAGAAAGACATGAGCAAAATGAAGTGCCTTGCTTGTTATAATTTTGGGCACTATGTTGGATAGTGTCCGAACAAGAAGAAGAAGCAGCAAATAGCAACTTTAGTGGAGGTTGATGAGTATGCAGCAAGGTTTGAGAAATATTTTTCCCTATTTTTTGGTCATTCAGAGAGAGCATCCATTACTAGCACAAAGGGAGAGCATGAGAGAGATTACTCACTATTTTTTGTCCATTTGTTGAGTGCATCCACCACCACATGCACCTAGTACATTGATAGTGGGGATTCTATCCATATGACGGGTGCACAATATTCAAAGTTCACTGAGATTGGTTTGGATTTGAAGGTGGTGTTGGGAGATGACATTATTGTCAAGGAAGCTAGGCAAGGGACTATCACCTTTTAGAGGGATTCCATGGAGCCCATGACAATGAGGAATGTCTTGTATGTCCCTGGGATGAAGAAGAACTTGATATCAATTCCCACTATCGAGTATAGGGGATTTGTATTGTATTTCCTATATGGGTATGTACACATTCATCCCAAGTGATTGAGTTGGTCTACATCTATTGTGATTGGTTTCATATGTGGGAAACTGTACAAGATCTTGTTTCAGCCTCTTCATGCTTTGGTACACAATAGCATCAATAGTTGTGATCTATGCGAGTTATGGCATAAGAAGATGGCTCACTTACATCATCCAACTCTAGTTTTGTTGAGAGATATGATTATTGGGTTTCCTGAGTTTAGCACAAAGCATAGTGATGTGTGCAAGGGGTGTTCTCTTGGAAAGTACACCAAGAATTTTGTTCCAAGCAGTGACAGTAGATCGCCAGGGGCACTTGATTTGATTCACTCTTATCTATGTGGTCTAATGTCTTATGTTTGATTGATTGGTTTTGAGTATTATGTCACATTCATTGATGGATTATCCAGGAATACCTAGATTTACTTTATGAAGAGAAAGAATTCAGAAGAAGTCTTGCAGAGGTTCCAAGAGTTCAAAGCTCTTGTGGAAAACTATACAAGGAGGAGGACTAAGGTGTTGCATTCAGATAATGCGGGTGAGTATACCTCCATTAATTTCAATGCGTTTTATGCACAGGAGGAGATCAAGAGACAACTAACAGTTCTCTATACCCCACAACAGAATGAGATTGTTGAAAGGAAGAACATGGTCATTGTGGGTGCAATGAGAGTGATGCTTTATTATCATAGTTTACCTTTCTTTCTTTGGGTCGAGGCTTGCAGTACTATTGCATACATTCAGAATAGGAGTCCCCATAGAGCCTTGGGGTGCATGATTCCTGAGGAGGTTTTTTCAAGGAAGAAGCCTAAGGTTGGCCATTTTCGAATATTTGGTTGTTTGACTTACTCGCATGTCCCTTCAGGTAAGAGGACAAAGTTAGAGCCCATGGCAGAAAAGGGAATTTTTGTAGGGTATGAGGAGACTTCGAAGGCATTCCACGTATATATTCCTTCACACAGGAGAGTTGTTTTGAGGAGGGAGGTGATATTTGAGGATGAACAAGCCTTCTGGAAGTCTTGTGAGTCAGATCAGGGGGAGCATCAAGCTTCCACACCTCAAGTGAGAAGTTCACAGAGTCCAGCTTCATAGAGTGTAGGGTCACAGGTATCGGGGTGATTGGTCCATAGGTTTCAGGTGCTTCAGGTTCAGGGACACATTCTATGTTATCGGACAATCCACTCGAGCGGACGCAAGCCGGATCTCCCTAGCTCAAAGTGAGTCTAGAACAAATAGAATAGACTACAAGTGCATCTCCTAGATCTACTTAAGGATCAAGTACTAGATGTCTTACCTTTTTAGTACACAATCCTTTCTCCTTAATGTTGATCCACATCCCATGGTCGTCAGATCCAAGCTGCAAGACCTTTCAAGACAAGAAACAAGAGAAACCAGTAAAAGACATCTACACAATAAGCGATCTAAGAAAACAGTTAAGCAGGTAAACTACTCAATATTATTGCACACATGAACAATATTGGTGGAAAGAATTTGTATTACTACAAATAGAGGAGTACATGATAGAGATATAGAACCACAACCAAGGCTTAACGCTGTAGCCCTTCTCCGATGAAGCCAATTGCCATATCCTTCTAAGGAAGTATGAGTTCTCTAATGGGTGAGTGGAGATGTTCTAAGAATGATTTCACCGGCATGTAGATACCATAGTATTCCCCCCTTTGGGATGGGAGTGAGCTTCATTTATATAGGACCAAATGGATAGGGTATGGATAGGATAGGTTGAGGTATGGTAGGAGAGGCTTAAGGGATCTCTCCAAAGGTCTAGGAACTGAGTGCCAGCTCTTCCAAGAGGTCAGGGATAGGGTCCCAAGTCAGCAAGCTTCGAGATGGACCTCGAAGAAGCTATTTTTTCCACTTAATTGACTTCGTCGCACCCTATAATGGAGCAAGGTGCGATGTCACATGTTGCTAGTGTGCAACCTACGACGACCCTTCAAAACTGAGCACAATTGGGTACAAATCCTCCAAGGATGATTACTTAGTCTAGGCATCTTCAGGGGTGTATACACTGAATCTTATGATGAGTAGATTTTGGGTGTAACAGAATTCCCCCCAAAGCATGAAGCTGTTGAAGATAGATGGGTGAATTTCTTTGATAGAAGTAATGGCAATAGACTCGTCGGATGAAGGACACTACTGCAGTACAACTGACTCCGAACTGACAATCTCATATGAAGTACAACATGGCTTCTGACCAATACATTGCAGATCCATGGTAGTAATGACTGACTGAACACAATCATAGCTACTAGACACAAGCGTAGATCCATGATGAGATGATAACACAGCCACGATCAATACAAGAGTGGATCCATGTAATATAACTCAAATACAAACTCCATCGCAACCTGGGTAAAACATGACTCCCCAGGGTCTTCATGCTGAACCCGCAATGATACGAATCTATCCATGTGATTACAAATGTCTTGACATCGAACATGGTAGAAACCACTTGATTACTGACCATTGATGTAAACCGTTAACAAGTATGAGGGAGATCACCATTGATGTCAATGATTCCCAAGGTATCACAGTACATATCATCAAGCATGAATAAATGATTTGAAGTCGAACGCAAGATGAAATCTTTCAATCAAGAGTCAATGATGTAAACTCATGATGAAAGCAAGGTAACCTGCCATTGAGGCATGTAGGGCCAAGGTACTTGACTGGTTTCTAGATTCAATCCTCGGATGATGTGTTGAAGTCTAAAAGGATGAATCTGTTAAAGGACGGCCATGATGAATCCCCCATCAATCGACACAAAACACAACAAAAATGTATAGGGTAGATTGGATGGTACAGTAACATGCAAGACTGACTCAGAGTAGACTGACGTGATGGTAGGCGTACTGACTACAGATGATAAATGATAGACATATTCTTGAACATGGGCATGGCATGACTTGGCAGTATTGACACGACGAGTGAGACACAAATTCTCAAAGCGACTGATGATGGAAGCTTTTCTTTGAATGACTCAAAGGAGTAACAAAACTCAGGAAATAAGTGGAACTCGAGGACAAACAGATGATCCAAGTGTTGTATGCAAATGGAGATGAGTGTTATGTTCAAGAACGACTACATACTGCCACTAATAAAGGATGTAACACAAACACTTTCCTTTTTCCCCATCATGAATGATGAGTGCCTCATGTGTTTTTTACGAGCTTGATGAGGGTAACCAGATGCTCGGTATAGCTCATCTCATAACTGAGTCTAATCCCAAATATTTTCTGAACCTGGGATAGGAGGGGTTTGTCCCATGATGGGCCCTTCAATGTGAAAATTTAACGAGTCCATAGAAGGTAAACTCAGTTGTCATTTCATGTTTAGAGAGTCTGAAAAGAACTAAAGAAGACTCCAATGGTCTTTTTTCGTAAAGTTAGCCTCATCGCCCGAAAAAGGGTAAAACAACACGGGAGAGGACACTTCCAGTCATGATTGGCTTGAGTATACCTTTTTCGTAATTAGTGCCTCCTGGTTTGAAAAAGGGGTAAACTATCAACATGAAGATGATCATTCAAATGCTTTTACAAGCATGAAAGCATCAAGTTTGCTTGGCAATCTTTTCCTATTTAGGGATTCTGAAAAGAACTTAAAAAGGACTCCATGAACAACTTTGTCATGGTTGATGACCGAGTACAACAAAGGAAAAGTAAACTCGACACAGTTCCTTTTCCGTAAATAGTCTAGCGAGGCTGGATAAAGTGATAAACCTATACTTGTTAGACACACTTTTTTAACTCAAAATTTTAACGAGCATGAGAATGGTATCAAAAGCACTCAGAATCTTTTTCATGTTAGAACCAAATCACGAAAAAGTAAAAACTAAGCTCGAACCACTTTTCATGTTTCAACCAGAGCACGAAAAAGTAAAAACTAAGCTCAAATGCCATCTTACTGTTTTTAACGAGCTCGAAGATAGGTTGGAAGAATGCTCATGATGTCTGCTTCATTTTTTAATGAGCTTGTAACAGAAAATGAACTATGCTCAAAATAATTTTCATGGTTTAATGAGCTCGAAACCTAAAATGGAAAGTATGCTCGAAAATGTTCCCAATGGTGAACTCCTTCTCATCATGAAATCCAAATGTTGGTACATGCCCCCAGCATGCTTGCTAGAAGTAAATGACTTAGCTCCAACATGGTGTGGAGAGGCGATCGAGTTGACTTCAACGTAACTTCCAAAGGTTGAAGACATACCCCCAAGCTTCATTTCATCCGCCTAAGGAATAGGCGGGTGAAAAGAAGGTTCAGGTACTAAGTCTACGAGAAGACTCGAATCAAAGGAAAAAGAGTTGGTTTCATTTTTATGTAAGCTTGAAACCAAAGGTAAACTCTGCTCACGGTTAAGGCCCATTGATGGGTTCCTTCCCAACATGATGCCCAGAGGTTGGTAAATGCCCCCAACATGATTGCTAGCAGCTTAACATGGTGGTGTTCTCTCAACATGATTTCTAATGGTACGACATGTGGCATGCCCCCCAAGCTTCATTTCGTCTAAAAATGCTACTTGCTAACCCAACTACCAACCTGGATACTAATATGAAAATGCTCACCAAGGGGGGGGAAACAAGAATCAGAGGAAATGAAGGTTCAAGTTCTAACTCTAGCGAGAGACTCGAACTGAAGGGAGGGAGATCTATTTCATTTTTACACAAGCTTGAAATAGACAATAACTATGCTTGAGGGGGCCCATCTTATTTTTTAACGAGCTTGAAATGGAATAAAACTATGCTTGAAGGGATGGTTTCATTTTTATGCAAGCTTGAAACCAAAGGTAAACTATGCTTAGAGGGGTCTATTTCATTTTTTAACGAACTTGAGATAGAATAAAACTGTGCTCTAATGGATTGGTTTCATTTTTATGCAAGCTTGAAACCAAAGGTAAACTATGCTAGGGTGGTTGGTTTCATTTTTTAATGAGCTTGAAACATAATATAAACCGTGCTCTTACCCCCCATCCTCAGGGGGAAGAAACCACTAAAACATGCGGAACATTCAGGGAAGTATGATGACTAGGAGTCATATGATGAGTGGGTGTCATGAAGGAAAGTTGATCAATGGTCACAATATTCCCATGATGAGGAAAATACATCACTCGAAAGAGAGTGGACACTACAACTTTCATAGCATAGACATAATCACGTCCAAGGAGCGGATTGAAATCTAAAGGACCTTGGACAACCATGACATCAACATAAATAGTCTTACCTCTCAATGTGATAGGTAACTACGGGAGAATCCCTAAAGGTCCGGTAGGCCTTCTATTAAAAGCCAAAATTTGGTCAGTTACTGGAACAAGCTGAGGGGAACCTATAGCTTGCCAAGCAGTTGAGGATAAAATACTAACAAAAGATCCCTCATCAACTATCGTATGAAATATTTCTTTATCGAAAACTCCTACAGATATTTGAAAAGGAATACTCGAAGGAAGACGAGATTCTGTTAGACCATTCCAATCAAAGGAAATGACCTCAATACTTAGGGGGGGTCCTTTAGGAATGAACAAGGTCTCCCATTTCCTAGGACATTCTGAACTGACTAGGAAAACATCAGCAGTTTTGAATTCACTCTCACTTGGAAGATAAGAATGAGACGAAGATTGTGTCATGGTGACTGCTTCAGTCTAGACTTTCTCCAATGAAAGAGCGGGATATAGTGGAGATGAGATCGACTCAATCACTTCACTCTCGGAAGGAAGAGTGGGATCAATTACAGATGAAACTGGATCGATCACTTGGTCAACCAGCGGGGGGTTGAGGGACAACTTACTATTGCTTTTTGGAAGCACCTGTTGAGAACTAGTAATATCTTCCAACCACCATGAAGCTTCATCCATGCTTGGACAAAGGAAAGTATAGTGTATACCCTTGCATACCAAACAAGGATACAGGACTTTACCATTTCGACCCTTCAACAATGGGTCACTGGTTGAGGGAGTATCATCAACATGATGGTCATAGGTTGACGATACAAGCAGTTTGGGGTTTTTAGACCACACTGCTGACACACGGGAAAGACCGGGACAATTCTTGAGAAGGTGATCACCCTTGCAAAGTTTGCAAGGGAACTTTGGCTTACAAGGTGTTCTCATAGAATGAGTGCCATTAGAGGCAGATGGTTGACGCTTGGTCTCTTTCTTATCTTTCTTCTTCTTAATCTTCCCTTTCTTCTTCTTCTCACCACCCTTCTTACTAACATCAGAGTTTTCAGTAGGAGAAGAGGAAGATACGGAAGCCGATTCAACTTTCGACGAAGAAGGAGAAGGGTCACCATGATATTGATGCTCATGTCATGAAGGACCTAGGTCCGACACAATTGGTGCACTTGGTGTAACTGGATTGGAGAATAACCATACTGGTAATCCTATCGTCAATCCAGGAAGACTCAACGTAGCCATAAAGGGAGGACCAACAATTCCACAAGGGGGAATAACAAATGGCACACCCTGGAAAGGGGCTCTTTGGTTGGTAGTCCCGGAAGAATATTTTGTATCTGAGCTCTCTAAGGGACTCTAAAGTACCACACAAGTCAAACACTGCTCAAGTCTAAAAGCAACAAGCAAACTGTGTGAATAGGAGTGGATGAAAAGTCAGGATTCTCACAGGATTATCAAGGCATCGCAAACCACTATATACTGCAGGGTCCAACAATATGACGCGATAAGGAGGATTGGGACCATACCTTTGCCTGCATACCCGATTACCTGGACAGTACGTGCGTTCTAATCTCCCTGAGTGCTGTTCTCGGTGTATTACTTTGCCAAGATGGCCAAATGGTTAACTCAGTTGGTTTCAGGAATCCTAGTGGTGTCTCCTGATATACGCAAGGTACTTGGGAGCTCAAATCTGTAGTGGTGCTATCTAATGCACAACCGTTTGGAAAGAGACCTTCCAATATACTACCGAGTATGTGATACACCCTTCGATATATGCCAAGTACGGATTATGGTACTTGGTGGGTACGTGAAGGAGCTCGATATACCGATAAGTACGTAGAAGACTACAACACCCCCGGGATACAGTGCTGGAAAATAACGACAGTTTCCACGTTTAAAGACATCAGAACATGTCTCTAACTTACACACAATTACTGAATGATTTTAACCTAAGCTAGCGTTAATTTTATCTTGTACGGTTAGGTGGATGCATGAGGTGAGTACATAAATGTAAAACATAATGCAATCCTCAACTACATGATAATGCACATTTTCTTTTCCTTTTCAATGAAAACTACTTAAGGTAAGGAGATATATTTTTTTCTTTCAAACCAAAAGTACTTAAGTAGTAGCGAAAAGAAGAATTCCTTTCTAGAGTGCAATAATTCTAACTTTCTGCAATAATCAGCCAAAAAGCGTAAAGAAATTGAAAGATGCAGCTAATCTTAACAATGTATAAGACAAAATGATGAAGCACTTTCAATTTTCAAATGCATGTATCAAAAATGGGACTTGATAACTAAACACTTTTCATATCTATATACAAAAAGTGAGAGAATATCTACCACACTCTAATCATTCAAAAATTCCCAAGGAAAAATGGCAAACACCCAAACAACTCAAAGGCACTCAAGAAAGGCTCAAAATCTACCAAATGCAATAATTATAACTCATTTCCTATCTTTTTACACTTGAAAAAGACACACCTAAGCTACAGAAAGAAGGACTCCACAAACATTACCAATCAAATGCAAGACAAGGATAAGCACTTAACAATCTTATCTAACTCAAATGCACACAAAACTGAAACAAACCTTTCTTCTTCTTATGAGTGTGAGACCAAGAATTTCAAATGATCAAATTAAAGTAAGAAGAACACTTATGTTTTCCAATTTCATGAATATAGCAAAAGAGTGACAAAATCAATCTTTTCTTTGAACTAAAGTGGAGACAAAGAATCAATCTTCCCCAAAAATGATTGAATAGCTCAACATGTAAGGGAAACGAGATGCATAACCCAAGAAAGAGAGGCTCAAAAAGACATGGATATCCCACACTCTTCAAGTCTTTAAAACATGTCAATCACACTCAACCAAAAATGATCTCAAAACCTTGAGATGGGTCAAAACGACTAAAGAATGCATGAATCCAAATCTCAAAAGACCCAAAAACCAAAACAAACAAGCCAAAAAACACTCAAAACACAAATCATAGGTGGGATCCTTGGCTGGATCTTGCAGCACAGAGGGAGTTCATACAACAAACCAAAGTCCAGACTGTCAAACAAAGAAGAGATGCCTGCATGTCAAAATTTGACAAATTGGCGCACTTTATGTTTGTACACAGTGCGACGTCGCAGTTTGCTTACACGGGAAGCGCGACAATGTCACAGTTTGCCAATGCAAGGGGTGCGACGAGTATCTAATAGGTAAAGAACAGAGACTCAGAATGACACAGAGTCGCTCTGTTTCCACTACCCAGGTGCGACAGGTGAAGTCTAGATTCAAAAATGAATCAGATCTCTCAGCAATGAACCATGGAACGGTTTGGGAATGAGTTGTATAAACTTAGAGGAAGTAGATCAGAGTCTTCAATACGAAGATCTGATAGTGAAATCAACTCCAAGAAGTAAATGGAAAAAAATAAAAGGCTTGTGTCAAGCAATCAATTGAAAATGACTCTCAAATTGACAACTACTGACCAATTTCTATACTCCCCAGTATGGTCACCATATTTGTTATCGGACAATCCACTCGAGCAGACGTGAGCCGGATCTCCCTAGCTCAAAGTGAGTCTACAACAAATAGAACAGACTACAAGTGCATCTCCTAGATCTACTTAAGGATCGAGTACTAGATGTATTACCTTTTTACTACGCAATCCTTTCTCTTGAATGTTGATCCACATCCCACGGTTGTTAGATCCAAGCTGCAAGACCTGTCAAGACAAGAAACAAGAGAAACCAGTAAAAGACATCTATACAATAAGTGATCTAAGTAAACAGTTAAGCAGGTAAACTACTCAATATCATTGCACACATGAAAAATATTGGTGGAAAGCATTTGTATTACTGCAAATAGAGGAGTACATGATAGAGATATAGAACCACAACCAAGGCTTAATGTTGTAGCCCTTCTTCGACGAAGCCGATTGCCATATCCTTCCAAGGAAGTATGAGTTCTCCAATGGGTGAGTGGAGATGTTCTAAGAATGATTTCACCAGCATGTAGATACCATAGTCTTCCCCCCGTTGGTATGGGAGTGAGGTTCATTTATATAGGACTAAATGGATAGGGTATGGATAGGATAGGTTGAGAGATGGTAGGAGAGGCTTAAGGGCTCTCTCCAAAGGTCTAGGAACCGAGTGCCAACTCTTCCAAGAGGTCAGGGATAGGGGCCCAAGTCAGGAAGCTTTGAGATGGACCTCGAAGAACTATTTTTGCCACTTAACTGACTTCGTTGCAACCTGTAATGTAGCAAGGTGCGACGACGCATGTTGCTAGTGTGCAACCTGCGACGACCCTTCAAAACTGAGCACAATTGGGTACAAATCCTCCCAGGATGATTACTTAGTCCAGGTATCTTTAGGGGTGTATACACTGAATCTTATGATGAGTATATTTTGGGTGTAATAGTCTACAGTTTCGTCGAGTACAGGTTTAGGTTCTTGGGTTACAAGTTCACCAGTTCCCATTTCACATGGTTCACCAGCTACTGGCTCACTAATTTATGGTTCATTGGTTATAGGGTCACATACCACTGGGTCTACTTCTTTAGGAAAATAAAAAAATGTGGATGAGCAAGAGAAGCCCCCCCCCCCCATTAGAGACTAATTCAGGTAAGAGGAAGCCAAAATGGCTTCAAGACACCTTGAAGGAAGCTCACGAGTCAAAGGGGAATCACAAGAGTCAGGTCTAGGAGAGCATAGTTCCAGAGATATTTTGCAATTGCATGCCTATGGTGACTATTTTTCATGAGTAGAAAAATATTTCACGGTTTACAATTCAAAACTAAAATATTTCACGGTTTACAATTCAAAACTAAAATATTTCACTTTATTTATCTTATGAGTACTTTATTTTAGTACACTTATGTATTCAAAAGTACGCATGTTTCTAATCATATCAAAGATTATATTTTATTATTTTTATTTGTACATGTATTTTCATTTTACCTTAACCATAGTTACATGAATTATAGTGCAAAATGTGAGTTGTAAATATATCTTCCCCACAAAATGACTATCTCACAATATTTTATTATATCTCTTAGTAGACCCATTTTAGACCTCAAAATTCCCCTAATGGCACATTAATATTTCTTTGTTTTTGGTTACCTTTCCATCTTCGTTGAGCTTGTTTTTGAAGACCCATTTTGTACCAATCACATTTTTGTCCTTTGGTATTGGAACTAGTTCCCATGTCTCATTCTTTTCTATTTGATTTAGTTCTTCTTACATGGCCTCGATCCAATGTTCATAATTTCTAGCTTCTTCAAAGCTGCTTGGTTTGAATTGTGGACAGTAATGAAAAGTGTCCTTGTCCCAATGCTTGTGCTTTCCTTCTTCTTCTGGTTTCTATTCCAACACTTGTATCCCAATAATATGTTATGGGGGATGATTCTTCTAATACTAATGCTTAGGTGTATTAGAAGGTTTCCGAAAGTTATATTGGTTGTTTTCTTTTATGCTCCCAATTTATTCTCTTCTTCTTCATGCTTTAATTCTTCCACTTCTTGTTCTTCAAAGATATCTAAATTTATGCTTTCCTTCTTGGTTTTCAGCAAGTTGATTTCATCAATTTTTACAATGATGCTTTCCACTATCTCGTTGAATCTTAGATAATGGAATTTGTATGCTTTGTTTTTCCATGAGTACCCAACAAATATTCCTTCATCCACCTGAGAGTCAAATTTTCCAATCTTCTTGTCTTCCATTTTTATGTAACATTTGTTTCCAAACACTTTGAAGTGTTTGACATTGGTCGATCTTCATTTCCATATCCCATATGGAGTTTGGTCACTATTACTTATGAGCAATCCTCTATTCAATAAATGAATGATTGTATGCATTGCGTGTACCCAAAATATATCACTTATCTTGGAGTCATTCAACATGGTTCTATCCATTTCTTGTATAGTTCTATCTTTTATTTCAACAATTCCATTTTGTTGAGGTGTTCTAACAGCTGAGAATTCCCTTTTTATTCCATGTTCTTCACAAAAATCCCTGAATTCATTTGAATTGAATTCACCTCCATTATCTGATATCAAGCTCTTGATTTTCAAATTAGTTTCATTTTCAACCATTTCTTTGAATATCTCGAAACATTCGAAAGCTTCTGACTTTTTCTTGAGGAAGCAAACCCATGTCATTTTTGTGTAGTCATCAATGAGCAGCATGAAGTATTGTTCACCATCCAGTCCTTTTTTCCTCATTGGAACACACATATCGTTGTGTGCAATTTCCAGTGGCTTTGTTTTAGAGTATTCCTTTGTCTTGAATTCAACCTTTGTTTGTTTTCCATGCTAACAATGCTTGCACAAAGTATTGGTTGGTTTTGTAATTTCCGACCTTTCTCTTACAGCTTGCTTCTTGTTGATCTTGAAAAGATTTTCAAAGTGTATATGACTCATTCTCTTGTGTCAAATCCAACTTTCATCTTTATTTCCCAAACAACAACTTTCTTTCCCAATTTCATTCAAGATGTATATATTATTTGGAGTTCTTGTTGTTTCCACTAGTCTTCTTGATCCTTATTTCCTTATTTCACATTCTTTTGAATTGAATATGAGTGTGTGTCACTGGCCACACATATGGATAACACTTAGCATATTATTCTTCACATTTTCAACAATTAGTACATTTCTTCCAAAGCATCTTTGTTTCCAATATTGCTTGTACCTTTTCCCAAAATTTTGTCTAAGTTGTCATTTCCAAACATGATAGACCCTTCCTTTTCTTTTTTCAATGACACAAATATGCTTTTGTCACTTGTCATATGCTTTGAGCATCCACTGTCAACACACCACTGGCTTCTTCTATTTTGGGCTTGTAAGGAAAGTCCACATTCCTTAGCCTTCAATTCTTCTTGCTTCTTTTTCCAAGTTCTTTTTTGTTCCTCTATATGATTGGAAGGAACCTCTCTTGTTTCCATCGAAGAGACTATCAAATTGCTTCTGCAATTTCCGGCTGTGTGACAAAATTATTACATTTGTAACATTCAATTTCATAATCCAGGGTCCCAAATCTGTTATAATTTTTGTCAAAATACTCACGAGGATTTATGAGATAATTTCCTTCATAATGATTCTTGGAATTTTCATAATTTTTTATGTTCCATGTGTTTCTACCCCTTGCATAGGCTCTCTAATTTATATCCTTATGCCCAAATTTATAGCAAGAATAACATAAGCCAAGAAAAATATTTTGGAACCTATGTGTGGGTGGTATTCTAGGTGGTACTATTCTTCTAAAATCACGATCTTATTCTTGAGTATTCTCTATTGCTGGTGGATGATTCCATGTTTTCTTGAATGCACGAACTTCTTCTCTTATTTATTGTTGGTTTATGTATGTTCTCTTTCAGAGTCTTGCATTCCTTTTTAATGGAACCTTTGATAGTATTTGCATAACTTCTTTTCTCTACTTCATTTCTTGTCGTCACAAAGCTTTAACTCTTATCACTATAATTTTGTTTGTATATAATTCCAGACCTCTCATAAAAGGGTTTTCTACTGTTGATGATTTCATCCGGTATTTTGGTGTTATTGCCAAAATTCCATTGGATGTCCTTATTCTATAGTTCCTTTCTTAGTAGTAATACTACTTCAGCTTCCATATTCTCCTTTATCTTATCCTTTTCTTCAAGTTGTCTTTTGAGTGTTTCTTCAATCACCTTGGCCTCTTCCAACTGAACCCTTAAGACTATGAAAATATGCTTGTTTTCTTAAGGATTTCTACTAGAGGTCTGAGAGTATTCCTTTAGTTTGCTTATCTCTTCCTTGAGTGACTTGTTTTTCTTCATTTCTTTTCTTAGATCACTTAAGGAACTGAGCAATTATTCCTCAAGATGCATTTCTCCTTCTTCTTCACAGCCTTCATAATTATTCTTAGCAGTTTCCTCTAATTCCATGAAGAGCACTCTTCTTGATTCATTGTCACTATCATCATCTTCATCAGATGAGGAACTATCCCCTTTTGAATAGAGACTTCTTTTTCAAAAATCTTATTTTATCTCTTTCCTTATCTATCTTCTGATATTTCTTTTCTTTCTTGGGAACTTCTTCTTCATCACTATCTGATCCCTTTGAATAAGGACATTTGGAAGCAAAATGACCAATTTTACCACAATTAAAACGTTTGAAAGGAATCTTACCTTTGTACTTGTCGATTCCCTTTTTTAACTTTCTCACAAATTTGGATTCTTCTTCATTGTCTAAATCATCACTATAGCTGGAGTATGAGCATGATTTTGACTTTTGTTTGTTCTTCCTTTTTTTCTTAGAGGCCTTGAAAGCTTCTTCCCTTCTGGATGGATGTTCTTGTTATGTTCTCATTTTGTATGTTGTAAGAATTCCATATAATTCACCCATGCTCAATTTATCTAGATCTTGTCTTTCCTCTAGCATTGATATTTTAGAATCAAACCTCACCAAGAGAGATCTGAGTATCTTCTAAACAATCATTGGACTGTCAATGTTTTATCTCAATCCTATCATGGTATTCACAATTTCATAAACTCGGAGAAAATAAGTTGCATTATCTTCATCTTCCTTCATTTTCAAGTGGTCAAATTGTCTTTTGTAAGTTTGAAGCTTGCCCCCTTTGACCTTAACATCTCCTTCATACATATTCTTGAGCTTGTCCCAGATTTATTTTGTTGAGTTACAATGCATAACCTTAACAAATTTTGATCATGTTAAACCACCTAGAATAACATGCATGGCATTTGCATTACATTCAAAGAGTCTTCTTTTAGTCTTACCTACTGCTGGAGTAGTATTTGGTACAGTGTATTCATGTACTACAACTTTCCAAACATCAAGTCCATGTGCTTGTAAAAATAGTTTCATCCTTATGCTCTAGAAAGCATAGTTCAGCCCATCAAATAATGCTAATCCATGCTTGGTATATTCTCCATGCTTATCCGTTATTCTTACAAGAATATACCTTCTAGTGGTTAAACTGTTCCTGAAGGAACTTTCTCTGATACCAATTATTGGAATATTCACCAATACTTATAGGGGGGTGAATCAACATTGACCATTTTAAACAATATTTTTACTTCTTAGACTTGTAATTGTATCCCAGATATCATACAATAAAGCATAGAAGCATAAATACTCAGTACACGGATATTTTATGTGGAAACCAAAACGGGAGAAAAACTACGGAATGTTATTCTTATGTTTATAAATAGTACATTCAATTTTATGTGCACCAACACAAAGAAAGCACCAAATTCCTAATTTTTTAGGAGGCACCAACCCCCTTGTGAGCACCAAATCACACTTATCATGCACCAACCTAATGGAAACTACAATCTATCTTCCTTGCCCCAATCCTGCCACCCTGATGATAAGCAAGCACCTACTTGATGTATGAAGACACCAGTAGTCTTGTGCACCACCCCATCACCTTGAAATAGAATAAGAATAATGATGCTATGTTGAATCTTCGGTTAGACTTCACTTTGTCAGCAACCTTCTCTATGTTATAGCATAATCCTCAAGTCATGTTCATGTAGCTGCAGCCTTTTCTTTTCATGTAGCTTTGACAATAACATCTGCATATCTATAGCTCTTACTTCCTCTTGCTCATACACAGTCCTTACTCAATAAATACAAGCATCTAGACTAGAATCCACATTATCTCACAAATTTTTGTTCATTTATGTAGTTTCCACCTTTGTGTGCAATCCTCAACACTTTTCATTCAAGGTTTGCACCATATATGCATACTCATATCCCTTCATATCATACATAAAAAATTTCTATACAAAGATTCATTTCACTTACCCAATGCTTCTTCAAAGTTGAGTATTACTTTCAAATCAACTTAAGAGATTCATACCTTGCTGAGATACTCCATGCACTGACTGTAGTGCTAAAATATGCTTGTTTCACAATGAATAAACAACCCTCAAACTTCCTTCTTATTTGTCTCATATCAGCATTTGAACCTACCTTAGATTTTCCTCAAACCATTGTTGTTTTGTTGTACCTTTGTCCTTGTTTATGTTGTACCTTCATCCCTCTGTACTATTGTACCTTTGCCTCAGTTTCACTGCACCTTCGTCCCTCTATATTATTGTACCTTCTCTCTCTTTATTGTTGTACCCTTTCCCTTCTTTACTGATACAAACTTGCCTTAATATTCCTTTAGACCAGCAAACGGGAGCTCCTTCTTCTCTCATAAAAGAGACCCTAAACCAACAAACCGATCCTCCTTCTCCTCACCAAAAGGAACTCAAACCTTGCCTTATAAAGAACCCAAATTGTTTCTCTCTTGTACTTTTCATTTCACCAAAGAAGAGATGGATAAGATGATGTGTGAAATGAGGCGTATCAACCTCTATTTATACAAGTCAATACACTCTAGTAGGGTCAACCTCACATTTGTATAATATATATTTTTTCTTCAAACTTTTAATAGGGTCAACCTATCACTTTTCATAATGAATTTTTTATTAAAAATTTACTCGGGGTCAACTTGTACTTCGTTTGACCAATCTTTACCCCTTTTTTAGGGCATCTTCTATGCATCTTAAGGGATCTTTAAATACCTTGATTCAAACCTTCTTTCGTGCATTTTTAAGACTTTTGTAGGACATTTCATGTGGACATTTATTCATTACATTTATGGGTTTCCTTATTGATTTTAGGGTAATCTTCATTTGTCTTCATGGCTTTAGGACTTATAGGATTCTTCCTGCTTTGATTTTGACATCAATGACAACCTTATTCAACAATAAAAATTGCAAGGAATATTTTAAGGGTTATTGTCTACATAATTGAGGGCTTTCTTGGCACATAATTCCAAGTTCCAAGTATATCAAAAAGGGGCTTAAGAGTTGGAACAATAATCACTCTCAAGAAGTTATGAATATGTGAGAGAATAAGTCAGTGAAAGAGGTGAACTATTGACATACTTGTTACACCTCAAATCGACATGATGTGTACTATTGAGAGTCTTCATGTCATATCACCCTGAGAAACATGATGGTTTTGCCTCCTAGGGGTGTTAGGACCCTTCATTTTAATGTTGTTCCCTTCCCTAGTCACACTTGGAAGCAAATCCAACAAGCAAGGGATTGAAACCCACCTTAACCACCTCCCAAAACTACCTCTTACTGGAATTTTTGTACCTTGCTAGCATCCCTAGGAGTGACAATTTCATATTTTTTGTGCCTTGCATGCTTGTGGGGGAGAAAAAATTTCATCTTTTTTTCATTTTGCTTAGTTATAGGGGCACGAAAATATCAGTTTAGGCTTATCCCTTTGATTTTGGATCTTGATCTCATGGATATTTTCATGGGATGAAGCACCCCTTCGAATCCCATCTCGCAATTCCCTCCTTGGCATGGTTTAGATCCATGATCCACATCTTCCTCACTTAGATCCATAATCTCCTCTTATTGGTTGGCCTCCCAAATATTACTTAAAGAGAGCCATCCATGAGCTATGGGGGGAGTTCTTGGAAGCACCATACCTATTATCCTAAGTTTCTTGCAAGGGTGGTGAAGGAGAGCTTGGAGGATGATCATGCTGCAACAAATTCAAGTATAATCCATTTTGATGTACATGTCTTCATGGATTTTCTATTAATATAACTTAGCCTATTCCTCCCATTTTCATGTCTTTAATGATGAATGCATGAAATTGTCTCTATTTTTCTAGTTAGATATTTTGTATACATATATTGATTTGGAGAAGGTGTTGTTTTTATTTTGTGAACAGGTTCATAAGTCCATGATCAAAGGCTGGATTTGGAGGAACTTAGTTGTAGTGAGGAAAACCATCAAATTGAGGTGAGCCATCTACCTACTCTATCTGTCCATAGCTTGTTAGTTTGTGTACATAGTGGAGTTAAGCCACTATCTTTTGTTGATAATATTGGGGACACGTTTCCAACCTATGTACATCATGTTGGGTAAAGACTTGATAATGGGTATCACCTTGAGTAACAACCTTTGGACATCATGTTGGGAGGGAACCAGTCAATGGGCCTCATTCCAAGCATAGTTTAGTTTCAAATTCAAGATCGCTAAAAACTGAAACCATCATTCCAAGCATAGTTCATTTTATGTTGCAAGCTTGTTAAGAAATGAAGAAAATACCACCGGCATTCTTCCAACATTTCTTCAAGCTCGTTAAAAACAGTAAGATGGTTTTGAGCTTACTTTTTCCCTTTTCGTGCTCTGGTTAAAAATATGAAGAGTGGTTCGAGCTTACTTTTTCCTTTTTCCTGCTCTAGGTCCAAACATGAAAAATATTTCGAGTATAATTTTATCACTTTTTCAGGCTCATAAAAACTATTACGAAAAAGGAACCCTTGGTGTTTCCTTCAAGTTATTTTCAGACTCCCAAAATATGAAAAGATCATCGAGCGAACTTGATTTCTTTCACACCCGTAAAAGGATTTTTTTTTATTTTTTATTTTTTCTTGTAAGTTAGGTTAGTTCCTTATATTTCCATTAGAAAAAGATACAGAGTTTTGCAGGGCCTTCTCAAGGCTGGGAAAAAAGACCCGAAACCAAAATTTAAGCAGTATTCCCCGAAAGGAAACAAGATTGTACTAGAAAGTTTGAGAATTGCTATCGAGTCTACAAAGGTAAATTTCCAGGAAACTAAAAATAGCAATAGTGACCATAATGACATATCGAAACCAAAAATAAATACATAGGCTAAACAAAAATCGAGCTAAATATTCAGACCGGTCGTACCTTCTTGAGAACCTAGCTCCTTGGCGAGTTTGATGCCGAGACGGTGGGCAATTTGCTGTTGATTTTGGAGGATCTGCCTGAGATAACCAACCATATCATCTTGCTACAGAAGAATTTCCTCATGAAATTCTCCTTTTTCTACCAGGGCTTTCCAAGAACTAACTTATGCATCCAATGACAATCCAGGGTCCTTTGGTAAAGGGTGGTGCGACCTCTGTTGTTCCTTGGGTTAGGGACCAGAGCTTCGAATTCATTCATGATTTCTGTATCCGAAATACAGCATCGAGACACCTGAGCATATTCTTCAGCTTCCTGAATGTTCTCCTGAGCTTGATTTGGGATTTCTTCCTTGTAACGACGGGCCTTCCCCACTATGCCGCGCATGAAGCGCACTGGCGGGTAACTAAAATTTTATAGATAAAAAAGGTATGAGTTTTAAGCCTATTGATGACTGGTATAGATAGATTCCTTATTGGATTGGATTAACATATTTTATTAGGATTAAAACCCCGATGTTAATCCCATAACCCATCATACACATGATAGAGGAGACCTTGACACACAATCCCTACCCCCCTTACATTATCACCTCATATTTCTACATTCACCCTTCAATACGTTGTCAACGCCCAAGACAGTCACCTAGGAAGGACCGGGCTATCCAGCTACAAGAGAACCAGGAACAGGGAGCTCTCCTCTTTTTCTGCCTGACTCTTTGGTCTTAAGAATGATTATCCTTCTCCGACCCTTCCTGTCCAACTGGAGGGGATAGCTAATGCATTCCACTCCTCAAATCAGGTGTAGAACGCATTATTTGCCCCCCCCCCCCCCGGTTGGACAAGAAGGGTCGGAGAAGGGAAATCATTCTTAGGATCAAAGAGTCAGGCGGAAAAAGGGAGGATGACAATCTTCCATGAACAATGACAGTGCCGAGGAGGGAGATTCGCAGGGCAGTGTTCCAAGCTCTGTCCAAACGTTTGCAGCTTATCCTTTCTCCTGGGGATGTATGGACCCACTTCCTCTCTCTACCATACCTTATAATGAATTTGGGTGTACCACCCCACTCGGATTTCTTCATGGGAGTAATGGCCATTACTCAGAGCCAGACCAAAACCAAGAGACAAGACCAAGCGCACGTAGGAGTGGTTAATCGGCAGTACTTTGCAGGTTGGTGGTATTCATTTCCTGCTTTATGATGACTTCCGGGGATGCATGGATGACTCGGGTGGGAATATGTCCAGCCTCGTGGTTGGCATGGGCGGGCATGTGTGCCTCGTGTCTATCTACCAATTATCGTGGCTTACACTTAGCACCCGCTGTGGGGGAGGCTCGTAAAAGGATTTGATAGGGGACCTATTCAGTTTTAGTTTACCCATTTTTCGGGATGAGTAGTATTAACTACGAAAAAATAATACCTTAGCGTACCATCAACTAAGAGAGTTCTCCTTTGCATTGTTTTACCTTTATTTCAGGCTTACGAGACTAACTTTACTAAAAAGGCCATTTTGGAGTCTTCTTTAGATTATTTCAGACTCTCTAAATATGAAAAATTGTTGAGTTTTCCTTCCTTAGACTCGTAAAATCAAACATCGAAGGAACCTTTTGGGACCAAACCCCTCCTTTCTCAGGTTCATAAAACATGTGAGATTGGACTAGTCTGAAGGATTAGCTATATCGAGCATTTGTTATCCTCCTCAAGATCATTAAAAAACAAAGAGGTACTCGTCAAGCATGATGGGGGTTGGGGAGAAATAAGCTAATTTTGTTTTAGACAGCTTTATGGTAGCTTGTGTCATCCTTGAACATGGCACATGTTTGTGTCTCATCATACAGTTGGGTAATCTGCTTGTCTCTGATTCAAGCCAATTCCATGAGCCGTCCCACTCCTTCATTTCATCTAAATAATTCCTCAATCATCGTTGCATTACGTATTGGTCAATGCCGCCAATTTATTGTTTTCATTCCATTCAATGTTCAAGGGAAGTTTACCTAAGTCAACCTCTGCGATATTGTCATCCTTTACATCCTTGTGTCAGTCCGTACTCATAGGATTCATTACTTCACATCACTTTCCTATGTCAGTTTCGTGTCAATGATGTGGGATTCATCATGGCCCTCCTTCGATGAGTATATTCCTGTCGACTTCAACACATCATCTAGGAATTAGACTTATGAACAACCTTAGTACCTTGGTACCTACATGCCTCAATATAAGGTCTCCTCATATTCGATAGTAGGTTTTCATCATTGACCTCTAATCCAATAATCCCTCAAATTTTCAACTTCAAAACATCTATTCACATTCATTGGGATGTACTAGTGACACCTTGGGGATCACTATCATCATTGGTGATTTGCCTCGCGCTTGTTAATAGTTTACATTATTGACCAGTAATAAAGTGGTTTCTACCATGATAGACTTCAACACCTTGTAATCACATGGTTAGATTTGTATTGATTTGGGATCGGGTAGAAGACCCTAGATGTTTCTGAAGTCTATTTAGCACATCCAGGTTGTGATGGTGATTTTTTGAGTAGGTTTCCACATGGAGATTATGTTGGTGACCTCATTAATGTACTGTCACACAGATCCACTCTTGTATTGGTCGCGGTTGTGTCATTGTCTTATCATGGATCTACTCTTGTAGTCTAGTATCCATGATTTGTCTTTAGTCATTGTTGAGTCAGTAATATCATGGACCTGCGATGTATTGATCGGAAGCCAAGCTTTGAGTCAGTTTTTTCGAGCATGGGTATGCCCACCTCGGGGTCATTAGACATATTGTTGATATTTGATTGAATCTCTTCTCTGGTTCTCTTTTAGATATCCTTGCAGAATTATTATTGGTAAAGCATTTCGGCCATCAGATTCCTTCTGACCTCACACTTGAGGGGGCACATGTTATACCTCAAATTGCCACACCAGGTGTAAGTGGGGGTATGCATGTTTCACCACCATGGAAAACATGATTTTTATGCCTCCTAAGGGTGTTAGGACCCTTTATTCTAATGTTGATCCCTTCCTTAGTCACCCTTGGAAGCAAATCCAACAAGTAATGGATCGAAACCCACCTTAACCACCTCCCAAAACTACCTCTTACTGGAATTTTTGTGGCATGTTAGTGTTCCTAGGAGCAAAAATTTCAACTTTGCCGCGCCTTTCCTACCTATGGGGGAGAGAAATTTTCATCTTTTTCGTGTTTTGCTCAGTTATAGGGGCGCGAAAATCTCAGTTTAGGCTTATCCCTTTGATTTTGGATCTTGATCTCATGGATATTTTCTTGGGATGAAGCACCCCTTTCTCACATTCCCTCCTTGGCATGGTTTAGATCCTTGATCCACATCTTCCTCACTTAGATCCATAATCTCCTCTTAGTGGTTGGCCTCCCAAATCTTACTTAAAGTGAGCCATCCATGAGCTATGGGGGGAGTTCTTGGAAGCACCAAACCTATGATCTTAAGAGTCTTGCAAGGGTGGTGAAGGAGAGCTTGGAGGATGATCATATTGCAACAAAGTCAGGTATAATCCATTTTGATGTACATGTCTTCATGGATTTTTTATTAATATAACTTAGCCTATTCCTCCCATTTTCATGTCTTTAATGAGGAATGCATGAAATTGTCTCTATTTTTCTAGTTAGATCTTTGTTTATACATATATTGCTTTGGAGAATGTGTTGTCTTTCCTTTGTGAACAGGTTCATAAGTCCATGATCAAAGGCTGGAGCTAGAGCAACGAGGACAACCATCAAAGTGAGGTACGCCATCTACCTGCTTTGTATTTCCATAGCTTGTTAGTTTATGTATGAGCTAGATCTAGGAGGACCTTATTGTTTATTTGTTTCCTTTATGTCTTGGGTAGGAAACTAGGGTCATTTTTCAATATTCATGTGGCATGTCTCCAGCCTCTAGACATCATACTGGATTTAAGCCGCTAGCTTTTGTTGATAATGCTTGGGGAAAGTTTCCAACCTTTGGACATCATGTTGAGGAAAAACTTTCTAATGGGTATCACCCTAAGTACCAACCTATGGACATCATGTTGGGAGGGAACCTGTCAATGGGACTAATTCTGAGCATAGTTTAGTTTAAACTTCAAGCTCGCTAAAAAATGAAACCATCACTCCGAGCATAGTTCATTTTCTATTGCAAGCTCGTTAAAAAATGAAGCAGATACCATGAGCATTCTTCCAACCTTTCTTCGATCTCGTTAAAAACAATAAGATGCTGTTGAGATTACTTTTTCCCTTTTCATGCTCTGGTTAAAAATATGACAAGTGGTTCGAACTTACATTTTCCTTTTTCGTGCTCTGGATCCAAACATGAAAAATATTTTGAGTATACTTTTATCACTTTTTCGAGCTCCTAAAAACTATTACAAAAAAGGAACCCTTGGAGTTTTCTTTAAGTTCTTTTTAGACTCCCAAAATATGAAAAGATTGTCGAGCGAACTTGCTTCCTTTCACGCTTGTAAAAGGATTTGAAAGGGAACCTATTCAATTTTAGTTTACGCCTTTTTCGGGATGAGTAGTATTAATTACGAAAAAGGAATACCTTAGCCGACCATCGACTAAGAGATTTCTCCTTCGCATTGTTTTACCCTTCTTTCAGGCTTAGGAGACTAACTTTACGAAAAAGGTCATTTTGGAGTCTTCTTTATATTATTCCAAACTCTCTAAACATGAAAAATCGCCAAGTTTTCCTTCCTTGGACTCGTAAAATCAAACATTGAAGGACCCTTTTGGGACCGAACCCTTCCTTTCTCAGGTTCATAAAACATGTGAGATTGGACTTGTCCAAAGGATGAGCTATACCGAGCATCTTTCATCCTCCTCAAGCTCGTTAAAAAACAAAGAGGTACTCGTCAAGCATGATGGGGGATGGGGAGAAATAAGCTAGGTTTGTTTTAGACAACTTTATGGTAGCTTGTGTCATCCTTGAACATGGAACCTGTTTGTGTCTCATCATACAATTGGGTAATCTACTTATCGCTAAGTTGTGCCAATTCCATGAGTCGTCCCACTCCTTCAAGTCATCTAAATAATTCCTCAGTCATTGTTTCATTACGTATTGGTATCTTCCTCGTTGAGTCAATGCTTCCAATTCATTGTTGTCGTGCCATTCAATTTTCAAGGGAAGTTTACCTAAGTCAACCTATGGAATATTATCAGCCTTTACATCCTTGTGTCAGTCCATACTCATCTGATTCATTAATTCACATCACTTTCCTATGTCGGTTTCGTGTCGATGATTTGGGATTCATCATGGCCCTCCTTCGATGAGTCTATTCCTGTTAACTTCAACACATCATCCAGGAATTATACTTAGGAACAACCTTAGCACCTTGGTAACTGCATGCCTCAATGGTAGGTCTCCTCGTATTCGACAGCAGGTTTCCATCATTGTCCTCTGATCGAATAATCCCTCGAATGTTCAACTTCAAAACATCTATTCACATTCTTTGGGATGTACTAGTGATACCTTTGGGATCATTGTCATCATTGGTGATTTCCCTTGCACTTGTTAATTGTTTACATTATTGACCGGTAACCAAGTGGTTTCTACCATGTTCGACTTCAACACCTTGTAATCACATGGTTAGATTTGTATCAATTTGGGATCTGGTAGAAGACCCTGGATGGTTATGAAGTCTATTTAGCACATCCAAGTTGCGATGGTGATTTTTTTAGTAGGTTCCCACATGGACATTATGTTGGTGACCTAATTAATGTATTGTCACACAAATCCACTCTTGTATTGGTTGTGGCTATGTCATTGACTTATCATGGATATATGCTTGTAGTCTAGTAGCCATGATTTTTCTTCAGTCATTGAGTCAGTACTATCATGGATTTGCGATGTATTGGTAGGCATCCATGCTTTGAGTAAGATTTTTTGAGCATGGGTGTGCCTACCTCAGGGTTATGAGACATATTGTTGATGTTTTCTTGCAGCTCTTCTTTGGTCCTCTTTCAGCTATCCTTGGAAACTTCATTATTGGTAAAGTGTTTCGGCCATTAGATTCTTTCTGACCTCACACTTTAGGGGGCATCTATTATACCTAAAATTGACACGATGTGTACTATTGAGAGTCTTCATGCCATATCACCATGAGAAACATGATGTTTTTGCCTCCTAGGGGTGTTAGGACCCTTCATTCTAATGTTTTTCCCTTCCCTAGTCACACATGGAAGCAAATCAACAAGCAAGGGATCGAAACCCACCTTAACCACCTCCCAAAACTACCTCTTACTGGAATTTTCGTGCCCTACTAGTGTCCCTAGGAGAAACAATTTCATCTTTGTCACACCTTGCATGCCTTTGGGGGAGCAAAAATTTCATCTTTTTTGCGTTTTGCTTAGTTATAGGGGCATGAAAATATCAGTTTAGGCTTATCCCTTTGATTTTGGATCTTGATCTCATGGATATTTTCTTGGGATGAAGAACCCCTTCAAATCCCATCTCACATTCCCTCCTTGGCATGGTTTAGATCCTTGATCCACATCTTCCTCACTTAGATCCATAATCTCCTCTTAGTGGTTGGCCTCCCAAATCCTACTTAAAGAGATCCATCCATGAGCTATGGGGGGAATTCTTGGAAGTACCAAACCTATGATACTAAGATTCTTGCAAGGGTGGTGAAGGAGAGCTTGGAGGATGATCATGCTGCAAAAAATTTAGGTATAATCCATTTTTATGTACATGTCTTCATGGCTTTTATATTAATATAACTTAGCCTATTCCTCCCATTTTCATTTCTTTAATGATGAATGCATGAAATTATCTCTATTTTTCTAGTTAGATCTCTGTTTATACATATATTTCTTCGGAGAAGGTGTTTTCTTTCCTTTGTGAACAGGTTCATAAGTCCATGATCAAAGGTTGGAGCTGGAGCAACTTAGGAGTAGCGAGGACAACCATCAAAGTGAGGTACGCCATCTACCTTCTCTGCCTTTCCATATCTTGTTAGTTTATGTATGAGTTAGATCTAGGAGGACCTTAGTGTCTATTTGTTTCCTTTCTATCTTGGGTAGGAAACTAGGGACCCTTTTCAATCCCAAAGGGATATCTACCTATCCGTAGAGATATTTTCTTAGCACAATACTTTGGTGTAAGGGGTGTCCTTCCATTACAGTGTATTTCCTGTTGCACATTGGTGATGTTGTTGCACAGTGTAGTTCCTGATATAGAGCTAAGTGAAAGCGGAAATTGATGATTGCCAAAGAGTAATGATGGCTTGAAGATTTTTGCAAAATGTAGAGTATTGTTAAAATCTATTACAGGAGTAGTAATGTAAGTTGGTTTGATTGTGAAACTTGTAGATAAGGGTGGCAGGGTGGATCTCAAGAGAGGATTGAAGTATTCATTGTAATTTGTTGCTTACATTAAATGTTGGTGCCTTCTTTATCAATGATTGGGTGCTTGTTGTGTAGGTTGGTTCCTTTGTTTCTACAAGTTGGTGCTTGTAGCAAGGATCGGTGTCCTTCATAGATTGCTGTCTGCAATTAGAAAGTGGGTGTGCTTGTTATGACAGATCGGTGCCTGTTGTCTTGTAATTTGGTGCTTGCAATAGGGATGGGTGTCCCTCACAGGTTGGATCCTATTGATGTAATAATTGATTAAACAAAGATATATGATTTGTGTTTTTCTCCCTTTATGGGTTTCCACATTAAATCGGTGTGCACTGTGCTTATTTACTTAATTATTATAGTTTTGATTAATAATAAATATATGTTTAAGGTATTAAAGTAAATATTAGAAAAAAGAGCTCAATATTGACTCCCCTCCCCTCTCAGTATTGGTGAATATTCCAACAATTGGTATCAGAGAAAGTTTCCTTCAGGAACAACTTAACCATTGGAAGGAAGATCTATGCAGCACTCATGGATTGTCATCTTATCATACCACCTCTATTTGATGAGACATGTTATGAAATATGGAGCATAAGGATGAAGTCATTTTGGGGGGCAATGGGATTGATGTTTGGACTGAAGCAAGCTCCCAGAGCATGGCACTCTAGGATTGCATCCAAGAAAGAATTTAAAAGAAACAACAAATTCACAATGGATTCCATCCTAGAATTATTATATGAGGCTATGAAAAGCAAGATTGGAAAGTGTACTTCAGCCAAAGAAATCTGGGTCAAACTACAAGATTCCTACTCAGGAAAAACCTCAAAGTAAATTGATCAAGAAGATGGATCATTCAATGGAAAGGAAATCACAAAAGGAAAAAACAACAATGGCTCTTCAAATGAAGGTGAGGTTACTAATAGTGATGCAGAAGAATATTTTGAAGATGAAGAGAGAGTATAAAAGTGTGCACTGCAATGTTGAGCATCCCCAACCAGTTTCGATCCTTGAGCTAGGATCATCTTCAAGAGGAAGATCTAAGAGATTTATAGTGGAGAAGCCAACAATAAATATGGTTGAGATCAAATAAATTTGAAGCTGACAATATGAGATAAGTGAAGTGTAATTAATTTTATTTGAAATTTTTGATATTTTGAAAATTTTATATGAGAACGGGGTTTTTAATTTTAGATAATAAAAAAATAAACACTGCATAATAATGAATTATTTGAAGATGAAGAGACTGCAAAAGTAAACTGGGAAGGAGAACTCATTTCTTCTCTTGTTGATTTAAGATAAGAAAGGAAGAAAAATGAGCAGCTTAATAGACTATTGCTAAAGTATGAAGAAGCAAAAGTAGAAGCAAAGCAAACTAAAAAAACGAAAGTTGCTACCTTAAATGCACAACTAGAAAGAGCTTTGGAAGTTGAAAAAATCCTGATGAGATAGCTAAAAGGAAAAGTAAATATATGTGATGCTCAAGAGGTTGAAATTATTTCCTTAAAGGAATAACTTGAGAAGATGAGCAAGGTTGCTTCTAACACTGGTAAGGAAGTTGAAGAAGAACTTTCAAAGCTTATAAAAGAGAAACAATCTCTAAAAGAACATCCGTGGAAGATACAAAAGGATGATAAGAATTCAAAAATATAGATGGAAGAAAGTGTTGAAGAAGCAGGAAATGTCATTGATGAACAAAATACTCTACTAAAAGAGAAGGATGAAATCTGTCAAGTAATAGAGCTTGAAATTTTCTCCTTGAGAAGTGAATTGGAAAGAATAGTTTCCACAAATGTGAAGTTTGAGAAGATTTCATCATCCATAGAAGACATCATCAATAAAAAAATATCTACCAGTGACAAGACAAGTATTGGGTATGACCACAAGAAAAAACACATTGAAGAAGAAAAGAGTTCAAAACCACCAAGGAAGACTGAAGAAAGACCTAAAGGTCACACAAATGGCTTAAAGGATTCCAATAGTAAAGTAAAATATCATGATCAACCAAGACATGATAAGAAAACATCTCAGAGACCTCAATTTCAAGGAATAACGACCACTTCTAGGTATCAAAGTTTATTCCCCGGTTATTGTATTTCTTGTCATAATTTTGGTCATAAGGAAGCAGACTGTAGAGCTTTTGGAAGAAATATTCCAAGAAGAAACAAAAGTATGACTACCTCAAATTTTCAATGCTATAAATTTCATAACCATGGACACATTGCAATAAATTGTAGGCAAGGTACTATCAAATTTTGGAAAAGGAAAGAGCGGCCTCAAAACAAAGTGGTTGAAGAAAAGAAGGAAAATGAAGGTACTTGTCAACTAGCCCTACTCAATCTAGGAAAAGAAAAGAATGGTGCGGTCAAGCAAAGAAAGGAAGAATGTTCAAAAGTTTGGAGAATAAAACTAAGATCTAAAGAGACTTGTAGTCATGGAGTGCTAGAAGGAAGTCCTAAGAAAATTGAAGGAACCAATAAAACAATCACAGAACTAGTGAAGATAGCTCAAATCAAGTCAATACAACATAAAGTAAAAAAGGATAAGACACATGTAAAAGTCCATGAGAATTTGGTTTCAACAATTATGGAAGATGAGATAAAAGTGAAAGAATCTATTCCTATTTTAGATAACTACTTATAAAGTTAAAAAAGGATGAGAGGCAGTATCTCAAGAAATGTGTTGAAGGATTGAAGAATATTTTTGGAGCAGCTTTAAAACATAAAAGTACAACAGCTTAGGGTTGGTTTGCAGGTTTGTAGAAGGTTGATTAATAGACATAGGCAGGTTAATTTACACTATTCACATTGGTAGTGTCATGTGTTTGACCTTCTTTCGAGCTTTGTTACACCTAAAATCTTACCATCATGAGATTCAATGTATACATCCCTAAAGTTTCCTTGACTAAGTTATTGACCTGGAAGATATCAATTGACCCATTAAAACTAGGTTTTGAGAGGTCGTCACAGGCTACCCTCATGCAACCTGTGATGTCGCATCTTTCTCTCTTGCAGGGTGCGATGATGTTAGTTAATGGACAAAAATAGCTCCTTCGAGCCCATTCTCGAAGCCAGCTGACATGGATCCTTATCCCTGACCTTTTGGGAGAGCTGAAACTTGGTTCCTAACCTCTTGGAAGGATCCCCTATCTCTCTCCTACCATATCTCAACCTACCCTATCCATACCCTATCCACTTAGTCCTATATAAATGAAGCTCTATCCCACTCCAAAGGGAGGAAGTCTATAGTGTCTACATGTTGGTAAAATCATCTTAGAGAGATCTCTACTCATCCATTGAGAGACTCACACTTCCTTGGGAGGATATGGCATTGGATTGGATGCAGAAGGATTACTTCATTAAGATCTAGTTGTAGTCGTTCTCTTCTATGTACTTTCCCTATTTTTTACAGTAATATAAACACTTTCCACCAATATTGTTATGTTGATGATATTGTGTAGTTTACTTGTTTAACTGTTTACTTAGATTTGTTATCGTTTAGATTCTTTTTACTTGTTTGTCTTGTTTTGTGTATCTTGACAAGTCTTGCAGCTTAGATCTGACAACCGCAAGGCGTGGAACAACATCCAGGAGAAAGGGATACAAACTTAAGGTAAGACATCTAATAACTTGATCCTTAACTAGATCTAGGAAAGTGGTTTATAGTCTGTTCTATTTGTTCTCGACTCACATTAAGCTAGGGAGATCCAGCTCATGTCCGCTCGAGTGGATTGTCCGTCAAACAAATATAGTGAGCATACTGTGGAAGAACATTGTTTTATAGCTGTCAATTTGAATGTCATTTTTTATTGATTTCTTATTACAAGCCATTTTATTTGTCATTTGCCTCTTAAGCTAGTTTCACCATCATATCTTCACTTTGAAGAGTTTGATTACCTTCCTTTGAGTTTGTACTTCTCATTTTCAAACCATTTCATTGCTCATTGTTTGGAGGATTGGTTCATTTTTGAACTTAGATCTCGCCTGTCGCACCTGGTCAGTGGACTCAGAGCGACACTATGTCATTTTTTATCTCTATTCTCTGTATGTTAGCTTGTCATCGCAACCCTTTCATTGGTCTAATGCGACACCGTCGCACTTCCCACATTGGTGAACTACGATGTCGCACTGTGTACAAACACAGACTACGCCGATCTTCCAAAATTGCCATACAGGCATCCCCTTCTCCATTTCTGATTTGAGTTTTGGTTTGTGTGAAAACTCCCTCTGTACTGCAAGATCCAGTCAAAGACCCCATTTTGATTTGTGTGATTGAGTTGTTTGGTTTCATTTGGAGTTGTTTTGGGTTCCATCTTGGAGAAGTCTAAGATTTGGTAGTGGTGGACACTTTGGTATCCCCCACCTGAATCCACTCACCCTTGTATTCCCTCCTCTCCTTGCCAGATCTGGTCGTTGTATTGGATCGGTTTCCAGACCTCCTTTGCATACATTTGTGAACTTTGCTTGCTTTAGTGCTGCTTGTTATTGATTGATTTTGAGTGTTTGTGTGTACTTTCAGTCCTTTGAGTGCTTGTCTTTTCTTGAGATTTTTTGAATTATTGGAGTGCTGCAAGTAATCTTTTCATTTCAGTATGTGTGATTAAAAGCATCGCTGTTACCAAATTGTTATTTTGATAAATCCATTGAAAAATCAAAAGTACTTTATTTCCATCATTTTTTCAAGCTCATTTGAAGAATTGTACATGCATTGGAATGTCTCATTTGTAGATCTTTTGGAAAATTTGAAAGAGAATTGAATTATTTGTGTTTTTCACGAATTATGATTTGCTCACTTTCTTGAAAAATTCGAATAGACATCAAGTTTTGCAAAAGTGGTTCCATGCTTGGAAAGTTACATGCATCTTTTGGTTTTTACGCTTTTAGGCCATTATAGTGAAAGTGAAAAGATTGCATACTCTACTTAGAAACTCTCTCTTGTCATCCCTTAGCATCATTTTTGTTTTTGAAAAGATAAAAGAAAAATAAAAACATGCTTTGATTTGGATTAGTAGTGTTGTGTTATTTTTTGAGTTTCGTTTGAAAAGGAAAAGAATACTTCATAGTCATGTTTTGGTAGATTTGGGATTGTATTGCATTGTGTTGCTTTGGTAAAATCATTGGAAAGAAATTTCTCCCTCCCATACATAGAGTTCATCAAAAGAAAAGTGTATTTTTTGCATGTAGTTAGGGCCTGCATTATGTTTATGATTATGTACTCATCTCATGCATTCACCTAACCGTCCAGATAAAATTAATGGTAGAACTAGGGTAAAATTTTTAGCAACTTGTGTGTAAGTTAGAGACGTGTTCCGGTGTCATTAAGCATGGCAGCTATCGTTATTTGCTTGCACTGTATTCCGGGGGTATTGTAGTCTTCCACGTACTTATCGGTATATCGAGCTCTTTCATGTACCCACCAAGTACCACACATACTTGGCATATATCAAAAGGTGTTTCACATACTCGGTAGTATATCGGAAGGTCTCATGCCATATGGTTGTGCATTAGACAGCACCACTACGGATTTGAGCTCCCATGTACCTTGCGTATATCAGGAGACACCACTAGGATTCCTGAAACCAACCGAGTTAACCTTTTGGCCGTCTTGGCGGAAAAATACACCAAGAACAGCACTCAGGGAGATTACTACGCACTTACCATCCAGGTAATTGAGTATTCAGGCAAGGGTACGGTCCCAATCCTTCTTGTCGGGTTTTACTGTTGGACCCTGCAGTATATAGTGATTTGCGAAGCCTTGACAATCCTGTGAGGTTCCAGACCTTTGAATCCACTCCTATAACATAAGTTTGTTTGTGGCCTTAGTTTGTGTAGGGTTTGTCTAGTCTGATTTTCTTTTGTTTAGCTTTCCTTAGGAGAAACTTTTGTTTCAATCACTCTGGCTGACTTTCCTTGGAGAAGGTCCCGTAGGATTCAGAACTTGCCACCTGAATATCCCCTTAACCAGGAGGTAATTTCGCGGGTAAGAATGGACCCACAATCTAGGGTTGGGTCACATGAAGTGGAAAACCCTACTTTGAATGTTGGAGGACTCTTGTTTCCTCACACTCCTCTAGATTCACCTGCCTCCCACCCCCCGCAGGGTGAAGAGGCCCCAATTTCCACTTCACAAGACTTACCTCCCATTTCGTCGGGAGAGCCTGGATCATTGGAATGGATAAATTCACCCCAGGACGGCCCTTCTGCAGCTGTTGGTCCATCAGCAGCCTATTGGACATCATCGCTAGGCCACCCAGTGGCCCATTTTTCCGTCGCACCCCCACCCAGTTGGGCTAGCCCCGACAATTACTTAACACCTTATTGTGAGCAATTGGCTCAATTACATGCTATGGGTGAGGAGTTTCAAAGATGAAGTCTTCAACTAAGGATCGATGACCCTACTTTACCTCCTTATCATGATCCCTACAATTCAACGGAATCATCCATGCAACAGATGACCACTTCTGAAACTGGTCAACCATCCATTCCTGCACATACGTCCCCTAGATAGGAAACCAGTTCAATACCTCTAATGACCTAACCTATTGAAGCACAATAGTCCAACACACCTGTGACCACCACGGTTATGTCACCTGCTCCTCCCCCACCCCAAAATTGGAGGGGAGGATACTCTTTACCCCCTACCTTTTTTATATGTAATGGTAATCCTACGACGAATAATCAGCAACCAGTGTTGGGTCAACCTTTACCTAGTGGTCAGCAAGTTGTTGTTGGGGGGAAACTCCCATCTCTTAACCATAATACTGCAGCAGGGGTTCCCATCGGTCCTTCCATTGGAAATTCCCTACCTCCTGGACCTTCCACTATGGGACTATCCCATGTTGGGGGACCGTCCAACGTAATTCAACCACCATCGATTCAAGCGTATCCAGGTCATCTTAACCCTGTGCCGGGTCAACTTAATCCCTAAACGCACTCTATGGGGTACCCTACCCCGGAAACCCTTACACTCTATGGGGACAACAAAATGTTTTACAACATGGACCCCCTCTTATAGTCCCTCAAGTCCCTCCACCCCCATTTGGTCCACCCCCACCTCCCATTGGAGGCGGCGGGCACCTGCACAACTCTGGAAGAGGTGGACCTCTACCTTCTGGCGGAGGACCACCTCATTTCGGTCATCATGGCCCACCCCCCCATGGTGGTGGTGGTGGAGAACCATCCCATCCTGGTGGTGGTGGTGGAGGACCACCCCCTCCTGGTGGTGGTGGTGGAGGACCATCCCATCCCGGTGGTGGTGGTGGAGGACCTTCTCACCTTGGTGGCGGTGGTGGTGGACCACCACCCTACTATGGTGGAGGTGGCGGAGGAGGCTCTTACCCTTTTGACGGAGGTGGTGGAGGCCCACCCTATTCTGGTGGTGGTAGCAGACCACCACCTCCTCTCAGCGGAGGCGGTGGAGTCTTATCCTACCCTGGTGGTGGTGGTGGACCCCCACTATTTGGAGGTGGTCCACCCCCTCCCGACGGCGGAGGTGGGCCCCCACCTTATGGTCATGGGCCACCTTATTATGGTAATGGACCACCTTACTATGGTGGCGGACCTACATTTGGTCCAGGTGGCCCATACCCCTATGGCCAGTTTTCTCCTGGAACACCTTATGGTCAGTCGATACAAGGTCCCACAGGTCCTTACACGCCTTATCAGTACTATCAATACCCGCATCCTAATCCGTAGCTAACCTTTTTGGCTACTTTGGACCTACCCAATATGTCTCTCCTAACCAACGACCCCATCTACCACAGAACTAATTAGCCACCCATTTCGGTGAAACTTCCATCAGATATCCCAAAATTTGATGGCAAGCCGGGTGAGGATCCTAAAAACCATGTGATGACATACCACTTGTGGTGTTCATCCAACTCCTTGATGGATGACTCGATCCGTCTTAGGTTATTCCAATGGACTCTCACTAGTTCAGCTACCAAGTGGTATATTGAACTACCACCCCATTCTTTTCCGGATTTTGGTTCTCTTGCTATGAATTTTTTGACTCATTTCCAGCTGCCTATACGATATGAAACTGGTACAGAGCTTTTAACCTCACTCCATCAGAATATCGCTACTCACATCTCAGATCATATACATGAGTGGCGAAGGAGATGACGTCTTATTAAGGCTCCTATTCCAGACCAAATCCTAGCGGACTGGTTTACGAAGTTTCTCATCCCTACCATAGCATGAGATGTTGCCATGGGCGGCGCTGTCACTAAGGAACAAGCCATTGCTCGTGCCCACTTACTAGACTTAGTCTATGCTCAATCTGGCACGCTGTTTGATATTCTTCCTGACGCACCCCATAACACGTACGACCTTGCGAAACCACCCAAGGGACCCCAAGTTGATGGCATCATTGGATCCCTTAACACCCAGCCTTCTTCTCAAACTATTGGTTCGTCGAACCCCCAAGGTTCCTCCCCATCACCAACTCAGGCTAGTCACGGCACCACCAAATAATCCACTCCTATTGTCACTGAAGAAGTGAATTTTGTTTCATCAGCTTCACCTCAAAAGTCTGGTGGTAAGAAAAAGAACAAAGGGAAACCTAAGAAATATTCCACCCAATAGGAACATAAGAGCACTCCTAATGACACCAAAAAAAAAGGAAGTTAAAGTATCCTTGTCTACTGTGTGGTGATGACCACTTTTCCAAAGAGTTCCCCCATAGAGACGAAGTTAAAAATTTTCTTAAGGGAAAACCCACACCCGCGGTTCTCAACGATCCCTTCCTTGCTCAAAATCAGCAGTTGATCGCTCACACTTCTCCTTCCCAAGGATAAGCATCCACCACCGTACATGTTCTCATGATGCGTAGTGAGACCATCAACTTGAACACCCGTTCTCGTTCATATGAATCTATTTCGGCAAAGGAACCTATTGGAAGTAATACTGAAAAAGATTCCACTTCGATGCCTAACGTCACCGTACCGGCTGCTCCTCTCACCATTGAGAAGCCCTCTTTCGAGTCAGTGTTGCGTCCACCCAAGAGCACGATTAGAAAATCGGTTTTCAATCCTAATGCTCGGGCTGCTCAGAACTACAATATTGTAGAGGACCTAGCACAAGCTCCTTGTGTTATGTCGATGCTCGAAGTCTTGCAAAACTGTCCTAATCAGTGCAAGACTCTCCTCGCTGCCATTGGTGCAATTGACCCGATTTCATCGAATACCATCATGTTCCGACTGGAATACTTCAAATCGAGGCTCTCCCATTAGTTGGCATTTCGAGTTGCCACAAACATTGCTAGGAAGATGATCCATCGTACCATTTTGGATGAAGGCACCTCTACGTCAGTCATGTCGATCTCATGCTGGAGAACCATTGGCTCTCCCAAGTTGAACCGTTCTCCTACCACTTTGAGAGCATTCGACGGACGTGGCTTTCAACCTCATGGGCTATTACAAGCTTTAGAAGTTGAGCTGAGGGAAAAGACCACAACCATTAATGTGGAAGTGGTCGCTGTTCTGTTAGATTACAACATTTTTCTTGGTCATAATTGGTTTTACGCCATGACCGCGGTCGCATCATCTGTCTTCTGCATTGTACAATTCCCTCATCAAGGTAGAATTTTCACTGTCAACAAATTGGATTTCTACACACCTAACACCGCTACTCACCTAGATGATAACGTTCCTTCAATTGGACAATCTTCGCATCAGTATGAGAGCGTGGGGTTCGGCCTCCTCAAGGACTCATCCCTTATGGGCGTCTTTCCTACTTCGGATCCCCCAAATCATGTTGCCACGGTGAACATGATCTCCTTGCAGATTTCATATATCCCCAACTCCACTGAGTCATGGCTTGTACCTGATGAAGCCACCACACACCTGATTGGTAACGTTATGCCTCTGTCACCCGCTGAACTCACATATGAGGCTATCCAATCAGCACCGGAGGACCACTTAGCTGTGGCCTCCACCTCCCATTCTCCACAACGGACATCATCCGATCCCCTGCTACAGACTTTTCATTCCGACGAGTCCATTATGGAAATCATGAGTGAGGATGATCCTCCGTGGGAAGACCTCCATCATCGTTTGTCTTTCCTTCCCTTTTTGGATACTGTGGAGAATAGCATTAGCACCATATTTACACTAGATGTCTACTCTGTCTCTCAATACTTGATACTCACATGTCAAACGGACTCTGAAGGCAACTTACCCAACATTGAGCCTACCACTTCAATATACATTTTGGCTACTCCTGGTGTAGTGGAACACATTCATTTAGGCCAGAAGTGTTCCCCTGAAGAAGTCATTGCTTATACAGCCTTATTCAAGTGATTCCGAGACGTGTTTGCTTGGACCTACGAGGAGATGCCTGGGATAGACCCCACCATTGTTTTACACGAAATCAAAACCTATCCCAACGTAAAACCTGTCCGCCAAACGTTGCGACCGGTACACCCTCGGAAGACTGCGGAAATCAAGGCAAAGATTGAGAAACTCTTGAATGCCGGCTTCATCTGCCCTGTCCCATTGACAGAATGGGTCTCAACTGTCGTCCCTGTTACTAAAAAGCAGGGTACCATCCGCATTTGCATTGATTATCGGGATCTCAACAAGGCTTGTCCTAAGGACAACTACCCGACTCCCTTTATTGACCAGATTATCGACCATTGTGCTGGAAGTGTCATTTTTTCATTTATGGATGGCTTTTCCTGGTACAACCAGATTGAGATCCACCCCACTGACCAACACAAGACTGCATTCATCTACCCTTGGTGAATGTTTGCATATCGTAAACTTTCGTTTGGTCTTAAAAACGTTGGTGCCACATTCCAATGGGCCATGTCGTACGCCTTCCATGATGTGAAGGACTTTGTGGAACCCTACTTGGACGACCTCCCTGCCCATTCAAAGCAACGTGAGTTACACATAGATCATCTGAAGACTGTTTTCCTCAGGTGTAGATGGTACAATATCCATTTGAATCCTCACAAGTGTATTTTTTGTGTCGATTCTGGATGCCTCTTAGGGTTTATCGTCTCGAAAGATGGGATCCACATTGATCCCTTGAAGGTGGAAGCCATTGTCGCACTTCCACCTCCAACTAATATTATGGAAATTCAGAGTCTACAAGGAAGAGTGACTTATTTAAGGCGTTTTGTTTGTAATTTCGAGCAAAATACGCAAGGTTACATGAGATTGATGAAAAAGGGCGCCCCGTTCATTTGGGATGACCAAGCTCAACAATCTTTTGATAGTTTGAAACATGCCATCACGCATGCCCCTATGCTCCAACCATCGAATTAATATCGAGATTACATTTTATATCTCACTGCTTTCGACACCACTATCGCCATGGTTTTGGTGCAAGAAGACCAGAACGCCCAAGAACATGTGAACTACTATGCCAGTAAAGGTCTCATTGACGCTGAAACTCGCTATTCAGATGTTGAAAAACTCGCTCCCGCGGCAGTTATCGCCGTGCAGAAGTTTCAACATCACATTTTGCTCCGTACCACCACCATCATCTCCGATTCGAACCCCATGTACCATGTTCTAACACGTCAGGTGCTTGGGGACAAGTATTCACACTGGATCATGATACTGCAAGAATTCGATCTTATTTTAAAAAAAGCAAAGTCTAAAAATTCTTTGGTGTTTGTTGAGCTCATCTGCGACCTTCCCTGTACTGATGTAGAATCTGAGCCCAATGAATCTTTCCCAGATGAGTTGTTGTTTCTTATCAGTACATCTGATCCGTGGCATGGAGATATCACTTTGTATCTTTAAACCCAACGTTTCATCCCTCAATTGTCTCGCGACGACCGTCGTCGAATACGCCCCCATGCAAAGTATTACCTAATTATCAGTGATACTTTGTACCGCCATGGCATCAATTCCATTCTTCGACGTTGTCTGACTCATGACGAGGCTAAACACGTCCTAAATGACTGTCACACTGGGGCTTGTGGCGGTCATCTCTCTGGGATGGCTACAGCCTAGAAGATTCTGCACGCAGGATATTATTAGTCATCTATCTTCAAAGATTGTATCGAGGCCATAAAAAAATGTCCTCCATGTCAACATTTTCATACGAAAAAGCACACCCATCCCACCCCGTTACACCCAGTTATTGCCATTGGACCCTTCGCTAAATGGGGCATTGACTTCATGCATTGTAAGCCTACCTCGGTCGGGGGGCATAGTTACGTCATTGTAGCTGTGGACTACTTTACAAAGTGGGCCAAGGTAATGCCTACATACACAAACGACGGCAAGACCACCGCACTCTTCATGTTTAATCATGTAATAGTGCGGTTTGGAGTTCCTCAAGCGATAGCTACTGACCATGGTTCCCACTTTATGAACCATATGGTTGATGAGTTGAGCGATAGATTGGGTTTTCGCCATGAAAAATCAACACCATACTACCCACATTCAAACGGACAGGTCGAGGCCATTAACAAGGTCTTAAAAACTATGGTCCAACGTATGGTGGGTACACATAAGTCCAATTGACATAATATGCTCTTCTCCGCACTATGGGCTTATTGAACTTCCATTAAAACCACCACTGGCTTTACTCCCTTCCAACTAGTGTATGGATTGGAGGTGGTCCTTTCTATTAAGTGCAAGATTCCGTCCCTCAAGCTCACCGTCGAACTTCTCCCCAACACTACTGTGGAGGAAGAACGTTTCCTCTACCTAGATAAGCTCGACCAGTCTCGTTGAGATGCCGCTCTTGCCAATGAGGCTCATAAAAGATGCATCAAAGCGTAGTACTACAAGTCGGTAGAACCTCGTGCCTACAACGAAGGAGATTTGGTCCTCATAAATGACCAAAAACATGATAAGCTGGGGCCAGGAAAGTTTGAGTCTATGTGGCATGGACCTTACATAGTGAAACGCGTCTTAGAGAAGGGAGCTTATGAGCTTGAAGACTATGACGGGATATCTTTAGGTGAGCCTCTCAATGGGCTATACCTGATTCTTTCATGCATAAGTACTTTTGTATATACTATACATGGCATGTGTGTGTTTTTGTGTGGTGTGATGCTTTAATTTTTTGCGTGCTTAGGTCTTGTTTCATTTCTTATATCATGTTTTGTCTACGTGTGCAGAGGGCAACTTGCTATGGATTCGCGGACAGCGCCAGCCGACATACCTGCCACCTTGCTTCAGTAGCCTGGGTACTCTATTCACCTACTGGCGAGCCCATCAGCTCAAGGGGAATGTGTATAGGTTTCGCAACCAACAATGCTGTAGAATATCAAGTAGTCATTGGAACCCTAACTGACACTATTTCTTTGGGTATGGACCACATTGTCATCCACTTGGATTCTCAACTAGTGGTCTCTCATCTTAACCGATTCTACGCCATCCGCAATCCTACCTTACTCCGTCTCTATAGACGAGTTCGTCTTCTGGAAATGTCCTTCGAATCCATTCAGTACCTGCACATTCCATGAGATGTGAACACAGTTTCCAACTCCATGGCCAACTTCATCTTAGATTGGTACATTGCACACACATGATCATATGTATGTGTTGATGTATATGTAACTTCGGAATGTATTTCACATATGTATATTGTATTCCTATAGAGGCGTTATTATTCCTCTATACGGAAGTGTCATCATTTATATTGTAAGTGTCATAAATTATACTTGATGGGGTCGGCCCTGTATAATTCATGTGGGTCAAAGGGTTATTAGACCACCCTATTGGGGGTCGGCCCTGTCAGCATTATGTTAAGTGGTTAAGTTGAGGCCGACCTAGTAAGGTTATTAAGCAAGTCAAGTCAAGTATAAATTGTGGGAGGCACTCTATTTGATCATTCACTTTCTCACTTATACACTCATTGGAGAGTTGTGCAATAGTGGAGGAGGAGAAGCTGCTGCTAGGAAAATATCTCTTATGCTTGGGTTTTGTATCATTACTCTATCTATCTTTGAGGAAGTTATTGGGGTTTTTCACCTTCTTTGTTTTTCCAAGGGAAACTCTGTGTGTCTATTGTCTCATGTGATTGCTTGTTGTGTTTGATATGCTTGATATGTTGTACATGTTATTCTCTCAGTAATGATCCTAGAGTATGTTGAATTAATGCTAAAAAATTTAACATGGTATCAAAGCTAACCTAAGAAGAAGACACTATGCAGTTGCGGAAGCTAGGGATTCTTGTTTTTTGGGTTTCTCTCCATAGATATTGAAATGCAGGAGGCTATATTGACTCTCCTCAGCAAGGTGCATCTTTCTGTCGAAACAAAATTCAATTCTGAGCATTTTCAGATTTTGACCTAAAAATTAGGGTTTCCACAAAAAGTAGAATTTCTGAAATCTGAGACCATGGCTGGAACCTCCTTGGAAAAATCGAAGTTTAGAACTTTGGATCTAACTTTTTGGTTGGGTGAAGCTCCGGGAAAATCAAACCCTAGTTTGGGGTCCTGTCCAATGAAGCCAGAAATTAGGGTTTATGCAAAAGTTGGAATTTCTGAAATTTGAGACCATGGCTGGAAGCTCCTCTAAAAAATCAAAGTTTAGAGACCAAGACTGAAATTTTTGGATGGATGAAGCTCCAAGAAAATCAAACCCTAATTCAGGGTCCTCCCTAGTGAATCTAGAAGTTTGAAAAGTAAATTTGAGGGGTGAAACTTTGTAGTTTTCAAAATCTGAGTATACCAGCTTGATCAGCTCATCAAGGTGCATCTTTCTATCCTTTCAGAAGTTTGAAATTCAAAGTTTGAATTTTTAGGGTTTCTCTGACAAACCCTAATCCAACTCCAGATCTAGATTTCTGGAAATCAAGTGGTAAGACCTAAATCTTTTCTATTTCCATTTGAAGTACTCTTTAAGATGTCTCACCACACCAAGATTTAAGGGGTTGATAACTTATGAGCATGGAATTATAGGATTGGGTTAATTTTAGAAGAGAGTGAGTTGGACACCTACATAAGTGAAGGGGTTCTTGTCCCAGAGGGAGAAGAGACTAAGGCCTTACACAAGAGGAACTTGGTCAAGGCTAAGAGTATCAGTGTTGATTCTATCAAAGACCATCTCATACCACATGTGTCATCTTTGAAGACACCTAAGGAGATGTTTGATTCCTTGACCAAGCTATTTGGAGGGAAGAATATAAATTGGAAGATGACCTTGAGGAATCAATTGAAGAATATCAAGATCCAGAATGCGGAGACCATGTAGTCTTATTTCTCAAGGGTCTCCCATATAAAATAACATCTTGAAGCTGTGGGAGAAGATATATAGAATGGATAAGTGGCAATGACCACTCTTAATGGCCTTCCTAGGTCATGGGATTCCTTCATCTAAGGAATTTGTGCTAGGAAGAAACTTATCACATTCAGTAGGTCGTGGGAAGAATGCTCACAAGAAGAAGCTCGGATTGTAGCTCGAGAAGAAAAGATGGGGAATGAAGATCAAGCTCTCATAGCACATACCAAGAAGAGGACATGTTTCCTCAGATTGTCCTAAGAACAAAAGGAACAACAACAACAACTACTACAAGCAATCTGACAGGTATGACTTACAGGTATCTTTTGAAATTTGTTCATGATTAAGTTTATAATATGATTGTCTTCATGTTATTGAGTTTAGTAACAATCTTGTTTAATTTTAGACTTGTCTTATCACCCTAGTAAAAGTATGAATGCATGATAGAAGACATTCATTGATTAGGGCTATGATTGTATTATGATTGTACTAATGCACTATGGTGTTGTATGAGGAGAATGTTATTCGCTAAAATGAAAGGTACAAATCAAGTTCTAGATCAAGACCATGATGACATGAAGACTAAGACTCATCCATAGTCATGTATCACATAGAGGTATATATAATTTGGTTCTACAATGGTTAAATTATGAGTTATGTAGGTCATTGAAGAGAACAAGAGAACATTGCTAGACATAACTAGCAAATATGATGACCAGGTATGTTTTTCCTATATCAAATTAGAATCCTACCCTATGTAAGGATCTTATACTTTTGTATGATTGATAATGATTACTCATGAAGTTACAAGTTTGAGTAATCTAGGGTTTATGCATATTATGTTCCTTACTTTGATTAATGATATGACTAACCAGAAAAGTCTTATATAAACCTTGAATACTAATGCTTATTATCTGTGTTTGAAATGATCATGACTATACATGTTTAAGATTATTGTGTTTTGATAGTACTAATGAATGTATGATTACGTATGAGATATCGAGGATAACACAATGATGATACTAGTAAGCATGCATAGTGATCGAGGATGGATATAAGTTCAAGGATAGGTAATCTAGGAAGCAAAGATCAAGAGGGAGCACACTCCAGTAGTTCCTGCAAGGAAGCAAAGATTGAGACGGAGTCCACCCAACAAACAAACAAGATAAGTATTTGAATTATCATTTCTTATTGTTTAAATAATATTGTTCAATGATGTATATGCTTATGTTCCTAGACTTAGGTTGTGTATTATGCATATTAGAATAATTGCATTAATGAACAGTATACTACTAATATGCATGCGATGGGTAAGTGGCCTATGGCATTGTACAACATTCCATTTCTACTTATCTAGAATGAAACCTCTTTGCTGACATGTTGAGAGTTATGCACACTCTTAACAATGTTCTGGTAGAGATTGGAAGGCATCTAGAAAGTTACGGGATATGGATAAATGTTGTACTGAAGCATTGGCTAAAATAATTGCATGACTGTATGACATATTTCTTTGTGTGTGAGAATTTGTACTAAAAACTATGAGATGTTTCTAATCATGCAATTTAACTTGTCTTGTAGGAAAGATCGTATACCATCACCTACAAAAGAAGGACTACAACATTTGTTCTAGCAACAAAGCTGTCTATTGAAGAATATAAAGTTCCCAGGATTCGGGATACAGTAATGGAAGAATGCCATGATCGAGGAATACCAGTCGATCATGAAGAATGATGTTTTGGATGCGGTCCCAAGACCTGAAGGGAAGTCTATTGTGACTTCCAAATGGATTTATAAGATCAAGCATGCTGCAGATGGTAGCATAGATAAATACTAGGCAAGGTTCGTAGCTCGTGGCCTCTCCCAGAAAGAAGGGATTGATTATGAAAAGACTTTTGCACCTGTAGCCAGATACACTTCCATCATATCGGTACTTGCTCTGGCTGCAGAGATGAAGTGGAAGATACACCAGGTAGATTTCAAGACAACCTTCTTGAATGGTGTAGTTGAAGGGGAAGTGTATGTGGAGCAACCACTCGGGTTTGAGACACATGACAAAAGGAATCATGTATGCAAACTGAAGAAAGCCCTGCATGGTTTGAAACAGGCACCCAGGACCTTGTACAGTAGGATAGATGGCTTCCTATCCAGTTTGGGATTTACTACGAGTAAAGCAGAATCCAACCTTTACTACAAGGTTGAGGAAGGAAATCCTATGATACTACTTTTGTATGTGGATGACCTGTTTGTTACAGGTGAGGATGGGTTGATTGCCGACACCAAGAGGAAGCTTGCTGCCGAGTTCAAGATGAAGGACTTGGGGATGATGCACTATTTTCTAGGCATGGAGGTGTGTCAGAGTGCAGATGGAATCTTCCTTGGAAAAGGGAAGTATGCAGTAGAGATCTTGAAGAGGTTCGGGATGATGGACTACAAGGCCATGGCCACACCTTTGGCATTGAATCTGAAGTTTATGTGTGATGCTTCATCTGAGCCGGTTGATGTCACAATGTATCGTTAGATAATTGGGTCCTTGATGTACCTGACGAATACGAGACTAGATATTTGCTTTGCGATGAACACATTGAGCCAATTCTTGAGGGAACCGAGAAGTGTTCACCTGGTTGTTGTAAAGCATATTCTGAGGTACCTGAAGGGTACAGTTGATTATGGGCTCAAGTATGATGCGAATCAAAAGTTTAACCTGCAGGGTTATGTTGATTCGGACTGAGCAGGCAGATAGGAAGAGCACTTCTGGGTGCTGCTTCAGTATGGGATATGTTAGAAAAATAGGATCGCAGAGCAATAACAATAAACAGAAATGCAAATATAATCACACACACATTACAAGAGAGACACATATATATCGTGGTTCACCCCAACTTGGGATACATCCACACTAAATTTTTCAGTCCTTATTATTATTACCATCCAGCAAGGTGAAGGGATACAACCTACAGCACAACTGCTGCACTTCCTCTTCACTGTCTCACAATCTCTCTCTTGATCTTCGAGATCTTTAAAATGCATAAAACCTAATACATCAACCCTAGCCATATTACAATGTCTTTCTTTTATAGGGAAAATACATTGGGAAAAAATACCACGGGATACCCAAACCCCTAAAAAATGTAGAGTGGGTGTACAGTCCTCTGGGGTGCACGGCTAAGACAATATCATCTATGAGACTGGAAGATCTGGCTCCACAACCAACAATCTCCCACTTGGAGACTGATCACAGCAACTCTACCGCTACTGCACTTGCTGGACTTGGACTTGGAAAATTTCTCCTCTTCAACTTCATGCTAGAAGGCCAACTGAAACCGAGCAAGAACTCAGTTTCTCTCTGGTCACTATGTTTGTGAACATGTTTGCAAGATTCTTGATAGTATGTATCTTTTCCAACTTCAACAGTTCATCTTCCAGAACATAGCGTATGAAATGGTACTTGAGTTGTATATGTTTAGTCCTGGAATGGAATGTTGAGTTCTTTGCAAGATGAAGGGCACTCTGGCTATCACTATACAACCTGCTATCCTTCTGCTTCTTACCCACTTCCTCCATAAACCTCTGCAACCAAATCATCTCTTTACTAGCCTCTGTAATAGAAACATACTCTGCTTCCGTTGTTGAAAGTGCAACAACCTTCTGCAGTTTTGAAATCCAGCTTACTGTTGTTCCACCTACAGTAAACACATACCCTGTGGTGCTCCTCTTGCTATCCTTATCACCTGCCATATCTGCATCAACATATCCCTGTAGAACAGTGTATGAACCTCCAAAACATTGCCTGAGTGGTGGTACCTCTCAAATACCTGAGAATCCACTATACTTCCCTCAAATGTTCTTTACCTGGATTGTTCATATATCTGCTCACAACTCCCACTGCATGTGCAACATTTGGTCTTATGCATGCCATGGCATACATCAAGCTGCCAACTACTGATTGATAGGGAATCTTGAACATGTAATCTGTCTCTTATTGTGTCTTGGGACACATTTCCTTACTTAGGCTGAAATGGCTAGCCAAAGGTGTACTAACTGGTTTTGCATTCTGCATTCTGAACCTCTCCAACCTTTTGTATGTACTCACCCTGAGACAATGTCAATTTGTGATTTTTCCTATCTCTTGTTATTCTCATACCAAGGATTTGCTTTGTAGCACCCAAATCCTTCATCGCAAATGAATTAGCTAGCTTCATTTTGAGTACATTTATATCCTGCATGTTAGACCCTACAACAAGCATGTCATCCACATACAATAACAAGATAATATATCTTTCATTGTCTAGCTTCTTGAAATAAATACAGTGGTCAGAATGACATCTACTATAACCTTGTTATGTCATAAACCTGTCAAATTTTAAATACCACTGCCTTGGAGCTTGCTTCAAGCCATACAAACTCTTTTTCAACCTGCATACTAAGTTCTCCTTACCTTTGACCTCATACCCTTGTGGTTGCTGCATATATATCTCTTCCTCCAAATCCCCATGGAGAAAGGTTGTTTTTACATCTAACTGTTCAAGATGCAAATATTCTACTGCCACTAGACTTAAGATAGTCCTAATTGAAGTTATCTTAACAACAAGAGAAAATATTTCATCAAAATCAATACCTTTCTTCTGTGCAAACCCCTTTACAACAAGTCTGGCCTTGTACTGCTTCTTCCCTCCTTCTTCTTCCTTCAACCTGTAAATCCATTTGTTCTGCGATGCTCTTTTACTAGCAGGCAACTGAACCGGATCCCAAGTATGGTTTCCTACCAATGAGTCCATCTCCTCATTCATGCCTTGCTCCCACTTCTTTCTAGTTTCCACCTACATTGCTTCTTCATAACATTCTAGTTCACCAGCATCAGTCATCAACAAATAATACATTGAAGGAGTATCGTTCAGGGAGTCTACTTAACCTGGTAGATCTTCTTGTAGTTGCAGGAGTTTCAGGTACTTGCTGTTGTTCTTGATTTTCTGGCACCTTTGGAACTTCATTTTCTTGAATTTCATCAAGTACTGTGTACTCTGTGGTTTCCTTTTCCTGTTTCTTTCCCTGCAACTGATCTTTATACATGAAATTTTCATTGAATATCACATCTCTACTCCTGATGATTTTGTTATTTTCATAATCCCATAAGCGATAACCAAATTTATCGACCCCATATCCAATAAAGGTACATTTCTTGGATTTAGCTTCAAGCTTTGTTCTATTTTATTTATCAATATGGACAAATACTTCACAACCAAATGTTCTTAGAAATGAGTAGTTTACCTTTTTATCTATCCATGTCGCCTCTGGAATACCACCATCCAAAGCACTTGAAGGTCCTCTGTTTATTAAATAAACAACAGTATTTACAACATCCGCCCAAAACTGTAAGGGCAACCCTGCATGCAGTCTCATACACCTTGCATGCTCCATGATCGTTCTGTTCATCCTTTCTAACACACCATTTTCTTGTGGTATTCCTGGGACTGTCTTCTCTCTACAAATCCCATGGTATGAACAGTAACTATCAAACTCCTTGCCGCAGTACTCACCTCCATTATCAGATCTGAGACACTTCAACCTTTTCCCTGTCTCATTCTCAACCAAAGCTTTCCACTTCTTAAAAGTAGCAAACACATCAGATTTCTGTCTAATGCAATAAACCCAAGTTTTCCTAGTTGCATCATCAATAAATGTAACATAATAATGAGAGCCACCAAGATAATTTACCTAAGCCGGTCCACATACATCTGTATGCACTAGCTCTAACTTTTCATTTTTCTTCTATTTCCCAACCCTAAGAAATCAGACTCTCTTCTATTTTCCATAAACACAGTTTTCATAGAATTCCAAACTTACCTGCTTCAAATCTGGCAACAACTTCCTTGTGTGGAGAATCTGCATCCCCTTCTCACTCATGTGGCCAAGCCTATGATGCCACAATGATGTATCTATTCCTGTGGAAGCTAAAGAGATAGAATGGTCATATTATGAGGACATAAATACAACGTACCTATCCTGTCTCCTTTTTCTATCACCATCAATCCTTTAGTGATATTCCACCACTTTTTTCCAAATGTAGATAGACAGCCGCCATCTCCCAACTGCTCTGTTGAGATCATATTTCTTTTCATAGCAGGAATATTCCTAACATCTTTCAACAACTAGTCAGTTCCATTATTAACTTTTATCCATACCTTACCCATTCCAACAATTTTACATGGCTCATCATCACCCAATAAAACATGTCCAAAATCACCAGGAACATACTCATGAAAGTATTTCCTAAGGACTGTAGCATGACATGAAGCTCCTGAATCTACCACCCAATAATCACTAGTATTATCTAATGCAAGAATCAAAGCATCTTGTAACACATCACCTGCTACATTTGCTTCCTGGGTAGTTTCCTTCTGTGCATCTCCTTTCTTCTTTAGAGATCTGCAGTCTTTCTTCACTTGTCCTTTCTTTCCATAGTTCCAACACTCTATTTTTCCTAGTCTGGACTTGGATCTGCCCATTTTAGACTTGCCACGATTACCTTGGCTCTTTCCTCTCTCCTTTTGTCTTTCCCTTCTCTCCATGGTCAACGCATTACCTGATGTCTCATCTGTGTTTTTTCTTCGCATTTCCTCGCTAAGAATAACACCAATAACATCATCAAATTTCAAGGTGTTTGAACTAGAGATAGAGTTACTTACAGCCATGACCAAGCTATTCCAGCTTTCTGGCAATGAACACAAGATTAGAAGAGCCCTAACCTCATCATCAAAGTTCACACTTACAGAACTTAGCTGATTTGTAACCGTATTAAACTCATTTAAATGATCAGTAACAAATCCACCTTCAAACATCTTCATATTAAATAAACGCTTCATTAGAAATACCTTGTTGGAGGTCGAGGGTTTTTCATACAGCTTACCCAGTGCGCTCATCAAACCCTCCGTTGCCGTTTCTTTTGAGATATTGAAAGCCACCGACGAAGCCAGGCTCAGCCATATTGTTCCCAGAGCCTTTTTGTCAAGAACCTCCCATTCTTCGTCCTTCATGGCCGCCGACTGCTTTGCTCTTCCTCCCAATGGTAAGAATAGATTCTTCTGGTATAGATAGTCCTCCATTTGCATCTTCCATAACTGGAAGTTTTGGCTGTTAAACTTCTTGACCTTAAACTTTCCTTCTTCCGCCATTGCTCCCACTTGAACCAAAAACCCTAGCTTCCTACGGGTTTATCTGCCAAATAGACCTTTGGCTCTGATACCAATTGTTAGAAAAACAGGATTGCAGAGCAATAACAATAAACAGAAATGCAAATATAATCACACACACATTACAAGAGAGACACAGATATATCGTGGTTCACCCAAACTTGGGCTATGTCCACACTGAATTTTCCAGCCCTTATTATTATTACCGTCCAGCAAGGTGAAGGGATACAACCTACAGCACAACCGCTGCACTTCCTCTTCACTGTCTCACAGTCTCTCTCCTGATCTTAGAGATATTTACAATGCATAAAACCTAATACATCAACCCTAGCCGTATTACAATGTCTTTCTTTTATAGGGAAAATACAATGGGAAAAAATACCACGGGATACCCAAAACCATGGGCCCGCAAAACAGCTGGCAAAAACAGCCCCAAAATTTTTTCTCGGGGGTGTTGCCCCCGAACCCCCATTCGCGGGGGCTCCCACCCCAAACCCCTAAAAAATGCATAATAGGTGTACAGTCCTCCAGGGTGCATGGCTAAGACAATATCATCTATGAGACTGCAAGATGTAGCTCCACAACCAACAAGATCAAGTGTGATGTCTTGGTTTAGCAGGAAGCAATCCTGCGTAACACTGAGTACAACTGAAGCAAAGTATGTTGTAGCTTGTTCAGCTAGTTGTGAGGCAGTATGGCTTAGGAAGCTACTGTCTGAGTTACTTTATTTGTCGTTGGATGCTACTGGTATCTTTTGTGACAACCAGAGTTGTGTGAAGCTTTCTGAGAACCTGGTGTTCAACAACAGATCGAAGCACATTGAGATCAAATATGCCTATATCAGGGATATGATGTAGAGAGGAGTAGTGAAGCTCCTGTATGTTGTGACGTATGAGCAGGTTGCAGATGTGTTGATGAAACCACTAGCCAGAGTGAAGTTTGAGTACTTTAGAGAGAGGCTTGGTGTTCTTCAAATTGATGACACTTCGAGGAAGAAGTGATGGATACATTTGCAGAAGCCATTCCAAGCATGGTGAGAGGAGGATCCTTCCCATGGCTGTGTATGTAAGCACTGTGTGATGAGCATCAGGACGATGCTCCAGTTACTGCTCAGTATGATTAGTTGGATCATGTATATGTATATGCATTAGTTGGATGCTTGGTATGATCAGTTGGATCATGTATATGTATGTGCATTAGGACAATGCAGTGACGATGATCATATGAGATGAGTATCAGGATGATAATCTGGATGATGCTATGATGATGATCAGGATGATCATATGTGATGATATGTATCAAGTGGATACATTACATAATCAGTTGGATTATGTGTGATGAGTTCCGAAGACACAGATGCACATGAGCCATTCTCTCATGGTGGTAGGTGTGTCCTCCCATGGTGCAGATATAAGGACTAGGGCCATTCCGACATGGTTGAAGTGTGTCTTCCCATGGTCGTTGATGTAAGAGTTGTGCCATTCGAGCATGGTTGAAGTGTGTCTTCCCATGGCTACGATATAAGTGCTATGCCATTCCTAGCATGGTTGAAGTGTGTCTTCCCATGGCTATGGATATAAGTGCGATGCCATTCTTGCATGGTTGAAGTGTGTCTTCCCATGGTCATTGATGTAAGAGTTGTGCCATTCGATCATGGTTGAAGTGTGTCTTCCCATGGCTACGATATAAGTGCTATGCCATTCCTAGCATGGTTGAAGTGTGTCTTCCCATGGCTATGGATATAAGTGCGATGCCATTCTCGCATGGTTGAAGTGTGCTTTCCCATGGCATAGATATAAGTGCTGAGCCTTTCACGGATGGTTGAAGTGTGTCTTCCCATGCCGGTGGATGTAAGTGTTGTGTGATGTGCATCTGGGTTGTGCTTCATGAATGATGTTATGATCAGTATGATCATGAGTATCAAGATGATACTTTGTGGCCGTGAATAGGTTGTGCTTGGGAGGACACGTAAGACCTAGGAGATCTAATAGGTTGAGCTGTGTGCCCGTAATAAGTCCTGGGATGCTCTTTTGAGGGTTTGTCCTATGGCATGTAATGTGACCTGGGAGATCTGATAGGTTGGGCTATGTGCCCGTAATAAGTCCTGGGATGCTCTTTCGAGGTTGTGCCATGACCACATGTAAGACCTGGGAGATCCGATAGGTTGGGCTGTGTGCCCGTACTAAGTCCTGGGATGCTCTTGCGAGGGTTTGTGACACACCTAATAAGTCCTGAGGATTCCACAGTATGGCCAGTGATGATGAAGACCTGCAGGTGGTGGGCCTACATCCAGTATGAAAAAGGACTGGCTCTATAGAACTTCCAATGACGAGTAGATCTGAGATTGATTGAGATAGCAGCAGCTGTGACGATGATGATGATTTGATGACGATGATCCAGTGATGATGATACAGAGAAGAAGACTTGTGCTAGTAGATCTATGTCAAGAAATACCTTCCTAGTTAAGAGGGAGTGTTGATGTATATGTAACTTCGAAATGTATTTCACATATGTATATTGTATTCCTATAGAGATGTTATTATTCGTCTATACGGAAGTGTCGTCATTTATATTGTAAGTGTTGTAACTTATAGTTGATGGGTTATTAGACCACCTTGATGGGGTTGGCCCTGTATAAGTCATGTGGGTCAAAGGGTTATCAGACCACCCTATTGGGGGTTGGCCCTGTCAGCATTATGTTAAGTGGTTAAGTTGAGGCCGACCTAGTAAGGTTATTAGGCAATTCAAGTCAAGTATAAATAGAGTGCAAGAGGCACTCTATTTGATCATTCACTTTCTCACTTATACACTCATTGGAGAGTGACGCACTAGTGGAGGAGGAGAAGCTGCTTCTAGGAGACTATCTCTTATGCTTGGGTTTTGTATCATTGATCTATCTATCTTTGAGGAAGTTATTGGGTTTTTTCACCTTCTTGGTTTTCTCCAAGGAAACTCTGTGTGTCTATTGTCTCATGTGATTGCTTGTTGTGATTGATATGCTTGATATGCTGTACATGTTATTCTGTCAGTAAAGATCCTAGAGTATGTTGAATTAATGCTAAAAAATTTAACAGTATGGACTGTTAAAAGTAGACATAACATGTAAATAACTCATTTTATATAAGTAAACACATAAACAAGACCACATCATTCATCCATTTAAAACACATAATGTATAAAGCCGCCAGAATATCTGTATATATATATATCATCATAAAAAGTAGTGCTAGTACAAAATCTGAAGCACAACGGCTTTCAGTGAGTCTATACAAAATCTGAAGCCTCATAGCTTTCAGTAGTACAAAATCTGAGGCCTCTAAGATCTCATTACATACATAATAACAACATAAGGCTTAACACCTGGCCCGTACACCCCTAGGTATAGCAGCTCTATCCTGTTAAGTATGGAAGCAGTCAAATGCTCTCGCAACCTTGCAAAGCAGCACATTCAAACGCGCAAACGCTCCCACCGTGTACCCCTGCATAGGCCATGGTAACTCATCCACTATCGTCTCTAGAACGTCTAACGTCAACCCACTCAGGTTCACGTAGACGTCCTCCATTTCCGTGATGGCAACATGTACGGCTGGAGCCATGACTGCTCCCTCTCCTCTTTCTCTCCTCACAAGAAGAGAGACTCCCACTGGTCTTATGGGGCCCACATCTGCACACACATTTTATTGACTTGTTAGCACTATAATAAAATTTTTTTTTTATAAAAAACTAAAAAGTATAAGGGTTTTTTTCTTACCTATATCTCCCCATACTGCTCCCTCAGGCAGTGCCAAGTCTGGGTCATCTCTATAATCCATACCACTGTATGGGTAGTCCTTTACCATGAGCAACTGGCCCTCTAGCTAGGTGAAGAACTCAGGACCATATCTGATGATGGGGCTCCCACCATGGCGGGCCATCACCTCTATCCATCTAGCCATGTGAGGATCCTTAGGATCCCTGTCATCCAACAGCATTTGCGGGCGCAAGAGGGGAACCTGCTCTAATAGAAACGAGATCATTATCGACCCGTATCTGAACTGCTTGAGCTCTCCCCGCCGACACTTGGTTAGCTGAGCTCAAATGTTCACGAGGAGTCCCTTGCACCAGTTGAAGATATTTGGAGACATGCAGTCCTCCGCATATAGCATCTGAGACCTGGTAGCTAGGTGAGGATCTTGGCTCCCTGCTATCCTCGTGATGGTAAAGAATATGGCACGCAGCGGACATTCCTGTACTTCTTTGATGGGAATCTTCCCACTAGAAGCACGGGTATGAGGAGTACAATGCTATAGGATCATGTCATCCACGGTCTGATCACTCCCCCGTGATCTGGTGAGAGCTACGTTGTCCCCCCTCCGAGACAATCCAGTCAAAAAGTAGATGTCCTCAACATCCATAATAAGTATATGCTCACCGATCACAAAATACTGTTGAGCCGCATCCCAACATCTAAGCATATGTGTCGACAGTGGAATTTGGGCCCTCATGCCCTGGATCTAGAAGAACTTCAGGAGACCACAGCTCCTCAGTGCTTCTACACATAGTGGGTCACTTGCAGCTTGTACGTCATCTACCTCGTGTTCTCGTTCACGCCACTCCAAGACCATGATTGGCTGCTATTAAACTGCCAAAAGGGCCATTTTAACATCATTAGCACTCATTTCAACCACTAAAAGGCCATTTTTTGGGCTAGGTTTGATGGTTGGGTAAGATGTTTCCGCCGTCGCACCCCGTCAATTCTGACAGGGTGACATCGCCGCAATCCACTTTTGTAGGATTTGCGATGACCCAGGTTCATCGCAGATCCCGAAAGGGCAACCTGCGACGACCCGAGGACGCAACAGCCCTCCAAAAACCACCTCAAAACTTAAAAAAATGAACCTAAATAAAAAATGTAAACCACTGGAAATGTGTTGGATGAATTTTAGAGTTATTTGCTCCGAACGGCTAGTGAAATGGTTGCTCATAGCTCCTGGAATCGACAAGTGAAGTTTTGGCTCCAAATGGCACTTCTTCTCCCAAATTTGGCAAATGAACAATGGTGACTATATTTGGTTTTTTGTTTCTATTTATAAACAAAAGGCATATTATTTTTCAAATATTTGATGATTTTTAGGTCATTTTCTATAGTTTGGATTATCTTTATGACATTTGAATACCTGATTGACTTTTTGACCTATTTCTCAAGTGTGCAGGAGTTGTTAAGTGGTCTTTTCACGCCATTCTCACATTTTAATGGTCATTTTGGGTATGAACAATCCCTTGAATGTTTTGTCATTATTTTTTATCCATTATATTGTAATTATTTTATGATGATGAGCTTACTCTTTGTTCTTTCTCGTGCTCTTAAAACCATTAGAATAAGTTACCGAGTTACGATTTATCACTTTTCAGGGCTCGTTAAACTCCTACGGAAAAGGACCCCCCCCCGGGAGTCTATCTTTAAGCTCTTTTCAGGCTCTTGAAATACAAAAAGATTGCCAAGCGAACTTGTTGCATTCACGCTTGTTAAAGAATTTGAATGGTCGTCTCCCTGGTGATAGTTTACCCCTTTTTCGGACCAGGGGGCACTATTTATGAAAAAGGAATACTCCATCCAATCATGATTGGAAGAGTCCTCTCCCGCATTGTTTTACCCCTTTTTCAGGCGATGAGGCTAACTTTATGCAAAAGGACCGTTGGAGTCTTCTTTAGTTCTTTTCAGACTCTCTAAACATGAAATGATGACCAAGTTTTACCGTCTATGGACTCGTTAAATTTTCACATTGAAGGGCCCATCATGGAACGAACCCCTCCTATCCCAGGTTTGGGAAATATTTGGGATTGGACTCATCTATGAGATGAGCTATGCCGAGCATCTGGTTATCCTCATCAAGCTCATAAAAAAGACATGAGGCACTCATCATTCATGATGGGGAAAAAGGAAAGCTTTTATGTTACACCCTTTGTAAGTGGCAGTACCTAGTCATTTCTTAAACATGGCACCCATTTGCATTTGCATACAATACTTGGATCATTTGTTTTTCCTTGAGTTTCACTTACCTCCTGAGTCTTGTCACTCCTTTGATTCATTCAAAGAATGCTTCCATCATCAGTTGCATTAGGAGTTGGTATCATAACTCGTCAAGTAAATACTGCCAAGTCATGCCATGCCCATGTTCAAGAATACCATCACTACTCATTATCTATAGTCAGTACACTTTCCATCATGTCGGTCTACTCTAAGTCAATCCTGCATGTTACAGTACCATCTGATCTGCTCTACACATCCTTTGTCATGTTTCATCTCGATGATGGGGGATTCACCATGGCCCTCCTTCGATGGATTCAACCTTGTCGACTTCAACACATCATCCGAGGATTGAATCTAGAAACCAACTAAGTACCTTGGCCCTGCATGCCTCAATGGCCGATTACCTTGCTTTCAACATGAGTTTACATCATTGACTCTTGATCAAAAGGTTTCATCTTGAGTTCGACTTCAGCTCATTTATTCACGCTTGGTGATATGTACTGTGATACCTTGGGGATCATTGACATTAATGGTGATTTCCCTCGCACTTGTTAACGGTATACATCAATGACCGGTAATCAAGTGGTTTCTACCATGTTCGACGCCAAGACATTTGTAATCACATGGATAGATTCGTATCATTGCGGGTTCAGCTTGAAGACCCTGGGGATTCATGTTTTACCCAGGTTGCGATGGATATTGTATTGAGTCATATCACAGAGATCCACATTTGTATTGGTTGTGGCTATGTTATCATCTCATCATGGATCTATGCTTGTGTCTAGTAGCCATGATTGTGTTCTGTCAGTCATTACTACCATAGATCTGCAATGTATTGGTCGGTAGCCATGTTGTACGTCATATGAGACTGTGTACTCAGAGTCAGTTGTATTGCAGCAGCGTCCTTCGTCTGACGAGCCATTGCCATTCCTTCTGTCAAAGCATTTCACTTGTCCAATCTTTCAACAGCTTCATGGTTTGGGGGGAATTCTATTACACCTAAAATCTTACCATCATGAGATTCAATGTATACATCCCTAAAGTTTCCTTGACTAAGTTATTGACCTGGAAGAGATATTGACCCATTAACACTATTTTTTGAGAGGTCGTCGTAGGCTGCCCTCATGCAACCTACGATGTCGCATCTTGCTCTCTTGTAGGGTGCGACGATGTCAGTTTATGGACAAAAATAGCTCCTTCGAGCCCATTCTCGAAGCTAGCTGACATGGATCCTTATCCCTGACCTTTTGGGAGAGCTGGCACTCGGTTTCTAACCTATTGGAAAGATCCCCTATCTCTCTCCTACCATATCTCAACCTACCCCATGTAACATCCCAAATTTTCATAAAAATTTAAAATTTTTAATAACAACATTAATTATGATAATAATAATTGAGGAAATAAATATTAAGATTATGACAACATTTAGTTGTACAGTTATTAGTACTAAGTATGCTTTATTTTATGTTTTAATAGTAATAATATAATGACAGTTGTTAACACATAACTAGCATCATGATTATGATGACAATGAAATAAACAAGTTGGGAAAAATGATGCGAAACTTTCTCTTTTACAATAATACTGACAGTTTGACTTTGCTGCATAAGGGTGTCCTACGAGGTACCCTGGAGCTTACTTAGATGCAATGCTAAAGCTTATTGAATGTTCTATGTGCAGATGACAGGTAAGAATGAAGTATGTGTAGTTTAGTTTTAGCGTCATAAATAAATAGAATGTTATATTTTTCTATTGCAACTCTCCAAAAGTGAATAGGTATGGGTTTCAATGCTACAATTATTATTTTAAGATGTTGTCTGTCAACTCCACAATGTTTAGAACAAAATCCTCTATTTATGTCTACATGCTGATGGTTTTGTCACTGTACTGGCTAGTTATAATGTCGTCTTTATCTTTCCATCATTGATGTAATAAATGTATCGCAAGGTCATTTAATGTATGTATGAGAGAGTATGGTAAGCACACAAAGAACTTAGTTAACTTTTATGTTAATCCTTGCCATTGTATTCATTGAAATGTCTATCTTAAAGACTATTCAAAGAATTTATATAAATGCCAGCAACATCACCAAGTTAGTGTTAAAGTCTATTGTGTATGGACCTCTCCAACTCTAATTCTGTAATGTTGAGCATAAAGGATACTTATAAGCTTTTATGACTTATTTGAAGTATTGTTTATTAAAAATATAAATCAACTTGGTGCCTATTGCTATCCTAGAAACAATTATATAAACCCAATATTTAATAATTAAAAAGAGATTACAAAACTTACCTATGGGAAAAATAAACTTCTATGTATTAAAAAGCGACCTAGACCTTTGAAACTTGGTGGTCCAACATAACATCATAAGTTAACACAACATATTAATATGTTGTTTAACTTGGCTTAAATTATATATATTATAAAGTCGAATTAACATAGCATAACAATAACATTGTGAATTTATGAATAACCAATAGAACTATATCGTGATTGTCCAAGGTACTGACAGGAATGAATGTTGGCAGGGTTCGGTTGCTGGATCATTAATGTGATAAGATTGTCGAGTTGCAATGGAGATTACCCTTCGAATCTGCATTGAAAGCTTGATATGAAAGTCAGGGTGACAAGGTTCGTTGTCAATCCACGTATGGTAATATCATTGTAATGGTGAATACCGAGACCACCGTGACCACTGTGTCATTTTTTTGAGTTAGCCTCCCTCTGAGTTGGATGTTCAGAATCGATCCAGCGTGATCCACTGTGGCATTACCATATGTGTGAAGTGATAGTGTATTCAATGGATGAGTTGCTCAACCCAATGCAAAGTGTGTTGGCATAATTCCGATCGTTTATCAACATTGATATTGTTCGTCAGATCAAACCCTAGCAAAAGGATCGAAGTTTTGGTTTATGAGCTTGGTAATTGAGGGTTATTGTCTCCATTGTTTTCGGTCTCTAGTCGACAGGCTACCAAATTTTTAGCCTAGACTTTGTATGAGGTTCGACCTCGAGACCTCTGGTTCAAGAGGGTTACAGTTCTCTTCCTTCTGTAATAGCGTCATTTGATAGACTGTGTATCTAGTTTGTATTGTTAATGGTTGGTAGTTCTGGAACTCGTCGTTATAGTTTGTGTCCACAGTTTGCCTTGGTGTAAATGGACCGAGGGTTTCTCATCTCGTCTTCAGTGTGGGATCATCCTGTAGCTGGTTAAAGTGGAATGCTTTGGTACTTACAGCAATGTAATTTCTTCTGTAGCGAATAGTAATTCATTCAAAGTGTTTTCATCTTTCAGTTTCGAAAAGGTAATAGTCATCTAAAATTTAACCTTCGTTTCATGTCAGTTGCAGGTTATGCAGTAGAGGAATGGGAAAGGGTTCTGTAAGGTTGGCGAGCTTTCAACCGGTAAGCTCCGGGTCTTTCCAAACCTCGTAGGTGCTATGTGACTGTGTTGATGAGGTTTCATGGGTTGATAAAATTTGGTCCTGCCGTGACTCGTCATTGAATGGAGAATGTAAGGCTCGTCAATGACAAGGGTTTTAAGAACTCATTTCAATAATGGTTTTGGGTATAAACCCTGTATGTGTTGTTTTGGAAAAACATACTGTAACTTCCGCTTTCTGGGCATATCGTCTTTGTTTACTTGTAGTGGGAACTTGTAATGGCTTTAGCTATTGAGCCACGATTTGTCTTGTTTAAGTTAAACGAATGATACATGGAGCCAAGGCTCGTTTATAATGATTACATCTCTATCTTTTGAGAATGATAACACATTGTCTCTGTCTGGGTTTAAATGGTTGAAATTTATCATATAAATCGTGTCTGTCAAACTTATTTCAAGAACACGAAATCTATAATGGAAGTCTAAATTTTCTTTGTACAGTGATAGAGTAGGTTTTGCTTTTGTATGGAAATAAAATGACGGGCTACACCCCTAATGATGATTCTTGGTGATTTCAAGCAATGTATCAAACCGAAAAATAATGGGTGTGAAAGTATAAGTAGGGTCTGTGTTATAAATCGTACTGCTGTAGGTTGGCTTTGTAAATGTTTTGGTTAGGGTTTATGTACTCTATCAAGATAGTAACTATACAATGTATGATGTTCAAATAGTAGAGAATTCGATTGTAAAGATAACAATAGGTCAAACCCTAAGTTGTGTTCTAATGTTTGAAAAAGAAAATAAAAGTTTGTGAATGGACTTTCCAGGGACTTTTGGTTTGAACCGAAACTTGTGTATAAAAAGTTTGCACTACAATAGAAAAGGAAATGGAAACTTAACTAGATGTTATTATGAAAACTCAGTCTGAAAATTGATACTTACAGTTCAAATATCTATCAATAGAATATTGTATTATTTCCATTATCTGTTTGAATTGAAATTTTATAGAAAAAGGATATAATAAGAAATACAAACAGGGTGTGTATGTGCCTTGTGGAAACTGTGTGATTGTTTGCATTTACAACATGTGAATGATGATATCAATATTGTTTAATTTGAAACTGTAATATAAATATGCTTTGTCGACTTACTTTTGAATACTATATAAAATAATAAAATGAACAAATTGTAATATATATACACAGAGAAAAGAACAATACTTATATTTTATGAAACAATGTTGTAGTTTAGGACCATTTTATACAGTAAACTTTACTACTGGAAAATATAGGGCAAAATAGTAAAACATAATTCAATCACGGTTCTATCTATTCGAATCAATGGCATTTTCCTATCTTCTAATCTATTTTTAATTTGCGTATCTATACTAGAGTACGATGCTTCAAAACAGCATGTGGAAAATATAGATATTGGTTTATCAATTTAAAATCAACATTAAACTTAAACATTCAGACTTTAAACAAAACTAGGATTGAATTCTTTTTCGAAACAAAACACAAAGAATACTGATTTAAACAGAACAAAATTATTACTGAGATTAAGTAGAAAATCCGTAGAACCTGAGAAAATCTGTAGGGCAACAAACAACCCAAGAAGACTGTTCCACCCAACCAATTCCTGAAAATAGTCAAGTACTGTCTTAGGACCCTCGAGCCTGTTCACTGAACCACCAGGAGGAAGAAACTCAGGAAATAGGACTTCTTCTTGCTGTAGCAAATAACTTCTGAATCTTCAATAGCTAGTAGTCCAATAGACCTACACCAGCATTTCTGGTTCTTCTCAGCAATAATGCAAACTTAATATTACAGTCAACACTAGCCTCCCTATTCGAATCTCTCAGTGATCACCTGATGCACATGAGGAAAATATTATGCAGAAATATTGATCAAGAGCTACCTGCTCAATTTGAATTTGCCTTTATAGGCTTCCTAGGCCTTTTCAGATGTTACTGGGTCATTAAATGAGCTGCCTTCTCACTCCCTCCACCTGGGAGATAATTCCTTATTTTTAGGGGTAGTTGTCCCATAACCAACAGCTAGTGGTGTGATGCAACTGCTGCCATCTGTCCCATCCTTTCCAACAGCTTCCATTCCTCCTAGGGGGTTAGTGAACACTCATTCAACAGTCCTCTTAGGTGTTTGTCTCCTAATTAATTTATTTAAATAATAATATTCAGTAATTACATTCATCCATGATCAAAACTGATCATAATTACAAAACTTTGTAATTAAATTTAACATAAAGTATTTTGCAAATAAAATAATAATTCTCAGAAATTTGGGTAGGTGACATACACCCCCCCTTAACTCTCAACATCGTCCTCGATGTTGGCTAATCACTCCTTGAGTGTTCCTGAAACAGAGTTGGGTATGCTTCCCGCATACTAATTTCCAACTCCCAGGTTGCCTCTTCTGGGCTAAGGTGCTTCCATTGCAACTTCACTTGCCCAATGCTGTGATTCTAGAGAATAGTTTTCCTCCTTCCAAGGATACAATCTGGTTCCACTGGAAAATCTCCGTCTTGTCCCACCTGTACATCATTCCAGTTCACAACATGAGTAGTGTCATGCACATATTTCTTTAAAAAAGATATATGAAAAACATTATGTATTTTTAAGTTTGGTGGCAAAGCCAGTTGGTATGCCACTGCTCCAACCTTAGACAATATTTCAAAAGGACCGCAATACCTGGGTGCCAACTTGGCACAGCTCCCCAATTTCAGTGAACTCTTTTTCGATCTTACCTTGAGGAATACATGTTCACCAACCTGGAACTCTATATGAGTTCTCTTTGAATCTGCTTGACTCTTCTGCCTATCTTGGGAAGCTTTTAAATGTCCTTGCACTTGTTTCACAATTAGTTCTAACTCTTGCAGTAATTCAAGTCCTAAAACAACTCTATTTACTGGATCATTCCACGAAATAGGTGTATTACATTTCCTACCATAAAGAATTTCAAAAGGACTAAGTCTGGCCGATGCATGATAGTGATTATTATAAGCAAATTCTGCTAAGTGCAAGTAGTCTTCCCACTTACCAAGCTGATCCTTTACATACATTCTTAATAAATCTTCTAAAACTTGGTTTACTCTTTCTGTCTGACCATTCGTCTGTGGATGAAATGCTGTACTAAAATTTAAAGTTGTGTTCAACCCTTTAAACAGTGACCTCCAGAAGTTACCTGTAAACTTTGAGTCACGATCTGAAAGTATTACTTTCGGTATTCCATGTAGTCTAAAAATCTATTTCATAAAGATCTCTGCAATATCTGGAGCTTTATGAGTAGTCTTTACGGGTATGAAGTGTGCTGCCTTGCTGAGTTTGTCCACTACCACCATGATAGAATCATGTTGTTTCTGATTTTTAGGTAATCCAGTAATAAAATCTATGCTGATCACTTCCCATTTCCAACTTAGTATAGGTAATGGTTGCAGCAATCCAGCAGGATGCTGGTGTTCAACCTTCACTTTTTGACAATCCAAACATTTAGCTATGTACTCTGCTACTTCATCTTTCATTTTGGGCCAATAATATTCTTTTCTCAGCATAATAATAGTCTTTTGATAACCTGGATGACCATAATAGTGACTTTTATGCATCTCATTTAATATCAGAAATTTTATTTCTGGTATATATGGTACATACAATCTATTTTTAAACAGTAATAAACCATTTTCCTTCATGTTGAAATCTGCCATACAATTTTCAGAATTGTTGTTTGCTGTCTTTTCCTTCATTTTTCTATATTCTTCATCTGTTTCACTCTTTTCCAAAATCTGATTTTCCAAATTAGTTGAATAAGTACTGATTGCTGAAATGAAATTTAGTTTTTCCTTACGACTCAAAGAATTTGCAACCTTGTTCTCCTTCCCTTTAATATGCTGAATTTCAAAATCATACTCACTTAAGAACGTCAACCATCTAGCTTGTCTAGCGTTCAGGTTTGTCTGATCCAATAAATATTTCAGACCCATGTTATCTGTTAATAATGTAAACTTTCTGCCAATAAGGTGATGACGCCACATTTTTAAGGCATGAATAACTGCCAATAACTCTAAATCATAGGTAGAGTAGTTCTTTTCATGTACTTTCAACTTTCTAGATTCATATGCCACCGCATGCCCTTCCTGTGTCAGGACTCCACCGAGTCCATCATTGCATGCGTCTGTACAAACTACAAAATCCTTGTTGGGGTCAGCTATCCTCAAGATAGGTGCTGTCTTCAATAGTTCCTTCAATTTCTTAAAGCTATCAACACATTTCTGATCCCAAACAAATTTCTTCCCTTTCTTCTTGAAGGAAGTTATGGGGTTGGCAATTTTTGAAAAATTCTCTATAAACTTTCTGTAATACCCAGTAATACCCATAAATGATCTTACATCCGAAACATCTTTAGGAACCGACCAGTCATTAATGGCCCTTATCTTGTTGGGGTCAATCGAGATTCCTTCTAATGAAATTATGTGTCCTAGATACTGAATTTTGTCTTTGTGGAAGTCACACTTACTAAATTTGGTGTATAGTTGATGATCTCTTAATACTTGTAAGATAATCCGTAAATGTTCATCATGCTCTTCTTTTCTTTTTTAGTACACTAAAATTTCATCTATAAACACAATGACAAACTTGTCTAAGTATTTATGCAAAATATTATTCATCAGACACATAAATATAGCCGGGGCATTAGTCAAGCCAAATGGCATGACTACGAATTTGTAATGTCCATACCAAGTTTGGAAAGCTGTCTTGAAAATATCTTCATCTTTAACCTGTACTTGATGATATCCTGATCTTAGATCAATCTTCGAAAATACTGTTGCTCCACGCAGCTGATCAAATAGATCATCTATGCGGGGCAATGTATACCTATTCTTGATCATCATTTTATTAAGCTGGCGATAATCTATGCACAGTCTTAAGGTTCCGTCTTTCTTCTTAACAAAGATGACAGGTGCTCCCCAAGGAGACACACTGGGTCTAATATACTTTTTGTCAATAAGCTCCTTCAACTGTGATTTTAATTCGTTTAACTCCAGTATGTTCATTCTGTACGGAGCTTTAGAGTTTGGTACTGCTCCTAGTATCAACTCTATGGTGAAATCTAAATCTCTTTTGGGAGGTAATCCTAGAATCTCCTCAGGAAATACATCTTTAAAATCCCTTAGGATAGGTATGTCTTCTAATTTCAGTTTGTCCTCTTTATCCACAAACTCATCATTTACCACGTTTACTGCAAACATTTAACCGCATCCTTTCCTAACTTCCCTCTTAACTTGCATGGTTGAAATCTGTCTAAGGGTTACCTTCCTTGGGATGCCTTTTATTTCTACAGTTTTCCCTTCGTCATTTAAGCATGTAAAACTTTTTCCATAATAGTCCAGGATGACATGATGGGCTTCTAACCAGTCCATCCCAACTATAATATCATAAGAACCTAAAGGTAGAATATTCAACTTGATTTGTGTTTGTAAATGATTCATGGACAACACATAGTTTTCTATAAAATTTGATACTTTCCTCTTTGTTCCAGTTGCTAGTCTAACTAGCCATGATTTACTAAACTTTTCAATTTTCAGTTTAAGACTTTCCGCAATATCTGGTGATATATAACTTAAACTAGCACCTGGGTCAATTAAAACAGTAACAGGATGGTCACGTACCATACCTTCAATCTCTACCATGGAGATTTGATGATCTACTTTCCTGTTGTCGAGTGCTGCATTAATTCTTGGCATCTCCCTTGCTACGTCTCCAACAGTAGGTTCAGTCTGAATAGAGTTGATGTTGTTTTCCTTCCGCTTCCTTAAGGGACATTCTGATGCGTAATGGGGGCCTTGACATTCAAAACATTTAATATGTGTCTTTGGCTCACTAGTCTTGGTAGTATTAGGTGCATTTCTGGGTGCTGTAGAATTCTGCTGTGAATTATTTCTAGAATTACTCCCTTGATAATTCCAGTTCTGAAAATTTTTCCTTTGAAATCTAAAATTTCCACTAAATCTGAAATTTTTCTTTTTCTGCTCAAAATTGTTGGGCTTATTATTTTTCTAGTTTGACATTCCCTCTCTTTTCTGATTTGTGTCATAACAGAAAACTGCTTTTCTCATAGCCTCCTCCAAGGTTTTAGGACTGTCATACTCGATTCTGTCTTTAATGCTGAAAGGTAAACAACTCAAGTACCTTTGAATTTTTTGTTTTTCTTCTATGAGGTATGGTACATATCTCAGTAAGTTTAGAAACTTACTGTTCATTTCCTTCATGTTCATACCTCCCAACATCAAATCGTAGAACTCTTTAGATTTTTCTTCATATTACTGTTCAGATAGATACTTCTTCTTAAAATATCGTTTAAAAGCACTCTAGCTTACATCTTTATCTTTGATGCCCTTTACCCTTTTGATGTCCTGCCACCAGATATCTGCTTTTCCGGTCAAGTTATATATAGCCATTTTTTCCTTTAAGAACTCTGAATAGTTATAGATCTAGAAGTATTTCTTCATACCGGACAACCAAGCTTCAGTTGTTTTGCCTTTTTCAGTTTCTCCATTGAAAGTTGGAGGTCTTATCTTCTTAAACTCTCCCGAAATCTGCTCATATTCCTTATGATTTTTCCTTCTTGGTTTGGAATCTCCTTCACTGCTGTCACTAGTATAGTTATGCTTCCTTTTGCGTACTTCAATAGCATCTCCTGATGAGGTTGAGCTATCTTTTACTTCACTGGTTTTTATGTTCTGATTTTTGTCAGTGTGAGGCATATCCTCCACTTTGGAAATATCTTCATTGTTTCTTTCTTGTTCCTCTTTTTGGCTGTGTTCAAACAACACCTGATTTAGTTGTTGTTGTGCTTGCAGAATCCTCTCATTATCTTGTTTCACAGATCTGATTTCTGCTTTTAATTCATGGAAAGCATGTAATAGTTATGTCGAACTGTTATTTAGTTCACCGTGACCTTCTGCTACATAGTGTTGTCCCGAACTGTGACTGTTTGGCTGAAATATGTCGCTTAAATGTTCAGCTAAGTTCTCCATACCTGTAACTGAAAATAATTTCTGAAATAACATAATAATTTAAATTTTTAAGTTAGTACAATTTTCTGCTGTATAAAATTTTTCTGTTGCGTGTTTTGGACCTCATTTAGGCCTAGAGTTCAAATCTGTGCTCTGATACCACATGTAACATCCCAAATTTTCATAAAAATTTAAAATTTTTAATAACAACATTAATTATGATAATAATAATTGCGGAAATAAATATTAAGATTATGACAACATTAGTTGTACAGTTATTAGTACTAAGTATGCTTTATTTTCTGTTTTAACAACAATAATATAATGGCAGTTGTTAACACATAACTAGCAGCATGATTATGACGACAATGAAATAAACAAGTTGGGAAAAATGATGCGAAACTTTCTCTTTTACAATAATACTGACAGTTTGACTTTGCTGCATAAGGGTGTCCTACGAGGTACCCTGTAGCTTACTTAGCTACAACGCTAAAGCTTATTGAATGTCCTATGTGCAGACAACAGGTAAGAATGAAGTACATGTAGTTCAGTTTCAGCGTCATAAATAAATAGAATGTTATAATTTTCTATTGCGACTCTCCAGAAGTGAACAGGTATGGGTTTCAATGCTACAATTACTGTTTTAAGATGTTGTCTGTCAACTCCACAATGTTTAGAACAAAATCCTCTATTTATGTCGACATGCTGATGGTTTTGTCACTGTACTAGCTAGTTATAATGTCGTCTTTATCTTTCCATCATTGATGTAATAAATGTATCGCAAGGTCATTTAATGTATGTATGAGAGAGTATGGTAAGCACACAAAGAACTTAGTTAACTTTTATGTTAATCCTTTCCATTGTATTCATTGAAATGCCTATCTTAAAGACTATTTAAAGAATTTATATAAATGCCAACAGCATCACCAAGTTAGTGTTAAAGTCTATTGTGTATAGACCTCTCCAACTATAATTCTGTAATGTCGAGCATAAAGGATACTTATAAGCTTTTATGACTTATTTGAAGTATTGTTTATTAAAAATCTAAATCAACTTGGTGCCTATTGCTATCCTAGCAACTATTATATAAACCCAATATTTAATAATTAAAAAGAGATTACAAAACTTACCTATGGGAAAAATAAACTTCTATGTATTAAAAAGCGACCTAGACCTTTGAAACTTGGTGGTCCAACATAACATCATAAGTTAACACAACATATTAATATGTTGTTTAACTTGGCTTGAATTATATATATTATAAAGTCAAATTAACGTAGAATAACAATAACATTGTGAATTTATGAATAACCAATAGAACTATATCGTGATTCTCCAAGGTACTGACAGGCATGAATGTTGGCAGGGTTCGGTTGCTGGATCATTAATGTGATAAGATCATTGAGTTGTAATGGAGATTACCCTTCGAATATGCATTGAAAGCTTGATATGAAAGTCAGGGTGACAAGGTTCGTTGTCAATCCACGTATGGTAATATCGTTGTAATGGTGAATGCCGAGACCACCATGTCATTCTTTTGAGTTAGCCTCCCTCCGAGTTGGATGTTCAGAATCGATCCAGCGTGATCCACTGTGGCATTACCATATGTGTGAAGTGATAGTTTATTGAATGCATGAGTTGCTCGACCCAATGAGAAGTGTGTTGGCATAATTCCGATCGTTGATCAACATTGATATTGTTCGTCGGATCAAACCCTAGCAAAAGGATCGAAGTTTTGGTTTATGAGCTTGGTAATTGAGGGTTATTGTCTCCATTGTTTTTGGTCTGTGGCCGACAGGCTACCAAATTTTTAGCCTAGACTTTGTATAAGGTTCGACCTCGAGACCTTTGGTTCAAGAGGGTTACAGTTCTCTTCCTTTTGTCATAGCGTCATTTGATAGACTGTGTATCTAGTTTGTATTGTTAATGGTTGGTAGTTTTGGAATTCGTCGTTATAGTCTGTGTCCACGGTTTGACTTGGTGTAAATTGACCGAGGGTTTCTCGTCTCGTCTTCAGTGTGGGATCATCCTGTAGCTGGTTAAAGTGGAATGCTTGGTACTTACAATAATGTAAGTTCTTCTGTAATGAATAGTAATTCATTCAAAGTGTTTTCATATTTCAGTTTCGAAAAGGTAATAGTCATCTAAAATTTAACCTTCGTTTCATGTTAGTTGCAGGTTATGCAGTAGAGGAATGGGTAAGGGTTCTGTAAGGTTGGCGAGCTTTCAACCGGTAAGCTCCGGGTCTTTCCAAACCTTGTAGGTGCTCTGTGACTGTGTTGATGAGGTTTCATGGGTTGAGAAAATTTGGTCATGCCGTGACTTGTCATTGTTTATTGAATGGAGAATGTAAGGCTCGTCAATGACAAGGGTTTTAAGAACTCGTTTCGATAATGGTTTTGGGTATAAACCCTATATGTGTTGTTTTGGAAAAACATATTGTCACTTCCGCTTTCTGGGCATATCGTCTTTGTTTACTTGTAGTGGGAACTTGTAATGGATTTAGCCGTTGAGCCACGATTTGTCTTGTTTAAGTTATATGAATGATACATGGAGCCGAGGCTCGTTTATAATGATTACATCTCTATCTTTTGAGAATGATAACACATTGTCTTTTTCTGGGTTTAAATGGTTGAAATTTATCATATAAATCGTGTCTGTCAAACTTATTTCAAGAACACGAAATCTGTAATGGAAGTCTAAATTTTCTTTGTACAGCGATAGAGTAGGTTTTTCTTTGCTATGGAAATAAAATGACGGGATATGCCCCTAATGATGATTCTTGCTGATTTCAAACAATGTATCAAACCGAAAAATAATGGGCGTGAAAGTATAAGTCGGGTCTGTGTTATAAATCGTACTGCTGTAGGTTGACTTTGTAAATGTTTTGGTTAGGGTTTATGTACTCTGTCAAGATAGTAACTATACAATGTCTGATTTTCAAATAGTATAGAATTCGATTGTAAAGATAACAATAGGTCAAACCCTAAGTTGTGTTCTAATGTTTGAAAAAGAAAATAAAAGTTTGTGAATGGACTTTCCAGGGACTTTTAGTTTGAACCAAAACTTGTGTATAAAAAGTTTGCACTACGATAGAAAAGGAAATGGAAACTTAACTAGATGTTATTATGAAAACTCAGTCTGGAAATTGATACTTACAGTTCAAATATCTATCAATAGAATATTGTATTATTTCCATTATATGTTTGAACTGAAATTTTATAGAAAAGGATATAATAAGAAATGCAAACAGGGTGTGTATGTTGTGATTGTTTGCATTTACAACATGTGAATGATGATATCAATACTGTTTAATTTGAAACTGTAATATAAATATGCTTTGTCGACTTACTTTTGAATATTATATAAAATAATAAAATGAACAAACTGTAATATATATACACAGAGAAAAGAACAATACTTATATTTTATGAAACGATGCTGTAGTTTAGGACCATTTTATACAGTAAACTTTACTACTAGAAAATATAGGGCAGAATAGTAAAACATAATTCAATCATTGTTCTATCTATTCGAATCAATGGCACTTGCCTATCTTCTAATCTATTTGTAATTTGTGTATCTATACTAGAGTACGATGCTTCAAAACAACATGTGGAAAAATATAGATATTGGTTTATCAATTTAAAATCAACATTAAACTTAAACATTCAGACTTTAAACAAAGCTAGGATTGAATTCTTTTTCAAAACAAAAACACAGAAAATACTGATTTAAACAGAACATAATTATTACTAAGATTAAGTAGAAAATCTGTAGAACCTGAGAAACTCTGTAGGGCAACAAATAGCCCAAGAAGACTATTCCACCCAACCAATTCCTGAAAACAGTAAAGTACTATCTTAGGACCCCCGATCCCGTTCACTGAACCACCAGGAGGAAGAAACTCAGGAAATAGGACTTCTTCTTGCTGTAGCAAATAACTTCTAAATCTTCAATAGTTAGCAGTCCAATAGACCTGCACTAGCATCTCTGGTTCTTCTCAGCAATAATGCAGACTTAATATTACAATTACCACTAGCCTCCCTATTCAAATCTCTTAGTGATCACCTGATGCACATGAGGAAAATATTTTGTAGAAATATTGATCAAGAGCTGCCTGCTCAATTCGAATTTTCCTTTATAGGATGCCTAGGCCTTTTCATATGTTACTGGGTCATTAAATGAGCTTCCTTCTCACTCCCTCCACCTGGGGGATAATGCCCTATTTTTAGGGGTAGTTGTCCCATAACCAACAGCTAGTGGTGTGATGCAACTGCTGCCATCTGTCCCATCCTTTCCAACAGCTTCCATTCCTCCTAGGGGGTCAGTGAACACTCATTCAACAGTCCTCTTGGGTGTTTGTCTCCTAATTAATTTATTTAAATAATAATATTCAGTAATTACATTCATCCATGATCAAAACTGATCATAATTACAAAACTTTGTAATTAAATTTAACATAAAGTATTTTACAAATAAAATAATAATTCTCAGAAATTTGGGTAGGTGACACCCTATCCATACCCTATCCACTTAGTCCTACATAAATGAAGCTCTATCCCACTCCAAAGGGAGGAAGTCTATAGTGTCTACATGTTGAATAAATCATCTTAGAGAGATATATACTCATCCATTGAGAGGCTCACACTTCCTTGGGAGGATATGGCATTGGCTTTGGATGGAGAAGGATTACTTCATTAAGCTCTGGTTGTAGTCGTTCTCTTCTATGTACTTTCACTATTTTTTACAGTAATATAAATGCTTTCCACTAATATTGTTGTGTTGATGATATTGTGTAGTTTACCTGCTTAACTATTTACTTAGATCTGTTATCGTTTAGATGATTTTTACTTGTTTGTCTTGTTTTGTGTATCTTGATAGGTCTTGCACCTTAGATCTGACGACCGCAAGGCGTGGAACAACATCCAGGAGAAAGGGATACAAACTTAAGGTAAGAAATCTAATAACTTGATCCTTAACTAGATCTAGGAAAGTGTTTTATAGTCTATTCTATTTGCTCTAGACTCACATTGAGATAGGGAGATCCGGCTCGCGTCCGCTTGAGTGGATTGTCCATCAAACAACTTACTTTCTCTTTTTTCGTGCTCTGGACCAAAACATGAAAAAGATTCCTAGCGCTTTTCAAAACTGAGTCGTGCTTGTCAAAACCAAGTAAAAAGGTGTCAAGCTTAGTTTACTTTACTCGTGCTCAAAAAATGATGAGTAAAGTATCGTCTTAAGTATTATTTTTTCCTCTTTTTGGACTAAGATGATTAACTTACGAAAACATGAACCATAGGAATTGTCTTTAATCTCTTTTCAGACTCCCTCTCTATGAAAAGACTTCCAAGTGCACTTGTCTCTTTCACACTTGTAAAAGTATTTGAAAGGTCGTCTATTTGGTGGTAGGTTATCCATTTTTCAGACCGTTTAGACTATTTACGAGAAAGGTATACCTCAGTCGATATTCAACTAGGAGAGTTCCTCCAGATATTATTTTATGATTTTTTGGGTCTGGGGACTATTTTTATGAAAAAGTCAACTCTTGGAGTCTTCTTTAAGTTATTTTAGACTTTTAAACATGAAAAACTGTCGAGTTACCCTTCTTTGGACTTGTAAAATTAAACATCGAAGGATCCTTATGGAGTCGAACCTCTCCTTCCTTGGGTTCGTAAAACATACAAGGATGGACTCACTTAAACGTGAGTTATACCAAGCATCTTTTATCCTCTTCAAGCTTGTTAAACAAAAAAGAGGTACTCACCAACCATGATGGGGGAAAATTGGGAAGTAAGCTGAGTTTACCCATTTTGGTAGCTTGTGAGTCATCACCTTTGAACATGGCATGCATTTACACCTTGTCTTCCTTGGGTATTCAGTCTCTCTGTTGAGTCATAACTACAATCATGATTCATCATCTTCATCTTGAACCTTCTCATTTTGTGGTTGTTTCTGCTAAATCAATTCTAGCTGCCAAGTCTTGTCTCAAGCCGTTATATGTTCAAAGGGTCTATGTCGCCTTGAGTCAACCCTTTCACAATTTTTTCAAATCTTCCATTCTTGTGTCAGTGTGTACTCTTTTGATCCATTGCTCCACACCACTCTCTCATATTGGTTTCATGTTGATGATGTGGAATTCATTATGGTCCACCTTCGACAAGTTTGTTCCTGTCGACGCCAACTCTTTATCCAAGAATTAGATTTAGGAACCAACCATAGTACCTTGGTGCATGCATGCCTCAATGGAACGTTCCCTTGTATTCGATAGTAGGTTTTCATCATTGACCTCTGATAGAATGATTCCACGAATGTTCAACGTCAAGACATTTATGCACATTCAATGGACTATAGTAGTGATACCTTAGGCATCATTGCCATCATTGGTGATTTCCCTCGCGCTTGTTAATGGTTCACATCACTAACCGGTAATCAATTGGTCTCTTCCATGTTCGACTTCAACACTTTGTAATCACATGGTTAAATTCGTATCAATTTGGGATTGGGTAGAAGAACCTGGACACTCCTGATGTTTCTCTTACGTCCAGGCTGCGATGGCGATTATTGAGTAGGTCCCCACATCGACATCTTGTTGGTGGCCTCGTTTGTGTACCGTCACACAGATCCACTATTGTATTGGTCATGGTTGCGTTGCTATCTAGTCATGGATCTACATTTGTTCTTCGTAGCCATGATTTGCTTATAGTCTCTATCATGTCAATTATGTCATGGATCTGCATTGTATTGGTCGATAGCCATGCTTTGATTCAGTTGTCCCGAGCATGGGGATGCATGCCTCGGTTTTATTTGACATCTTGTTCCCTTGCAGCTCCACTCCGACCTTCTTGCTACTATCTCTATGGACTAATTTATTTGTAAAGTGTTTCGGCCATTAGTTCCTTCTGACCTCACACTTTAGGGGGCATCTATTATACTCCAAAGTTCCACTTTGAGTGTCGTTTCACCTTGCCATGGTTTATCCCCATGTGAAACCTAATGATGTTTCCTCTTAATGCATGTCAGAATTTACTCTCTCCTATTTGGTCCCCTCTTTGGCCTTCTTTGGATACCTTAGATTCAAATCCAACTTGCTTAAACTAAGTGCCACATCATCAGGTCAAACTGCCACAACACTTCGACCACTTTGCAAGAATTTTCGTGCCTTGCTAGTAGTGTAGAATGCAAAAATTCCCCTTTTTCGCATCATGCATACCTGCAGGGGCACGAAAATATCAACTTCATTGTGTTATGCTCAATGTTGGGGGCGCAAAAATACCCTCAACCACCTTACTCCTTGAAGTTTGGATCTTGGATTTCGATGGAGATACTTTAGGGATGATGATTCCTCTCGAATCCCATCTCTTCCTTCTTCCTTGTTGTGAGTCATCTCCTTGATCCACCTTCTACTCCTTGAGATCCATGATTATCTCCTAGTGGTTGGCCTCCCAAACCCTATAAAAAGGAATCCATCCATAAGCTACGGGGAGAACACTTTTGAGGCATCAAACCTATGGTCTTAGGAGTTTTGCAGAGGTAGCAAGGAAGGAGTCTTTGGAGTTGAAGGTTTGCTTGGACATCAAGGGGTCACTTTGTAAGTTTCTTCTAGTTTCCATCAATAATAACTTGTCTTATTTTCCCATTTCATGTGTTATGTTTCAGTCGTTAGCCTGGAATGTCTCTAATCTGATTTAAATCTGAACTAGTATACAAGGTATTTGGATATTTGCTTTGCTTGTTGTTTGCTTGGCTCAAACAGGTTCTACTTGTGAGATTCAAAACAGGAGCTTGAAGCAATACAAAAATCTGGTTCAAGGTGAGTTACATCATCTCTTTCTCTTTGAATACATTTAGGATTTGTATACATTGTTAGATCTAGGATCTTAAGGTAGAATTTGTTTGTTAGCTGTCTTAGATTAGGCTTAGTTAATCTCAGTGTGATCTAAGGGTAAATCTAACTATCCCTAGGATGGATTTACTACAACATAAATTGGCGACTCCACTGGGGAACGAACCCAGAATCTATGGTTTCGTAGACCTATGTTGTGGTGAGCCCCCACACTTCCCACTCATCATGCAACCAAAGCTCAAATGACCTATGTCGTGGAATGCATGGATCCAAATCTGTTCAATTGGTGTGATGGGGTCCTGGTTAACATCAAGGATCAGATCACCAAATGTAGGAATGGGGACATCCATCAGTTTGGATATGGTAGTATCCTAGTTACATTATTTTTGTAGAGGGTTTCATTACTGCGCCCTCATGTAGAGAGGCATGTCTGTCCTACATATGAGCTTCGGATGGGGAGGTGGAGCGATTATGCTGGGCGGCTTGGAGGGCCACAAGTCCTAGCTTTCAGCAAGGAATTCTTTTCCTAGCTCGAGGAATAAATAATGATGATAGAAGACTATCCTTATGATGGGGTGGACTTTCGTGATGACATCGATATGGCTCTTCCTGAGGATGTTGATTGGGATGAATTAGGTGTGTGACCTTCACAATGTGTTTTTGATAATTTTCTATTATATATATATATTGTTGTTTTTAATGCACGAAAATATCTAACATATGTACGTGTACTATTGCAAATCGCAGACCGAGGAGGCCGATAGGATATTCACCATTACATCGACGAGGGGTTCAACATCAGGCTGAGGAGAAGGAAGAGGCAAGAGGATTCTATGACATATAATGGAACCTTGAAGGGTTGATGATGGGTGTCCCTCCCATGAGGATGACTAAGATACCCTACCATATCCAGAGGCACACTGTAGGTGTGCCAGAACGCATAGGAAAACTACTTTGCTGTGTGTCCAGGGAAGTAGTATTCTAACATGAGCACCATGAACCTCATGATTAGTCTTTGGCTATTATTTTTTATCTAGTGACATGTACACGATATGTAGGCCAGAGTGCCAATTTTGTATGGGACATGATCCCATTTTTTGTCTTTTGGACACATCATATTGTTATATATGGAAAAACACACTTTTTACATGATATATTTATATGGATCTATCTCTATGGTTTATTTATGATGACTTGTGTATTTACATATTTTTCATGTGTTGTTATGATATGTTGATCATGTATGGGCTAGATGCCAATCCAACATATAGTTAGCTAACGAAACAACCACTATGTTGAATTCCCTTGATACGTGTTGGTATAAAATGTAATCAAATGATCGTTCAAGGAGGTGTACCCTTCTATATAAACGAACGATGTAGATGCGGTTCAACTGAGATACCATGAGCTGAGAGTCCAGGTAGACTATGAAGGAATGGATCCCAAGAGAATAAACTTCAGTTAAGATTCCAATAACCGCATGGTACTCCGCAATGTTGTTTGCTGCGGGGCCCAAGCAAATGCCTCCTAAAGATATCAATTCATCATCAGGGGAATAGAGTACCCATGTTGTAGATGCAAGGTTCCAGGTATGTCGACTAGTTCCATCCGTGAATCCAAAGTATGTCGACATCTGTGCATAAAATCACAAGTCGAGATAAATGATGGTGCACAAGATAGAACCTAACATGCAAAAACTCAACCGCAATCACATTGTGTACATTATATACAAGGTTTTCCACGCAGGATGACCCTATGCATAGAATCTCTTTAGGTAGAGCTCATTATGGGGATCTCCTAGAGATATACCATCACAATCTACGAGCTCGTAAGCTCCCTTCTCCAACACACATTTTACAACGTAAGGACCATACCACATAGATTCTAACTTTCCTTTGCCTAAATTATCATGCATCTGATCATAGGTTAGGACTAGGTCACCTTCGTTGAACACTCAAGGTTGAACGGATTTGTCATATTGAGCTTTGATGTGTTTCTTATGGGCCTCATTGGCGAGTGCCTCATCTCGGTGGGTTTCATCTAGCTTAGCTAGGTATAGAAACCAGTCTTCCTCGGTGGTTTTTTTGGGTAAGATTTCTATGGCTAGCTTTAGAGATGGTATTTCACACTCAATCAGTAGGATTGCTTCCAGGCCATAAACTAGTTGGAATGGCATGAACCCAGTCCTGTAGGCCCAAAGAGATGAGAATAGAGCTAAGTTCCAACAAGATTTTTGGGTACCCACGATGCGTTGGATCATGCGTTTCAAGAATTTATTAATTGCCTCTACTTGACCGTTTTCTTGTGGGTAGTATGGGGTTACATTTTCGTGGCGAAAACCCAGTTTGGAACTCAACTCATCCATCATATGGTTCCTGAAGTGGGAACCGTGGTCAGTTACGATGGCCTGCTGGACTCCGAACCTAGCTATAATATGATTGAATATGAATAACAATGTTTTCTTTCCGTCTTCCACGTACGTAGGCATAGCTTCAACCCATTTAGTTAAGTAGTCCACAGCTATGATAACATAGCTATGCCCCCTGTCTGAAGTGGGATTACAGTGTATAAATTCAATACCCCATTTTGCAAAGGGGCCGATGACAATGACAGGATGAAGTGGAGCGGGGTGTGAGCATTTCTTGGCATGAAAGAATTGGCATGCAGGGAACTTCTTAACCGCTTCAATGCAGTATTTGTAGATGGTAGGATAGAATTAGCCCATGCGCAAGATTTTCTGGGCTGTAGCCATCCCAAAAAGATGACCACCACATGCTCTAGAGTGGAAGTCATTAAGAACATGTTCGGCTTCGTCAAGGTTTATTCAACGTTGTAACAAAGAATCTATACCACGGTGGTAAAGGGTATCACTAATGATAAGGTAATATTTAGCATGGTGTCTGATGCGGCGGCGTTCATCGTGGTTGAGGTCCGGCCGAAAAATTTGGGTCTGGAGATAAAAAATGATGTCTCGATACCAAGGATCAGTCGTGCCAATGAGAAACAAAGATTCGTCTGGAAACGAATCAATGGGCTCAGATTGATCATTGACACGGGGCAATGCGCAAATAAGCTCTACAAAAACCAAGGATTTTTTGGACTTCCATTTGGAAAAATCCAAATCGAATTCATGAAGAAAAACAATCCAACGGGAATATTTTCTCCCTAGCACTTTATGTGTTAGGATGCAGTACATTGGATTGAATTTTGCGATGACGGTGGTCTTGAAGAGCAAAATGTAATGTCTAAATATATGGACCGCAAAAACTATGGCCAGATCGAGTTTCTCCACATGTGAGTAATGTGTCTCGGATTCAATGAGACTCTTGCAGAGATAGTACACGACATGTTCTTGACTGTTATTGTCTTCCTGAACTAGCACCATGCCAACGGTGGTAGCAGAGGCAGCGAGATATAAAATATACTCCTATGTATAGTTGGGGGGTTGTATCACAGGAGCATTAGTAAGGGCCTTCTTCAAGTTTCCAAAAGACCGTTGGGCTTCGTCATCCCAAATTAAAGTAATGTATTTCTTAAGAAGCCTCATGTATCCCTTAGTGATATCAGCAAAGTTGTAGACAAAGTGGCGTAAAATTTTTGCATGCCCTTGCAAAATCTGGAATTCTGGAATATTGGAGGGGGAATTCAAGGCTAAAATAGCATCCACCTTTGAAGGATTAAGGCGTATCCCATCCTTGTAGATAATGAAACCTAACAATCTATCGCCTTTGACACAGAATACACATTTATGTGGATTCAGGCAAATGTTGTAATGGCAACATTGTGATAATATTGCACTCGGATGATCAGGATGGTCCTCTCGTGAATTGGAGCACGCGGGTAGGTCATCCAGATAGGGTTCCACAACATGCTTGATATCATGAAATGCATATGACATGGCCCATTGAAATGTGGCCCTAGCGTTCTTGAGACCAAAGGGTAATTTTCGATATGCAAAGGTCCCCCATGGGCATATGAAATCAGTCTTATGCTGGTCAGACCAGAGTATCTCAATCTAATTGTACCTAGAGAATCCATCCATGAATGAAAAGATGACGCTCTTCGCAAAGTTGTTGATAATCTGATCGATGAAGGGAGTTGGGTAGTTGTCCTTGGGACAAGATTTGTTCAAGTCTCTATAATTGACACAGACCCTAATCGTACTCGGTTTCTTAGCTACGGGAACGATATTGGACACCCAATTTGTCAATGGGACAAGGTATATGAAACCATCACAAAGAAGTTTTTCAACTTCTGTTAGGAACCCATGTCAACCCTTCTATTTACTTTGTTAGTATATTGATGTTGGACGCATATGCTTTGTAAGTCGTCCCGTAGTATTTGCTGATCCATAGTTTGTATTATTGTTGTTGGACGCATATGCTTTGTAAGTCGTCTCGTAGTAATTGTTGATCCATATTTTGTATTGGCCCATGGTTTGTATTGACACATGGTATTGACCCATGGTATTGGTGCCTAAACTTGGTATATAAGTTTGTGTTGAGACCAATGAAGGTACCGTGAAGTTATTTGTATTGAGCTTGCTCTAAGGAGGTTTCCCTCTCGAAGTGGCCTGCGATCAATATAAAAGTGATTATGAGTTTTGTTATTTCTGCTATCTCATGTGTTTTCATTAATTAATTATTGCAGGTTCATCACATCTGGTATCATAGCACTTTCTTGGTCTCATTGGGTGGAATTTCTGCCAAATTTTTTTTTTCGTATCTGTTGCAAGTTCGGATCTGGGAATAATCCCTATCCACTTAACTGTGGGAAGTACTTGGGCATAATCCCTAAAACTCATTGTGAGGAGTACCACAGGAACCCCAAAGTAGCTGGCCCATTGAGAGGACCTACCAGCGAAAAGGGCAACGACCCCTACCTGATTGACTAGTTCCCACCCGTGAGGTAAACCAAGAGCTGTCGTTTGTGGCAAAGCGGTTATCAGTTTTACCTGAGCCGTGGACTGAGGGGTACTTCCCCAATACGCAAGCCGTTAGACACTATTGGTGGTCAAGTGAAACCCCTAAACTGTTAGGAAGTTGAACTGGTGGGTATCTATTTCCAGCTGAACTATTGTTGATCATTGTCGCGTCGTTTCAGATCCAGCTATTCAAATCCATTCTAAAAGCCGTTCCAGATCCATCTGTTTTCAATCCATTCGGCACCGTTTCAGATCCCTCTATTTCTGATCACGTCGTTGCAGATCTACCTATTTCAGATCCCTTCTGCGTCGTAGCTGCCCCATTCTGGAAAAATAAATAAAAAAATAAAAAATAAAAATAAAAAAAAATCTATTTTTTTCCAATATCTCCCTTGTTTTCACTCTGTTTCCCTTGAAACTTCCCTAACACCCCTGTCATCCCATTCTGCATATTTCATTCCTGAGGACCCTATCCCAAATTCCACTTCCCAAATCCTGAAATCCCACATTTGTCTATTTTTAGGGTTTGCCATAACTCCTTCGCTTTTCACCCAATCGCCCTCAAATTTCACCACAGAGTTCCTTTCCTAATTTTGTTTATTTGTCCCTCTCTGCCAAATTTTCTCATTCTTTCACCCCGCTTCTGAAATCCCCATTTTTTGCTTCCCTATCCATTAGAAAGTGTCCAAAACCTAGTCAAACCCCAATTACCCCTCTGAGTTTTTCCCAAATCCAAATTTCCCTTTACTAAATAAGCTTTTGTTTGTGTTTTTCTATCCATTCCCCAAATAAAAATAATAATAAATAAAATCTCCTGGTTATGGTTGTCACCCGCGCAGGAGCAAAAACCATGGAGGAAGTACTTGCAGCCATCCAAACCAAACTCCAAGATCTGGATGAAAAATTTCTCATCCTCCATCTTCGGCATTCAGCCATGAACAATAACCGACAGCAAGAATCTTTTGCAGCCAATGGGTTCTCTTCTTCCAGCAATTTCCGTGGTCCGAAGCTTGAATTTCCTTGCTTTAATGGTACTGATCCAACTGGATGGATCTATCGTGTAGAACAATATTTCAGTCTGCATAATACTTTTGATATCAAAAAAGTTCCACTTGCATCCTTTCATTTCGAACAGGAAGCCCTTCAATGCTACTGTTGGTACATCAAGGCTCATGTCGAGCCAAAATGGACAGATTTGTGCCAACTCCTTTTGCAACGATTTGGTCCTAGTGTTTTTGATGACTTCACCAGAGCAATCACTAAACTTCATCAAAGTGGCACTATGAGAAAGTATTAGATAGAATTTGAGAAACTAGCCAATCACACTGAAGGATTGTCTGATGAATTCTACAGGAGTTATTTTATCAGTGGTCTTAAGGATGAAATCCGGTTAGAGGTTAAAATGTTATGTTCCAACAAAATGATGGAAGTCTTAGGGTTGGCTAAGTTGGTAGAAGACAAGATTGTATCCTAACAGCGCTCCAAACCCACTTTTGTTCCCTTCCAACATATGGGTTCTCCATGACCTCCCATCTCGTCAGCTCCTCGACCAACTCCTATCAAGCATTTGTATGAAACAAAGATGCAGGCACGCAGAGAAAAGGGGCTTTGTTATAATTGTGATGAGAAATTCACTCGGGGACATAGATGTGTTTAAAAAAAGCTCTATCTCTTGGATATGGATTCTCCACTTGCCTCTACAATTGGTCAAGAAACTCCAGATACAATGGATGATCAAGTCAACATTCAGGAGCCGCCTATTGACCCCCCATCTCATGATGAACAACTCGAGATATCTCTCCATGCTTTATCCGGCGTCACCACCCCCCAAACAATGCGGGTCAGGGGTTACTTCAAGAAGCTTCCTCTTACAATACTCATTGATTCTGGTAGCACTCATAACTTCATTGACCGTCGGATCGCCAAACATGCTGATTGTTGTGTCCATCCTTGCTTCAACTTTGAAGTCATCGTTTCCATTGGGGGCACCTTACCTTGCAAGGGGAAGTGTCACAATGTGTGTATCTCTCTGGAAGATTATAACCTATGCTTTGACATGTTTTCCTTGTCCCTAGGCAGATGTGATGTGGTTTTGGGAATTCAATGGCTACACACACTTGGCCCCATCTTATGGGATTTTGCTGAACTTTGGATGCAGTTTTCAGTCAATGGGAAACAACACAAATTTAAGGGCTTACAACAAGGGTCTCTCTACATCATTAGTTCACATCGCCTGGAAAAGATCCTTAAAAAGAATTCACATAGTGCCATCGCTCAACTCCATTCCATTCAAATGCACCCATCAACGGTCTCCCCTACTTCCTGGGATAGATTTGCAGGTGTCCTTACTGAACCAATGGGCTTGTCGCCTTCAAGAGACCTTTTTGGTACGCATTTACCTGCATCTACATCTCGACAGGAAATGATGGCTATTTTGCATGCAGTACAGAAGTGGCAGCCATACCTATTAGGGAATTATTTCGTCATCAAAACTGCTCTCCAGAGTCTGTACAATTTCCTGGACCAATGGGTCTCCTTCCCAGCACACCTGAAATGGGTTATCCAACTCATGGGTTATACCTATGCGATCACTTACAAGAAAGGTAAGGACAATATGGTGGCAGATGCTCCTTCTCTCACATTTGATGACCCAGTTTCTCTTACAGTTATTTCTCTGCTTGTTCCAAATTGGTTACAATCTGTTTAACAGGGCTATCTCTTCTATGAACTCCATGCTTCTTCATCAGCAGGGCACTCTGGGTTCCTCAAAATGTATGACCGAGAACAATGTAACTTCTTTTGGCAGGGACTGAAAATGACAATTCAACAGATGGTGGCTTACTGTGATACTTTCCAGGTCAACAAGGGTGAAACGACACTCCTTTCGGGACTACTCGAACCCTTTCCCATCCCTACACAGATGTGGACATCTATTTCTATGGATTTCCTAGAAGCACTCCAGTGGTAGAGTACCACATCTAAAAGGACACCATATGAAGCAGTTTATGGATAGGCACCGCCAGTTGTTCTTCCATACATGCTCAGCAGCTCCCCAGTTCAGGCAATTGACTCGGTTCTTCAAAACCACGATCAGATTCTTCTCATTCTGTAGGACAATCTTCACATTGCAAGAATTTGACTGAAACAACAAGCCGATCAACACCATTCTGAGCGTAGTAGCTGATATGGTCCTTCTTCATCTACAACCTTCCAAGCAATCCTCCCTGAAACTCAAAAGGTGTCAGTGGGCTAGAATGCAACTTGAGGATGCTATAGGGGAACCACTCCTTCAAATTCTACATCAATTTCCACATCTAAAGCTTTGAGGACAAAGCTTTTTCTAAGGGAGAGGGGATGTTAGGAACCCATGTCAACCCTTCTATTTACTTTGTTAGTATATTGCTGTTGGACGCATATGCTTTGTAAGTCGTCCCGTAGTATTTGCTGATCCATATTTTGAATTATTGTTGTTGGACGCATATGCTTTGTAAGTTGTCTCGTAGTAATTGTTGATCCATATTTTGTATTTGCCCATGGTTTGTATTGACACATGGTATTGACCCATTTTATTGGTGCCTAGACTTAGTATATAAGTTTGTGTTGAGACCAATGAAGGTACCGTGAAGTTATTTGTATTGAGCTTGCTCAAAGAAGGTTTCCCCCTCGAAGTGGCCTGCGATCAATATAAAAGTGATTCTAAGTCTAAGTTATGTTATTTCTGCTATCTCGTGTGTTTTCATTAATAAATTATTGCAGGTTCATCACAACTTCCGCCTTAATAGCTGTAGTTTTGCGGGGATGAACGGGTCAGAGTTTCTTCCAGACGGTTCGGGCACCGGGATAGACTTGGATTTCGTGAACCTCTAAAGAGGGGTCTATCCCTGGCATTTCTTCATAACTCCAAGAGAAAACATCGTAGAACACTTTAAATAAGGCAGTATAAAATTCCACCTCAGTAGGTGTGCAGGTTTTTCATAGATGGATATGTTCCACGATACTAGGTTTCACGGAGATGTCAATAGGGATGGTTTCCATAATATTGGATAAGTTTCCTTCGAAAAACACATCGTGTGAAGAAGAGGGAAACACAGTTTTGGAAATGTCCAGTGAAACGTTGGATTTTGTATCAGGATCAACCTCCTGAATCGTTGGGAAAGAAGACCGATGATGGTGAGCTTCCCATGGTGGTTCATCGATGCTCATGATCTCCATGATTGATTCGTCAGAGGGAAAAGTATGTGAAAGGGAGTCTATAGATGGAAAGGATGAACTGATTCGAGGCGGGAGAGGAGCCTCCTCCATCATTAGAGTATTTCCAGAACTCCCACCCCCAATTTTTTCAATCAATATGATCTCTTCGAGCATTAATCAACCTCATGAATTTCATGATTCCTGGGTTATTCCGAGTCCTGCCAATTATGAAGACATTGGTGATTGCATGCCTCTGAACTACAATCAAGAAACCTACCATGCGATTCAATCATCATCTAATTGGATCGACACTAATTTCCTCATAATTATGTTGAGCTTGTGTCAATAATGGGACATTATTGGCGGTGTTGGAGTGAACGTCTGACATGCAAAAGTATAATTGATCGATGGTGACAATTTTCCCCTGATGAGGAAATTGGACCAAACAGAAAACCGAGGATGCTATGACAGTCATGGCGTAAAACCAATTTCGACCGAGTAATATGTTGTAATATAATGGAGAATCCACGATTTCAACATGGATAGAGACGGTTTTCCCCCCTAGTTATACAACGAGCGATGGAATGAGTCTGTATCGTTGAAAACCATGGTCGACGAAGGCTTTTAGAGTAGTGGGAGACTAGGTCACTTCGGGAGAGCCGATAGCTATCCAACATGACAAAGACATGATTGATGTGGAGGCACCTTCGTCCAGAACGGTATGGTGGATATTGTTTCCATAGATTTTAGTGTGAATCTAGAAAGACAACTTATGTGATGATCGTGGCTTAAAGTATTCCAAGTTGAATGTGATTGTATTGGAAGAATCGGGATCAACATCTCCAAGTGCTGACAACAAGGTTCTACGCTGAGTAGGGAAGTGTTGTAGAACTTTGAGGGTAGACATTGCACAAGGTGCTTGAGCTAAGTCCTCAACAATGTTGTAATTTTGGGCAGCTCGTGCATTTGGATTAAATGTCACCTTTCGGATGGTGGCCTTAGGTGGGCACAACACAGTGTCAGTAGGAGGTCTCTTGATATCGAGAGAACCTGTAGAAGGAGGAGCAGAAGGAATGTCTTCCAAGGGAATTTTATTTTTGGAAATCCCATTATTATTCAGAATGGAGACAGATTTATATGTATTTGAATGAGTGGATATGTGAACAATCTCATTACTCATCATAAGAATATCGCGATGGGAATATGTCTCTGGTTGGGAATTATCATTCTAGTTTCCCCCTTGTGGGGGGTTGTGTGAAACCATTTGTTGTTTTTGATGTGGGAAAGGGTCCGTTAAGACTATCAGGTGGGAAGATTCTTTAACAAATTTATTAACGTCCTCTTTGTAAGGACATTCCTTTGTGTAATGGTCTTCCTGACATATAAGGCAGGGGAACTTAGCTTTCCATTTAGGTTTATCAGCGTTGGTTTGTTGCGGATTTGGATTTTCCTGCTAAGTAGAATGTTTTTTAGGTTTCCCTTTATTGTTCTTCTTTTTCCCTCTAGATTTTTGTGGCGAGGATTGAACAGCGTTTACCTCAGAGGTCTGAGCAAGGGAAGTAGAGGTTTTGGATGCAGCCCGAGTTGAGGGTGGAGTAGTAGTAGTTTGTTGTCCACCAGATTTGTTGACAGGCTGGGCCTTCACAGAACCAACTACACCATCAATGGGTGGTTCGGTAGCGGGCCTTGATGGATCACTAGTGGGGCGGGGGGCATGAGGAATAAGTTCGTATAGTGTTCCGGATTGGGAATAAACCAAATCCATATAATGTGCACGAGGGATTGCTTGTTCCTCCGTGACGGGTCTGCCCATTGCAACATCCCTGGAAATGGGTGGCAATAATGAATTGGTGAACCAATCAGCCAGTAATTGGTCTAGAATAGGTGCCTTGATTAATCTTCAGTGTCGCCACCAATCATTGATGTGATCGGAGATATGGGTGGCAATAGATTGGTGCAACGAAGTTAAAAGTTCTCTTCCAGTCTCATATCGGATGGGAAGATGTAAGTGTGTCAAAAACTGCATAGAAAGGGTGTTGAAGTCTCGAAAAGAGAGTTGGGGAAGCTCGATATACCATTTTGTTGCCATACTGGTAAGTGTGCATTGGAAGAGCCTCAATCGTATGGAATCATCCATCAGTGATTTGGAATAACACCACAGATGGAATGTCATAACATGATTTTTTGGGTCTTCCCCGGGTTTAGCATCGAACTTGGGAATGTCCGATGGAAGTTTGGCAGGTATGGGTGGCCAATATGGTTCATGCCAAATGGGATCATTAATGAGGCTTGATGAGTCGGGTATATCTAATGTTGCCAGAAATGGGAGTTGTCTATTGGGCTGTGGGAATGAATAGTATCGATGGGGTGTTGGGATGATTGTCAGGCCTTGCACTGCATATTGTTGTGTGTTATACCCAAAAATATTACCCACGGCATATTGTTGGAAGTTTTGTGCATTAGGGACCATCTGGTTAACGGGTTGTTGATTAGGAATCACAGGATTGATCAATTGATTTAGAATCGAGTTGTATGTCGATTGTTGAACATACTATTAGGTGGGAATGAATGGTGTAGAGACCTGGGGTTGTTGATTCCAAGGAATGTTTCCAAATCCTTGGTTGGGGGTATTACCCATACCTTGAGAGGGGAGAGGTTTCGAGAAGAATGGATCCCATGGATTATTTGTTCCACTCTGATTAAGAGACAGGGTTTGAGGGGGTGGGTTCCATTGAGTGTTCGAGGCATCGGAATAGGGTACTCTAGAATTCAAGTTAGGGGGGACGAAGGCTTTATGTTGATTAGGTTTCCCCCTCGGCTTGGTTCTAGTTTCCAAATATTGAATTCCCCCCAATAGGTGGGATTTGTGGCCCCCAAGAAGGAATTGGGCCTGACGAAGGAAATGGTATGTTGGTCCCACTTGGGGTACTAACAAAAGGTTGTCCACCTCCAGGTTGATTTTGTGGTCCCCATGGAGAAGATAATGTTGATGGAGGAGGTTGTTAATTGGTCCCACTTAGGGCACCAACATATGGTTGTCATCCAAAAAGTGAGGTGTGTGGTCCCCATAGAGCAGATGATGTGGATGGAGGAGGTTTTTGATTGGTCCCACTTGGGGTACCAACAAATGGTTGTCCTCCAAAAAGTGAGGTGTGTGGTCCCCACATAGTAGATGCTTTGGTCGGAGGAGGTTGGTTACTAGTCCCACTTGGGGCTCCAATAAATGGTTGTCCTCCGGAAATAGTGTAAATTATGGCCGAAGAATGACCTCCAGTCACAGTGGGTGTTCGAACAATAGGAATGGATGTTCTTCCAACGAAAACATTAGAAGAGTTTGGTTGTGCAGATTGGATAGTTGCACTGGTAAAGTCAACTTGTGAAGATAGTGGTGCACTAGTTCCAAATGGTAAGGGTGATGACGAGAAAGTAGGGTTTGTCCTCATATTAGGAATGTTCGTCTTAGAAGGGCCAAAATTTTCATTTGGAAATAAATGTGGGGAAGGTTGGAGGGGACTTTCGGGCGTCAGTTGCATGGGTATGGAAAGAGTGCAGAAATCATCGAGGGCTTGGCCCAAAGTTGTGTTCCATAATTAGGAGGCTGGATCAAAGATGTTTTTTGTTACTAAGTTATCAAGGAAGCATTCTGGTTGGTTCCAATCTATGGGTCTTGACAGATCTACAAATGACTCGTGATAAGTAGTATTAATGGATGAAGACCGGGGTGTTCGGGAATCACGAGAGTTTACCGATTGATAGGCGGTAGTTGGTGGGTATTATGAGGTTGAATCCAGTATCTAGGCATCGTCACATCTAAATCATTCCGATGCCACTTGTTCGTTGGCTATACTGACCATTTCTTCTCGTATAGATGCCATGATATATTGGGCTGAAGGAAGGTCGAGGGAAGGCATTTTGAAATATTGATTGCTAGAAGATCCAACTTCGTAGCTATGTATAACCGGGGAAGAAGTTATGATAGGTGGGGTTTCCATCCATACAAAGGGTTGGTTAAATTTTGAAGCTAAGTGGAATGTTCTAGGAGGTGCAGGTTCAGATTCCTCAACAATATCGATGTATCCTTCAGGAAGATCAAATGGTGATGGCATAACTGGAGTGGTGCTATCCTCCGAAAGGATAATGACTTCCGGCATAACAGTGGTTTGAAGTGAGACACTAACCTTAGGATCTAAAGTAGTTTCCACTGTAGTGCTGACTTCTGGTGCAGCAGTGGATTGTGGTACTGCACTAATCTTAGCTACCGTACTAAGTTCTGGAATAGACTAATCTATGGAACTGTGATATGTGTTTGGGGTACCGTAGAAGCTAGTAGTTTCATACTAAGTGATGGTGGAACGATCCCCCGACCAGCTGATCTGCTAGTAGGGGGTGTGGGTATGCGTGAAGATGAGGGTTGACTAACTGGAGGTACTGACATGGGAATCTTCCCTTATTGTCTACATGATTTTAGTTGATCTTCCATGCAACAATATTAAGTGTCCTGGGGAAATTATTGTAAAAAAGAACTCAAAAACCCTAGAGAAACCGAGTGTGCAAAAGGGGAGCTAGGAAAAGAAAAGGCACGTAGGACAAAAGAGCAAGCTCAAAAAAATTGACTGGGTCCAGTGTCACAGTAAGAGAGATATAAAAAAATGGCCAAAATTCCAACAAGCAGCACTAAGAAAATAAAAAGACCCTCTAAAAGGTGAAATAGCAGGCAAACTTCCTAACTAGGATTTGGAGACCTCAACAGATCGTATCCTTCACAAGGTGATGAAATCCAAGTCGAACAATACGATGTGAGAAACCAAAGTGGAAGGATATCCCTCTGCCGAAAGTGATCCTAAGTAAAAGAGCCCTAGAATAAAATCCACTAAGCTACCTCATTCATGACACGTCCGAGAAGGTTAACTAGAGATTCTGCCTTTGATCCCTCGTACAACCGGTATAGAGGCAGGAAACTACAAGGAAGACAACAAATTGATTTCCTTAGGCACTAAGTAGAGTGCAACATTCCACAAAGTCCGCCCGAAACCAGTCCTCGCTGCTTACCCCCATGGAACGAGAGGCCCTATCAACAAATTGGTTGATAACTATGTCAAAAAATACAAGAGGATTTTAGTACCCTAAAGGACAACAACTATGTTTCAGATGTGAAGTGACAGGGGGGAATTATTTGGATTCCTATCCCTGATGTCCTACCTAACTAACAAATTGTTTTATATCCTCAGGTGAGGTTAAAATGTGTTGAGTTAGGGTATAAATTTCAATGGTTGGTTGTCTTACTCAAGTGGGTAACGAAAGTGCAACTCAATGGTGTTATGACTCGACTCAAACCATGCAATGTGAATGAATCAATGCACTTTTCTTTTTGATGAAAATCTCTAACTACAAACAAGAGAGAGTTATTTGATCCCAAAAACAAAATAAGCACAAGCACAAACTTCTCAAATAGAAAAACCACTCATATTTGTATTTTTTCCTTTTATGCCAAACTAAAAGTACTCTTTCAAAAACAAATGAATCCAACAAATTTTTCTTTTCTACTTCTAATGAGTACAATGTATGACAAGTGAATGGAAATATGTCTTCTAATTGCAACAAATCTTGTGATCTTTAAACGAAGGAAAAAATAGGGTTTGAAAAACTTTTCTATGCCAATTATATGAATTGAAATGCAAAGAAACTTTTTCAAGTAATAAAAAATTTCAATACTTCTTGCAAGGATTCAAAATGGATGCAACAAATCTGCCTTGAATTTTTAGTAAAAATCACTTTTGCAATATAAGTTCAATAAGGCAAATAACCTAAGTGTCTTGTCACCTTAACCCACAAAAGCCAAATGCAGCAGAAAACCTAGGACACAAGATCCATATTGAATAAAAGATATATTATTGAATTGATAAGATGATTAATACATTACAAGAGCTCGCCTTTTATAAGGTTTGAGCGGGCTTAAGGAAGGGTTACGTCCCTTCAATTAACTAATTAATAATTTACTGCTTAATTTAATACATCATTTTAATATTCATAGCATCACCACTCCCTTTTAAGGAGCTTTGTCCTCAAAGCAATAGTAATGAGGGATGTAGCTGTCGAACTTGTTCTAATTCCCAGGTTGCGTCTTCTTCGGGAAGATTTTTCCATTTTATGAGGTACTCTTTTATGACTCAAATTCTTAATCTTTTCTCTCTAGTAGTAATGATAGATTCTGGCTCGAATATTATTCTTCCTTCTTCATCTAACAAGGGAAGTATTGTTTGTGCCTTCTGGTGTTGACCTATCATCTTTTCAAGCATGAAACGTGAAAAACATTGTGGATGCGACTTATAGTTGGCAATTCCAACGCATATGCCACCTAACTAATCTTTTTATTGATTTGATATGGGCCATAAAAATGTGGAGCCAATTTATTCTTTCCACCTTGTTTAAGTGATAATTGCTTATAGGGTTGTAGTCTTACAAATACCCAATCTCCAACTTCAAATTCTCGTTCTGTTCGGTGTCGATCTTCTTGTTGTCTCATTCTATTCCTGGCAGTATTCAAATTCTCTTTAAGTACTTGGACAACCTTTTGGTTTTCTTCTAAATGGTCATTTTCTGATGCAACCCTAGCTTGGTTGGTAATGAAATACTTCCACTTTGGGGGTTCATATCCATATAGGGCTTGAAATGGTGTCATCCTTGCAGAAGTATGATAAGTAGAATTATCCCACCATTCCGCAAGATGTAGCAATTAGAACCATTTATTTTTCTTATCAGTTACAAAGCAACGGAGGTAGGTTTCTAAGCATTTATTGACGACTTCTATCTGTACATTTGTTTGGGGATGATAAGCTGAACTCATGTTAAGTGACATCCCAATTTGCTTGCAAAACTCTCTCCAAAATTTCCCTTTAAACTTGGCATCCCTATCACTTACGATAATATTGGGAAAACCATGTAACTTGTAGACATTTTTACAGAAAGCTTCGGTTGTTTCTTTTGCTGAATCAGTTTTCTTCACTCCCACAAAATGTACATATTTGGTTAACCTGTCTACCACAACCAATATTTTATCTTTTCCATCTGATATGGGTAGACTTTCAATGAAATCCATTGAAATTTCCTCCCATTTCTGATTTGGGATATGTAACGGATGGAGTAACCCCGGACTTGATATATTCTCAGTTTTATTCCTTTGACAAATGTCACATTTTGCCACATACTTGTGAATGTCGGCATTCATACCCTTCCAAAAGAATGACTGCCTAGCATTATAGTAGGTTTTAAAAAATCCTACATGTCCAGCGGTTGGGCAGTCATGTGACTCTTTAAGCACCTTGGTCTTAAAAATGGATTTGGAACTTAAGTAAATACGTCCTTTGTACCATAAGAGGTCATTCTTCCATTCAAACTTCGGATACTGATTTATGTTGTTAATTATGGAGCAAACCTCTGAATTCTTGGAATATTCCTTGCGAATTTCATCCAAAAATTCTGGGATCACCATGGATATGGCATAGACTTGTACCTCTTCATCTTTCCTTGATAGAGCATCAGCTACTACATTGTCCTTCCCCTTTTTATGTAGGATCTCCATATCGAAGGTAGAGATTTTCTCGATCCACTTTTGTTGTTCGGTTGTTAATGTCTTCTGCTGTAATAAGTGTTGTAGACTATTATGATCTGTTCGGATTAGGAATTTACTTCCCAAAAGGTATTGTCGCCATTTAGTTAATGCATGCATGATGGAAAGCATTTCCTTGTTGTATGTATACTGTAGGTATTCTCTTTTGTTTAACTTCCTGCTTTCAAAAGTGATCGGATGACCTTCTTGCATTAGCACAGCTTCTATCCCAAACCCTGAAGCATCACATTCGATTACGAATGGTTTTGCAAAATCAAGTGTAGCCAAAACGGGAGTTGAAGACATAATTTGTTTCAATGTTTCAAAGCATCTTCTTGCTTCATCATCCCATTGAAAAGAATTTATTTTTGGGATATTTGTTAGCGGAGCAGTGACAAGTGCATAATTCCTGATGAATCTTCGATAGTAACCTGTTAATCCCAAAAATCCTCGCAATTTTGAAACATTCCTTGGTTCGGGCCACTCCTTCATCGCTTGGATCTTCCTCAAGTCCACCTTAACTCCCTCCTTTGAGATTATATGACCGAGATACTCCACTTCTTGCTTCCCGAATGCGCATTTTGATTTTTTTGCATAGAACTGGTTTTCCTTCAGAAGAGCTAGAACCTTTTCCAGATGCGTCAAATGTTCCTTCCATGTCTTGCTATATATAAGGATGTCATCGAAGAATACTAACAAAACTTTCCTTAGGTATGGATGAAATAGTTCATTCATAGTTGCTTGGAACGTGGCAGGGGCATTAGTTAACCCAAAAGGCATTACTTTGAATTCATAATGTCCTTCATGAGTTTGGAAAGCAGTCTTTGCGATATCTTCTAATCTGACTCTGATTTGATAGTGCCCTGACCTTAAATCGAGTTTTGAAAAATATTTTTCATCATGAAGTTCATCCAGCATATCATCGATGAAAGGGATTGGAAACTTGTTCTTAATCGTTATTTTGTTTAATCCTCTATAATCTATACATAATCTAAATGATCCATCCTTCTTCCGTACTAACACGACTAGAGCTGCATAAGGGCTTCTACTCTTGGTGATGACACCACAATTCAGTAGGTCTTGAACCAACCTTTCTATTTCCGTTTTGTGGTGGTGATACCTATAGGGTTTAACCTTGAAAAGATTTGATCCAGGCTTAACCTCGATTATGTGTTCTATACTCCTTTCTGGTGGTAGCTGCATGGGTAAGTCTTGAAATTTGTGCTCATGTTTCTGGAGTAAAATTTGGATTTCCTTTTTTAATTCATTTGGTCCCTCCTCTTTTCCTTCCAAATGATGGCATTGGATTACGTATGTTGATGCTCCTTTTCGAATGAGCTTTTCCATATGCTGAGATGAAACTACTTGTGTGTCTGGTGGTTGAAAACCATGTAGCTTAAAATTTTTCCCTTGCCATTTAAACTTGATGAAATGTTTTTGGTGATTGGCGGAATATGTTCCCAATGTTTGTAACCATTGGACTCCCAAAACGATGTCTACTCCTCCCAACGGTAAGGTGTAGAGTTCTGATTCCAGTTCAAAGTCTTGTATTTGAAGTCTCACCTTGTGGCACTTCCCAACTTTTTCGATCTTCTTGCCATCTGCAACCATCACCTTCATGTCAGGAACTGGATGTACGAACAACTTGAGTTTTCTTGCAACTCTTATATCAAGAAAGTTGTGAGTGCTTCCGGTGTCTACTAGCACTGTAACATTCTCATTCTTTATATGCCCTTTTAACTTGAGAGTCTGTGGTTGGCTAATGCCTGTCATGGCTGCTAGGGATATTTTGGAGGTCTCATCGTTTCCGGATGCCATATTTGCGGTCACCTCCTCTTCATCTTCTGACTCTTCTTCTTCTTCTAATTCACTATTCTCCTCTAGTTCACAAGTATATAATTTCTTTGAGCTGTCCTCGAGGCGACACCTATGTTTAGGATTCCATTTGTCTCCACATCGTCGACATTTTCCTTCCCTCATTCGTTGATTCTCAAGGCTCTTCCTGTCGTCCCTTCTAGGCGGAGGGATGTATTTGTTTGTATCATCCTCTACAGTCGACTGGATGTTTCTTTGTGAGTATAACTTCCCTTTATTTAATTGGAAACTGTCAAATTTGGCCTCGGCTGCTTTTGCTTTTCGTCTTGCTGCCTCGACATTCGATATGTCATGCATTTTTAACTCTTTTTGTATGTATGGTTTTAGTCCGCCCAAGTAAGTTTCTAGTTGTTATTTGTCTGATAGCCCAAATACTTTGGTAGCGAGTGATTCCCATTGGTGTGTAAATTCTTCGACGTTTCCTTTTTGTTGTAACCGGGTAAGCTTCTAGAAAAATTTGTCTTCGTTGATTCCTTGAAAACTTTTTAGGAAATCATTTTTAAACAAATTCCATGTGTATGTGAAATGGTCACCTTTCCACCACATATACCAGTTGCAGGCATATCCTTCAAGGTGCATAGATGCATACTTCACTTTTTCTTCATATGTTGTGATGTTATAGATATCGAAGTATTCCTCTTCTTTATTTAACCACGCAATGCATTGTTCGCCATTCCCACTGAACTTTGACATTTCTATTTTTGCTTTGGGGGGATACACTACATAATGCTGATAGTGATTGCCTCTTGTCTTGTTGTGTGGTGATCCAGATTTGTTGGTTGAAGCACTTGACATATCTGAGTCGTCTTTTGGTTTTCCATGATCATTTGTCTCATTCTGTCCCATCCTTTCCATGAACTTGTTTAACGTGTCGCTCAATTGGTCTTGTTTTTCCTTCATCTCGTCCAATTTATCGTCTAGCCTTTTTTCTAAAACTAAAACGAATTCCACTCTGATTTCATTTTTCAGCTTTGCATTGGAATTTTTTATTTCTTCCTTTAAATCTTCTTGAAACACTTTCTCAAGTTTGTCCATTCTGGAGTTTAGACCTTCGACGATTTTTAAATCTCTAATTTGGTCTTTTTCTAATTTTTCTAGTCGATCTCGTAACTCGGCCATGGTTCTTGACCTAGTGTGGGGAGGTGAATATTTGGAATCGATTTTGGCTTATGTGGTTAAGGACAAATAAAAATAATAACAATTATCTTAAAAAAATATTTTTTATTTTTTATTTAAAAAAAAAATCAATATAATAATAATATTATTATATTATTATAATGGAATAATATTACTATATTATTATAATAATATTATATTGGAGTGAATAATGATATTATTGCGGAATGGTGGAGTACTGCGCATGGGCGACGAGGTGGGATGGGCGTAGTCGTTGTGGTTGAAGGTGCGTGGATGAGGGCATGTGCAATGTAAAAGGTCATGTGGGATAGAGATATGGGAGATGGCGAGGGCAGTGGTGTGCAAGGGCGTTGATGGAGTTGGAGTGTATGAGCAGAGTGGAGGGGGATCGCAGCTTGTGGGAGGATGCAAGAGCGCAGGGATGGTGCAGCAGGCGGTGGCGTAGAGAGGTCGAGCGGTGAGCATGCAGCAGGTGGCGGCATGGATGGCGTGGGGGGAGTGATATGGGGAGCAACACTTAAGTTGGAGTGAGGGGTGGTGTATAGGGCTGCGTGAGCATGGAGGAAATAGGTGGGAAACACAGGGGGATGAAAAAGGATCTATGGGGTTTGTGGACGAATGGAAGAATGGAAGAATGGAGAACCCTGGAAACAGATTTCCGCATGAGAAACATCACGTAGTGAGTACTGGAGTGAAAACATGCCGAGAGTGGAACGAGCTCTGATACCAAATGCAGCAGAAAACCTAGGACACGAGATCCATATTGAATAAAAGATATATTATTGAATTGATAAGATGATTAATGTATTACAAGAGCTCGCCTTTTATAAGGTTTGAGCGGGCTTAAGGAAGGGTTACCTCCCTTCAATTAACTAATTAATAATTTACTGCTTAATTTAATACATCATTTTAATATTCATAGCACCAAACCAATGAAAAATCAATCAAACAAACCAAATTAAGCTTAAAAAACTACTTATAAAGATCAGAGTGAATATGCAAATTGAATGCATAAGAGAAAGAAGGTCATAAGGGTGTAATGAATGACTAAAGCAATGCACTTAAACTTCTACCAAATCACTCAAGAATCCAAGCAAAGGCTTAAAAGAGGTTCAAAAAGAAAATGCAAGATGATGCAGGGGTTAACCTGGGGTCACATAAGCTTGATCAATGTTAGAGAGATGAAACCAATCCACAAGATCAAAAACCAAAATCCAAACAAGCAAGAAACCAATTTTTAAGTCTACATAGGGAATTTCCACGGGCTGAAAGGCTAACCAAGAATGAAAAATGAATTTTTGCATTCTAGAACACTGCTGGGGCGCGAAAATATTTGAAATTTTGCTCTGGTAGGTATGCAGGGGGCACGAAAATTCACAGTGAAGGGATAAGAGTGAAATTTTTGAGAAATAATTTTGCCTTTTCTCGGGTTTGCAGACCCAGAGAACCAAATGTAGAGGAACAACCTAATATCAAGGGTCAAAAAAGTTGAAAATATGCATATGAAACGAATCAAATGGAAAGAAAACAAGATTTCAAAATGAAATGAAAACGGGATATAAGCCAACGGAGTAAATCTGTCCTATGGTTAGTTAGATTTACCCTTAGATCACACTGAGATTAACTAAGCCTAATATAAGATAGCTAACAAACAAATGCTACCTTAAGATCCTATATCTAACAATGTATACAAATCCTAAATGTATTCAAAGAGAAATAATTGATGTAACTCACCTTGAACCGGATGTTTGTCTTGCTTCCAGCTCCTTTCTCGAATCTCACAAGTAGAACCTGTTTGAACCAAGCAAACAACAAGCAAAGAAAATCTCCAAATACCTTGTATACTAGTTCAGATTTAAATCAGATTAGAAACATTCCATGCTAATTATTGAAACATAGCATATGAAATGGGAAAATAAGACAATTTATTATTGATGGAAACTAGGATAAACTTACAAAGTGATCCATTGATGTCCAAGAAAACCTTCAGCTCCAAATCCTCCTTCCTTTCTACCTCTGCAAAACTCCTAAGACCATAGGTTTGATGCCTCAAAAATGTTCTCCCCCTAGATTATGGATGGCTTCCTTTTTATAGGGTTTGGGAGGCCAAACACTAGGAGATAATAATTTATCTCAAGGAGTAGAAGGTGGATCAAGGAGATGACTTGCATCAAGGAAGAAATAAGAGATGGGATTAGAGAGGAATCATCATCCCTAAAGTATCTCCATCGAAATCCAAGATCCCAACTTCAAGGAGTAAGGTGGTTGAGCGGATCCCCCCCCCAACATTGAGCATAACGTGATTAAGTTGATATTTCCACGCCCCTACAGGTATGCAGGATGTGAAAAATGGTAATTTTCGCATTCTTCACTAATAGTAGGGCGCACAAATTTTTGCAAAGTGGGCCAAGTGATGTGGCAGTTCGACTTGATGATGTGGCATTGGGTTTAAGCAAGTTGGATTTGAGTCTAAGGTATCCAAAGAAGGCCAAAGAGGGGACCAACTAGGTGGGAGTAAGTTCTAACGTGCATTAGGAGGAAACATCGTTAGGTTTCACATGGGGATAAACCATGGCGAGGTGAAACGATACTCAAAGTGGAACTTTGGAGTATAACAGATTCCCCCTAAAGTGTGAGGTTGGAAGGAACTGATATCCGAAACACTTTACAAATAAATTAGTCTGCGGAGATAGTAGCAAGGAGGTCGGAGTGGAATTGCAAGGGAACAAGATGTCAAATAACACAGAAGCAGGAATCCCCATGCTCGGGACAACTAACTCAAAGCATGGCTGCTGACCAATACAATGCAGATCCATGACATAACTGGCATGATGGAGATTGTAAACAAATCATGGCTATGAAGAACAAATGTATATCCATTACCAGATAACAACACATCCACAACCAATACAATAGTGTATATGTGTGACAATACACAAATGAGGCCACCAACAAGATGTCAATGTGGGGACCTACTCAATAATCGCCATCACAGATTGGACATAAGAGAAACATCAGGAGCATATAGGGTCTTCTACCCGATCCCAAATTGATATGAATCTAACCATGTGATTACAAAGTGTTGAAGTCGAACATGGCAGAGACCAATTGATTACTGGTCAGTGATGTGAACCATTAACAAGCATGAGGGAAATCACCAATGATGAAAATGATCCCCAAGGTATCACTAGTACAGTCCATCAAATGGGAATAAATTTCTTGACGCCGAACATTCATGGAATCATTCAATCAGAGGTCAATTATTAAAACCTATTGTCGAATACAAGGGAACCTGTCATTGAGGCATCTAGGAACCAAGGTACTATGGTTGGTTCCTAAATCTAATTCCTGGATAAAGAGTTAGCGTCGAGAGGAACAAACTCATCGAAGGTGGACCATAATTAATTCCACATCATCGACACGAAACCAATATGAGAGAGGGGTGTGGAGAAATGGATCAAAAGAGTACATACTAACACAAGACTGGAATATTTGAAAAAATTGTGGAAGGGTTGACTCAAGGCGACATAGACCCTTTGAACATATAACTGAGTGAGACAGGACTTGGAAGCTGGGATTGATTTAGAAAAAATAACTGCAAGGTGAGAAGGTTCAAGATGAAGACGACGACTCATGACTGTAGTTATGACTCAACAGAGAGACTGAATATCCAAGGAAGAAAAGGTTTAAATACATTCCATGTTCAAAGGTGATGACTCATAAGCTGCCAAAATGGGTAACCTCAAATTACTTCCCAATTTTCCCCCATCATGATTGACGAGTACCTCTTTGTTGTTTAACGAGCTTGAAGAGGATAACAGATGCTCGGTATAGCTCATTTTTAAATGAGTCCAATTTCCATCCTTGTATGTTTTACGAACACAGGGAAGGAGAGGTTCGACTCCATAAGGATCCTGCGATGTTTAATTTTACAAGTCCAAAGAAGGGTAAATCGACAGTTTTTCATGTTTAAAGAGTCTGAAATAACTTAAAGAAAACTCCAAGACTTGAATTTTTCATAAAAGTTAGTCCCCATACCCGAAAAAGTATAAAATAATATCTGGAGGAAATCTCCCAGTCGAAGATCGACTTAGGTATACCTTTCTCGTAAATAGTCTAAACGGTCCAAAAAAGGGATAACCTACCACCGAATAGACGACCTTTCAAATAATTTTACAAGTGTGAAAGAGACAAGCGCACTTGGCAATATTTTTATAGCGAGGGAGTCTGAAAAGAGCCTAAAGAGAACTTGTATGGTTCTGTTTTCGTAATTTAATCATCTTAGGCCGAAAAGAGGAAAAAATAATACTTAAGATGATACTTTACTCATCATTTTTCGAGCACGAGTAAATTAAACTAAGCTTGACACCGTTTTACTTGGTTTTGACAAGCACGAATTAGGTGTGAAAAGCGCCTGGAATCTTTTTCATGTTTTGGTCCAGAGCACAAAAAAATAGAAAGTAAGATCGAAATAAGGTTGCATAGTGATCCCCCACGCTTCCTGCCACTCGAGTAATGGTATATAGGATCATCCTCAGGGGAATATCCAACACGTCCACTATGAGCACTTTCCCGCTCTTCTTGCGGGACCCCTGTCTGTAATACCGACCAATATATGTATCTGTGGTATCTTCTATGGTCCGGTGCCCTGTCAAGTTGATTCGGGGCCCCCTCTTGGAGAGAATGGTCAAGAAGTAGATGTCCTCAAGATTTATCTCGAGGGTGTTCTCTCCGATGCAGAAATCCTGAATGTCGGTATCCCACATTTGGATAATGTGGTTCAAAAGCTTCCCCTACTTTTGGATACCCCTCGTATTGAATAATTTCAATAGACCACATTCTTGTAGCGCGGCTAGTGTGGCATCATCATTCAAATCTTCCCTTTCATCCCCTTCATGTTCTCTTTATTTCCACTCCATCATTTTCGCTCTAGTCGCTTGCAATCTCCTCCAAATCACCAGGGAGACTTCAATTAAAAAGTGGAAACCTATTTTCCTCCGAATCTCCCCCAATTCTGTGGATTTTCACACCCTAGGAAGTGAAGTGGACACGAAAACTGATAATTTTTGTGCCCCTTATAAATCCCAAATCGAGAAAGTCCCGAAATTTTTGCACTTCCCGGCATAGGGGGCGTGAAAATTACAGGGCTTAAAATTGGTGCCTTAGGGCCCTTGCCAAACCCAAAAAATATGCATGAAATGTAAAATTGAATGGATGAAAAGAAAGAGCAAGGTGAGAGGATTTACCAGGTCCAAACAATAGTCAAAATGGTGCCCCGGATCTCTCAATATCTCCAGCTGAAGATTTGCTCTCCACAAGCTGAAAATATCCTTTGGGTAAAAAATGGCTTAGTCACAATGGGTAATTTCTTCTTTTACCCTCTTTTATACATATTATGTGGTTATTTTTACCCATTTCTATATTTAGAAACCTTTTTGAGTTAATTCTTCACAATTTTATGACCTAATGTCTATTTCTAGGGTTTTTTACTATATTTGCAAGTTCATTTACACTGTTCACATTGGTGGTGTCGTGTGTTTGACCTTCTTTAGAGCTTACTTTCTCTTTTTTTGTTCTCTGGACCAAAGCATGAAAAATATTCCAAGCACTTTTCACACCTGAGTCGTGCTTGTAAAAACCAAGTAAAACGGTGTCGAGCTTAGTTTACTTTTGGAGCACTACGCTCAGGACACGAAATCCATCGTTGAATAAAATAGATAATTGTATATTGAATTGATGATAAGATTTACAATGAAGCTCGCCTTTATAGGCTTGAGCATCTAAAGTGAAGGGTTACATCCCTTCACTTAGTAAATAATACATTTTGATTAATATTTTATTTGTATTTGTTACATTGCCACTCCCTTTAAAGGAGCTTTGTCCTCAAAGTGATGTTAGTGAAAGATGTAGTTGTTGAAACTGTTCGGATTCCCATGTTGCGTCTTCTTCAGGGAGGTTTTTCCATTTTATAAGGTACTCTTTAATTACTCGTGTTCTTAATCTCCTTTCTCTGGTAGCGATGATATATTATGGCTCGAAAATGATTCTTCCTTCATCATCTAACATGGGAAGTAGTGTTCGTGCCTATTGGTGTTGACCTATCACCCTTTTTAAGCATGAGACGTGGAAGACATTATGGGCGCGACTTGTTAATGGAAACTCCAATGCATATGCCATGTGGCTAATCTTCTTATTGATTTGATATGGGCCATAAAATAGTGGAGCCAAATTATTCTTTCCACCTTGTTTAAGTGACAGCTGCTTATAGGGCTGTAATCGTACAAATACCCAATATCCGACTTCAAATTCTCGTTATGTTCAATGTCGATCTGCTTGTTTCTTCATTCTATTCCTGGCGGTGTTCAGATTCTCTTTAAGTATTTCGACAACCTTTTGGTTTTCTTCTAAATGGTCATTTAATGAGGCAACCCTTGCTTGGTTGGTAATGAGATCCTTCCATTTTGGGGGTTCATATCCGTAAAGGGATTGAAATCGTGTCATCTTTGCTGATGTATGATAAGTAGAATTATACCACCATTCCGCAAGATGTATCCATTGAAACCATTTATTTTTCTTATCAGTTACAAAACAACGGAAGTAGGCTTCTAAGAATTTATTGATGACTTCTATATGACCATCTGTTTGGGGATGATAATATGAACTCATGTTAAGAGACATTCCAATTTGCTTGCAAAATTCCCTCCTAAAATTACCTTTAAATTTGGCATCCCTATCACTCATGATGATCTTGGGAAACCCATGTAACTTGTAGATATTTTTATAGAAGGCTTCAGTTGTTTCTTTTGCAGAATCAGTTTTCCTTACTCCTAAAAAATGTGCATATTTGGTTAACCTGTCTACTGCTAGTAGTATTTTGTCTTTGTCGTCTGATATTGGTAAACCTTCAATGAAATCCATTAAAATTTCCTCCCATTTCTGATTTGGAATATGTAGTGGACGGAGTAACCCTGGACTTTAGATATTCTCTATTTTATTTCTCTGACAAATGTCACATTTTGCAACATACTTGTGAATGTCAACATTCACACCTTTCCAAAAGAATGATTGGCTTGCATTATAATATGTTTTAAAAAATCCTACATGTCGAGCAGCTGGTCAGTCATGTGACTCTTTAAGCACCTTGGTCTTAAAACTGGAGTTGGAACTTAAGTAAATTCTTCCTCTGTACCATAAGAGGTCATTCTTCCACTCAAACTTCAGTATTGATTTATGTCGTTAATTATGGTGCAAACCTCTAAATTTTTGGCATATTCCTTTCGAATATTGTCCAAAAATTATGGGATCACCATTGATACAGCATAGACTTGTACCTCTTCATCTTTTCTTGATAGGGCATCAGCTACTATGTTTTCCTTCCCCTTTTTATGTAAGATCTCCATATCGAAGGTAGATATTTTTTCGATCCAGTTTTGTTGTTCAGTTGTAATGTCTTCTGCTATAATAAGTGTTGCAGACTATTATGATCTATTCGGCTTAGGAATTTGCTTCCCAAAAGGTATTGTATCCATTTAGTTAATGCATGCATGATGGCAAGCATTTCCTTGTTGTATGTATACTGTAGGTATTCTCTTTTGTTCAACTTCTTGCTTTCAAAAGAGATTGGATGACCTTCTTGCATTAGCATAGCTCCTATCCCAAACCCTGAAGCATCACATTCAATTACAAATGGTTTTGAAAAATCAGGTGTTTCCAAAACGGGAATTGAAGACATAATTTGTTTCAATGTTTCAAAGCATTTTCTTGCTACATCATCCCATTGAAAATAATTTCTTTTTAGGAGATTTGTTAGCGGAGCAGTGACATGTGCATAGTTCCTTATGAACCTTCGATAGTAACCTGTTAATATAACAAAAAATCCTCGCAATTTAAAAACATTCTTTGGTTGGGGCCACTCCTTCATCGCTTGGATCTTGGGTCCACCTTAACTCCTTCCTTTGAGATTATATGACCAAGATACTCTACTTCTTGCTTCCCAAATGTGCATTTTGACTTTTTTTGCAGAGAATTGGTTTTCCTTTAGAAGAGATAGAACATTTTCCAAATGCATCAAATGTTCCTTCCACGTCTTGCTATATATAAGGATGTCATCGAAGAATACTAACACAAATTTCCTTAGGTATGGCTGAAATAGTCCATTCATAGCTGCTTGGAATGTGGCAGAGGAATTAGTTAACCCAAAAGGCATTACTTTGAATTCATAATGTCTTTCATGAGTTTGGAAAGCAGTCTTTGCGATATCTTCTAATATGACCCTGATTTGATAGTACTCTGACATTAAATCGAGTTTTGAAAAATATTTTGCATCATGAAGTTCATCCAGCATATCGTCGATTAAAGGAATTGGAAACTTGTTCTTAATCATTATTTTGTTTAATCCTCTATAATCTATACATAATCTAAATGATCCATCCTTCTTTCGTACTAACATGACTAGAGCTACATAGGGGCTTCTGTTCTTGGTGATGACACCACAATTCAATAGGTCTTGAACTAGCCTTTCTATTTCCGTTTTGTGGTGGTGGGGATACCGATATGGTTTAACCTTGACGGGATTTGATCTAGGTTTAACCTCAATTATGTGTTCTATACTCCTTTCTGGTGGTAGCTACATGGGTAAGTCTTGAAATATTTGTTCATGTTTCTGGAATAATTTTTGGATTTCCTTTTTGAACTCATTTTGTTCCTCCTCTTTTCCTTCCATTTGATGGCATTAGATTATGTATGCTTATGCTCCTTTTCGAATGAGTTTTTCCATATGCTAAGATGAAACTACTTGTGTGTCTAGTGGTTAACAACCATATAGCTTAAAAATTTTCCCTTGCCATTTAAACTTGATGAAATTTTTTTGGTGATTGGAGAAATATGTTCCCAATTTCCGTAACCATTGGACTCCCAAAATGATGTCTACCCCTCCCAACGGTAAGGTGTAGAGTTATGATTCCAGTTTGAAGTCTTGTATTTGAAGTTTCACCTTCTGTCACTTTCCAACTTTTTCGATCTTCTTGCCATCTACAACCATCACCTTCATGTCTGGAACTGGATGTACGAACAACTTGATTTTTCTTGAAACCCCTATATCAAGGAAGTTGTGAGTGCTTCCAGTGTCTACTAGTATTGTAACGTTCTCAATTTTTATATGTCCTCTTAGCTTAAGTGTCTGTGGTTGGCTAATGCCTGTCATGGCTGCCGGGTATATTTTGGGTGCATCATCGATTTTAGATGCCATATTTGGGGAAACCTCTTCTTCACTTTCTGACTCTTCTTCTTCTTCTGAATCACTATTCTCCTCTGCCTCACAAGTGTATAATTTATTTGAGTCTTCCTCTTAATGACACCTATGTTTAGGATTCCATTTGTCTCCACATTGTCGACATTTTCCTTCTTTCCTTCTTTTATTTTCCAAGTTCCTCCTGCCGTCTTTTCTAGGTGGCGGAATGTATTTATTTCTATCTATATCTGTTGTTAGTATGTTTTTTCTTGAATATGTGTTTCCATTATTTGTTTGGAAACTATTAATTTTGGCCTCAGCTGCTTTTGCTTTATGTCTTTCCACCTCGATGTTTGGTATGTCATGCATCTTTAGTTCCTTCTATATATATGTTTTAAGGCCTCCAAGATAAGTTTCTAGACGTTGCTTATTTGATAATTCAAACACTCTTGTGGCCGTAAATTCCCATTGATGTGTGAATTCCTCGATGCTTCCTTTCTGTTGCAACCTAGTAAGATTCTAAAAGAATTCATCCTCATCGATTCCTTGGAACCTTTTTAGGAAATCAGTTTTGAACACCCTCCAAGTATACGATAGCTTGTCTCCTTTCCCCCATATGTACCAATTGTATGCATTCCCTTCTAGGTGCATTGACGTATATTTCACTTTTTATTCGTCAGTTGTAATATTTTATATATGGAAGTATTCTTCAGCCTTATTTAACCATGCGACACATTGGTCGTCACTTCCATTGAACTTTGGAAACTCAATTTTTGCTCTTGGTGGGCATATTATAAAAGTGGATTGTCTTTTACTTTATCGCGTGTTGGTGACTTGAAATTGTGGAGTGATCCTGTCGACATATTTGGGCCGCTTCGTTCTTTATTTGCATCTTTTCCTAGTATTTCTAAGAGTGTATTCAACTTGTCATCTAATGTATCTTGTTTCTCTTTGATGTCTTCCAATTTGTCATCTAGCCTTCTCTCTAACACTAACACAACTTCCTCCTTGATTCTTTTTTTTGCTTTGCATTGCTAATTTTTATTTCTTCTTTCAAACTTTCATGGTTCTGGGTGATCCGCTCATTGAAATATTTCTCTAATTTTTCAATTTGGTCTTGTAACTCTTCCATGGTTTTAGATCTTGTGGGGGGGGGTGAATACTTGGATGCAATCTTGGAGTAAGGATAACGAATATTTTTGGGTGATTAATAATATAAAAAAAATTATGAATTTTTTATATTAACTTTTTTTTATTGGTGCAGATGTTACACCTAAATCTCGTCATCATGAGACCCATGTCAACTCAATGCCTTGATCCCTGAAGATTCCCTGATCAAGAATTCATTTAGAGCAAGTTGATGCCCTTTGTCCACATTTTCTAGTTAGGTCGGTGCAGTTTGTCTTTGAGCAAGAAGCGCCCAACTAGGTCAGGCATGGGATGTATTCTAGCAGACTGCACTGGTGGCCCGGGTTTCCTTTGTGCAGCCTACGCTTCCCTCTCAAGCATAGGTTTCCCTCATGCAGCTTGCGCCGAGATTGGTTAAAATGGATAAAGGTGGATTTCAAGCACTTTGTAGAAGTTGGATGAGGTGGATCCCTATCCCTAACTCCTATATGAGTTGTCCTACGGTTCCCTAACCTCAAGGGACGATCCCTTAGCCCTCTCCCCATGATCCTCAACCTACTCTATCCACTTGTTCCTATAAATACAAAGATCCTCTCCATTCCAAGGGGAGGAAGTCTATAGCGCTTACATGCTGGTGGAATTAGCCTAGGTGATCCCTATACATCTCTTGGGAGGAATACATTTCCTTTGGAGGCTTTGGCTTGGCTTGTTGGAGGAGGATTGCAGCGTTAAGGCTTGGGTTGTAATCATCTCTCTACTTTGTATTTCCCACTCTTTATACAGTAATATAAACTCTTTCCATAAATTTCTATTGTGTTGATGATGTTTATATTTTATGTACTTAATTGTTTACTTAGATCAGTTAGTGTTTATATATGTTTTACTTCTTGTTTTGTATCTACATGTTTTGACAGGTCTTGTAGCTACGGATCTGACGACCGTGGAGCTTGGAGCAATAATGAGGAGAAAGATCTACAAATATGAAGGTAAGACGTCTAATTACTCGATCTCTAATTTGATCTAGGAAAGTAGCTTTATGTTCTGTTCTTATTTGTTCTAGATTCAATTGAACTAGGGAGATCTGGCTCGCATCCACTAGAGTAGATTTTCCAATAACAGTAGGTCCTTGGCATTGGAGTATGGGGAGGGGGGTCGTAGATGGAGTCTATGTTGGAGTATGGGACGGGGGAAGTGGGGAGGCGCAGGAGTGGTGGTGGGTAGATGGAATGGAGGTGGGAATGCGCATGGGGAGCATGTGGAGAGTGCAGCTCGGAGGGTCGCAGAGAGAGCAGGAGCAGGAGCGGTGTAAGAGTGTGGCCTAGGAGTTTGCAGGAAGCAGCGGGGGTGGAATGGTGGGGTGGTCGGTGCGGAGTATGCATGGAGGGGATTCTGTGTAGAGGGGAGTCTGCGTGGAGGGGGGAAGTTGTGGGAAAAGGGAACGGTGGCTGAGTATGCGACGTGGGGTGGACGGTGCTGAGTCTGCGTGGAGGGGGAGAGACCGTGAAGAAGGGTGGAAAGATAGTGGCGTGACAAGCGTTGCGTAGAGTGGGTGGGGTCTACAATGTGGGGTGTGTGAATAGTGGAGAGCCGAATCTGAGGAGCAAGAACTTGCTCTGATACCAAATGGAGCACTATGCTCAGGACATGAAATCCATCATTGAATAAATAGATAATTGTATATTGAATTGATGATAAGATTTACAATGAAGCTCGCCTTTATAGGATTGAGTGTCTAAAGTGAAGGGTTACATCCCTTCACTTAGTAAATAATACATTTTAATTAATATTTTATTTGTATTTGTTACAACTTTACTCGTGCTCGAAAAACAATGAGTAAAGTATCGTCTTAAGTATTATTTTTTCCTCTTTTCAAACTAAGATGATTAACTTACAAAAACAGAACCATAGGAGTTCTCTTTAAGCTCTTTTCAGACTCCCTCGCTATGAAAAGATTTCCAAGTGCACTTGTCTCTTTCACACTTGTAAAAGTATTTGAAAGGTCGTCTATTCGGTGGTAGGTTATCCCTTTTTCAGACCGTTTAGACTATTTACAAGAAAGGTATAACTCAGTTGATCTTTGACTGGGAGAGTTCCTCCATATATTATTTTATACTTTTTCAGGTCTGGGGACTAACTTTTATGAAAAAGTCAAGTCGTGGAGTCTTCTTTAAGTTATTTCAGACTCTTTAAACATGAAAAACTATCGATTTACCCTTCTTTGGACTCGTAAAATTAAACATCGAAGGATCCTTATGGATTTGAACCTCTCCTTCCTTGGGTTTGTAAAACGTACAAGGATGGACTCACTTAAATGTGAGCTATATCGAACATTTGTTATCCTCTTCAAGCTCGTTAAACAACAAAGAGGTACTCGTCAATCATGATGGGGGTAAATTGGGAAGTAAGCCGAGTTTACCCATTTTGGCAGCTTGTGAGTCATCACCTTTGAACATGGCATGCATTTACACCTTGTCTTCCTTGGGTATTCAACCTCTCTGTTGAGTCATAACTACAGTCATGAGTCGTCATCTTCATCTTAAACCTTTGCACCTTATGGTTTTTTCTGCTTAATCAATTCCAGCTGCCAAGTCCTGTCTCATGCCATTATATGTTCAAAGGGTCTGTGTCGCCTTGAGTCAACCCTTTCACAATTTTGTCAAATCTTCTAGTCTTGTGTCAGTATGTACTCTTTTGATCTATTTCTCCACACCCCTCTCTCATATCAGTTTCGTGTCGATGATGTGGAATTCATTATGGTCCACCTTCGACGATTATGTTCATGTCGATGCCAAATCTTTATCGAGGAATTAGATTTAGGAACCAACCATAGTACCTTCGTCCCTGCATGCCTCAATGGCAGGTTCCCTTGTATTCGAGTGTAGGTTTTCCTCATTGACCTCTTATCGAATGATTCCATGAATGTTCGATGTCAAGACATTTATTCGCATTCGATGGACTGTACTAGTGACACCTTGGGGATCATTATCATCATTGGTGATTTCCCTCGTGCTTGTTAACGGTTCACATCATTGACCGGTAATCAAGTGGTCACTACCATGTTCGACTTCAAAACTTTGTAATCACATGGTTAGATCCGTATCAATTTGGGATTGGGTAGAAGACCCTGGATTCTCCTAATGTTTCTCTTATGTCCAGGCTGCGATGGCGATTATTGAGTAGGTACCCACATCAACATCTTGTTGGTGGACTCATTTGTGTATTGTCACACAAATCCACTATTGTATTGGTCGTGGTTGTGTTGTTATCTGGTCATGGATCTAAATTTTTTCTTCGTAGCCATGATTTGTTTACAATCTCTATCATGTCGGTTATGTCATGGATCTACATTGTATTGGTCGGAAGCCATGCTTTGAGTCAGTTGTCTCGATCATGGGGATGTCCGCCTCGGTGTTATTTGACATATTGTTCCCTTGCAGCTCCACTCCGACCTCCTTGCTTCTATCTCTGGAGATTAATTTATTTATAAAGTGTTTCAGCCATCAATTCCTTCTAACGTCACACTTTAGGGGGAATCTGTTATAATCCAAAGTTCCACTTTGAGTGTCGTTTCACCTCACCATGGGTTATCCTCGTGTGAAACCTAACGACGTTTCCTCCTAATGCACGTCAGAACTTACTCTCACCTATTTGGTCCCCTCTTTGGCCTTCTTTGGATACCTTAGATTCAAATCCAACTTGCTTAAACCCAATGCCACATCATCAAGTCAAACTTCCACATCACTTGGCCCACTTTGCAAGAATTTTCTTGCCCTGCTAGTAGTGCAGAACACGAAAATTCCCTTTTTTCGCGTCATGCATACCTGCAGGGGTGTGAAAATATCAACTTCATCGTGTTATGCTCAATGTTGGTGGCGCGAAAATCCCCTCAACCACCTTACTCCTTGAAGTTGGGTTCTTGGATTTCGATGGAGATACTTTAGGGATGATGGTTCCTCTTGAATCCCATCTCTTCTTTCTTCCTTGTTGTGAGTCATCTCCTTGATCCACCTTCTACTCCTTGAGATCCATTATTATCTCCTAGTAGTTGGCCTCCCAAACCCTATAAAAAGGAATCCATCCATAAGCTAGGGGGAGAACATTTTTGAGGCATCAAACCTATGGTCTTAGGATTTTTGCAGAGGTAGCAAGGAAGGAGGATTTAGAGTTGAAGGTTTGCTTGGACATCAAGGGATCACTTTGTAAGTTTCTCCTAGTTTCCATCAATAATAACTTGTCTTATTTTCCCATTTCATGTGTTATGTTTCAATCATTAGCATGGAATGTTTCTAATCTAATTTAAATCTGAACTAGTATACAAGGTATTTGGAGATTTTCTTTGCTTGTTGTTTGCTTGATTCAAACATGTTCTACTTGTGAGATTCAAGACATGAGTTGTAAGCAAGACAAACATCCGGTTCAAGGTGAGTTATATCAATTATTTCTCTTTGAATACATTTAGGATTTGTATACATTGTTAGATCTAGGATATTAAGGTAGAATTTGTTTGTTAGTTGTCTTAGATTAGGATTAGTTAATCTCGATGTGATCTAAGGATAAATATAACTATCTGTAGGATGGATTTACTACAACAGAAAGGCTGACATAAACATGTAAAGGTCTGAATTTACAGCTTCCTATGGATTGTTGGTATGGTTGTCCTGAGGGACTGATATGAATTTGAGGAGGACCGATATATGCATCATCTAATAGTTGTCTCTAGTGATCATCTTGAGAGTTGATTCTACAGTACCATATATATTTTTTTAGGGAAGTCTTTTCATCACATTGAGGGTCGATAGATATCATATTAAGGGATGATATAAGGATAGATCTAAAGGACTTAATGACTTTGCACATCAAACAAAAGAAGAAGGTTTCTCTTTAGCATGCCTATTTTAGATTTCTCACACTGATCATTTGAGACATTCCTAAGCAATGAAAGAGGTGATCAAGGAAAAAGCATAGTGCAAATATGATCCAAAACAAAATAAAGTATGAAATTGGAAGATGAGAAGCTTGAAAATTGAAGACAAAACTAATTGCTTACAATAGTATGCCTAATTGAAGCTCTATGATGGCAAGGTTGCAGCGATGAAGAAGAATTATTTCAAGAAGACACATAATGACAATAGCAAATAAAAGGATGGACAGATATGGAAATAACAACAATGTTCTTGATAAAAATTGTGGAGAATTTGTGACATTTGGAAAAGAGCTCATTCTATGGTACTGTTATCACATCCATAGTAGTCGGGATACCATGATGTTTCAGAGGAGTTTGTCCTATACCTTATCCATTCCTACACTGAGATGAGCATACTTTTCCTCATAGTGATTATCAGTGGCATAGTACGTTTAGAGGCATCCAGAGTCCCAGAGCACTATCATCTACTTGCCCATGTCATTTTGAGTCTTCATGACCCTTGAGAGACACTTTTTATACCATGGTTTCACTTTAGAAATACAATAGAGCAGTTGGATGATAGATCTTCCTTTTCCCTCCAGACAGTAAGAGGCACTCCAAATCTAAATATAGATATTTTTGAGAAAGTATATGGCATGAGGTTTGCATATACATGTGTTTTCTTTCCTAATTATCTTAGTAGATGTGACTGATCATATGTGGTAGCAGTATGGTGATTGTGCATTTATTGGTTTCTTTTGGACTAACAATTGAAATGGTTACATAACATAATGTTAAGACTTATCTTATTCCCCACTTTCCTCTAGCATCACTTTTCACTAATCCTTCCATCCATCCGTTGATCCATTGTCAAATTTATTTCCCTTGACTTGGATTATACTTATGAGATCAAAGACCTTCCCCACTTTGATCTATGCATTGGTATGGCCTCCATGTTCTTTGTGTCTTGACTCTAGAGTGTGTGGTTGCAATTTTATTCCTTTCGATCTTCTTTTTGTATGTTACTCTGGATGTTGAGGTGTATTTAGGATTGTGTCGTCCACTGGAAATTTCTCCCTTAGTCCTCGAAGCATATTGTCCTTATCTATAAATGAAAATTGCTCATGATGAAAGTTGCAGTTGGTTGTGCTTTTTAGTGCATAAAAAATCATAGAAAGGGCCATGGGATGAAATGAAATGCAAACCCTGGATGAAATCTACAGTTAGTTGTGCTTCTCAGCACATGTAAAATCCAAAGGGTCATCAATTGAAAAATGCCATGAACAAAATATAAAATGCATCAAAGCTTAATGTCATATATAAAAGGATGCAGTCCTGGATGAAAGTAAAATATTGCAAAGAAAAGTGAGTAAAGCACTTGTTAGAGTCTAATGGAGCCCTTCCAAGCACTCTACCCATTTGAGAGACACCGCCAGTCCCTAGTGTCTGCCTACCCAATACATGTCACTATGTCTCTTTTTCCTTGGTACTCTAAGAGATCATAAGACTTGTCTGCATAAGTCAAACTTCCTTTTACCTAGCCTTTGATTATTTCCACCTCAACCAAAGTGAGTGAGGGGTGGTCTAAATTATACAAGGGAGTGAATGTGAAAACAAGCATATGTTTACAAATTCATTATTGCTATGCAACCATCAATCTTTCGTCCATATGTTATGTCATTTATTTTGATTTCCACTACTACATGCACTAATGATTTATGCCTACTACTAATATAATTTGGAGAGTACTATTGATACCTTATGCATACAAAGATACTCAGTTTTGGATCAATCATCATTTTTCATGTGTCTTCCTACCCAATAAATCTCATTGTGTCCATGTTTCCCCGATACTCTAAGAGATCATAAGACTTGTCCGTATAAGTCAAACTTCATTTTACCTAGACTTTGATTGTTTCCACCTCAACCAAAGCGAGTGAGGGGTGTTCTAATGTGTACAAGGGAGTGAATGTGAAAACGAGCATATGTTTAGAACTTCATTATTGCTATGCAACCATCAATCTTTGGTCCATATGTTATGTAGTTTATTTTGATCACCACTACTACATGCCACTAATGGTTTATGTATGCTACTAATATAATTTGGAGAGTACTACATGTCACTAATGGTTTATGTATGCTACTAATATAATTTGGAGAGTACTATTGATACCTTATGTATACAGAGATACTCAGTTTTGGATCAGTCATCATTTGTCACCATTTTGACCATGTTTGACCAAGTTTTACTTGGTCATTGGGTGGGGCTCGTGAGAAAATGTGACTACGAGTGATCATTTAATTTAATTTGATGCCTATGGATGTCCACTGGACTATTCCATGCTTCAATCAATGAATTATTTCTTTGGCACAGATTTATTATTATTTATCACGCTATATATATTTTGATTATTGGAGATGGATTTTCTTCCAGAGCACACCATAGGTGGATCTAGGGTGTATCTTAGTCATTTATTATGGATTTCATGTTTTTTATTTCATCTGTGCACTTATATCATAGTTCTAGGAAAATGAATATCGTATTATGGGCATATTTGATCATTTACAAGCATTATCAACATTTTAATTAGTTAATTAAAGTGACCATGCTTTATGAATTTCATCAAAGGGTGAATGTTTGGAAACAAAGTGACATGGAAAATTTATCTTATGTTATGAGGAGTCTTTAGAATTCATTCCACTTGGTTTTATCATCATTTTGGGCCCCACTCTATGTACTTGGCCTCTCTTGGCCAAATCGCACCTCTAGGAGGAGGGCGCACTCATGGGTAGTGATTTCACTTGTTGTACCTTCGTTTATGTTGGGGATGCTATGTTATGTTACTACGGGGAAAACATGTCCCATGGGTGATCATTTACATGTATTATCATTGTTATATCAAATTTGTATGTACTTGGGCGCATGAGGGAAACCCCCCCCCCTCTTTGAGTTGGTTTACATATTGTGGAGATAATTAAATCTCCACCATTGGATCATCACTTTTATCTTATAATCTAAACCATTGATTAAAATATGTCTAGGTATTTTCCTCTCCCATTTTCTATATAAGGGAGAAGGTTGTCATTGTAATGGACTTTTGGCTCTTGGATTGAATATAGAGAGAAATTTTGCCAAGTAAACTAGCTCTCTTGTGGTGAATGTTTGAAATAGTGATTGCATATTGTTCTTCCTTTGCCCTAGATGATTATTGTGGCAGCTCTTGGTATATTGTAGTGAATTCAATTGCAGGAATAAATATCAATTTGGTGGAGGGCGCATTAGTGGGAGAACCCCTTCTTCTCCCTCTCTCAATTCTTGAAACCAAAAGGAGTATTCTTGTATCTTTGCATCAATAATTTTCTTTTTGTATTTTTGGTTTGTGATTGCATCTTTCTTTTGGAAACCAAACTAACATATCATTGTTTGCTTGGCAGGGAGAGGGTGCAGCTACTCACTTGGGTGCATTGGATCAAAGCTGGAGCTCCACAATACTCTTCTCAGTTGATCTATGTGGGAGAAATTGTCACTATTTCAGAAATTTCTTTGGAAACCAAGTATTCCCACTATTTCACTTAGTTTCATTTAAGTACCATTTGTTAGCTAAAACAATTTACTAGTTAAAACCCTTAGAGTTTTCGGCAATTCATTTACTTAGAACCTTAAAAATATCGCATGTAGGTATTTTTATCCATAGTTTGAAACCTCTAGAAGCTTAATAACATATATTTTTTACTCCATTTACCCCTTGACTTTGGCACTAAAATATTACTAAGTGTGCCCCTCTTTCCCTGGTGGCTTTGTTTCTAGTTTTTCAAATTGGTTTGTAGCTTATGGTATTTTCTATTATACTTATCTTTCACCCAAGAAGTTTCATTAAGTGTTGGTAAGCATAAATCATCAGCTAAATTATTATCTTGGGAATTCCTAATTTTTTGCTTCAAATCCCCCAAGGTAGTGTCACATTTGCTCTAACACTTAGAACCTTGATCTCTCCACTCTTCTTGGCTATTGAGAATAAATTACTTGGATTGAATTTCACTTAGTTGATATTATATCAATTCCCCAAATCTTTCTCATTAGTTATCTTCCTGATCCAGGTTTCATTAAGCTAATTGTATCTAATATTGTATTGGTTTATCCCTCTAGGTATCTTGTTTTTTCAGTCTCTCCTTAGTGATTGACCAGTGTCTCCACCTTATCCACCTATCCTAGAGCGGATTAAAGTGAAGAGTGCCTTGATCGATATGACAAATGATCCATGGTTGGGCATCAGGACCCTCTTAGGTCACAACTTTGGATTCCTAGCCCCTCTTCCATCCTATATAGGATACTCATTTGGGGCAGCTACAAGAATTGTGATAACATTTTTGGTGTCATTACCAGGGAGGTAGAGGCTTACCCAAAGTTCCCGTGAGTGTACCTTTTTCCCATTTTTATCTTTCACATCGCATTATATAATAATCTTGTTGGATGCATTTTTTTCATGCTTAATTATCACAGCCATCATTTTTGGTCACTCATATCTTATCTCTCTCATGAAAAAACCCTTCAGTGAACAAGGATTCAAGTTCATATGGCGACTCCACAATGTGAATCCACTTAGAGTCGAGCCCAAACTTATAACCTTCAAAGTTTAGATCGTTCTGATAATCCCCAAGGAATCCCAATAACCAATACCCATAACCCAAACCGTAAAAATCATAAGGTTCAATCATCTAATCTATTTTGAGGGTAGACCAAGAGCCACCTGAGAGTCCAAGAGTCCACTTGGGAATATGAAACCCAAGCGACAATTCTCATTGTATATATATGTACATTTGGTTAATGAGAAATATAGTGTGCATTCACGCCTATTATGGTTGCCTTTATGTTTTGCTCCATTCTGTATTTGGCTGTGTGTAAGCGTACATATGAGGAAGATTCCAATCTGATGTGAATCTAGCAAATTGTGAAGACACACGTGGTTCCCACAGCTCTTTACTTCTTACAAAAATTTTAGAGCATTTAAAGAGGAGGAATTTTGTGAGATCAAATCGTTGATGGGATACTTTCAGTTGTGCGTGGATTGCTTTGATGATCAAGGCTTATGAGATCCTCACTCAAATGGAAAATATATGAACAGATTGCAGAAATTAGTGATCTTATATATTGGAAGCATGTATGTGATAGCGGAAACACTCATTGAGTAGATGGAGCAGATGGAGTTGGGTGTTTATGTTAAAATTGTGAGGCAGGAAAATTGTCTAAACTTTGTATATGCCAGATTGACAAATATTTTGCACATTATGTGGTCGCATTTGCTTCTAGGCCAAATTTCCCAATTGGAGGTGATCGTAGCCCACATATCTAAGGGAGCAATCTTCATGTAGCTCCAGTGAAGGCGATAGAGAGGCATAACATGCCCTACCTCAAAAACAATTGAGTCACACAAAGTTGTAAAATGCAGAGATCAGTTGTTTTCACTCATCAAGGAGGCGCAACTCCTCCAAACTCCAGGTCATGGTCTCTTCACAAGAGGCAGCTCCACATTTACAGGTCCTCACACATATGTTGATGAGGAAGGTCGCAATTCCACAATGAAAGCCTCATATGGTGCCTAATATAAATATTATAAATTATTTTCTCAGTGATATACCGAACTCCACTTGCATGTGTATAAAACTCCTCCATGCATAGGAAAACAACACAATCTTCACGTATCAACACTCTCAATGCATTCTTTTATTTGTAGCAATATTGTTCATCTTAAAAAAATTGAAATGTAGCTCGTCTTCACCGTGGATCGATGCACTGATTCATGGCCTGAATCTCTTATCCTTCACTAGATTTCTTTTGGTATTCAGATACCATTGTATCTTCACACAACAATAGAGAGAGGTACTCATATTTCCACTAGTTCATAGGCTCCAGAAGTCACTCTAAAAAACGATGGCAACACAGCAAATAGTAAACTCTCTTCTAGAGATGTCGATTATGGTGAGGATAATCAAGAACTAGATGTGGCTCAAGGCTTCCATCCTTCTGCTCTTCCTTCTAATACAATCTTCTTCCCAACAGCTACCACATGATTTCAAATCACATTTGACACCCATATGCTCGTGCAATCCACCAACAATCAGCACATCATGTTGTCACACCTTGTTTCAATGCACAAAGATATCCATGTAATGCAAATATCAACGCAAGAATGTGTTTCTTCTTGCAATTCACCAACAAATGGAATCTTCCTTCATGGATAGATTGCAGGTCGAGGAGAGGTCATTGAAGGAGAGAACCCATTCATAATGGGTTCACCAATGTGTGGAGATAGAGATTAGAGTTTCCTCAATGTCGTGGTCACATCTCTTTGAGGGTGAGAAGATCTCAGAGCTCCTTGCGGTTTTACTTGCAAAGATCGATGATTCCTTTACACATGTATTCACATGGGTATTCAATATGGAATGCAACTTTAGAACACATTCATACATATGCACATTGATATGTATTCAATATAATGTATTCATGCATGTCTCCACCATGAAGTCTCAAAGCAGTAGCACAATAGTGGAGTCTTCACGCAACAATTATTCCATCATGATTTTCAACACGATATTACACCAACAATTCAGCGTGTAGTCCTTGCAACAATTTACAGATAAATCTTGCTTCAACGTATTCAAAAAATTGTACTCTTCAATGAATCACCGACCAAAACCCTAACTCCTCTTGCAAAATTTTTTGGGGGCTGCGAACACTCCCTTCCCAAAACACAGGGAGGATTTATTGAATGCTGACGATGAAATCAACTTCACTATTCACCAATGCATCAATGCACAAAAATTAGGGTTCTAGCTTGAATAAAGCTTTCAGGAATCAATTATGAGCAAGAAGGTCTAGACAAGACTGATGGAAAGATACTGAGGATAATCATAGGTATGAGAATAACAGAGTTAACAGAATACCAATCTAGACACCTAGGGAAATAATGGCCAACGTTTATGACAACTTGGAAAGACATATAAGAGGCCTACCTCTGAGGTATTGGTGGGAAAATGATTTAGTTAATGATTCCCTGGAAGAAGAGTTGGATTTGAATGATTCAACCACCTTTCAGGAATTTTCTCTCCTTGCCCATGTAACCGATGATTTTGACTCATCCCTCGACACAATAGGTTTCCTGCAGTTCCAATTGAGGGCAGTTTTTTTGGTTTCATGTTTCCCAGAGAGTTGTTGTTCCCCTCGGGAGAAAGGTGTAGCGCACAACCCGATCTGCCTCACATTCCTACCCTTGTTCCCAAAAGACAAAATAAATCCCCAAGATATTTTTGGACTGTGGGGGAGGTCCAAAGAGATATTTTGGGCCCACAATCTAGTATAAACAGCACGGTTTATGATGAGAGAAGAGAGAATATAAGGTAGGTCCTAGTTGGGAGAGTAGTTATCCCAGTAGATGGAGGACCCACCTGATTTAATGCTTTTGAGAACCATAAGGGTGGTTATCCTGAACCCTTAGGTAATGAAAATGTATCCATCTTTTGTGACATAGATGTGGTCCCATCATCTACAAATTAGCGGAGTTTCACATATGGTGATAAGGTCATTGTCCAAAACCATGCTTATCATCACATGTTTAGTGTAATATCCCCAAATAAAACATTTTGAATGTGTTGATGTGATTATTTGATTAATTTATTAGTCAATACCTATTTGGATAAGGAATAATTTGGCTAGTTTTGAAAGCTACCAAGTGTTCGCTTATGGACAGATGTAAGAAAAATGTTTTTTTTTTAATTTAATAAAAGAAATGAATTAGTGAGGAAAGCCATACTGAAAGAGAAAATCATGCATCTCAGTGGTGGGGGAACAAAGAGATTTAACCTTGGAGAAGTCAAGCAAGTGTCAAGATTTCATTAATGGCACTGGACACACTCCCTAAAGATTAGGGATTGTAACAGTCACAGGATTCTAAGGGAATCGACTATTACAAAAGACCTATGCAACGAACTGATAAAGGGACATATGCGTGAGGCAGGATGCAGCTTAGTATGTCTAGGAGAAGAACAAATTGCTCTGTGAGCACAAAAGTGTTAGGAAAATGGTGAACTATTTTGTTGTGTGAGAACATGAGTGTTAGGCAAAGAAGTGATTTGGAACTTGACAAAGGTTAACTATTTTCTACCCTTGGGATGCATGATTTGGCTCGAGGGTGATTAGAGTGTGGCAAGGGACAGCTCTATATCTATGGCTGGGAGGAGCATGGCAGTTCCCACTTCATTTCAGCATCAAACTATTGTCAGGTTCCATGGTTAATTGTTATTTTGTAGGATGTATGGAAATTTAATTAGAGTTGCAGATGGATCTAATTTGTTTTGAATCTGAATCTACATTGTGTATATGTTGCATAATTCTTTTATTAGTATATTCTGTTCGAGATTTGTTCATAGTATGGTAGAGGCGTAATTATTTTGCATTTGAGTACATTATTAAGCTTAATCTCTGTTCATTAGTATGGATATGCTCATAGAATAATAGAGACGTGATTTCCCTACATCGGAATACGGTTTTAAGATTGAACCTCTCCTCATTCTTTTAGATATGTTTATGGCATCAAAGAGGTTCGATTTTCTTTGTATTGGAGTACGAAATGAAGTTATATATGTTCATTGTGTACCGTATGTTAAAGATTTGAATTCCTGTTTATTTTTAGAGTTTGTTCTAAGTAGAGTACCTTGCGGCATTCAATTATAATTTTCATTAAGATTAGTGATCCATGTACATTTAATTGATTGTACACAGCTAGTTTTCCTGGCATTAAAAACTGAAGTTTGATCAAGAACCATTAAACAGCCTAACAAGCTTTCCAAATCCGCTTTTTCCACAACCAGAAATACCTAGATCCACCTTTCCACAAACGGAAAGACTTAGATCTTCCTTTCTGCAATCGAAAAGACCTAGAATCGCCTTTCCACAATCGGAAAGTCTGAGACCCGCAATCCGCACTGCGGAATTCGGATTGTGAAAGCATTATAGTGTTCTTTTTGGGAAAATGTGGATCCGCAATCTGCAATCTGCACTGCGGAAGTCAGATTGTGGTGGTGCTAAAGTGTTCCTTTTCGAAAAGATGGATCCGAAAACTGCAATCTGCACTGCAGAAGTCAGATTGCGGAAGCACTAAAAGTATCCCTTTTGTAGAGGACAGATCCACAATCCGCAATTTTTTGGGTTTCTGAGACCCAACAAATGAAGATTAGTTATGAGCTATGATTTTATCTCTGATTAGAGCATGTCGAAATTTTATTGGATTTCATGTTGTTAAATACTTATTTTCATTAACTAAATATGGTGAAGTAAAATAGGCATTTTGGGAAGTAATTACACATATTGTATTATTGTAGAACCTCATGGAGAACTGGATTAGTATGAATGTATATCAATGACTGAACCTCATGTGGGAGTATTGGGATGATGAGTTTTTGTAGATCCTTAGTGAAAAATGAATAGTATGACTGTATATCTATAAGTGAATTTCATGTAGGAGGACTGTATTGATGATCAAATGAGAAAGGGATGTCATGAATGAATGGATTTCACATGGAATAAATGTGTTGAATGAATCATTGTATATCCTTAGTGAGGAATGATTAATATGAAGGAATGTCAATAAAGGGACTTCCTGTGCAAGCATTGTGATGATAGATTATTGTAAATCCTTAGTATGAATTATTACAACAATGATGGAATTTCATGCAGAAGTATTTGGTTGGTTTGAAATTTCATTCTCTTATGATAGGAAGGCATAATATATTTTATCCTTTTGGCATGTGTTATAGTCTAATTAGAATAAGTATTAAGATCCAACTTGGAAGACTCAACATCTTGTTATGGAACCTAAGTAAATGAATGTACAGTAAGGAAACTAATGTAATTGTTTATGAAGTAATTAAGGGAAACAAATTGTTATTTTATACCTCTTTTTCCTTTAATGATAACTTGGAATTATGTGTTTGTTATATATGGTGTCAGAGCCCAGCTACAATACTGCGGCCTTTAAGAATGAACCTCTGAAATTAAGGTAAAACGGATATAATATTTCTAACTAATGAAATTTTTTTGTTGCTTACAAATTTCTGACAGGCTGATACAAATCGAATTAAAGTATGGCTTCCGATAATGAAGGCAATGAAAATCCAGAAGAAAACAACCATACAGATAATGCACAACCAAATCAAAGCAAATCCAAAGCCACTTGAGTGTTAGAAACCATGAGACATATGATTGTCAAAATACAGAGTTATAAAGGTGATAACGGATAACTGAGGAAAGCTCAAGAGAAACAACAAGAGATAAATGAAATTCTTCTTCGCAGACTGCATGAAATAAACCGGGAGGAAAATCAAAGAACAGAAGAAAAGGATGAAGAAAATACTACAGAAAATTGTGAACAGAAGGATAGTTCCTCCAATGACACCTAGAAGTCAAAACATCAAGTAAAACCAGCTATAAAGAGAAAGGTTGATCACCTAGAAGGTGAATTTAAAAATATTAAGTCGGCCACCTTCAACGGGGAATCAAATACTGGAGAGGAAGTAGAGGCATTGTTATTAGATATTAAAAAATATTTTCAGATATATAATTACTCCAGCAATATGAAAGTTGGGATGGCGGTTTATAACTTAAAAGGAAAAGCCAATATCTGGTGGAAAGAATTAAAAATCGTGCAAGGACTGAAGGAAAAAGTGTTGGAATGGTATGAATTCAAGAAATTCTTTAAGAAGCAATATCTGTCCAAGAGCTACTGCAAAAGGAAAACCAAATAATTTTATGAATTAAGGCTCAGACAAATGACCATGGAAGAATTAATCAATAAATTTATAGATCTACTACGGTTCATACCTTACATCAAGGATGAAAAGGTAAAGGTTCAATGATTCTTGAGTTTCTTACCACAGTCGTACAAGGACCGTATAGAATTTGACAACCTTAGAACATTGGATGAAGTACTAAGGAAAGCGATACTTTGCTATGAACAATACAAGCAAAGGACTGAAATACCTAAGGCATGGAGAGATAAAAAGCATGAGAAACTCAACCAGCGTAAGAAAGGCTATAGGTTGCCTCCATACATAAATTTCCCAAGAAACCAGCGGGGAAATAATTACCCCAATAATAAGTAGTTGGTACATAATGACAATAAACCTGCAAATTTAGGCCCAAAAGGGGATACGGGAGTTGCTAAAGTTCCACTACAATGCTGGGAGTTTGGGGAACCCCACTTACGACGTAATTGTCCTCAGTTCAATGGGACAAATGGAACTATTCACAATGTTCAAGAGGCCTCAACCGTGGGAGAGATCGACATAAGTGTACACAGAATTCATGCAGCTATGGATAATAGATAGGCATATCACCAACCCGCCATTGTGGAAATCGAAGGTAAAATTGCTAATTGAAAACTTTATGTATTGATTTATCCAGAAGCTATTTTTAGCTATATCACTCCAAAAATGGAAAGAGGTATGTCACCTAACCAAAGAAAAAAATCAGAACTCGTGGCTAGTCCAACTAGCCACCAGGGCTAAACGAAAGGTAATAGAGTTTATTGCTGATTGTGAATTTGTAATTCAAGAGCATAAGACTAGAATCAACTTAAATATATTGCTTTTAAGGTGTTATGAAATAATAATCTGTATGGACTGGTTAGAAGCAAATAGAGTTATTTTGAATTGTTATAACAAAACTTTTACATACACAGCAGAAGACACAATCATTAGGACAGTGAATGGGATAGCCAAGCCAGTTTCAATGAGACAAATCTATGCAATGCAATTAAATAAATGCATGAGAAAGGGTTGCCAGGTTTATGCTATTCGGGTTACAGACTTACTAAACAAAGAAAATAGTATAAAATTGAAAGGCTACCCCATCTTAAGTGAGTTTATAGATGTGTTTCCAGAAGAAATTCCTGGATTGCCTCCCCAACGAGAGATAGATTTTTCCATAGAGCTCATCCTAGGATCTGCACCTGTGTCCGGAATACCATACCGGATGAGTATTATGGAACTAATTGAATTAAAAATTCAACTTCAATAATTACTTCTAGACAAAGGATATCTAAGACCTAGTGTGTCACCTTGGGGTGCACCGGTGTTATTCGTCAAGAAAAAGGACGGAACAATGCGACCGTGTATTGATTATAGACAGATAAATAAAGTCACAGTAAAGAACAAATACCCACTGCCTCAAATAAATGATTTGTTCGGCCAACTAGGTGGAGATAAATTTGTCTCAAAATTAGACTTGTGATCTGGCTACCACCAGATCGGAATTAAAGAAGAAGACATCAATAAGACTTCCTTCCGAACAAGATATGGACACTATGAATTTGTAGTAATTCCATTTGGATTAACAAATGCTCCTGCCACTTTTATGTGCCTTATGGATAATATTTTCAACAAATATCTGGATCAGTTTGTACTGATATTTATTGATGATATCTTGATCTACTCAAGAACAGAAGAAGAGCATGAACAACATTTGAGAATAGTGTTACAAACTTTGAGAGAACACCAGCTTTATGCCAAATTTGAGAAAAGTGAGTTCTTCAAAAAGAAGATACAGTACCTAGGCCATGTAATCTCAGAGGAAGGGATCGCAATGGACCCTGAGATGATAAAGGCCATTCTAGAATGGCTGGTACCCAAGGATGTGGCAGACATTCGTTCCTTCAGGGGACTCACAGGATATTATAGAAGATTTATTGAAGGTTTTTCCAAGATAGCCAACCCAATCACTTCACTTCAAAAGAAGGGGACAAAGTTTGTGTGGTCTCCCAAGTGTCAAGAAATTTTTGAATAATTAAAGAGGCAACTAATGACAACACCAATTCTTAAAGTAGCTGACCCGTATAAATATTATATGTTATGCACCGATGCAAGTAAAGAAGGTCTGGGAGGAATACTATCCCAAGAAGGACATGTGGTGTGCTATGAATCTCATAAACTTGAAGAACATGAACGAAATTACGTGGTCCACAACTTAGAACTAGCCTCTGTAGTACATGCCTTCAAGATGTGGCGCTACTACCTATTAGGAAAGAGGTTTTTATTATTGACAGACAACACTGGGGTAAAGTAATCATTCACTCAACCCGAGCTTAATGCTCGTCAAGCCAGGTGGATGAACTTCTTGAGTGAATTCGATTTCGAAGTAAGACATATAAAGGGAAAAGAGAACAAGGTGATTGATGCACTCAGCCAAAGGACTCATGAGATTTACGAGATAACTATGAGTCAGCCAAAGAGTAACCTCAAGATCAAAATTAAAGCGGCAAGCACTAAATATGCAGATTATGTGACAATGTTGAACAGACTGTCAACAGATGGAGTAAATTTAAATGGAACAGAATTCAGATTAGATCAAGAAGTCCTGTTATGGTTCCAAAACAGGTTATACATACCAAATATAGCAGAAATAAAGCTGTTGATTCTTAATGAAATGCATAAAACAACCTTATGCCAATCACCCTGGTTATCAAAAAATGATAACAACCCTAAGAAAAAAAAATTATTGGCCAAGTTTAAATGCAGATTTAATTAATTATTTGACTAAATGTCTTGAATGTCAACAGGTGAAGGTTGAACACCAACACCCAGCAGGTTTGTTTCAACCTCTACCAATTCCTAAATGGAAATGGGACGTCATATCTTTAGATTTCATCACAGGTTTGGAAAAGACACAAAAGCAATGTGATTTTATTATGGTTGTAGTAGATAAATTAAGCATTCAGCACACTTTATTCCTGTGAAGTCAACTCATAAAGCTGTGAATATTGCAGATATAATTTTGAAAGAGATTTTCAGATTACACGGAGTACTGAAAATGGTGATTTTCGACCGGCATGTGAAGTTCACATCAAATTTATGGAAGTCCTTGTTTGTTGGACTCAAGACCAAATTGAATTTTGAGTACTAGCTATCACCCACAAACATATGGACAAACAAAACGTACAAACCAAATTATTGAAGATATGTTAAGAATGTACGTCATGGAAAAACCCACTAAGTGGGAGGAGTATATTCACCTCGTGGAATTTGCCTACAATAATGGATACCAAGCCTCATTTTGAAGTTTTATATGGTAGAAAGTGTACTACTCCATTCAGTTGGGATAGTCCAATGGATCACCTTATGGTAGGACCAGAATTATTACATGACACCAAACAGATTGTACGCCAAGTACAAAAGAACCTAAAACAGGCACAAGATCGCCATAAAAGTTACATTGACTTAAAAAGGAAGCAAAAGGAATTTGCAGTCGAAGATCATGTGTATCTTTGGGTTAAACCAAGAAAGAGTTCACTATGTTTGGGGAACTGCAAAAATTTAGCACCATGGTTTTGCGGGCCTTTCCAATTTATGGAAAGAATTGGACCCATAGCTTACCGACTTGCACTACCAGCACATTTAAAAATTCATAATGTTTTTCGCATTTCCTTGTTAAAAAAGTATATGCATGATCCTACTCACATCATTGACTGGAACATGGTGCAGGTGGAACCAGAAGGCGAGTTCCAGGTGGAACCTATGTGCATTTTGGAATGGAAAGAAATAGCACTTTGGAACATATCCATCTCTCAGGTAAAGGTGCAATGGAAGCACTTTATCCCTAAGGAAGCAACCTGGGAACTGGAGAAGGACATGCAGGAAAAGTATCCAGATATGTTTCCAGAACCAATGGAAGAAGAATAATAACACTGAGGATAGTGTTTAAAATAAGGGGGTGCTGAAGATGTAATATCCCCAAATAAAAAAATATGAATGTGTTGATGTGATTATTTGATTAAGTTATTAGTCAATAGTTATTTGTATAAGGAATAATTTGGCCAGTTTTGAAAGCTGCCAAGTGTCCACTTCTGGATAGATGTAAGAAAAACGTTTTTTTTAACTTAATAAAAGAAATGAATTAGTGAGGACAGCCACACTAAAAGAGGAAATCATGCATCTTAGGGGTGGGGGAACAAGGAGAGTTAACCATGGAGAAGTCAAGCAAGTGTCAAGAGAGCATTAATGGCACTGGACACACTCCCTAAAGAGTAGGGATTGTAACAGTCAGAGGATTCTCAGCGAATTGGCTATTGGAAAATACCTAGGCAACGAATTGATAAAGGGACATATGCGTGAGGCAGGACACTGCTTAGTATGTCCAGGAGAAGAACGAATGGTTATGTGAGCACAAAAGTGTTAGGAAAATGGTGAACTATTTTTTTTTGTGAGCACATAAGTGTTAGGAAAATGGTGAACTATTTTTTTTTGTGAGCACATAAGTGTTAGGAAAAGAAGCGATCTAGAACTTGACAAAGGTTAACTAGTTTCTACCCTTGGGATGCATGATTTGGCTCGGGGGTGATTAGAGTGTGACAAGGGACAGCTCTAGATATACGGTTGGGAGGAGCTTGGTTGTTCTTGCTTCATTTTGGCATCAAAATATTGTCAGGTTCCAATTGTTATTTTGTAGGATGTATGGAAATTTAATAGAGTTGCAGATGGATCTAATTTTTTTTGAAGTTGAATCTACATTGTGTATATGTTGCATAATTCTTTTATAAGTGTATTCTGTTCATTATTTGAGATCTGTTCACAGTATGGTAGAGGCGTAATTCTTTTGCATTTGAGTACATTATTAAGCTTAATATCTATTCATTAGTATGGATATGCTCATAGAATAATAGAGACACGATTTCCCTGCATCGGAATATGGTTTTAAGCTTGAACCTATTTTCATTCTTTTAGTTCTGTTTATGGCATCAAAGAGGTTCAATTTTCTTTGTATTGGAGTACGAAATGAAGTTATATATGTTCATTGTGTACCGTATGTTAAATATTTGAATTCATGTTTGTTTTTAGAGTTTGTTTTGGTCAGAGTTTCACCCTTGCGGAATTCATTTATAATTTTCATTAAGATTAGTGATCCCTGTACATTTAATTGATTGTACACACCTAGTTTTCCCGGCATTAAAAACCGAAGTTTGATCAAGAACCATTAAATAGTCGAACAAGCTTTCCAGATCTGCTTTTTCCACAACCAGAAATACCTAGATCTGCCTTTCTGCAAATGGAAAGACTTAGATCCTCCTTTCTGCAATCGGAAAGACCTAGAATCACCTTTCCACAATCGGAAAGTCTGAGACCCACAACCCACAATCCGCACTGCAGAATTTGGATTGCGGAAGCATTAAAGTGTTCCTTTTGGGAAAAGATGGATCTGCCATCCGCACTGCGGAAGTCGGATTGCGGAGGCGCTAAAGTGTTCCTTTTGGAAAAGATGGATCTGCAAACTGCAATCCACACTACAGAAGTCAGATTGTGGAAGCACTAAAAGAATCCCTTTTGTAGAGGACAGATCCGCAATCCGCAATTTCACATTACGGAGTACATAAATATAGAAGGATTTAAATCCCAAACTTATGATTACAGGATTCTGAAACCCAGAAACCACAATGCGGGAGTCATGATTGTGGAGGCCTTGAGTTGCAGAACCATCTTTACATTTGCGGACAACATTAGGTTGCAGAAGCCAGGTCACTGTGTATGTAAATTACTTTTAACCATCAATTTTTTGGGTTTCTGAGACCCAAAAAATGCATATTGGTTCTAAACTATTCTATTATTTCTCTGATTAGAATTGGTCGAAATTTTAATGGATTTCATGTTGTTAAATACTTATTTTCATTAACTAAATATGTTGAAGTAAAAGCGGCATTTTGGGAAGTAATTACACATATTGTATTATTGTAGAACCTCAGGGAGAACTGGATTAGTATGAATGTATATCAATGATTGAACCTCATGTGGGATTATTGGGATGATGTGTTGTTGTAGATTATTAGTGAAAAATGAATAGTATAAATGTATATCAATAAGTGAATTTCATGTAGGAGGCTTGTGTTGATGATCCAATGAGAAAGGGATATCATGAATGAATGGATTTCACATGGAATAAATGTGTTGAATGAATCATTGTAGATCCTTAGTGAGGAATGATTAATATGAAGGAATTTCAATCAAGGGACTTCATGTGCAAGCATTGTGATGATATATTATTGTAAATCCTTAGTATGAAATATTACAGCAATGATGAAATTTTTTGTAGAAGTATTTGGTTGGTTTGAAATTTCATACTCTTATGATAGGAAGGCATAATCTGTTTTATCCTTTTGGCATGTGTTATAGTCGAATTAGAATAAGTATTAATATCCAACTTGGAAGACTCAAAATCTTGTTATGGAACCTAAGTAAATGAATGTAGAGTGAGGAAACTAATGTAATTGTTTATGAAGTAATTAAGGGAAAAAAAATATTTTATACCTCTTTTTCCTTGAATGATAACTTGGAATTATGGGTTTGTTACATCTAGGGGGCAGGATGATATATGGATAAGACCTTTTACAGTAGAGTGTTAAGATGTTCATATGTATTATTTATACGTTAAGGATGGGTGCCGCTTCAGATTTCCCATCCATGATTCCCACTTGTGGGAGTACATCCCTGGCATGACCTAGGGGTGATCTTAGGCCCTTTTGCACTTAGGTTAGAAGTGAACAAACTCACTTGAGCAATAGGTGGTTTGATTTTTTTCACTTGTTCTCAGTTTTACCCTTATTTGAACCTAGTTACAATGTATCTTTTCCTTTTCCAGTTAATAAAATGAAAATATTTCATTACAGTTATTAGATTATATTTTGCTTTCAGTTATTTCATTTCAGCATTTCATTTCCAGTACTTAACTTTTCAATATGATTTTTCTCTATCTATATGAGGTATGGTGACGACAGGTCTGCATAGATTGGTAGAACGTTTTCATTGTGCAAGAACATGTACGCATTTGAAGATGATGTATAATTTTCCCAAGTGCATGTTCGTTGATGTTGAGAGGGGTGATATGGACTAGATATTTTGAGGTTCTCAAGCACTCTCTCCCTTAAAGCACTTGTCCTAGTTGGAGTCAAATGTTATCACATCCATAGTAGATGGGATACCATGATGTTTCAAAGCAGTTTGTCCCAAACTTGAGCCATTCCTACACTGAGATGAACATACTTTTCATCACAGTGATGATAAGTGGAAGAGTACATTTAGAAGCATCCATAGTTCCAGAGCACAATCATCTACTTGCCCATGTCATTTTGAGCCTTCATGACCCTTAAGAGACACTTTTTATACCATGGTTTCACTTTATAGTACAACAAAGCAAGTGGTTGATAGATCTTCATTTTCCCTCCAAACAATCAGAGGTACTCCAGATCCAGATATAGAGATGGCTAAGTAGGTATATGGCATATACATGTGTTGTCCTTCCTTATTATCTTAGTATATGTGACTAGTCATATGTGGTAGTAGTATGGTGATTGTGCATTTATTAGTTTATTTTGGACTAACAATTGAAATGGTTAAATAGCATAATGCATATGCTCATCAGTAGGGTTACCCATTATACAACTTATCCCTTCCAAGCACTCTACCCATTTGTGAGACACCTCCATTCCCTAGAGTCTTCCTACCTAGTACATGTCAATGTGTCCCTGTTTCCCGGGTACTGTGAGAGATCACAAGACTTGTGCACATAAGTCAAACTTCATTGGACCTAGCCTTTCATTGTTTCCACCTCACCCAGAGTGAGTGAGGGGTGGTCTAAATTCAATAGGGGAGTGAATGTTAAAACAAGCATATGTTTAGAACTTCATTATTGCTATGCAACCATCAATCTTTGGTCCATATGTTATGTAACTTATTTTGATCACCATTGCTGCATGCCACTAATGATTTATCTCTGCTACTAATATAATTTGGAGAGTACTATTGATACCTTATGCATACAAAGATACTCAGGTTTGGATCAATCATCATTTTTTACCATTTTGACCATGTTTGACCAAGTTTGACTTGGTCATCGGGCAGGGCTCGGGAGAGGATGTGACTATGAGTGATCATTTCATTTACTTTGATGCCTATGATGCCCGCTTGACTATTCCATGCTTCAGTCAATGGATTATTGCCTTGGTACATATTTATTATTATTTATCAGGCTATATATGTTTTAATTATTGGAGATGGATTTTCTTCCAAATCACATCACGGGTGGATCCAGGGTGTATGGGTAGTCATTTATTATGTATTTCATGCTTCTAATTTCATACGTGCACTTATATCAAAGTTTTGTGAAAAGGAAGAGCATATTATGGGCATATTTGATTATTTATAGGCATTATCGGCATTTTAATTAATTGATTAAAGTGACCATGGTTTATGAAGTTTATCAAAGGGTGAATGTTTGGAAACAAAGTGACATGGGACATTTTTCTTATTGCATGAGGGGTCCTTAGACTTCATTCCACTTGGTTTTATCATCATTTTGGGCCCCACTTTATGTACTTTTCCTCTCTTGTCAACATCGCACCTCTAGGAGGAGGGCTCACTCATGGGCAGCGATTTCACTTGTTGTACCTTGGTTTATGTTGGGGCTGATATGTTATGTCCCTAGGGGGACAACATGTCCCCTAGGTGACCATTTCCATGTATTAGCATTGTTATATAATATTTTTATGTACTTGGGCGCATGAGGAAATCCATTCCCCTCCCTCTTTGAGTTGGTTTATGTATTGTGGAGATAATTAAATCTCCACATTTGGATCATCACTCCTATCTTGTAATCTCAGCCATTGATTAAAATATGGCTAGGGATTTTTCTCTCCCATATACAAGGGAGAAGGATGTCATTGTAATGGAATTTTAGCTCTTGGACTGAATATAGAGAGAAATTTTGTTGAGTAAACTAGTTCTCTTGTGGTGAACGTTTGAGATGATGATTGCATTATGTTCTTCCTTTGCACTAGATGATTATTGTGGAAGCTCTTGGTATCTTGTAGTGAAATCGATTTGCAAGCATAGATAGTGATTTGGTGGAGGTGCATTAGTGGGAGAATCCCTTCTTCTCCCTCTCTCAATTCTTGAAACAATAAGGAGTATTCTTGTATCTTTGCATCAATAATTTTCTCTCTATAATTCTAGTTTGTGATTGCATCTTTATTTTGAAAACCAAACTAACATATCGTTGTTTGCTTGGCAGGGAGAGGGCATAGCTACTCACTTGCGAGCATTGGATCAAAGCTGGAACTCCACAACACTCTTCTCAATTGATCTTTGTGGGAGCATTTGTCACTATTTCGGAATTTTATTCGGAAACCAAGTAAGTATTCCCACTACCTCTCTCAATTTCATTTCCATACCATTTGTCAGCTAAAACAATTTACTAGTTAAAACCCTTAGAATTTTCGGCAAGACATTTACTTAGAACCTTAAAAATATGACATGTGGGTATTTTTACCCATAATATAAAACCTCTAGAAGTTGAATAACATAAATTTTTAACTCCATTAACCCCTTCACTTTTTCACTGATCTATTATTGAGTGCACCCCTCTTGCCCCAGTGGCTTTGGTTCTAGTTTTTCGACTCGGTTTGTAGCTTGTGGTCTTTGCTATTGTATTTATATTTCACCCAAGCAATTTCATTAAGTGTTGGTTAGCATAAATCATTAGCTAAATTATTATCTTGTGCATTCCTAAATTTTTGCTTCGAATCCCCCGGGGTAGTGACTTAGTCACATTTGGTCTAACACTTAGAACCTTGATATTTTTAGTCTTCTTGGTTATTGAGAATCAATTACTTGGATTGCATCTCACTTAGTTGATATTATATTGATTCCCCAAATCTTTCTCATTAGTTATCTTCATGATCCAGAGTTCATTAATCTAGGTATCTTTGTTATTGTATTGGTTTATCCCTCTAGGTATATTTTTTTCAATATCTCCTTAGTAATTGACCAGGTTCTCTACCTTAGCCACCTAGCCTAGAGTGGCTTAAAGTGAAGAGTGTACTGATCGGTGTGACAATTGATCCACAATTGGGGATCATGACCCTATTAGGTCACAACTTTGGTTTCCTATCCCCTCTGTTGTTCTGGATAGGATACTCATTTGGGGTAGCTACAAGAATTGTGATAATAGGTACATTGAAGCAGCCTTTGGTACATCACATTAAGCAGTAATTAGTAGGCCTAAGGGAAATAAGAAAGCTAATAATACAAGGTAACACAACATCCATTTAATCTGACCTCTTTCTTATGTTATCTTGCACATTGTTATGGGGTCAAACTATTGAGATTTTATCAAGGATATAAGGGTTGATGAAGTAGACCATGAATAGATCTTGTTGATTGGGATTAGGACCAAATTTTAGATTGTTGAGAATCCAAAATTGACATTCAAAGGAATTTGTAAATTCTAGTAATAAGAGCAGCTTGAGAACTGTTGAAACAGAGTACATCTTTTTTCAGACAAAGGGATGAGTAGATGCACTATTTGTTGTGCTTATTTGAGGATTGTGGTTGCATATTTTGACAAAGTTGAGGCAGAGGAGTCCTAGTATGTATTCAAGCGGGGATATACTTGTTTGATGAGCAGATTTTGATTTAGAGTAAAGCAGACTCATGGGTATGTATAGCAACGTTGTGAAGCGGAGAAGAGCCAACTTATTGAGCCTTGTTACTAAGACAGAAACTCCTCCAACGACAAATGCAAATCCCTATGTTGCAATGAGATCACACAGAGATCAGAGATAGAGATTAAATGATTTTCATGAAATAATTGTGAGAGCCACAATAGTGTGCTATTGAAAAGGAATGATGATAGTAAGTACGGTTACTAAGTTGAAGAAATGTTTAGACTAATAAACTAAAGTACATAAAACAATATGACATGATGTGACATACACTTGAATATCTCAAGTTGGTTCAATTGTTGTACATGACTATGTATTTGCTTTTGAGGATGAGTTGATTTTGGTTTGATTATAGTCCATGGCTAGAGTGACTAGTCGATTAGTATTCCACTCTTTGTTAATAATAAGTTAAGAAGGTTCAAAGGAAGTAATTGAAACATACTTTGAATTGTCAATACCCTTGAGAATTTTTGCATTAGAGTTATGGACAGTTTTATAGCACATTGACATTGAGATGAATTCATGAGATATTGGATCAGTCTTGATGCATCAAATAAGGTTGTATTTGGCACATCTAGGAGACAACATTTGATAAATCATTGAAGCAACAATGAGCCACGAATTTTAGTATTTAACAGAGCAATAGTAGAGTACTTGACAACAACAACTAAAATGCATTGCCCGAGACCTTTAATTTGACAAGGATCAAGGACAGTTTTTGAAGAAGTTCATTGAGGGTTCTAAAATAGACCTTGGGATAGATGTTGAAGTGTCCAAGACAAAGATGCAACAAAATAAATTTAGCTCTCTATCATTGAAGGTTTTTGGAAATTCTTAGAAGGAAATCAAAGATTGAAAAGCATGAGCTCACGAGGAGTTGCAAAAAGGTGAAAAAGTTTCCTTTTCATTGTTGTCAAGAGGAGAAAATGTTTAGGAAAACGAATGAATCAGAAGAGAAGCATATTGATAGGTGGAGATAGCATAGTCACGGGAAGGAAACTATGAGGAGAACAAGCAAAGGGTGAGACTTACTATCAGGGGGAGTTACCCTTTTCCATTGTTGTCAAAGGAGGAGAGAAATATCAAGAGCATAATCACAGGTGGGGTATGATGGTTTCCATCAGTGACAAAGGGGGAGATTGTTGAATAGTGTTTTCATTGATGTCAAGAAGACTGAGTGAAAGATAGTGTATGTCATATGATATCCCTAATAGGTAATACAACATGATGATGTCAATATTGGTTGATGTGTCAAAGTATTGAATCATAAAGATGACGATGTCATGATGAAGTGTCTTAAGAACATGCCATGGAGACAAGAAATAAAGACAAAGGTGTCATGATTAATTGGCTTAAGAACATGCCATGAATACAAGCTATGAAGAATCCTCAAATTCCAAGCATGCAAAAGCATCCTTCTTGTAGTAGCATTAAAGAGAATCATGAAAAGTATCCTTGAATCCTCTGAAGCCAAGAGAAGGCATGAAGAACCATGAAGACATGAATCCTAAAAGTTCCTAAAGCCATGATGATGTGTTCGCATGAAGTGTCTTTATGAAGTCTTAAAGATTCCTTAAAGAAGCCTTGAATATTCCTTGAAGAAATATTGAAGAAGTCCCTTGAAGTAGCATTGAATAAAAGAAGAGAAGCGCTTGTAGAAGTATGACATGTTGCCCCTACTCATAAAAAAAAAATTGACAAACATATCATGTCGGCCTAGATTAAAATTCAAATAAAAATTGTAGGTCATCCCTACTAAAAATAGATGAAATTTTGTTATTTTATATATGAGGTCATCCCTTCCTAAGAGGTTGAACGTGTATAAATAAGATCATGTGCACCTCATAGTAGTGAAATTTTCTCTAAAGCTCAAGTCAAGCAAAGGAGAAGGGAAGAGGAGAAAAAATTCAATGGTATCAATGAAGTATTTTGAAGGTTCTTTTTAGGTTTTGTGGAAGGCTATCTTAGCAAACATTTTGTCCCTAGTTTGGAGTACTTTGAAGAGGAATCTGCTATACTATTTTAGCCTAACTATTGCAGGCTTGGAGGATATTCTCGGCCTACCCTATGAAGATAAGTTTTTAGATTTAGAAGAGTTTTCTAGTACACTATTTTGGTCTGATATATGAATGTTTGTTGGCATATTTGAGGTGTATCCTGGTACTGTTGTTAGCCCTATTTGTTAGCATATTTGAGGAAGGATTGTGGTACTATTTTTTTATCTTACTAGTTAGCAGATCTTAGGAGTATCCGACAATTGTTTTATGATAGACTTGTTTGCATATCTTCAAGGGCGTCTTGACACATTCATAGAAGTAATGGTTGGAATATTTTAAGGGTTATTGCCTACAAAATTGAGGACTTTCTTGGCACATACTTCCAGGTATATCAAAAAATGGCTTAAGAGTTGGAACAATAATCACTCTCAAGAAGTTATGAATATGTGATAGAAGAATTCAATGAAAGAGGTGAAGTCTTGAAATACTTTGGTGTAAAGGGTGTCTTATCATTGCAGTGTGTTTCATGTTGCACAATGGTGATGCTACAACACAATGGAGTTCCCGTTACATAGATAATTGAAATAATAAATTCATGATTGTCAAAGAGTAACTATGGCTTGAAGATTGTTGCAGAGGCAAAGTATTGTTAAAAGCTATTACGGGAGTAGCAATGTAAGTTGGTTTGATCGTGAAACTTTCAAATAAGGGTGTTAGGGTGGATCTCAGTAGAGGATTGAAGTCCTCATTGCAAGTTGGTGCTTACATTGAAGGTTGGTTCCTTCTTTATCAACAAGTGGGTGCTTGCAGTGCAAGATGGTGCATGCATTTCTACAAGTTGGTACTTGTAGCAAGGATTGATGTCCTTGGCAGATTGGGGTCTGCAAGTAGCAAGTGGGTGCTTTTTGTGACAAGTTGGTGCCTGCAATCTTGTAAGTTGGTTCTTGCAATAAGGATGGGTTTGATCCAGATCTTGGGAGTTGAGAACCGGAATGCTTGAATGCCGAGAGAGGAGGAGATTAAGCATGCAAATCTGTCATAAAATTCACATGAAAACCCTAATATTGCATAAGAATAAACATGAACAAAAACATATGAAGTGAATGGGAGGTGAGGCTCAAAGAGGAGCCCCACCTCTTAAACTAATTACCAATAAGTCACTCAGATCTATTTAATCTCACAATGAACAATAGAAAATATGAGAGAAACCAAATGAATAACTTGTTATTATGAGAAGGCTTGCTAGGCCTTTATATAGCATTATTACAATGTGTCTTGAGACCATACCATGGGCCAAAACTATGTGCTACCAAATACCATGGATGAGAGAGGGTGGCCTCTCAATTTAGTACTTTTATGACTTATACATCCGAATTTAGACCATATGCCCCCTAAAATTCGGATCATTCCTCCCCCCTTAGAAAATGATGGTCCCCATCATTTCATGCTAAAAAGAGACCCATGATTACAATGTGCTAGTTACCGATGAAGAGAAGGGTTTTGTGTGGTTGACCCATAACCGTGGGTTTTGCAAGGTTGACCCATAACCGTGGGTTTTTCAAGGGTGACCCATAACCATGATGGCAATGACAAGCTTGATTCCAATGAAAAGAAGAGTTTTGTGTGGTTGACTCAAAACCATGGGTTTTGTGTGGTTGACCCATAACCTTGGGTTTTATGTGGTTGACCCATAACCATGGTGGCAATGACAAGCTTGTTTTCACTGAAGAGAAGGGTTTTGTGTGGTTAACCCATAACCATGGGTTTTGTGTGGTTGACCCACAACCATGATTACAATACATAACTATGGTTTTTGTGTGGTTAACCCATAACCATGGGTTTTGTGTGGTTGACCCATAACCGTGATTACATTAAGATTTTTTTAAAAATTGAAAATTCATGATCTTTGGTGCAGTTGATGTCTTGCTGCAAATCCATTCATAGCTTCTGATGCATGTAATGAAATTGAATTCTATTGAAGACCCATTTGAGATCTCGAAGAGACCTTTCCATCCATATAACATACTTTCTCTGGGGTGGCCCAGAGATTGAAAAAATGTTTGTGGAAGTTTAAGATATGCGCGCACACTATTTTGCAGACATATGTTGCTTCGGTCGATGATATCTCTCAAACCAGAAATCCAAATGGAAAACCACGAAATACCCATTTTAGCTTACGGAGAGGGATTTCCAATGAGCTATGGTAGAGCCTCAAAGACATTTTTTAGAGTCTGTAGCACTTGTTGAAAGTTGTTGTACGTCCGACCGCTTTGTGTACAAATATGTACTACTTCAAACAAACATATCTCACAAACCGAAAAACGAAATGAAATTCCTTGAAATAGCCATTTTAGATGACGGAAATAGCTTTCCAATGAGCTATGGAAGAGCCTTTGAGGCATTCTGTGGAGTCTGTAGCACTTGTTTAAAGTTGTTGTACGTCCGACCGCATTATGCACAAACACTTGCTACTTCAAACAAGCATATCTCACAAACTGGGAAACGAAAGGAAATTCCGTGAAATACCCATTTGAGCTGATGAAAATACCTTTCTGATGAGCCATGGTAGATCTTCTAAAACGTCCTGTGAAGCCCATGGCACCTGTTCAAAGTTTGCTGAATGTGAGAGTGTTGAGTATAGAGATGTCAAGGGTTTGTAGAGAAGCATGGGTTGTTGTAGAGGTTGTGGAACCTCCGTTGAACTTGCATAATGCTTCAAAATCTTGTCCCGATGGAGAGCGTACCCGCTCTGATACCACTGATCCAGATCTTGGGAGCTGAGAACCGGAATGCTTGAATGCCGAGAGAGGAGGAGATTAAGCATGCAAATCTGTCATAAAATTCACATGAAAACCCTAATATTGCATAAGAATAAACATGAACAAAAACATATGAAGTGAATGGGAGGTGAGGCTCAAAGAGGAGCCCCACCTCTTAAACTAATTACCAATAAGTCACTCAGATCTATTTAATCTCACAATGAACAATAGAAAATATGAGAGAAACCAAATGAGTAACTTGTTATTATGAGAAGGCTTGCTAGGCCTTTATATAGCATTATTACAATGTGTCTTGAGACCATACCATGGGCCAAAACTATGTGCTACCAAATACCATGGATGAGAGAGGGTGGCCTCTCAATTTAGTACTTTTATGACTTATACATCCGAATTTAGACCATATGCCCCCTAAAATTCGGATCAGGGTTTCCCTCACAAGTTGGATCATATTGATGTAATAATTGATTAAACAAAGATGTTTATCCCTCTATGGGTTTCTAAGTTAAATCATTGTGCACTATGTGTGTTTACTAAATGTTTACAGTTATGATTAATAATGAATATATGCTTAATGCATTAAAGTAAATATTGGAAAAAAGAGATCAATATTGATTCACCTCCCTCCCTCTCAGTATTGGTGAATATTCCAACAAATCTCATTCTCAAACTTATTGAGATTAGGTTGCCATTCTATTTTTGAGTGAGAATTCATGGACCCAACATAATTAAATTCAATTTCTAAAGCATCAACATCTTCTTCACATGCTTCTTATGTTATTCCAAGTGGGAATTCTAAATAAACTGAGCAAGATGATGACAATTTTCCACCATGCGAGGATTTTAAAGGCACTGATGATGATTTTACTCCAAGTGACGATCTCAAAGCCACTAGTGATGATTGTCCTCCAAGTGATGATTTCAAAGGCATTGATGATGATTTTTCTCCAAGTGATGATCTCCAAGGCAACAATGATTATTTTCCTCCAAGCGTTAATTTTCAAGGCACCAATGATGATTTTACTCCAAATGATGATTCTACTCCAAACGATGATTTTAATGGGACTAGTGATGATTTTCCTCCAAGCGAGGATTCTAATGGGATCAATGGTGATTTTCCTCCAAGAGAGGATTTTAATGAGACCAATGATGATTTTCCTCCAAGTGAGGATTTTAATGGGACTAATGATGAATTTCCTCCAGGCGAGGATTTTAATGGGACTGATGATGAATTTCCTCCCAGCGAGGGTTTTAATGGGATTGATGATGATATTGGTGAGGATGAAGACACGAATAATGATGACAATTTTCCTCCAAGGATTTTAATGGGACTGATGGTGATGTTGGTGAGGATGAAGGGACCAATAATGATGAATCTCATGATTTTCCTCCGAGCAAGGATTTGAAGAGCACCGATGATGATTGTGGTGAGGATGAAGACACCAATAATAGTGATAATGATTATCCTCCAAATGATGATTTTGTTTATGAAGTCACCAGTGATGAAGATAATGATTTTCCTCCAAGTGATAAACTTGTTAGTGATGAGGAAAATCATTTTCCTACTAAATTTGGGGATGAGATTTTCAATGAGGGGGATGATATTCCTCATTGTGATGAAGACATTCATTCAAATGAGGATGCTATTGCAAACATAATGGTCCAGGAAATGCAGATACAAAATGTAAGAATGAGTAGTATTAAGTGTAGGACTAGACCTTTTTATATCAATCGAAAGCATTCAAGTTATACAAGTTCTAGGAAAGAATTGCTCACAAGTCCAAGTTATATTACTAATTTGATTTCGAATGAGTGTTGTCAATAGAATTTTTTGAAATGTATAGACTACAATTATGCCTTGGAGAAAAGGAAGACATATCTATCATTGAACAAAAATATGCAAAATTCATATTTAGTGGGGTGCATGATTTGTACAAAGATAGGTTATGATTATCGCATTGGAAATATTTTGCTATGCAAAAAGGCATCCAAAATAATTCATGCAATTGGTAATATTCAACTATCAAGAATCAAGATAAGACTAGAAAAGGATCCTACATTTTATTCTGAATATTATCAGGGATGAATCACTAGGCCATCAACACACATTGCAATGTCATGGATGCATGACTTATTTTGCAAGCATGGAGAGAGTATGCCAAATTGAGAAACAATACATATTCCAAATAATTTCACAAGGCCAAAAATCTACAACTTATATGGTAATATGTTGAATGCATTGAAGGAAATGACAATTTCATCAAATATGCATATTTTACAAGAGTATGGAAAAAAGGTTCAACGATGTCTGCATTCCTAAGAGGTCAAGGTTGGGGATTTGCAGTACATGTGATTCTCTTAAACATAGAACAGATACATCAGAATGGATAGAAAGAGGTGTGTCATTAAAAAAAATATTGGATTAATATTAATTATGAAAACTGGTTATCAAGATTTTAATTGTATGTTATTTGTAGATTCCATTATCAATGCACTTCAAGCACATCGCAATCAATAATCAAGTGAACAAAAAAAGTTGTACAAACATCACAAGAAGTGTTATGATTCTCCACATAAGTATATGGGTTTGATAATTGATGGCAATGATTAAAAAAAACACTTTTTCCACATTTTGTTTGTACACCAAAGAGTTTAAAGGAGGAAAAATTTATTCATATTCACTTGGTTGGTTGCATGGTTTTTAATGGTTGGATGTCTCCAAGGGTTTACTTTATAGCTCCAAATATCCATAATGATGCAAACCTGACCATCACCATAATTCAACATGTCCTTAATAATTGGTATGGTGATATTATTAAAGTTCTATATTTGCAATTGGACAACACCAACCGGGAAAACAAATATCAGAGCATGTTTGGTTATCTAAACATGCTTGTTGAATTGGGAATTTTTCAGAAGGTAAGAATTTGGTTTCCTTCTTGTTGGGCATACACATGAACATATTGATCAAATGTTTAGCCATTTTGCAGTCACGTTGAAGAATAATGTTGGGATCCTACCATCATTCATTGAAATTATCAGTAATGAATACAATCCAAATCCTCTTGTACACACATTGCAAGAAATTGTTGACATGTGAAGATTTATTTTGGGATTGCATGGTGAAGAAAGGTAGATTGAAAAACTTAATGACATTAGCTTTCAGCATCAATTTCATATAAAAAATATTGATGGAAAAACACTAATATGGAGCAAGCAGTACTCAACTAGTGTAGAATGGGGGCCTGAATTAGGTTTAGCATTTATAAAATTCATCCCAAGTCATCAAATGTATGCTTCAAATTTATTGTTATTGCAATCAGCTACCGAGATTCATAATGCACACCGACATGATAGAGATGTCAATTCTTCTCAATGTTCAGAAGAAATAAAAAATTCTATCAAAGATACATATGAGTACTTTGATGTTCTTGATTCTATTTGGTGGGAGTCTTTTTTCATGGATCAGATCGACATAATTTCAAACTCTACAAATGGAGGCATATTTTTTAACACTCCATTTAATTGGCCACACAGTATGTCAAATGAAAACGAGAAAAAAAATGTTGAACCTAAAGATGTTGAGTCTTATCAAGCAGAGGAAAGAGAAATGTATATTGGCTCTAGAAGATCATATGCAGAGAGTGGAGCAATGGAAGACCTTTACAGGGGCTCAATACGAGATATTAAGGAGGGTTGCATGATTGTATTTTTGGCTACAAATGATCCACATGATTATCCATTCTAGATTGCAAAATTTATGAATGTCAATAAATAAAATGAAGAAGCTATATCAATTGAATTACATTGGTATGCATGATGGTGTGTACAAGCCGAAAATAGTGGTTGAGAAAAAAGGTTTGTAGAAAGAGAAAAATAAAGGGTCAAAATATAAATCGTCGCCGCATTGACATATTGAAATTAGAGGATGTTGATATACTTGTTTATGAATTCCATTTGACAAACAAAGTCACTCCTCACTCCATGACAAAAGAGATTGTCAAGAGGTTATTGGCACGAGAAATAGTTGCAAGATGGGAGTCTGATAAACCAAGACATAGATACAGAAGGATTATGACATCTCAAATGTTGGGCATACATGTAGAATTAGATGGTGCACTTATTTATGATAGAGAAGAATATGGCTCATCTGCAAATTCATACAGTCCTTCATCTAAAGATAATGTAGATTCTGATGGGGTGTCAGAATCCATGATTCAGTTTCAATAATTGTACATGAAACATTTTATATATTTTTGAATAATATGATATTTGTATAAAACTCTAAAGGAGTGTTTGAATTTGTATATGAATCATTTGTACTTTTTTGGTTTTATATATGATTTGATTATGAATATATCATGATTTCTTTGATTTTTTATTGAAATAGTGGTGAAAATAATTTATTAAATAATTTGTGTTTAATATGCAAGTTTTACTAAAATTAAATCAATATAATTTTAATATTTTAGTTTCAATAATAGCAGTTGCAAACAAGTCGTGATGTTAACTCTTGAAAAAAAATCGTGATAACAATAACATTAGTTTTCAATTTAGGGGTTGATTTTAAGGTTTTTGTTAACAACAATATACATTTTTTAGGTCATGGGTATATTTTTAACCACAAAAAAAAAAAAAAAAAAAAATTGATACTGGTATCACCACTTTTCCTTTTGAAGTTGTTTTTTGGTGTTTTTTATGCAAAAATATGAGTTTTTATGGTTAGAGTTCTCGTTCATTGTATACAGTTCTTGTTTCATTATATATTATGTTGTTGCTAAAAATATCCCCCTTAATCATAATTCCATACAAAAGTACCAACTAGAAACGAACACTAGTGTAAAAGTTGATATCATGTCCAAGTCTTCAACCTGTAACCCATGGTATGAAACCTCATGAATGTCAATGAAGATCGGCCTAAGAAACTACCAAAAATCGATGCCAAAACCAAGTCTTGAAAACTCATTCTATAACAAATGAGCTAGACAACCTGTAAGTGTTCACTGAAGTGAAACCAAACCTGATGAGAGCAAACCCTTGATGAGAACTGAGTTGGATTTTAAATCCAACACATCTCATAACTTGAAAATGCTTGGAAAATCTAAATACGCCAAGCAAATATGAATAAGAATCATCTATCCTCTGCAATATCTAAATATCATCCCTGTAAATTCTGAAGACTATCAAGTGAACAAATAAGTTCACAAAACTGATCCTGAAAAACGACACATAAAAAAACTGTGAAGAAACTAGCTGACAAAAACAAGTGTCAAATGGCATCTAAAACCTATATCCATAAAATATGGTGAGTAGTAAACCAAGTGACTCATTGCTACTACCTCAAATCCAAAATACAAAGATGACGAACTGTTGATCAAACTATCGAACCACCATCAAAGTCACAAAGTGATGAAAATCCATCAAATTGAAAAATGTGACAAGTCCTCCATCCATCCTAATCCATCAAAATCATTGTCAAACCATCAAAAGTGGCAAGAGTTGAACTGGCTCAATTATTATCAAACATACCATCCAAATCATTAATCATCAATCCTGAATCCATCTGCATAATCAATCCCAAAATAAACCATCTTAAATAAACCTTAATAACTTGTAATCCTTAAAAATCAATCTTGTGTCCATAAACCCATCGGGAATCTTCCATTCACTTAATAGACTTCAAAACTTGAAGTCGACAACCTCATCAATATTCCCCATGTCAACTGGAAGGTGAGAATTATAAATCATCAAATGTACCCCCCATGAAAGTGAAAAGGGATAATTATATTGTCTTTGAGCTGACAAAAACAAGTGTCAAATCAACAGATCAAAATCAATCATAACCATCTGCGATAGAAAATGGTCCTCACTAACATGTCTAAACATGTGAATGGCCCTTTTGATGAAATATCTCCAATAACTTGGCTTCAAAGTTTCTTCTTCTTGATGAAATCCAACGCCAAGTATTCATCCATCCAAAGTTTACTTATTTTCGTTGTTTCTTCTTCTTATGTTGACACCTATTTGATCAATTATTTTTTTCTTACTAGAAAAAATACATGGGTGAAGGTCAAAACAACTTGATTCGTCATCACCAATCTGCTAGCAATGTTGGCACTATACAATTTTGTTATCCAACAAATCATCACCAACTACAATACCTGAATCATATCGACAATTTGAGCAAATACATCATCATTAATATATGCCTTAATTGTAGCAACATTTTAACCATCCTAAACTACATGATCATTGTCTTGATCATCCTTAATTGCATCAACTGCATCATGATCCTCATATGGCCTCATCAAATCAATATCATCCAGAAAACCTCCACTAACAAATGCAACTAGTTTTCTATAATTAGGAATATGAAAGAAGTTATCATGGTCCTTTTCATATCCTAAGCCATATATGTTTCATTTCAAATCCAAATCTTCCCAAGGTCCAATGATCTTGGTTGACTTATCCTCATATTCCTTAATGTCATTAGTTGTTGTCGCAATGGCTTCATTCAAAACATCGTCTTTCTATTTAAGTTCATGTTCCTTCAATGTTACAGTAACTTCAGTGTCAACAAAAGAAAAAGATTCTAACTCATAATCATCAAGTGCAAATTTATTTTCCCGTGTCTCATGCTGCCATGAAATAACTTCATTTTTTCATTCAAAAACTTTGATTGTGTTTTAAGTAGGTCCACCTTCTTGTTCATTATATGTAAGTAGGTAAGAACATTTGTAATTGTTTCTTTGTTCATAGAAATTTTAGATCGTGGAGCCATGTTGATCAGTGTGTGTAAATTTTTAAACAAGTTTTCAATGCGAGTCATCTTGAAGTGTAATATGTATTCTAAGATACACTCTTTTGAACCCCCTTATTCAAATTTCATGTGGGTTTTACAATGTACACAATTCAATGATTTATTTTAGAAAAATAATGCCTTGCAATGTCACCAAAATATGCAAAAAGTCATTTAATACTCCAAATTGCTTTATACTCGTGCTTGTGCCTATTTTTTCGCCATGTGCTTTTGTTATTTGAATTAGTTTCCTTCGAAAATGAGTGATTTTATGTGTAAGAGTAAACTCCAATTTATCTACCATAGGTCACCACGACATACACTACAAAAACTCCTAAGACCCCTATATTCAATTTTGGATACGTCTAGGACTGTGAGAAAAATCCAATTTTATTAAGTTTCTTGATCCTCTTAAATCATAAACCTCCTCTAACTTCAAAACAATGTATAACCCTTACAAAAATATGGAAAACCATACATTTTATGCCTCCTAAAAAATTTTGTTAATTGAACAAAATCCTGGGTTGGTGCAAGCTAATGAGGGTCTCTTTTGACACATTAGATGCAATAGAAAACTGAAAAAAAAAAAAAAAAAATAGGCATCCCTCAACTAACATGGATATTTTGAGATACATACACAATGAATCTTGGTTTGAGTAAAAAGGATGGAATGTAGGAAATTGAATCACGATTCCGAATATATAAATTTTATCTATTGAACATGTTCATAATTATCTCAAGTTTTATCTTTTGTAACATGTGCTTTTTATTTTTTGGGCAAATGATAAGGTATATGTCTTTGTTGGTGCATCCTTTGAGTGTCTAAATGATGGAATCAACCTACAAAAACGAGTATACATATAGAGAACACATAGTACTAGTGAAACACTATTTTTCGAAAATAAATTTATATATTTATATATTTTTTAATTATCTAAGTGATCGAACATTGAAAACAGTACACCAATTGTGGGTGCATCTTTTGAAGGTCTTCATGCATTGACCATGAAATGGTTTTTCTATAGAAACTAGAGGTTGGTGTCTAGAGTGAAACATACAATTTTTTTTAAATGCTTGAGAAACGCAAAAGTTATGGAAGAAACACTAATAGTGTGTTTTTTGAGTTGAGTGATGACATGAGAAAATATAAAGAAAAAAAAATTCAAAAAAAATTACATATTTGGAATATGCAAAAAAAATGTTATTTAGGTCTAAAATTTCATAAAACATTATTGTGTAGTATACTGTAATGAGTGGTAAAACACAAGCATATTGAGAAAATGGATGAAATTCCCAATTAGCTATGCTCTACCATATTCCATAGCATAGGTTTTGTTAACCCGAAGCTAAATCCGAAGCAAACACATAGGAAGAGGGATGACACATAAACACTTGATGAGCCTCGATTTAGGTGGTAAGGAATGCGAGCGTGTTTCATTTAAATTCAAATTTCCCTTTCCTGCCTATCTACATACCATTAAAACCAAAACACACATGCGCTTTAGCTCTACAAAACGTGTGTGGCTTGATTTAGGTGGTAAGGAATGTGAGTGTGTTTCATTTAAATTCAAAATTCCCTTTCCCACCTATCTAGGTGCCATAAAAACCAAAACACGTGTGCGTTTTAGCTCTACAAAACATGCACACATTTTAGTTCTATAAAACGTGTGTGTTTTTTGTAGAGCTAAAACATGCATGTATTTTATACATATAAAATGCATGTGTGATGTTATAGACATCAAATTTACCTTAGGGGTAAGGGGGAGGAGGGGGATTGGGGGAGAGAAAGAGATAGAGATAGCGGTTGGGTGCGTAGGGGTTTAGGTAGGATTAGGGTAGTTAGAGGGAAGAGGGGTAATATGGTGGGGTCAAAGAGAGATATTCAGGGGTGGTAAGTGGTAGGGGATGGGGATTATGAGATATAGAGAGAGAGAGGTAGGGGTAGGGGGAGTAGGAGAGATAGAGAAAGAGAAGGGTATGGGTAGGGGGAGTATGAGAGAGAGGGAGAGGGGGGTGGATGGGTGGTTATGGCTAGTGATAGTAAGAGGGGGTTTAGGGAGAGAGAGAGGGGGGGTTAAGGGTAGTGAGAGAGAGATGAGGGGGGTATTAGGGGTAGTGAGAGAGAGATATGGGGGGGATTAGGGATAGTGAGAGAGAGATAGAGGTAGGGATGTTAGGGAGTTGGGGGAGAGAGAGAGGGGGGAATGGGGTTAATATGTAGGTGGAGGAGTAGGGAAGACAAAGAGTGAGATATGGGGTTAGCAAGGGTTATGGTAATATGGGGGAGAGAGAGATATGAGGATGGGCGTTGGGGGATAGAAAGAGATAGATATTGGGGTGGGGGTGGGGTGGGGGTTCATGGAGGATTAGGGTAGTTAGAGAGAAGGGGGGTATAGGTTGGGGGCAGAGAGAGAGAGAGAGAAAGAGAGATATCGAGAGGAGGGATGGTAAGTGATAGGGGGAGGGGGATTAGGATATACAAAGAGAGAGAGTGGTTTATGGGTAGGGGGAGTAGAGGAGAGAGAGAGAGAGAGAGAGAGAGAGAGAGAGAGAGAGAGAGAGGGTGGTTATGATATTTTCACTAAATCTACCTCATCAACAATTTTTGGCTTAAATTGATCTTGGTTTCATTTTTCGCGGAAAATTGGGTCACATTTGTTTGAGATGTGCTACATAATTCTCAAAGTGCTAAAAACTGCCAAGAGGAATCCACGAATCAACATAAACTAACAAAGGTTATCCTAGGATGCAAAGCCAATGTCTACTGATAATGAATTTCATCTAGTGTTAATTCAAGTTTTTCATATGTGTCGCAATAGTTGACAGGGTGTAAGAGTAAGTCTTCATCAAATTTGTTGAAATGCTTCAAAGCATAACAGTCATTAAAATGTTGAATAATGAAATTCATATAAGAGTCCAAATGCAAATATCAAAATCCAAGTCACATCATATGCCAAGTCACAAGGGATCAGTCCACTGGTTCAAGCTATTTGATACTGTATCCTATATTTCAAATCAAAATTGGATCGATGGTTTCCAATACAATCATGTCAATGGTCAAAGGAATATGATATCCTAGTGTCAAGTGTGTGCTTGTAAATTCTTCTAAGTTTGAATGTGAGGTGCATCTAAAACTCAAACAGAGGATATTCAAATTCCAATGAGAACCAAATATCAAATGTTTCGAGAGCACCAAGCCTCTAGAAAATATGAGAATGTCAATAATTTCTCAACTATTGATATCATCGAAATGTGCTCAGGAACCTAGTTGATGCTTAGTTATCAAATGAAATGAAACTGTCCAATAACCACTAGTTTCATTAGGCTTTATAAAAGGTCATTTGGGCATTGATCATTGAGTCCAGCTTTCAAGTCATAATTAATCTTATGCTACAATGCATCACAGTTGTTGCCACCAACAAGCTTTCAAGCTACCAAGTGTCAAGTGATCCAAGGGTAAGCGCTTATGAAAGCACCAAAGGGAAAACTCACGGGGAGTGTAAGCAACGCTCGACGCATCGACCAAAACTTCACATTGTTTTCCATATATACATTCATTGTATTAAGTTTTAGGTCTATATGGAACAATATCTATCCCAATGAATTACCAGGTAAAAGAATATTAAAACTAGTTGCTAAGAAGAATCTATTGGAAGCAATTGGTGTATCATCTTCTTCACCTTGAAATGATTTATTTTCATTTTCTATTATGGAATGATCACTAATGGAAGGTCATGGTATTTGTGAAGAATAAGATAATTTTTATTTATGGGGTGTGTTGCTTCAGTTGAATATAGTTGCATTCAAGGCTATAGAGTTGGTGTTAATCTAGTTTTTGCTTGCATCAAAAGGAATTACTATGAGTCTTATTACTTCATTTAAGACTTCAGATTTGATGATGATCATTTAATTGAGATAAATCTTAGATTTCAAGCTAGTCAATCAATAGTAAGAAGCTCGATCTTATCATTGCCAATTTTTTAGGGATTCAAAGAGTATCTTCAATTCCAACATTTGAGCATTCAAGGGTACATGTGGCAGTCAAAGTATTTTATATCCAACAGTAAAATATTGAGATCATTTTAAATTTCACCAAATCAAGTAACTCCATATTTCTGAGTAAGCATATCAAGCGTAGAAATCAATGGTCAATCATTAAGATCAAATCCAGTTTGTTTGGCAATCAACCAAATCAGTTTCAGATTGGAAAATTAGCATTGCATTCTAGGCACGAATATAATCAAATTACAGGTGGCATAGTATTTCTAGGCAGAGGATTTCGAATAGTTCTAGATTCTCTGTGATAATTCAAGGTTTATTTTATTTTAAAATAATTATAGACCTAGCTTTCGAAAGAGCTATTAACAACTTGAATATGTAATTTATATAAGAATTATCATATTGTAATGTAATATGGGGGGGAGTCATTGAAGGGCAAATTTTTACTGTGTAAACTTTTTCTCAGCATCTAAAAACAACAGTGGATTTTCATGCTCAACTATCATCATTTTACTTGTCAAACTATGTCTTTCTTCTCCATGTTATTCTTCTTACTAGAATCCAGAGATAGTTGCATGTGGTGCATTTTATTATCATTTGATTTCAGATCTAATGGAATCATGTACTGCTTGTTTCCTGTAACTCATAATTTGCATTCATGGACATGATTCTATACTTTTAACAGTGTTTTAAGTTCTAAATATCTTCTTATGAATGTGTGACTGCCTTACCCACATGTTTAGTTCATTTTTCTGCTTGCTCTTATGTTTATGCCTCGTTTGGATTTTGAGATGTATTCCAATGACCTATGAAGTGTTTCTCTTTGTGTTAGACATTTTTGGTCTTGAATCTCATACTCTTTAAGCCCTCTTGACCTACTTCGTTAAGCCTTCCTTTTCAACCAATTAAATCTATCCCAAGCTCAAGATGCATTAGGCATGTCTTATTTGCAGTCATAAGACATCTTCTAGTGCTAACCAGTAGAGAGAGTAGGAGGGGTGTTAGGGGGGGCTAGGGGCACTAGGAGTGTGTGAGAGACAGAGGACGGAAGTGTTAGGGGGTTGCGGGGAGAGAAAGAGGTAGTAGTTAGGCGTAGGTGGATTAGGGGAGAGAGAGCGAGAGAGGGGCTTAGTAAGGGTTAGGGGAGAGAGAGAGAGAGAGAGAGAGAGAGAGAGAGAGAGAGAGAGAGAGAGAGAGAGAGAGAGAACGGGGGTTTGGTGGGGGGCGTGGGGGTGCTAGGGAGTTGGGGGAGAGAGAGAGGGGTCGGTGGAGTATAGAGAGGGGGTGTGGGAAAGTGGGGGGAGGGTGTGGGTGATTAGGGGTAGAGGGAGAGAAAGAGATATAAATTAGGGTGGGTGGAGGGGTATGGTTTTATGGATTATTAGGGAAGTTAGATAAAAGGGGGGTATAGGGTGGGGGTAGAGAGAGAGAGAGAGAGATGGGGGGTTGGTAAGTGGTAGGGGGAGAGGATTAGGAAAGATAGAGAAAGAAAGGGGGTTAGGGGGAGGGGGATTAGGAGAGGGGGGGGGGGACTTAGGGGGTGTTTATGTGTAGGGATAGTATGATTAGGGTTAGGTAGAGAGAGGGGGGTTAGGGGTAGTGAGAGTGTATTAGAGAGAGGGGAGGGGGTGTTAGGAGGGTAAGGGAGAGAGGTAAGGGTGGGATTTAGGTGTAGGAAGAGGATTAGGATAGAAAGAGAGCGATCTAAGTAGTTAGTGAGGTTAAGGGGAAGAAGGTAGAGAGAGAATGGGGAGGAGGAGGGGTGTTAGAGGTGGGGGAGCAGTAGTGGAGTGAGAGAGTGAGAGAGGGGTTTAGTAAGGGTTAGGGAGAGGATGGGAGAGAGAGAGAGGGAGAGAGGAGGAGGAGGAGGGGTGGATTAGTGATAGGGGGAGGATTAGGGGTGTGTGTGTGTGTGAGAGAGAGAGAGAGAGAGAGAAAGAGAGAGAGAGAGAGAACGTGTGGTGTTAGAGGTTTGGGAGATAGAGAGGGAGTGGGGGTTAGGGTTATGTGGAGACATATAGGGATGTGTGTGTGTGTGTGTGTGTGTGTGTGTGTGTGTGTGAGAGAGAGAGAGAGTGGGGGGGGGGGGCGATCAAGGGTGCGGGTGATTAGGGTAGGGGGAGGAGGGGAGGTTGGGGGAGAGAAAGAGATAGAGATCGCGGTGGGGGGAGGGGTTTGAGGAGGATTATGGGAAGTTGGAGAAAGAGAGAGGGAGAGGATTAGGGGGTGTTTATGGGTAGGAGAGTATGAATGGGGTTAGGGGTAGTGATAGCGTGTGAGAGAGATGGGAGATGGTGTTAGGGGGTTGGGGGGACAGAGGGTATGGGGGTTAGGTGTATGAGGAGGAGGAGGGTAGAGAGAGAGAGAAGGGGGGAGGGGAGGGAGAGGAGGAGGGGGTGTTAGAGGTAGGGGGAGTAGGGGGTGAAAGAGTGAGAGAGGGGGTTAGTAAGGGTTAGGGGGCGAGAGAGAGAGGGAGAGAGGAGAGGGGTTAGTGCTAGGGGTGTGTGTGTGAGAGAGAGAGAGAGGGGGGGGGGAATGTTAGGGGGTTGGGAGAGAGAGAGAGAGAGAGAGACAATGGGGGGGGAGAAGGGGAGGAGGGGGTTGGGGGAGAAAGAGATAGAGATCAGGGTGGGGGGTTTATGCAACATTAGGGCAATTAGAGAGGGGGGGTATAGGGTGGGGGAAGAGAGAAAGAGAGGGAGAGAGATATTTGGGGTTGGTAAGTAGTAGGGGGAGGGGGGATAAGGGTAGGGTTAGAGAGAGAGAGAGAGGGAGGGGGATGGAGGGGATGGTTATGTGTAGGGAGAGTATGAGGAGGGTAAGGGAGAGAGAGGGTGGGTTAGGGTTAGTGAGATTGTGGGAGAGAGAGATTTTGGGGGTGTTAGGGGGTTGGGGGGAAGAGAGAGGGTGGGTTAGGGTTAGTGAGAGTGTGGGAGAGAGAGATTTGGGGGGTGGTAGGGGGTTGGGGGGGGAGAGAGAGGGATGGGGGTTAAGTGGAGGTGGAGGAGTAGGGGAGAGAGATAGAGAGGGGAGTATAATGATGGTTAGGGACGAAAGGAGGGATAGGGAAGGAATGATAAGGAGAAAGTTATTGAGGGATAGAGAGAGGGAGGGAGGAAAGGAGAGAGGGAGAGGGGAGGATATATTTGGGGAGAGACAAAGAGGGATGGGGATGTTGTTACAGCGTAATTTTCCACCTTGTGAGCATCAGCACTCTTTGACCTTCAGTATTCATTTTAGAGACCCAGATCCACATTTTGTCCTTCAGGAACCCATTATTCCCTATTTTTGTTCATGTACGCTAGTTGTTCCACTATAGCCAGCGTATACGCAGGTTGCACCAATGTAACCCGTGTACATTGAGTGAAATGGTAAAAAAAAATAGAAAATTACTTTTCACTCCAAAAAGAGGTCTTAGGGTGACCTTTGGCCCTCCACGTACTCTCGAAATGACTCGATTTGACCTTTCACCTACCTTCGGAAGGCTATATATTGAGATCTTATGGTGCATGGAAGGAGGAGGAAAGAGAGAGCATAAAAACTCTATTGGATTTTTATCGTGACTTGAGTCTACATCCATTAATCCTTGTTGTTGTTAACATCTTATGTTCACCTACCAAACTCTTTTCATAGTTTGAGTTTTCCATTGCATGGGGAATTGAAGTGGTGGAGGCACAAGTGGAGGGACTGAGTTCTTGGTTCAGATGGGTTTCCGACAAGAGGTCATATCATGTACTTCTTGTTTTCATTAATAGAAATACTCATTTTCTCGTCCAATTGATCTTGTAAATGTTTGTTTAATTACATTGGGTTACATTTGCTTATTATATCATGGACCATGCTATTGTTTATGCTAATATCTTTCACATATTATATACGCTTGCTTGTATTTGTTGTTGATACTAAGCTACAGGTTCAAGTGTAGATTTGGAAAGCTCAACGGGGATCTACTTTGAACATCCAGTTGAAGGTTGGTTTATTATCCACATCTTAGCATTTTTATTATAATAGCAATGAGTTGGGAATTGGGTTGATTTATGGTAGTCATCTGTCTGTTGTGGTCCGCTCCGAGCCATAGGAAGTTTTTCTCCATAACAGAATTGGCGACTCCGCTGGTGAAGAACCTCCATTTTGGGGATTTTTACGCATTCTTCCTTATTATGAGTTCCTGTATTTCGAGCTTCTATGTCATTGACTGGCCGTTGGGATCTACATTAGAAAACTTTGTTTTTCTAGGCTGTTTGACTCATTTTTGGTCCACTTGTCTTTCCCTATACCTGGGTCGGCTTATTTTAGCCCGCGTCTACCCTCCACTATCAGTACAGTAGCCAGTGTACAGACGTTATTGTTCTTTGAACAGTCGCGTACAAGTACGAGATTGATTTTTTTTTATCTTTGGTTGTTGTTGGGTTGATTCTGAGTGCTCCTAAGTCTTAGTAGGCCTATTTCCTGACTATTCCATGCTCTTTTATTGACCGAAAACTCTTCTTTTCTTTAGTTTTTGAGCTTTTGGTTTTTAACCATATTTTCATTTTTTATCGCTCATTAGCTTGGTTGAATCTTACTGTTTGGTATTTGGTGGGTTTTCTGCTTGATATGCTCTGAATTTTTACTGAATAGTTTTTATTTTGCTTGCATTTTTTCATTCGTATTGAAAAAATACAAAAAACATTTGCATTTTCATTTCATTTATACTTGAAAATACAAAAACATTTTTCTTTATGTTATTGCATTTTGCATTTAGAGTTCTTGTGCCTTCATTAGGACTTGCTTGAGCATGAAAATGTAAAGAGATTGCATTGTCTTTCTGAATCGTTCAATTGACTGTCATATAGTGGCATATCTTTTTTGGATAGATGAGTCTAGGATTTTCCGGTTGTGCATATCATTGATTCTTTACACATCATTAGTTTCACAACCATATCCTTTGAGTAATCATAGACATTTAAAATTAATTCTTAATCTAAAATTGATTAGAAATGACTTTCTCTTTTATAGGGTGCACTAACTAGAATAAGTTTAGAGTCTTGGAATAGATCATTGTGAACCAACATTATGTGTCTAACCAGGGAGTGGTGAAACCCATGGTATACATCAGTGTTCTCGGGAAGCTCTACTAAAACCAGAGTTAAGCACGAGGTCACAAGAGGTTGGTTGCGGAGATATCCCTCCAATACTAGTTGAATGTGGGATATATTTCCAGGATTTGTTCATGTTTGGGGACTCTTGTGGGATTTGACCCTCCTGAGTTTCGGGCTTAGTTACCCTTCCCATACGACTTATCCCACCTGCGACTATCCGCCTGAGCATTGGTTATACATGGTGGCCTTAGTTTCTTTACCTAGGTATCACATAGGGTGCTTGCAACGGTTATACTGTGAGTATCCTAAGTCAGATAGGGGTTGGATAGTACAGTTGTTGTTTGTATGGGGATTTGACCCTGTGCACGCAGTGAAGTCTGAGGGCCCTTATAACTGATTATGTTACCTCTGGTTATAGTTTGGGAGTCTCAACCCTCTCCTAGGAGAGACATACCGGCTATAGTGTCGGGAGGTCCCTTGAGCCAGTCTTGTTTGTGTGCATTTGGATGTAGATTCTTTTAGGTGTATGCTCTATGATGATTTAGTAGGCCTTTAGGAGATGATTATCGGTTTACTTTTGGAGTCATCGTGGATCAAGATCCGCCCCTCCGCCGGTCTCGTAGGATAGCTGGTTTACCGAATAGCGATCTGTCGCAACCTTTTGTTGGGAAGCGTCGGAGGACTACTACTGGTCCTATACCCACCTCTCACGAGCTTCAAGGAGATTCTATTATGATTTCTACATCTGGGGTCCCAGTGACTCCATCCATTAGCACAACGGGAAACTCCCCTCCAGTCACTCCTAGGGGTGAATGGGGAGGAGATTCTCCACACACTATTCCTCATGGGTTTGGGATGTCCCCACCCACGAGCATGAACCCATTCGATGTTAAACAACCATCTGGTTTTTGATATGGGATGCCAGGCTATGGTACTTCATCCGTAACTTCGACCTCAAGTCCTTTTACTTATGGTATGCTTACCTTTATGCCGAATGTTACATCCATTATGTTCAGTAATCACACTAGCCCTAGTGTTGGAGCTGGGGGAACCATGCCTTCCTTCACTGCATATCAGTTTGGGAGTAGTTACATTCCTCCCTCTAATCCGACTGTTGGCATAGTACCACCTCCTTTGTCATCCTCTGGCATTAGTGTGAACCCATTTTCGAGTGGAGGTTTCATAGTAGGTGTTGGATCCATGAATTTTATCCCATCCTTTAATCCACATGTCTCTATGCATGTACCTTCGAACGCTTTTGCGATGCCACAAAACCCTCCTCTATTAGCTCTTTGGTTCTGTGGAGTGCTCACATATCATTTTCATACGGCCCTCACTCATTTCGTATTCCTTCCTCAAGTGGGTATATGGGACTCCATTCTCATGGAGGTCGTTCTCATGGATTTTCAGTTGGTTCTACTTATTATCCTAATCCTTCACATGGAATCCCTACTACACAAGTGCCTGTGTATTCCAACACAATCCAGTTTGGAGGAGGTTACTATCCTTATAGTCACGGTCACGGTTATTACCAGAGTTTGTCGGGACCATAGGTGTCCACTTCGATGTATACAATCCCACCTTACAGTTTACAAAACCAGTCTCTTTTGGGGGCTTATAATCAAGCGCCACATCCTCAGCTCCCTTTTCTTGCTAGATTGAATCTACCAAATCTTTCGAAGCTCATGAATGATCCGGTGTGTCACGATCCTACATGGCCTCTAGTCCCCACCAAGCACCCTTTTGACATTCCAAAGTTTGAGGGAAAGAAGGGTGAGGATCTAGGTGATCACGTTACTACTTTTCACTTATGGTGCTCATCAAATTCCTTGAACCATGACTCTATCTGTTTGAGGTTATTTCAACGCACCCTCACGGGGTGTTGGCTTACATAACTGTCTTGAGGTTTTCTATAAAGACCTAGGTTCTTCGCGGTTCAACGAACCAACAAAACCCCTTTTCACCGACCCTTTCGGCAACAATCTGCGAACAGACTGAGGTCTCACCCGAGGCGAAGTAATGGGGGAGTTGCAGAATCAGGTTTCCACAACTACGTGATGAGTGCTTAGGTAGATATGATAAATAGCGTGCTGCGGAGATTGCACCATGGATTGAGCACTACGTGGAGCTTAACCCCTTCGCGGTCAATACTTCCACAATCCCTAAGGCTTGTGCAACCCACGCATCTAAAGACTATGCGGCTTGATAGATGTTTGATAACAGGACAACACGATTGACAACTGCGCTTCCTATCTAGGCTTAACTAGCTTTGACAAGCTATACTTAAGTGTTTATCTGACTGAATTATACATTCACAGACTTAGAAATACGTGTGCATCTAACATTCATCTCCATGTGCATTTCTTAACATATTATTCCCATCTCATTCTTTATGGTGAATACATGTAAAAGTAGAACACATCAACCGATAACTGATAAACGAGATCTCAAGCATTCATTATAAGCAAATATACAGATAACCAATCTAAACACATAAACATTCACACGACACAAGATTTAACGTGGTACACCCCCAAGATGGGAGCTACGTCCACAGGAACTGTTGTTATATTAGTCTTTGGGAAGGGTACAATAGTTCCAATCTGCGCACTCAGTTGCAGACTTTCCTCATGGAAAACTCAAAGCAGGTCTTGATCTATATTATACAATGAGATTCAAAAACCAATATTAACCCTTTCCCTTAATAAATGTTCCCTTTTATAGATCATGCCCATAGGTCATGTCTTTACAATGCATAGGCAAAAACCCTAAGGTTTCCCAAAACTGGCGCATTTACCCGCCACCCTGCCTATCGTCATCGACAGGTTACTCTGCTTGATTCAGCTACCTTACTGGGCCACTCACGGCTCTAACGGCCTTCTGATAGCCGCAGTTATCACCCAAAACGGTTGCACTGCATCATGGCCTGTCACTTTCTGCTCCTTTAGCCTGTCTGTCGCCATCAAATTAGTGGCATGGCTCCTTAACTACTTGCCACCACTCTCTCTGACAGGTCGCTTTCCTCTTTCTCCGCTCTGCTCCTTACCCAAAATAGGTCACTTCCACAACTCGACCTTCCCTTATACTCTTTTACCAAAACTAGCTGTCACACTGGCACTGCACACCAGCATAGCTGCGCAAAACTGAATATGCACTCCGAGCTGCGCACTTCGCAAAACTATGCCTTCTGAATTCTGAATTCGCAGCCCAACTGCCTAGCTCCCAAAACTATACTTTATCAAAATCATTCCCACTTGGGCCACACCCAACAGGCCCCTAACACTGACATGTGGCTCGTCTCGAGCCACTTCAATCAATTTGCTCCATCTGCGCATTTCTTGAAATACCTGATCGTGTAGTAAAGTCCTGAACAGTTGCACTCAACTTTGAAACTATTTCCTTTATCTCTTGCTCATGTCCTCTGACCATGTTTAGCATTTCATCTGAGGTATGTTCCAAAATCTGATGCTTGACTTTATTCTCTGTTTCCTGGAGATCTTCCAACTTTGTTTCAATTTCATCCATCAAGGTGAGTGCCTCTTCTTGCAGCGGCTGTAACCTTGAAGAGGTTTCAGCCTCCTTTGCTCTTAATGTCTCAAGATCCTTCCTAAGTGCCTTGGTTTGTTCAAAGGCATGTCTCTTTTGTCATACCGGAAAGTCCTTCATAGATACATCTGTGGAATCCACTTCTTGTTGCTTTCGTTGTATTTCATTGTGGATATTCTGCAACTCTGGTTCCTCTTGTAGTATACTCCAGATGTTTGAACCATCATCTAGGAGGTTTTGGCATCCCGCCACTGTTGCATAGATGCTCTGCGTAGAGGCCCTCAATGCCTCTGCTCTTTCTTCTTCCACCTGTTGTGCTATATCAACTGGCTGTCGAGCTTCCAGCTCGACCATCTCTGCCTGATGGGAAGCTTCCATCTCTGTAATCTTTTCATTGTGGAAAATTTCTAGTCCCTTCATTTGTTCTTGCAGGTTATCCATAGCAATGCCAATCTGTAGGATAGCTGCCTCAAGTTGTGGTTCCTCCTCAATCTCGGGCAACCTCACGCAGATAGCTAAAACTGCTCCTTTTACCATGCACTACTTCTCTTGTGTGCATTGAATCTCCCTTGTTGTATGTTCACACTCTCCTTGTAATTTCTTATAGTTCTCTTCAAGTTGGTGATGCTGATTGTGCGAGACGATGTCTTGTTCATGTATTTCTGTGGATATTTGAGTGTGCAACTCGTGCAATCCTTCCGTAGGTAGCGTGGCTACATTAAATTCCAACTGGGCGAGCAGCCTTGCATTTTCTGCCATCTCATCTATTGGGAACAGAATGGACACTGGCGCAATATTGACTACTTGCGTCCGTGTTGTATAGGCAGACAACTTGCGCATCTGTCCACTTGACTCACCTAAGTGGTCGTTATGGTCTGGCTCCTTAGCCAAGTCATGATGGACTTGCTCCATTCTCAAGACCAAACTGTTCAACTTGTTGATATTCTCCCGGACCTCTGTCTAGGTTGGTTCTTCTGTGTTTCCCTTCCATGTGACTACATCTTCCAGGTGCGCTGACACCCGTGATGCAATCTACTCATAGTCATCATCATGGAGCATTCTGTCGAGCGGTCTTCTTGTAGCTTTGGTCTTCTTCTTCTGTGGCTTCTACGGTCTGTCTATTTCTGGCTCTTTTCTTTTCTCACCTGCTTGTTGGTCAGGTCGTGGGTTTGATGTACCTGGGACCTCTGGATCTTTGTCCATCTTGTCCTCTTCTTCATGCTCTTCACCGAAGGTAATGATAAGACTCTCTGGTGCATGTTCTTTCCAGTCTTTCTTTCGGCCAGTCTTCTATCATCAGGTCAATCATCGGCGCATCCAGCTGATATTGCCCTTCGAACCACTCTTTTGTCATCAGGCATGGATGTATGTAGATACAATGTAATCCATCCTTGAAAATCATCATTGGCCTGTATTTGGTTGTCACCTCCTCTGTGATGCGCGGGGTCTTCTCAATGACTGCGTGCAGCTACTCAAAGTAAGTTAGGAACTGCAAATTGTTTTTCTTTTGCTTTTCTAATTTTGTGGACGCCCACATGTTCGCTTATCATACTGCGCGGCAGTCATCTACTGCTACCGGCAGGCCGTTCTGATGCTGATGTTCTATCCACCCCACAAAAGCAATGAGTATCAGCAACCAACTGAAGTGGAAAGGTAATCCTTTGTCCTATGTGTCTTGGACATCGAGTAAAAACTCATTCAGTAGGTAGTTGGCCCAATTATATTCATGGCCATCCATAGCTTTGGAAGCTAAGGCTACTACTAATGCTGAAACTTCCTTTGGTCTAGCTTTCCTGAGAATCCTTCCCGTGAGGAGTTGAATTGTGAACCGCAAAGTTTCAATTGTAATGGGGTCAGTTTTGTACCCTCGATGCCCTCTTACCAAGTTGAATTGGGTTTTTATCCTTGCTGCCAATTCTTAATCATCTTTCTTGCCAACAAATTCACTGGAAGGGTCATCACCCCTCTTGCTCAATCCTGTAATACACGCTATGAGATCAACCGTAATTTTAACCTTAAAGTCCAGCCAAATGTACCCTTGGTTCATGTAGGATAGCAGCGTACGCACCACAGCCTTACATTCGTTGCTCCACTCGAAATGTGGAATTTGCGGCAGGTTGAGAAGACCAACCCAGGACAGCGGCACTGCCCATTACATAGAAACAACCTCTGCTTTCTTTGTGGTTCCATCATCTTTTCTATACATGTACCTATCTGTCTGCAAGTGTGGGAATTTATTAGAATCCATTAGATTATAATCAGTAAATTTGTAGTCAGGGATTTTACCGAGCAAGTCTTCCTTAGTCCACACATGCTTTGACATCGACGGTAGCGGGATGTTATAATGGGCATTCTCCTCCAGGTGCCTTTCCGGGGCATCGTTCTTTCTCATACTGATATATTTGAAAATAACCCATATAGGTGCATGCGGGTTCCCTTGAGGATCCTCCGACTTCGAAGTGGCTGGTGTCTTTGGCTTTTGCGACCCTATGTCGGATGTTTATCCTTCTTTTTCTATTGTGGCTGATTCTGTTTTGGGTTCTTGATGAGCCATCCTGGTCTGGTGTGGTCTGCTTCAGTGGTGTCTTCATTACTCCACTTAAACCAGAGCTGTTGAAGGTGCCTAGGATCTCTTCCAACGTCTACTCGTCAGACATAAACTCAACGGGAACTCGTGCTTCTGGTTGCTAAGTTCTTACAATCTTCACAGTTGGTAAAATTTCAAACTCATGGTAAAACGCATAAGGTGCGCATAAGTGAGAGTGGCTTACTATTTATAGAGCCTTTACCCGATGGTGTGCCCGTTAATGGTTAACCGAGAGATTAAATTTTACATCCGCTTACGCGATCCCAGATGGATCTCCACCTTGCGTGACATTGAATGTGTTGGGCACGACTAGATTAGGCATTAAGTGCCAATCCTGCTGGATGCAATCTTGCTAGATCACCAATCTTTTTCCGTTGTTTTTTATGTCCTATCGGATTAACTTTCCTTAATTGTCGAGATGTAGTGGTACTGCCAGGCTGTCTGACAGCTTAGTCGGAGATTAAATTCCACGTCCATTGGGTGGATCATGTTAGGATCTTGGTCCTTTCATTCTTTATTATGCTCGACTGGATAAGATATTCTTTTAATGTGAAATTCTATTTGTGCCACCATTTTGTAGAACGGCTTACTACCCGACCGACAGTTGTCACGGTCACTTTCTCTCGTCGTTATGTGTTGGCGGTTATGATAAAGGGTTCCATGTGCACGTGTGCTTCCTTGATTTTAGCTACACAAGTGCAATTGCATCATATGCTTGTTGTCGCGGCTTCCCGGTTTTCCGCAGGTGGCTTGTTCAACTTGATCTGCGCAGCTACCTTTTCGGCTTCATGCTACGCGGTTCTCACTTCTAAGCTTTGCACCTTCTCTAGTCCATTGGATCTACGCAGCTACCTTTGAAGTTTGTGCTGCGCGGTTTTTCTTCTTTTTTTTTTCTTTTTTTTTTACTTCGCGGCTCATTCTACCGACAGTTCTGCAAAGTAGGGATATCTCGATAGGGTTTTAGCCTACTTCCATTGACTAATCCAAGTAAGTTGTCTCCATCTAACATGGCTAACTGAGCTATGCCACCGTTAGTAACATGTACAACAGTATATGGACGAAGCCAATGCATTTTAAACTTTCCGGGAAACTTCATAAACTTGTATGATACATGAGGACTAGATCACCTACTTGAAAGGACTTGCTTTTGATATGGCGATCATGCCATGCTTTTTCTCTATCTTTCTACACATGCTGGTGAAAGCCTAGGATGAAGCGATCTTCCTCCAACCCAACTAAGTGTAGAATCCTTTCCTCTAGTGCCTCTTGATCTTCCATGCCTGTAAATGCAGCTATTCTCAAGCTGGGAACAATGTACTCCATAGGCATCACTGCTTCATGTTTATAGGCCAACCAAAAAGGTGTATGGCCAGTCAACTTCTTACAGGTGGACCTGTATGCCCATAACACAGCTGGAATGCGCAGATCCCAGTCATCCCAATTGACATTGCATACTTTTGTCAGCGCATTCTCCAGTACCTTATTGAAAGCTTCCACAGTCCCATTTTCTTGCGAATGATATGGCATACTCCTCTGATGGTGAATATGGAATTCTTCAGTCAGGGCTTCAATTGTTCTGTTCAAAAAATGAGTTCCCTCATCACTCATCAGGATCTTCGAGAATCCAAACCTTGTAAGGATGTTCTCAAAAAGTACTGCGCGGCAATAACTGCGCTACAATCCTTTATAGGCTTTGCTTCTTCCCATCTGGTGAGGTAATCAGTTGCAGTAATAATGTACCTCGCACCAGTCCTTTTTCCCGGTGGGTTGATTGGTCCCACGAAATCAATGGCCCACTTCTCAAAGGCCTGAAGGGTCAACTGCGGATTCAGTGGCATTTCGTCCCTATGCGATGGTCTCCCTGTCCTTTGATAGACATCGCAGCTCTAGCAGTGTTCTTTTGAATCTTTGTGAATAGTAGGACACCATAGCCCTGCCCTCAATATCTTCTACGCAGTGGCTCTTCCTGCGTCGTGGCCTCCTGATGCTCCTGCATGTGCCTCGGCCAATATGAATGGCTTCTCGTGTTCTAGCACACTTCTGCGTAGCACTTCATCTGGTCCCAATTTGTATAGTTGTCTGGTAATTATGGTGAAGTTTGATGCTCGTACTACCAGCTGCTTCTTCTGCTGCATAGTAAAATTTGTCGGAGCTAACCCTGTAGTCAAGAAATCAACAATGTCTTTGTAGTAGTCATCTGCAATCTAGATAGAAAACAACTACGCATCAGGAAGATTGTCTTCAAGGTTGGTAGGTTCTTTTCTTGACTCAATCCTTGAGAGATGGTCAGGTCCTAAGTTCAATCTGCCCGGCTTAACCACTATTTCAAAATCGTACTCTTGAAAGAGTAACAACCATCTACAGATTCTTCCCCCTAACATTGGCTTATTGACCAGGTATATCAAAGCTGAATGGTTAATATACATAGAGAAGTGTGCACCAATCAAATAGTGCATGAATTTTTGCAATGCGTAGACCATAGCTAAACCTTCTCTCTCAGTAGAGGTATAATTCTTCTCAGTAGATGAGAGCTTCCTGCTTGAAAATGCAATGGGATGGTCAATACCTCCCTCTCCTGGTTTTGCTAGTACAACACCCAGTGCTATACATGAAGCATCAACATGAACATGAAATGGCTTCTCCCAGTCTGGAAAAACTAGGATCAATGCAATTACCATTTTCTCTTTTAATGTGTCTAAGCCTTTCTCACATTCTGCGTTCCAGATGAATGGTGCATCTTTCTATAACAATTTTTCCATCGGCGCGGTTATATGAGCATAACCTTTTATAAATTTTCTATAGTAACCGATATGCCCCAATGTGGTGTGCAACTGCTTTACTGAATTCGGTGCTGGCAGGTTAACTATAACTGCGATCTTCCCAGGATCAACCATCAAGCCTTGTCTGCACACAATGTGTCCCACCTGAATTCCATAGGGTACACAGAAAACACACTTCTTTAAATTCAATGAAATTTGATGTTGTCTGCACTTAGCTAACATCATTCTGAGGTTCTCATAGTGGTTCTTTATTAAACCAAAGACAGTCCAATTGTCAAAGTATGCTTCTAAAAATTTATGCATGAAATCTTTAAATGCTACAACAAGAACTCTAGAAAAGATGGAACGTGGGCTCTTCATACAAAAGGGCATTACTCTATACTGGAACGACCCCCATTCAATGGAAAAAGTGGTCTTATGTCTATATGCTAGATCAATTCTTATCTGATGGTATCCATAAAATCCATCAGTAAAGGAGTAGGCCTCATTCCCTCCAACATTGTCTAAGACTTCATCTGTAAAAGGAGTGGGAAATGGGTCATGTAGTGAAGCATCATTCAGCTTCCTCAGATCCACGCAGATCCTGATCTCACCCTTAGTTTTCTTGTCCTAGACAACCATCGAGATTATCCATTCGAAGTCTTCAACTGGCTCAATGATCCCTGCATCGAGCATCTTATCAAGTTTTTTCTTGACTCTTTCTTTGTATCTAGGATTCAGTCTATATGACCTTTGCTTAACAGGCTTCGTGCCTAGCTTAAGAGGTATCTTCATAACCCCTAAGTTGCCTAGAATACCTTTCATTTCTGTAAACTTTGTCGAGAATAAATCCTGATATTCATGTAGCAGGTCTGCGATCTCCGTGACCGTCTGATCATCCCAATAGTCTCCAATAGATGTGAACTTCGGCTCTTCGCTTGTTCCAATATCCACTTTTCTCATTTTAACAAGTCCACTCATGTCTGGAATCTCCAGTGGAGGTCCCTCTACATCGCACACACCTTCTTACTCAGGTATATTGACATTGCATGGATCCTCCTCATCGCTTTCTTCTTCTTCACCATTTTCAGCGAGGTTATAGCATTCAAGGGCATGTTCTATCATTCTTTCCCATTCTGGCTGTAGGTTCACAGGTACTTTTATATCTTCAAACACTCGCTCTTTGAGTTCCTCCAATGCCTTTTTTATACTTGGGAATTATGCTCTGAATATTCTTTCCTTGATGACTTGCAATGCTCCATTTATACTCGGGCTGTTATCTTCAAAGATGAAACTTCTATTGAATTTCGCAGTCAGGGTAGGCCAATCTATAGTTCCTCTGCGCAACTCCGTGTCTAGGTACCAATTCTTTGGAACCTGTTCTTCTAATGTGTGTGCAAAGAGATGAACCCATTATGTTTGTGGTCTCTCCTCCCATGCTTGTGAGTAGATTTCAATTTGATCCCTTGGATCCATCTGTCCATTATATTTTTCAAAGGTAAGTACAACCTTCTTAGCGAACCTGATCTGCATCATGTGTCTGCACTGATCCCATGTGGTCAATGTCTATTTATGCAAATCCCACCATCTAGAAGGTGTCTCGCACAGTGCCATATCTAGTGCTGGTATGCGATGTTCATCTGCAACTGACATGGTATATTCCTGGATAAATGAATAAAAATTAGATGAATTGTCATAGGTGGGGATTGGACTTACCTCTTTCCCAATCTAGTGCAGTGACTTTGTGACTTGCGCGCATCTCCTTGCAGATACTTCATGCATACGGCCTTGCCAGTTCTCCAGTCCTGTGTCAAAGTTTGAGATGCAAGAACTATCACATCGCCAACCGAGTGTGCCATCTTTCGTAGGGTTAACATAGTTACCTTGATTTGCAGTCATCTTGTAAAGGCGGTCAAGATCCTATGCTCTGGATTCTTCCTAAATTGGCTCGATGTACCTTTCTCCGTCTGCAGGGTCCAGTGGTGCGATGACCCTTAGATGTTTTCCTTCAAAGATCATCTTCTTTGTTTTCATATTTATGATGGCGAGGTTATCCATAGCCCAATCAATTCCCAACAGTGCTGGAAAAGGCTGACTATCATCCAAAATCTCAATAACCTCGAAGTCTGCATGACTTCGCACTCCATCAATTTCAACAATAACATTGGCTAACCTTCCAAAAGGTATGACTTTCTCGTGGTTGGCCATTCTCAACTGTATGGGTAACCATAACAACTTTGTTCATCTCATCTTCTACCATGTCTGTTTAGTCAAGACATTTACTTCAAATCCCAGATCAAGGATGATCTCATACATCTCATAGTCTCCTATCTGCTCACTAAGCCTCATTTATCGGCCTGTTCTTTTGTGGCTCTTAATATGGTGAACTGCACCCTGGGAAGTATCTGTCTCACTGCGTCGCTCATACTAGTTCAATAAATTTTCTAATTCCGCCACATCATCTGTGCTTTTCAGTAATTTCATGCAACTCCTTAGGAACTGTGCAACATAGGTGCATGTCTCTATTGTAGTGCATGTTTCGTCATAAGTGGTTGGCATATCCTCTGTATGCGGTATTTCACTGCGCAACGGAATTCTTGGTGACCTGGGTGTTCACTCTTTGAAGATATCCCGCGCTTTTTCAAAGACTTCTTTGTTTTTCTCCAAGTTGAAAGCAGGTGCTTTCCCAGTAGCTTTTCTTATCCATATTGTTTCAATAGGAGTCTTCTTAGTGTCAAAATATCCAGAAGTCGAAGCTTCTATGCCTATATCCCTCCCTATGGCAGTGCCACTTCATGTCACTACATTGATACTTGGATCCACAACCCTTCTCTCTGTTGCAATCAACTGAATGTTTGGGTTAGCGACACCTTGTTTTCTTTTCTGCATTTCTGCCGCTAGCACTAGGTGACCTCAATAACATGATCAAAAGATTTGCAGTAATTACAAGTAGTACATTCATTGGTACAATCCCTAGATAAGTGACCTGCTTGGCCACAATTGTAACAGATCATCTAGCCTCTTCCCCTTCCTTGTCCGGGGCCAATATTTCTTCCTCTTCCACGGTATCCTTCACCACGGCCTCTATATGCGCCTTGGTCATACTGCGCCTTATCTTGCTTCTGTGGAGTTGCTTCTTGGACTCTGTATACTCCACTACCGCACATATGCTCCATGTCTCATTTCCTTTCCTGTATGAGGTCATATGTTCTACAGTTGGATTCATCATGTCCAACTGACTTACAGAAATTGCAATATAGATTCTTAGGGGTGTGCACATACTTTTGTATTAGATAATAGTCTTCAGGCCTGTGGCCTGGCGTTTTATAGATTTCACACCACGACGCTTGATTCTGATTTAGTGGATTTGGTGCTCCACTGTTAAGGTACTCCTGAAATAAAGGGCAATTCGCACTGGTGTGCCCTTCTCCTTTACATCCTGTACACTAGACCTCTTGTCTATGTTCTTTTCCCTTCTTCATATCTTGTAGTTGTAGTGTCAGGGTAACTAACTGTGTCTGGATCTGAGACATGCCAATGCTAGTCTCTCCTATAGGTGAAGCTTCTAATTTCATCGCAATATCCAACTAGGCTTCTACCTGCGAAGCCACATTATGTTGCATCAATGGCAGTCTGATATGGGGAAACAACACGGCAATAAACCATTCTTGGTGTTGTTGCAGTGCTATGATGAAACTTACTTGGTCCAATAGAGACTTAAATTTCTAGTCAAATTCCCACACTATCTCATTAGGTTTTTGCTTAATTTCCTTTAGTTCTGTTATACATTGGGATTCTGACTTCAGTTTCTTGAACTCGCTCAATAGTGCAGCCTTAATCTCTGCTAAGTTTCTTTGATGTCCAACAAAATACTTCATGAACCAATTCAAGGCTCTATCTCTAAATGTGGTGATGAGCTACGCTTGCTTCACAGCATCATCCTGAACTTGCTTAACACTCCATACGGATTCACATAGAAACCAATGTTTCTCAAGGTCTTTTAGACCCGTTCCTTTGAATATCGGCAGCTTAATATCATCAGTCATCCTTCTCCTAGGTGGTATAGGGTGCTACGCAGTGTTCTGAGTGGTGTTAGGGATATTATGCACAGTGTTCTGAATCGGAATAAGTTGATTTGGGATAGTCGGATTCGGAATGGTCTGAGTCGGGATGGTCTAAGTACTCACTCTCACGGTGTTACTGGTATTGACACTTCGAGGATCAGGAATATTAACAACAGGAGGGGTTTGAACTGACGGATTCTAAGAAATATAGGGCACGGTACTTGCAAACGGCGGGTTCTGCGGTGTAATAGGATGATAGGTAGCCGATAGAGGTGCGGTCTGATTATTAAGCTCACATGGTATTTCGGTCTCTACGCAGAGTCCACGCGATCTAGGATTTTCTCAGTAGTATACTTGTATCTATTTCCACTTCTCAAATTATGGGTTTCTTCGTCAGAGTCACTATATATGCTATTTACCATGATAGACAAAAAAAATTCACTGCATTCTTGAAACGCCTTTCTTAGCTAAAATCATTTTAATATATAAACTGAGATTGTTCAGGTACTTACCTCTGAAACCTTTGAAAAACTCTGCTTCGACTACGCTATAGGAATTCAAGGTGTCCACAATGAATTATGTCATGAATCCTTCTAGTATGTTGTCAACCCAAAAGTCCATTGCTCGCGAAAATGGACTATCTATTGCTTTGAGCCTTGCAATGAGCTCTGGGGTCCACTCAGTCAATACTTCTGGTGAGAAACATTTATTATGTTTTGCGAGCCTTGACAACCACTTGTGTAACTCGTTTCCAAAAGATACCCAAAAAATTTCGTGAATATCTTTCCACAAGTATTTTTTCAACCAATCTATGTCGAAGAGATGCGGATTTCTATTCTCCTTCCTTGCGAAGTATTTTTCTTTCTTGTCACACCAAGCCCATATTTCTTTCTTGTCTGGATGCCAAATTTCTGTAATCAACGGGACCTTCTCTTCCAACCACATCACTTATTTCAAGCGTGGCAACTCATCACGGATTCTTAGCGCGGCAACGGAACCATTTGTTGGATTACATAATTGTCTTGAGGTTTTCTATAAAGACCCAGGTTCTTCACGGTGCAAGGAACCAACAAAACCCCTTTTCAACGGCCCTTTCGGCAACAATCTGCAAAAATACTGAGGCCTCACCCGAGGCGAAGTAATGGGGGAGTTGCGGAATCAGGTTTCCACAACTACGTGATGAGTGCTTAGGTAGATCTGATGAATAGCGCGTTGTGGAGGTTGCACTGTGGACTTAGGATTGCGCAAAGCTTAACCCCTTCGTGGTCAATATTTCTACAAGACAAAAGTCTTGCGCAACCCATGCATCCAAAGACTGTGTGGCTTGATGGATGCTTGATAACGGGACAGCGCGACTGACAACTGTGCTTCCTATCTAGGCTTAACCAGCTTTGACAAGCTATACTTAATTGTTTATCCGAATGACTTATACATTCACAGACTTAGAAATACTTGTGCATCTAAGATTCATCTCCATGTGCGTTTCTTAACATATTATTCCCATCTCATTCTTTATGGTGAATACATATAAAAGTAGAACACATCAACTGATAACTGATAAATGAGATCTCAAGCATTCATTATAAGCAAATATACATATAACCAATCTAAACACATAAACATTCACACGACACAATATTTAACGTGGTTCATCCCCAGGATGGGAGCTACGTCCACAGGAACTGTTGTTATATTAGTCTTTGGGAAGGGTACAACAGTTCCAGTCTGCGCACTCAGCTGCAGACTTTCTTCTCTCTCAATAGGTCTCTGCGCACGCAGCTTGCAGAGCCTTTACAATGGAAAACTCAAAACAGGTCTTGCTCTAGATTATACAATGAGATTCAAAAACCAATATTAACCCTTTCCCTTACAAAATGTGCCCTTTTATAGATCATGCCCGTAGGTCATGTCTTTACAATACATAGGCAAAAACCCTAAGGTTTCCCAAAACTGGCGTGTTTACCCGCCACCCTGCCTGTCATCGTCAACAGGTTACGCTACTTGCTTCAGCCGCCTTACTGAGCCACTCACGGATCTCACGGCCTTATGACAGCCACATTCATCACCCAAAACGGTTGCACTGCATCGTGGCCTGTCACTTTCCGCTACTTTAGCCTGTCCGTCACCATTGACTTAGTGGCCTGACTCCTTAACTACTTGTCGCCACTCTCTCTGATAGGTCGCTTTCGTCTTTCTCCGCTTTGCTCCTTACCCAAAATAGGTTGCTTCCATAGCTCGACCTTCCCTTATACTCTTTTACCAAAACTAGTTGTCACGCTGGCACTGTGCACCATCATAGCTGTGAAAAACTGAATATGCACTCCGAGATGCGCACTTCGCAAAACTGTGCCTTCTGAATTCGCAGCCAACTACGCAGCTCCCAAAACTGTACTTTATCAAAATCATGCCCACTTGGGCCACGCCCAACACGGGGGCAGTGGCAAAATGGTATGTTGAGTTTCCTAGGGGCACATATAGAGGTTTTAACGATTTAGCTTTGGTTTTCCTAGACCACTTTCAGTTGTCGGTGCGTTACGATACTGGCACCGAACTTTTGACCACCTTCCGTCACGACAAGTCCACACACTTTTCTGACCATATTCAGGAGTGGCACCGGCAGGAGAGGCTAGTGAAAGCCAACATTCCTCTAGATTTTCTGTTGGAGTGGTTCCTTAAGTCTCTACTTCCTTACATTTCGAAAGACGTTTCATTGTCTAGTATTATGACTGAGGAACAAGCTATTTTCAAATCCCAACAGCTAGACCTAGTCTATGCTCATTCTGGCATCTTAAATGATATCATACCTGATGCACCGTGGTCATGTCATGATCCCAAGCCTGTTCCTAGACCGCATGCCGATGGTATGGTTGGATCCATGAGTGCTCGTCCTGTAGATTTGGTTATGAACTAGATGCACAATCTATCGATTAGCCAATCTACCCCCAGACAGGCCCATGCCTCGTCTGGTCCCACCCAGTCGTCAGATGTTCACTCTATACAATTGGCAAACTCATCGAGTAACCAGCAACCCGGTGTGAATAAAAAGGGGAATAATAATCGTATGGGTGGGAATAATAAGAACAACAACGCGAAGAAAGAAAATGCCAACCCTCCTCAGGATGGCGGAAATGTTGGTGGGGACCAAAAACCTAAGCGTAAAGTGAAATTCCCTTGTAAGCTTTGGACGGAAGATCACCTTACTCATTTGTGTCCTCGTCTTGAAGAAGTCGCGAAGCACATAGCACAGGGCCCAGCTATGCTGAAAAATCCCCTTCCTCACCACCAAAATATGGCTTTGGGTGCTTCCATCACTGGTAGTGGGACTTATGAAACTTCGACATCCTCAAACCCTGCTGGCAGTTACAGATGCATTAATATGGTCAAAACGGAAGTTAGTGTTGCTACTCGCTCTTTTGATTATGGAGCTCCACAACCTCCGTTTGGGAATGAGCCCCCTCCTCCAGATACTCCATTGCATATTGAGAAGCCAAACTCTATGCCGCAAATACTGAAAGGTGTTCTTAAGCGCTTGATGCACAATCCCAATGCTCGAGTCGCCCAAAACTAATCCATTGTAGAATATTTGGGTCAAACTCCGTGTGCCATGTCATCTCTCGAGGTTCTCCAGGCTTGTCCTTCTCAGAGGAATTCCCTTTTATGTGCCTTCGGTGTCCAGGATTAGTGTATCCCGAACATTATCAAGTTTGAAACTACTGATGTCCATCCTCGGTTTCCCTACCACGTGTCTTTTCAAGTCCATATTAGGCGCTTATAGAAAAGCATTAAATGTACCATGGTTGATGAAGGTACTTCTACGTCAGTTATGTCGTAGCTTGTTGGAAGGCTATGGGTTCACCTCCTTTGTCAAAGTCTATGACCATGTTGACTGCATTCGATGGTCGTCCTTTCTGGCCGCATGGTATTATCCCCTCCCTTGAGGTCCTCTTGGGTGGGAAGACCGTGCCAATTGAAGTCGAGGTGGTTGATGCACCCATTGACTACAACCTTCTGTTGGGTAGGAATTGGATCTACTTTATGTGAGAGATCGTGTCCTCTGTGTTTAGAGTTATCTACTTTCCACACGAAGGAAAGATTGTGATGGTCGATCAGCTCGATTACAAGAGTTCCAATACCATTGCATCACCAGGAACAGAAGTTCCTCAAATAAAAAATTCTCAGTCGGCAACTGGGAATATTGGTGTAGGATTGTATTCCTCTTTGATGGGATCTTTCGACTTTGTTCCACCAATCTCCTTTATAGTAACCATTTCCGATAGTGCCCCATCCTCATTACAGAGTATACCATTCCGAATGTCATATTTTAATGATTCATGGAATTTACCTTCCACAAGTTCTTCATCTAGAAATATTGCGCACATCGGGATGGCCATGCCATTATCTGCAGCTGAGCTTGCCTACCGTGAAATTCAACAAGCTACTGTATAACCGGATCTCTCTTCGTCACGAATAGAAGAGGAAGATCCCGTTACGTTGCCCGCGTGGGCAGTCAACTCCTTTGCTCGCATGATTTCCTTTATGGTACTTTTCCTTCGGATGAAGCCATCATTGAGGCCATGTATTGTAACAATAAGCCTTGGGAATATTTACATCATCGATCGTATTTTCTTCCCGACCTTGACCTTATTGAGTAGGAAGAGTTTCGATCGACTCTAGCCGAGAAGGTTGGTCACCCTGTGGCTCCTTTGGATTCACATGTGATTTACGTGGAGGGGAATGTGGTTAACATTTTCCAAACCATCCTGATCAACATCTCTCGCACTCCCGGGAAGATTGAGAATGTCTACATCGGTGTCGATTGTTCCCCTGAGGAAATCCACATTTACATCGAGCTTTTCAAATAATTTCGGGATTTTCTCGCCTTTTCTTATGAGGAGATACCAGGAATAGACCCTAACATTGTTGAACACAAGATTAAGACTTATCCTAATGTTAAGCCGGTTCGGCAATGCCTTCATGTTGTGAATCCTAGGAAGGCAACCGCGATCAAGGAAGAGGTGGAGAAACTACTCAAAGTTAGTTTCATCTACTCAGTTCCCCTTATCGAATGGGTGTCCAATCCCGTTCATGTGGATAGGAAGCAGAGAGCCATCCATGTCTATACTGATTTTAGAGATCTGAACCGAGCATGTCCTAAGGATAACTTTCCCACTCCATTCATAGATTAGATCTTGGATGCATGTGCGGGAAGTGAGGTATTTTCTTTCATGGACGATTTTTCAAGTTATAATCAGATCCAGATTAAACCCGAGGATCAACATAAGACAGCTTTTATATGTCCTTGGGTTACATTTGCATACCTGAAGATTCCCTTTGCCCTTAAAAACGCCGGAGCTACTTTTCAGCATGCCATGACCTATGTGTTTCATGACCTTAAGTGTATGTGTTTCTTGCTGGCCATTATTGTAAGAGAGTGGACCACCCCAAGCACCTCCACCTCATTTTCGAAAGATGTCGGTGTTATAAGATTCATTTGAATCCCAACAAATGCATCTTTGTTGTGAGAACGGGTCGCCTTCTAGGGTTTGTAGTTTCAAAAGAGGGTATAAGAGTCGATACTCTTAAGGTTGAGGCAATACTTCGGTTTCCTCCCCCGCGTAACTTCATTCAGCTTCAGAGACTCTAAGGGAGAGCCACTTTCTTACGATGCTTTATCGTGAATTATGCCAATATTACCAAAGGTTTCACGCGACTTTTGAATAAGGACATTCCATTTATCTGGGATGAGTGAACCTAGCAGTCTTTCGACACTTTGAAGAAAGATTTGGTATTGGCCCCTCTTCTTAGTCCACCCGACTTTGCTAGAGTGTCATGTCCCCATTTTAACCCCCTTCGCATTAACTCGTAAATGATGTAAATATTGATATTTAATCATGGTGAGGAGCTCAAGGCCAAGGCCCCACCATTGATTTAGTGTTTTATGTATCAACAATTAAAAATAGATGCCTGTGGTTCTTGTGCTAGATAGGCACAATGTAAATTAAGACATCATGTAAATACGAATTTTAATGAAAAACCCACAACTAGCTATGCAATGCAACAAAGAGATGGGGGCATGATTCTACAAGGAATAGGGGGGGAATTATTCAAACCCTTGAGCCAATGGTGATAAGCCAGATGTCAATGAATAAACCCTCAACTACCCATTCTGACTTATGCACCCAATCATTTAATTCTTCCAGAAATTGGTTGAGGCAGTTAATGCCTTGGGAATGAAGAGGCATGGCAGCCAATTTCGTGCATGGGCAAGCCATCAACCTGGGAAAACTTGCTTTTGCTTCTGGGGCAAGAAAACACCCACGAAATGGTCCCCAAAGCCATTCTGAACCCATAGTCTTTCGTCTTTCACGCAGTCTGAGCTAGCTAGGCTTTCCCCATCACGTTTTTTACCAATTTCCTGCATTTTTCCATAGCTGGGAGCTCGTTTTTGTGTTGCACAGTGGTTGGGAGAAAAGGGAGTCACGTTTTGGGGGTTTATAGAGGTCGTTTTTGCCCCTAAAATGCATAAAAACGTTTTCTGAAAATGAATTTGCTCCCCCAGGGTTTATTCCCCATCTACCAGTTCGTTTTGGTTGCCCACGTTTTTCAGCACTTGTGTTTTGTTGTAGGGTGCATCCCTGTGTTGGTTGGAAATTATGAGCAAGAATTAGGAGTGGAAGTGGACCAGAATGGGCTTGATAAACCTAGTGAGGAGGTAACCTCTCAAAAGTATCAAAAGGGATGGTTTCTCTTCTATGCACACCTTGAAGAACACTAGAATGGAAGGTATGGCCTGAGGGACTATGTATTAGTGAAGGGAATACTTCCTTGTGCCAGGTGTGTAGGTATTGTGGGGACCAAGCTAGATAGATCTTGCGGAGGGTTCCCATATCTCTATGGATGATCCCACTAGCTTAGCAATTCTTCCTTCCATTGCCTAACAGCCTGATAAACCCAACTGTAGATTGGCTTGGCTGATTTGGTGTATCTTTAAGCTATATGTGGGTCTGTTGTTCCCTTATTCCTTGCAGAGATCATGCCCAGCTCAAGGGTGGCAGTGTATTGAGATATTGATGATCACAACTGGCCTATGGTTGGGTGGAACGTTGCAGTTGCATAGCCAGTTGCTTGGGACTAATTTGTTATAAGATAAGTATTCTCTTGTGTTAACTTTGCAATTATTTATTTGATGAATATCTTGAATGTATGATGGATGTGTAATTGAAATTACTTCCGTTGTGTTTTCTTATAATTATACATTTCCATATGTCTTTTCTATTACGTGAATGCTTATTTAATAAGTTCATGGGGCTAGATGCCCGGTTTTAGCATCACAATCCTCTCCATCACACTGGTATGATGGGAGGGGATGTGACAGAATGGTATCAGAGCTGCTGGTTGCAGCATTAGACCTCTATGGGCCAAATCTGATTACAGTCACATGGGAATGTCCCTTCCTAATCACCACAGGTATCAGCATTGGGCCTAACTGGCTAAGTTGAATAAAATTACAAAGATAAGATCACCTCCTGCTGAGCAGCAGTCATCACAGAAAGAAGGAAATATTTCAAAATTTTCCTAAAGAGTTTTTGAAAATTTTCTAAGTGTTTGGCGTCGAAGGGAAATTTTCGGAAGGACTCAGCGAGTTGGTCTGCAACAGCGGAAGAACTCGACGAGTTGGCCCGAAACGGAAAAAAATTTCTAAGTGTTCGGCGTCGAAAGGAAAGTTTCAAAAGAAATCAACGAGTTGGTCCGCAACAGCGGAAGAACTCGCCGAGTTGGCCCGAAACAAAAAAAAATTTCTAAGTGTTCAGCGTCGAAGGGAAATTTTCGGAAGGACTCAACAAGTTGGTCTGCAACAGCGGAAGAACTCGCCGAGTTGGCCTGAAACGGAAAAAAATTTCTAAGTGTTCGGCGTCGAAAGGAAAGTTTCGGAAGAACTCAGCGAGTTGGTCCGCAACAGTAGAAGAACTTGCCGAGTTGGCCCGAAACGGAAAATTTTTTCTAAGTGTTCGGCGTCGAAGGGAAATTTTCGGAAGGACTCAGTGAGTTGGTCCGCAACAGCGGAAGAAATCGCCGAGTTGGCCCGAAACGGCAAAAATTTTCTAAATTTTTTTCGGCGTCGAAAGGAAATTTTCGGAAGAACTCCGTGAGTTGGTCCGCAACGGTGGAAGAAATCGCCGAGTTGCCCTGAAACAGCGAAAAATTTTACTAAGTTTTTTCGGCGGAAGAACTCAGCGAGTGGCTCTGCAACAGGTCGGAAGAACTCAGCGAGTTGCTCCGCAATAGGGTGGAAGAACTGGATGAGTCACTCCGAAATAGGAAATTTCAGTTGTTTTTCAGGGAGATTTTCAAGTGCCGAAAATGGAAAAATTGCCATGGAACTTATGCACCAGATTGCGCAAAATGGAAAGATTTACAAAAAAAAAAAAAAAAAACGAGGGCGCTGCCCTCGACCCGCCCTGCAGTGGCAAGAAGCCACAAGGGGGCAAGCCCCCTTGACCCCCATTGTCCCCCTCATATGTCGTTGATTGTGAGAAAATTCTATGATTTGACAAATTGTCAATATAATATTTTCCCACGTGCATGAAAGTAATTTATGAATTTCTGAGAATATAATGCAACTAACAATTGTGTTGATGAACACATTTTGCAAAATCACAGTTACATTAGGGCAGCACTCTCGATAGTACAGTTGGAAAGTTTTGGATCTTGGTTGGCCCAAGAAAATCAACATCATGGATGATGCATAGGATCCCTATGAGCCTGAGACAAATGCCATGGGGGAGAACATACATGTTGAAAATGCTGAAACAAAATCTAATGGGAGAAGAAATCAAGAGACTCCTCCAGGTATTGCAGCCACCATGAGAAGCCTAAGGGTGGAGTTGCAAAGTTGTAGAGAAGACAATGAAAGGATGATTAAAGCTCAGGAAGAACAAAATCAGTTGAATGCAGCCATGCTGCAGAGCTTGACAGACATCCAAAGGAAAATAAACTCTGGGCATCAGAAATCAAATCCAGAAAGGGGTGGGAGTAGTTCTAAAAGGAATTCCCATAAGAGGGCCAGTAGCTCAAGAAGAGTTTCTACAGACAGAACATATACTCCAAAAATCTCTTCTAATGAATCATCTGACTCTGAAGAATCCATTGAGGGTTCAAGTTCTTCATCTCGCAGGAGTAAGAGGAAGAAGCACTACAAAAACAATTCACATGGGGAATTTAAGAAGGCGAAACCTCCTACATTTGATGGAGAGATAAAGTCTGGTCAAGAAGCTGAAGCTTGGCTTCTTGGGATGAGAAAGTATTTCCAAGTCCAAGACTACTTGGGAAATATGAAGAGGCAAGGGTAGCCATCTTCAACTTGAATGGAAGAGCATCTATATGCTGGGAACACATCAGGCAAGTGAAGAAGATCAATGAAAGGAAGATTGTGTGGAAGCAGTCCAAAAAATACTTCAAGCAGAAGTACCTCTCTGATAGGTACTATGATGATAAGATCAAAGAATTCCATGAGCTAAGATTGGGACAATTGACCATGGAAGAATATGCAAACAAGTTCTTGGATCTGCTGAGGTATGTCAGGTATATTCAAGATGATAAGGTGAAAATTCATCGTTTCCTGAGTGGACTGCCCCAGTCATATAAAGATAGAATTGAGTTTGATTAACCTCAAACTCTAGAGGAGGCCATAAGAAAGGCCAAGTATTGCTTTGATCAAAACAAAAGAAAACCAGAATTCCATAAGGCATGGAAGGATAAGAAAAACGAAAAGTTTGATCAAAGGAAGAAGGGGTTCAAGCCTCCTCAATTCCGGAATCAGCAAAGGCAACCATCACAGGTTGTGACTAAGCCAACTAGGATGATGGGAGACAAGCCAAGATATACAAAGGAGCCAAGAGAACCACTTCAATGTTGGGGTTGTGGAGGAGACCACATGCTTAGGAACTGTCCACATCGGAATGGGAATGCAAATCAAGTTTACAACATCCAAGGAGCTGAAACTGTGGGTCAAGTGGCAAGGACAATCCCTAGAATCTATGCAGCAGTAGAAGACCGCCAGGCAGATCATCAATCAACTATGGTTGAAGTTGAAGGTAAGATTGCTAAGCAATTTGTTTCTATTTTGATTGATCCTGGATCTACTCATAGTTATGTCACTCCCATAATTGTTGAGATTTGTGCTTTTAAGAAATTAAAGCATAGTAAATCATGGTTAGTTCAACTAGCCACTGGAACCAAGAGAAAAGTTAGTGATATTGTAGAGGAATGTCCATTAGAGATGGATGGGCTATTCACTTATGCAAATCTGAATATTTTACCACTGGGTTCCTATGACATTCTCATTGGAAAGGATTGGTTAGAAGCACACAAGGTTAAACTTGACTGCTACAATAAGACATTTGAATGCATGGACAAAAAAGGAAACCCGAGGGTTGTAAAAGGAATTCCAAAGATGACTTCTGTTAGACAGGTTACAGCCATGCAGCTGAAGAAGTTCTGTAGGAAGGGATGTCAATTGTATGCAGCCCACATTTTAGAGGCAGCAGAGAATGAAACTCTTAAATTGGAGGACTATCATGTATTGCAAGAATTCAAGGATGTGTTTCCTGATGAGATTCCAGGACTCCCTCCAAAGAGAGACATTGACTTTACAATTGAACTTGTGCCAGGAGCAGCACCAGTGTCTAAGACACCCTACAGGATGAGTACACCAGAATTGCTAGAATTGAAAATGCAATTACAAGAGTTGCTGGAAAAGAAATATATTAGGCCAAGTGTGTCCCCGTGGGGAGCACCTATTCTATTTGTGAAAAAGAAAGATGGAACACTCAGGTTATGTATTGACTACAGGCAGTTGAACAAAGTCACTGTGAAGAACAAATACCCATTGCCCCGAATTGATGACCTTTTTGACCAAATGAGAGGAGCAAAGGTATTTTCAAAGATTGACTTGAGGTCTGGTTACCATCAGGTAAGAATCAAAGAAGAAGATATTCATAAGACCGCCTTTAGAACGAGGTATGGACACTATGAGTTTGTAGTGATACCATTTGGTCTCACAAATGCACCAGCTACATTCATGTGTCTCATGAATAGTGTTTTTAGCAAGTATTTGGACAAGTTTGTTCTTGTATTCCTAGACGACATTCTCATCTATTCTAAGAATGAAGAAGAGCATGAAGAACATTTGAGAATGTCAATGCAATTACTAAGGGAGCATAAGCTGTATGCAAAGTTGAGCAAATGTGACTTTTATAAAGATAGAATTCATTATTTGGGGCACATCATCTCTGATGAAGGAATATCTATAGATCCTGAGAAGATTGAAGCCATTATGAATTGGCCAACTCCAAGGAATGTGACTGATGTGAGATCTTTTATGGGCCTTGCTGGTTACTACAGGAGGTTTATCGAAGGATTCTCCAAGGTTGCAAGCCCGATCACTTCTTTGCAAAAGAAGGGGATAAAGTTTGAATGGTCACCAAGGTGTGAGGAAAGTTTTCAACAGTTGAAGAATCTTCTTACAAGTGCACCAATTTTGAAAATTGCAAACCCAGAAAAAGACTTTGTGGTATGTACCGATGCATGCAATCAAGGACTTGGAGGAGTTCTTATGCAAGACAACCACGTGATATGCTATGAGTCAAGAAAGTTGAAGGAGCATGAGAAGAACTATGCTACTCATGATATAGAACTTGCAGCCATAGTACATGCTTTAAAGATGTGGAGGCATTACTTAATGGGAAGAAAATTTGAGTTAAGGACAGACCATTGTGGTCTGAAATACTTGTTTGATCAGCCAACTTTAAATGTTAGGCAAGCTTGATGGTTGGAATTTTTGTGTGAATTTGATTTTGAAATCAAACACATAAAAGGGAAAGAAAACAAGGTGGCTGATGCACTCAGCAAGAAGGTACATGAAATGCATGTGGTAGCACTTAGTACTTGCCAACTAGATTTGAAGCAGCAGATTGTTAACCATATTGTTGAGGATGAAGTGTATGTGCAGATAAAGGACAAATTGCAGCAGCAAGACCTTGGCAAGAAGTATGAGGGTTATCATTTGGAGGAAGACAGACTTCTTACCTATAAAAATAGAGTCTATATTCCCAATGTGGCAGATCTGAGGAGGATTGTTATGGATGAAATCCATAAATCTCCATACTCTGGTCACCCAGGATATTAGAAAACAATTGCTACAGCAAGAAAATATTATTTCTGGCCAGGCATGAAGAAGGATGTCGCTAAATACATTTCTAAGTGCATGAAATGTCAGCAGGTGAAGGTTGAACACGAACACCTCGCAGGTTTATTGCACCCAGTACCAATTCCAGAATGGAAATGGGAAATAATTTCCATGGATTTTATTACAGGATTGCCAATGACTATGAGACAACATGATTCCATCATGGTTGTGGTGGACAAGTTAACAATGGCAGCACATTTCATACCGGTTAAGTCCACACACAAAGCCGATGCCATTGCAAATATTTTCATGAAGAAAATTTTCAGATTACATGGGTTGCCTAAGGCAATACTTTCTGACAGGGATACCAAGTTCACTTCCAATTTTTGGAAAGGTCTCTTTGCAGATTTGGGTACACAGTTGAACTTTAGCACCGCGTACCATCCTCAAACAGACGGGCAAACAGAAAGAGTAAATCAGGTGCTTGAAGACATGCTTCGCATGTATGTAATGGACAAGCCATCCAAGTGGGAGGATTATCTGCACCTGGTAGAGTTTGCATATAATAATGGGCAGCAAGAATCATTGGGAATGAGTCCATATGAGGCTTTGTACAGCAGAAGGTGTAGGACACCAGTGACTTGGGACAATCCAGTGAACAGAATTGTACTTGGGCCAAAATTGCTTAAGGAAATGAAACAAGAGGTTGCAAAGATCCGACAAAATTTAAAAGCAGCCCAGGATAGACACAAAAGCAATGCAGATAAGCATAGGATCCATAGAGAATTCAGTGTTGGGGATCATGTGTATCTTAGAGTGAGGCCAAGGAAGGGTTCCTTGAAGCTTGGGAGTTGTGCCAAGCTATCACCTAGATATTGTGGGCCATTTGAAGTGCTTGAAATAATAGGGCCAGTTGCATATAGACTTGCATTGCCTGCTAGCACTAAAGCTCATAATGTTTTCATGTTTCTTTACTTGAGAAATATGTACATGATCCTAACCATGTGATTAATTGGGATGTGATCCAGGTGGAACCCGAGGGAGAGTTCCAAGCCGATCCATTGCGCATCCTAGACAAGAAGGTAACATTGCTCCGGAACCGAGCCATCGGACAGGTAAAGGTGCAATGGAAGCACTACGGTCCCGATGAGGCTACATGGGAGCTGGAGGATGCCATGAGAGTGGCATATCCATTTTTGTTCAGTTTTGATGAGCACTGAGGACAGTGCTGATGTAAGGGGAGGGGAATGTCATGTTTGACCCCCTTCGCATTAACTCGTAAATGATGTAAATATTGATATTTAATCATGGTGAGGAGCTCAAGGCCAAGGCCCCACCATTGATTTAGCGTTTTATGTATCGGCAATTAAAAATAGATGCCTGTGGTTCTTGTGCTATATAGGCACAATGTAAATTAAGACATCATGTAAATACGAATTTTAATGAAAAGCCCACAACTAGCTATGCAATGCAACAAAGAGATGGGGGCATGATTCTACAAGGAATAGGGAGGGAAATTATTCAAACCCTTGAGCCAATGGTGATAAGCCAAATGTCAATGAATAAACCCTCAACTACCCATTCTGACTTATGCACCCAATCATTTAATTCTTTCAGAAATTGGTTGAGGCAGTTAATGCCTTGGGAATGAAGAGGCATGGCAGCCAATTTCGTGCATGGGCAAGCCATCAACCTGGGAAAACATACTTTTGCTTCTAAGGCAAGAAAACACCCACGAAATGATGCCCAAAGCCATTCTGAACCCATAGTCTTTCCTCTCTCACGCAGTCTGAGCTAGCTGGGCTTTCCCCATCACGTTTTTTACCAATTTTCTACATTTTTCCATAGCTGGGAGCTCGTTTTTGTGTTGCACAGTGGCTGGGAGAAAAGGGAGTCACGTTTTGGGGGTTTATAGATGTTGTTTTTGCCCCTGAAATGCAGAAAAATGTTTTCTTAAAACGAATTTGCTCCCCCGGGGTTTATTCCCCATCTACCAGTTCATTTTGGTTGCCCACGTTTTTCAGCACTTGTGTTTTGTTGTAGAGTGCATCCCTGTGTTGGTTGGAAATTATGAGCAAGAATTAGGAGTGGAAGTGGACCAGAATTGGCTTGATAAACCTAGTGAGGAGGTAACCTCTCAAGAGTATCAAAAGGGCTAGTTGCTCTTCTATGCACACCTTGAAGAACACTAGAATGGAAGGTATGGCCTGAGGAACTGTGTATTAGTGAATGGAATACTTCCTTGTGCCAGGTGTGTAGGTATTGTGGGGACCAAGCTAGATAGATCTTGCGGAGGGTGCCCATATCTCTATGGATGATCCCACTAGCTTAGCAATTCTTCCTTCCATTGCCTAACAGCCTGATAAACCCAACTGTAGCTTGGCTTGGCTGATTTGGTGTATCTTTGAGCTATGTGTGGGTCTGTTGTTCCCTGATTTCTTGTAGAGATCATGCCCAGCTTGGGGGTGGCAGTGTGTTGAGATATTGATGATCACAACTGGCCTATGGTTGGGTGGAACGTTGCAGTTGCATAGCCAATTGCTTGGGACTACTTTGTTATAAGATAAGTATTCTCTTGTGTTAACTTTGCAATTATTTATTTGATGAATATCTTGAATGTATGATGGATGTGTAATTGAAATTAATTCCGTTGTGTTTTCTTATAATTATACATTTCCATATGTCTTTTCTATTATGTGAATGCTTATTTAATAAGTTCATGGGGCTAGATGCCCGGTTTTAGCATCACGATCCTCTCCATCGCACTGGTATGATGGGAGAGGACGTGACATAGAGATTTTTTGCTTTATGTGGTCGCGTCTCAAGAGACGATTGGTATGGTCTTAGTTCAGACGGATGATGTGCTTCAGGAGTATGTTATCTATTATCTAAGTAGAAATATCATTGATGCTGAACTGAGATACTCTCACGTGGAGAAATTGGCCCTTGTGACTGTTCATGCAGTCCAACGGTTACGGCATTATATTTTGCTCAAGAAGACCACCATTATAGCACATGTCAATCCGTTTCAATTTGTACTCTCACGACGCATAATTGGGGGGAGGTATAATAAATGGATTGTCATCCTTCAGGAGTTTGATCTTGATTTTGCTTCGACGAAGTCAATGAAATCCTTGGTTTTCGTGGAATTGATGTTGAACTTCCCGAGACTTGATGAGGAAGTAGTCCATGAAGACTCTATTGTGGATGAACATTTGTTCCTTATTTCGTCAATGGACCCTTGGTATGGGGATATCATTATCTATCTCCAAACTCTGAAGTTCCCTTTGCACTATTCGTGAGATGAGCGACGGTGTGTGAGACATCAAGCTAAATATTATGTCATCGTCGGTGAAACCTTGTATCGCCGAGGAAAATACTCTATTCTCTGAAATGGCTTGACTCATGAAGAAGCGGAGCTAGTTCTTAATGATTTCCATAGCAGAGCATGTGGCGGTCACTTATCTGGGCTTGCGACAGCCCAACGTATCCTACGAGTGGGTTATTTTTGGCCCACGATCTTCAAATATTGTATAAATGTTGTGAATAGATGTCACCCTTTCTAGGTGTTCGCTCGGAACATGTGCTCGCGCCCTGCTCCTTTACATCTGGTTGTCACCGTCGGTCCCTTCACTAAGTGGGGGGTAGATTTCATGGATTGCAACCCAGCCTCGGCTAGGGGGAATCACCATATCATCGTGGCCATTGATTATTTTACCAAATGGGTTGAGGCCATGTCGACCGTTAAATTCGATGGTGCTACAGCATCCCACTTCGTTTTCAATCAGATTATAACTCGATTCAGTATCCTGAAAGAGATTGTCACTGACCATGACAGTCACTTCCAAAACCATATGATGGCAAATTTGTCACTCAAGCTCGGGTTTAAGAAAGACCACTCATCTTCTTACTACCCCCATGCGAATGGTCAGGTCGAGGCAGTTAATAAGTCCTTACAGACCATTCTCCAACGAACCATCAAACAATGCAAGAGAAATTGGCACATTATGTTAGATCATGCTTTGTGGGCATATCGAACCGCAATCAAAACTTCTACCGGGTTCTCACCATTTTAGTTAGTCCATGGTGTGGAGTCTATTTTTCCCGTTGAATGTGAAATCCCTTCATTGAAATTAGCTATAGAGCTCCTTCCTGACACCTCAGATGTTGAGCAATGTTTGATCCACTTTGAGCATCTTGACAAATAGCTTCGAGATGCCGTTGTGGCTATAGATGCCAACAAACGGCGTGCTAAGGTTCAGTATGACAGGTCTATCTGTCCCTGGTAGTATGTTGAAGGTGACTTGGTCCTCATTTATGAACAAGCTAAGGAACCCCTGGGGGTAGAAAATTTTAACCCCATGTGGCACGGTCCTTACAATGTGAGGCATGTCCTTGAGAAAGGAGCCTACGAGTTGGAAGAATATGAGGGGAACACCTTGAAGGATCCAAGAAATGGGCTCTACCTCAAGCGGTATTATGCTTGAGCTTCTAGCTCGAGCTGATACTTTTGTATACTATTGTATAGTTGTTTCTGTACATAGTTTAGATTTCTTTTGGTTGTTCGGGTTTGCTAATTCGCTTCCGTTTGGTTGACAGATGTCATCGGAATCTCCAATGTTCTTAGGATTCGCAGATGGGGCTATCTGTCATACGCAAAGACTTGCTTCTGCTGTGTGGGTTATTTACTCACCCGACCATCAGATTGTGTCTTGAGGAGCTACTTCGCGATTCCATTTTGCATGGTATCCCGTCTTTAGAAGTCTGCCTAGATTCACAACTGGTTGTGTCTCGACTGAACGACCAGTACCGTGTAAGGGATCCTACATTACTACGGAGGTTATTAAGGGTAAGACTCTTGAAGCATCAATTTGTTTTTATTACATACATTCATGTCCCGAGATGTTTTAATCATGTACCTGAGGCATATGCTAATTATGTCCTAGATTGGCATTTGTCACATCAATAAGACAAGCAATACAAATAACATTCATCAATACATTTGTAAATACACAAGTAGTAGAACCGAATAATCAAAGTTTATATATATATATATATATATAAGTGGTGTCATCAGTACAAAACTAGAGCCCGTAGCTCTCAAAAATATACATAGCCGATACAAAAATAATGAGACCCTAGCATCTAAGCCCTGTGGGGAGGTCTCGCCACCTCGGCAGGACGAGTCTAACCATAATAGTGCACGTCGTTGGCTATATGCCACAGTAGCCGCACCCATACACCTAGTACTCTGACCACATGTCGTTGCATCACCTCAGGGAGATGCTCTACCTCTATCAGTGGTACCCGAGCAGTCATACGGGAGAGGTTAACCCGTACCATCTCCAATGTGCGCTCTACCACCACACCTATGATCTCTCCTCCCCTACCCCTGCGGCGATGCCGTGGGAATCCTTTAGGTCTTTGCAGACCCCGATCTGCGAGCAAATAGTCAAACATCAGTCTATGATACCACACCAAAAATATTTTTTCATTTTAATTATAATAAAAAATCCAAAAAATTAAAATACACAAAACTTAAAAAGAGTAACCGTACCTATGTCTCTGAAAGCAGCCCCTGGTGGGAGCAGCATGTCCCTATCTCCGCTGATGTCTATACCCTCGTATGGATAGTCATCGATGGCGATGACTTGTCGATCCCACCAATGAAAGAAATCCCTTGAATATGGTGATGCCTGTCGGCCACCACACTGTCGCATCAATACCTCTGCCCACCGGGTTTGGGTGGGATCTTGGAGACTGTGCGGAGGGACTTCAACCCTCGGACTCAAGACCAGAACCCTCTCAAAGAAGAAACTATAGAGTATGCTGCCAAAAACAAAGTTCTTTTCCCTACCCATCTTGCACTCCGTTAGCTGGCTCTTCATGGTAACCAGCAACTTTGTGCACCAGTCGTACACAGTCGGTCTCATACATTCTGCCGCATAGGATATCATCGACATCGAAGCCTGATGTAGAGCAGCTAAACCTGATATCCTCCCGAGTGTGAGAACTATAATCTTCATACTCAGGCTCCCAATAGAATCAATAGGAATCTGGTTGCCCACCTTCTAGGTTCTAGGTAGGCAATACCTGTCTATGTAATCACTAATCGTGATTCCACCTCCGACATTGCGGGACCTGAGGCTTGCCACATCCCCTCGGCGGGAAAACCCTATGATGAAATAGATATCCTCCACCTCCAACAGAAGTGGTTGACCATCCAGATCGAAGTTCTATGCATCTGCATCCCAGTAATCGACCAGCCGACGGAGCAATTGGTTTTGGGCCCTTAAACCCCCAATGCTCCAAAACTTATGTAGACCACATGCTTGTATTGCTTGTTAGGTGGGTAAATCTTGGTGCACATGCTCATCAACAATATCATGTTCCCTTTCTCTCCACTCTAGGACCATCCTGGAGGAAAAAACAAGGCCATTTTTTAGTTTCGAAGTGTTAAAAACCACCCTCATGGCACTGTACGCAGTCAAATAAAAGCTATGGAAAGGAAGAGGAGGATGAGACTACTAACCTGCTCCAGACGGCTTGTGGATCTGATGCCCGTAGCTCCCAGAATCAGCAACTGAAGATTGAGGTGAAAACTAACCAAAAAACTCTATTTTGGGTGAAAAGTGAAAATGAAATAGTAATAGTAATTTTTTGTTACTATTTATAGTTTTTTAAACCCACTTTCCTATAATTTTTGTCATTTTGAGCTATTATTGGACTAATATGTCGTCTTGGATTACCATTTTGAACATATTTTTTCGATGAGAGTGATTTTTTATCATTTCGCACCTTCGCCAGGTATATTTTACACCCATCATATAGGTTAGATGTCATTTTCGCCTGCATTTTGCATTTGACCTTATGACCATAATCATTAACCCTAGGTGCGACCCCGTTTTTTAACCGACACAGGACTTTCACATTGTTATAGAAGTGTCGTTATTTGGCGGTAGAGCTTTTCTGACCATGGGTGCCCTAGTTAGAGCCTTTTTATGTCTTTTGGCGCCCATGTCGTTGTTCCTCCTTAGGTTTGGGAGTCCTTTGTAGTCATGCCATGACTTTGCGACGAAGACTCATACTCTACTTTGTCTTATGCTCGCCATATCTCATAAGAACTCCTCCATTTATGTCAAGTTTTGATTGCATTGCATCATCCTACTTGCCGCGTGAGCCTTGTGCCGGCTCCCGCTTACTCAATTATTAGCCATGTGCCTGAGCACTTTCCCTTTCGAGCCAAGCAGAGCTTTTATTTTCCTTTCGCAATTTGATGACCCTTTACTGTGAGGGAACACCCCCGCGAGTGTCTACACCTTGCACATGCTTCCTTGCATTGATCATAGGTATGTTCCACTGCTTGGGACTAGTTTGCTTGCCATTTGACACTCGTTTCCTCACCTGTTGTACTATAAGCAAGTTTATTCTTTTTCAAGCTTTCCTAATATGAAAAAGACCAAAAAAATCAAAGATTTCAAAAAGCCAGACGGGAAAATATTTACTACTTGTTGTTGGCAACTGTCGTGCTTCCTTTGAATAGAGCATTCACTCCACTCCATTCATTATGAGTCGGGACTATAGTAGGACCTTAGGAGTTGTACTTATTTCTCAAATTTTACTCCACCGGCTGGTTAAGCTTCCAGTCATTGTGGAGCCCTTTGTTGATGCCTCCTACATCGCACAGTGTTATTATCACCTAGTACTTTAGTCTATGCTACCTGAGTCTATCCATCTGCTCATGCTCTTGTTCCTAAAACCAAATTCGGCCACTCCTCATATCTCTTGACTATTGCATGTTGGCCATCCCTTTTGAGTCAGTCCGATCTGTTCGTCCGAGTTCTTCCAAATTTTTCAGCGTAGTTGTTACATCGTGCTGGTTGATGGGGATGCATTAATGCCCTCCTTCCAGCAAGTTTCGTTCCGTCGACTTCAACCCATTTATTCTGGAATTGAGACTTAGAGTCGGTTGAGTACCTTGAGGCTTGCAGCCATTAGTGGTAGGTTCTCTCTCCATCGACAGTTGGGGATTCATCAATGCCTCCTAATCGATGGATTCGTCATAGTGTTCGACCTCAACACCTTTATTCACATTTTGATGAATGTACTATGTGCCTTGATGCCCATTTTCATTATTGGTGGGTTATCTCGTGTCTATTAACGGTATACATCAATGACCGGTAATCAGACGATGCCACATCAGGTTTGACATCAACACCTTTATTTGCTTGATAGGGCATGCACCATTGGTGATTTGTGTAGAAGACCCCAAACTTCAGTGGCATTCAGTATGCTACTCATGATCGTGATTGTACTTATGAGATGTCGTTTTCATACATCAGCAGTTTGTACCTTCAATTTGCACCAGTAGTTTCCTTTTCAGCAGGAGACCATATCTTACTGTATATGGGTCATGGCTATGATCGCCTATGACATGTATTCACTTTATACTGCCTATTCATGGTCATTTTATCAGATTGTTGTATTGTACCGACATGTATTCAGAGATATCATTGTATTATGACGAGCGGGCTACTCCTTCCATTTGTGTTTCCATCACTCCACTTCTGAGATTTATAATGTATTTCGGTCATCGCAGTACCTTCTCTGACCTCACACATTAGGGGGCATCTGTTACAGCGTAATTTCCCACCTTGTGAGCATCAACACTCTTTGACCTTCAATATTCATTTTAGAGACTCATATCCACATTTTGTCCTCCAAGAACCCATTGTTCCCTATTTTTGTTCATGTATGCTAGCTATTCCACTATAGCCAGCGTATACGCAGGTTGCACCAATGTAGCCCACGTACATCGAGTTAAATGGTAAAAAACAATAGAAAATTACTTTTCACTCCAAAAAGCGGTCTTAGGGTGACCTTTGGCCCTCCATGTACTCCTAAAACGACTCGATTCGACTTTTCACCTACCTTTGGAAGGCTATATATTGAGCTCTTATGGGGCATGGAAGGAGGAGGAAAGAGAGAGCATAGAAACTCTACTGGATTTTTGTTGTGACTTGAGTCTACATCCATTAATCCTTGTTGTTGTGAACCTCTTATGTTCACCTACCAAACTCCTTTCATAGTTTGAGTTGGCCATTGCATGGGGGATTGAAGTGGTGGAGGCACAAGTGGAGGGACCTAGTTCTTGGTTCAAATGGGTCGTCGACAAGAGGTCGTATCATGTATTTCTTGTTTTCATTAATAGAAATACTCATTTTCTCGTCTAATTGATCTTGTAAATGTTTGTTTAATTACATTGGGTTACATTTGCTTATTATATCATGGACCAAGCTATTGTTTATGCTAATATCTTTCACATATTATATACACTTGCTTGTATTTGTTGTTGAGACTAAGCTGCATGTTCAAGTGTAGATTTGGAAAGCTCAATGGAGATCTACTTCGAACATCTGGTTGAAGGTTGGTTTATTATCCACATCTTAGCATTTTTATTATAATAGCATTGCATTGGGAATTGGGTTGATTTCTGGTAGTCATCTGTTTGTTGTGGTATGCCCCTAGCCATAGGAATGTTTTCTCTGTAACAGATGTAGGGAGTGAGGGATGGAATGGAGGGGCATATAAGATGTCTTATAAAATGTGTGTGCATTTTGCATCTTATAAGCTACCCTAATGCTACCTAAACCCCTAACCCCCCCCCACCCTGATCTCTATCTCTTTCTCTCCCCCAACCCCCCTCCTCCCCCTCGCCCCCCGGCTCTCTCTCTCTCACCCACCCCTCTACTCCTCCACCTATCCCTAACCCCCACCCCTCTCTCTCTCCCCCAACCCCCTAACATCCTCCCCACCCTCTCTCTCACACACACACACACACCTACCACTAACGCCCCTCCTCTCTCTCTCTCTCTCTCTCTCTCTCTCACACACACACACACACACTTACTAAACCTCTCTTTCACTCTCTCACCGCCTTACTCCCCCTACCTTACAAAACACGTGCGCATTTTGTAACTAAAAAATGCATGCACGTTTCTATATGCGTAGCCTGTGTGACAAATAACCTTCCATGCTCAGGCTCCTACAGTGCTAGTGTCAAGGAACGCGTACACATTTTGTTTTTGCAAAACGGAAACGTGTTTCACAAATATTCAATTGCATCTAAAAGATCCCTCAACTTCATGCGAGAACCCACTTATAACTCCTTTTACAAATTTGTGCTTGTGCTTGCCTTATGACACCTTATATCTTCTTATAATATTTTTTTATACATAGATACTACTCACGTTAACACCTTATCTCTCCAAATATAAGATGCACTCTCTTTGAAAAAACTATAAGATGTTGTCTCTATGAGTTATGGAGACCGTTCTTATCCCTTTCTTATACATTATTATGAATATACATATCCATTACATTCGGTATCAATGATTGTGACAAGCCTGCTTTCGCCTTAAATTCTTCAATGACCTTAAAAAATGGAGGGTGACAAACGTTGCCTTATTTCAAGTCGAAAGAGGATGTAAAGGTCACATAAGGGAAACACCGGTGTTAATCCCATAAAAGAAAACACAACAAAATAGAATCACCACCGGTACAAGAAGCAATGATCGATCGTTGATACAATTAATTATTCCATAGGTTTCTCCAGTCACAGTCATGGTCGTCTTATATCTCCCACTCTGGTTGCCAGTTCAAATCTAACATAGTTCTGCAACTTATGCTATATCATGAAGAAGGGAGGTGGAAATATTGAACTTGAACGGTAATTGATGTGGAACTCAACTGTTGCACCCACGCTCACACTACTGTAATGGATCAACAGAGTCGAACCGCAGAGTCACGGATCGATTTTCCTCTACCTTGGGCATATACTCTCTCACCTTTCCCTGCTTGAGCAAGGGAAGCCTTACTTATTGATGCTTGAATACAAATTGAATATCCTTCGGTCAGCCCAGAGCTCTTCTGACGCCACTACCAAATTGCATAGTAAGACTTCAGCCTTGTGATGGCTTTGCGAGTTTAGATAAATTTCTGTTGGTTTCCTTCACGTCAAGTTCACAAAACATAATATTTGTTCGTCGGGCGAATCGCGATTTCAATATGGTGAAGAGAAGTTAAGTTGTTCGTGCTTTTTCTGTGCTACCAGACAGGTCGCTCTGGAAATAGAGATGTGCTTTTTAAGTGGAACAGAAATTCCACGTCAACACAGTCAGCCGCAGTTGATGGACATTAATACTAATGAGATCCAGTGTGACTGGTAACAGTCGGTAATAATAATGAGATCCAGTGTGACCTCCACCGCTCGATAAACAACCACCAAAACGGCCCGCTTTTCCAGCGATTTTGGGATAAATACCGGTAAAAATTATTGTTGGAAATTGTTATTATAGGATTTTTGTAATTTCAGCAATTGAGATCGCCGGTTCTAGACTAATTGCCCAATTTTAAAACTATCTAAATGGCAGAAATTGCCATCTGAATACTCCAAATTATGATTTTTACAAGAATTCCTTTGCCAGATTTCGGAAACTGGCTATGTGATTTGGCTATGTGATTTGTTATTGAAATTGCTATTTTGATTATTCAAATTGCAATTTTGATTGCGAAAATGGAATTGCAATTTTGATTGCGGGGAATATCCAGAATATGCAATCCCAACAACCCAAAACTACCACTTCTTAACAATTCCAACTAGAATCAGCAGATTTTATCATTTAAAATATAGCTTACTGGTTTTGTTTATATAATATTTCTGAATTTTTGGGGGTAAGAAAATACTACTAAACAATTAAACCAACATTTAAACAATTTTCGCTACGACTTAGCCAAATTGTGACCACTAAAGTTCGCTCACTAGGCACAATGACAACATTAAATCGAGATCCAGATTGTGGAGGGCAGAAGCCTGTCAGCATGGAGTTTGAGCAATATTCCTTCTTTGTTCTTTATCTTAATTTCGTCCTCTATATCACGGTCGTGCTCAACAACTGTGAATGCTTTGCATTCATATCTCCCTTTATCTATTCAGATCAAACATCAATCATGCTAGCAATTCATTCCAGACAACATCCCAAGAAATCATCATTCCCATCTTTCCATTTTCCGCAAATGTCCTGGTTCAGTCACTAGGATCTTTAAGATTATTTACATAGACTACAATGCTCTGTACATTCAGTTTGGCTTTATTTAAACCCTCTGTAAATTTAGTTCGGCTCTCTTTTAGCATAAGCCTCTCCAAAGGATATGCGCTCAGTTTCTTCTTCGATTTCGGTTTGCGTGCCGGTCAAACGATTTCTTTAACGCCGGCTGAAATGGAGAAACTTTATCACATTCCAGGGTCACCTCGTTCTGTCTGTTTTAGAAGGTTATGCTCTAATATGCAGGATCAATCTTCAATCTCCAATGGAAGCACTAGCTTGAGCCTTGCTCATCCACCTCTCTCTTCAACAACCAGGTCCATGAACTCAATATGGTTGGGTTGATCACCTTCTTCCTCCTACGTTCTGATGACTGTCATGACATTAAGATTCACATCGTACTAAAATCACAAAGCAGAGATCAAACCTTAAATGAAAATTCAAATTGAAAGCAAAGATTATTATGTCCCCGACATTATGTTTTCGGTCAAGGGCATTAGTGGAGGCGGAGGATGTCACGAAATATGTGCCCAAAGGTCTACGCAAAGCTATATTTTTGGGTATTTTTTCTATTATTGCTTGAGGGTGATTTTTCTGGTCTAGTATTGGTAGTTTAGCTAATGACATCGTCTTGGGGCTGTGTGCCCCAAGACCTGGCGGCGGTATGTCATCAACAGATTTAAATGAGGTTGGTGGCCGATGGTTTGATGTAGTGTGGCAAGTGTCGTTTCAACTAGTAGATGGTTTAATGTTGTCCTTTGTTTGTAGTATGGCGAGCCAGTCATGCTCTATGTCTGCGCTTTCTCTTCTGTCGGCAATGAGGGACGCCCTTTTGGTTTTGCCAACCCTCTTCTTCGAGGTTCTTTCCTTACAAAATTCATGCGTGATTACTTTGGTTTGCTTGTTGCATGGTTGGTTATCTTGGCAATGGTGGACGGGTTCATTTATGTTCGACTTATGGAGTCGTGCACTGGACAGTGTATGGGCGCCCACATTTTCCGCTGTTTGTTGAAGGTATTTTCTCTGTGCATGGTTTTTCGCCCTGGTTTCACTTGGTCATTGCACTAGGTTATTTGTTATGGTCATTTTTAATGAGGGATCCCTTCGAGGGGCGAGCCTCGGAGAAGGGAGGAGAGTTTTATTCAGCCTGGGTGCTATTCTGTTGGATGCAATTTTGGTGTTGTTTTCGCATGGTGTTCTCTCAAACTGTTTTGTCGGTTCTTGTTTGGTGGAATTTCTGAGTTTCTTGCGCTGGTTGTGCCGTCCTGGTGCTGTATCGTCTTCAAGATGGTCTTGGAGGCTGGGATCTGCAAGAGAAAGTGTGCAGGTGTTGTTTCCTATTGCCCGTTTTGTTCTTTGGATGATTGTTGGTGTCTTGATCATTCGAAGTTTCAAGGGAGGTTGCTCCAGAGTGCAGTTCATTCTTCTTCTCAGTTTGTCTGTGTTTTTACCGTCGTTACTTTTTTAGGTACGCCCATGGATTTAGTCGGGATTTGTTGTCCGTGGTTTAAAAAAAATTCGGGTTTGGTCTCTTCACGTTTGAAAAAAAATAATTTTGCGGTTTTCTTATAGTGGTTTCATATTCTTTGTTTCAGAATTGATGTTTTGCGTTTGTTGATGCCCCACTATATCTTAGATGAATTTTTAGCTACTGTCATTGCCATGGGAAACAAATATTGGTTTCGTTAGATTAATCTCGTTTGTGTTGACATCTTGGAGGAATCAATGTCTGCTTCGAAAAGATGTCCTCGGGGATTTTGTAAGCCTAAATTCATTACTCAAAAATTGTGTAGTCCTGTTGTTGTCATATTGTTGCTCCATGTTGCTCATGTACTTATGTAACTTCCATTTATGTTGTGCTTAGAAGAATATTTATTGGAGCCCTATTATGAGTGTCCATGGCTATCCATTCAGAAAGGTGTTACAAGGCTTCTCAGTCTCTTTGTATCTAGTCAATAATGGTCCTTCTGGTATACATGTGTTGCTTGTGTTTTTGCCTTTATTAAGGGTTGAAAACAACCTGTTTTTTTCGTACTTAAGTGTTAATTGTGTTTGTATTGTTCTATACCACCCTCGGTGTCGTGCTTACATTATTTACTTTCCCCACCTCTTTTGAGTCGGCCTAAGAATTAGTGATGGCTCTCCTGCGGGAACCTCGCAATGTGTGCGGGATCATCCTAGGCGGTACGTCCTCTAGTTGTCTCTCTGAAACGAACTCATATACGAGGAAGTAATCTGAGGGGCAAATAACCCCAGATAGGGTCAAGAAGCTAATGCAGGGGAAATAACTGATTTTACTGTTATGGCGAATGTCAACAATCTAAGGTCATTTTATTTGGAGTGCTCCTTCTCACTTAGGGCAGCTCGGAACATGGAAAAGGTGGTCGGAAGAGGGTTTCCTTCTTAAGGGGCTCTTAATAGATTAGGTTGGATACCTCTCTGTTTTATGAATGAAAAATTAAGTAGCAAAATGCTGGTAGAGGAACTCTAGTTGTATGCTTGTTTGGCCAACTAGTTCAGGGATCACAAGAGTAAATTATATTGAACGGGTTTCATGGTAAGTTAGATTTTTTGAAGCTTGTAGATACACATTTGGCAACCTACTATATTCTACTTGGAGGTTGCTTTGAGATGCACGGAGAACTAAGTTAGATGGTCATTAGTGGCATGTGGATTCACTGGTCTGAGTCAAGTTCAAAGGTTGCTCAAGATGTTAAGGGCATGTTTCTAGATGTCACATTTTGGTTTAAGGTGAAATTCATTGGTGATATTGGACAACCTTTTTTTGATGTAATTTGACATAGAGACAGGGATTTGCTTGATGGTTTGTGATCATGGCCCATAGTTTCAGAACTTTGGAATGTTCAAGTATGAAGCTTCCCAATGTTCAAAGTTCAATTTGCATGGATGATACGAATGCTTAATTTGCAGCAAGCCCAATGCCATTAGATTCAGAGTATCTAAGTCATTTACAGATTGAGGTGATATAGTCATTATGTTTAGTGTTAAGGTAGTTAGGGCAATAGGAAATTTGCAGCCACAAACCATTCCAAAACCAAAGCATGGCCATGCTATAGAGCATTGCATGGGATATGCCAATGTGAGAGAACAGATTTTGTTGGGTTGTATCATAATTTAAATCCAACACTGAATCGTTTAGTTTCTTCTTCATGTTATTTTGATTCACTAAATAACTTGAAAACGTGGCCTTATATGGCATAGGCTAGATTGCAAAAAAAATGACTAACTATCAATTGGTATAGCTCGGATGGCATGTGAAGATCTAAATACTAATCCTATACTTGAATATTAGATGTTCTTCCTGAGAATTGGTATATTCTTTCTTATTGTTGGTCATCGGGATATGAAGTACTTCTTTCAGATTTGAAGAGAATCTGAGTAGGTTCATTACTAGTATTTGGGAATTTGTCAATTCTGCATACTAGATTGATTACTACTTTCATTGTGCCAGATTATTCTATGATGAAAGTTTTTTCATGGTCATTTGATATACAGTCCATCCATTCATTTAGAGGTGCCTAGTTGCTCCTTTCACCAACTAGAGGGTTCATGATATATCTCAAACTGTAGAATAGGTCATGATGAATGGCTCTTCCACACTTCAGATTTAATTAACATACTAAGTCAAGCACTAAAGGCACGGGTAATTCACTCAATGACTGCCTACCATAGCACGTTCGTTCGTGGCATATGAAACAATACCCCTAATTTCAGAAAATATTGGAAAAAACTTCTCTAAACCATTTTTTTTACCCCCTCCCAATATGCCTTCCCAATTTAAAAAAAAAAACCCTATTTTAACTATATATTGTATGTATCCATTTTTTCATTTACATTTTTTATACCCCTTTATATATCTACCTAGTATATTTCCATGATACCATGGGCTTGACTAAACCTCCCAAGGCCTGTAATAGGCATGAGTGGTTGGGTATTCAAGCCCCCAAGGCCTATCGAGGGCCTATAACAGGCCCTGGAGGCTTAGAGCCTCCCAAGGCACCCTGGGGGCTTGGATATCTTCATTATATACAAACAAGTGAATATGGGATAAGTAAAACACAACAATTTAGATATGTCTCAGATGTGGACCTCTACAACCCCAAGACACTAAATACAACTAACGACACTAATTATCGTCCCGGAAATTTCTAAAGCTCTTAAATCCTTCATTGGAATCCAAGAAGGCAGGGAAGAGTAGGGACAATTGATCTAGCAGATCCATATGATCTTTGGTGAGTGCACCCAATTAGTTAATATGCTTTCTACAAAATCACTAGAGTTCATGAGGATGTATCCCCTGCATACTAAGGACACAGGAATGGCATGGGGATATCATTTGCATTTGGCTATTGACTAAGAATGCCATGGGAATGTCCATTAGTTGTGGCAAGGGTCAGTCTGAGGCTAAATGAACTATATTGAAGTTCTTCTAATGGTGAAAGAGGGGAAGCCAAATTAGAGAAACAAGAAGCGGGAGTGCAACAAGAAGAGAGATTGGTGGAAACTCATGCCCAACTAAAATGCTGGCAGAATTTGCAAAAGCTCCTTTGCAAAATCCCAGTAGAATCCATTCTTCAATATGTGACCCCAAACAAAATCCAAATATCAAACCTGAACCACACCTGAACCAACACAATAGAAATTGATGACTAAATTAAAATGAATTAGCTATGTGAAGTAAAAAAATTAAAAAGTATTTCACTCATTCGGAGTGGGTACTTTAAATCATTCGAAGTGGGTACTTATGCCTCATCGACATTGGGATGGTAGATCTTATTCACAAAACCAATTGATGGTGATGAGTATGGCCCACACCCCTCAACTACCTCAATTCTATGTTACATTGTTTGTGCTTGCTAGAATTTAGTCTAAGTTGTAAACTTGCAAAACTCAGATAAGATTGGTGTCAAAGCCAAGTTTATTTCCCAGAAAATGAGGAAAGGGGGAGCCTTTTGACTACCAGTTTGTTGAGAGTGAAGAAACATTACTTGGAATGGAAAACAGCTCACTAGTGAAAACAAAATAACAACTTAGATTCTTCAGACCATGGGGAGAGGAGAGATCCCATTTCCGAAATGGATGAAGGAGACAGTCTTCAAGATACGTTGAACCATTTAAAGCAAATTCAACACATTCATCAAGAGATGAAAATTAGAAATCAGCTAAACCAGTAAGAACAGGTTCTGAAATTTTGAAGGCTATGCAAGTAAGAATGAATTTGGGAGGTGATGTTTCAAAACTAGCAACTAGAGTTGTGGCAAGTGTGGTTAATAGTAATACAACCAATATCACATCTTCTGTAAGTTGATGTTGACTCTCAAATCCCTCCAATTTCATTTCTTTTCAAAATAGAGAATAAAATAGAAATGCAACTATTCAATGGTATGCTTTAAATCTTGACAAAATAGATGATTCTACTATGGGCTCATTGTAAACAAGAGAGGAGCTCAGAAGGTGAAAGAGAACTCTTTGTCACCAATATACTAATCAAACGAAGAGATAGTTAACTGTTATGAAAATCTTTGAACCTTGCACCCAAAAAGGAGCTTGCTCTAATTGTCATTCAAACTCTTCATGAAGCTTGAACAAAAGCCATGTACCTGGAACTTCTGGAAGGCTGGAAGCCATGTGGAAGCACATCAACCCTTACACATGTATTGTGGAAAGCTCAAATAAATAAGCTAAGTGTAATCCACAAAAGAATGTGCTTGGCAATGAGAAGCATAAACAAAATTTGACCAATATCATCCAGAAACCTGAATCTGTGTATGGAGGCAATCATCCTCACAAGGCTTGTGAACATTACAAGTATGGCCATACTAAGAATGAATCCTGTCATTTACCCCAATTACTCCAGTATCATTGTTAAAAAAATCCTCTTTTGAATAAGGTCTATTTAATGTTGAGGTTGGCTAGAAAAGCAGCCCTTTCAGCACAAGCCTGACAAATAGATTTGGTGATTAGAACTTTACTTTTGATTCCAAGGGTAACCCATAGAAGTCTCATTTACCCAATTAAATATGACAAGCCATGCCCTATTGTGGTGGGAGAGACTTTACCAGTGACACAGGGAACAAGAAACATGTCTCATCCTCAACTAAGTAGAGTTTGGGCAAATATTGCAAAAGACAATCTACCATACAGGGTATGAACATAAGTGGGAATCCGGTGGCAATACCTTAGGTAAATACTATGGCATAAATTTGATGATTATGCCCCTAAACTCCTTAAGTAAAGAGATTTTGTTGCATATTTCTATAGAGGAAGAGATAGGGCTGCATAGTTATATTTGAAAGGAGTTTGCTCTATTTGACATTCATACTCTTCATGAAACTTGTACAAAAGCCATGTACCTGTAACTTTTGGAATCTAAGAAGAAGCATATTAAGACTTACACCTCTATTGCAAAAAGCTCATATGGATCAGTTATATGTGCTCCACAAAAGAAGGTCCTTAGAAAAGAGAAGCAGAAGCAACCATCCTCATAGTGCTTATGAACATTGTGTGAACATTACAAGAAGCATATGCATACTAAGGATGAATGTTGTCATGTACCTAAATACAAATTTACTATCCAAGTAAACTCTATGTAAATGAGCTAATTTGTTTGTAAGCTCATAATTTTCTAAGAATGTTTTACTCATTGGTTTTTATGTATATATTTCAATGATTGAAAATGTCACTTTCATGGAAGAATGGCCTGAGTACTACATAAAGGTAACCTGGGCTTTAAGTTATGGTTTCTCTCTCCTTTTGTGGAAAATAGGGTTTCCAACTTTCCACCCTCTCATTTTCAACATTTTATTTCAGATAACTAATCAACAAAACCTCTTTATAGATCTAAATATGGATTTGAACATGCAAACCAATCTCTGTCCTTTTGGCCAATCCAGTGGAGTCTTCTATCGAACCAAATTTTTTAACTATGATCACCACACATCCCAGAGGATATTTAAGCAACTTCATGAATGCAATAACCAAAAGAGCCATTTGGATCTATAACAAACCCTACAAGTTCAGCTTATGCGCATGCTACAGAAGGATATGTCCATTGAAGAATCCACTTAAAGGTCAAGACTGCACAACCACCTAACCTAGTGCATAGCATCTACATATCAAACCAAAGTTTAGAAATCAAAATGAAGGTGAGACTATTTGGAACTAATTCTTTACATAAAGCTGTTGCTATAGCTAGGAGAGCATAAAAACATGTTGAATTTTTTAAAAATAATACTTTTTGTTTGAGTAGGAGAGCTTCTGTACTTGATAAGAAGGCTAAGGAAGAGGGATTGAAACTTCAAAAATCCTTACTTGTGGCATAGGGATGTTATCTACATACTGTAAACATAGGCTTCATTATACTGTAAGCATAGACATCATAAGTACAAGCCAATAAAGGATTGAATGCTTTTTAATTCATTCCACTCTTCCATACAAAAGTGGTAATATACAATTTATGTAAACAACTCAAGCTAAGAGGCTTGTAATTGCCTCACAAAATTTGTGTTAATTATGGTGACACATGGATGGATCAAGTGACAACTCTATATTTGGGTCATGTTATCACCATCCATAGTAGCTAGGCTACCATGATGTTTTAGAGTAGTTTGTCCCAGACATGAGCTAGTCCTTAATTGAGATGAGCATGAGATGAGCCTACCTTTTTGTCAGTGATGATCAGTGGTAGAGTACAATTCGAGGCAGCCAGAGTTCCAAAGCAGTTTCATCAGCTTTCCCTCTGTCACTTTTGAGCCTTCATGACCCCTGAGAGACACTTGTTATAGCATGGTTTCACTTTAGCAGTGCAGCAGAGCAAGTCGCTGATAGATCTCCATGTGCCCAGAATGAAGGATTGAGGCTGTTGGAGTGCCCAGGTATGCTCTTCGTGTCCATATCCATGCCCAGAATTGTTTCTTAATGCCATTTCAACCCTCAAATTCAACCTAGTAATCCTCCAAACCTATTGTTGGTGGCTGTTAATCACTTTTCATCGAGTTGTTCATGCCCAGAATTGTCTTTTAACCCTCCAATAGATCAAGATATACTAGTGATATACTAGTCCTTCCCATGTGTATGGCACTCCCTTCTGTCTACTAGTTGTGAGTAAGACAAACATAATAGGACAAAAATCTTCCTCAACCATTTATATTGGGATCACCAAACCAAATATGCAAGAAAACACCTACGTTAAACATATTTAGTATCAATCAATTCAATTCCTAAAGAGGTCAAAATATTGTTTCTCTTTATGTAAAATATGGTATTCCATAATGTATGTGTAAAAACCAAATCAATGAAAAAATTCTTACCCTTGCTTTGCTTCAATGTCTCTGTTGAAGTCAATGTTGGGCTCACAATCCAGCACTAAGGCTGGAACCTGAAGTTGACATGTTTGCATTAGAAGCAGTCAATTAGAATCATAAAGTATATAGCAGCGTTAGAACCCAAACTGTTTATGAATATTACATAGATCAGTATTTGGCCTATCTTCTGAATATTGGCATGTACATGTTCTCCTTGCAAAAGAAATGTGCGGTCCCTGATCTCAGGGTGTAGAGACCTATCAATATCAAGAGGTAATTGCCTCACAAACAACAACCCACGATTTCCACATTGAGCAAGGAAGTGCTACAATATAGAAATGAAATACCAAAACAAAACAAATTGCAAGATGAAAGCAAACTCATTCGAGTTCTATCAAAAAGAAGAAAATGAAAGTAGGCAAGAAGCGACCCCAAGTAAGAATTCATTTTCAGGTATTCTTATCATCCTTTGGAGTACAAGAAAATTGCAGTTCACGTAATCCTATTTAATATATTGGTACAACCACTTAATACCTTCCCCATATCCCATGTTTTGAACAATATTCCACATAAACACCTTAATAGGTCGTACATTAGAATATGACAAATTGACCTTCCCTTTACCATTGGTGTAATTTGCAAGGCCTAGGTAATAACGAAGTTCATCTTCAGATGTTGTTGCATATGGTATGTCTATTTTGTTTCCTAAAATTTAAAAAAAAAATTACATTGGTCAACGAATCATCTATAAGTAGTGCTTCTAGCTCCTTCCATGACTCTGCAAAGTGCTCTTTATCAGTGACATCTACAAGGTATACAACATCATCCACATGTATTGATAAGAGAAAATTGTATCAGAAAACCTACTCATGTCCCCAAGTAGTCAAAGGAGTACATACCGCACCCAGTGCTTTCTACACAATATTTAGCATATGACCAAGAATATGAAACGGGTTTGATATAAAATTATAAACTAAACAATCATTGCAGTTTAGCTTTGGTAAAATGCAAATATCTTAGGTACATCATATTCAATTACAATTACACTAATTAAAAAAATTAATGAATGGTTTACATAGTTCAAATTCTACTAATGACAGTCCATAAAGAATATTCCATCATTACAAGAACCATAAACACAAGTAACATATCAAATTAATTTAGCAGGCATTCAATTAATAGGAAAGACAATGATTAAAATATTAGGCAACCCTCCACAGATAGTGCGTATTAATTCACTTCTACTGAAAATCAATCATTAACAATACACCATCTCTCTATCATCTCCGGTAATAAGCACATGGATTTCAATGTCCTTAAACCATTGCACAATTGATGAATTTAATAGAAAAAATTCATTTGCGTGGAAATTATTTAAGAATCACTTGGATCTAATGAAAATTGTACTCACTAAAAAGAGGGATGGTTCTGTAGAATGAGCAATAAATAGAAGGGGGCCTTCAAAATGTGGAAAAAATTGTTTCTCGCCAATCTCCAACTGCCATATCACAAGAATGTCTTCCTTTGCACTTAGAAACATGTAAACAATATCACTTAGTTAAACACAAATTAATGAGATCATAACCATATTGTAATTTGGGTCAGCACAAAAAAGTATAAGAACCCTTTGCATTGAAAGACATTAGTGAACTAGGAAGGCTTCCTTATAATTGGGGTTTGGGAATCCTTTGGATATCAGGGGGTAAAATATTTTAGGCCATTTTTAGGGCGTCAACAACATGATGAAGTTATGAGGCATCTTTTCTAGGCACACTTTGAGTTCAAGTACAAAGAAATAGTCTAGGCACTCTGAGATGATCCAAGACTGCCATGGAGATTTCTGAATGGTTTATGGTATATTTCAAACCTGTGCATAACATGGTTGTGTAAGAAAACATTTCTAAAAATTTTCTTGAGGTCTAGGTATGTTGGGTCTTCAAAGAATATTTCTGGGCACATACGACATCTACAACATCATGGAATATATTGTTTTCGGGGCATTTGTGCAACACGTGGACCATTTTCTAACTTATTGGCAGCTAAAGAGCATATTGTGACAAAAGATCATTTATCGAACTGCCAATTACCAGTCCATTATATACAAAGAAACATGAAAATTTTCCCCAAGTAGACAATGTGGCAGGGAAGAGCTATTTCTCATGCTTTTCATGCAAACCTCTCAAATAATCTAGTGACACGCTATTTTATTCTCACTTTCTTATACTCTTTTACGCAACTGCAAACATCTATGGCATGTGTTTGGACTGGCCCTCAAGTAAATAAATCCATCAGGAACAAGCCCAGGTAAAACAAAAACAACTGGATCAAACCATTAATCATATATGCTAAGCTCCATTTCATTCATCCATTTTGCCTCATGTACAGCTCTCACAAACACCTGGTATATTCAAGACCAGTGAATTTGTTTCTAATTTCTTTTTTCCAATGCTAAAATGTCAGCAACTGCACTAAAAGGTGACTAAAAGCAGACACTAGAACACAAAGTAGTGTGGAAAAACAAAGAATGCAATTAGACTGACTCTTAACATGGAAGATACTACAACATCAATTTGCTTATACATTTCATTGTCTATATTGGACAGTAATAAAAATTAGACCTGAACAAAGTATACAATGAAAACAGTGCAGAATTTAAAAGAGTATGGACGGTAGATTTCCAATCCTCCCAACCCAAACTGTAATAAACAAACATAATTTTCATCTCTTTCAACTTAACACTCCATTATTCACTACGTTAAAGTTGGTCCTCGAGAATCATCAAATGCAATGTAAAGTAACAACATGATAAAATAATGTACAGTAGATATCAACAGTAAATAATCATAACCAATATTTGAATCAACCATATACTCAGATTTTTCAGATTTGATCTTGTCACCGAAGGGACAAGTCAATCTAGACAAACAATTTACGTACCTTGAGAGAGATCCAGAGAGGGTTAAAGCAGAAGCATACTGACCCAAACTTCTTAGTCAACAAGCACATTCATACCCAGTACAGTCATGTTGATAAAGGACACACAGTCATGATGGGTAAGGATGCAGTCACATACTGCAGAGACACACAGGCATACTTTGCATAGTCATGCTTGAAAAAACATAGTCCACCCATAAAGTGAAACTCACTGTCATGCTGGGGAACACCCCACTGTCCACACAAGAAAACAGGCTCATGGTCACCTCATGGTCACGCTAGGGAAGGTCCCACAGTCCACCCGAGAAAACAGATAGGGTATTAAAACATTAATAAACATAACCTATGGACCAAGTAAGATACACGTAAGATAAAGGATCGTGAGTCAACCAAGGGGGCCACAACAAAAAAAACCACAAACCCACAAGGTCAAGGTGAACTATATAAGGTGGACAGGAAACTCCTTTATAGGACCAACAAGACCAATAATCTTTTCTCTCTCTCAAGGTACACTATTTTATATATTTTTTTCATCACTGTATAAGATTCATTAGTTATAGAAAGTAGAACCCACGTAGAACCAAATAAACAACTTATACAAGGAAGAGAAGTGAAATCCATAAAAAGTAGTTAGCTTGGAAACTGCAACTGCAACTGAAATACATAAATAGGCATCAAAGCAACTTCAAACCATCTCAAACGGACATAAACCATGACAAACGATGACAAAATAGTACTAGAAACAAAATAGTATCATTTTAACTAGACAAGATAAGTTTAAAGCATAATTTTCATCTCTTTCAACTTTAACACTCCCTAAGGTCCTTGTGTTAAAGTTGAAAATCATACAAAGATAATAAATAACAGCAGTATTAAATCCAAGTAAATCTAACTCAAAGTACAAAGAAAACTAATACGATAACCGACTATGAGAGTTGAAACCTTCCTTATACTCAGCTTAGCACACCCAAACAGTGCAGCAAAGATATCAGTCCACACAAGTCCAAACGCATAGTGTTGATCTCTTTCAACTTTAACACTCCCAAATGTCCACATTCAAGATTTTTAAAGTTGAAAAAGATGAAAACTATGCTTTGAACTTGTCTTTTCTCACTCTTGTCTAGTTACAGTTGAAAAGCATACAAAGACAATAAATAACATCAGTAGTAAATCTAACTCGTGTCTAACTCAAAGTACAAAGAAAACAATTAATATAACCCACTAGGAGAGTTGAAACGTGGTTGAAACCTTCCTTATACTCAGCAATATTTTTTTAGATCAGATCTTGTCTATTAAGAGACAAGTCACTACAGGATCAAAGGACCACCAAAGGACATACCCGAGAGAGAATAAATTCAGTTACCTAGTTGACAAGCAAGGAATCCCTAATTACTAGAGCAGCAGAGCAAGGAATCCCCGTGGCTTAAGCAGCTTTAAGTGGACTAAGATCTATGTTTCACTATGTGAGTGTTTGGGTCTACTTAAAGTGAACCGTATGGAAACCCCAATTACTGGAGCAGCATACCCAGAAACAACAAATAAAATATCAGGTAATGATGAAATTGCACACACAAAACATGCACAAACCAGATCTCTGTTTGTAGCCCATACAAATCCCATGGCTTTCGTACACTCAAATAGTGCAACAAAGATATAAGATCACTCACGTATGAAACCACGGGGGTGTCGCTGATGGACCAATACCATATCACGTTCATTCATATTAGGGGCTTAATAATTATAAAAAAAAAATATATTGGGAAAGTTATAAATCGTTGTAGTATTGTTATATGTTTGACAAATTCTTATAATTTGGGGCAAATTCAAACAGATAACAACATTGCACTGATTTATAACTTTCACAAACAATTTGCATTCACATCAACATTTCGTCAGACACATTGGAAACATATGGGGGTATTAAATAAACATGAAAACCTAAAAATTATATTTCCTATATATTAAGGAGCTCAGACTGTGTTGTGGGTCAACATAAGATCAAGAGTCAACAAGAGGGGTCAAGAGTGGGTCAAGAAGATGAAGGTGTCAAACTCGTGGTCAAACTGTTATATTCTCTCTCAAGGTATCACCAAGGTATATAGTCCATAACTTATAAGTGTTCCAAACCAAAAAAGCACATTTTATCATCACTGTATAAGGAAGGTCCATACCATGTCCATACCCACTCCATACCACAATAGGTGCACACCAGTGAATTTTATAACAAGATATTTCCACACACTAGCCATCTTTCGAATCAACAACAGTCACAATTTCCTAATGAGTTAATATGCACTCCACACAAACATGACTAAATTAAAGAACACTTCCACTGGAAAATTTTAAGATATGAAACCATAAACATCGAATGGACTATCAAGATTTAAAATTTAAAATTTCTCTGATTTCTCAACTTTGTTGTCAAATGTTGAACTATTACCATCAACATTGTTGCCAATAATATCTGAAAATACATTTTTGCCAATTCCTGTACAACATGAGACTAAAAAAGAGAGTGAAAAGAGATACCTTTGCTTTTAGTAACCATACAAAACTTGGACTGTGCTATGCAGCTTCCATGAGCTAATAACACATAGTCAGCCAATAAGCTTTAAAAGCATAAGCAAAAGTGAAGCAAAACTATAAGGCATGCTAAATAACGTGTAAATAATGAGCACATCAAAATTAAGAGTGAATTAAGTCGGAGTTTCCCACTGCTTGTTCTATATTTTGGAAATGCATCTTCATACCTCAAGATTTACATGCATCTTCAACATAGAAACAAAATAGTATCGTTTTAACTAGACAAGATAAGTTTAAAGCATAATTTTCATCTCTTTCAACTTTAACACTCCCTAAGGTCCCTGTGTTAAAGTTGAAAATCATACAAAGACAATCAATAACAGCAGTGGTAAAACTAACTCAAAGTAGTAAATCTAGATAAAAAGCATACAAATACAATAAATAACATCAGTAGTAATTCTAACTCGTGTCTAACTCAAAGTACAAAGAAAACAAATATAATAACCCACTAGGAGAGTTGATATGTGGTTGAAACCTTCCTTATACTCAGCAATATTTTTTTAGATCAGATCTTGTCTATTAAGAGACAAGTCACTACAGGAACAAAGGACATACCCGAGAGAGAATAAATTCAGTTACCTAGTCGACAAGCAAGGAATTCCTAATTACTGGAGCAGCAGAGCAAGGAATCCCCGTGGTTTAATGTGGGTTTAAGCAGGTTTAATTGGACTAAGATCTCTGTTGCAATGTATGAGTGTTTGGGTCTGCTTAAAGTGAACCGTGAGGAAACCCCAATTATTGGAGCAGCAGACCCAGAAACAACAATCCATAAAATATCAGGTAATGATGAAATTTCACACACAAAACATGCACGAACCAGATCTCCGTTTGTAGTCGATACAAAGCCCATGGATTTCTTACAACTTAGCACACTCAAATAGTGCAACAAAGATATTAGATGACTCAAGTATGAAACCTCAGGGGTGTGCTTGAGGCCAGGGTTTTGTGTGGGTTTTGTGGTGAAGAGGCAAGGGCTGGCAGTGGGCTTGCAAGGTCCTAGTACGCAGATAAATCACGCGTTGGAGGCAACAAGAGACTTCATTTTGGGTCAACATAAGATCAAGAGTCAACAAGAGGGGTCAAGAAGATGAAGGTGTCAAACTCGTGGTCAAACTGTTATATTCTCTCTCAAGGTATCACCAAGGTATATAGTCCATAACTTATAAGTGTTCCAAACCACAACAGTATGTTTTATCATCACCGTATAAGGAAGGTCCATACCACGTCCATACCCACTCCATACCACAACAGGTGCACAACAGTGAGTTTTATAACAAGAGATTTCCACACCCTAGCCATCTTTCGAATCAAGAACAGTCAAAATTTCCTAACGAGTTAATATGCACTCCACACAAACATGACGAAATTAAAGAACACTTCCACTGGAAAATTTTAAGATCTGAAACCATAAACATCGAATGGACTATCAAGATTTAAACTTGAAAATTTCTCTGATTTATCAACTTTGTTGTCAACTGCTGAAAGGCATGCTAAATAACGTGTAAATAACAAGCACATCAAAATTAAGTGTTAATTAAGTCTGAGTATCCCACTACTTGTTCAATATTTTGGAAATGCATCTTCATACCTCATGCTTTACATGCATCTTCATACCTCGGGCTTTACATGCATCTTCAACATAGAATTGATTGGTAGGTCCAAAAATTTATAGATAGGGACGTCATCTTTTCCAATAAATATGCATAAAGCTTGAGCAAGTCCTTCAAGACCTAGTAGACCATAGCTGCAAAAATAGAAACAAGTATTCTTAGTTCAAACATTCTTTGGATTTGTGCTCAATAAGAAAGTCCAGATAAATTTTTATAAACCTTAGGGAAAATCTCTGAAATATTCAAGATAATTAGATAACTAAATAAAATTACATTTCTTTTGGATAAGTGTGCATTTGACAATGAATATATAAGTTCAAAATTAGCTTTTTCTTGAGTAAATGGATGAAAGAACAAGTGCACCTATTCCTCTCACAAAACGAGGAACTAGCTACTTGTGAGAGTAACTGTATGGAAAAACTCTACATCTGTGATAACGGTATGGAAAAACACAATTAGTAATTTTGCAATTGTAGTTCTTTCTTGTCTTGAAATTTCAATTTTTATTGTGATATCATCTCAATATAGCATTAATTTATGTCTACCAAATGATTTTAATGAAGTACTGCCATTAACTAGTTTGTACTATCTTAGTTAAAAGGAACAGTTGAGTTTGCGGCGAGTGCTGGAAACTTTAGACTAAAAAACATGAGGAATTTCTGTGATTGCAGTCACAACCCCAATTCAAGCAAATTCAAGTGCACAAAGATTCAATAATTTCTCTAGTCAAATGACCTCACTTATTTTAACATCCTTCAAAACTACAAATTGTTTAGTGTTAGGTAGAGACATGGAACCGCCTTCTATTAGTCTAGTTTGAACAAAAATATCTTATCCAAGAGCATATACTTTGAAAAGGATAGTGCATGACTCTTCAACAATGGCAATAAGAAACCCAAGAACACAGCAAAAAGATAATCTGAACCCTACAAGGCAGCAATGCACTCAATTTCAATCTTTGCATTTAAAGGTAATGCTGCAACTTGATAAGTCGACCGAGCTGGTGGAGGTGATGAAAAATATGTATGAAGAAAAGATGAACTAGGTCAGCTTTGTATAAAATCGCCCCCAAATACATAAAATCACTCATAATTGTTTCAGCAATCAATTGAAACGGGGTAATATTTGCGTACAAGGAAAAACTCGATGAGGTAGCTTGGACATTTAGAAACTGAGAATTCATATTTCAATATCAAGATAGACCAATCTGAAAAATTAGCATCACTGCATCTTGACATGGATCAAATTGTTTCATATATTAAATATTTACACGGGAATGATAGAATCAAAGAATAACAGTAGATTCCAGCTACATATATGATACCCCAGCATATAGATTGACCTCGAAATTGCAAAGAAATTTACTTTGCATGTGTTAGAACTAGTATTGGCATTAAAAAGCTCAATATATCTAATAATTATAAGAGTAATGAAATTTTATGTGGCAAACAAGAATTGATCATTAATGGAATAGGTTCCAACAGAAACCTCCAAGCAATCCTTCTACAAATCTGATAATGTTGAGTAGCTGATAATCCAGAATGTTGAGTAGCTGATAATCTGAGAATGTTGATTAGTTGATAATCCACTAAGCCTAAGTTGTGTGGGCCCACATGGAACAAAGTCTCTGTGTAGTATGACCTCAACAAGTCACCTTCCACCCAAAGATACACAGAGAACCTTATATATAATGACTTGTATTATAGATCAATTATTTGATATAAGTCCATATTTTGTATTAAGTTGACAAAAAATACTTTTGGGAAAAAAAGTCAGAATACAATATCAAATATCGATCTTTTTGGAGCCAATTATTTAGAATTAAGAATTTGTTTATCTCCACCATGTGGGGCTTGTCGAGTTGATCTTTTTCCATAGGTGAGAAAATTTCTAAAATCAACTCCTAGCAACTACACGAATACAAGGTTCAAAATGAGTGAACCATATGTAAGCTAGCAACCACATGAATGCAGCACAGGATGGATGGATGGAAAGATTGTGCCACATTTTATAGTATATAAAATAGATACCATAAATTAGAAAGCACACCTTTCTTGATTTGAAAAAATAATTCATTAAGAAAACATGGAGTAAGTAGCAATATCTTGTTTTCAGATTGAAAGCTATCTTTTGGTGTCTTGCAAATGAAGCACAAGGAAAACTCTCAATATAACAAGAAGCAATGGATAAGAACTACGTTGCGTGGGACCCAATTCAAGCAAAATCCACACAAATCCATTTAATACCAATGCAAGCACACAACCCTAACCAATTTTAATACAAATGCAAATCTAGCACATAGACCCATAAACAGTTCATATAATTATGGAAGTATTGCAACATGCTTTCTAACACTTTGATTGCCAAGCATCCAACACTTATTAAGAGGTGGAAAACCATGTCGCAGTTATTGCATGTGACCTTCCGTGTGAACAATAATATGTAACAGATATAATATGTAACTTGGAAAGCAATAACAAACACTTACATTGAGAGGCCTGCAAAAGTTTTGAAATTACCTTTGCTATAACTCTTGCTAGAATGAGATCATGTATGCTTTAATTCTCTTCCAAGGAAAGTGCAGCCTGGACTTCTTGCAAAAATAGGAAAAGGAGAGAATTAATGACCTTGCTTGTCGAATTTTTGGCAAAAAGAAACATGCCATCAAGTGAATACTTGTTAAAACAAACCTGAGTAGTTGTTGGCAGTTGAGGCAAAGTAAAGTGGCCTTGAGGACGATCCATTTTGTAGGCATGATGATCATCAATCCTGGCTGATATTTACTACTTCTCTTACTACTGTTGTTATTTATATGTACATATGTTATTTACTACTGTTGATATTCCATTTAATAATACATTTAGAAAACACATTTCAAGAAACACACATTCAGTTATATTCCATTTAATTATTGAAGTAGCAAAAGAAAGTATATGAAAACTCTAACATGGGCATGGGCACCAAAATTTGACAAACAAAAACTTGTTTCATCCTTTTAAAACTAATATTAAACATAATTGTTGAACTAGCCAACAATTCAACAACCCTCAAGAACGCATAAAGAAATATTTGACGATGGATAACTTCACATTGAGTTATCCCAACCGTTCGACATCTGAACCATTCACTGCACCTGAAGATAAGAGAAATTAAAATGAGTATAAAATGAGTATGAAATTGATACAAACAAATCAGCGATATTACAAAAAATAATACTTTATAAATAAGTTATAAGATAGTAGTAGAAAAGATAAGAGAAATTAGAATGTTTTGAAAAATTCACCGTATTTAAATTTTTTATGAAATACACAAAAATTATGTGGTCGCTTTCTTCTAACTTGTATGTGTCATTCTTGATATTGTATGATAGGTTTGTCGTTGCTATAACAGATTCAAGTTATATGAATAGATGATCTGTCAAATCATACTTGTACATGCGTTGCCCCTTTATTTTATTACCAACAACTTTGAATCTCAACACCTTCAGGCCTATCCAAAAGATCAATGTCATTATGGTAATCAAACACCCTATTACCATCCTTCTTTCTTATTCTTTGCACTCTTCCAATGTACCAAGTCCCACAAGAAACGTCGTGCTTTGTGCTTTGAGATACACCTTTTCTTGTAGTACGTTCAGCTACGGCTATAGACTCGCTCTCAAACAACACTGCACAATCTGATCCAATTCCGAAACCAATTGCAACACCCTTTTTGGGGGCCCTCTCATCTCGCCTGAAGTATACTCCATTCCTCACTTTAGTCAATCTATCTTTCAATAATGTTGGATTTCCATTCAATTGACTAACCAAACAAGATTTGTACATGTCCTTGCCATCAAGCTCCACTACTGGTTTGGTAGTTATGTTTACATGCTCATCAACAGAATCTAAAATTTCATCCAACTTGTGCCTCCACTCACTTTCCATTGTTTGCAATTCACTATCATTGAGTACCATAAAATACGAAGATTGGAATATGAATGTGGAATGACCCAGTGGAGAATTGTCAACTGCTTCATCCACATCTTCGAATGTTGAATAATTGTGATCCTCTATCCATGGTTTAAACCACAAAGAATCTTCTATGTGTCTTTTTGGTTGCATGCAAATACCTAGTAAAATTCCCTGTGCATCCTCCAATCCTATCTTGAGAGCTTCTATAATTTTATCATCTGTGGATATTGAATCATATTGTGACAAGACGTCACCTTCCTCTACTGTTTGTTGATGCAATTTATTCCAGATACTCATTTGTTTCTTATGAGATTTATTGAAACGAAGCCCTTGGGGATTCGATTCTTCTTCGGCAAATCTATTAAGGGTTCCAATAGCATGCAGTAAGTCAGTGAAATCATATGCCCTCTCTACTCCGACCATGCCACCTACTTTGCTAAAGAAATTGTCACATACATCTGACCCAGTCAAGTGCAATGCACATGGCAAGTTAGGGTATTGATCAGGAAATAATTTCATCAACAAAGCCGCAAAGTGTCAAGAAATTTTCACATCTTGATATGCCTCTCTACTAATGAAATTAATGTTTACATTAGTATTTGCTTGTTCTTTGACCCAGCATAGCCATAACGTGAAGAAATGATGGACTCTTGAAGAATTTTGCACCCTTTCCCAAAGAGTCAAACTAGAAGACAAAAAAATATCAATATAGTCAGCAACGATTGCTAGATAGGTCTTTGTACCCGATTTCCTCTCTATCCTGCCACCTGTACTTCTCATTTCCTTCAAGCACCTCTGGACATTCCTTGAAGCAATGCATTGTGCTGAACCTCAGTTTTGGCGATCAATCCTCTCTATATCCTCAATTTTAAGCCTGTGGTCATCCACTTTAAAATTGTTATAAACCATTCTTACATGGTTAAAACTAATCAACTCTTCTCCAACAATCAAATCTCGTCAACCACTAAACAAAGGATTCACTAGATTTTTTCCATTGTGGATGTAATCCTGGTCATGAAGTCCTGTTACTTTAAAGCCATCATACAACCCAGCTAGCCCCCACCCTTCCCAGGGAATTTGATATCTCATGCTTGTCGTTGAGTAATAATCCTTCAACATAAGCATTCTTCTCCTACTATCCCCATCTGAGGAATGACCAATAATAGGTCCTAAAAAATGTTCCACATGTTTCTTCCATAGGTATTCTACTTTTTCCCATTGTCGATGGACAAAATTTGCATCAAACCTATTGCACGTTGGATGAACAACCACAACCAAATGAGGAAGCTTCTCATGTAAAGGGTTTGCAATAATAACACGTGCATAATGTCCAATTACACAATTCTTGAAGGAATCTGTAATAATATCATAGCCTGCAGCACCCTCACCAGTCACCAACTGTCACCAATAAATGTGATTGACACTTATGTTCTTCTTTCTTACCACAAAAACCCACCAATGTATCGCTTTTGGCTACCCACCTGACATATTTTTTCACAACAGTTTCATCTTCAGCAAGGAATATCGGAATTGGGCCCTCTATACCATGTTTGGATTTATAAGAAGCATACACTTCTTTGATTGCCTAAAGAATGTACTCATGCTCCCATGGGATATATGTCAATGATTTTCTAGCTTGCCTTAAAGTCGTAGATATCGAAGGGCCATCCAGATTCAAGCTAATAAAGCTATGTAATCTAGGACCTCCCCATAACTTAATCATCTCATAAATGGATTTAGTGGATGCACTATATCTTCTCCCTGACTTTGAACTAACTAGGTTGTGAAATATATCTTGAACAAATCCCCAAACTACATCTTTACCTTGTAATTTTCCTTGCTTATGAGCCTCGCACACATCCTTGCAAAATTTGAACACATCGTTCCTTCCAGCAGATTCGAACAACTTTTCCCTTAGAGACCTCGTTCTAATAGACAGTGTAGCAACCTTTGTCCTCTCCCACCAAAGATATCGCATTGTTAATCTATGTGCATAATTTGCATCTCTTGCAACAATTTTGAGTTCAGTTTGAGTCAAATGGTCCAACCTTCTCCCTTTCCCTGTATCTCTCCCATGTCTTTTGATGTTGCTCCTTGATTCACGATATAAATGCATCCGAAATTCATCACAACTAGGTATCAACTTACAAAGATTGCATGTCAATGAATCAAAAGGGATTCATGTTTCATAAACCCTCTTGCAATGGATATGTCTGTATGTACCGTTAATACGGCATTCAACACCATAATGACATAGTGTTCTCTTGGTATGTTTCTCTATGGCCCACAATTTTCCACCATGTTGGTCATCCATTAGAACCTTTGTGTCCAATCTCTATCCTCTTCTATCAAGATAGGGATCCCAATACCCCCAACATAGTAATATCGGGGGAGGCAATTGTCCTAGAATAAGATGAAAAAACAAATTAGAAAATGATCTACGAACTGCTACTAACAAGTAATAACAAATAAAGTAATGTGAAAATTCAAATTCAACTTAAATTAAAACTTGGGTAATTAACACACTTGAATTAGAAGCATGTGAACTTGTAGAAACCCCATGTGATGGTGATGGTAGTGATGGGACCAAGAACTTAGTCAAACTTTGTTGGGACTTAACATTGGTAGGCTTCTTCAGTCTCCCAATTGTTCAACTCCTCAACACAACTATATCATGCGAAGCCTCATCTGTAGTAGTAGTGTGCTTCCTTGATTTCATCTTTTCATTTAGAGAACTGACAATATTACCACTTGCCGACACCAAAGAGAACCATCTATTGCATCGTGTACATTCTACTCTTACTTTTTTCTTGTCCTCATAGTTTGCAAGTGTTGCTTCCACCACCGTGAACAAATTAGGCTCTTGTGTTTGGTTGAAATCATCTAGAAGTTTGATTGCTTGATCAATCTCAAGTCGATCTCTAGCCACGATTGTCTACTTCGTTATGTTACATGAAGGAATTTCATTACTTCCCAACATTGAAATGTGGCGTTGATGGGATCCTGTTTCATATAATTGTTTTTTAAGTTACGAACCGTTCGCACTGCCAAGGATACTTCCCCCATTCCATAATCAATGCCACAAATTTCACAATGGATCTTTATATTAGGTTTTCCATTTTCTGAATATACCTTCACTGTTAGCTTCTCCTTGACAAACTCTTCCATTAAACTTTTCACTTTTTGTTCCCAAGATGCCAATACTTTAGGATCAACCACTACAACTTGTTCCACTGCCTCGGACACATGATGATTCACTTCAACTTGTTCCACTGACTCGGACACATGATCAACTCTTGGTTTTTTATGCATAGGTTCCTCCACATTCCCTTCAATGTTTTTAGGTATTGGCGTTCCTTCCATTACATGTGATTGCAATGATTCAAAAACCATTTTGTCTACTTTCCTCTTAATGCCTATATTTGTTGTTGTAGGTTTCCTTTTTTTTAACATAAACGGTTGAGATTTTTTTATATATATATGAAAAAAGGAAAATAGAATCAGGGTTACATAGTGTGTGAGCAAGCCCGCTAGTGTGCGACCATGGCTCTACATTCATCTTTGACCTTCTTACAAAATGTATGACAGACTGATGCCAATACAAAACGATTACATTGCTTCCAAGAAGTTTTTTTATCAGTCTTATATCTAAAAACCGAAATAAACTAACAGAGGATTACATAAATTACTTAAAATACGAGAATATTGCATAAAATTCAACTAGGACAGAGAGAAGAGAAACCAAAAAACAGCGCCAGGCAGCTTCAGAGCTCCACATCCATGCCACAATTGTTTTACTGAGCCTTTTTGAGTTCCTTGATCTCTACACTGATGCCTTGAACATTCTCGTTAATATTTTTTCTATTTCATGAATTTTCCTAGTCTAGGTTGTTCCACGCTCCTCATTGTTTTCCATTGCTATAGCCAGAGCTCCCACTTTTCCTCTGAGCTCTCGAACCTCCAAACGGGCTACTTGCTCCGAGATTTACATTAGCTGCAAGGTTTTCTTAATCTCTGAAACCTCAATTCTAAGAACATGAACTTGAGCATCCAGGATATCCAGGTGGTCATCAATCACGCTGAGAGAGGTCGCGTTTCCTTGAAAATCATTAGAACTAGGACCCTGAAACGAATCCCTGTTCGAACTTGAGGCTACTCCTTCCAAACCTCCTGACGTAGAGTATGGATGCTTCCTTCCATTAGATCCACCAATATTAGACGAGGCACCATGAACTTGTTCCTTGCAATACAGGCCCTCCTGAGACCCTGGCCAAGAGGGGAACCTCTTCCGAAAATCCAGAGAAGCACAATTCGGGATTGTTTTCATGTGATAGGGGTATCTAGAGTTTTCCATTTCAGAAATCTCAAAAGAACGGGAGAGATGCCAACCGACTCTACCTATAGCATGATATAACCTATTGCTTCCATGGTCGTCCGAAGGGGCAAGATGCATGCTTCCCATGTGGAGTCCATGTGAATCGTTCCTGTGAACATCCCATGCCTCGAGATCCCAAACAGGGTTTGCAACCATAGCATAATTTTTGGTGAAAATCCCAAACTGCAAAAAGGTGGTGACCAAGGCTTCCACCAAAAGGTTTACGAATTTTATCATAGTTAAGAGCTTGTATAAAGGGACTAGGCAGTGGGGAAAATGCAAATTCATGAAATCCGGGCTTTGTTGTATTCGAGGTTACTAACAAGCACACCCCGGTCAAACTTAGCTCCCTCATTTTCTATCTCATCTACTGCTCTGTTATTCGCTCTCAAGATGTCGAAAAAGATGATAGTGTTGAATTCAATGACAAGGAACTTTAAAAGGCTGTGGAATTTGGAAGCAGTTCTCTTTCTATTCGTAATCAAACTCCTTACCTCCCTAATGACAATCATAGAGTCACCACAAACTACTAAATCGGTGATGCCTTCCTCTCTAGCGATCTCCAGGCCTTTTGTTAGGGCTAGCCATTCAGCATTGTTATTTGTTTTTCGACCTATTCCACATGCATAGTTCTTCTTCTTGATTCCAACGGAGTCGTAGAGTACTCCACTCGCACCTGCCAACCCTGGTTCCAAGGACACAATTCTCTTCACCAATAAAAATTGCAAATTTCTCAACATCACTAGGATCCATCTACATATTCAAATTTACACATGCATATTAGTTCATTAATAAAACAAAGAGCTAGGAAGCAAGGTATGCACTTTCAATTCAAATCTCTAAAAAGGATGAAGAAATATTACTATCGGGATGAAACACCTTGAAACAAAATGTATTGTCAGTGGCTTATTCAAATAGCCCTCCCCAAACTAAAGAGTCAACTTCAATGTACTTGCAGAAGATCAAAAGGTCATCAAAACAAGAGATGAAAAAACATAGAAACTCTCCCTTCAAATGACGCTCATAATCATTAAATTTTTTGGTGATTTTTTTATGGGTTTAGCATATTTACCGATGTTGAATTATACTCAAAAAATTTCTGACTTTAATGATTGTTAACTGTTGAAGTATACTCAAAAAAGTTATGACTTTAGCACTCTAGGAGATTCCCTAAACACAACTAAGTTTCGAAGATAACTCTTGGATTTAATATTTTGATTATGAAACTAAGCTAGAAAGATTTCAGATTTGGATTATTGCATCTAGAAGAGGGATATTTTAGGCAATGTTTGCAGAGTCCCAAGCTGACAAGTTATTTTGTGATTACAATGTTGGTAGCAAGACATAGGACATTGGAAAGAGACTTGTGTTTGACGTTTAAATACTTTGGGCGGTTGTGGAGGCCCTAATTAGATTTTAAATTATGGTAAGTTGAAATCGGTTTTATGTTGTGCCCTCCTAGCAATGTATCTCCAATTAAATGTACCAAAGTTGTCCACGCATCAAAAGTAGATGAAAAAGTGCTACAAGATAAAAACACCCATCATTGAGACTCTCTTCCATGAAACTCTCTCACTAAGTAAATTTCCCCTCACACACTACGTGCTCATTAAATTGAAGGAGAATGTAGAACAAGTTCTCAATGATAAATTGTGTCATTCTCCAAGCTACTAGTTAATAGTCACCTTACAATTTTTTAATTCAACCTAAGTATATTTTGTTCCTTTGTTCAAAACCTAAGTATCACATGATATTAGAATGAACAAATATCCCTAAAATCATGAGAAGTAGAATATTAGTGGCTTTGGTTAAATGAGGTAAGCCAACTAGCTAGGTTGCATGGACACAAGTGTGTTTTTTATCCTCTGTGATGCTTAGCAGTTTGAGGTTAAGATGGATCTATTATAGCTATATAACTAGGAAAGGTGCATGAATGTGGATAGAGTTACATTCTGGATATAACTACATTGCCCTAGATATAGTTACATTATGGATATAATTACATCATTGTTCTTTACCCGTTTATTCTGAATTTTGGGCAGCAAGCACCTTAATTCTTGTAACAGCACACCATGTTGGGATGTTTCCTAGCATTTTTGGGCATTCTAGATATTTTTGGGTATGTTTTAACAATGCCTCAACCCTCCAAACAATAGTAAGATCGTTCATAGGTATACTGTGGGAATCTTCCTTGTAGTGGCATCTTTGATTTAGCCTCAACCAGCAAAAAGAAGTAACTCTGGGCAATTTTTAGGTAAACAACACCAATAAAGATCTTAATTTCTCAAGTTCCTAAAACTAAGCTACCATGATCAATTTCTCCACTTTTGGAACACTCAAATCCTAGGACATAATGTACATCTTTGTTACCTTCCCATACTCACAAAATCGATAATATTCAGTCTTTGTTTCCTTCATAATCCAATAAGCATTAAACTAATAGAACCGCATAACACAAGATAGGAAACAAAACTTTGTCTTCTTGGACCCGAGAATTTTATATTTACATGATCAATGAATTCATACTGAGTACAATTTGAATACTAGTGGGATGAATTAGTCACCTATATTGAAAATGGAATTCCCAATCAATTTCTACTAGAATGAACAAGGAAAATACACAAACTGTTGGCAGAAAATATGTTTTCCTTTACATGATGCTTATCTTTTTGTCTCATTAATTAAGTCCACCAATTGCAATTTCAAGCTGCAAAGAACACTTTCAACAGTAACTATATACACTCTCAACAGTGTTGCTAAAAATGCATTGTTTCACCCTAGAATAGCTCCTTGAAAATTCTTCCATGCAAAAATTATGTATGTATCTATGTAATTAGAGATGGGACAACGTGGGACAAGCCGAGTTTATTTCCATTTTGGTTATATATGTTTCATTGTAGATCATCTTGATAATCTGAGTTAGACATGGAAAAGAGCTAACACAAGCCCGAGAATATGAGTATTGAACTAAGGGAATAATCCCTCACATGTATTTCAATTAAGGGGCCTTGTATTAAGTAGTTGGTCCAAAATAGTATAGACAAAGTTCTGTCTTGTGCTTTGACACTCTATCTCATCTATAAAATAGGGATTTTGAACACTAACTGCAAAGAGTGGAATATGAATTTCAAAGATGCAGCTTCTACTACTCAGCCGACTGCTTATTTTGAAGACAAGGCATGTGAAGCTACAAAAGATGTTGCTGATGTTTCAAATCCTAAAATATTTCTCAAGGAAGGTTCAACATGAACCAAGGTTACTCCATTTAGATCAAGCCAAAGAGAATATGAGATTAAAGATTTAAGTAATTCAAGGGTAACTAGAAAACCTAGTTCTGATCAATTTGTGCAAAGTGAAGAACAATCCTTTGATGGTAATGAGTGATATTAGGGGATTATGTTGAAACTCATGCAAAGAATGCAGTGTCTCAGGAGAGTGGAAATTGGTAGGGAAATCAAGATAAAGGAAGAGAAAAGGCTCACAGTGAGTACCAATTGCATGTAGAAAGGACAAGTAGGATGGACCCTTATCAACAACATTCTTATAGAAGTAACCTTGAAAATACAACACCTATTACATTGTGTGAACACATTACAAGGGAAGAGAAAGAAACATTCGATGGTAAAGAAGAGAATCATCATGTCAGCGGGAAAGATAGTGATGTTAGTGACTCTGATGAGGAAATCACACCTTGGATAAGAGAAACAATGATCTCTCATACAAACAATCAACCATCAACTAGTTTTTATGATTCGATTAGACTGAACTCTAAGACTCATGAGGAGGTCAAATTAAAACGTGTTGAAGATAGTACAAATAGATTTAAAGACTTTAAATTTGATGGTAAAGCGGAGCAACATCATATTAGTAGGAAATATAGAGATATTAGTGACTCTGATGAGGAACTCACACCTGGGAGAACACCAACAATAATCTCACATACAAACACTCAAACTTCAACTAGTTTTAATGATTCAATTAGACTGAACTCTAAGAGTGCAGAGAGCCATCATAGATGTGACTTGTGCAATTAACATTCATAGGACAGTAAATCAAATGGATGTGTCCCTGACCTTATGCTTTACAATGATTGTTGGACATTTATTCCATACCAGATTTCCCCCAAGTATATTTCCTACCCTCGATATCAAAATTTTCTTGATCTAATGCAAAGTTGACACTCCTCGTGTCCCCATGAGTTGTATTATGTAAACTAGAATGATTGATGGGTCATTGAAAAAAAATACCCACAAGCTTGACATCTAATGCACAACATTTGGATTTAGTGTGTGAAATGAACACCATCATGACATATTTTAAAAGATGGAATGACAATGCAACAGTCCTTTTGTAGACCATTTTGTTTAGAGACATGTTCATACTCGAAGGAACCTCTTCTACCCTAAAATGAGCATGTATGCCATACAAGTTTAGTGAAAATTTCACAAATGTGATCCGCTTCACATTTCTTATGATAAGAATGCTAATTACCACAGAGATGTTCATCACTTGTCAATTCATGGAAGTGATCTTTGTAACTGCAGCTTCTGGGACACCCGTCCATGATGCATATTTTGGGACAATATATTTCATGAGAAGCGTGTTTTTCATGATCCTCAAGCTCAATCTGTATCAGACAAGGATTTTTGCAGCCTGGACTATGTTTCAATTGTGACAAGTTTAATAAGAGGTGTTACCCCCCATTTTGCATGGGTGACCACCTTCATCACAATCTCATCAGGGGAGTGAATGTGATGGAGATTGAATGATTTGGTCCTAAGAACTACAGCCTAGATGATGATGCCCTAGTGATGATGCTTCATGGAGTATGTGGATTATTTGACCTTGAACTAGGGCCTTGTTTGAAGCAAATTGGATCAGCAATGGAAACATTCGTTAAATCTAGGCAGTTTTGTGAGTTATGACCTGTTATCTCAAATTCTAGGCATACTATAGCCTAGATGATTATGCCCTAGTGATGATGCTTCATGGAGTATGTGGATTGTTTGACCTTGAACTAGGGACTTGTTTGAAGCAGAATGGATCAACAATGGAAACATTCATTAAATCTAAGCAGTTTTGTGAGTTATGGCCCGTTCATCTCAAATTCTAGCCATACTCCAGCCTTCAATTAGCAGCAATTAGCTCTGTTATGGCCCTTGAACAGCACTAAGAGGAATCTTTGGGTAAATATGGGCACATTGTGAGAAATTTTTTGGAAGGAAACATAAGTAAAACCTGTTTATTCTAAATTATGGGCAGCAAGTAGCTTAATTCTTGTAGCAGCACTCCATGCTAGGTTGTTTCCTAGCGTTTTTGGGCATTCTAGATAGTTTCGGGTATGTTTTAACAATGTCTCAACCCTCCAAACAGCAGTAAGGTCGGTCCTAGGTATAATGTGGGAATCTTCCTTGTAGTGGCATCCTTGATTTAGCCTCAACCAGCAACAATAAGTAAGTTTGGGCAATTTTTAGGTAAAGAACAACAATAAAGATCTTAATTTCTCAAGTTCCTAAAGTCAAGCTACCATGATCAATTTATCCACTTTTGGAACACTCAAATCCTATGACATAATGTACATCTTTGTCACCTTCCCATACTCACAAAATTGATAATATTCAGTCTTTGTTTCCATCATAATCCAATAAGCATTAAACTAATAGTACCACATAGCACAAGATAGGAAACAAATCTTTGTCTTCTTGGACATGAGTAGTTTATATTTACATGATAAATGAATTCATACTAAGTACAATTTGGATACTTGTGGGATGAATTAGTCACCTATATTGAAAATGGAATTCCCAATGAATTTCCACTTGAATGAACAAGGCAAATACAAAAACTATTTGAAGAAAATATATTTTCCTTTACATGATGCTTATATTTTTGTCTCATTAATTAAGTCCACAAATTGCAACTTCAAGATGCAAAGAACACTTTCAACAGTAACTATATACACTCTCAACAGTGTTGCTAAAAATACATTGTTTCACCCTAGAATAGCTCCTTGAAAATTCTTCCATGCAAAAATTATGTATGTATCTATGTAATTAGAGATGGGACAGCGTGGGACAAACTGAGTTTATTTCCATTTTGGTTATATATGTTTCATTGCAGATCATCTTGATCATCTGAGTTAGACATGGAAAAGAGATAACACAAGCCCAAGAATATGAGTATTGAACTAAGGGCATAATCCCTCACTTGTGTTTCAATTAAGGGGCCTTGTATTGAGTAGTTGGGATAAAATAGTATAGACAATGTTATGTCTTGTTCTTTGACACTCTAGCTCATCTATAACATAGGTGTTTTGAACACTAACTACAAAGAGTGGAATATGAATTTCAAAGATGCAGCTTCTACTGCTCAGGCAGCTTCTTATTCTGAAGAGACAGCATGTGAAGCTGCGAAAGCCAATGTTGATCTTTCAAATCCTAAAATATTTCTCAAGGGATTCCCTACTCAGAGTGTTGCTTGGAGAAGTTTTGTTTTTATTGTGAGCTAGTTTGGTGTTAATGTGTTGAACTATATTTCAAGAATATTGTGAAGTAATAGGGTTTGTCATTAAGTATTGTGTCAGACAGAGACACAAGGTTCACTGGGAAGATTTGTACAGAGTTGTTCAAGCTTGTTGGAACCAAGTTGTTAATGAGTTCAAGTTATCTCCCATAGACCAATGGGAAAACAAAATGCATAAATGGCCTTTTGGAATACTACCTTAGGCATTTTGTGCAAGTAGATCAATCAAACTAGATAGAGTTTTTGGATGTCGCCCCGTTCAACTACAACATGAAAAAGCGTTCTGCAATGGGATAATATCCATTTGAGTTGGAAAATGGGCACCAACCATTGGCTACAAACATAGTTTTGCAAGGCTATTATGGAAAAAACCTATCAGCCATGGGATTCATGAAGGAATGGCATGGCAGGTTGGAAATGGGTTGTGTTCAACTAATAAACACAACTAAGAGGATTAAACGATGGGAAGACTATGATAGAAGGGAACCATATTTCAATGTGGGTGACATGGTCTTGTTGAAGTTGGGAAGAGAACATTTCAAGCCACTAAGTGGCATGGCTAGTACTTTGCTGCAATGGTTTGAGGGGCCATTCAAGGTACTTGAGAAGATAAAAAAAATGTAACCTAACGATTGGAGCTTCTAGAGCACATGAGAGAACATTATTTGGTTCTCCATATCTATCAGTTGAATCCATGTAGATTTAATAACAATGATCCAAGCCAGGTCAAACCAACCCGATCTCTTGCAATGATAGAAAACGGGCTAGAGTTGGAGGTAGATAAGATACTTGCACGCATGATTGCATATGATAACATACTTCAACAAAAACCAAAGGCATGACTACTTTATTGTCTATAAGGATACACTCAAAGAGAAGAAAAAATAGGAAAGGAAAGAGGCATTGTGGCAATATGAGGACAAAATCTAAGATCTTGAGAAGCAGATACTTGGGGCACTTCAACAAGTGCTAGTTGGTGGACATTGTTGGGATGGAAATAGTTTTGGTGGGGGAGGATGTAAGACCCCCAGTGATGACTAATAGTAGGCATGTTACCGAGAAAGTATGGAAGGCTACCAAGATGGGTGCAACGCAAGAAGTTTCCTATTGATGAGACGAATGGAGTGGTGAACCATTAGTGTGGCTTGTATGGACTTGGGATTCCTTAGGGCATGACTCAACCATGTGGACCCAAGGGAATTGATCCCTCCATAAAATGTGAGATGACCCTTTGTTGGATTGATCAGACGGAGTTGAGTGCACTAATGGACACTCATCTAACGGATAAAATACTCAGAAATGAAATCTTCGGACCTTGACAAAATAGAATCTTCAACAGATATGCATGATGACAAATACACACAAACCCTCGACCAAACTCCAAAAGAATATATACAAAAAAAAAAAAAATACAGCATAATACAAATAACGTTGCAGAAGCCAAACTTTGTTGGTTAATTGAATGAATTATACAACATACCGTTGTTCTCAATCTACTCGTAGCCCACTGAAAAAAGAGCCAGATGAACTCCACGCAGCACAATAAATTGATAAATCACTTTCCTCTTCCCTCGGCCCTTGCCTCTTCACACGGGGGCTTCACCACAAAACCCTGGCTTCCTTGCAAGCCTTAGCCTCTTCACACAGGGGCTTCACCACAAAACCCACACGCTGCGACGTGATTTCCACATGGGGGCTTCACCAAAAACCCCACAAAATCCTGGCTTCCTTGTAAGCCTTTGCCTCTTCACACAAGGGCTTCACCACAAAACCCACACACCGTGACATGATTTCCACACGGGGCTTCATTACAAAACCCTGGCTTCCCTGTAAACCTTTGCCTCTTCACATAGGGGCTTCACCACAAAACCCACATGCCGCAACGCGATTTCCACACAGGAGCTTCACCACAAAACTCACAAAACCCTGGCTTCCCTACAAGCATTTGCCCCTTCACATAGGGGCTTCACCACAAAACCCACACGCTGCTACGACGCGATTTCCCTAATTTCCCTGCAACTCTCACACAACTCTCATTGCAATTTCAGGGGACATTAGGTATCCCATCAGTATAATATATACCCCAACATATTGTGTATTTCTTAATTAAATAAAATAACCCTAACCACCCTTAATATATAAGCAATATAATATTTGGGTTTTCATGTTTAATTAATACCCCCAATATGAACGGACGTGGTATTATATTGGCCCCCTAGTGAAGCCCCCATGACTAAAGGGGAGATAGATCTCTGACTTCAATACACATTGACTTTATATTTCATTTCTTGATGCATTGGTTGATTGTCATTACGCTTCTTTGTCTCTGTTTATGACATCTCTTTGGAAGACTTAGTTAATTTGATATATATTAAGGATCTCATAAAAGTGAATTAGTCAGTAGTTCTTGCACTAATATGTATAAGCAAATCATACATCTTTTAGGTTCTCAATCTCCCTAAATAGATAACATAAGATCAAATCTATAGGGATGGCAACACTTTATCCTCTCAATAACTATATATGATGTCTTTTTTTTCTCTGTTTTTTTTGGTCTTGGTCGAGTGCCACTTGATTTTCCCCTAGAAAGGTATCTTGATTATTGAAATATGATTGCTACAAAATTGTGGTGTATGAAAAGTAGGGAAGCTATACCTGCAACGTTCATGGCCAACTTTCAGCTCAAGATCCTTTGTCATTTTCCATTTACTATATGAGTAGATTGTCTAGTAATATAACTATTTATGGTTACACATTATTGCTTGGTTGAATTTGCACTTGTTGCGAGGAGTATCTTAGGATAGTGATAATGTCCTTATCACTAGCAACTACACACCATCAAATTTTATATTTACAAGTTTCTAGATTACATTGTTCTACGTCTCATTTTGCTCATTGCTCTGATTCTATTCTACATGCAATGTGCAGGGACATATGCTTCCAAAAACTCGGTCAATGCCAATCAATTTAATCTCAAGTGTGCCTTTTGTTATTTATATGATTCTGCCTGCTGTGAGAATGGTCACTTGTACTTTGTACATACATAAAAAAAACAAATAAAAAAATCCATTTTGGAAGACACAAAAAAGAAGACATCTTATACCACTTTCAAAGAAAATCTTCAAAAGTCTCTTAAGTTTGACCTACTGTTCGAACTATAGTTTTCCTGTTTTTTTTCATGGATTTTTGACACACCAAACAGATGCAAATGCCATTGCAAATCATTGCACATTATATTCTGTTGGCAATTTTGAAACTTTTCAATGACATTTCCATTGCAACTATTGACATTTGCAAATGAAATGGCATTTTTCCTTCATACAGATGCTTCTATGTCATGATCGCAACAACTTATGTTTATTCTATATGCTTTGACTGTGATACATTGCTTTCAATAAAAACAAAAATGAATGGTACAAGTTATATGAGACTATCTGTTCGATATTCCCTTGGTTATGGTATATTCCTTCAATGAAGCCAAAAATGGATGCTATAAGTATTATGTATTACTTCTGCGATTACTATTTCCAATGCAACACTATGCAATTTAATTCAAGAAATTGAAATTGAAATTTTAATTTAATTTAGCTCTTGAATTCTGTGTTTTGTATTCAATTGTGTGTTTTCTTGTTTTTTAGTATGATTTTGTCACAATAATATATAACTGCATCTGATCTTTGCAACACAATTGGCATTTCCTCAGGCAGAAAGCAATTGACATAATCTCATACACGTGAATATCAACCATAACATCCTCTCTCTTGTTGCCGATCCCTTCCCTTGTAACAACAACTGCAATTGTCGGAGACATTACCACTACGTCGCTCTTGTTACAAATTGAAATTATAACAGTACATTAGCCACATGATTTGGCGGCAGCAAATCCTATGTTTGAAGTTGTCAAGCGCTTTCAGTCATTAATGGCATCCTTCCACGAGTCTATGTCCCAACTTTGCAAAGACAACAACAGTGATTTGTGATCACTCCATTAGATCATGAATGCTTCAAGTCCATACCACTTGATAGAAAGAAGATAAACAAGAAAACTAAGAAACCAAAATGGCCCAATCCCAAACAATTTTCATATTCACTAATAATATATTGATATAAGATTTACACATAACCACCTTACAAACTGAGTTTTCCAATTCTCATTTTTGAAACTCCTCTTAGAAACCACAATACTTCCCACTACCACCTACTTTTTTTTCGGTCTTCATTGCCTATGGGATGCAACTGCTATCACCATCCCATTTCCTAGCTTTCTATGCGATATAACCAAAAGTTTGTTAGGTGAGATTAGGACTTTATGATTAGGGTTAAGTTGCTAACACTGGACATAGAGGAGAGAGATTAATGCTTGGGTAGGGGAATTAGGATAGGGAAGTTTGGGTTTAGGGTGAAGGAAACTCGAAAAGGTTTGTTAATTTGGTTAAGAGGATAGCCATTATCTAGGAGGGCTTTACTGAGGTGGGATCTTTCTTCATTTAAATGTTGGGGATTATATATGCAATAGCTCTTGTAATTAAGTTTTTAAGAATTGTTGATTTTTGGAAAGAGTGGTGGTGGGAATGAGTGTGCAAGTATCTATCAATCTGGATCTTTTTCCAGTAAACTTGATGAGATAGGGATCAATCTAGCTGACGAGTGACCAAAACATCAAGAAAAGGTAGAGAGTTGTCTTGTTGGATTTCCATGGTGAGATGAATGTGAGGGGAAATCGTGTTTAGATGAGTATGAAAGTTATTAACGGGGGATTGGCGATGTGGTTGGATGACAAACATGTCGTCAATGAAACGAAACCAACATTTTTGGTTTCAAGGAAAAGCTATTAAGGGATAGGATCTCAAATTGTCCCGTAAAAATGTTGGAAACAACAGGGAATAAACATGATCCCATGGTTGTGCCTTCAATTTGTTCGTATAGAGTGTCTTTGAAGCAAATGATGATAGAGATGAGGCAAATTCGAATCAGATTTAGAGATTTTCATCAACAAGTTTGAATTAATGTTAGTCAAAACTATTCATAAAGTATTAGAAGTATTTAATTGTACTTTTTAACTTATTATGAAATAAAATCCATCCTAAAACCTTGAATGATTTCAGGCAGATTTAGTGACATTGTTGAGGACACTTTAAAATCATGGTTCAATAAAAAAGAATTAAAGGGGTTTAGGAATAAGCCTTCTCTAATTATTTAGGGTATTTGGTTCAATGTTTCTCGCCAATCAAACCATTTTTTCAAGTTACATAATGTTTGTTAAATGATGCACTCTTTGAAAAATAGATAATCTATAAATTGATAAATATCAAGCTTGGATTTCTCTTATAGAGTAAGGAAAGGTCTTTTAGAGTTTAGTAATGTTGTGGTTGCTTGTATTTATCATATATTTATAACTTCAAAATCGAATTTAATTTCTAGGTGAAACTTCAAAAAATTATGTGAATTCATGGTGTTGATGTTTTTATTGAAATGTGATTCGGGGAAAAAGGAAACCTTTATTTTCAAGGATTGAACTCGGGTCATTAATTGGATGAATGGTGTTGATGTTTTTATTGAAATGTGATTCGGGGAAAAAGGAAACCTTTATTTTCAAGGATTGAACTCGGGTCATTAATTGGATGAATGGTGTTGATGTTTTTATTGAAATGTGATTCGGGGAAAAAGGAAACCTTTATTTTCAAGGATTGAACTTGGGTCATTAATTGGATGAAAGGAAAAGTACATATGAACTAAATAACATCATCATGATTAAACATAAACGTATTGATGTCAACTCAAAGCTGTGGCTAAATCCTTGTCACTTTTACTCGCATATAAATGTGAATTGAATATGGAAGAAAAAACTTTGTAAAAAAAATTATCAATTAATAAAGGGATCCACGTCCTATGGAAGAAAATATTGATGGTGACTTTGTCATCTCAATCGCCTCATTCTAAGATTAATATTTATGTTTTATTTCTTCTCGAATGCACAAAATGATGAATTTTCAATTTTGTTTTGGACACTTTCTTTATCAGGTTGATTTCTAGGTTTAGTGGGTTGATGATATCGTCTTTAACTTTTGACTTATTGACTTATTGTGGAGTATGTTAATATATACACTTTACATTCTTAGACTATGTAAATTTGTATTTTATATATATATATATATATATATTAAAAGAAAAACAAATATATTTTTTGTTATTTTATAGAATTAAAGAAAACAAAATTTTACATTTTTTAATAGCATTTTTTAATACATATTGTTAAAAGAGGCTCTTAGTAACCAGTCAAATGAAAAATTATTACTCTCTCTCATACGGATATATACTTGCATATTTATCAAACTTACAGTTTTTTGATCTATTCAAAATTGATAGCTCAAACAATTATTATCTGAAATTACAATCATCCCAAAACGATACACAATCTAAGAGAAAATAGAAAGTGAGCCCTCAAAAATAAGGGCATCCTCCAAGCACTCCTCAACATATAATGTGCCCTCAGGACCCCCAATAGCCTTCTTATATAATTCATCAACACTAGAGTTAAATTCTCTAAAAACGTGTCTGATAGATATATCTAAGAAAGATGATAGAAGCATGGGGATTCGTTGACACTACTAATCCAAAGATAAGACCTGCAAATTTTATATACCATTTGCACAATTGACAACTACCTTTGAGTCACCAAATACATGTATAGTGTTGATGCCAATAGTAGAAACAAAATGTAATAACCCCCAAAGGGCCAAAAATTATGCTCTAGTATTGGTACCCAGTCCACAACTCATCCAAAGTCTAAAATTATGGTATTCATTTATTCTTAAATACATCCCTCCACCACATCCGTCCATCTGAGCAGCCAAATCAAATAATCCCACTGCAACTTGAGTGGAAATGGAAGGATCAGAAATCAGTCTACTTTTCTTTTTATTTTCCCTGGAATAAAATTCTCGATACAGTCCCAAAATTCTCATACAAGTGAAAATCACATTTGGAACTTTGTCTTCAAATATAGCATTGTTTCTTGTTCTCCAAATGCTCCAACAAACTAAAGCTAGTAGGAACATGTGATTCCGGACCTTCTCCACCCAATATCCAAAATTATTTTCAACAGAAACAGTACCCCATTCGTAAGAGATCTGCAATTCTTCATTGATTCCCTTCCAAATATTTTTGTAGAAGATACAATAATACATGATTGACATATTCACTATCCATTTTGCACATTATACAAAAGCTAGGACCATACCAACCTCTCCTAACCAAGTTATCCCATGCCAATATACAGTACATTTAAGTTTCATCAGGATTGTCCATTTCCATAATATGTTATACCACCATTTAGTCTCACCATCATAATTCAAATGTGATATAGAATCATAGGCGGATTTTGCATTTACCTAACTAGTAGAGCTATTCCAAGCCTATACCAAGATATCATCTTCATCTTTCAATTGATACGAGTTTTGTTTAGAGACATACTATATGCAATCCATTCCTCACCCCATTGACCCTCTATACTCAGATCCTCATAAAGCAACCAATAAAAGCCAGAATTTCTCAACTAATTAGGCCTTCTAATATGTTCCGATGTACAGAAACCAAACTCCACAAGATATTCTCTGAGAGATGAAGAAAAAACAAATATCTCAGCTTCCCCTTCAATATATGGATACAAGTAAATTTTATTTTTATATTATACTCAAATTATGTATATTTATATAATATTCATTTATTAAATAATATTTAATATTATGTATGTTTATATATAATATTCATTTTTCAATAATAATTAATATTTAAGTATAGTATATGTAATTTTAATAAAGGAAAAGTATATATTAATAACATTCATGTGTGTGAATACAAAATTTAATTATGTTATGTCCATTGGTTGTAATTTGGGTGGTTGGGAGGAATGATTGTTGTTTTCCCCACCTAGGTTCAATTCTTGTAAGTCCCTATTGTAAACCTAGAATAACAGGTGAAATTCAGTTACATCAAATAATATGGATGATAGAAATATTTTTTTTTATCATTATGTTTATGTTATATATTGCTACATATTTAGATATTTTATATAAAGAGAGAGAGAGAGAGAGAGAGAGAGTAATTTAATAATTAAAAATAATCATATTCAAATAATTAATGACAATCGACATAATATTCCATTTTATATTGAGTAAGTTGAGATAGTACAAAAATTAATGGCGATGAAAATTGATGATCAAATAAAATGAAAAAATTATTTTGGTTGAAACTAGAATATTATTTTTGTGTTTTTTTTATATAAAGCAAATTAATATGATTGAAGACAGTTTTATAAACACAAAATAGAATCTCCACCTCGCGTTGTGTTTCTTTAATAGTGGAAAAACAAACAAAAAATGCTATTAAGGAAAACACTATAACATCAATTTATCTATTTATCTATGGATAAAGTCCTTTATCTCTTCAATTGTCAAAGAAAACATAATTAAAAAAAATGAATCATCTTATACTTAAGACAAGTGCCACGGTTGCAATCCCTTGTATCATAAGCTTGAAAAGAAAAGAATATATATATATATATATATATATATATATATATATGCATTTATAAATAAAGCATAGTGCAATGGAGTCAATTTTCCAATGACAATGAAGGATGTTACAAAAAGAAGGATCGATTACTTGCGAATTGAAATTAGTTAGATAGCCCCCAAAAATCAAGATTACGCTTCCCTCTTTTGAGTAACTTATACCCTAAGAAGGTTACCTTACATCCCATCATGTATCTAACGGAGAATACTTGCAAAGAAAACATATTAAATAAGTGAATAATCTAATACCTATGACAAGTGACTTTCATAATGAAGCTTTATGTAAAGTGGCATAGTGTAATGAACATTATTTATATTTGGCCTCTAATACCCAATGTAATTAACATTATTTGTTCATTAGGACAACATCCAAGTATAAAAAGACAATATATATTATTAAAATGGATAAATATATATATTTTATTAATAAAGAATTTATTAATAAAGAATGAGATATGTAATTAAGAATATTTGTTCATTAGGACAACATCCAAGAATAAGAAAACAATATATATTATTAAAATGGATAAAAATATATTTTTTATTAATAAGAATGAAATATGAGATATGATTACAAGGTATATGTGACCACTTAAATGAGAGGTGGTCACATAAATGTCAAAGTCCTTTCAAAGTCCTTTTGTGATGAGTTGATTAATATTAGTGATATTTATTGTAACAAGTGAACTTAAATTATTATATGGATTTATAATCTAGTATATTTAGTAATATATATATATATCACATGTGAATGATTCTATGTAAATGTCAAAGTCTTTTGGTGATGAGTTGACTAATATTAGTGATATTTATTATAACGAGTGAACTTAAATTACTACATGGATTTATAATCTAGTCTATTTAGTAATATATGTATATATCACCCATATGAACGATTCTACATCAAATATTGTCTTACTCAATGATTGATCAAAGACCAAAAAGATCTCTCTTCAATAATTATGATGTCAACTTATGAAATTTCAAGTAAAAATGGACGGTGTAGCATAAATGAGAAACTGATGACTAAATTTTACAGCATCATGGATTAAAAAAAAAATTGAAGTGTAGGAGAGTCAAGTGGATTAAAAAAAAATTGAAGTGTAGGAGAGTCAGGTTAAGGTATTCGTTTACACAAAAAATTCATGGAATCTACTAATCCTTGTAACTAAATTGGACTAGATCCATTTTAACTCTAGATCTATCGAGTGCCAAGAGGGATCAAATCCCCCAAGATGCAAACTTTTTCCATAGTGCAAAACTTGAGGAAAGGTTTGCACCTCAAAGGATATGATCCCTCCTGCCACTTGATATATCTACAGTTAAGATATATCTAGGTCATTTCCAGTGGCAGGTGGCCAGGTCAAAATTTTAGATGATCGCTAGGTATATTTATATGTTTTAAATGACTCTGCTCCTTTGAAATTTACCAAGTATCATTTATAATGTGCAGACCATTATCAAGAAAGTCACTTCAAAAGATACATGAGGAGTTTTAAGGTGAATATTAATAAAGTAATATTGTTCAATGATGATGAACGTGAATATCAAAAAAGTAATGGAGAGATTAAGTAGTGATCCATCTCAATCTATCTTATTTAGTTTTTCTTTTTCATTCTTTCATATCGATCATATGAAAAAGAAAGTTGATTTTGAACACCATTCAAACCTTTAACTCAACATATTGTAGTGGAGTACATACCATATATCTCTTGCTTTCCAATATTAATAGTTGTTTTCTCCAACCTAATATATTCCTCACAATTATTTTTACATTCTATTACATGATTATGCTTTTAATGCATTGTATACATTAATGTATTTTATATATCTTAATAATATTATAATGGTTTTAATGTGGAAATGTTGAAAAAGGAATCACACCAATGCAAATAAAACAGCGGATGTGAACTTATAACTAAGAATTTATTTTGCAATAGCATAGTATGTATTTTGAAATTTATTTGCATTATGTTATTGTTAAAGTCATTTCACTTGTAATTTACATTATCTTATTGTTGAAATATGCACAAAATCAATATTTTTGGTGTTGTTTCTTCAATTAATACATTGAAGCATTTTTTATTGTATTATCAATGAAAGCAATGCACCATATTATTTTGCATAATTCATTATTAAAATTAATACAACTACATGATTGCTCTAAATTATTTTTTATTGTATCATCACTACAATCAATGCACCCTAGTCTTAGGTTGAGTCATTGTTAAAACCATTGCAACTATTGTTATTGTTGGTGTTGGTATTTTCCAATGCATACAACCTATTTTGATTGGAAGTTCATGTAGGCTCTAAACCGCCCAACTATTCTTGGGGTTTGTTGGGACTCCTCTTACATTCATTCATTCAAGTTAATAGAGTTTTCCTTCTATTCTCATGAGTATAATCTTTTGTCCAGGTTGATCATGAATCTTTACACTGTATCAAAGCTGGTATATTCCTAACTCTCTCAGGAGAGGGGCTATGATCCAGCCAATATCTATCATGTGAATCTCGAATCTTGCAGCGAAATCATGGGTGGCAGTGTCGGATCTGGTCCCGAATCTTTTCAAATTGGTTGTTGGCCTTTGTATGTGATTCAGGTTCCAGTCCTTATTGCTTCTGTCACCTACCATGTGTTGAACGGACAAGTCGCCTGCCATGACCTTGTTTCCCAAGAAAATCAGATCTGTGGCCCCTTTTTTGTTGTCAGCTATTATCTCCATCTCTGAGGGTACTCTTTGAACGCCCTCACACCAGCGGGATAGCAAATCTACAGCCCAGTTCTAGCATTGGAGAACTGGAGTTCTCTGCATAGCGTCCTTATTTTTTTAATATGTTTGGCCTGGCTCTAGCTATTTTGCTTCAGATCATGGTGCCAATCTAAAGATTCCTCTGTTGGATATTGCGTACATTTAATTTGTTTTTATGTCTGCAGATTTCCTTTGCAAATTGGCCACTCTCTATTTGAATTGCAGTACATTGATGTTAGGTCGCCGCAGTGTGGGGGAGAAGATATGGATGTTCAAGGTCAGGATTATTGATGACATTTTCGGTATTTTGTGGTCATGGAACGGCTCCAGCTGCTATCAGTGGCAAGGACTGTCCTGCAATATTCAAATCATACATGTTAAGGGGACGAAGGTTTTCTGCATAAATAGTGATCTATTTCCATTGCACCATGGCAAGGAAGTCTGGCCTCTAGATCTCAGTCTCAATATAGTGTGGGTTTTGCTTTGGATTTGTTTATCCTCTCTTCACAATGGCAGATTTCTCAATGATCTCCTTAGCTTCTTACACATTGGAAACCTTTATTTGGCCAAACGGTGGCCTAAACTTCTCATAATGTTTATTGTTTGGATATTTTTTAATATGTTTCTTGTACTGGAGTTGGTACATAATTTGAATTTGGCAGCTAACAGTTAGCAGTCAGCGATCTATTCCCATTGCTTCATTTTTCATAATCCAACGTTGCAGTTCGAGACGTTATGGTTCATCAGCTAAATCTCACCTATTAGTTGCTCAACTCGAGCCTTCGGTTCTCCATCATGCAAGCAATTTATGTTTGAAAGGGGGTCTACATGCTGGTTTATGGTAGTACTGCCAAGCAGCACTTGAAACTCTCAAGGCTCGATTTATAAGGAGCTTTGGCAGATCTGTTGATGTGCAATCAGCCTGCACATTATCTTTAGATTTGCGGCTATAGACTCATCCTTTGAGTATATTTCGGCTTGAAATACGGAGGTCATGCTCTATTCAAATCACGCCTATGAGGCATCCTTTATCTTTTTGTGTGGCAGCCTTTGATGATATGTGGGTGTTTTCACTCTGGCCTCTCTATTAAATAAATCTACACATATGGTTTCTACATCATACTACAATCGATGGCAATGTTTTGGTGGTTAGGTTTGTACTGGTTGATTATGGATTGCATGTCTTTGTGAGACATCTTCCTTTTGGAATAAATTTATAATATTTTTCTCATTGTAATGATTAATTAATTGTTGTGGTGCGCTTGGTTGTGCCTTTAATTTCTTTATGGGAGACCTGTTATCACATCCATAGTAGCTGGGATACCATGGTTGTAGAGCAGATATCTGCATATTTTTTAGCTTTGCCTTTACACATTTCTAGCGAAATCAACTATGATGAGCAGTGTTACTTGGGATCACTCACACATCAAAGCACCCTTATATCAGACATGTAGTAGACCTTAAGCCAAGGATGAGCCCTAAGACCTCAGATTTAATGACTTAGATGACCTTTTATTCCATACAGGTATAGTGCAATGGTCAAAGTTTCAGCAGCACTATTCTCAGTGGTTACAAGTGGTCCGGATTACAGATACAGGTATATGACCCAGCAGGTATATGATGTGCATTGGTGTTATTATCTTGTTGTTTAGGTCATTTTGATAGCTTGACTTGGCATATAGTGATTATGATCTGGCAGTATATATATGTTAAAATGAAATTGGTCACTATGAATTATATGAATGATTGTATTACTGGAAACTAGAAACTCTTGTTTTATACTCATTGGTTTTTACCTTCTTAGAAGTGTGTACATGATCACTCCCGTATTTTTGACTTGCTAGCTTAGGCATCACCTTCACTCTCTCCATCCATCCATTGTCTTTCCCCATTATTAATCTTTACCCTGACTTACGCCTTGACTTGTGATATGGACAACCTCCTCGTTCTTGCCTCTGTGTTGGATAGCATCCATGTTTAGCTTGTGTCTCGACTCTAAGTTGGAAACAAAACTTACCTTTGGTGAGTTGGATTTGATACCTTGATCACTCTAGTCGGTTGCCCCGATGTTTGGTCTTGATTGTGGAAAGTCCCCATAGTTGCATGATTTGTGTTGACTAAAACCTGAAGCAAATAGTACTACCATCATTACATGTGGAAACTAGTGTTATATCTATGAAAGCCCATGAAAGTGCTTTGAAAACTGTGCTTTTCAGCACAATGAAAGAAAGGCTTTGTAATGAATTGAAATGAAAAGTACCCTAGATGTGAGCTGCAATTAGTTGTGCTTCTTAGCACATGCAAAATCCAAAAAAGGGTCATATAGGCCCAAAAACAGTGGCTAAACATATGCTAAATCTAAAGAACTGTTGGCCAAGGAAATGAAATGAAATGTAATGATTAACTCCTCACGCAACCTACGGTTTGTGATGTGAGATGGAGAAAGGGGCAGCTAATTCTAAGTGTCCCCTAGAACCTCAAGTTACGGTTAGCCGGGCACCCATTTCACGGCGATTCTAGTTGTAGACATTTGCCAAGGTTGAAAAAAACACATATCTAAACAACTTACCCATTTGTGAGACACTGCCATCCCCTGTATATTCTTTATCCAACATACACTTGAATGTTTAACCCCATTTCCCTTATCCAAAGTATCACAATGTCAAGTCAGTCAAGTCATCCCCCTTTACCTAGCCTTGCATCCTTAGCCTTATATCTTTTAGGTTATTTTTGTGACCTGATGTGCAAGGGATTGTAGTTGGGCCAAGCTCCAAGGCAAAGTGTCCAATAATTTATCAAGGTATTCACTAAGATCTATCTCTAATTTTATATTAGATATCTAATACATTATCTATAAACAAAAGCTAATTCTTGTCCTTTCTATCTAGATTATAGTTTTTCTTTGACATTTGGACTCACAATTCAAATAACATTTGTTTTTTCATTCAAGGACTTAACATAATGCAAACTACGAAAATTCACCAAAATAGGTGATTAACTCAAAGGCTAAAAACTAGTCAAATTGATATAAGCCTATGCTTGTTGCAAATTAATATAAGGAAAGATTTTAAATTTGGATTTGATACAAGGCTAGGGCTTCCTTGCTCCCATTTAAACTATAGCTCCATCAAACAACGTCTATTTCAGATTTGCAAGCGCCTCCAATGTAGAGATAGGCATGCTCCAGCTACAAGTAGGAGATATTTTTGAATTTGTTTCCAATGAATTACAAGATAGGCCGAGGGCAATTTATGCCTTCCTAGGGCATTGCAATCCTAGAAGTTGGGAAGTTTTGGCGTCTTACGTGGACACACTTTTGACCCAAAGCCCAACAAGTGCTAGAAGCAATCTTTTGCTAGAGATTGCAAAATGCCCAGTTACAAAGTATTAAATTTTCAGAAGCCACCTTTTCATCTTGTACACCCGATATTAGAGTTAGTTAACATTATCTCTCTAACATAATGAGGCAAAACCATGGAGAATGTGTTTTTAAAGAACTTTGATTAATTCTCTATATTATTGAAAATCTTTCTTTCTTATGAATCATTCTTTACATTAAGCTTCATTAGTTAATTTAAATCTCCTTCCTTAACTGTAGTTCGTCAATTCAGCTGCATGGGCAGTTAAAGATAGTCATGTATTTAACCATTGTGTACTTGCATCTAAACAAATATAGCTTCAAGAACGTGTCACCTATCTTCTTTCTGGTATTTTGTTTTATGGTTGATGCCATATCTGTTTCTGTTATCAAATGTCATGTAAGTCATGCTCATGGTCTTCACTTCACTATACCAACTAACATTTTCTTATGGCAATCATTTGCATCTGTGCTTCAATCTAACGTCATGGACATTGCTGCTTGTAGCTCTTGTTATATATTTATAACTGCAAAATCGAATTTAATTTCTAAGTGAAACTTCAAATAATTATGTGAATTCATGGTTTTGATGATTTTATTGAAATGCGATTCGAGGAGTAAAGGAAACCTATATTTTCAAGGATTGAACTCGGGCCATTAATTGGATGAAAGGAAAAGTACATATGAACTCAATAACATCATCATGATCAAGCATAAACGTATCGATGCCAACTCAAAGCTGTGGCTAAATCCTTGTCACTTTTACTCGCATATAAATGTGAATTGAATAGGGAAGAAAAAAAATTGTAAAAAAACCTAACAAGAAAATATTGATGGTGACTTTGTCATCTCAATCGCTTCATTCTAAGATTAATATTTATGCTTTGTATTTTCTAGAATGCACAAAATGATGAATTTTCAATTTTGTTTTGGACACTTTCTTTATTATGTTGATGTTGATGTTAATATAGATATAGATATAAATATATAGATATATAAGTTTGTTATAAATAGAGTAATTTAATATTAAAAATAACCATATACTATAACTATGTATATAAATTGAAAGCATGTTTTTTAATTAATGATAATCGATAAAATGTTCCATTTTATATGTAGTAAGTTGAGATAATAAAAAAATAATGACAATGAAAGTGGATGATCAAATAAAATGAAAACATTATTTTGGTTGAAAATAGAATATTATTTTTGTGTTTTTTTTTATATCAAAGCAGTTTAATATGATTGAGGACAATTTTATAAACACAAAATAGAATCTCTACCTAGTATTGTGTTTCATTAATAGTGGAAAAATTAAAAAAAAATTGCAACATAATATTAAGGAAAACATTGTAACATCAATTTGTCTATGGATGCAGTCCTTTATCTCTCCAATGGGAAAAGAAAACATAATTAAAAAAAATGAATCAAGTGATACCTAAGACAAGTGAGTTGCAATCCCTTCTATCATCGGCTTGAAAAAATATATATGTATGTATATATATAACCATGAATCTTGAAGACCCTCTTTACTATCTCTTGCCTGGTGGCAATCCCAGGCATTTAGGCATTTATAAGTAAAGCATAGTGCAGTGGAGTTAATTCTCCAATGAAGAATGTTACAAAAGAAGATCGATTACTGGCCAATTGAAATTAGTTAGATAACCTCAAGAAGGTTACGCTTCCCTTTTTAAGAGTAACTTATACCCTAAGAAAGTCACCTTACATCCCAACATGTATCTAACAAAGAATACTTGCAAAAAAAACATATTAAACAAGATAAATAGAAGCAAAGCTTCTAGTCCCTACCTGTAACTAAGTTTTATAAATTGTTTATGTTTCATGTGTAACAAATAAATAAACTTACAACTCTATAAAATATAATAAATTTTAAAAAAAATAAATAAATAAACACAATTTTATACAATCCTATAAAACCCAAGAGTCATGGATTAGCCATTTATATTTCCATTTTCACATAAATGCATTTTCACATAATTGCATAAGCTACTACACTAATTCGATAATATCAATATACGAAGACGAACAGTCTACAACTACGGCGCTGAGGCTACTACCCTAATTCGATAATATCAATATACGAAGACGAACAGTCTACAACTACGGCGCTGAGGTTTGCTGGCAGCTAATGGGATCAAACACCTAAATTTGATCCAATCCAATGGGTTGGAATTTGCTTTGTTGGGATACAGTATTGATAATATTAATAAATTTTGGAGTCCATTATTATAAGAGTATCCACTCGTCCTAAATGTCGACATGTAGCCGGCATTCCATATTCCAAATGTGTACTCAGCCGCACATTTATATAATACATTTACAATAATATATTATAATAATGTAATATTATATATCAAAATCACATCTACATCTATATCTATATTATATTATATTAGTGGTTGATGAAGAACGTTGCTAGGTATCACCCTTACCGTTAAACCATCACTATCTACCATTAATGCAGGTGTGTTAGTATACTCTTTTATTATACCGGCCTCCGACAAGTTATATAGCAATCTTTGGTATTCTTAAAGCTCTGACTTTAATTAATTTATATTTTTTTTCTAGAGTTTTGTTTAAATTTTGTAAAATTCATATATTAAATTATTTTTTTAAAATTTAAAATATGTTTTTTAATTTTTTAAAATACATTTTTATGTTTTTGTTATTGGTTTATATTAATGATGTGACTAATTTGTCCTGGTGTGCAATATAATTATCAAATATAAAAAATCAATTGAAAATAATAATCATAAAAAAATACATTATTATGCCAAGTGTCCTTTAAATTAATATCATTGATATGATATAATTAAATAATTTTAAAATAAAAATATCTAACTAGCTCTAATATTGCCAAGTGTCTTTTTAAATAATCATTACACTGCCTGCACACCCTAACCTCTACAAAGTTGCCTCACCCGTTACTCGACACGTAGCTTTGACGTACCTTAGACGTTGACATCTTGCCAACACTCCTGTTTATGATCTCGCTTCTCAGTTTTGTTATCGCAGGTCTTAATAGCGGTAAATCACATGGATAAGAATGCGGTACATTGTCCATGCATCCATATTTATACCTTTTCAAATCTCAAACACACACTTAATCACTCATGATTTAGTCGCCTAATATTTAAATAAATGTAAAAATTAAAACCATAGTTTGTGTTAAAAATATTGCAAAAAACAAAACTTGTAAAACCCCATGGTTTGTGTTGGAAAATTTAGACGTTATGCATTTTTTTATTATAAGTGTATTATTATTATTAATTAATGTTAGATTTATTATTAATGTGATAATTATAATTTTATTTTTTACATAATGTTTTTGGAATAATTAAGTATTATTTTATTTTGAAAATATTTAGAATTAAGATTTTATTAACAAGATAAAATTAATGTAATCTAAGTGAAAAAAAATCAATTATCTCATCAATTTAATTTAAGTAATCATTACATTTAGATAATTATTATATTTATTTTTATTTTATTTAAGTCAAATTATAGATAAATGTCATTTATACAAAGATTACATTGGGTTTTGATATCAACATATTTAGAATATATTCAAGATATGGATAAATATCCTTATTATAAGTCACACATTTTAATCACTAGATTTTAATGTCTAACATGTTTAGAATACTCATGTATTACTATTTAGTATTAATAATATGTGATAATAGATTAATGGAGACCATCCATGTGATGGTAATATTATAAGTGAAGTGGGTTAAATGTGATAAATAGGACAAAATAAGTTAAAACTATGGAGTCGTCCAAATTCTTTTTCAAGAAAATTCCATAAGGTTAGGAGAAATGTCAAGTTGATCCTTGGTTTCAATAACTCTTGAGAATCCCTATCCTTGTTGTTTCATTTCCACTATGTTCATAAAATAATAATAATTCAATTTTAATTGTTACATAAAGACGTGAATGTATTGAAGATGCTACTTTAACTTCTTTTCTAAGTATTTTGAATAATTAATAGTTTTTAAACTATATCAATTGATTCTAAATTTCAAAATAACTTGTTGGCAATGGCATATAGCAATGGTGCAGGTACTAGGACTTTTTCATTTAAAATCAAATGGATAAGCTTAAAACATTTATATTATATAATAATTTTGGGTTATTTTTATATTAATTTTTTGTATAATAATTTTACATAATTTTGATAAGTGAGATTTTATATAATAGTTTTGGATGATAAAATATTTAAGTTTAAATTTTACATATATTTTAAATATATATAAATTATAATTAATAAACATTACTTTTTTAGAATAACCATATTGAATTTATTTCAATATCTCATCTATAATCCAAATCTCTAAACCTTGTTTAGGGCACATGTTCACTCATATTTCTTTGATCATTTCGATTTGAATTTATCATGACTAATCACACCTCCTATGCAAGTGGATACTAAGTTGGTGATTATTATATATTTACTTATTCGATCTCGCATGAAAAAAAATACCACGATAACGTATGGAATCTCATATCACGTGGATCTTCAATATATTAGATATTTAAATAAAAAATAAAATAATTAGTATAGTATAGTAAAATATATTAACTTTAATGTTTATATTTAATTGATATTATTATTAATGTTTATACAATCAATTTTAATTAAAACATTATTTTATTAATTTAAAGATTTTGAGAAGTTAGGATTGAAAAACAATTTATTTTTTAATCCCAAAACAAACTATTTCAAATCACTAAAAAATAATTTGTGTTTTTTTATTTATAATTTAATATCACATACATTAATATATTATGAAAATAGATATATCACTAAATGCTTTTTTAGATTTGTTTATTCCTATTATCTTATATGGATGTGAAATTTGGGTGAAATTTGGGTTTGCAACATTTTTATAATCTCTAAAGAATCATTGAGAAGAGAAGGATAAAGTAATTTCAATTATTATTAATAAAGTGTTTAACCTAGCAATACTAATAACTAGGCCACCACACTTCCAAGGAATTATTAATTTCTTGGTTAACTTCTCTTAAAATACTTAATATTCATGTAAAGAAATCAATTACTTTTACTTTTAGGCTATTAACTTTTAATTAAATTACTTATAAACTAATTTCAAATGGCAGGTATAAGCAGCTTTGCTGCTATTTTAAACTATTCCATTTACAAATTTATAAATACATTTAAAAAAAAAACATTTGAGAAAAATGACATTTACATGTAAATGACATTTTCTTGTAATATTGGAAATAAGAAGTTCAAAAAGGAAATAGATATTCAAAGCTTGATTTCATAACCTATGCAGGACAATCAACAAAATTTAGTAGCCACAAATACAATCTGGCTAGCATTATTTAGTAGCCACAAATACAATCTGGCTATTTTATTTATAAGAGTATGTTATTTTTCTGGTAGCCGTAAACATATTAACACTGTGAACTAGGACAACACTTTTTGCAACAACTACATAAATCGAAGCAGGCTAAGCAACACAAACAATTAGGGTTAAAGTGATATTTATCCACATTATTGTGACCAACGGGTGTAGATAATGGACCTGCAAATGCACAAGTTAAGGTCAATTAGTCCTCACAGAGTTATAGTTATACTGCTATTATTGCGGTAGCATTGTTATGAATTGAGAAATTTAAAATGTTATATCAATAATTAAAAACATAAAGTGTTATATATGTGGATCTACTTGTATCAATTACTTTTAAATGCTTATCTATAGTTGATTGAAATTAAGGTATATCAACCATTTTTAAAATAATATAAACAATGAAAAAACTAACCACCAACCTAGTGTAACAACATCTTCGCCGCCAACACCTTTGTTTGTGGATCCTTTGCAACGACACAGTTGTTATGGACATTTGAAAGCAAAATAGAAAGCAACACAAGGAGTATTACTGGTCTGCAAGGACGAGCAACTAAATCTCTAAAATTACTTGTGAACTAATTAGTCCCTGCCATTCTCATACTAACGTTATATTGTATAGCAGTGATGAGATTCGAAGACGTAGAATGAAATTTCAGAGTGACAAATATAGCGTACATAATTTTGTTTCTTTATGTTTCATGTACCAGCATTTTCTGAAGTGGCCTCCAAATTCCCTAGTGATTAGATTATAAACTCAAATTTTAGATGGAAAGCTTCCAAACTTGCATTGCATTGAATCTCTAATCTTTGAGTTATTGGTATTTAGGAAACCTATGAAAAGCTGCCAAATTTTAGATGGGAAGCTTCCAAAATTGCATTGCATTGAATCTCTATTTGTTTTACATTACAATTAATAAAATAACTTATAATTATTATAATTATAATAACTTATAATTGTCAAAATTATAATGCTAATCTATTTTTTTAGTAAAAATCTATTAAAATGAAAATGAAAAATAAATATCCAAACTAATTGTTACATATTTAATACTTTCTCTATTGCATATACGACAGATTAAATATTTCAACTTATCCACATGTCATTTATTTATTATTTTACAAATCAAAAGACTTACTAATTTTACTTAAAGAATAGGGATCCAATTTTCTAATTGGATAACTTCCATCTAGTAGTCATATCACCTCAAATCTCTTAAACTAGGTAACACAAATCTAAAAAAAGATTATATTTATTTTTATACAAACAAACAAATTTAAGCTACTAGTCTTACATTTCATAATGCCATAATCAATCATTTATCAATAGTTGCTAACACTTAGATATCTGAAAATATATTTCAACTTTTAAAAGCATAGAGTAAGACACTTTTCTTTTGCTTTCAAACTATCCACAAGTAATACATTGCTAAAATGTTACATAATTATTTTAACTTTTAATTTTTAATTATGTACTACTATTACATTAAAATATTCTAAGAAGCAGGTATAAGCAGCTTTGCTGCTAATTTCACTTGTTTATAAAAGCTGACTCCAAAATAAATAAAATATATTGATTTCAATACACGATATTGGAGTTTTTGTAACGGTAATATCAGTTGTTTAAAACATAGCTTTATATTTAAGTAAGTTAACAGGCAATGAAATAAGATAAATCTGCCATAGAACTGGAATGACAGCATAGCTCCCATGCCAATATACACTACAATACAATACCATACCGAAACAACGAATTTAAAAAAATAGTTACCTCGTTCTCTATTTGATATACTTCACAGTTTTTTTCTGTGTTGAAGAAATTTTTTCAATAAACGACCAGTAGGACAGCCAAATAAAAAGACTAGTAATCATTTAAAATATGAACCAGGCCATACATCGAAGTTCAATTCTCTTGTGTGGCCATTGTTCTCTATGTGACTCTGGCCAACATTTCCTGATACCTTATGTATGACTGTTCTTTCTCCAGTCTCATTTTCTAGTAAAATTCATCGATGAAAGCATCAACAAACATGTTGGTTTCTTCAACACATGACAATATGCTTCCTCAACTCAATTCAAGCACTCCATAAAACTTGGAAAAGCACTACCCACCGAAACATTATTCTTCCATTGCTTAGGTGCATGTAATTACCTAATCGTCAAAAGAGAATAGCTAATTTTTGAAATGCAGACAATATAGACCAGCCTTTAAACGTCCGGAACAGACACTTATGCTTCTACACATGCCTACTCAGGAGAGTATAGCCGACATTGAACAGGCAGACAGAGCTTACGAAGGAGAGTAGCCAGCATTGTCTACTGGGTCTCGGAACGGGACAGACACTTATGGTTTTCTTATGAAGAAGAAATTGGAATGTCAAGCCTGAAACTAGTACCTACTGTGGAGAGCCGAAACCCAAAAAAGCAACCTAAAAAAATACCATCACACAAATAATTGAACAACCTGGAATGGAACGCCTGTGTCTGAAAACATATAGATTCCTGTAGTATTCAAGCTCTTACGCTGAAAATCGCTATGCAAAAATTTGTTTGCAGTAGAACACATTACATGAATCACTGAAGCTAACCAAGAGCAGACGTGTCAAATGCATAACGCTGAAGAATACAACAGCCCAGACTCAACTAGCTCTGCGTGAGTATCATAAATGAGAGCTGGTGAGCTTCTCAATCAAATTTTTTACAGACGAAAAGAACAAATTGTTGGAAAATGCATTAACAGTAAGGAGCTCGCTTCCATGGCAATGAGATCTTGAATGAGGCAGAAATGGCTTAAAAAATTTAGGATAAGTTGTATAGAAATCTGTGCAGAGATTAATACTCACTCGCGGAAGGGACTAATAAGTGAATAATCTAATACCTATGACAAATGACTTTCATAATGAAGCTTTATGTAAAGTGGCATAGTGTAATGAACATTATTTATAATTGGCCTCTAATACCAAATGTAATTAACATTATTTGTGATTTCTATAATGAAGCTTTATGTAAAATGTCATAGTGTAATGAACGTTATATATATATTTGGCCTCTAATACTAAATGTAATTAACATTATTTGTGACTTTTATAATGAAGCTTTACGTAAAGTGGCATACTGTAATGAACATTATTTATATTTGGCTTTTAATATCAAATGTAATTAACATTATTTGTTCATTAGGCCAACATCCAAGAAAAAAAAAAACTATATATATTAAAATGGATCAAATATATATATATATATATATATTATTAATAAAGAATGAGATATGTAATTAACATTATTTAAAATAAATCAAATATATATATTATTAATCAAGAATGAGATATGTAATTAACATTATTTGTTCACTAGGACAACCTTCAAGAACAAGAAGAGAATATATATTATTAAAATGGATTAAATATATATTTTTTATTAATAAAGAATGAGATATGAGATATGATTACAAGGTATATGTGGCCACTTAAATGAGAGGTGGTCACGTAAATGTCAAAGTCAAAGTCCTTTTACGATGAGTTGATTAGTGATATTTAGTGTAACAAGTGAACTTAAATTACTGTAAAGATTTATAATCTAGCATATTTAGTATTATATATATATATATATATATATCACACATGTGAATGATTCTACGTAAATGTCAAAGTTTTTTGGTGATGAGTTAACTAATATTAGTGATATTTATTATAACCAATGAACTTAAATTATTACATGGATTTATAATCTAGTTTATTTAGTAATCTATGTATATATCACTCAAATGAACGATTCTACATCAAATAATGTCTTACTTAATGATTGATCAAAGACCAAAAAGATCTCTTTTTAATGATTGTGATGTCAACTTATGAAATTTCAAGTAAAAATGGACAGTGCAACATAAATGAGAAACTGATTACTAAATTTTAATTTTACAACATCACGGATTAAAAAAAAATTGAAGTGTAGGAGAGTTAGGTTAAGGTATTCATTTACACAAAAAATTCATGGAATTTACTAATCCTTGTAACTAAATTGGACTAGATTCATTTTAAACTGGATCTATCCAGTGCCAAGAGGGATCAAATCCCCCAAGCTGCAAACTATTTTTATAGTGCAAACCTTGAGGAAAGGTTTGCACCTCAAAAGATATGATCCCTCCTGCCACTTGACATATCTACAGTTAAGATAGATCTAGGTCGTTTCCAGTGGCAGGTGGCCACGTCAAAATTTTAGATGATCATTAGGTATATTTATATGTTTTAAATGACTTTGCTCCTTTGAAATTTACCAAGTATCATCTATAATGTGGAGACCATTATCAAGAAAGTCACTTCAAAAGATACATGAGGAGTTTTAAGGTGAATATTAATAAAGTAATATGTTCAATGACGATGAAGGTGAATATCAAAAAAGTAATGAAGAGATTAAGTAGTGATCCATCTCAATCTATCTTATTTAGGTTTTCTTTTATTCACACCTGCTAGATTTATCATCCTTTCATATCAATCATATGAAAAAGAAAGTTGATTTCGAACACCATTCAAACCTTTAACTCAACATATTGTAGTGGAGTACATACTATATATCTCTAAGATTAATAATTGCTTTCCAATATTAATAGTTGTTTTATCCAACCTTATATATTCCTCACAATTATTTTTACATTCTATTACATGATTATGCTTTTAATGCATTGTATACATTAATGTATTTTATATATCTTAATATTATAATGGTTTTAATGTGGAAATGTTGAAAAATGAATAACACCAAAGCCAATAAAACGGCGGATGTGAACTTATAACTAAGAATCTATTTTGCAATAGCATAGTATGTATTTGAAATTTATTTGCATTATGTTATTGTTAAAGTCATTTCACTTGTAATTTACACTATCTTATTGTTGAACTCAATGCACAAAATCAATATTTTTGGTGTTGTTTCTTCAATTAATGCATTGAAGCATTTTTTTATTGTATTGTCATTGAATGCAATGCACCATATAATTTTGCATAATGTCATTATTAAAATTAATACAACTACATGATTGCTCTAAGTCATTTTTCATTGTATCATCACTACAATCAATAATCAATGCACCCTAGTCTTGGGTTGAAACCATTGCAACTATTGTTAGTGTTGGTATTTTCCAATGCATACAACATATTTTAGTTGGAAGTTCATGTAGGATCTAAACCGCCCATACAACATATTTTAGTTGGAAGTTCATGTAGGATCTAAACCGCCCAACTATTCTTGGGGTTTTGTTAGGACTCCTCTTACATTCATTCAAGTTAATAGATTTTTCCTTCTATTCTCACGAGGATAATCTTTTGTCCAGGTTGATCATGAATCTTTACACTGTATCAAAGCTGGTATATCCCTAACTCTCTCAAGAGAGGGGCTATGATCCAGCCAATATCTATAATGTGAATCTCGAATCTTGCAGCGAAAGCATGGGTGGAAGTGTCGGATCTGGTCCCAAATCTTTCAAATTGGTTGTTTGTCTTTGTATGTGATTCAGGTTCCAGTCCTTATTGCTTCTGTCACCTACCATGTGTTGAACGGACAAGTCGCCCGCCATGACCTTGTTTCCCAAACAAATCAGATCTGTGGCCCCTTTTTTGTTGTCAGATACTCTCTCCATCTGTGAGGGTACTCTTTCAACGCCCTCACACCAGCGGGATAGCAAATCTACAACCTAGTTCTAGCATTAGAGAAATGGAGATCTCTACATTGCGTCCTTATTTTTTGAATATGTTTGGCCTGGCTTTAGCTCTTTTGCTTCAGATTATGGTGCCAATCTAAATATTCCTGTTGGATATTGCGTCCATTTAACTTGTTTTTATGTCTGCAGATTTCCTTTGCAAATTGGCCACTCTCTATTTGAATTGCAGTACATTGATGTTAGGTCGCCGCAGTGTGGGGGAGAAGATATGGATGTTCAAGGTCAGGATTATAGATCAGTTTCGGTATTTTGTGGTCATGGAACGGCTCCAGCTGCTATCAATGGCAAGGATTGTCCTGCAATATTCAAATTATACATGTTAAGGGGACGAAGGTTTTCTGCATAAATAGTGATCTATTTCCATTGCACCATGGAAAGGAAGTCTGGCCTCTAGATCTCAGTCTCAATATAGTGTGGGCTTTGCTTTGGATTTGTTTATTCTCTCTTCACAATGACAGATTTCTCAATGATCTCCTTAGCTTCTTGCACATTGGAAACCTTTATTTGACCAAACGGTGGCCTACACTTCTCATAATGTTTATTGTTTGGATATTTTTTAATATGTTTCTTGTACTGGAGTTGGTACATAATTTGAATTTGGCAGCAACAGTTAGCAGTCAGCGATATATTCCCATAGCTTCATTTTTCATAATCCAACGTTACAGTTCAGGATGTTATGGTTCATCAGCTAAATATCACCTATGGGTTGCTCAACTCGAGCCTTTGGTTCTCCATCATGCAAGCAATTTATGTTTGAAAGGGGGTCTACATGTTGGTTTATGGTAGTACTGCCAAGCAGAACTTGAAACTCTCAAGGCTCGATTTATAAGGAGCTTTGGCAGATCTGCTGATGTGCAATCATCCAGCACATTATCTTTAGATCTACGGCTACAGGCTCATCCTTTGAGTATATTCTGGCTTGAAATACGGAGGTCATGCTCTATTCAACTCACGGTTATGAGGCATCCTTTATCTTTTTGTGTGGCAGCCTTTGATGATATGTGGGTGTTTTCACTCTGGACTCTCTATTAAATAAATCTACACATATGGTGTCTACCTCATACTACAATCGATCGCAATTTTTTGGTGGTTAGGTTTGTACTGGTTGATTATGGATTGCATGTCTTTGTGAGACATCTTCCTTTTGGAATAAATTTATAATATTTTCCTCATTGTAATGATTAATTAATTGTTGTGGTGCACTCGGTTGTGCCTTTAATTTCTTTGTGGGAGACCTGTTATCACATCCATAGTAGCTGGGCTACCATGGTTGCAGAGCAGATATCTGCATATCTTTTAGCTTTGCCTTTACACATTTTTAGCGAGATGAGCTATGATGAGCAGTGTTACTTGGGATCACTCACACATCAGAGCAGCCTTATATCAGACATGTAGTAGACCTTAAGCCAAGGATGAGCCCTAAGACCTCAGATTTAATGACTTAGATGACCTTTTATTTCATACAGGTACAGTGCAGTGGTCAGAGTTTCAGCAGCACTATTCTCAGTGGTTACAGGTGGTCCGGATTACAGATACAGGTATATGACCCAGCAGGTATATGATGTGCATTGGTGTTATTATCTTGTTGTTTAGGTCATTTTGATAGCTTGACTTGGCATATAGTGATTATGATCTGGCAGTATATATATGTTAAAATGAAATTGGTTACTATGAATTATATGAATGATTGTATTACTGGAAACTAGAAACTCTTGTTTAATACTCATTGGTTTTTACCTTCTTAGAAGTGTCTACATGATCACTCCCGTATTTTTGACTTGCTAGCTTAGGCATCACCTTCACTCTCTCCATCCATCCATTGTCTTTCCCCATTATTAATCTTTACCCTAACTTACGCCTTGACTTGTGATATGGAGGACCTCCTCATTCTTGCCTCTATGTTGGATATCATCCATGTTTAGTCTGTGTCTCGACTCTAAGTTGGAAACAAAACTTACCTTTGGTGAGTTGGATTTGATACCTTGATCACTCTAGTCGGTTGCCCCGATGTTTGGTCTTGATTGTGGAAAGTCCCCATAGTTGCATGATTTGTGTTGACTAAAACCTGTAGCAAATAGTACTACCATCATTACATGTGGAAACTAGTGTTATATCTATGAAAGCCCATGAAAGTGCTTTGAAAACTGTGCTTCTCGGCACAATGAAAGAAAGGATTTGCAATGAAATGAAATGAATTGAAATGAAAAGTACCCTAGATGTGAGCTGCGATTAGTTGTGCTTCTTAGCACATGCAAAATCCAAAAAAGGGTCATATAGGCCTAAAAAATAGTGGCTAAACATATGCTAAATCTAAAGAACTATTGGCCAAGGAAATGAAATGAAATGTAATGATTAACTCCTCACGCAACCTACGGTTTGTGATGTGAGATGGAGAAAGGGGCAACTAGTTCTAAGTGTCCCCTAGAACCTCAAGTTACGGTTAGCCGGGCATCCAATTCACAGTGATTCTAGCTGTAGACATTTGCCAAGGTTGAAAAAAAGCACATATCTAAACAACTTACCCATTTGTGAGACACTGCCATCCCCTGTATATTCTTTATCCAACATACGCTTGAATGTGTAACACCATTTCCCTTATCCAAAGTATCACAATGTCAAGTCAGTCAAGTCATCCCCCTTTACCTAGCCTTGCATCCTTAGCCTTCAACCTTTGCTAGCAGATTGATCATGTTTACAAATGAGTATATTCTTGAGGTTATTTTTGAAAGTAAATTATTTACCGACCTATTATTATTTATTAACTGCCAGTGAAATGATACTTAATGTTTTAAATTCTTGCTATGAAAATTATTTAAAGAGCATGTCTTAACCATTTGCACTTGCAGCAGCAGGCTTTTTTTAGCCTGGGTCATATTTTGATCAGTTTGACCAGTCAAACCTAGTTTGACCAAGGTCAACCTTGGGATCCATGATGAGGTGGACCATTTATATTATATGATGTTGATATGTGGTCCCTTATATGCCTTTTGATGACTCCATATGTTGGACATGGGTTTCAGATGATGATTGATGTAGTTTTTATTGATTATTATTATTTCCAGATCATCATATTTTTATTTGTCCGGGTATGGTGGATGCTACAGATGATCTTACAGGTTACCAAGAGGTGTATGAGTACTCATATCTAGTGGATTTGGGTCTTTTGGATCCATTGAGATACTTTACTTTCAGTTCCACGCACTTCTAGAGATGATTTGAGTAGTTTTTCACTTGTTGACCAGTTTGGCCATGTTGATGTGGCCTGTCCAACTAATGCATTGGAGGCAATTCGTTGCCTAGGGCGCTATAGAGGAATGGGGTGGACCAGCCACTTGTTATTACCATATTACCCCCCTTCCAGACATGATGGTACAGTCATATTTTGTTCCCGAGCACCAGGAAGTTGTTTTCAGGCAATTTGGTGGTTTTTCAGGTGAAATAAAAATGGAATAAAAAGGTCATTAAGGAAATCTATTTGGTAAATTGAGGCAAGGTTTTAGCATGAGGTCTGCTCTAAGGTCATATATGGTCTATCTCGTTCCTTCCAGATCAGTTTGCAACATTCAGTGGGGTCCACACAGTCACCAGGTTGTGTTTTGATGCATTCTTCTCTCAGTTGAGGGGAGCAGGATTTGATTATTTGTTCACTTGGACATGTCACTGAGTCATATGTTATATTATTGTGTCATGGGGTGATTCTAGTGAAGGAAATTAATGCCTCCTAGCCCCACCATGTGCTCCTAGTCACTTTTCCTTGTCATATTTTATGGCACACTTGTATTATTGTCACCTTTTTATGTGGTGCACACCCCCCTAGGGAATCTTTTAGCTAGTGTGCACCCCCCTCATGTGAGTGATCCATGTTATATTGTATCGGCTCATCTTAGCCGTTGATTGTATTATTTTTATCTTTTGATATCCACCACTCATTTCAAAAGTGGTTTAGGGTTTTGGTCTCTCTCCTCCTATTTAAGGAAGAGACCCCCCTATTGTAAAGGCATCTAGAGAGTTTTGGCTCTTGGCTATCGGAATAAAGAAATATCTTTTGAGAATGCTTGGATCCTTAAATGGTTGTTTGGCTATGATTATTGTAAATGTTTCTCCATTGCACTGAAGGAAGTTCGTAGCTATCTTGTACCTTTTTCCACTAACTCGATTTATAGGTGAAGAGGCCGATTTGGAGGAGTGTGCATTGGTGGGGAGGCTTGCCCTGCAATCTTCTGTCAACTTGTGGTTCAAACAGGGATTGATTTTGTCTTTGTACCAATCATTTTATATCTTTTGATTCTTACTTGTATCTACCCTCATTTTTGTTATGCTAATTGAGCTTTTCTCCTTGGTTTTACAGGAAGAGAGGGACGCACTTTTGGACTAGGGAAAAATGCACAAGCAATAGAACTACATCTTCTTTAATTTGATCTGTGTGGGCAGTAATCCTCGTCATAATTGGAATCCATCTCCATTTTCCAGGTACGCTTGAGAGGTACGTATTTTCTTCCTCTAATCTACCCATTTCTTCTCTAGATCTTAAAAACTGTCAAAGTCAAAACCCTTGTATTTTTTTATTTTTCATATCTATGGAGATCTAGCAAATATTTGGAGTTACTAATTAAAACCCACCTTAAAAATCATCTTAACATTCTCAATCTAAATTTTTGTGGACATCCGACTCCATTTGCCCCCTGATCTAAGGCACTGGGCCTCTCCAAGGGAGGTCGCACTTGTTGGGTAGGTGGCCATTTGTTAGATCCCATTCGTGGGTATTGCTCTTTTCTTCTCAAATCCATAGATCCATATCATAGAAAACCCCCTAGTTCCAATTCATCTTAATTCTTACCTTGTGGGCCCCATTTGGACCATTTTCCATATTTTAAGGGTGGGCCCCACTTGGGTACTTTTACTTGGCATTAGAACTAACTAGATATACTACTCCTAACCTATAAGTGGCCTTATATTTTATTGGTTGAACAATTTTTCATCTCATAAGCCTCTTCAACCAAGCCCTAACTCTTTGCGTCCACTTATCCATTTTAGATCTAGATCCATCCACCCTTGATCTCTCCATATTTCACTCTCACATATCCCTAGAAGGTCTTGAGTGGGTTTGCTAGTCCTAATTGGCTAGCTAGGGTATCCCCCTTGGTCTTGCTCACGTCTTGCTTATGCATTATCTAAATTTAAGAGTGCCTCAGTTAGCATGACACCAACTTGCATTGGGAACCGTGGCATCTCTTGGGTCACCTCTTTAGTTGTCCAACGCCTCTACCATCCTGGATAGGATAACCTTTAGGGACAACTACAAGTTGTGTGATAACAAGACCATGGTTCAATTCCCTTGGTCAACAAAATATTTGAATTTGGAGATCATTTGTTTTGGTACTTTGGGCTGTGAAGTTTCTTTTGAAGTTTTCTCTTGGGGTTTGGCTCAACCAGAGCGTGTATCTGATCTGTCTCAATTCTGGACTTGCGATATTCACTGTTGTGGGGATAGTTGCCTCTTGAGTTTTTCGTTGTGTCGAAGTCCCCTCTAGTGGAGGATATGTTGTATGGTTTGATGACACCATATCTATTGCATCCCAGAGTTTGCTGGTTGGAGACATTTTTTGGCATATTTGATTTTTTTGCCAAATTCATTATAAAGAGGTTATTGGCAACATTGTTTTTGCCATACATTTTCACTGCAGTCTACGTTTTTCCTAACAATTTGAGACATTGCAAAGAGTTCTTCGCTCTAGTTCCTTTGAGTGGTTGCACATCACATTGATTTGCTCATAAGCTCAATGAACATACATTTTGATTCCTCTATTGTAAATGGGTACCTAACATGGTTGTGTTTGTCAGGACCTATATCGAGGATTTTTTTCCATTATGGTTTTATGTACCTCTCGTTCTGCACTTTTGAGTTGTGGATTATGTGCCACTCATGTAGATAGTATTTGGAGGGTAACAAGGAATTTGTCTCCCTGTACTGCCTTGTTTCGCAATGTCTTGGAGCTCACCATTTTGGAGTGTTTCTTGCTTAGGTTGTTTTGCATCTTTTTCTCCTTTAGCTCATACTCCATACTTTCACCATCACCCATGACATACATTGTTGTCATATTTTCCACTCAGTTCAGCATTATGGGGTTGATATGCAATGCTTCAGCAGGTGATTTTTTACTGACCATGTTTGATCGAGATCAAGCATCTTCAGAGTGAACCTTGTACACAGCATCCATTCCTATATTGACTTGGTGGTTGCACCGGCTAGTAACCCATGCATTCTGGTGAGATGGATTGGTGTCCATAGGTACACTCAACATATGATGTTTTCTCGGTTGTCAATGAGTACCTCATCGGGCCTTTTTGTGTCAGGATTCATTCTAGAGGATCGGCTTATTTTTATGGGTGTGCATTCAACTCTCAATGCCTTAGCAGTTCAGAATGTGTACTCATTGCCTCAAGAGTTCAAAATGTGCTACTTGGATTTCTACATGTATCTTTGATGGAAATGGCAGTGTGGGGTTACCTAACCCTCTTTAGAATTTCAACCATATTTCTTGTTTGGATATTTTAGTGTCCACAGGCCTCATTGCTTGTTTGATGGTTAATGTGGTTCACTTCTGGTCGAAACCTTGTTCTAGTCCTAATCAACACCTATTTCCTTGGAGCATCGATGTGGTGGTTTCTAGTGTTTGCCATTTGTGTGTCTCTACAACCTATCCACTTCTTCAAAGTTTAACCATGTTCATTGAGTTTATTTGGATCGATTCTTTTTCTGAGTTTTGGTTGGAGCTTTCAGTCTCCCCGGGTCTCCTACTCTTTCCATTCACTCCATCATTGTGAGATCTTCTTCAATTTTAGCTCCAATTCATTTTTCAGCAATGGTGTTTTTCTCTCTTTTGGAGAGGAGTTTTTTCCTACGTTTTTTTCTCCTTTTATTCTCTTACAAGTGTGTGTACATGGGTACCTGATCAGGACGTGTTGTCAGGACCCATATTTGTCTTCTTTTTGTTTCCTTCCTATGTTTCGCTTACGGGGGGTGTTGGCATTGGTATTTTCCAATGCATACAACCTATTTCAGTTTTAAGCTTACGTAGACTCTCAACCATCCAAGTATTATTGGGGATTTGTTGGGCCTCCTCGATCATATAAATTGAGGCTCTCTCTTGTACTTTACATTCATTCAAGTTAATAGAGTTTTCATTCTATTCTCATGAGGATCATCTTTTCTCCGAGTTGATCCCGGATATTTACAGCTATTTGATTGCTCTAAATCATTTTTCACTATATCATCACTAAAATCAATGCACTATATTTTTTTGTTATATCATTGTTGAAATCAATGCAACTACTTAATGTTGATGTATTATATCATTGTTGAAATCACTGCAATTCCCTTATTGCTCTAAATTGTTTTCATTGTATCATCATTGAATTCATTGCATCTTAACTGGAATGTAGCCTTAAAGATAAACATATGTACATGACATCTTGGAAATTAAAGAAGTGTATTGATGTGTTATTTCATTTTTGGTGTGTCAGATCATAATAATTATATACATGACTTGCACTAGCATTATACATAATAATAATAATTATATGCGTGACTTTCACTAGCATTATACGTAATGATGACCTTTTATGTAATCGTAAAATATGTTTAATTATGAGACTATTATTCTTATATGGTATCTTATATCCGTACTTATGCTATTAGGAATTACAATTATAGTCATATTCTGAGTCGAAGATTATATATTACACTAATATGCAAAATATATAAGTAATTAACCTAATAACCTATTACACTTTACCATTCTTATTCAATAGAATTTGTACTAACCTTCAATTGCAAAGTTCCCATTGTTGGGTAAAGTTGTCATTGATGTCAACATGGTCAAGAGATCTGTGTCATTGATATTACATCATGAGCTTATGATATTGTTGAGTGATGTTGTCATTAGTGATGATGTGGCAATTATGATGATGATATGGTAATGATAAAGGGAGATTGTTTGAGTAATGTTGACGATTCCTTGAAGAGCCTTGAAGGAGCCTTGACATAAGTGTATATAACTCCAAAGTGGTCCCCTTATGGCATAGCTGTTAAGAATGGCCCTCACGGAATGAGATAACATGTGGTTTCTTCCACATGCCCAATTTGAGTGGTACACAAATGGAGCAAGCCCCTAAATCCATTGAATATGCCCCTAACGCAATGATGATCTATCCACAAGAACATGATGATGAGAAATGTGAAGATGCCCCTAAAGCAATGATGATGTGTCCACAAGACCATGATGATGAGAAATGGGAAGAATCCCCTAAAATGATGACGATGTGGAGGCATTAAAGAATCCCCTAAAGTGATGATGATGTGTCCACATGACCATGATGAAGTGAAACTTGAATAAGCCCCAAAGCCCCTTGATGAAGACATGAATCCCTAAAGTAAAGACCTAAAGAAACTTGAAGAAGCCCCAAAGCCCATTAATGAATACATGAATCCCTAAAGTAAAGGTATGAAGTAAATTGAAGAATCCCCTAAAGCAATGGCGATATGTCCACTTGGAATGCCCTGATGAAGACATGAAGTGGTCAAGAATACAATTCAAAGCCCTTGATGAAACCATGAAGTGGTCATTGACTCATTGAAGAAGCCCCTAAAATGTGGAAGAAAAAATTAATGATAAGTTATAGGTTGGCCCTCAAGTGAATTAAAAAGTGACTTGGAGAGGTATAAATACACATTAGAACATTTCATTTGTAGCATCCAAATACTTCATCTCTTATGTGCAAGTATAGGAGGACAAGAAGAGTTAAGCGAAATTCAAGAGAAGGATCAAGTGATGAAGATTGATGGAAACTTACATAACTTTCTCATACAGTATCAGAATCACAAACTTCTCAACTCGTTGGAAAACTTGTTGTAAGGGCTATGTGATGACATGGTCTAGGGTTTCTTTTGGTGAAGGACATGGTCCATGACTAGATTTTCTCTCTTATCTTGTGATCTTGGCAAAGGTATGGATCTTGCATATGGGTTTCTCTCTTGGTAAATCTTCATCAAGATCTTGCATAGATTATGATGATGTTATTTCCATAGATTATGGTGATATTGGCATATATTATTGTGATGTTATTATCGTGTATTATGGCGATGTTAAGGGTTCCTCTCTTAGAATGACCTAGGGTTTGAAGATGATGATGATGGTAAGGGTTTGAAGAAGCAAACAAATGAAGTACATGGATGATTGCTTTCTGAAGGTCATATTGCATATTTAGAAGATATGTTTTGGTCATATCCATGAAGGTTTTATTGCAGATTTGGAAGACATGTTTTGGTCCTCTTTATGAAGGTTTTATTCCAGAATTAGAAGACATGTTTTGGTCCTTTTTGTGAAGCTTTTATTGTAGATTTGGAAGACATGTTTTGGTCATATTTATGAAGTTTTTATTGCATACTTGGAAGACATCTTTGGTATTCTTCATTAAGGATTTAATTGCAGATTTGAAGGGCTCATTTCAGCCTTGTTTATGAAGAATCTTTGGAAGAGGGTTTTGTTGCAGATTTGAAGACTGCGTTGAAAGAAGTTGTTTTCAAATTTGGAGGAAAGATTTGAGGCATGTTTAAGAGAAGACTTGAGGATAGTTTTGAGGCATGTTTAAAAGTGGACTTGAGGATAGATTTGAGGCATGTTTAAGAGCAGACTTGAGGACAAGTTTGGCACACTATTCAAGGGAAATCTTGATACAAGTCAAAAGCATATCTAAAGCATGTTCAAGAGCTTATTTGAATGGCAATGTCAAAGGCTGATTGAAGGTTGCATGTTGACATGTGTAAGTGCATTTAGCATTGGTTATCTTAATTGATTTTATTTGTTACGTGGATTCCATATATGGATGATTAGTGGACTAGGTTTTAGGCCTATTTTGTGCTCTTGACATATCTTGATATATGGTTGCCTAAGCTTTTCTTTAAAGCTCACCTTAACACTTGTATGTGAGATTGTCCAAGAATTATTATTAATAAATGGAGCATGTATGAAGAAGTATTTTGAACAATGACAATGACAGTGTGAAGACAAGTGACAATGACAATAATAGTGATAGTGACACTATGAAGACAATGACAGTGACAATGTGAATACAAGTGACAGTAGTGATGGTGACAGTGACAGTGTGATGACATTGACAGTGACAGTGTGATGACATTGACAGTGACAAGTTGATACTCTTACTCATATTAGGGTGGTAAGGTGGTGCAAGGGGGATATTGCAGTCTCCTTCAAGTTGGAGCTTTCTCTACTAAGGGTGGTAGGGTGGTGCAGGGGACATTTAGTTGGTGCTCAAGAGGATTGGTTTCCTCATCTAAGAGATAGGTTGGATCATGTCAACAAGTTGTTTCTTTCCCAAATTAGTCAGTTGGAGCTGGCTATAGCAGGTTGGAGCTTGTTTTGCAAGTTAGTGCTTGCAATGAAGTTTGGATCCTTCACCAAATTAGTAAGATGGATCTTACTGTAAATAGGTTGATATCTTCAATTTATGTAGGTTGGATATTGCATCAAGGATGGGTGTCCCTCTCAAGTCGGAGGCCAATATTGTAATGAATGAATTATAAAAGAACATATTTTGTGGTTTTCTCCCGTTTGGGTTTCCACGTAAAATATCTTGTGCACTGTGTATGATTTTATGTGATGATGAATGGAATTGTCAATGGTTAGTGTTACATGATGTGATTAAGGTTAAAAATGGTAAAAAGTTCTCAATATTGATTCACCCCCTCTCTTAGTATTGGTGAATATTCCAAAAATTGGTATCAAAAAAGGTTCCTTCAGACAGTCTAACAAGTGGAAGGAAGATCTCTAGAGCACACATGGATGAATATGAAAATCTCCTTCCCCAATGGAGCTCCACTATTTGATGGTTCAAATTATGAGTTTTGTAGCATAAGGATGAGACTATATTTACAGGCACAAGGTCTTGGAATCAGGGAATATGATTTAAATGGTTACATCGCTCCAAAAATACCACCAAAAACTACATCCAAGGAGTTAAAAAAGAACAATGCAATGGCAATGGATACCATTTTGTATCGATTATCTAATCCCGTGAAAGTCAAAATAGGACAATACACATTAGATAAATAAATTTGGGGCAAGCTACAAGATATTTACACAAATGAATCTCGACTCATGGAACCAAAAATTGAATACAATCGGGAACATGAAGACAATCAAAAGGAAAGGTCACATACAGAAAATGAGGAAAATTCTGAAGTCGATGATGAATTCGTTGAGAACAAAAGGAATGTCTCAGAAGAAGAAGAGAATGATGAAGTAGAATTTGAAGTAAACCTTAAGGGGAACTAATTAGTGCTCTATATGAATTGAGAAAAGTAAGGAAGAAGAACGAGATGCCAATGGAATAACTGCAGAGGTATCAAGAAAAGAATGCATTGCTAGAAGAGAAGATAAGTGAGGTTGAAAAGATAGTCACTATTTTAAAAGAACAAATAGAAGAGGCTAAGAAGACTAAAGAAAAACATCCAACTATGCACAAATCTGCAAAATTCTATGATTCAAAAGAAAGAGGAAAGAAAAGTTGAAGAAAGGTTGACAAGCCAACTAGAATAAATACACAAGAACCATGAAGAAGATGAAAAAACCATTTTTGGTATCAGAATTCAAATAGAAGAGGACAAGAATATTTAAGAATATATAACAATCCAACTTCAAGAAAAGAAAGAGTTTTGTCAAAATCAAGAAGAACTTTATGAAAAGGATGATAAGACTATTACTAGTCTAAGGGTTCAAGTGGAAGAGATAAAGAAAAGTGAAGAAGTTCTAACTGACCAAGTCAAGAAGAAGGAAGAGATGTGCCAAGAAAGAGAGTTAGAGATTGTTTCTCTAAAACAAGAGTTTGATAAGATGAAGATAAAGTCAAAATTTGAAAAGATCACAGAAGTGCTAAATGAAATGTTGAGCCATCAAAGGTCCCTACTTGATAAAATTGGTATCGATTATGACAACAATCAGAAAAACATTGAATAAGGAGAAAGATCCAAGCTACCAAAGAAGAAATCTCAATAAAATCCTAGAAGATATGTAAATGTCTTGAGAAGCTCCAATCATGGTGAGGGAAACAACAAAGGAGAGGATTATAATTAGCAGAAACATGAATTCAAAAGGACTACATCACAAAGAAGACCATTTTCTCCCAGGTACCAAAGTTTATTTTCTGGTTATTGTTTTTCATGTAATAATTTTGGGCATAAGGCTATGAATTGCAGAGCTTATGGAAGGTCAAGTAAGGAATAGAGGAATTTGCATGGCTCCAAATAGTGTTGAATGTTATGCATGTCACAACTATGGGCACAGTTCAAGGTTCTGTAGAAACAACTTTAGAAGAAATGAGAAATATAATATCTTAATCAATCAAGGGAAGAAATCCAACTAGTTCTAGAAGAAGTCTAAAGAACAAAAATAATAAGCTTGTGGATTAGTCCTCTATGAAGATGATGAAGGTTCAAGGCTCAAAGAAGGAAACCAAAGTAAACCACTTGTCTTGAAGCTAGGTAGCATGTTGAATGAAAGTAGAAACAATTTCAAGATTTAAGACAAAAAAGAATTGGTGTTACATGTTGAATATGTGAGGGAAAACAGGAAGAACGTGTTGGAGAAATCTCGAAGGGCATACGCACATCAGTTGAAGAGTGGAGTAATACTGACAAATCAAGATTACAAGTGATGATCCTACAGCAGAGAAACCTTACACATTGTTCTAAACAATGTGCTATAGAGACTCCCAGTATCATGGATAATATTGAGAGGGATTCTAAGTACCAGGCAAGGAATACCAAAGAAAGGACAGTATCTTAAGGATTGTACAAAGAAAAAGACAATGGCTTGGTGAATCATATAGGAACACAGGGGGAGATACTTCATAAAGATTCAAGAAATGGCCTAGTTTAAGGGGGAGATAATGTTTAGAAAAACAAAGTCACAAAAAGAAGCATATAAACAGGGGGATCTAGCATAATCCCAAGGGGAGCAGGTGAACAAAGTTTCTTCACCCCTTGTCATTAATGTCAAAGGGGGAGAGAGAATTGAAGTTGTTTCCATCAATAAAAAATGGGGATATTGTTGAGTAAATTTGGCATTGATGTCAATAGGGTCAATATATCTATGTCATTGATATTACATCATGATATTAAGAGATTGTTGAATGATGTTGTCATTGATGATGATGTGGCAATGATGATGATGATATGGCAGTGATAAAGGGAGATTGGTCAAATAATGTTGATTAAGCCTTGAATATCCTTAAAGGAGTCTTGAAATAAGTGTATATAAATCTGGAGCGGTCCCCTTATGGTGTAGTTGTTAAGCATGGCCCTCACGGGATGAGATAACATGTGGTTTCTTCCACATGCCCACTTTGAGTGGTACACAAATGGATCAAGCCCATAAATCCATTGAAGATGTCCCTAAAGCAATGATGATGTGTACACAAGACCATGATGATGAGAAATGTGAAGATGCACCTAAAGCAATGACAACGTGTCGAGAAGACAATGATTGTCATGTCCCCTCCCATCAATCCGAGCAGCGGAGGGACATGAATGACTTGTGGGGGTTCTAAATTTCACCCCCACGGCCATATTACGAAATTCATAAGCACTTAAAAGCGTGTGCAGATACATAATAAAATACACAGCGGAAAATAAATTCATTCCACACACACAACATGCATATACCAACATACTCATCACAAGCATAATGATAATAATAATAATTCATGCACATTCAACACGACAGTAATTTAACAAGTAGACACTTGTATTTTAATTGAAGTTATCCAAGCAACTGGCTATGGGAGAGAAACGTTCCACCCATCCGTAGGCACTCTGTTCAAAAATTTATCTCTCTGCTGAGAGGCCACCCCCAATATGGGCTATGTATCCACTAAGGAGGTGTTGAATTTTTTATCTTAATGTGGAATTATAGTATAAATTGAAATCAATGAACAATCAAAAGCATAAGCATTCACATGAGACACAATATTTACCATGGGGAAACCCTCTAGTACTTAAGGGAGAAAACCCCAGCAAAATATTCCTTACAATATTGATAGATAGTAGAGAATGTCTTTAAAATGAGCGTATTACATCAAGCACCCTTGGTGCATTATCAGAGATAAATTCCAAGCACCCCTGGTACAATCACAGAGCAAGAGAGAAGAGAGAATAATAGAAGAACATGGCAGTTTATTCTGCACTAAGATCAGTTCACAGTTTTGGTCACATGCACACTTCCTTCAAAAGAGATTCGCTCTTCACCTTGATCTCATCAAATCATGCATTACGAATGTATCATACATCTCATTCTTGGATTAATTTATAGCCTTCTGACTTCAAGATGAACTCACCTTTCAACTGGATGTTATGTCACAAACTCAAGTGTTGTAACTCAAGTGTCTTCTTTTAGTTTAACTCAAGTATCATCATGCAAACACTTAGTTAATTATATCTTCTACTTCATGATGAACTCACCCTTCAACTAGATGTTAGACCACTCAAGTGTTGTCTATTATTTTATCTCAAGTGTCGTCATGCAAATACTTAGTTAACTCAAGTGTCATCATGCAAACACTTAGTTAACTAGATCTCCTTTGTTATCACTTAGTTAACTCTTTTAACTAAAATATTTCTTGTCAACATCACTAAAGTAAACAATTTGAGTTCTCTCTTAATTAACTGAAGTATTTCTTGTTAAAATCACTAAAGTAAACAATTTGAGTTATCTCTTAATTAACTGAAGTCTTTCTTGATCACTAAAGTGAAAAATTCGAGTTCTCTCTTATCTTAACATATCTTATCTTTATCTCTTGTCTTCTCTGCATGATCCACTTGTTCCATATTTACTTTATTTATCATATCAAATATACTAAGGATATTTTTCCAATGATCTGATCATCTTGTTCTACTATCATTCCAAGTGGTCATATGCTAAAGTAATTCACTCTAGAGGTAGTCAGTCTCTAGGGGAGACTTAATATCTCAACCATGGTTAGTGGTACATCACACACCATTCATGCTTCGACATGCAAAGCATTACCTCAACACATGAGGCACCACCTAAACACATGAGTATATGTCTTCACACACAAGACCTTAGTCTTGACAAGCAATATTGTACAACATCATCACTTTGACATACAAAGCACTTACCTCAACACATGAGACTTAACCTTTACACATAAGGCTTAGTCATTCTTGAGTCCAACTCAAGAATCACTCCAAGTTTCCTGAGTCCAACTCAGGCTCCCTAAGGCACTACCTCTACACATAAGGCTCAATCCTGGCACATAAGACTGACTTGGAGAATGACTTTTGATGTTGTAACTTTAACAGGAGGAACTACACAGGCTCACTCACAGCCATAGGAACATACTCTCATGCTAATCCAACACACAGCTAGGTTTATCAAGTATGTAGAGAGACAAGAAAGTTGAATGCTAATCCAGTGAGCTCAACATAAGAGCTACACGCATCTCAATTTCTCTCAGGCGGCCTTCGAACCCACAATACCTACCACACCCAACACAAGGAAGGTTCCCTTCTCTGCTACACAATCCCTCAAGCGCCCCTTCCCTCCATTGCTATTCAGAGTGGGCATAGAAATATCCAAGTTGGTAAACCTTTAGAGATATTTTCCTACACTGGGTTTATCAAGAAAATCCATCCTCTAACCTCTCTCTAACTTCAATTGTCTCTTAAGTCTTTGCTTTTTTGTCACATTAACTTCCAGCCGCGAAATTCAATTTTCGAGCTTCCAAATATGGGTTCTCCTGTGGATCTTTTGGCTTGTAACACTCTCAAATTCGCCCCAGTGTTCGGGTCTATGGATCCTGCACTGGATTTCACACGCCACACAAATTTTTGGGTGTTGTTAACACTTTAAAACGTGTTTTTTTCTCAGGTTACGATTTCTGTTATTTCTCTTACTGGGAATGCATAGCTTGCTGAGAATTGGTCTATGATTTCCCAATAATGGAATGGGAATGAAAGGAAACAAATTCCCATGAGAAAAATTGACTTATGGGTGCCAAAATCTGATCCCATACTCAACCATACGAATTTATGGATTGTGCCCATGCTCCATTAAATTCATGAGCTGATTTTTCAACTACCTTATTAGAACATAAATAAATATCAACAAGGAAGTCCACTGGGGTAGTTTCTTACCATTTATGCCACATGGGTTCTTAGGATGACTCTTGGAAACAAAGTATTTAATCCCACAAACCCCTCACATATCCCTAGTGGATAAACACAACCCCCTCATTTTTGTTGCTTCCATATCCAACTCTTGGACATTTATTTGTATTATAAACATTTACATGTTTTTTTACATTTTTCCATGGCCGACTGGCACATGTCCACAAAATATAAAATACTTGCCTTTGTAAGTTGAGCATTCACTAGCATGGCCTTGGCCTTGAGATCCACACTATGAATCATACACCAAATACCTACAATCATTACATATCAAACCAATAATTCTGAGGGTCAAAATGGGGGTATTACATTCCCCTCCCCCTTAGAACAACACCGTCCTCGGTGTTCTCAAAACTAAACAAAAATGGGTATGTCTCTCTCATGGCATCTTCTAGTTCCCACATAACCTCATCAAGACCAAGTTGCTTCCATTTCATCTTTACATGTTTGATGGCTCAATTCTAGAGCAATGTTACCTTCTTGTCGAGGATGCGCATAGGTTCCACTTGGAACTCTCCCTCGGGTTCCACCTGACTCGCATTCCAATCATTTTTGTGATTAGGATCATGTACATATTTCTCAAGCAAAGAAACATGAAAAACATTATGAGCTTTCATGTTAGCAGGTAATGCAATCCTATATTAAACTGGTCCTGTCCTATCAAGGACTTCAAATGTCCCACAATATATGGTTGCAAACTTGGTATAACTTCCCAACTTTAGGAAACTTTTCTTTGGATTTACTCTCAAATAGACATTATCCCCAACTTTAAATTCCTTGTGCATTATTTTTAAATCTTCCTAACTCTTCTGCCTGTCCTGGGCTACCTTTAAATTATGCCTGATCTTAACAATTTCTTGTTCCATTTCCTTGAGCATTTATGGCCCAAGTACTATTATGTTTACTGGACTAACCCAACTCACTGAAGTTATGCATCCTTTTCCATACAATGTCTCAAATGGAATCATTCCCAACGATGCTTGATGCCCATTGTTGTATGTAAATTCTACCAAGTGCAGGTAATCCTCCCACTTGGATGGCTTATCCATCACATACATCCTCAACATATCCTCAAGAACTGAATTCATCCTCTCGGTTTGACCATCTGTTTCGGGATGATACGTTGTAATGAAAGTTAGTTGATTCCCCAATTCCTGAAATAACCCTTTCCAAAAATTGGATGTGAATTTTTCATCTCGATCAGATACTATTGCTTTGGGTAACTCATGCAATCTGAATATCTCCTTCATGAAGATATTAGCTATGTCACTAGTTTTATGAGTGGACTTGACTGGAATAAAATGAGATGCCTTTGATAGCTTGTCCACCACAACCATGATTGAATCATGTTTCCTTTTTTTCATTGGCAAACCTATTATGAAATCCATAGAAATTACTTCCCACTTCCATTATGGAATGGGCATAGGCTGCAACAGTCCTTCTAGATGTTGATGCTCTGCCTTGACTTGTTGGCATTTTTTACATAGGAAATGCATTCGCTACATCCTTTTTCATCCCATGCCAAAAGTATTGCTTCATTGTTGTTGTTGTTGTCTTTTGATCTCCTGGATGTCCAGAGTGTGGCATTTTATGAATTTCATCCATTACTATCTTCTTCAAATCTGCACAATTTGGAATATACAATCTGCCAAAGATAAACAAGAATATCCTCTTCTCCAAGCTGATACCCTTCAAAATTTTCATCTAAATTTCCCTGGTGCAATTTCTCTTTTACTTGAATATAATTCCCATCTTTATTTTGGGCTTCAATAACTCTTGTTCTTAAGTCTGATTTGCACATACTTAAGGCTTCTACATGCAATTTTCTACTAAGGGTGTCTGCAACTTTGTTCTCTTTTCCTTTCACATATTTGATTTCAAAATCAATCTCACACAAAAATTCCATCCATCTAGCTTGTCTGGCATTTAAGTTTGGTTGATCAAACAAATACTTTAAGCTCATGCGATCTGTCCTAAGCTGAAATATTCTTCCCAAAAAATAATGTTTCCACATCTTGAGGGCATGTAATATGGTTGCCAGCTCTAAATCATGATTTGCATAATTATTTTCGTGCTCTTTTAATTTCAGGACTCATAGCAAATCATAAATCCTTCTTGCATAAGTACTTGACCTAATACTCCAATGCAAGCATTCGTTCATACTACAAAAAAAAAAAATTGGATCCGCAATCTTCAAAACAGGGGCATTAATAAGTAACTTCTTCAATCGCCGAAAGATTTCTTCACATTTTTCAGACCATACAAATTTTACATTCTTTTTTTGCAGCAATGTAATTGGATGAGCAATTTTGGAGAATCCCTCAATGAACCTTCTATAATACCCTGCAAGACCCATAAAATATATAACATATATGGAATTCTTTGGAGTATACCAATTCATTATGGATTCAATATTTTCCGGATCCACCGAAATTCTGTCCTCTGAAATGATATGACCCAAATATGTACTTTTCTTTGATAAAAGTCACACTTAGCTTTTCAAACAATTTGTGCTCTCTAAGAACTTGCAATACCATTCTTAAGTGTTCCTCATGCTCTTCCTCACTCTTTGAGTAAACAAGAATGTCATCCAAGAACACTCACACAGACTTATCCAAATACTTGTTCAAGACAAAATTCATGAGATACATGAATGTGGCGGGTGCATTAGTAAGGCCAAATGGCACCACCGTGAACTCATAATGGCCATATCTTGTCTGGAAAGTCATCTTGTGAATGTCTTCTTCTTTTATTATCACTTGATGATAACCAGATCTCAAGTCAATCTTTGAAAACACTTTGGCTCCCTTCATTTGATCGAACAAATCATCGAGTTTGGGAAATGGGTACTTATTCTTGATTATTACTTTATTCAGCTGCATGTAATCAATGCATAGCCTTAAAATCCCATTTTTCTTTTTGACAGATAACACTGGTGCTCCGCAAGGAGACGCACTTGGCCTGATATACTTATTTTCCATTAATTCTTGTAGCTGCATTTTCAACTCTACCAATTTCAGTGTGCTCATTCTATAAGGAGTTTTGGAAATTGGGACTGCCCCTGGAACAAGATTGATTGTGAAATTAATGTCCCTCTTTGGTGGAAATCCTAGCAATTCATTTGGAAACACATCTTTGAACTCCTGCAACAACCTATAATCCTCTATCTTTGGGCCCTTTTCCTCTAATGAATCTGATATATGGACTACATATAGGTGGCAACCTTTCTTGTAGAACTTTCCCAACTACACGACCGAAATCTGCCTTACTGAAACTTGCTTGGGAATCCCTTTCACCACTCTCGGCCTTCCTTCTTCATCAATGCATTCAAGGACCTTTTCATAGCATTCTATATTGGATCTATACTTTTCCAACCAATACACACCAATAAGAGCATCATACGATCCTAATGGCAGGACATTCAAATTTACCTTTGTGAGGAGTCCCTTAATCTCTATGGGACACTCAATCACTACTTCACTCATCTTTATTTTTGTTCATGTGGGTAATTGAACTAGCCAAGACTTATGATGCCTCATTTTTATAAGAGAACAACTTTCAACCACTTTTGGAGTGACATAACTATGAGTAGATCCTGGATCAATCAAAACATAAATAGATTGCTTAGCAATCTTACCTTCAACTTCCACTACTGTTGATTGATGGTCTTCCTGATGGTTATCCAATGCTGCATAAATTCGTGGGATTAACAAACTCAATCCTATCTCTGAAATTTTGGGGAAGACTTCCAAAGAAGCTTTGAATTTTTATCCTTTCATCTTTGATGTAATCCACATACCTCAACAATTCCAAAAACTTATGGACATGTTATTCCAAAGACTTATGTCCCAATTTTAGTTCATTGAACTCCTTCCTATTGTTATCATAATACTGGGAAGATAGGTATTTTTCTTGAAATACTTTTTAAAGCGCTCCCAGCTGATCCTTCTCTCCTTGATCCATTTTACTTGCATGAGATGCTCCCACCAAATTGAGGCTCGGCCATTGAGATTGTAAATAGAAATTTTTTCCTTTTCATTTCCTAATTAATCATGAATCCTACAATATTTCTTCATTCCAAGAAGCCATGCCTCTGCTTCCTGACCTGTTTTACTTTCTCCATCAAATGTGGGTGGTCTCGCCTTCCTAAATTCTCCTTGTGGGATCCTTTTAAATTTTATTTTTATTTCAAATTTGTTGGAAGTGTACTTTGGGATACTTTGAGAACCTTGAGAATCACATGACCAGCTAGAAGAAGATCTTAACGAAGATTCCTTGTGTGCCTTGCTCAAAGAACCATATCTTGGACTTGGAGTCCTCTTTCTAGTGCAACTCCTAGAGTGACTTTCTGCACTTCTTATTTCTTGACCAACATTGCTTGGATCATATACAAGATGAGCCCTCTGCTAAATATTAGTGAGACTCTGAAGGATGGCAGCATTAATCTGGTTCTACTCTTCTTCACCCTTGATCAACCTCTCACTGAAACTTCTCATTGTTTCAACCAAATTTTGAGGAGTGATTTGCTCTCTCCTCCCATTGGATTATGTCTCGACATTTCCCTCTTGCATATTTTATCCTAGTACATCCGCATCATGTTCATAGGGATCCCTGGCATGATTTATGGTTACCATTTTCTTTTGGATACCCTTTTTTCCCTTCTACTTGCTGACCTCTGCTACAACTGTTCAAAAATTGTCAACTGAAGCACTGTGCATCATAGAGATATTTATTAGACATCTTAGTAATACATACAATGACACATATAATGTTATTCTTTAAGAGAATTAGTGTCATATAATAATTCATAGGGTTCTTGAGTCATCATTTTTTTTGTTCCATTTATGCATTTCTGGAAACTACCCTCTATTGATAACTTTTTTTGTCAAATTAAGGTTATAGGGACTTTTCTGTTCGAATACCAATGAAATATGAATTCGTCATTCAATATATGACGATGCATCATTGTTACCCTCTAGAGAATATTTCCAATGAGTATCTTCATGGTACATTCTGATCTAGGATTTCAAAGTTACATCCTCCCAAAAATGCTAGTTTTTCCCAATTCTTCACTGTTTTTACAGGTGCAATTAAATTTCGGAGACCAACTTTAGTTGTCTGCAAAAGAAAATATAGCAATAACTAGAAAACAATTTATATCGGGAACTATTAATACATATAACAAGGATTAATTATCAACTTTAATATCTCTGATACGATGCTCTAGTCAATCTCTACAAAATTATGGGTTTGACTAGTTTTAACTTTTGCACTTTTTCCCAAATTTAGAATTTTTACCAAAACTGGCTATCTCATAAACTAAGCATTTTTGGAAAAAAATCGTTTAACTAAATTTGTCCATATTAACGAGTAGCTAAAATGTTAAGTTCAAAAATTTTTCTGGTATTGACATCTAGATTCACTTTTACCTCCCCGGCAAGCTTTCCAAAATCCCCAAAAAGTGCTCCGGAATAGTGGATTTCGGCCTTTTTTCGCACCTCAGTTTCACACTTTTTGGAATTTAGCTCCAATATCCTAGATTTATCTGCATTCCTAGTCTGTGACTGCACCATAGGAATTTCGTCCCAAATCAAGCACCCATTAAGGTTTCTAGACGTTGATCTTTAAAAGTCGATATTTTGAAATTCCTGCCGAAATCGGAGCAGAATGGGCTCAAGCCTCTCAATGGTGTTTCTTTGACATTCATCAATGGAATCCAAAAACCGAAAGCCTCATCAAATTTCGAGCTAAACTACTCATGTTACAGCCAAAACATATATTTTTTTCGGAATTGCCACCGCGCTATTGGACCTTTCCCATCAGCCTTTCTCATAACTACATCTTGGAAAACGCTGCAATGAAACCCCGAAGTGGCACCATCGATGCCTCGTGGACTTTTTATTAGGAGATAATTTTTCACCCTCGCAGATGCGTGCTGATGACCTACAAGTGATTCCCCACTACCGACGAGCAGCATCCAACTACTGACGATAGACGAGTGTCATGATCATATAATCTGTTATGTATGCGGACTTCTCTCCACGACCTATTCCTCGAGGCACATTTTGGAAACCCCGTGGACCCACACCTATGACCGACAACTGCATACCATAATGCACCTTCTGCTTGCCACTCTCGTGGACCCTTCTCCGCAGTACTACCACGAAATCCTCTCTGCGGAATTCCGCAGACTCTTTCTCGCTGCGCCCACGGACCTTTCCTCACGGCTTCCCATAACTTCTCTTCATGGTACCCATATGGATGCACGTCGACGACCGACGACCAACCAATAATCAATGACCATCGCAGATCTATACTCTGATACGCCTGCAAACTGTGGATGTCATCCACTGCATGCCTCCCGACATGGTTGATCCATGTTATACCCCTCTTTCCCACATAGCACGGATGGGGTCCACCTCAAATTTCTCGAATTTTCCCATTTTCATAAAGTGGTAATGACTCAATAAGAAAGTAGTTTTGGAAGGGCTAATGTTGGATCCATTGTTGGTTAAAATTGAACACATGGATAGACGGTATCTTCCCAACGACTTGCCCACCCACTATTATCTAGTGTGCAAGTCGATGGTGCATTGTAAACCATACTTGTTGATCATGATTTTTTCTCTCTGCTAATGAGTCTATACGATCAAAATTTCCCAAAACTTACTTAATTCAATCTGCTACTCCTGTCGGAAACATACATATTAAATTCAAGGGATTTGTGAGGGCACCATCTGTAAATTTAAACCCACAATTTTAACCAAAATTTGAGTCTATACGATTTTAACCTCTGCTAATGAGTCTATACGATCAAAATTTCCCAAAACTTACTTAATTCAATATGCTACTCATGTCGGAAACATACATATTAAATTCAAGGGATTCGTGAGGGCACCATCTGTAAATTTAAACCCACGATTTTAACCAAAACGTGATCATCACTTCCTGTGCAGCTTCGGTGTTCCGACTGTGAGTGTGGATTCTGGCCCAAACAGCCCCAGTGTTGCAACCATTCGCTCTGATACCACTATGTCACATCCCCTCCCATCAATCCGACCAGTGGAGGGAACATGAACGAGTTGTGGGGGTTTTAAATTTCTCCCTCACAACCATATTACGACATTCATAAGCACTTAAAAGCGTGTGCAGATGCCTAATAAAATACACAGCAGAAAATAAATTCAGTCCCCACACACACAACATGCATATACCAACATACTCATCACAGGCATAATGATAATAATAATAATTCATGCACATACAACACGACAGTAAATTAAGAAGTAGACACTTATCTTTTAATTGAGGTTGTCCAAGCAATTGGCTATGGGATAGCAACGTTGCACCCAACTGTAGGCACTCTGTCCAGCACTTTATCTCTCTACTGAGAGGCCACCCCCAAGTTGGGGTATGTATCCACTAAGGAGGAACTGCACAGGATCACTCACATCCATAGGAACATACTCTCATGTTAAGCCAGCACACAGGTGGGTTTTTCAAGCATGAAGAGAGACAAGAAAGTTGAATGCTAAGCCAGTTAGATCAACCATAGAGATACAAGAATCTCAATTGGTCTCAGCTAGCCTTGGCACCCACAATAACTACCACACCCATCACAAGGAAGGTCCCCTTTTCTGCTACACAGTCCCTCAAGCGCCCCTTCCCTCCAGTTCTATTCAGGGTGGGCATAGAAAGGTCCAAGCTGCTAAACCTTTATATATATATATATTTGCCTACACTGGGTTTATCAAGCAAATCCATCCTCTGATCTCTCTCTGAATTCAATTGTCTCTTGGGTCTCTTCTTTTTGGTCACACTAACTTGCAGCCACGAAATTCAATTTTTGGGCTTTCAAATATGGGTTCTCCCACGGATTTTCGGGCTTTTCACACTCTCAAATTCGCCCCAGGGTTCAGGTCTATGGATCCCCCACTGGATTTCACACCCCACACGAATTTTTGGGCATTTTTAACACTTTAAAACATGGCTTTTTCGCAAGTTACGATTTATGCTATTTCTCTTGATGGGAATGCATAGCTTGCTGAGAATTGGTCTCTAGTTTCGTAATAATGGAATGGGAATGAAGGGAAACGAATTCCCATGAGATAAATTGACTTCTGAGTACCAAAATTTGAGTCCATACTCAGCCATATGAATTTTTGGGTTGTGTCGATGCTCCATTAAATTCATGAGCTGATTTTTCAGTTGTCTTCTTACAACAGAAATAAATATCAGCAAGGAATTACACTGGGGTAGTTGCTTACCATTTATGGCACATGGTTTCTCAAGATGAAACTTGGAAACAAATGATTTAATCCCACACACCCCTCACCTCTCCCTAGTGGATAAACACAGTGCCCTAATTTTTTTTGCTTCCATAGCCATCTCTTGGACATTTATTTGTATTATAAATATTTACATTTTTTTTGCATTTTCCCATGGCCGACTAGCACATGTCCATAAAATATAAAATACTTGCCTTTGTAATCCGAGCATTCACTAGAGAGACCTTTGCCTTGAGCTCCACACTATGAATCATACACCGCATACTTACAATAATTACATATCAAGCCAATAATTCCAAGGGTCAAAATGGGGGTATTACAATGATGATGAGAAATGGGAAGAAGCCCCTAAAGTGATGATGATATGGAGCCATTAAATAAGCCCCTAAATTGATGATGATATGGAGCCATTAAAGAATCACCTAAAGTGATGATGATGTATCCACATGACCATGATGAAGCGAAACTTGAATAAGGCCCAAATCCCCTTGATGAAGACATGAAGCCCTAAAGTAAAGGCCTAAAGCAACTTGAAGAAGCCCCAAGGCCCCTTAATGAAGACATGAAGCCCTAAAGTAAAGTTCTAAAGTAAATTTAAGAATCCCCTGAAGCAATGGAGATAATTCCACTTGGAATTCCCTGATGAAGCCATGAAGTGGTCAAGAAGACAAGTCAAATCCCCTTGATGAATCCATGAAGTGGTCAAGAAGACAAGTCAAATCCCCTTGATGAAGCCATGAAGTGGTCATCGACCCATTGAAGAAACCCCTAAAAAGTGGAAGACAAAATTAATGATAAGTTATAGGTCGGCCCTAAAGTGAATTAAAAAGTGACTTGGAAAGGTATAAATACACATTATAACATTTCATTTGTATCATCCAAGTTCTTCATCTCTTATGCGTGAGTCTAAGTAGGACAAGAAGAGTTAAGCGAAATTCAAGAGAAGGATCAAGTGATGAAGATTGATGGAAAATTGCATAAATTTATCATACGGTATCGGAATCACAAACTTCTTAGCTCATTGGAAAACTTGTTGCAAGGGATATGTGATAACAAGATCAAGGGTTTATTTGGTGAAGGACATGGCACATGACTAGGGTTTCTCTCTTATCTTGTGATCTTGGCAAAGGTATGGATCTTGCATATGGGTTTATTTCTTTGTGAATCTTGGTTAATATATTGCATAGATTATGATGACGTTATTGCCATAGATTATGGTGATATTGGCATAGATTATAATATGTGATGTTATTGGCATGGATTATGGCGATGTTATTGGCATGATCTAGGGTTCCTCTCTTAGAATGACCTTGGGTTTGAAGATGATGATGATGGTAAGGGTTTGAATAAGCAAACAAATGAATCCCATGGATGAATGCTTTATGAAGTTCATATTGCATATTTAGAATATATGTTTTGGTCATTTCCATGAATGTTTTATTGCAGATTTGGAAGACATGTTTTGGTCTTCGTTATGAAGGTTTTATTGCATAAATAGAAGACATGTTTTGGTCCTTTTTGTGAAGGTTTTATTGCATATTTGGAAGACATGTTTTGCTCCTCTTTATGAAGGTTTTATTACAGACTTGGAAGACATCTTTTGGACTTCTTCATGAAGGATTTAATTGCATATTTGAAGGGCACATTTCAGCCTTGTTTATGAAGATTTCGAAGAGGGTTTTGTTGCAGATTTGAAGACTATGTTGAAAGAAGTTGTTTTTCAGATTTGGAGGGCATATTTGAGGCATGTTTAAGAGCAGACTTGAGGACGGGTTTGGAAAACTATTCAAGGGCAATCTTGTGACAAGTCAAAGTCATATCTTAAGCATGTTCAAGAGATGATATGAAGGACAATGTAAAGGTCTGATTAAAGGTTGCATGTTGACATGTGTAAGTACACTTAGCATTGTTATATTGACTGAGTTTATATTTTATGTGGCTGCCATCTATGAATGATTAGTGGAATGGGTTTTAGGCCTATTTTGTGCTCTTCATATATCTTGATATATGGTTTCCTAAGCTCTGATTTGAAGCTCACCAAAAAAAGCATCAAAATTGATGTTGTGCTTCTTCATTGTTGCTTCTAAGGCGTCCATTTTCTTAAAACACTTAGAATCCATGTGACCATCTTGCTCACAAAAATTGTAATGTCTCTCAATCGTCTTTCCTTTTGATTTAGTGCATTTATCACCATTGCAAATAAAAGTTGGCTGAGAGGGTTTGAGACACTTGTTTTTCTTGTTGTTGCAAGGATGTTGCTTCTTTGAATGCTTGGATTTATCCTTTTGATGATCCACTAAGGCTTTGATAGATGTAGCCACAGTACTGATCACTCCAAGACGTAAGAGTTAATCCTTCTCTCTAATCAAATAATCACAAAACTCTTCAAAAGTGGGTAATTTGTAAGTAGCCCCTAGAGCTTCTTTGGTGGAGTGAAAAGTACATATAAAAACAAAATATGGACTAAGAAGCTTATCAAAAATAACATAAATACATTGTATATACGTCTTAAGTATCTTGCACTCTTCAAGTAAGAGTTTAAGTGTTTTAAATTTAAATAGAGAATCTTCAATGCAAGAGAAATCACTAGAATTTAAAGAAATTGGATGGTTGTCGAGCTTGTAAGCTCAAACCTCATTGTGTTTACCAAATATGATTTCCAATTTTGTCTAAGCTTCATTTAGTTTTTCAACTCCTTAAAGGTGAAACCATAAACTAATATAGTCATACATTCTGACTAATCCATGTGCTTCATCATATTTATTATCCCATTTGGATTTTTTAAAACATCAGTGGAGGTGATAAAGTCATTTACTTCGCAGTACATCCTCCATATGGGATTTCCATTAGAAGTACTTGGTACAAGTAAGTAGGATATCACATAGACTAGCCATATTTTAATATGCAAGATTTATTCAAAAGAATAATTTTACGGTATCGATGGAAAGCTCTTGAAAAAATATGTGGTTTAAAAAAAAATGCATTGAAAACAAACTTTGGATGTCAAAGTTATGTCATTTTAAGAAAGACATGAAAAGTAACCAAAGTGTGACATGGTAGTAGAGGATGCAAAATGAGGTCTCTAAGTTAAAAATAAAATATTATGTGTCTAGCTTTGTTGAATAATAAGATTTCTCACTTTTACAATAAGTTACATTTACAATAAAATAAATGGCCCACTTTTATAAAATAAGTGATAAGCACTTTTACAATGAAGTTACTTTATAAATTGAAGTTGCATGTAAAAAGAAACTTAAAAAAAAATTAAAGTTACTTTAAAGTAACTAGATTGAGGTGGAGGCTGAAAATCCTTCTAGCAAATTGATAAACAAATAGTTTTGAATACTAGTGATGAAAACGTCATTTGACTGGGTTTTATTGTAGAGCTTGAGATGATGTCCATTAACCAAAAAGGAAAATATTTCAAATTCATTTGTACGCAATATGACAACACCATTAGCATAGACTGTGTCTACCACATAGGGGCCAATCTAGTGAGTATGTAATTTTCCCTTAAAATCATGGAAGCAAAAGTCATATAAGAGATCCAATTCTCCTCTCTGAAAAAATTTAGAATTAATGAATTGATCATTCCATCAAATTTATTGCTATAGAGTTTTAGTATGTTGCGGAGCTTACTGGCAATGCTCATTCAAGAAATTGAGTTGGGTGACGAGACTCTAATGAGCAATGGAAATGTCTAAGCCAAGGTCAAGGGTTGTGCGAAGGGTTCTGATTTTGAGCTCAATATGAAGAAAAAAATTACCGTAGACTAACTGATATGGGGTGAAACCGGTGGAAGTTTTTCAATAGGTGTGACAGATCCAAACAACTTCAAGAAGTCTATTAGCCCAGTCATGATGATGGAATTGGACAATTTTGGTAAGGATATTTTCAAGTTCATGGTTAGTGACTTCCACCTAATCATTATCTTGGAGGTATAGTGAATGGAGCGATAGTGCTTGATCTGTTAAGTGTGCATAAGTTTAGTAATCAATTTGGAGGTAAACTAGTTGCCCTGATCAAACACAATTTACCTAGAAACAATGAGTTTGGTAAAAATGGCTTCATACAATAAATCAGCAATGTGTTCCTCCTTCGTATATTTCAAAGGCTAAACTTTGACCCATTTAGGAAGGTAGTCTATGCAAACCAAAATGTAATGAAATTGATTGGAAGGATTGTGTATGGGACCGACAAAATCAATCCTGAATTTGTTAAAAGGCTCTAAATAAATATGTGGTTGTAGAAGCATCTCATCCATTCTGGTAGGATGTCCCATACGTTGGCAGGGATTTCATTGTTTGGCATACTTGTAAGCATCCTTATGAAGGGGAGGTTAGTAATAACTAGTGGATGGGATTTTCAATTTGGTATTGTCGACAAAAACATGCCCCTCCAATAGGGATCGCCATGACAAGATTTGAGAATCTCGTATAACCCATCCTCTATGACACAGTTTCTAAGGATTTTATTGAGTCCAAGATGGAATAGATACTCCCACATCCAAGTAAATGGTCCACTCTTCCTCATCAATTTGCAACTATCTTTGTAGGAGAAGTGGTGGGGAAACTTCTTAGTTGTTATATAGTTGGGAATGTCTACAAACCACGGTATGTTGACAAAAATAGCAAACAAGTGTCATTAGGAAATGAATCATCCAAGTGTTCATCCTTTGTATTGTGAGGTAATCAAGACAAAATATGCAACCACATTCTCTTGGCAGGTTTATCAGGTATAGTAAATTCAAGTTCATAAAGGATTAATAACCATGTAATTATGCCATCAATAATGGGATTATTCATTAAATAATTAATAACAACATGATTAGTATGAACTAAAACATAGTACCAAGTGATGGAATGCCAAAATTTATTTAAAGCATAAACGAATCCAAGGAATTCTTTCTTTGTAACTATGTAGTTCAACTTTCCAACAACTAGGTCTTGTTGATAAATAGATCACATACATTTTGGTAGCATCTTTCTACCCTAAAATTGCACCCAATTTTTTTTCAAAGGTATCAATATAAATATGAAAATATAGTTCCCAATTAGGAGTACATAAAAATGGGGTTGTTGTATGTTTCTCCTTTAAGGTTTCAAAGGATTGTTGTCAATATGGTGTCCAAGAGGAGATTGAATCTCTAATGAGAAGGGTGTGCAAAGGAGTGTCCAATTTACTAAAGTTTTGAATGAACATCCTATAATAGTGCGTATGTCCCAAGAAATTGCGAACGTCTTTCTACTTTTGAGGGATTGGTAAGTCTTTAATGACATTGAATTTGGTTAGATAAACTTGAATTCTTTTTGCAGAGATATGGTGCCCTAGGATAATCCCTTATGTCAGCATTAGAAGCATTTCCATTGCTAATGAGAGGTTCATAAGTCAACATCATTTAAAAATTGTTTCAAATTGGGATGATTCCTTGTTAAATCCATCTCCAAACACAATGAAGTCGTCCATAAAAACTTCCACAAAGTAAGGGATTACCTCAAAAAAAATATTAACAACTATACATTGGAAGGTTTTTATTGCATTGTGTTACGCCTCAAAATATCTGCAACATTCCCAATCAAATTACCAGAACAAGGGGTTAAAAACAAATTGATATAAAGGCCAAGTTGAATCATAGAGTGTTGATTTGGGGCTAAATACACCTAATCATGTCATGGATTTTCCACTTGATTTCCACCTCCAAGAGGTGCTCACCCTGTAGGGTTTGGTGCCCTTGGGGGGATAATCACTTGGAATCATGACCACACTCATTTATTTGCCATGTAAAATGTGATAGCATTTGCTTAGCACATCTTATTTGCTCACTTAGACCTATTTTACACCTCCTTTGAGTTGTGTACCCACAATTTGTACTTCCGTATTGAAGAATCCTTCAAGGATAATGAAGGAGGACGTTGAGGGCACACATCTATTGGGGTTAGTTGCGGCATGACATCCTCCTTTTGGAACACCTAGCAATTGGTGTAGCCTAACTGCACTTTTATATTGTTATGTTATGTCTTTTTAGTGGCTTAACCCTCGAAGTTGTGGGTGAGCAAGCCAAAAGTTATATTTTTTACATTATCTGGTAGCATATAACTTAAAATTAGGTGAGGCTAGTCTTATATAAATAGTGCCTTACTCCTGTTGTAAAAACACAACAAGATATGGGTTCATTATGAGATCTTTTCCTTTTCCACTAGTGTATTGGAGCTCTTGATGTTATGCGCACCTCTCTTGGTATGATTTCCTTTGCTTGAAGAATGAATGAAGGTGTTATATAGGGTTTCTATTGTACATGTTATTGGTTGATGCTAGAATGGTTGTACTAACTCAAACACAGAGGTGACCTAGGACGAAGTTTTGCTTATCTTTGTTAAAAAATCAATAAGTTATACTTTGAACTAATTTAATGATGCTTTATGGTGCATTACTCTTATGTGTTAGGGTTTCTTGTTGATATTTTGTTAACCTATAAATGTATTGGGTGTTGTAATCCTTCGCTTGCCCTAATTAGGCTCTTCTACCTAACCCTTGAGGTTGCTAGTTAATGCCCTAATTGCAAGTATAGGAAGCCATTTCTAGAGAGGGACGTTGGTATCGATATCTCAATGCCCTAGGGATTGAGACAAGAATCACATGCCCTATATTTTTCAACAAAACCATCCCTCTTTTACCAATTTGCTTGTCTTTTATTTTACATGCATTTACATATATTGAAAAAATCTAAAAAACTAAATATTGCTGGAAAAAAACTAAAAATTTAGATAAATTCATAAACCAAAAATATTTGCAATTTGATAGTTCTGATCCACCCACAAATTTCTCCCTAGAGGATTTATCCATGGATCTTTAAGGGCATTCTCTGATTTTCCTTGGTGCATTGGGAATCATGAAATTGCCAAAATTAGGGATTCTGTAGGGTTTTTTGCAGTTTTGATTGGTCGCCCTAGGCCACTTGATCGTCTCCCCTTCAGAGCGCACTTTTTTGGGGTTGTTCCTTGGGAAGTGTGAAACCCTAGCTTGGGAATTGTGAAGTGCATTGAAAGTTGTGATATTGATTGATTTTGACTGGTAGATTGAATTAACTCCTTTATATAAGGCATTGATCTTGGCTATAAGCCTAGTAGGAGGGTCATTGTAGGTACTCATTCCTCCATTAGGGACTCTCCCCTATGTTTAGGAGTTACGCGAAGAATTTAAGGATGTATACTGAGGTGACATTGGGTCTTACCTCCTCCTACATGCTTATCATCACTAGCACAAGGCCATACATAGTCTTCTTTGAAAGGATTGCTAGTTTAAGCGTTAACACGTTGCACAATCCGAAGGGAAGTACTAGATACACAATTGTACCCTGAAGACAAGTGAAGGTTGTTTTGTGTTCGTATTCAAGCACAATTTGGATTTGGTTATACCCACTTAAACCATTAAGAAAATAAAAAATTTCCTTTCTCACTAGGGAATCCAAAACTTGATAAATAAATGCCAAAGGAAAATGATCCTTTCTGATGGATTTATTAAGTTCGCAATTATCAACGCAAATTTTCCATTTTCTATTTCTCTTAGGAACAAGAACTAATGGGGACACCCATTCACTATCAAATGTGGGCTAGATGAAACCAACAGTGAGAAATTTCTAAAGTTCTTCCTTAACAATAGCTTTGAGGGTTGGATTCATACATCGTTGACGTTGACGAATTAGTTAAAACCATCCTATATGTAAATGTGATGCATACATATATTAGTATCTATGCCTTCCATATCCTTATAATACCAAGAAAAGGCTATCAAGTTTGTGTGCATTAAACTTATCAGTTGTTATTGTCCAACTAGATGCAAACTGTCATTGATAAAGTAATCTACCGGGATGGATTTCAGTGGTCATGGATTTCAAATCTATTTTCATCTTTAAAATAATATTCATCAAGGTAAGGAGAAGGGACTATTGGGAATCCAAGTGTTGAGGAGGATCTTTCCTCTTTATTAGACTAACAATAGATATCCCTGATCTGAACAGTTGTGGGATGTAAGTTTTGCATGAAGATTAAAATTACCTATTCATTGGTAGGATCTTTTAGTGTTAGAGCTCCATAATAGTCAATATAAGCATCATCGTGGTATCATTGGAAAGGTGAACGTATTTGGTGTGTCTTTAGTGTTGAAGAGTATAGCTTAGACAAGAACTTCCATGCAAGTTTAGTGTGAACATGTCGAAAGTGGTTTGAGATAATTCTATTTTGTAATTCAATTTAGGATAAAGTGAAAAGTCTTATAATTATTTGTTGAGTCTAATAAAGTGTATTCACAACATTAATGATTTAAACTACAATTAATTGCAATCGTGCATACCACTAATATATTTGGGTTTTGATAGATCAGAGTTTCCACACAAGTATAAAGATAGTCCAAGATAGAGAAGGGACTATTGGGAATTCAAGTGTTGAGGAGTATCTTTCCTCTTCATTAGACTAACAATAGATATCCCTAATCTGAACAGTTGTGGGATGTAAGTTTTGCATGAAGATTAAAATTACCTATTCATTAGTAGGATCTTTCAGTGTTAGAGCTCTCATAATAGTCAATATAGGAATCATCGTGGTATCATTGGAAAGGTCAAGGTATTTGGTGTGTCTTTAGTATTGAAGAGTATATCTTAGACAAGAACTTTCATGCAAGTTTAGTGTGAACATGTCGAAAGTGGTTTGAGATAATTCTATTTTGTAATTCAATTTAGAATAAATGGAAAAGTCTTATATTTAGTTGTTGAGTCTAATAAAGTGTATTCACTACATTAATGATTTAAACTACAATTAATTGCAATCGTGCATACCACTAATATATTTGGGTTTTGATAGATCAGAGTTTCAACACAAGTATAAAGATAGTCCAAGATAGAGAGTTCGGACATAGTTTTTGTTGGATAGGGACAGTGGTTGGAACAAAGAGCGAGCACAGTGCATTGTTTAAGAGGAAGGTCGATATAGTAGAGGTCATACAATAGTATCATATAGATCTATATGGATCCCTATAGTACCATATAGCTGCACAATAGTAGGTTGTACAGTTTTATATAAGAACATACAAAAACAACCAATAGTTTATCATTTCTTGTGTAGTGCGTACTTCTCTTTAGCAGGTTGTACAGCTCAAGTTGGGGTGGGATTCGTTTACCTTGTAGCTGCTAAGTTTAGTAGTTGTGAGGGTTACCTTGTAATATTTTATTAGTTGAATGATAATGTAATTTGAAGGAGAAATTATTTATGTATGTCTGTAATTGTTTTACGCTTCTGCTACTTAATTTCCATCTATTGTGTGATTTTTTCTATGTGAAGAAGTTATTTTTTTGTAATTAAATAGAATATTTGTTTGGTTGAGAACATAAGGACTTAAATCACCTAAGCATTGGAAAATTTACATTCAAGATTCATCCATAGAGGTTCTTCCAAGTCCATAATAGATTTGGAAGGAGGATACAATTTAAGCATCTTTATCGATTTCCCTTGAGAAATAGTCATGTCCCCTAAGAAACACCCTATATAAGCATCAGTATTGGCTAACCATGGTTGATTGAGGATAGTAGGGTAACCCCCAAGACTCATTTTAGTGTGTATCACCATAAAATTATTAGGGTATTCCCATAAATCAATGGAAAAAATGACATCTTCTAGAATACCTTCGATTTCAAGTATTGATTGGTCAACCACCTCCAAGATAGTGGGTGTGTAACATAATAAATTGTGGATTTGTAATATCTTCATAAAATGCTTGGTAATCGCGTTAACAAAATCTCCTAATCAACCAACGATATTTTTTCCTATGTTCATATCCACTATGGGAATCTCAGGATCGTAATATTTTGGATTGGCCACCTTCCCTAGCATAAGATCAGCATGTCATCCCACAACATGAAGAGTCTAAGTATCTTTTTATTTCCTCCTACCCGGTGTCTTAAGGAAAATGTCACAAATGGATTTTCTATAGATAAGAACATCCTTTGTAGCCTGTAGTAGAAGGATTTGGACACATAAGTTCCTTAGCTCCCCAACAATGTCAAAAGCAAGTGGATTGGGAGGTTTATCCTCATTCAACCACTCTCAAAAAGGTAGGGGTATAAGTTGTGACTCTACAATATTAGGAGCTGAATCCATTGAGAATTATGTAAGGGGAAATCGGTAAGTAGGTTCATCCTCCTTTTTTTCAATAACTGGGGTGGATTTCAAATTGGTTAAAACATCTACCAACTAAAGATATGTAGCCTAACAATCTAAATTATATGGTGAATAGATTTAGCATTTGTTTGTCTCTATATTATACTCAGGTTGAGTTGTCTTGTTTGGATTTGGAGTAGGTTGAGACAATATTTAAGGTGGCACCTTTTGTTGTTGATTGTTTGACTAGTTCTATTGTGGAGGAGGAGGTAAAAGGGATTGTTCTAGCTGTGGCAACCAATTATGTGATGGCCTAAAAGGTTTATGGTGGTTTGGTCATTGCAAGTTCTGGTATTGTTGAGGTTGTTGTCCATAAGGTGAGTAATAAGGACAAGGTGAATGATGAGAAAGAGGTTCCTTCTAAGTTGGGTGAGTGTTCAAAATTGAGGAGGACACAAATTAGAAGCCAAAAATTGATTATTCCAAGATGAGTTGAAATATTAAGAATCGTAATTCATACCTAGAAATTGAGGGCGTGGTTATTTGAATCTTATTTAATTTATGAAGCAAACATTCTCAACTTCCTAATTTGCACCTTGGTGGACTACCTTGAGGCCCAGTAACTGACGAAAATTATTGGTGTCATGATTGTCGGCATACATGATATAGATTGAGATAATATCAATGGGCATGCATGCATGTCATATCTTTTTGTGCACTTCGGACAAAATATTGCTAATGTCATATCCATATCTTCATGTTTCTTCTTAGCATGGAGGGTTTCCAATTGTATAGAAAGTGAATTTGGCACATTTTTCTTATGTCTTCCAACAAGTTCTCAATTTCATCTTTAAAGACCCCTATTGTATCATTTAATGCTGGTGAAATAACTGCTCTAGCTCCCTTTATTTTCCTCCCATTTACTCTGGAATATCTATTAAAGTGACCTTTAATGTTCTCATAAGAATTTCGGTAAATATCCCCATCTAAAATCAAGTTCAAAGGTTCTAACCATTCTTCCCTCACTCCTCTCAACAATACTAGCTTCAGGGAATCAGGATTGAGCCCATGTTTGGTGGAAAAAGTGTATTCAAACTGAAATTATTTAGCATGATCATCTAGTGACTCATCAGATAATTGGGTCATTCCAAATATTGTATCCATCATTCCATGAAATTTACAATAATCACGGTACTCAATGGTAAATACATCTTTAAGCTGCTTCAAGTATGGATGCTTCCCTCATCTAAATCCGTGAACCACCATAGTGAAACATATTTTAATGTTGATAGAAATAGATGCATCTTATGAGCATCTATATTATACTAATAAGTTTGACACAACATATTCAAACATTATAGGTATATGGGTCTTCAATGGGAACCATAAAAATGTGGGAAAACAGAGGGAAATTCATGGCAAATTCATAAGTCTTACTAATGGGAAATCCATACTTTGCTTCCTATGCATCATTGTCATGCCTATCTCCCATGTTGAATGTATTATGAAATCCTTGCGTAGAAATGAAAGTATTAGATTCAATATTTTCTAATTTTGTTTCAGAGCTACTAAAACCCCAAAAATTGTATGGTCTAGCATGCTCAACTTTGAACTCAAGTTCATCTTTTACAAGAGATATTTCAAAAATGATTTCTAGAACAATCTATTTTTCCAAAATGGAACCTCTATGGTTGCATGTTTCTCTAAGTTTGAATGGAGGAATATTTAGGTTAGGAGCGTGATTAGAGAGAAACCTTCCCCACTTGTCTTGTCTCCCCCTAAAGCATAATAATTCATAGAAGTTAATGAAAAACCCTACACTAGAAACAAAATTGGATATTGGTTTCCAATACTATGACCAAAGAACTAGATTTTGGCCCAAAAATAAAGAAAAAAGACTTCAAAACTAGTGTATCCCTAGCAACAATGCCAAAAAGTGAAAGCTTCCTACAATGCTTGATATTAATCAACCCAATATATACTAGATCTTACTTTAATTATCAACCAAGGTTCGTAGACTTTCAAAACACCTACATTGTATGTGCATTTATAGAGCATCTTCAACCCTTGAGTAAATTATTATTTGTTTGATTGTTGAGGGTTCTTTCCTTATGTTACTATAGCTAAGTTCCCTATCCATTTCCATAATTCTTTGCAATTGGATATTGTTGTTGACTTACCCTGCATAAACTTTGTTGTAGAATTAAATAGGAGGAAATGAATTGCAAGAACTAAATCTAACTAGTGAGACCAATAGTAAAAGAAACTACACAAATAAAATTATCTAAACACCCAACATCAATGAAATTTGTAAAATTGAAACCTATCTAAGCACACTTTCAAAATTGAAATTACATAAATAAATTTATCTAATCACAATTTGCATGATTGAAATTGCAGAAGTAAACCTATATAATCACACTTTGCAAAATTGAAATTGCAAAAATAAAACTACCTAATCACACTTGCAAAATCAAATTTTCAAAATGAAATGAATTGGCAAGAAGAGTATCACTAACAAACATCCTCTCAACTACATGTTGCTAGAGTGGGCCCTTGTTATGGCGGCCTTATTGAATGATCTCAAGAAACTAACTCAAAAAGGAAGACAAGAAGTTTCAAACAATAACAAAGTTATTACTTTTCTTTTCCAAAATCAAGCAAACCCAAATGGTTGTCATCTCTATTTCTATACAAGTTCTTCAAAGGTCTAGAAATGTTCAACTAACTAACTAACAAAATTGTTCCCTCTTCTTGAAAATCTTCTTTACACAAAATGATGAATCATGGAGAGATTTTCAACTAAAATAGTGGTAGTGGCCAACAATGCATGTGTGAAGGCTCCATGATGCCTAAACCATTGTTGGTATTTAGTAGTGGTTATGTTTTGAGTTTCCACTTTTTTGTCACGAACTTCATTGGCAACCTCAAACTCTTCAACACAATTGGAACTTTGCAACAACTTATCCCTATGTTGTTGAGTGACTCAACACCACCTTGAAAGATAGTATAATTAACTCAAAATTCCCCAAGCTCGTAATATGTCCCACAAAAATGAATGATGATTCAACAGGTTCCTACAATCAAAACTACTAACGATCACCCCTACATGATTTAATGTGTCATGTGTTGAAATATTGTAACTTCTAAGAATATTATATTTGTACTTTATTATTCCGGAGATGTTCCATTCCTCCGTGGAGACCCTATTGTATATATGGAGATGTTTATTCCTCCAAGAGAGTGTGGTAACTAGGGTTATTAGATCTCACATGTGAGGTCGGCCCTGAGTTAGCTGTTTAGGGATTATTAGACTCTCTTAGGAGAGGTCGGCCCCATTAGGGTGAAAAGTCAGTTAGAACATGAGTATAAATAGAGGAGGTGTGTCCCTCATTTATCTCATTCATTCACTCACTTGTGATTGGTGCATATGAGAGAGAGAGATCTGCATAGGAGGAGAAGGAGCTCTTGATGAGGACTACATATTTGTATTGGTTGATTATCTATATTGAGGAAAGCTTTGCTGGGTTTTCTACCCCATGAGGGTTTTCCAGGGTAAATCTTTGTCTATCTTGTGATTGTGTTTCTTTCAATGATCTTGCTTGTGAAAATAGGCTAAACTTAACATGGTATCAGAGCTAGCCTGAATAGGACATCTTTCACAAGGTGAAAATACCTCTCTCTCCTCCTCCGATGAAAATTTGGGTTTCTACAAAAGTTGGAATTTTTGGAATCTGATTGCATGGCTGGATAGCCCTCCTCAAAATCGAAGTTTTGAGCCCTAGATCAAACTTTTTGAGTGGGTATAACCCCAAGCTTTTTCAAACCCTAGTTTGACTTCTGGACCAGAAAACCAGAAAAGTGCGCACCTGTGCACCAGAAAACTAGAAAAGGTGCGAACCAGAAAACTAGAAATTTTGTCGCAGATCCGAAAGTTGTTGATCAGACTTAAAGGGTGAAAAGTTGAAGTTTCCAGAAGCAGAGCTCACCAGTTATCTCAATCCAATCAAGCACATCTCCTGGTAAGTGTTGTTCTATCTTTTGAGAAACTTCAATTTCTATGACCCCCTGGATAAGATGGCTCCAAGCACTAAGCTTGAAGACAAGTTAGAGGGTATAGAAAATTTTCGGGCATGGAAATATAGGATTGGTCTCATTCTTGAAGAGAATGATCTTTCCCAATATATCAAAGATGAGGTTGCAGAACCTGAAGAAGATGAAGCCAAAGAAAAGTATAGGAAGGACTTGATTAGGGCAAAGAGAATCATTGTTGATTCTATCAAGGACCACTTGATTCCCCAAGTGGCATCCAAGAAGACCCCAAAGGAAATGTATGATGCCATTTCCAGAATGTATGAAGGAAAGAACATCAATAGGAAGATGAACCTGAGAGCTCAATTAAAGAGCACCAAGATGAATCAAGGAGAATCCATTCAAGATTATTTCTCAAGGGTTTCCCAGTTCAAGGAACAACTAGATGCCATTGGAGATACCCTTGATGAAGATGAACTAGTCATGACTGCTCTAAATGGTCTCACTAGACCTTGGGAGTCATTCATCCAAACCATGTGTGCCAGAAAAGAGAGCATGAAGTTTGATGTGGTATGGGAAGATTTCATTCAAGAAGAAGCTAGGGTTTCCAACAAAGAAGCCTTGCTCAAAGAAGGTGACCAAGCCTTGGCCACCCACACCAAGAGAAGAAGGAATCAATCCTACTTCAAGAAGGATAGTCACAAGGAGTCTCAACATCCACAAATATTTCAGAAGAAAAGAGGAACTAATCAAGGAAGATATTACTCCTCATTCCAATGTTTCAATTGTCATAAAATAGGACATCTTGCTAGAGATTGTCCTTCAAAGAAGAAGAAGAAGGGCTTCCACCATAGAAAACATCAAGCACACCTAGTAAAGTATGATAGTGAAGAAGAAGAAGAAGAGGAAAGGCCTCAGAAGAAAAGAGATAGAATAGAAGAAGAAGATGCAGAAGAATATGTTCTATTCTCTGCACTCTCTGGGTCTGTAACACCTGGAGAAGATACATGGCTTATTGATAGTGGTGCTTCAAAGCACATGACAGGTCAAGAGAAAACTCTTGCAAAACTTGAAGAGAAGAACTCTCCACAGAAATTATATTTAGGAGATGACTATCAATATCCCATCAAGGGAATTGGTGAAGCAAGCTATAAGCTTGATTCTGGAACTCCATTGAAGATGAAGGAAATATTATATGTACCAGGTTTGAAGAAAAACTTACTTTCTATCTCAGCTTTAGATAAGAAAGGTTATAGGGTTGTGTTCATAGATGGACAAGTACTCATGTGGTCCAAAGGAAAATCAATTGAGGATGCAATTGTTATTGGTGAAGAGGAAGGAGGTCTATACAAACTCAAGGGCCATCCAAAATTTTCCCTTGTTAATGAAGCCACTAGCCCAAGTGAGCTATGGCATAGAAGGCTTGCTCACAGTGTGCTCACATTAACTACAAAGCACTACCTCATGTGTGCAAAGTAGTCATAGGACTACCAGACTTGAAGATTGATCATGATGGCACATGCAAAGGATGTGCAAAAGGAAAGAATATTAAGAATCCATTTCCAAATAGTGAAACAAAGACTAAAAGTATTTTGGAATTGATTCATTCAGATGTATGTGGACCAATGCCCTCCACATCCTTGAGTGGATATGAATACTACCTTACATTTATTGATGACTATTCAAGAAAGACTTGGATATACTTTCTAAAAGGAAAGAATGAAGTCTTTGGAAAGTTCAAGGAGTTCAAAGCCTTGATAGAAAATCATTCAGAAAAGAAGATCAAAATACTCAGGATAGATAATGGCGGAGAATATACTTCAAAGGATTTTGAAGTCTTTTGTAAAGAATTTGGAATCAAGAGGGAACTAACCAATCCCTACAATCCCCAACAAAATGGTGTTGCGGAAAGAAAGAATAGAACCATTATGGAAGCAGTAAAGACAATGATACATGATCAAGACCTACCTATGTATCTATGGGCTGAAGCAGCTAGGACGGCAGTCTATGTGCAAAATAGACTATCTCATAGTGCTCTTGAATTCAAGACCCCAGAAGAAGTGTTTACAGGGAAGAAGCCTGAGGTAAGCCATCTCAAGATATGGATGCCCAGCATATATCCATGTTCCAAAATAAAAGAGAACCAAGCTAGATCCTTCTGGGAAGAAGGGAATATTTTTTGGATATTGTGAAGCATCCAAAGCATTCAGAATATACATCTCAGGATTCCACCATATGGAGATTAGTAGGGATGTGACATTTGATGAAGAGACAGCTCTCAAGAAATATAGGAAGTTCCAGTATGAAGAAGTATATGAAGAAGATGCACATCCTAGAATTGCAGAGATTGTACCCACTCCTAAAGATGTAACACCTGAAGACCATGAAATGATAGAACCACAAGAACCCCCGATCACAAACATATCAAGAAAGAGAAAGCCAGCATGGGCAAGAGACATTATACTAGGAGCAGAAAAGTATAGAGCTCCTGAAGGCTCCACCAGAGTGAGCAAGAAACCAAAGCCATTCACCAACTATGTGGCTTTGATGTGTGATCTTGTAGACCAAGAACCTACTAGTTATGAAGAGGCAGTTCATAAGAAAGAGTGGGTAGAGGCAATGACAGAGGAGTACCAGTCAATAATGAAGAATGATGTTTGGGATATAGTTCCCAAGCCAAAGGAAAAAAGTGTGGTATCCTCCAAATGGATATACAAAATAAAGCATGTTGCGGATGGTAGCATTGAAAAGTAGAAGGAAAGATTTGTGGCCAGAGGATTCTCTCAGAAGAGGGAATTGACTATGAAGAAATATTCACACCAGTTGCAAGGTACACTTCCATTAGAACCATCATGGCACTTGCATCCATGATGAAGTGGGAATTACACCAGATGGATGTGAAGACAGCTTTTCTGAATGGTGTGATTGAGGAGGAAGTGTACATAGAACAACCACAAGGATTTGAGGTTGAAAATAGAGGAACCCACGTATGCAAACTGAAGAAGGATTTGTATGGGTTGAAGCAAGCTCCTAGAGCTTGGTATGGAAGAATTGACAGTTTCTTGACAAGTTTAGGCTTTACCAAAAGTAAGGTTGATCCTAATCTTTATCTCAAGGTTATGGATGATGAACCTGTCATATTGTTGTTATACGTGGATGATCTATTTCTGACTAGAAATGAGAAATAGATTGTCGAGTGCAAGAAGAAGCTCTCATCAGAGTTTGAGATGAAAGATCTCGGATTGATGCATTACTTCCTAGGTCTGGAAGTATGGCAAGGCCCAGAAGGAATCTTTCTCAACTAGGGAAAGTATGTTGTGGAAATCTTGAAAAGATTTGATATGTTGGAATGTAAATCCATGGCCACTCCCATGGATTCCAACTTGAAGCTGTTAGCTGATGACTCCTCAGAGTTAGTGGATGTGACTTTGTACAGACAGATTATTGGGTCATTAATGTATCTAATGAATACCAGGCCAGATATATGCTTTGCGGTGAACACCTTGAGTCAGTATCTAGTGGAACCTAGACGAGTTCACCTGATAGCTGCAAAGCATGTGATGATGTACCTAAAGGGTACGATAGATTTTGGTCTATGTTATCGTGGAGATCATGACTTCAGATATTGTATGGCTACACAGATGTTGATTGGGCAGGAAGTGTATCAGACAGGAAGAGTACATCGGGTGGATGTTATTGTCTAGGATCTGCCATGATCTCGTGCTTTAGCAAGAAGCAGTCAAGTGTGGCTCTCAGCATAGCTGAAGAAGAATATATAGCTGCTTGCTCTGCTAGTTGTGAAGCGGTATGGCTTCGTAAGTTGTTATCAGGATTGTTTGACTTAGAGATGGACCCCACTGTGATCCTGTGTGACAACCATAGTTGTATCAAGATGACAGAGAATCCAGTGTTCCATGATAGAGATCCGATATTTCTATATACAGGATATGGTGCAAAAAAGAGCTATCAAGCTCGAGTATGTGAGCACTGACGAAAAATTTGTTGATGTGTTGACCAAACCTCTATCTCGAATAAAGTTTGAGTATTTACGAGACAAGCTTGGTGTAGTTCAGAAGGACCCTCCTCGAAAGGGGGAGTGATATGGTCGATGATGATATTTTTCGATACTGGTATCGATGTGGATATCTGTATCGATGATGAGATTGCCTATATCGACGGTAAGGTCGATGATGAGGATACTTGTATTGATATGAATACTGTATCGATGATGTGGATACTTGTATCGATGATGAGGATACATGTATCAATGATGAGGTTACCTGTTTCAACGATGAGGTTGATGATGAGGTTACCTATCTCGACGATGAGGTCGATGATATCAACGATAAGGTTGATAAGAGGTCCTAAGACTTGGTCTAGTGGACAAGGAGGGATTGTATCATCCCTGGAATTAGGTCCCTGAACAGATCTGTAGATAGTTGTCTTCGATAAAGTGGTCCCTAGTGGACGAGGAGGGATTGTATCATCCCTGGACTTAGGTCCCTGAATAGATCCGTAGACAGATGTCTTCGAGAAGTGGTCCCTAGTGGACGAGAGGATTGTATCATCCCAGGACTTTGGTCCCTGAATAGATCCGTAGACAGATGTCTCTGAGAAGTGGTCCCTAGTGGACGAGAGGATTGTATCATCCCAGGACTTTGGTCCCTGAATAGATCTGTAGACAGATGTCTCCGAGAAATGGTCCCTAGTGGACGAGAGGATTGTATCATCCCATGACTTTGGTCCCTAAATAGATCCATAGACAGATGTCTCCGAGAAATGGTCCCCAGTGGACAAGAGGATTGTATCATCCCAGGACTTTGGTACCTGAATAGATCTGTAGACAGATGTCTCCGGGAAGTGGTCCCCAATGGACGAGAGGGGATTGTATCATCCCCGGACTTCGGTCCCTGAATTGATCCATATACATATGTCTTTGAAAAAGGGGTCCTTAGACTTTGTCTAAGTTGACAAGTGGACTGCATCGTCCCTAAACATGATATGATGTCTTAAATGGATCATGTGTATTGCAGGGTATGCTGCTACGATGATGTTGATCGTGAGGATCCAGATGACGATGTTGTTGACTGTGAGGATGCAGATGATGATGTTGTTGATCGTGAGGTTCCAGATGACGATGTTGTGATCGTGAGGATCCAGATGACGATGTTGTTGATCGTGAGGATCCAGATGACGATGTTGTTGATCGTGAGGATCCAGATGATGATGTTATTGATCGTGAGGATCCAGATGACGATGTTGTTGATCGTGAGGATCCATATGACGATGTTGTTGATCGAGAGGATCCAGATGTTGATATTGTTGTGGTTGTTCGGGTGCTGCAGAAGATGAAGATTTAGTACTGAAGATGTTGATGTTCCAGTATTGAAGATGTTCTAGTAACTGCTTGAGTTACTAATGATGTATAAAGAAAGCTTCCAATGATTTATAGATGTATCATGTATCATGTAGTTGATGACTCCTTGCTCCTGCAGATGTTGTTATAATATCCTTCTTGTTAAGGGGGAGTGTTGAAATATTGTAACTTCTAAGAATATTATATTTGTACTTTATTATTCCGAAGATGTTCCATTCCTCCGTGGAGACCCTATTGTATATCTGGAGATGTTTATTCCTCCAAGAGAGTGTGGTAACTAGGATTATTAGATCTCCCATGTGAGGTCGGCCCTGAGTTAGTTGTTTAGGGGTTATTAGACTTTCTTAGGAGAGGTCGACCCCATTAGGGTGAAAATTCAGTTAGAACATGAGTATAAATAGAGGAGGTGTGTTCCTCATTTATCTCATTCATTCACTCACTTGTTATTGGCGCATAGGAGAGAGAGAGATCTGCATAGGAGGAGAAGGAGCTCTTGTTGAGGACTACATCTTTGTATTGGTTGATTATCTATATTGAGGAAAGCTTTGCTGGGTTTTCTACCCCATGAGGGTTTCCCAGGGTAAATCTTTGTCTATCTTGTGATTGTGTTTCTTTCAATGATCTTGCTTGTGAAATTAGGCTAAACTTAACATCATGTTCCTAAATTGATTAAAAATTTATATATAAATCATGAAAACTAAACGTGAATATCGTATTTCCAAAAGGATAAAAAATTCATGGATGTAGGTCAAGAGGAATGAAAAAGGGAGGTTCTAGTGTTCAACTGAGGAAATTAATGGCAAAAACGATGATCAAAAGTAGGTTAATTACCTAACTCATCATTTCCCCCAACTCAATGTATTGTACGTCTTTTGTGCAATCAATTAGAGTTAGAGTTGAGTTGAGGTTTTTTCTCTACATAGGTGGCCCTAAAATAATATGCAATCAATTAGGTTCTAGTGTTTGCTAAATGGAATCCTCCTAAAGTTGAAATTGGGTTCCATCTCCTTCTAAATTTTCATTTTCCAATACATAACCACTTTCGTTGTGTGGGATGGGAAACAAAAGCAAGGGAAAGTGGAACCAAAGTCTTATCCATTGTAAACCCAACTCCTTGACAATGACGTGGAAATGGATATGGTAGAGAGAGGCGTGGATATTTGGAAAGGAATGTATTTCATTTTGTTGCATCTCAACTCTGAGTTTGTTCAATCTATTCTTGCATCCCTTTATCGCATCTCCAACAAAAATGTTGGAAAAACTAGTAAAATTAGGAATCATTGTTGATTAGTTCCTGGCAATTGTTTGTCTGATACACGAGTTGGAAGTATGTATGCTATGAGGTCATGTTGTGTCAATAATAGAGGCAAACTCTAGTCAAATCTGCAATGGAGCGATTAACACTTCTGCCTTATAGATCTCTATTTATTTGGCCCACTAGACCTCATGCTATAAATATTGAAATGTCCATATATTGGCATTCCCCACAAAATAGTTAGAGTTCTATTGAGTGTTCTTAGCTAGAAAATAATTCGGTGGGTACAATTCACGCAACAAGTTTTGTCTTTCAAGAATACTTGAGAAGAAAATCCCATAGAATATCTTCCCCATTTCTTTCATATCAAATGGAAAATTGGAGATAAGCCTCTATAATTGAATCCTAAACCACTCCTTTATATATATAGCATAAACTAGAGAGGGATATATGCAAGTTAATAACTCTACATCTAATTCCCTTGTTTGGAATACCTTATGCTTCAAGGCCTAGATTTCCTCTTCCTTTTCCTCTAGTTCTTCTCTATGGATTTTCTCAACATATTCTAATTTATTTTTCAACTATTTGTTCTTCTCTCTCAATGTCCAAATGGTGTCTTATTAATGACTATAAATTCAATGTTCTCCCCCTTTACCCAATTCAAATGTTTATGATGTGTCTCTAGGGGGATACAACCCCGATGATGGGATGAGGCTACTTATTTCCATACATATATTTCTATGGTTAACTTATTCAATTAAGCGCTAAGAGAATATAATTCCTCAAGTAAATTAATGGATGAAGAAGGTATCTTTTCAAAAGTTACACATTGGTTGTTATGTATAGTACCCACAAAGGTGGCACAAAATTGAGTAAAGTGTAGGGTAGTTGTAGATACAACTAAATCATCATCTTCTATGTCAATAGGTGTGCTCCCTTCATGTCATGATTGTGTGCTACAAGAAAATTTTGAATGTTGTGTAACAAGTATAGTGTATGCAACCATGGGTTCAAATTGTTGTTCGGTGGCTAATGGGGACCTATGTTGTCCCTCCATATTGACATCAATCTCTTCTTCCCTAAGTTCCACCACTAGTTTGATCACAAATTCCTCCCATATTTCCCCCAGTCTAGCCTGCTTAAAGACATCCTTAACTAATAGATAAATCAACATATGATGCACAAGGTGTAGTTTCTTTCATGCCTAGACTTGTTCCACCATGGCCTGGACTGACTTTAACAAAAATAAGGGTATGTTAATTTTTCTAACTCTCCTTAGATGTGCAAGATAACAGAAGTCGTAATCCATACAGATGGATAATCATATTTTGCAAGTGAAATATTTAATGATATGGTGCAGCAATTCGGCCCACAGTGGAAGTAAGGAGAGGTGTCTAATCCCTTGTCCAATATCTTTGAATTCTTTGTCTAGTGCCAAGAAAAGCCCTTTTTCTCTCATAGATTTGGGCTTCTCTTTAAACCAATGCCTACCCACAACAGTTGTTCCCATGAACCTAGCTATCACTTCCTTGCAGACTTGTACCTCCACTCTATATACCCTTGAGATTTTATTATGCAAGTTCGTGCCAAAATCATCAACTAATGGGACATTAATATCCTAAATTATTTCAAAGAATTGGAACCATCCTTCCCTTCATAAGATGTCTACGGATAGTTAATTATTAAGATGCACTTCCAAATTCATCAACTCATTGAACAGCAAATCACCTCCCATATTTGATCATTCACAATTCACTCAACAACACTATGCTCTAGCTCTTGCTACATGAAATGTTTTTTTTTAACAAAGGAGAGGCTAGCTAGACTAAGGTGGAGGCTAAAAATCCTTCAAGAAGACTGATAGATGGATGGTTCTAAAAACTAGTAATGAACCCTTCCTTTTCCTGAGGTTTTCTATAGATATTGAAATCATGTCTGTTAACCAAAGAGGAAAAGTTGTCTGAATCAATGGTGCACAATTTCAAAGCACCATTAGCATAGACTGTATCTATTTTATACATGCCAAGCTAGCGAGTATGTAATTTTCCCATAAAATCGTGGAAGCATGATTCAAAGGAGTCAAAGGAGTCAAATAAGAGAGCCATGTTTCCTGGCTAAAAATATTTTAATTCAATGGATCGATCATGCCACCAAATTCAATGTTGCTATAGAGTTTTGGTCTACTACGGAGCTTGTTGGCGATGTTCATCTAACAAATTGATTTGGATGAGGGAAGTCTATTGAGCAATGGAAATGTCTAGGCCAAGTTAAGGGTTATGCAAAGGGTTATGAGTTGGAACTCAATAGTTTTACCATAGACTAATTTGTATGGGGCGGGATCAATGGAATTTTACCAAGGAGTGCAACAAGCCCAAAATAATTTAGAAATCCAATAAGCGCAGTCACGACAATGGAATTGAATAGTTTTGGTAAGGATATTTTCAAGTCAGAGTTGGTGACGTCGACTTGGACATTAACATGGGAGTGATAAGGACTAGAGTGATGGTGCTTCATTTTGAAAGTATACATAATTTTAGACATCAATTTGGAGGTAAATTAGTTACCCTCATTAAAGAAACTTTCCCTAAGAACACCAAATCTAGTAAAAATATATTCTTACAAGAAATTAGAAACATTTGCCTTCATATATTTCAAAGCTTGAAGCTTGACCACTTAGTAATGTAGACTATGCAAACCAAAATGTAACATGATTGGTTGGAAGGAGGGTGTATGGGACCGACAAAATCAATCCCCCATTTTTCGAAAGGCTCTAAATAAATCAATGGTTATATCAACATCTCAACTACTCTAGTAGGATGTCCCATGCATTAGTGGTAATCATACTATTTGACTTGTATGCAAGCATCCTTAAAAAGGATAGCCTAGTAATAACCAATGGAGAGGATTTTCCATGCAGTCTTATTTACATCAAAATATCCCCCACAAGGCTCGTCATGACAAGAGAATCTCATATACATCTTCCTCTTAGGCATAGTGTTGAAGGATTTGATCAAGTCCAAGAAAAAACAGATACCCACATATCCAAGTAAATGGTCCACTTGCCATGATCAGGTTGTTACGATATTTGTATGAGAAGTGGTGGGAAAAGTTCCACGCACAAATTTGCAATATTAAAAATGCATAAAAGAGTATTGTTCACTACCTTCCAACCTCTTTTCTTATTTTTACTCTTAGTTGTACCTTAGATTGGTTTTCTTTTTCCTCATTGAGTGTGTACATGAAATTCGTATTTTGAAATAAACTATTTTTCTTTCTATTTCATTCACCTATTTCCTAAATTCATTCTCATTTCCATTTATGAAAGTATGATCTATTTCCGTTTTTCACAAAATGTGTATTAGTTTATATAACCATCAAATCATTCATGCAAGTTCATTTAATTTTCCATGCTAAAATAGAACACATATGTCAAGTGATGCTTCTCCAAAGTGTGTTTATGAGCTGGTCAAGGATGACACCTAGGGTTCCATGCCCCTACATACCCTTCAAATCTTACCTATTGGTATGTACCATGGGTGCCATGTTTATGCTTGTTCATCAAGTGTTTATTTTATTTTTATTAGTAGAAAATAGTGTCACTATTAGGAGACACTATTAGAAGAATCATTTACCTCTTGTGAGAGACTAATGGTCAAAAATAAATAAGGATTAGCACCTTATTTTCCAACTCCTTGGTGAATCATCATGAGTGACCAAATCTGCAGCCTACCCTCACATAAATGTGCTACTTTTAGATCAAATGTATGCATTTCACGTGTTGCGCGGAAGGGAGTGCTAGTAGGTAGGAATAGTCATCCTACACCTATTATCCCAATATATCTATGCCATACTCTTCATGCAACTCTTTTCCCATGCATAAGATTAATTGACAATTTTTTTCCCTATCTATGCACACATCTATAGAGAACAAATCAAATAGTGTTATCTAGTCATCATGAATTAATGTTAAATAATAATGCTTGTATGAAAATCATAAATTATTTGACTCCATCTTTGGCTCTCATAACCTGACCAATCTAAATTCCAGGCAATGCATGCACCTATAGATCATGACTATCAAACTAGGCAAGTTATCGGTAGTTTTGCAACAATTTATCATTTCAATTTCATAAATCCATGAACTCAATCATAACATTTATTAACATTAAATAGGTTTCATATAACCACAATTAACACAAACATCAAATTAGTCATAATAAATATTGTCAACCAAAAGAGTTTTAAACACATTTAATCCAAATGTATCCATCAATCAAAATTCGGGTCATTCACACATCCAGAAAGCCCTCAAATAATAAAACAACAACAATTTCAAGTATCAATAATCATAATTCAAAGAGGGGTATTGCATACACCCTCTCTTCAAGAAACGTTATCACTGAGTTCTAAAATAAATAGGGAAACTAATTGACACATCTCAATTATGTTATCCCCGGTAGTTGAACTAGAACTAGAACTATCCCATAGGACCTTTACTTGATCAACCAAATGAATTCAAAGTTTTTGTTATAGATCTTAGATATGAAAATATATCACACAAGATCACACAAGAGATAACAAGAATCTTTCACACTTATTATTATGTATTGATTCTTTTGATGGGATGAATCAACCATGTTCACTTGCCTCTTCAAGGGGGATACCTCCTAATGATTTAAGCTCAAGATACAATATTCTTCTCCACATCACAAAAGGAGGACTCCATCCTTATTTATAGAATCAACATACAATAATAACCTTCTAACCACCTACAATAAGCAACCCATCCTACCCTTTCGATGATGTTAAATGGCCCTACATACTGCGGCAACAATTTGAAACTTTGCATATCTTGAGCTTCTTCTAATTTTCCTCAAATCATTTCCATCTGCTCTTCCATTTCTTGAATCACTACAAGTCCAATTAAAACTCTATATTCAATTCTATCCAAACTAAGAGGAGTTATATAGGGCCTACCATATAAAAAATTGAAAGATGGCATCTTTATCTTACTCTTACGATATGCAAATACTACAAGAGGTAAATATTATCTTCAATGATTCTACTAATCCATTACATGCATCAGCAACATATCCTTTAACACTTGGTTTACTCTTTTTGTTTGTCCCTTTCTCTCAAGATGATACATCGTAACTAAAATGAAGTCATGTTCCCAAGGCCTCTTGGAAACTAGTATTGAACCTTCCCCTAAACAATATTCCTCTATATGAAATAATCGTCTTTGGAATTCCATGCAAACTTACTATCTTGCTTATTAAAACTCTCGTTATTTCCAATGCATGATAAGTATTTTTCATTGGCATAAAATGTGCACTTTTGGTCAAAGTATCCACTACTATAAAAATTGAATCATGTGTTCTTGATGTCATAGTCAATCCCACTATGAAATCCATCAAAATTACTTCCATTTTTTATTTGGGTATCGCATGTGGCTATAATAATCCTACTGGGTGTCGACGCTCAACCTTCACTTGCAACATTCTAGGATTCTGGCCACATAATCAATTACACCATTTCCATTCCATTCCAAAAGTATAGTTGTTTCATATCTACTTACATGTTTTTCACTCCATGATGAGCCTTATACATTGTTCTATGTGCTTCCCTAAGTATCGACTTATGAATTTCTACATTCAAAGGTACATAAATCCTTCCATGAAACCTCAAAATCCAATCATTATCCAACATATATCGTTTATACTTGGGGATTCTCATTAACTCATTTTCACGTTCTTACCTTAATTTTGCATGCCATTCATCGCTTATTGCAACTTCAAAATATTTTCTCTAAATTCGTCTTTAAAGGTAAAACTGGGAAAATTTGTGGTCTTCTATTCAAGGCATCTAGTACTTTGTTTAAGGTTCATTTAAGGTATGTTATGTCAAAATCATACTCACTCAATAATTTTGACCATCTTTTTCTAGCAATTGGATTACTTTGAGTAAATATATGTTGAAGTTCATGGTGGTCTATCCTTAGTTCAAACTTTCTTCCAACAAAGTAATGTTTTCAAATCCTAAGCACATGCACTATTACCACAAGTTTTAAATCATGCCTCATGTATTTCTCTTCATGAGGTCTAAGCTTTCCTAGAGCACAAGCAGTCATCCTACCTTTTTACATTAGTACTGGACCTACCCTTCTTTTGAAGCATTCCTATAAATTAGAAATCCCAATCCATATCTAATACCTTCAATACAAAAGTTGTCATCCACAATTGTTTAATCATGGAGAATGCTTGTTCACATTGCTTTGTCCATATAAATTTCTTATTTGTCTTCTTCAAAAAACCATCCACAAATCTGCTATAATAACCCACTAAACCCATGAAGCTACATACTTCATGTATGTTTGCAGGCATCGGTCATTCCATAATAGCCTTTATCTTTGTCAAATCCACAGAAATCCCTTCTCGTGAAATTATGACTCAGATAATGAATCTTTGATTCATCGAACAAACATTTAGAGGGTGCATACAACTTATGCTCTTTAAGAGGCTGCAATACCAACCCCAAATGCTCTTTGTGTCCCTTTGGTATTCTAGAATATATGAAAATATCATCTAGGAACATTTGTAGGAACTTATGAAGATATTGTCAGAATATTCCATTCATCAAATTCATAAATATGGTTGGCACATGTGTCAATCCAAGTGGCACTAATACAAACTCATGGTGTCTAAAATGCATCTAAATGTTGGTTTAGGGTTGTCATATTCCCTAATTCAAAATTGATGATACCTTGATCTTAAACAAGGATAATTTTAGGGGCGAAATTTAGCCCATGGGCTATTTTTCCATGTTTTTTTCCAAAAAAAGATTTGCTAATTTCGCCCAATTTTGAAGCCCATTTCGCCCAATTTTGAAGCCCATTTCGCCCAATTTTGATGGGGTGAACTTTTTTCACTCTAAACTTCGCCAAATTATTATATAAACTATATAAAATCCTTATAAATTGAAATAATTTTAGAAAAATATCGCCAAATATTTTACAGTTGACATTTTAAGAATTGGTAAGATTCGCCAAGGTTTATACACTTTTAAACAAGTATGGGTCCTTAAAATTATCCTTGATCTTAAATCAATCTTTCATATTATAGTTACCCCTTTCATTTGGTCAAATAGATCATTAATCATGGACAACGGATATTGGTTTTGTATAGTTCATTTGTTTAATTGTTTATAATTTATGCAAAGCCTCCATGATCCATATTTCTTCTTTACGAAGATCACTAGCACTCCCCATAGTGATACACTAGGATGAATAAATCCCAAATCTAACAATTCTTGGAGTTGCATCTACAACTCTCCCAATTCCAAGGTTGTCATGCAATAAGGAGCATTCACAATAGGCTCATTTCCTAGTTTGAGTGTTATTGTGAACTTCAGCTTCCACTTAAGGGATAGTCTAGATAACTCTTATGGAAACATGCAGGAAAAGTCTAATAATGAAGGATGTTGAACCATCCATATTCATGGTATCATCATTCGTATTCATAGTCGTCACAACATACAGCTTACAAACCTTCCTAAGACATTTTTTCAATTGCATCATTTAAATAACCCTCAATAACACTCCTCTATTTATTCCCACTAAATTTCTTTTGTCTCGAGTCATCTATAAAATGAAGTATTTTACCCTTGCAATATAACACTACCTCATGGGATTCTAACCATTTTGTGCCTATGATCATGATATAGAATCCCAAAGTGGTAATGTACAATGACACTTGGATAACACATACCCCAAGATCAACCTTGTAGTCCTTAACTAGCTGGCCTACTCCCTATTAAGCACCAAAATCCATCTTGACCTAGTTGAAATCTTCCTAACTGCTTGTTATCATCCCATATCTAGATAATGCATTATATGCAGTAAAATTTTATGTTGTTGAATCTATCAATAATAAAAAAACACATACCATTAATCTTACATGGTATCTCAAGTATTGTTGATTGGTGCTTAGCTAGTGGTTATTTGCTTTATGAATCGTATGGATTCTTCCTAAATCACCACTAGTTGTCTAAATTTGGTCACGTCCATCTCCTCCCCCTACATGTGGACACTCTCTTTGAAAGTTGGCTCTCCACATATCCAACACCACCTCTTAGGAGATTGCCTCGACCTCCTAGATTGTGTAAAGGTGGGTCCACTACTATGTTGATTTTGTTATGGTCTAAGTATCGCCTTGTTGCATCAATGGCCTTTGTCCTCTAGATCAACATCTCTGGTTCCACATCACATGCCCCCTTGGCGCTTCCCTACATAATGTCACTTGCCTCTATCCTCTTGAACCTAAAGGTCTGAATGGTATCCACTAGCCTTTCCCCATAAGTTCTTCATTAGCTATAATAGCCCTCTAAGCTACCTCATGCAAAGTGTGGGACATTAGTGTTTGAATCTTCTACCAGATGTTATAGTTTAACCCATAAACAAACTTGTTAACCTGCAAGTTCTATATGTTCAAATGTAATGCATACCTTAGAAGTTCCAAAATTATAGTTTCGTACTCCATAACTAATTTATTGCCCTATATCGGGGAGTTGAACTCATTCAACTGCCTCTCAATCTCCTCTAAAAGATAGTGTTCTCTAAAATGCTCATCAAATAACTCCATTTATATATCAAAAACATATGTCCGCAACTACGGTAATGAGATCTTTCACCACAGTGATGCACTTCCTTTCAGATGAAAGATTCTCAAACACACTTTGAATTTATAAGAATGATCCCTCAATGCAGAACACATGGCCATTTCTCAAGCAATGCCTCGTTTGACTCTCCATCAGTGAAGCCCCAAAACTCCAGAAATTTCACTTTTTACAATTCTCCATAAGCACTAACTTGAGGAGGATTTACTGACCCTTCTTTAAATATAAAGGCACTAGTGGTCTCTTGGTTCAGCCTCTTGGTCAAAGCATCTGATATTCTTTGAAATGATTATATAAGTTTTGTTTTTACTATACGTTAAATCATCCATAAAATGAAGTTTGTGCATCTGATATTCTTTGAAATAATTATATAAGTTTTGTGTTTACTATACATTAAATCATCCATAAAATGAAGTTTGTAAACACGAGACATTTTTTTTCACTGTAAAAGTACAAAATTCTAATGAGAGCATTGTTAAAGTTCTTCATACTGTTAAAGACCTTATTGATGTGCTTCATTAATGCACTTAGCGTAAAACACTAGCTATCAACAACTTCTCAAATCAAACTCTTTTATAAATTTCTTATATTTTTCACCCAAGGCTTACTAAGAGCTACCTATTCTTTACAAAATCAATTCATAAGATCATTGAATTGTAATCTATCAATTCTTATATTTTTCACCCAAGGCCTAATAAGAGTTACCTAATCTTTACCAAATCAATTCATGAGATCATTGATTTGTAATCTATCAATTATTTGCATCATTGTGTTTACAAATTGAACATTACCCCCTCACAACTCATGAGAATGGAATAATATATATAAGATCTCACTCGTTACAATTGTACTGAAATTTTAAAAGTCAAATTACCCATTAGAAAATCGGCATATGCCTAGACTGCCATTAAGTGGTATCTTAAGATAATTTTTAAAGCATTCTACAAAATACAAAGTCAACTGATATTGCCTAGACTGCCATTAAGTGGTATCTTAGACTGCCATTAAGTGGTATCTTAAAATAATTTTTAAAGCATTCTACAAAATACAAAGTCAACTGATATTGCCTTCTAATTAATGTTATTATATACTAAGCCCAAAGCCAAAAACTATAAATAAGGCAATATGCAGATTTTGTTGTCTCCATTTGTTCTAATTAGAGATTGAATCAATCATTTTACATGAAAATCAAGACATTTAAGATAGGAATTGTAATTAAGAGCAACACTACAAGGTCCTTCATTGACAGCCAAAACATATTATTTGACTGGAAATAATCCAAACCCTCTAAAGGCATGAGTGCTTCAGCATTTTTCACCATTCATGCAAGCATATGACATAAGTTTACTCTTTATTTTCTTCCTTGGGCACTGAATCTTACCTTTGTATTTTTCTTTTATTTTCTTCCTTGGGCACTGAATCTTACCTTTGTATTTTTCTAGGTAATATCCAGTGGATATACTATGTATGTTTTTATTACATGTATTAGAGTCCACACAAAACACTTCGAAAAAACAGTTTTGACTGGGTGCATTTGTGCTGGTATTTACACGTCTATAAGGACAACTCTCCACTGTACAGAAACTTAGCAGAAGGCATAAGCAGTCTTGTACTCGTTTTGAGATAACATTGTGGGTCAATCTGTAGTCCAACTTGTAGCAAGTACCTTTTAAAAACTATCTACAGCTTATGACATTGTCTCTGTAATCACGATTCCTTGATAAGAGAATACATTGGCCGTAATTTCTCATTCCCATGAGCAAGGAAAGATGATTATTCATTTTCTAAGTACAAAAATTTTATGTTCATATACAACACGATCAGTGACTTAGCTTGATAATCAATCCTTTGAACATTAACTAGCAAAGAAAAGCCAGAGATCAGCCTGCTATAGCCACTGAATTCATTTTCTATATGGAGCCAATAATATGATTTTTTCACTTTCACAAAATGTAAATCATTCTCTATATGACAATGGAGTCATGAAGCCAATAATATTATTTTTTCACTTTCACAAAATGTGAATCATTCCTGAAAGTGAATCATTCTCTGTATGATAATGGAGTGCTGGAGCGAATAAAATGATTTTTTCACTTTCACAAAATTAGTTGAGATGATCAATCAAACAATTCATACAAGCTCATTTAACTTTTTCATACTTAAATAGAATACATATATTAAAAACTACTTCTCCAAATATATTTAATAATATTATTTTTTCACTTTCACAAAATGGTGAATCATTCTCTATATGACAATGGAGTCATGGAGCGAATAAAATGTTTTTTTCACTTTCACTTATTTTTTCACTTTCACATAATGGTGAATCATTCTCTATATGACAATGGAGTCATGGAGCGAATAAAATGTTTTTTTCACTTTCACTTTCACATAATGTGAATCATTCTCTATATGACAATGGAGTCCTGGAGCGAATAAAAGGATATTTTCACTTTCACAAAATTAGTCGAGATGATCAATCAAACCATTCATACAAGCTCATTTAACTTTTTCATACTTAAATAGAATACATATGTTTAAAAATACTTCTCCAAAGTATATTTATGTACTCATCAAAATTGAAATCAAAGGTGCCATGCCCCTACATGCCCTTCAAGAATTACCTTCCAGTATGTACAGGTACCATGTTTACACATGCCCTAAAGTATTTTTTTTTAAATGGTGAGAAACAGTGTCACAGTTGGGGCAAGTAAACACGGCCCATTCATTTATTGTGATCAATTAATGGTCACTAGGGAATAAGGTTTGGCACTTTATTACGTGCCCTCTTAATGAATCCTCGTGAGTGACCAAATACACAACCTACCCTCACAACAACATGCAATCTTCAGAAAAAATATATGCAGTCACTTGTTGCACAAAAGGAAGTGTTAATAAGCCTGAAAAGGCATCCTAGACATCATCTTTCAATAGTACTCATCACACTCCACTCTTGATATATCCCATCGTGCATGTATATGCTTAATTGGCAAATTATTTTTCTTGTTTTTGCAGACATCTAGGGACCACACATCAAATAAAATTGTTTAGTAATCGTGAATTAACAATAAATAATGGCATTCATGTGACCATCATAAACCAGCATAGGTCCATCTTAAATCCATATCTACCATACACCAAACACCGAGAATGATCAAATTTCTTGAGGTGTAAATTTGTTTTCTTAAATTTAAGAAAAAAATTACACCTCAAGAAATTTGATCCCTCTTGGTGCTTGGTAGATCCAGATTCAAGATGGATCTATAATCGTTTAATTTTTTATAGCTTTTGTAAAATTTAAACTTAAGATGGAAAACAGGGTTAATGTGTTATTATTTTGCGATGTGGGTTATAGTTGCCACATGAGCGTCACTCATGTTATTTTTTTAAGTCTACATCAATTAAACTTTTTAAGCCAACATCTTTTTTGGTGTCACGGAACATTACATCTCCATACTGGTTGTAGAGCACCTCACTACTCTTGATGCAATAATCTGAACCCATCCTAGGTTCTCACAACCTAACTCTATCCAAAATCCTTGCACATGCACCTATAGATCCTAGTTATCACACTTGGCAGGTTATCAATGGTCGTGCAACAATATATCATTTCAATATCATGAATCAATTAATTGAATCATAACATTTATTAACATCAAATAGGTTTCATATAACCCTAGTTAACAACTAATCATCACATTAATCATGATTAAGATTACATCAACCGAAAGAGTTTTAAACACAATTACGCCAAATGTATCCATAAATCAGAAACTAAATCATTCACGCATCCAGAATACCCTCAAATAATAAAATACCAACAATGTCAAGTATCAATAAGCCTAATCAAAAGAGGCCGCACTATACCAGACTTATGCCTCATGTCACATAAATCATACTTGCATTACATGCACCACACAGAGATACTTTTGCTACATATAGACCTCACACACACCTCACTTTTGTCACATATGGCCCATAGGTCGCTATCCAAACATAGAGAGTAGCCAACTTCATAAATGTAGTCATGGGCAAGAGAGTGTCAACTCTTCTTATGAAGGCTTGACCAATATAGTCGACTTTATGCCCTCATGACAACCACATTCGCAAAGAGTTAATTGTATAAAACCAAATCATCAAGGCAGCAAGGCTATCACGTCTCTTCTACGCGATTTTTTTTTGTGTTCAAGAATCTAACCACTCAAACAAATGCGGAAACATAAATATTGGCTGTCACTATAGCCTAAATGATTAATAAACTGATCGTGTGAGCACTATGCTGCACTATTATTTTTGTCGCTAAACACGCAAGTGTCGACACTTGACAAACTTTTATAACTGCGACGGTGTATCTATATGTGAACACAATAGTATAGGGCTCACTTCAAAAATACGAACCAAACAACATAATGACTCTATGCTATAGCAATTGCGACACTTTCAATTTATAAGCGACATTAATACTTCAGTACACAAATATATTAAGCTCTTAATATATCGATATCATAAAACATGAAACTTTATAGATTGCATGCTAATTAATATTTAAGCATATATCAACATAGTTATATGTTATAGCTAAGTTAATAACATATAACCTATGCATTATTATTGTTCTAAGCTCTAGGATTAATTCATAAAACACCTGGGCTTAACACTTATACCTTAAGCACTTGTGCTAGCTCCATAAGGTATCTCAATACAAATAACATTATTAAAATGCAATATCAATATAACACTTATATGTTAATATAACATATATACTTTGTGATATAATATATAGTTATATATATTATATATGCCATACACTCCAAGGTTGACATAACGTCGAACCAAGGGATAATACAACCACAATATAACATTAATAAAAAGTTGCAATGTAATACATATATATATGTATTAACATAACATATATATGGCAACAATAAAATAATACAAGTGTGGGTTATGCGCTTAAGGGTTGACCTAGGGTCGAACCAAGGTCGATTACAAACCATAATGCAACATTATCCACAACCATAACGACCACTCCAAACATTTGGCAATGTCGTGATGATTTCTTATGTTATACATTTAAATGTGATGGTTTGTTAACTATGAAGGTTGATATTATGCGCATAACATAACTTATATGGTGATTGTGATGTGACTCAATCTTTGGCACGCAGACTTCAACGTGTGAATCAACGTTTTAAACCTCGTTGTGTGTGCCCTCCTAATAGGTGATGCTAAACTCTTGGCGACGTGGAGACGCCACTCAGCAAAGGAATGCATGCGCATGTCTAGCTAGCCCAAGCTGGCTAGCACACGAGGTGACCAACCCAACCTCCACGCAATTAAATTCCTGCTGGTTAAAATAAATGCAACAACGATCCAAATTCGTCGATTGTGATTCGGGTTGGTTACTTGGGTGATGCGAAGAGAATCGGCACCGTTGATTATGATTTGGAGGTTGGCGCCCAAATACTTCGACGTACCAAGCAATTAAGGAATTAATCCATCGGGTTCAGTGGTCACCACTGTCTCGACCGGTACCACAAGGCTCACAAAAACCCTGGCCTTCTCGATGGTTTACTCATTTGATATTGCAACGAGGCTCATGGAGCACCTCTTCTCTAAGCAGAGGGCTCACGCCCGAAGCAGGAAGTGAAGGTGTTCTTCAGCATGACTATGAGCAACCAGGGAGGCCGCTGGAACACGACCACGCAAGACAGGTAATACATAAGGTTTTTATGCTTTGTTACCAGGTTTCAGTGGTTAGCTTTCGGTTGTAAACGTAACACTGTCAAATGACACCACTGCGGTTCCTTTGTGCAGGTAGAGAGCAGCCACGACTTGGACTACGCGTCCAGCTCAAACCCAAAAGGTGAGCGGTTACAGTGATTATTGTTTTTACCCAACAATCGTTTTCACATTCACTTGTTACTGCTCCAACTGATTTTCGTTGCGTTGTTTGGTGAGACAGGAACCAAGGACCGACGAGGGTGTGTTGGGCGCTCCACAGCTGGCACCACGACCTCAGCGAGGAGAACAGTCTCCAAGTGGCCAGGTAACCCATCCTCGCTTTGTCCCTCGAGGTTAAACCTCCCTGGTGTTTGAGGTGGGTTACTTAAGACTTGGTTCCAGTTTCAGTTTGCAACATGAAACATGATGGCCCTCGACCTTATTCGCAAATGCATTCGACTGTAATAATAAGTAGTGTGAAGGCTTGCTTTGGCCTGTATGTAGTTGCACACTTTAAGGTGTTGGAATGTATGCTGTGGGCAAACATTAAATACAATTATTTAGGGTCGACCACAATAGTGGGTCGTCGATTCTCCAACTTGGTTTCGCATTTCAATTCTCCCATGTTGGGACTCTGATCTGGAAAGAAATACGATAGCTCTGCAGATATGGTTTTGCTTTGTAAATAATGAATGCATTAAAATGAACTGTATCAACCGTACATGGTTGCTTACACAGTGTTGTTTCTTAACACATTTTTGCTTCTTGTCTTTCCAATTCTTGTTTGAAACAATGGACAGGGTTATGATACTATAATTATGAATGCATTTGTTTTTCCGATTTCAAGCTGTTTAAAATAGGCATTTAAACTTGTAAGAAAACGTGATAATGTTGTTACGTTCAACGCACTGTGTTTAGCTTCGCTAAACACTCATGGTCAAGCTTCGACCATGAACACCGGCTCCCAAGCCTAGATTACGATGCAGCCACTTGGTAAGTATGGAAGTGAAGCCACGATGCTATCGCATGGTAATGGGGTTCTGAAAAAAGCCCAGAACAAGATAGAATGCTCGTTGAGCATAGGGTTATGCATACTTAGATGTTTGGCTGCCAAGTTAGGGTCGCCCACATAAACTAAAACTCAGCGTCATTTCAATTAAGTGCTTAATGTATGCACAACGTGAAGGCTACGCCGTTGTCTACTAAGTCGTAGCACTTAGGGTAATATACCCTTGTAGAGAAAACATAGATGCAAGGGTTTACATTCTGCAAACGTGCTTTCACACTAACACTTGTGCACTGTATGCAATAAGGTTTACCTCTTATGGGATTCAACTCGGCCATAGGTCGAGCTCCTATGCCGAGGACATAGTATGCACTTGTCCATATATTAACGCCTTCGGGAAAGTCAATGCATCTCGTACATTACTTTTTATTTGTTTATGAATGCAATGAGACCATATCGAATTCCATTTTCCATGTTATGCATATATGAAGTTAAAATAATAAGATCGAGTTCCATGCTAGAACTAGCTGTAGGTATAAACAGAGTTTGGATAACATACGAGTTCCATACAGGAAATCAAAATAACATTCATACTCAGGTTAAGAAAGACGCATATAAAATGGTCATGCATTCTGAGATTTAATTATTGTTTATGATTTTGATAGAAATCCAAAATCGATCTCCATACTGAAGTGAAGATGCGATTTATATATATCAGTTCATCCAGAATTTATACACTGTCAAAATAAATGAAAACCACTTACTGTAGGTTTACCATCATTTAATCACTGCATTTGTTTTTATCCATGTAATGATAGAATAAAAACTTAATTAATGCCATGGCTGGACATTGAAACCTCATGGTTTACATGTCTGCCTCTTTTCAGCCATTTAACTAAGAATATATGCTTAGCTAATAATGAGGATATGATGAGTACAAGAAACCTATTCTATTAAAATATAATCAACATATCCTTAGGGTAAAATATAAACAATGATCATTTCATACTGCCTATCACATGCTTATAAATCATTATTTACATTACATGTATAATTGCTTACTGCATAAAGAATGTGTCAATCAAACATGAACTATGAAACTAAAGGTGTCTCCAATAGATCATAAATCTGCATAATACAACAGAGACCTAAAAGCCTGTCCATGATCCATAAACAAAGTTCAGTATAATAACACAGTCATGTTCAGATCTGATAAACAATCCATTCAACAATAGATCAAAATTATATAACAATAAACCCTAGCAACTGTTCTATAAAATTTAATAGATAAATGCAACATATAGACTTATCAGAAATCTGAAGACCAGTGGACCTAGCACAAACCTCCCAGCCTTTGACCAGCAAGTTCACCTTGCTCTCAGGTCACCCCCGAGCTGAGTTCACAATCCCCTCTGGTTCAGGATTTAGATTTTATTTACCCTTAACTTTTTCCCAAGTTATTTAGGAATTTATGTAGCAGCAGGCAACCCAACATCCAACTCAGTGCTCCTGAACTCCAGGATGCTCCAGGGGCCTTTAAGCCTCAGCCATTAAGAGAATCATTAAAGCACGACCTATTTAGAGTATTTTCTGCAGTGTCCCTGCAAGTTTGGGGTAGTGCTCCTACCTGAACACAACCAAGTGTCCAAGCTATACCCAGCTGTTCTGATTTCATCTCTCATTTAGTTATTTCTTTTATTTCATTATTCTCTCGAATCTTTTCTTTAGGGTTTGTCATTTTCTCCAATAATAATTTCTCATTATTATTTTAATTGGCTTTTTCCCTCCAACCCATATGGGACTATGACTCCCATCTCATTAATGTGTTGGTCCACATGGTCATTAGAAATTAATTTCTCAAATTTCTAATGTCATCTAAGTAAACTGAAATAATACTTAGCAAAATATAAAAGGGGTTAAAGTCCAGCGTTTGGGGTATTACAAAGGCACTACATTCATTAGGGATACCACCCAATCATACGTCTTCCAGTACCATAACATGCAATATCAAGGCTAAAGGTACACACTCGTGAATAGACCTAAACAAACCTAATAACATACAGTATCAAGGCTAAGGTACACACTTGTGAATAGACTTCACAAACCCAATCCCTGAGATTTGGAAACATTGATAGAGGCATGCAAGGCATTAGCGAAAAGTGTTCTAACAACCTCGATAAAAAGTCTCGCGACATGGCTAAAATAAAACTCTATTCAACCCAATCATAGGCTGTCTCACAATCATATTGCATACACATTAAAGATAATGGAACTAGACCTAAACAAACCAATGCCTTGAGATTTGGAACCATTGATACTCAGAGGCATTGGCGAAAAGTGTTTCCATGGCCTAGATACAAAAGGCCTCGCATCATAACCAAAGTAAAACTCCATTCAGGCTAATCATAGGGTTTCTCACAATCAATTTTCATAAAAATATTAAAAGACAATGTAACTAGAACCTTCCATACCATTCAAGCCCACAACAATATTATCCAAAATACAGTTGCATTTGATGAATCTTGACACCTCCTTACCAATTCCGTTTCATAATCTTGCTAAAATGAGCAAATTCTTGTTTTATTTTTTAAAACACACCTGTACTTATCAGCAGCTCCCTTTATAGATCAATATCAGAAACTATTCCATCCTTGTGCATATAAAAACAATCAACAGTGTTAAAGCATGTCTACATAAATACAATCAACACGGTATTATAGCATGTCACCAGTCAAGTGGTTCATGTAACATCGCCTTTAGATCGATATTAGAAAATATAGTGTTCAAAGGCTTCTTTTGCAAGACCCAAAGTATTTTGCTCATACTCCATCCTCGTGCATATAAACACATCAACAATGTTGAAGTATCAATGTTAAACCATGGATACCTCGACACAATGACATCACATGAATTTTCATTATAATGACAGGCAGCCTTTTTATGATTTGAATCCAACTCTAAACCCAATAAAAATTCCAACAAACCAAGCCACTGATTTGTTGCCTCTCATAAAGTCCTCACGGAAGTTACAAAAAAATACACAGCTCATTGACCTATATCAATTGAGAAAATTTCATGCCACTTCAAATAGTTTAGCAAAACTAGCTTTGTTCAAGAATTAGAAATTAATCTTCATCGAAAACGAAAATAATCAAACTTTACCAGACACTTAGCCGACCGAATTCACTTGACATTCAATTGGCATTGACCATTACTAAACAATCGGTAATTGAACTCAGAACTTGCGTCACTTGACCCACATTAACTTCCATCACTTGACCCGCATTTTCTCATTGTTTATTTTCTTATATTTTAAGCTTACTCAACCAAGTTAAACTTATTCAGCCAAGCCTGTCGCTTGCATACATTTCAACTTTTAAAGATAAACTTATTCGGACAAGCCTGTTGCTTGCACACATTTCAACTCTTAGTCACCAGTATAAAGCACACTATTTTCATCCTGCAACCAGAGATATTTAAAGCACACTATTTTCATCCTGCAACCAGAGATATTTAAAGAAACTATCACTCAGAATTAGAAAGCTTTGCATATGCCTTCATGCAAAGTTCAAAGGATAAGATTTAAAGGGAAACATGTTGACTGTCAACTAGAAGGAAATCGACATGAAAATTAATTAAAATAAGCAACGAATGCGTTTGGTTTCCCTGTTGAAATTTTATCATATCCATAAGTAGATAGAAAGGATCTTCATAGATCATAAGAAGATAGAAATAAAGAGAGCATCATAACTTTTATCTTCTACTTTGTGGAATTAATTTGAAACTCTACGGAAAACTGGAACAATAGATGGTACACTGGACAGTTTTATCTTGAATATAAGATATGCCTTTGTTACCAAAACACTGGAGTATAAGAGGTTTTAATAGTCATAGAAACATTTCCAAGATGCCATCCACTCTTTGGCATATCTTTTTTATTGTTCAGCATGGCAAAGGGATACTATAGAGCACTCCCATACTGGAGGGAAACTCGTTAATCTTATAGATAAAAATACCAAAACGAGAAAATACATCAAGAATGGACCTACCTGTTCCCTAGAGGTTCTTAAAAAAAAATCAGTTTCCAGGCCTGCCACAAGGAAAATGAAATCCAATGATAAAGTTGGTTACCAAATAAATCTCTTCAAAATAGGGCAAAAAGTTATGGGCAACAGGTACAAATACTATGTATGGGTAAACAGTACAAATGCCTCTCCTTCTACATACTGTCATGAAATCACCATGTCAATGCAAGCACAAAATATGAAAAAACATTTCAAGATGTGATTATTTTAACTTGAGCTGGCAAAACTTGGGGCTCAATCATAACTCCACACTTCTTTGGCACTGTGGCTTATTAGTGATTAAATAGCATTAATATGTTTACTTGTCTACCCAGCAATTTTTACAAGTATTGCTCATATCCATGCAAAACATTTAAGTAACACTCGTACAGGGAACTATAATATCTTATCTGCATTCCCATATGCTGTTATGTGATGAACGGGTCTTTCTGCTACAGCATCACCCACTGCTTGTGATATTATAATGCAATTGGGGGTGTATCCAGCTATACCGTTGGCAATGGATATTCATCATAAAGGGCTATTGAACTAATATCATGCAGTTGCGCGTGTCCAGCTATACCATGGGCAACAAATATTCATCATCAAGGGTTACTGAATTGAATGTTTACTAATGATTAAAAGATTATAGGTCGAGAGCAAATTGAAAATTTCCCTGCAGCAATCCATTCACACCAGGACATAATCACTCACATTTTTGACAAGATATTGCTGACACTTCCACCAAGGGGGGCTGCAGTGTAAAAATTACAATTTCCCAACATATAAGGCATAACCGGGGCATGCACACTCCTAATTAGTAACCATGTTCCAAGGGTGACAAAGCATCTTATGCAGTCCCCGTTTCATTATAACACGAGCTACCAGAAATTTACAGTCCCCCAAAATGGAACATAGATTACAAGAATAATTGGGGAATCAAGTCTATTATGATCCTACTGGTTGTGCCACACCTTGACCTTTTGCTGCTGCGGCGGCTGCCGCTGCAGCAGCAGCTGCTGCTGCAGCTGCAGAAGCTGCAGTTGATGGAGGTGATGGTGGTGGTGGAGTAGGTGCAGCAGATTTTTGTGATGTTGCTGACAAAGATTTAGACTGGCTGTTAACTTGTGCAAGCAAAGCTTTAATTTGATTCCCACTAAGTGTCTCATGCTCAAGAAGTGCCTTCGCTAGTGCATGCAGCTCTTTTTGGTGTGTGGTCAAAATGGATTTCGCATTTCCATAAGCTCTTTCCAGAAAATCTCTTACTTCATTCTCGATAAGTTGCCGTGTCTCTGTGCTCATGCTCTTCCCATTGTCATCATAGTTATGTGATACAATGCCTACAGCTTTGCTCATTCCATATTTTGTTACCATAGCTCTGGCAAGTGATGTTGCCTGCTGAATATCCGAAGAAGCCCCAGACGTCACCTCACTCTCTCCAAATATCAGCTCTTCTGCAACTCTTCCACCCATACAGACATCTAAGCGGGCCAGCATCTGTTTACGAGAAACACTGGTCTCATCCTTATCAGGAAGCTGTGCAACCATTCCAAGAGACATTCCTCTTGGAACAATTGTAGCTTTATGGACAGGAAGAGCACCATCTGTGTGAATTGCCACAAGTGCATGACCTCCCTCATGATAAGCAGTTAAGCGTCTAGATTCATCTGAAATTACAGCAGACTTGCGTTCACTTCCCATCATAATCTTGTCTTTTGCATATTCAAGGTCATCCATGCTCACAGCTTTAGCACCATCCATTGCTGCTTTAAGAGCAGAAACATTCACCAAATTTGCAAGATCAGCTCCTGAAAATCCTGGAGTTCCTCGAGCAATAATCATCAAATCTACATCATCCGCCTTTAATACCTGCACAATGAATTGTGATTTAATAGACTCATAGATACAAGTAACGAGAAAACAATAACAAAATAGTGCTTTCAAAAATTTTGATCAGACATGACAAATTTCCTGTTTTATATGTCCAGAACATGCAAAATATCGCCAGCTCTTGAGGGTTCTATAAAATTAAAAATACAGAGGTTGAACACAAAATTACCTTTGACATGTGAGATTCTAGAATCTGCCTACGACCTTCAACATCAGGGTTGGGTACTACGACATGACGATCAAAGCGACCAGGTCTAACCAGGGCTTTATCCAATGACTCTGGGAAATTTGTAGCAGCAATAACTATTATTCCTTCATTTTGCTTAAAACCATCCAGCTCCACCAGTAGTTGATTTAGAGTCATTTTCATATATTGCTGATCTTTAGGATTGCGGCTTCCACCAATCGCATCAATTTCATCAATAAATATGATACAAGGTGAACGCTTCTTTGCAGCTGCGAAGAGATCTCGTACCCTTCGTGCTCCAACACCCACAAACATTTCTTCAAATTCACTTCCACTGCAAGAAAAGAAAGGAACTCCAGCTTCACCAGCAATGGCCCTAGCCAACATAGTTTTCCCTGTTCCAGGTGGCCCTACAAGCAAAACTCCTTTTGGCAACTTGCCACCAAGCCTTGTAAATCGCTGTCAGAAAAAATAAAGAATTTCCAGAATAAGCATCCATAAAACAGAGTCACAGCGAAATCAATATTTACTTAAAAGACAATAGCAAATGCATGCATTGCGTGAACCGAAAATGTGTGCAAACTGCAAAGAGAAAGGGGGCCACATATGGGGAAAATATTGAAGGGAAAAGGGACACCTCAACTTTAAATTCCTTATAATCTAGACTTATTTCTTCCATATGTGGTAAAATGATCTGATAGTTGGACACACACCAGCATTGAGCAAAATTGCTTTTATTTGAAGGTGCCTGAGAAAATTCAAACAAAAGGGATGCAAGCAATCCCCAACTTAATACATGTGTGCTTGATTCATTAAAATCCGTTAATGGCCAGTGGCTAGAAATTAACTTTAGTCATGCTTTCATAGAGATAGCATTAACCCTGTTTTGGTATATTCAAAACATTTATTGCACTCACAAATATAAACTGGATTTCAAGGCTTCAGGCCAAGATCATTTCAGTTGGTAATGTCAAGTAATTATCATTTATAATGAAGCACAGAGCAAGGACATGGTGCCATAAGAAGTAAACAAAATTGAATCCAAAAACCAATAAGTATTAATTCACAAGGCATCAAAATAGTAAGCTATACCCAAGCACTCCAAAAGATCTGCACGAATATCTCAACACCACCTCCCACTCCTCCCCGGTCAAACTGGCTATTGTAGTCAATGATACTCAAATTAAGTTGCATATAACATTTGTCTGAATGAAAAAATCACTAGTAAGCTAAACTGCACAACATGGTATATAAATAGAGAAAATAAAACACCCACTTATATTATGTAATAAAATCCTCCACATAGGTTTTTGACATTTTATGGATGAAAACCTATACAGGCAAGAAAGTCAAATACGTCCGATCCATCTATGAGATGACTGTTGAAAAGCATCCATTTGAATGGTTGAATCACTAAAGACAGTGGTATAGACAACTCATCTCAAAGTAGACATGAATACAGAATATAAAAGGTTGTATCTCTACCTCCATTAAACAATTACTAGAAAACATTTTGCTCTTCAGTAATGCACTGCTCAACTTCCTGTTGGTTGCGGAGCCTGATTATCTTCCTGATGCAGCCAACCCCTATTGTTGCCTTGTAAAATGTTGTAATTTCGTAGTCATCTAGACCGTTCTTGGCTTGGTCAATAACGGGTTTAGCTAGTGGTTTCTGGGCCCATGGTTTTGCATAGCCCGTGGTATTTGCCCATGGTTATTATTAGGTCGCAGATCTGATGGGAGAAGTTATGTTAGGCGTTTTTGCCCTAGAAGGCTCTTTTATGCATGAGGGAATTGTATTGCGGCTGTGTATTGTGAAAGTTCAGTGTGACTGAGTGAGAGAAACTGTGAGAGAGTGAAGAGGAAGTTGCAGCTGATGTGCTGTGGGTTGTATCCCTTCATTTTGTTGGACGGTATAATAGAAAGGACTGGCTGCTTCTCCATGGACATAGCCCATACTGGATGAACCACGTATATTGGTGTCTCTTGTATTGTGTTCTTATGTGTTTTATTTCCGCATTTATTTTATGTCATTGCTCTGCGATCCTATTTTTCTAACACTTCCTCACCATGCATGATAGTACAAACTCTTAAGCTGTCTAATGGAAAGAGAGTCCCAATATACAGTTTCTCTCTGGATCCACAGAAAGTAAGGAAAGTTTAAGGCACGAGACCACTTTCTCCAGGTTTGTGGGATGGGTCCGATGGGATCCTGGACTACAAGATTATTAAAACTGGATTAGTATCGAAGGCATTCGCCCACATGCTGTTTGCAGCTCTCAAACAAGAACAATTAATTAAATTGTATAGCAATATATAGTTAGATAGTTGTAGGATAGCAATAGATGTTTGATGTCCTATCACCATTAAATGATAGCCATTAGACCACATAATGTATTTCTTATTACTATTAAAAATTTTGAACTCACCATTAGTAATGATCTTAAAGTTACATAAGTGACCAGACCATAAACATAGCATCGCATCTCATTTGTACATTTCAACAACAGACCTCTACCTAATCTAATCTCTTTTTCTCACCAAAATTCTAGGGTGAACATGCTCTTAAGAAGTCTGGTCTCGACTTCTCACCTTGCTCACATAATGATAAAATAAAACTTTTAAGACGAAAGAAGTAAAATCAAAGGGAAACAGAGACATCACAATATGGATTTGGAGCAATGTCAGAAATTAATAAGATTTATGATATTTTCAATGTGAGATCTCAAATTATGACCTTTGTAATAGTTAATACAAGTGAGTGGCATTGCATGAAAATTTTGGGCATTTAAATAGGTCTCAGAAATATTAGAATAGATAAACGAAAAATTGTCAAATTCACTTCCAGACGCCAAATCCCATCAAGATGCAACTACGTAATGACTGACCCAAAGACAGAGAACCATATTTCCAGAATAGTGGAAATGTTGATTGGTGTTGTGACATTCATACAAGAATAAGGTCATCAACAATGGCCATTTTTGGAAATAATACTGAATAACATTGCAAGAGGATTTTATAACATATCATAGAACTACAATCACAGCAAAGTCCATAGCAGTTTATGGATCTAAATTTCAAGTGAAGGTCAAACCTATTAGTGCCCCAAAGTAATAAAAACCACCTAGAATTATCTTGCAACCACAGTTGAATTTTAACTAAGAAAATGTATGGATCTTGTCAAACAGCCATTTATCATCAGAGCACGAACAAGTTTGAATTGAATCATTTTATCCCTATTATCAATTGGCTGCTGCATTATTTGGATGGTACAATACCCTTTAAGTGTAAATTACATCAACTTACCATCACATAGGCGAGCAGCAATGTGCATATAGTGAAAGAAGTTATGTCCAACCCTCATTAGCCAACCTAAGGAATATTTCATTTATCTTTCATTGTGAAACAGTGAAAGGTAGAAAATAATACCATCCACAAATAAAGGAGCAAATGTTCAACAGCACAACAATGGAAACCAGCATATGGTATGACATTAGTAAAAAATGCTAAGAGCTTCTCCAAACTAAGTCCAAGTCTACAAAATGAAGTTCAGCAGCATAATGGTTTTACAAGATAGTAGAAAGCAGATAAGTTGTACATTTATAAGTATATAAATGACCTCGATGGTACATAATGCCAATAAGTGAAAGAAAACAGAACTATTCAAAACTAAAGAAAAAGCTAGTGGATGCACAGAAAAGCCTTTCACAGTTACAAAGGTTGAAACAGTGATCACTAAAAGATATTAAACATATCTCTTAGCCCTCAATATTTTCATGGCCCAAATATGCCATCAGACCTCTATCAATGGCACATACCTATATTTTTCAGCATGAAATCACACAGTTACCTGTAAGGTTATCACCAAAATAACATATGAATGCACCCACTTACATAGCAACAGAAATAAATACAAAATGGATTACTTCCAACCTTAATTGTGGATAGCATAAGAAACATACATCAGCAAAGCAAATGCTTGTTGAATCCTGTCGCCATGATTCTACAACATAAAAAATCATTGCAAACATATACAAGTAAAAACAAATTGAGGGTAATTTGTTTCAACCCATGTCACTGAAATCCTCAAGACAAATGTGTTAATTTATTGGCTTTTGATGATTTTGAAAGATAGCCCTCTAATATTCTAAGATAACAATCCTCTAAAAGTAGCATAGATATCACAAGTTACCTTTGGATCTCGTAAATAATGAACAATTTCCTCTAATTCTGCCTTGGCCTCATCTACACCCTTGACATCACTGAATTTAGTGTTTGTCTCTATGCTTGGTTGCACCTCCTCATTTAGTCCAAGACCTTAAAAAAGTAACAAAGCACAAAGGTACGACATAAAATATTAAGTAAAAATATGAAGAGACCATAAAAAATTAAACCAAGAGTTTTCACAAATACAACTTGAAAACTTGCCATTACCTTTACTAATCCCCCGATCCTCAATAAGAGCTCCAACTCCAGAAATCAAAAGGAATGCAAGTGCGATTGTTCGAAATGTGCGCCAAAGTTGTTCTTTGAAATGGCCTCCTTCAGCTGCTACCATGTGAATTGGAGCATTTGCCGACCCCAAAATACCATCCTTCGTTGCGATGCCAACATTTCCTAAGGGTGATACAGCACCAATGCCTGCCCCCTCTCTTGTTGAGTTCGAAACACCTAGAAAAGGTTGTTATATATCAACAGATGATGAAAGCCTTGTAAACTTTTAAGCATCAATGGATGATGCAATCCTTGTAAACTTCAAGACCCAGACTTCTCCTAGTATTATTGGCATATTACATACCAGGCCAGAAGGAAAGCTCCTTTAAATAAGCATTAGCAGATAACACAGTAGGCAAAGGAGACAAATTTAGCTAGGTTGGACAAGCTGGTTAGGGAAGTGAATAGAGAATTGGTAAAAGGGAATTTTACAGTCCCCAAGAAGTTGCTGAAAGGCTGCCAACCCATCAAAGATAAAAATCTAAAGATCAAGCTAAGGCTGGAAAAAGTTGCTGATGAGGTAAGCTATCCAAGTGACCATGCTCTCATCTGTACATTCTTGGGAATTTAACCTTCTAGAAAAACATTACAAATTTGCTACATTGCATGATCAGATGCAAATACAGATGCACCATATTTTTTGAAAAATCGGGATCCAGTTACAGGGAAACTGGATCTAATTTTAAGATCATGGCCTACCTAGACACAAATTGATGTATAATTTGAAACCCCCCATCATCGAGAAAAAGCAATGGACCAAAAACATAGAATAGAAATAGAATTAAAACAAAAACAAAACATAGAATAGAAATAGAATTAAAACAAAAACAAAACAAAATAAATTAAATCTGCAACTATATTTCACCCCAAATCACTCTCACAAACTCAGAGATGCAGACTGCTATCAAAAATTCAGACGTGTGTGTTTTCATATTGGGGGAAGGAGCTATTTTTTAAATGTTAGGGTTTTAGGGCCCCACACTTGCCTTTCCTATTTTTCATGTCTTTTTATGTGTTTAAATAAATAAATAAATTCTTGAAGTGGCTAGCTTGACAATTCCAACAAGGTAGAAAAAGATCTTGGGCAGAACCTCGAGCGCTTCCAAGCTGGAAACATATCCCAAGTAGATCCGGATGCAGAAACACAGATCCTGGGTCATCCATAGGTGGATCCTGCAACATTACAAATTTGCACTGCTCGCAATTGGGAGGTGGGAGGTGGGAGGAGAACCTTGGATAATTTCATTGAAGGAAAGGATATCATCAACAGTGCTCACGGGAACTTGGGATATGGAGAAACTTTTCCAGGACCATGGTTATTTGAAAGTGCAGTCCACAGTCCAATCCATGAAATACTGGACAATAGGTTTTAAGGGTTAATCTGTCTGAAAAATGACCAACCTGAGTTCCAGTTTAGATTAGGCTATATTCACTGCCCCTAGAAGACTGGTGTAACAAGCTTTGAGTCAACTGCAAGCCACCAGGAAGAATACATCCAATCAGCAGATCTGGCAAGAGAAAAATCAAAGGCGAATCATACTAGGATGTGCACTAATGTGTATTTGGGGAAACCACTCCCACAGAAAATCAAAATTCAGAAGTACTAGACACTGGTTGGGAACAACTAATAAGCCACGTCTTTTAAGTATTAATTGGCCATAAATGGTCAACTGGACCATGGAAAGTACAAAAACGAGTGAAGATACTGCAAAATAAATAAAAGAGTATATAGTGAGTGCAAAAGAGATACAATACAACATGAACCAATGGGTGAGGGTTCTTACTGAGCCACCTATGGAGAATCTAGGATCTATATTTCCGTCCCAGAACTGCTTGGTGCTCTAGAACCAAGGATCTGCAAAATCCACATTTCCACAGATCTGGATCTAGATCCGGATCTCTGTGGATTCACCCAAGTCTGTAAACCCCTTAACTTTTGTCTTTAAAACAGCCATTCTCCCCCAATTCTAAAACAAGCAAATCTGAGCTTTTCATAAGAGTCTGTATTTCTGAGTTTGTGAGAGTGATAAGGAATGACATGTATTTACAGATTTGAATTTTCTATTTTTTTCATTCATGGTATTTTCCTTGACTATATATATGTATGTGTCTGTGTTTTTTCACTGTATTTGGATCCCCTACCAACAATGATGTCAACAATCAGCTCTCCTAACTTCCAACACTGAGAAGAAGTTGGTGATGAGATTCCTGCCATCCACTCATTGTGTCCTAGTGTTTGCACTAGATGTTAAAGTTAGTGCAACTGCGAGACCCATTCTCAGAGAGGATGGTACCCTAATCACTTAACTAGGGTTCTTGGTCAAGTTAACCAGGCAAAGTAAAGAGTAAGTCCCTAGAAGGTACCCTAGGGGCCCCAGCTGTCTCCTGGGGTTCTTGGTCGGGGACCAAGCAGGTTGATGCCATGGCAAAGTCCCTAGCATGTGGCTAGGGCCCCTATTTGTCTCTAGGGTATTCTGGTCTAGGACCAGACAATTTCTTGGTCACGAGGACCAAGCAAGTCCTGCAGGTTGAGACAGAGACCTCCTGGGACCTGGTCTAGGACCAGGCAGATTCTTGGTCACAAGGACCAAGTAGTTCCTAGAGGTACATACCTGGTCAGTTAACCAAGTGGATCTTGGTTAGTGGACCAAGATGATGATGTGTGATGACCTCCTCTCCTAGGTCTTCGAGATGGTTGTGCTAGATGATCTTCTCAAGACACTGGCCACCCCTTGATGGGGTCACTATCATTTGACCTAAGGAGCAGTCTGGAGGATCACAAGATCACATCATCCAGTGTGGACCTTCCTTATACAATGATGATGAACTTTCAAGTAATGTATGGAACACTTGTACATTTGAGAGAGAGATGATTGGTTGTACCCCACCTTGGTTGTTCACCCTTGGTCTTCCCACTTTGTTGTTCTTGGTCTTGTGGTACCTTGTCTTGTTCACCACTTTGACTTGTGGTTAGTAGGGTTATCTACCCACCTTGAGTTGTCTTGATTTGTATCACCTTGATGTTTTGGTCTTATGGGTAATAGGGTTAATTGCCCACCTTTGTGGTACACCTTTTGGTCCTAGGGGTTGTGGGTCATGTACCCATCCTTGTTCTATGATTTGACTTGTACCATTATTGTTGGTCCTTGTACCCTTAACTATGACCCTAGTACCCAACTAAAGACACTTTAATTATATTTTATGTTATTATAAGTTGTTTTATTTTTTGGTGTCTTAATCATTATTCATTGGTACCCTCCTAATTTAATGGAACCCTATATAAATCAAAGACTTAATTAATGACTCTTCTAGAAGTCATTAAGGTCCAATATATTGGAGTTTATATTTCCTCATTTATCATCTTATGATCACACATCTCAGCTCCGATCTTTATGCTTGACGTCAAGGGGTTTTTTGTTGCTCAATCACCTGTGTTGAGGCCACCCAACTGCTGAAGTTTACCACTCATCCCAAATCTGATTTTGTTGATGGTTAGGGCTGACATCAAGGTTTATATGATGTTGCCTCTTGATCTGCTAATCCGTGAGAGCCTAAATCTGACCCTGATCTGCGTAATTGTGATCTAGTTGAGACTCAATCTGCTATCAATCTGATTGTTGAAGTTTTGTTGAGATCCGATATGTTGCTGAAAGGTCCGATCTGCTGCTGAAAGGTCTGATCTGCTGCTGAGAGGTCTGACCTGTTGCTGAGAGGACCGATCTGTTGTTGTGGTGTCTGATTGGCCTGAGAAGGGGTCCGATCTGCCAGTAGAAGTCTTGTTAGGACCTGATCTATCTCCTGTGACCTAGCCATGAGCCTTGGAGCTCTATTTTACCTCAGTCGTAAGCTTGTAAAGCTCATATCTGCTAGTCGTGACTTGATTGGGGTTTGTCTTAGGCTGGTTGCATCGTGCTGCTATTTTGTTTGACTAAGGAGTGACTCTGCCTGCTGTGAGCTTATCTCCTAATTTGTGAACAAGTTGAGGGTTTGTTGAAGTCTGTTCTACTATTTGAACTCTGTAACTCCTGAACTCTATTATGTGGTCAGCTTGTTGTGTTTAATCTGAGATTTGATCCAGTGTTAAGGCCTTATTAATTGCTGATCTATAGTCTGATATATATGTTGAGTCTTACCTTTGACTAAACCTATGTGCTGAGACTTGGTTATGTTTAGATTAGTGGTGCTGAGACTCATTGAGGGTTCAGATCTCTTGTGTTAAGACTTTGTTGAGTTCATATCTTTTGTGACTGTTGTTGACCTCTATTTGTGTTGGGGCTTGTCTGAATCTGCCACTTTGATATGACTGTTATTGACTATTTGTTTGTACCTCATCCCAGTCATCTCTCTCTCTCAGGTTTGTACTTACCCTCTAGTACAGGTCAGCTTGTTCCTAGTGATTGACTGGCCTCTGAGAGGCACAGTCTTTTCTGAAAGTAAATTCTTCTGAGTATAAACTAGGAAGGATCCCACACTCCAGGTAAATCTTCTAACTTGTCATTTTTATTCATGTTATTGTTATTGTTAGTACTTTGTTAGTTATACTACTGTTGGTGATTACATGTTACTGAAGATTACTTTAACACGGGGACCTACTTGGTAGTGTTAAAGTTGAAAGAAATGAAAATTATGTTTTAAATTATATTGGTTGTTTTATTGTTGTATTATTTTGTTTCGATACTAGTTTGTTGAATGTAATTTTGCATTAAAGTATATGAATTTTTAATTCTCTGCATCAAACCCTAACCCTAACAAAATTTAACATTAAATTTGCTCATGATAATTCTTGTAGACCAGTGGCATATAGAGGGTGGATGTAAAGAGGTGATGAGCCTAGAATTCGCAAGATGAGAATATCTATCTTTGACAATTTTCAACTAGATGCAAAGCATGCCATGAAGTAGCGAAACGATATATCTATGATCCTCATACTATGCAGAAACACTGCACCAAGTCATTAAAGTTTCTGAACAAGTAGTGGTAATGACCACGAATTTGATAATAAATAGGGCACCCAAAGATGAAATTGTCTTCTCAATCAAGTTCTGCATATACATAGTTTCAAGCATGATGCTCTCTTTGAAAATGATCCATATCAATGCATAGCTAAATGGGCTCTAATATAGAATCTAGATTGTAAGAAGAAATCTATAGCACAATACTATCCTGATTTTGGAAATAAGGTTATTGTAACACACCCCTTCGACCAATGCATTTTATAATGCATATTAACTATAAAATGAAATAGCGGAAGCATAAAATATTTTTTAAAAGACCCATTAAATTTCTTAACAAGTGCATATAACTCATAATATATAAGCATAGAATAATCTATGAGACATTTATTTAATAATGTTCATGCAAAATAGTTTAATGCACCCCTGCACAGTTAATAATAACTCCCTGTAAAACTCTAACTTATGGACTAGACATTAACTAGGCATTTATAAATATTAATTTAACATGCCTTTATTTATTTGTCTACCCATTAATTAAGTCAAAGATAAACAGTCAAAGATAAACAGAACTTCGACTTATCCCTTTCTTTTCAAAACTTACTGCACAGTAAACTTCACGTTAATTAAAAAGGTTAAGACATATATTTATGCACCCATAATAATACCAAATTATGGTATTTTTATAAAATAAGATTACTCGACCATAACTAAATTTGGCCCAGAAACAATATTTCCAATTCTTTTCTAATAAATTTTATTCTTAGGAATTCTGACCATTTTTCATAAACTATGCTAAAGGAGCTTAGTCAACTGACTGACGAAAATCCTCCGCCGACGGTCGAGATCCGACTACATTCGAGTTAATGCGGTCGATCAGTTAACCGACTAAACAAATACTTGTCTAACTTCAACCTAAACAAATACTTGTCGGTTACCAACTAACCCGACAATTATGAAAATAGAGAGCTTTTAAATAAAATATATAGTCTACTTCTACTAAAACATATAGTTGTCCGTTGTAGACTAACCCGACAATTATGAAATAGAGAGCTTTCAAATATAAATATATAGTCTACTTCGACTAAAACACATAGTTGTTGGTTGTAGACTAACTCGACAATTATGAAAATAGAGAGCTTTTAAAATATAAATTTATATATATAGTCTTCTTCGACCAAAACAAATTGTTGTCGGATATTCCAAATATATGCATATTTCCGTTTCACTAAGTCAAGGAAATATTAATTCAACAATTCTCTTATAAAACTAAAATAAAATTGCCAACCGTAATAATTTAGTTTATCAACCAACTAAATGCATTACCTCTTTTAACTAAATTGAATAATTTAACCGACAGTAATAACTTAGTCCATTAACAAACTAATTCTTTCACCAAATATGGTCGACTTATATAACTTCAACTCAAACATATTCATATATGTCTAACTTGGACAAAAGCATAAATTAGTAGTTATACCTAAGTTGTCAGGGTACTTGGGTACCAGTACGGGAATGGGTACGGGTGAGCCACTTTTTGAAACAGGGTACTTGGGTACTTTGGGGTACTGTAGACATATATATATATATAATTTTCAAGTTTATAAATTATATTATATATTAATATTTATTATTAAGTTTTCATTGTTCAATGACAAATGTTCATTGTTCAATAAGTAAACACTAAACTGCAACACACGTTGGCATTGCATATTGCTTGAAATTCAAATTGCATATTGATATTGATATGAATCATCATCATGATATATGTCCATTGTAATACTACATCCAAATTTTGACAATTGGCATTTGCCACATTTCCGAACATAAAATACAAAAGAGAAAATACTAAAATACTAAAATATTAAACATCATAGCTGATTTGGCTTCCTCAAGCCATCTATGTTAGGTCAATAGCATCTGCAACATCAGTATATATATATATGATTTGAATATATAATGTAAGAACTGTGAGACATGAATCATGATACATATGCCTTGATATGCCTCAAAGATTGAAAGTTATTTGTAAGAAGAACAGTTTGGTTTGTGTAAGAAACGTATTGCACTAACTTGAAATTACATGTTTATTATTTTATAACAACGTCGCTGCATAAGTATGTCTATTGTTGTTCAAAAATTGTGTAATAGCAGATTGAGATAATGTGTTTATTTGTGTTGTTGAAGTCATTGGAGCAAATGGTTGCAGACTTGGATGTCTTTGGGAGAGGGCCCCACCATACCCTCTTCACTTCAAAACTTTAAAAAAAAATGATTTTGAAGTCTGCAAGCTAAGACTTTTGGGCCGGAAGTACCCTTGAAGTACCCAAAATCAGGGTACTTTGACTTTTTTGGAGTACCAGTACCCGACTGGACAATGGAAAGTACTGGGTACTTGGGCAAGGTATCGGGTACCTCTTGGGTGCTTCCAGGAGTACCCGTTCCCGTAACAGGTACGAGTACCCGGTACTGGTACGCATCCCCGACCCTCGGGTACAGGCACCCATGCTACTTAGAGTTATACCACTCTAACCCGAGGTTTTCAAATCAACAATACCACTCATTACCAGGCTCCTAAAAACATGCTTTAACTCAAGGTATTGTTTGCCATTTAATTAACAAATACAATTAAGACTTGAACATCTAATTCTCTCCAACTAAACAAATCAGTCCATGGTTTTTATTATCCCAAAACAACTTTGGTTTCAATGAATCAAATCAGTCTATGGTTTTCAATTTACCTATTAGACAAATTGGTCGAACCCGACTCAATCACCAAAACTTTATTAAATAATTATAACAAACAATTTCTATTTCTATTAGATAAATTGGTCGAACCCAACCCTTTAGATAAATTGATCGAATGCGACTCAATCACCAAAACTTTATTAAATATTTATGTCAAGCAATTTCTATTTCTTTTATCAATTAACTTCAACTTATAATTTTCAAGTTTAGTGGGGCAATTTTACCGACCACTTCATTATTTAATGAACTATTTCCTTCCCAACTATAATCCCTATTGAATTGCATATTTATTCCCTTGAACCTAGGAGTTGCACGGTAAAACAGTAAAACCGACATTATCACACAGGCCTGGGTAATAAATTATCTTTTTGCCATAAAGCTTTAAATTAATGGAAAGTAATAGACATGAAATAAAATTCAAGCTTATTTATCCATTCTTTTAAGTTTTATGAACCTTGTGCTCTTCGACATAATTTAATTAAACATTGCAATTTCAAACTGGAAAATTAGCATTTTGTACAGGAAATAATTTTCGACTTTGACTTATATAAAAATAGACCGGCTTGCTTAAAATCAATATATGTACTTGTTATCACATCCATGTTAGTTGGAGCTACCATGCTACAGATTGTATGGTCAGGGACCGTACCATATTTTTTTTCCAGATCAGAGATCGGATGCCTTCAGAGGAGGCACACAGTTTTGTTCAGATTGCCCCGAGCAGATATATCAATGGGGACAAATGGTTTTATTGTATTGTCCAGACATGTTACTTAGCATTTACCGCAGGATCACCCTTCCTTGCCAGGCTTTGATATGAGCCCATTGAGACAGTTGCCTAGTCTTGCTTTGATTGAGACTATCACAGAGTATTGTTGGTTTACTATTTGTGCCTAGATTCAGCAGAGATCCAGTTCAGAGACAGCCTCAGCAGCAGGTATATGGTGCGGTAGGTATTGCATTTGATGTTTATTGCTCATGATTGTTGCTTAGACTTGTTTATACATGTTAGTACACTAACTTTGCATATGACGATTGATTTGGTGATCTAGCTATTTGTTATGATATATGATTGGGCCCTTGGTGATGTCAGTCCACCCCTTCCTAATAGGCCCCTGTATATGCACACCAAGTCACACCCCTACTCTTGGTATAGACTTGGTCACTTAGTCCCCCTAGGCAGCTGACTTTGGATCCACCTTCACCTTCTCCATCCATCCGACTCATCCATGGTAGTCTTTCCCGACTTGGATTCCGATGTGTGACCTTGAGGATCCCCTTCCGCACTGATCTCTGAGTATGCCATGATTCCCTGTCTATTGTGCCTCGGCTCTTTAGTGTGTGAGATGCACTCTCAAACCTGGGATTTGCTCCTGTCGGTTGCCCCCGATGTTGCAATGCAATTAGGATTGTGTAGCTTCACCAGGTGTTCCCCATTGGTCATCGAAGCATGTATTGCTCACCCCCATTACTTTGCAGTATGAGCACCATGATTATATCTGTTGAGATATGTATGTAGCCCAAAAGGGCCTTGATGTAAAATGAAGAAATGAAGAAATGTAAAGCAAGCCAAAAAGGCTTTTTGTAAATGTAAAATCTAGCCAAAAAGGGGCTAAGTATGAAATTCATTGTAAAATCCATGCAATGTGTTTGTAAACACACATGGACACAGGTCAGTCGTACATGTCAGCATTTGTAGTGGTTATTTCCTCACCTAGTATTGCGGGGCAAGGAGGTGAGAGGGAGCAAGGGACAAGCTCAAGATTGTCCCCTAGAGTCTCAAGTTACGGTTTGTCGGACACCCAGTTTGGCAGCTCTAGAAAAGAACCTCACGGAGTCTTCGGGCACGGATGTGAGTTGTGAGGTACTTGTTAGATGACCAATGGCGGTTTCCCTGCACTATACCCATTTGTGAAGCACCGCCCTTCCTCGTGTTTTTGTCATGGTATGCTTATCTCAGTGGACCCCGCTTTCCCGAGTTATCCAAAAGGTCACATGATCTTTATCCTTGTCATCCCTCATCCTTCACCTTGTATTCCACATCACCCAAAGTAAGCTAGGTGGTCAAGTCTATAGGTTGTGCATAACAGTTGAGTCTTTTGGATGTGGTGGGCCCACCTCACCTGGGACCTTGTATTTTTCCGAGATTTAATGTAGTTTTTTATCACCATATTATTGTCATATTGTTTAGTAATGTACTAACTTGTATAAGGAAGCCTTTCACTTCATGATTGCATACAGGTATTCAGCTAGCACCATTGTTGACCATATGTGACTTGGTCAAACTAGGTTGACCAAGCCAAAAATGGTCCCAAAAAAATGTTGCGACCAGAATTTCGATTTTGGTCAATTATTATCTACAGGGGACCCATATGAGCTTCCAAGTGACAGAATGCAAAAATATCCAGGCGTTTGTGAGATTTTTAATTATTGTTGGTTAATGACCTGTTTTAATTAAAAATCATGGATTTTGGGCAAATAATGCCCAAGTGATGGATCGGGGTCGTTCGAGTGATCATTCCTACTATTTTTGGGGTCCACGATCACATTGTCGCAGACGGTTCGGCAATCCGAGCACTCTAGGTGGGTCAAAATCCCAAATTACAACTTCAGCAATAAAATACATGGAAAATCAAAAATTGAGAAAGGCAACTATAGCAAAGGGCAAATATTAAAGGCTGGCTAATTCACGGGTGATTTCTAAGGTAATGTTGGTATGTTTGGACATGGTATTATGCATTATGGACATGGTATTATGCATTATGGGGCCCTCTCTTGCCCAACTCACCTAGGTGGACGAATTGCCCATGGGGAGCGTTTTTCTCCACTTGGGGAAGTTCGATTTTCATGTTATATTGTATGTGGCCTTGGTTGTTGATGTTAGGGGGATAAAACACCCTATAGGAACCCCCTTAACACTTAGGTGGACGAATTGCCCATGGGGGGCGTTTTTCTCCACTTGGGGAAGTTCGATTTTCATGTTATATTGTATGTGGCCTTGGTTGTTGATGTTAGAGGGGTAAAACACCCTATAGGAACCCCCTTAACACTTATCTCATGTATTGTATGGGCCCTACAAGGGACCCCTCCTCCACTTGTGCGCTATCCTTGGGCAATTCGCACCCCCACTAGGAGTGGAATATCCCAAACTGATATTTTTTCTTTTTTTCTAATACTATAGATGGCTAGTGGCTTATATCTCAATAGATTATGACAGTAAACCCAGATCTCTGCATGCAGGCAATTGCATGCAGAATTGTGCCCTAGAAAATATAGGAATGCTAGAAAGTAGGAGAATGTAATGCATGCACACACCAATATGTAGATTTGCTAATGTAGATGAATATGATCCCTGCATGCAAGGATTGTACCGGATGAATAGATAGATAAGTCAAATCGTCCTCCCACAGAGAAGTGTGCCCTCCTCCAAGCTCTGAATGCTCCAATATAATAAATACTCCGAAGATGAAGGTTCGGATGAGGTGTACTAGGGTTATAACTTATAATGCCCTTCTGGAGATGATGAAGACCGCATGCATGAGTTCTGATGGCTCCCAAGCCTAAAACGTGAAGATCTCTCCCAAAAGTGTGCCCTTGAGAATGCTCACGTCCTCCAATATATCTGAATGATGATAACTCCCTCAAGAGTCCAAGGGAGAAGCCCTTCTTCCAGGGGAAGGGTAATATAGATGCTCTGAGAAGAATGGAAGCCGAATGCAACACTTCTGCCCACTGAATACTGGAAAACGAATAGAAGACCACTTGGGGAATGCACCCCAGCAAGGGAGGGCAAGCTCATGAAGACAATATAAAAGATAACTCTGCTGAATACTAAATGATGATAATACCTGATGAAGAACAATGTTGAACCTGGATGATCCAACCTGAATGATGAAGTAGGGCAGGTAGCTTTCACTGCCGAAATACACCAGTTAGTCGAGTACAAGCCTCAACCCCAACTTAGCTCGCTGAGCTTCTTTAAATCGAGATCACAAATCAATAATCAATAATGGTCCCTTCTCCATTCGCTTTACCTTCTTTTATAACACTCAACTGCTCAAAACCCTAATTTCAACCTAATTAGGTTACTTTATCTTCTAATTTGCAGTTGACTTGCATGCAGGTGCCTGGATACTCAATAAGGTGCATGCATCATCAAATAATGCTCGGATGTCATGCATGCAGGTGTCCTTGGGCTCAGATTGCCCCTGTCCATCTAATGGTGATATAAAATCTATGCCCTAGATATTCTGATATGGCATAAGTCCTTGGTTGATCCCCTGACTGTCAGTGCCCGCTCGAACCTATGGGAATCAAATAGGTTAGCAGGATGTTCCTCAATGCCTATGCAGAAGAGGACATCACAGTCCTCCCCGCTCGAATTTGCTTGTCCTCAAGCAACTGTAAAGTTGGGTGCTGTAATACCTGTTCTCCCTCCCAAGTAGCCTCCTCCAAAGGCAAATCTCTCCACTGAACCAAGTAGTCTCTGATAACTCAGTTTCTCAGTTTCTGCTCTCGCACCTCCAGGATGCGCTCAGGAATCAGAACCAATTGCCCCTCATCATCAAGAGGGGGCAGCTCGGAGGATGTGATAATCTGCTGACCAACTGCCTTCTTGAGGTTGGAGACATGAAATACACTGTGAATCTTGCTCTCTGGGGTAGTTCGAGCTCATTTGCTACCTCTCCAACCTTCCTGACTATCTTATAAGGACCGTAGAAGCGAGGTTTGAGTTTTTCCGCTCCTTTCTTTTTCAGAGTCAACTGACGGTAAGGTTGGAGGCGTAAATAAACGAAATCTCCTACCTCAAAACTGCGCTCAACCCTGTGCCTATCTGCATATATCTTTTGCTAATTCTGAGCCCTCTGTATGTTCTCCCTGAGAATCTTGAGGATATCCTGACCCTCCTGAATCCACTCTTTGGCCTTGGGAGCCCTGCTGTCACCAAACATCCTATCTGCGAAAGTGGAAGCATCATATCCGTATAAGGCTCTGAAGGGTGTCATCCCAATGGTCATATGGTGGGTGCTCACCCAAGTGCAGCCATTTGATCCATGTCCTCTGCTGGCCTGCCACATAATTTCTCAGGTACCCCTCAATCCACTTGTTAACAATCTCTGTATGTCCGTCACTCTGCGGATGATAACTGGTGCTCATAGCCAACTCAGTACCTACTAGCCAGAAAAGCTCCTGCCAAAAAGCCCCAGTGATTTTACTATCCCTGTCACTGATAATAGTCTTGGGTAACCCATGGAGACGGAATACCTCTCTGAAGAATAGTTCTGCCACCTATGCTGCTGAGTAATCTAAGGAAATAGCAAAGAAGTGAGCAAACTTGGTCAATCTGTCTACCACTACGTACAAGCAGTCTCTGCCCTGAACCTCGGGCAACCCTGTGATGGAATCCATGGAGATGCTCTCCCATTTCTGCTCGGGAATAGGCAATGGTTGTAACAAACCGGCTGGGTGGGTGTGCTCTATTTTGTTCTGCTAACACAAGCTGCACTCTCCCACATGCTGCATCACATCATTCTTGAGGCCCTTCCATGAGAACCTCTCCCTAATCTGTCTGTAGGTCTTGAGAAACCCCTAATGCCCTGCTAAAGGTGAATCATGTGATGCCTGTAAAATCTTCTCCTTGAGAGAAGACTCTGGAACCAAGAAGATTCTGTTTTTGTAATATATGATATCATCAATCACCCGGTACCTGTCATCCTGCAACTGCCCATCCAATAGCTCGCAAGCAAACTTGTCTTTGGAGTATTCCACCAAAAGGTGAGATCTCCAATTTGATGAGATGCTCATAAGGGATAATTTAGTTGGTCGTCTAGAAAGTGCATCTACCACTACATTGTTCTTCCCCTTCACATACTCAATCTCGAAGTCATAGGCTTGAATTTTGCTTACCCATTTTTGTTGTCTCTCGTTTAGCTCTTTCTGCTCAAGGAAGTATTTCAAACTGTTATGATCTATCTTAACCTTGAATCGGCCACCTGCTAAATACTGTCGGAACTTTGTCAGCACATGAAGAATGGCTAACATCTCTTTATCATAAATCGAGTAGTGGCGCTCATAGTCCTTGAGCTTCCTGCTCTCAAATGCAATGGGGTGATTGTTCTGCATCAATACTGCCCCAATTCCCTCTCGGGAGGCATCACACTCTAACACAAAGGGTAGAGAAAAGTCTGGTAGAGCTAGTACGGGGCATGAACTCATTACCTTTTTCATCTTTTCAAATGTCTGTCGTGCTGTTTCTGACCAACTGAAAGCCCCTTTCTTGGTGAGATCGGTGAGGGGTGCTGTCATCTGTGAAAACCCGCTGACGTACCTCGTGTAGTAAGTGCAAAGCCCTAAAAAGCCCTTTAGTTCTGTCACATTCTTGGGTGTGGGCCAATCCAGTATGGCTCGAATCTTCTCTAAGTGAACTTGTACCCCATTGGCACCTATCACATGCCCCAAATACAACATCTCCTGCATGTCGAACTCACACTTGGACATCTTGGCATAAAGTGACTGCTCTTGTAAAATTCCAAGTACCTCATCCAAATGTTTCAAGTGCTCCTCCCAAGTTCTATTGTATATCAGTATGTCATCAAAAAATACCAGAAGATACTTGAGTAACTAACCTTTGAAAATATTATTCATGCAAGACTGAAAGGTAGCTAGTGCATTAGTGAGCCCGAATGGCATCACTAGAAACTCATAGTGACAACGAAAGGCGATCTTTGGAACATCCTGTTCCCTAACCCGAATCTGATGGTAGCCTGAGCGGAGATCAATCTTTGAGAAGTACTTGGCCCCCTGTAGCTCATCCATCAACTCATCAATCCTGGGGATTGGGTACCTGTTCTTGATAGTCTTTTTATTCAGAGCCCTGTAGTCAATACACATGCGTAAGGTACCATCTTTTTTCTTAACCAGCACAACTGAAGATGCAAAAGGACTGGAACTGGGCTTGATGTATCCCAGCTTGAGCAGTTCTTTGATAGTGTTCTCTATCTTGTTCTTGTATCTTTTGGGGTGTCTGTAAGGAGTGGTGATAACTGCCTGAGTCCCCTCCTCTAACTCAATGATGTGCTCAAACCCCCTATCAAGAGGTCGACCTGCTGGAAGGTCTCCGAATACTGCTTTGTGCTTCTGCAGTAAGGCCTCTATATCTGTTGGATGTTGTGTGGCCTTAGCTGGTGGTTTCCTGAAGGTAACCATGCACTCGGCTGCCCACTCGATATCTCCCTGTCGGAGTACTGCCTCCATCCTGTGTGATGATACTACTGTAGGAGGGTAGGTGTTCATCCCTCTCAGAACTACCTTCTGTCCCTCTACCCCCATAAACTCCATCTCCATGGTTTGGTAGTTCGTGGAATACTTCCCTATGGAATAAAGCGACTGAACTCCTAATACCACGTGCATGTCAGGTACATCTACTACATAGAATGTCTCTATCACTGTGTAATTCCCCAAGTGTTACCTTAAGTTTTGGAATCCGCTAACTACACTCCATGGTGTGACCTGCTGCAGCTACTGAAAATCCATCAAAAGTCTCTGTCTGAATGCTTTTCCTTTTAACCCAAGCAGCGTTAATAAAATTGTGGGATGCCCCACCATCTACTAGTACTCCCACTCTGTGGCCCTGTACTGTACCTCTGATCCGGAGGGTGTGGAATCTCGGAACTCCTGTCATGGTAGCAATGGAACCACTCGATGGTTGTCCCTCCTCAGCTGTCTCATGGGTATCCCTCTGTTCCTGCTCCTAGTCATCCTCCTCCTCCCCACTGTCGGAATAAGCCTCTATGTAGTAGGCCTTTCCCTTTCCAAACATCTGTGACCTGGCTCCCATGGGTCTCTACAAGTGAAACATATTTTTTTCCTCCTCAAGTCTTGGCGGACATCATTATCCATCCTTTCTTTCTTTGGCCACTCTTTCTGGAAAGGTTTCTTTTCTTTATCTTTAATCGGAAAGTTGGTTCTAGGGGGAAACCTACTCTTGGGTACTGCTTCCTGTAAGTCTCTAGTCCGTCTAATGGCATCATCTAGGGTAGTGGGTCTATAAGACTTGACCCATCCCCGTAAGGGCTCTGTGAGAGCCTCAGTAAATAGCATAATCAACCTGCTCTCTGAAATATCTGTCACCATGACTGCCACCCTCTGAAACTCTGAAATGAATGCATCTGCACTACCTGTCTGCTTGAGCTGTGCCAGCTCTCTAAAATGTACCTCAGGGTCCTTCCTATCAAATCGCTCAATGAGCCTCTGTGTGAAGTCTGAGTAGGAAATAATGGTATTGTGACCCAATGTCACCAATCCGTGGTACCACCACTCATGGGCCTCCCCGTCCAAATGTAATGTAGCCAATTTAATGGCATCTGTCTCAAGCATGGGGTTTAGCTGGAAATAGGTATCCAACTTCTGCACCCAATTCCGGGCTGGACCTCCCTGGGAACCCTCAAAGGTAGGGATAGTCAGTTTCCCTATGGTGCGCTATAACTCATAGTTCTAGGTGAATGGCCTAGTGTAAGCTCTGGGTTTATTTTTACTTTTAAAATGGCAGAAGTCAGTGAAGGACATGGCTGACTGGAAGTCATCTCCCAAGGCCCTATATTCTCTCAAATAGGCAGTCATATTTTCTTCGGGTTCTACCTGTGCTAGAGGCACTGCAGCTGGGCTATCCAAGAAATGAGGCATGGTAGGACGAGAGGGTCTGTTGTATAGGTGGGGATGGCTGTGCATGTTGGTATGCAAGTGTTCTCCGCTACTACTAGTGGACACCCTATCACTGTGGGGAAATAAAGGACTGTGTGGTGGGGGGGGTCCATTCTTCTCTGTCATCTGTTTAATGGCGCTTGCCATTTCTTTTTTGCCAGTGGTGGGTGCATTGATAGCTGAGATGAGACTATGGAAAGCTGTCTTCTCCTCGTCTGCCATCGTTTCTTTACCCTTATTTCTGTCAAACTGATACTCTTTATCTTCTAAATCTATATCCTCTAACTCTTCTTCTCTTCTACCACAATCTCTAGACTTCTGTCTCCTATAGGTAATGTTGTATGGATCTTCTGAATTCATTGACTGATTATACTATGCGTGCCCCACACAGCTGGCAAGGAACATGCTCTGATACCACTGTAATATCCCAAACTGGTATTTTTTCTTTTTTTCCGATACTGTAGATGGCTAGTGGCTTGTATCTCAACAGATTATGACAGTAAACCCAGATCTCTGCATGCAGGCAATTGCATGCAGAATTGTGCCCTAGAAAATATAGGAATGCTAGAAAGTAGGAGAATGTAATGCATGCACATACAAGTATGTAGATCTGCTAATGTAGATGAAGATGATCCCCGCATGCAAGGATTGTGCCGGATGAATAGAGAGATAAGTCAAATCGTCCTCCCACAGAGAAGTGCGCCCTCCTCCAAGCTCTAAATGCTCCAATATAATAAATACTCCGCAGATGAAGGTCCGGATGAGGTGTACTAGGGTTATAATGCCCTTCTGGAGATAATGAAGACCGCATGCATGAGTTCTGATGGCTCCCAAGCCTAAAACGTGAAGATCTCTCCCAAAAGTGCGCCCTTGAGAACGCTCATGTCCTCCACTAGATCTGAATGATGATAACTCCCTCAAGAGTCCAAGGGAGAAGCCCTTCTTCCAGGGGAAGCGTAATATAGATGCTCTGAGTAGAATGGAAGCCGCATGCAACACTTCTGCCCAATGAATACTGGAAAACGAATAGAAGACCACTTGGGGAATGCGCCCCAGCAAGGGAGGGCAAGCTCATGAAGATAATATAAAAGATAACTCTGCTGAATACTGAATGATGATAATACCTGATGAAGAACAATGCTGAACTTGGATGATCCAACCTGAATGATGAACTAGGGCAGGTAGCTTTCACTGCCGAAATACACCAATTAGTCGAGTACAAGCCTCAACCCCAACTTAGCTCGCTGAGCTTCTCTAAATCAAGATCACAAATCAATAATCAATAATGGTCCCTTCTCCATTTGCTTTACCTTCTTTTATAACACTCAACTGCTCAAAACCCTAATTTCAACCTAATTAGGTTACTTTGTCTTCTAATTTGCAGTTGACTTGCATGCAGGTGCCTGGATACTCAATAAGGTGCATGCATCATCAAATAATGCTCGGATGTCATGCATGCAGGTGTCCTTGGGCTCAGATGGCCCCTATCCATTTAATGGTGATATAAAATCTATGCCCTAGATATTCTGATATGGCATAAGTCCTCGGCTGATCCCCTGACTGTCAATGCCCGCTCAAACCTATGGGAATCAAATAGGTTAGCGGGATGTTCCTCAATGCCTAAGCAGAAGAGGACATCACAAGGAGAGATCTCCACCATTCGATTTACTTGATTGGGGATTAAATCCCAGCCCTCCATTTTGGGGGGAAATGTGTTTTGAGAGTGGCCCTTTTCTATAAGAGAAGGCACTCACTCCATTGTGAGGTCTCTTGGCACATTTGTACACTTGAGTTTTTGATGATATAGAGCCATATTTCACCAAGTTCTTGAGAGTTTATGGATGGATGTGTGTATTGCTTGACTGATATCTAGTTCTCCTTAGCTTTGATGAGTTGTTAGTGCATTGTTTCTACCATTTCTTTGGCCAACGATTTGCAGGTGAAGAGCACAGCTGGAGGAGGGCCCAGTTTTTGGAGTGGGAACCCCACAACTGCTCGTTTTCTTCAGAGTATCAACAAAGGGAGTTGTTATTTGCTTTATGCCTTTCAAATTCCTTTCATTTTCAATCATTTACTTGTTGGTTTTACTGGTTATTTGCTGCACATTGACTTGATCTTGTTTGTGGCAGGTAGCTAGGGCGAATTTGGCCATTGGGAGCTCAAAACGCCAAAGGGAGCACGCTGCAACTTAGCAACTGAGTTGGGGGGGCTAGTCTTCGACAATCTCATCCATCTATTCATTCTCAAGTAGGTCCTTGCTGGTCTCTTGCATTTTAAATTTCATTGTGTGTGTTGAGCAGAAATTCCATATAAAAAACCCATAAAATACAAAACTTAAGATTTCACCGTAGGAATTTGTTTTAATTTAAAACCCATTAATGAAACACCCTTAGAACGCTATATCCTAAGTTTCATTTCTCTTAGACTCCATTTACCCATAGATTTAGCACTGGTCTACCTGGCAAAAACGCCTCACCTGGAGCGTTTTTCTCTTCTGCTTGTTTGGGTCAATTTGGGGTTTTGGGTAGTTTAGAATCGGTCTTAAATCGTCATTTTACTTACGGGAATCAAACTACCAATGGCTAGAAGTGTTTTAAATCGCCATCTTGTTGCTACCCTAGTTTGTCATTTCACTGCTTAACTCACCCTCTTGGGCAACAACGACCATTTCCTTCACTTCTAGTTTACTGAATGTTCTTTGCTTACTTCAGCCATACAATTATTAATCTAACTCATTAAATTTACCATATTTAAGCGCTGGTCACATTTGATATTACTCTCATTTTTCCATTCATGTCCAGTCAGTGGCTGAAATTAAGCTTAGGACCTATTTACACTCATTTCCTGTCTTTACTTCTTTCTATCTTTTGGATTTGGGTGTGTTTTGTCTCCCGACCATTACCCAGTTGAGCGGGGTCTCCCCCCTGACTTGGCTACGTGCCTTGTCTAAAGTGACAGTAGCCTTGTCCGATGTGACTTCCGTTCCTTGAACGGAGGACCTGGCTATTGCCGGTTACACCCTCCTAGTTGTTCACCCTCTGCCATCCCTGTTGGGACACTTTCATCCATCAGCTAGAGATTGTGTGATAACAGTACTTATTTCATGCCCATGAATTAATCCAAATAAATATGAATTCCTACCTTGTATACAAACTCAGGAAATTTAACAAGGAATTCATGCAAATAACATCTCAGAAATTAAGACAGAATTAATTAAATAACATCTCAGAAATTAAGACAGAATTTCCAGGTATTAAACTTATCTGTAAAATATTTGAAATAAGCAACTAGCTTTGTGGCAGCCACGCTCCACCCAACCGTATAGGTAGTTCTGCTCATTAATCTCTCAGCAGAACACCACCCCCAAGTTGGGACTTGTGAATTCACCAGAAAATCATTCCTCCCACCCACTATCATTCCATCACAAGATTATCATGGGTAATTTCTCATAGTTTTTTAGAGGTTCACAAAAATTTTCAAGCATCCAGGAAATACAAGCTTAAGCCAATTCCATGCCAAACCATACACTTCCCATCCCGGTTTCATTCCAATCACACCACAATGAAAACCATCACTGCTTAACCAGTGCACAGGAAATCCACCAAAACAATTTATGTACAATTCACCATTTCCTTGACCACAAAACAGCAGTCAAAAACAATCTTAAACAATCCAAGGTTCAAGGATAATTTAGGTAGGTTCAATCGCCAAAGTCTCCTCTGCTCGTGACTCAATTTCCATCATGTGCTTGTGCACTTGCAGCTCTGCAAGCTCTCTGCCCAACTTCTCTCTTTTTCTTTCAGACTTCTTCCCATGCACAGATAATTTCAGAGCCTCCCCCCCATTCTTTTTCACAGAATGAAGGAATTGAATCCCCATTTCCCACTTGCAAGCATTACTTTTATGCATGTCGAGATGAAACCACGTGGCTTCTCCAAGAGACCCACATTTCACACTATTATTTTTATTCTTATTTAAAAATAAAAACATATAAGTTGTTCCCCTAATCCCACCTAAATCATAATTAATTGATAATTATGATTTTAAAAACATAACTAAAGTCATTTATATCGAATTATGACTTAGCCAAAACTTTGGATATTTTTAGGGACTTGGGATTATAAAAGGGTCATAGCAAAACCTAAGGCCTTTTAACCCTCTTGTCGACTCTGGTGAATACACAAGTCCCCGATCTTTTCAGCGTTCTGCCTCAGCCACAACCTTTTATAATTTTTATTATTAATAATTACAAAATATACATTTGTTCTACCATACAGGCATTTGCATATCAACATTTACATCATACATATGATCAGTTCAAGGGTCTCATCCTAGGATATTACAATTATAGCCAGACAAGGAACTCTCATTGAACAATAGTTCAGAGAAGGGATATATCAATCCTTAGCAAGAAGAAGAGAAGGGAAAGAACGCACAAGAAGAGAGAAACTGATTTTATTGAGGACTTGGAGGAGACACTCCATGTCCCCAACAAGACTTAACCAATATCTACAAACACGACCCCAACAACACTTGTAAGCAAACCAATATCTACAAACACGACCCCAACACCACATATAAGCAAAGAAACATTTACATGCCATTGATGGAAGTGGACCTTCAAGACACACAAATCTTAACTAGACTTGGAGTTTAGATATTTTAATCAAATTTGGATATTCAATTGTTGAGTATGCTCAAGTATCCAAGCTATTCAAATCATTGCATGGAATCACACATTGATGCAACACTTGCAAGAACATTTGTTGCTCTATTGCGAAATTAAGAAATGTCAATGCAAACCTTAATTGATGCAACACTTGCAAGAACATGTGTTGCTCTGTTGCGAAATTAAGAAATGTCAATGCAAACCTTAATTTTGCTAGTTGCTTCAAAGCTTTCCTTTCTAAAATTGAAACTTTTGTAATAGATAAGAAAAGATTGTGTGATCATTTATGCGGAGGGTCAATAATACAATAAAAAAGCAAATTACCCCAACACCATCTCACTCGAAGGCCACAATTGATTATCAGTCCTGACTAGTCATTATGAAATCTAGTTCTTTTTTTGTTTTTGTAAGAAACTTTTTGTAACTTTCCAAATTAGAAATTAGGATAGGAAATTTTGGGTACACCAAAGGTAAGCATCCCTAGGAAGTCCAAGTTTTGTATAGAAATGGAACAACTTCCCTTACTAGCACTGTAGAAAAAGGAGATTATCTAGTAGAGGCCCATTTTGATATATCCATTTTATGCCAAAAAAAAATACTAAATTGCATTAACTATAAACTTTAGAGCAGTTGAACCTCAAGAAAATCTCTAGACAACCTTTCCCTTGTGTCCTATATCCAAGATATTCAGGTCTATAGCCACTTGACCTCGCTAACCATCCTTTTCCTCTCCCATTCTTCCCCATCCCCCTCCTCCCCTCAAATCACAAACATGTTCGTCTCCTCTTACGGTTCTTCTTATGAGACCATATTATCAAATCTTCTTCCTAATTTCTTCATTCTAACCATAGCTATATTGAAATCAATCTTCATGGTTCACACCCTTTGGGAAGTTGAAGGGACACTACATTCTCTATCCTGAATAACATCCAATGCCATCAATCACACGGTTGAGAGTTTGTTTTACCACATCCCACAAATGGATAGGAAATGTTATCTTTGTCATCTACAGGAGGTTGAGTCAAAGGAGCATGTCATTTTTAGATGTCTCGTATATTATGAGATCAAGGAAAGAATTCATTGTTTATACTGAAATTCAGGAGGGTCCCTTGCTACCTTTTTCAGTATTCAAAACATGGATGTTTGGCTTGCTATCTCCAAGAGGCAATTACTCTCAAACAACAGACCTTACAAGACTTATCTAGGCCCAATTCGACTAGGTTGATCACTTCTTCTAGTCCATCTTGGTGATTGGAAGCGTCAAGCACCTAGCAATACTTCAACCATTGAGAAAGCAGGTCGTAGGTCAATGAGACAATGCCCCCTCTAAGCTCTCCCATTTGATTGGAAAACAACCCATTGTCACAAGGTGGTTGTACCTGTTTTGGTCAGCTCCAATGCAAAACCAATTCCCATCCAGATCAAGAAATCAAGTTTACTAATATTAGATTTCTCTCTTTAGTCGTTTTACCTCGTCGATATGATGAAATTGATAATTATCTTGCAACCGAAATGTTCACATTGGAAATTCCATTATATAAGAATAGGGATAATAAAGAAATCAACTTCATTTCAAGTAGTTCATTGGTTACTATATTACATGGGAAGGCCACATTTTAAGACAATGTGTGATGGAAGAGGAAGTTGCAGGCCACAAAAGAAGAAATATAATGTTAAAGTCAACCATGTTTTAAGTCAAAGCCACAACAAGAAAGATTATGTTAAGCAAAGTATGGTAGCCAACCTTATTTAAAGATTGCCATGAAAGGTTGAACATTTGTGATACATTTCAACGAACAAGGTCAACAAGGGAAAATTATATGCCCCTCTCAAAGGAAATTTGTCAAGTTGGTGAAAACAGGGCACTATTATTGCCCCCACCATGGTTCAAGTCTTCCAATGACATGTTTTACCCCTTGGGGGAGATTCTTCTTGTGCTAGTGCAGCATGGTTTATACTTGTTGAAATATATAGCTTTGGAAGCTATTTTTTGTTGTAATTAAACTATGTACATAAAAAGCTTTTTCATGCCAACTGTCAAAACTTATGTCAAGTGTCAAAAGGCTGATGCCAAGTGTTAACTTTAGGACCAAGTGTCAAAAGGCTGATGCCAAGTGTTAACTTTAGGACCAAGTGTCAAAAGGTTGATGCCAAGTGTTAACTTTAGTACCAAGTGTCAAAAGGATCATGCAAGTGTCAAACTGATGCCAAGTGTCAAAAGGCTCATGCCAAGTGTCAAACTCGGTCCTAGGGGGCTGCTTAGGGCATCCAAGCCCAAGTATAAAAGGGGCTGACCCCTATCACTTGGACACACAATTTTGGAAAAATACTTCTGCTGTTAGGCTGCCACTAATCAAGGTTACCACTGCTGTTACTAACTGCTACAAGGAGGGAGATAAGGCTGCTACAGTGTCTACCATAAGTCTGTTACAGCAACAGGCCATCACAGTCAATTTTGGGATCATTATCAGCCTGTTACTGTAAGTGTGTTATCAGCTGTTAGTGGAGTTTATAAGTGCTGAAACAGAGTTATTGTTTCAGCACTACTTATTTCGTTCAAAGTCTTGTGCTGGTATTGTACGTTGTTGAGGAAGCTAAAGAGAAGTTTTGGCTGGGTTTTCTACCCCAAGAGGGTTTCCCAGGGTAACTGTGTTCTCTTTGTGATTGTCTTTCCTTAAGTGATCCTTACTTATGTAGGTGTATGTTAATGACTGATATATGTTGCAAAAATTTTAAAATTTATACATACATCTAGTTTTTCCAACATGGTATCAGAGCTTCCCTGAAGGAAGCCATTTCTGCAGAGAGGTATTAGATTTGTGAAGGAGGTTACAGTATTTCTGTTTTGAAGGAAGTCAGAATCAAAGACAAGATGTTGTCAAGCACTAAGCTTGATGAGAAACGCGAGGGACCTGATAACTACAGAGCATGGAAGTACAGAATATCCCGTGTGCTGGAAGAAAATGACCTATCAGATTATGTTCAAGAAGAGGTTGCAGAACCTGAGGATGAAGAAGCTAAAGTCAAGTACAAGAAGAACATGGTAAGGGCAAAAAGAATAATTGCAGATTCTATAAAAGATCATCTTATTCCTCATATATCATCCTTGAAGACTCCCAAGGAGATGTTCGATGCTTTATCTCGCTTATATGAAGAAAGGAACATAAACCGGAAGATGACTTTGAGGTCTCAACTCAAAAATGCAAAGATGCAGAAGCCTGAATCTATTCATGCCTTCTTTACAAGAATTTCTCAGATTAATGAACAAATTGTGGCTATTGGTGACTTAGATGAAGAAGCTGAGATAGTAATGACTGCTCTCAATGGAGTTCCGGAGTCATGGGACCCTTTCATAAGAGATATTTGTTCGAGAAGAAAGTTAATAAAGTTCAGTAGGCTGTGGGAAGAGTGTGCCCAAGAAGAAGCAAGATTGGGAGCAAGAGAAGAAAAACTAAATGATGATGAGGATCAAGCTCTAGCAACCCAATTCATAAAAGGAAAGAAGAAGAAGGAAAATCATCCTCCAAAGAAGAAGTTTCAAAAATTTGATAAAGGTAAGAGAGACTATTCTAAACTCAGATGTTACTGTTGTGAAAAGCCAAGACATCTTGATAGAGATTGTCCTCTCATAAAAGAAGTCAAAGAAAGAAAGAAAAACAAGAGACATCATGCTCATATTGCTAAAGATGATGAACATGCCTTCAAGAGAGAAAAAGAAGAAGATTCAGATGAAGAGTATGTGTTGGTAGCAGCTCTTATAAATTCAGTAAATTATGGTGATGAAACCTGGCTAGTGGATAGTGGTGCCTCCACGCACATGACTGGTTTTAAAGACTCTCTTTCAAGTCTGACCACAAAAGATTCTCCTCATCAGGTAAGATTGGGTGATAACCCTTCCTATCCTATTAAGGGTGTTGGGAATGCTTTGGGAATGCTTTTTATAGCTTAGATTCAAGAAAACATTTGAAAATGGAAAATGTCTTATATGTACCTAGTTTGCAAAAGAACCTTCTATCTATATCAGGACTGGAAGAGAAAGGATTCAGAGTAGCTTTTGTCGATGGCCAAGTTCTTATGTGGTCGAAAGGTAAGAATATTGATGATGTTGTTATGATTGGTATTCATGAAGATGGATTGTACTTAAAAGGAAAGGCAGATCAAGCCTTAGTCCATAGTACTTCTATAAATCCATGTGAACTTTGGCATAGAAAGTTTGCACATATTCACTATAAAGCCCTACCAATTGTCAACAAGATGGTGAAAGGCATTCCAGAGATTCAAGTGTTCCATGATGGAGTGTGTAAAGGTTGTGCGCAATGAAAGAATGTGAAAAAACCTTTTCCAAGCAGTTGACAGTAAAGAAAAAGGAGTTCTTGATCTAATTCATTCAGATGTATGTGGACCTATGTTAGCTACTTCGCTCAGCGGGAATGTTTACTATGTTTCATTCATTGATGATTTTTCTCGCAAAACTTGGATTTATTTCTTAAAGAATAAAGATGAAGTGTTTAGTAAGTTTAAAGAATTTAAAGCTCTTGTTGAAAATCTTTCTGAGAAAAATATAAGGATTTTAAGATCCGATAATGGAGGAGAATTCACATCGGGTGAATTCAAGGCATTTTGTAAAGAAGCTGGGATTAAGAGGGGGCTTTCTACTCCTTACAATCCTCAGCAATGGTGTTGCCGAAAGAAAGAACGAATCAATTATGGAAGCAGTTAAAGTCATGATTCATGATCAGGACTTATCAAAGTACCTTTGGGCAGAAGCAGCGAGGGCTGTTGCATATGTACAAAATAGAAGTCCTCATAAAGTACTTCAAAATAAAACTCCAGAAGAAGTGTTTTCAGGTGAAGTTCCAGATGTCAGTCATCTAAGGATATTCGGTTGTCCTATGTATATACATATTCCCAAGGACAAAAGGACAAAATTGAATCCTTCAGGTAAGAAGGGTATTTTTGTTGGATACAGCGAAATATCAAAGGCATATAGAGTATATGTCCCTGGATACAAAAAGATTGAGATTAGCCGAGATGTTATCTTTGATGAAGATGCAGCTTTCTACAAATCAAAAAGAAATCATTTCAATGAGATACATGATGAGGAACCAGCAGCTCCAAGAGTATCAAAAACATAAAAAGAAGAGCATGTACCTGAGAATCATGATATGATGGAGCCTCATAAACATGTTGATTCACCCTTTGAAGTAATTGCATATCAAGGAAAACCTGGTTGGGCACGTGAACTGATTCAAGATGCAGAAAAGTATGGTGCCCCAAATAAGACTTTCAGAGAAAGCAAAAGACCTCGATTTTATTCCAACTATGTTGCACTTGTGTCTAACATCATTGATGCAGAACCTTCCAGCTATGAAGAAGCTGCTGAGAAGGTGTGGTAGGATGCCATGATTGAAGAATATCAATCAATCATGAAGAATGATGTTTGGGACATAGTTCTGAGACAAAAAGAAAAATCTGTAGTAACATCTAAATGGTTATACAAAATCAAGCATGCTGCAGATGGCAGTATTGAGAAATACAAAGCAAGGTTTGTGGCTCGTGGGTTCTCCCAAAAAGAAGGAGTAGATTACAAAGAAACCTTTGCTCCCGTAGCAAGATACACTTCCATTAGAGCTACTTTGGCTATAGCTGCAAAGATGGGATGGAAATTACATCAGATGGATGTAAAAACTGATTTTTTAAATGGTGTGATAGAAGAGGAAGTGTATGTGGAACAACCACAAGGATTTGAGACAGATGACAGACAAACACATGTGTGCAAATTAAAGAAAGCCTTGTACGGCTTGAAGCAAGCACCCAAGACATGGTATGGAAGAATTGATAGTTTTCTTATGAGCTTGGGCTTTATTAAAAGTAAAGCAGACTCCAATCTTTACTATAAGATTGTTGATGATGACCAGATGATTTTACTATTATATGTGGATGACCTGTTTCTAACAGGAAATGAAAAGCTCATCATTGATTGCAAGAAGAAGCTTGCTTCAGAATTCGAAATGAAAGATTTGCATAAGATGCACTATTTTCTAGGTCTGGAAGTGTGGCAAAATACAGGTGAGATTTGTCTCGGTCAAGGAAAATATGTTGTGGAAATTCTAAAAAGATTTGGAATAATGGATTGTAAATCGATGACAACACCTATGGCGACAAATCTGAAGTTATTATGTGATACTTCACCAAATATAGTGGATGCCACCTTGTATAGACAAATACAAGGCCAGACATATGTTTTGTTGTGAATACTTTAAGTCAGTATATGGTTGAACCCAGACATGTTCATTTGATTGCAGCAAAACATGTGATGAGATACTTGAAAGATACCATTGAATATGGTATCAAGTATGATGCAGATTGTGAGTTTAAACTGCAAGGATACTCTGATTCAGATTGGGCTGGTAATGTCACAGATCGTAAGAGTACATCAGGTTGTTGTTTTAGTCTGGGATCAGGAATGATCTCATGGTTTAGCAGGAAACAAACCAGTGTTGCACTCAGTACGGTTGAGGCAGAATATATGGCAGCATGTTTAGCATGTACTAAAGCTGTATGGATACCAAAATTGCTTTCAGGATTATTTGATCTTGAGTTAGATACTACTAGTATCTACTATGACAATCAGAGTTGCATAAAGTTGTCAGTGAACCCAGTGTTTCATGACAAATCAAAGCATATTGGAATCAAGTATCATTTTATCCGCAATATGGTAGAAAAGGAGCAGTGAAGCTTCTTTATGTGGCTACAACTGAACAAGTCACAGATGTGTTAACCAAACCTCTGTCAAAGGTGAAGTTTGAGTACTTCTGAGACAAGCTTGCACTGGTCCCTCGTAAGAGGGAGTAAGGAGTTGCATATAGGAATCTAGTGACAGTAGCATGGCAAATCATTTATAGGTAGGATGTGAGCTATTCTATTATTATCCAATATGAAAAAGGACTGGCTCTAAAACTACTCATCCAGTATGAAAAAGGACTGGCACTGAGTAAGATAGTTCTTGGTGAACTGTATAGCTTCCTCTAGCTTATGACTAGTAGGACAGTTCTTGGTGAACTGCACAAACAGTTCATGGTGAACTGAGTAAATAAAAATCCTATAATGATAGTAGTGTGCCCACCAGAGATGCTACTGATTCCAGATTGCTAATTATGGAGACAAAACTTCTCTTGATCAATCAACAAATCAATAGCCAAGTAAAGACAAGTGGATGTAACAGGTGGTACTAGAAAAATATCTTCCTTGCTAAGAGCGAGTGTTGAAATATATAGCTTTGGAAGCTATTTTTTGTTGTAATTAAACTATGTATATAAAACGCTTTTTCATGCCAAGTGTCAAAAGGCTGATGCCAAGTGTTAACTTTAGGACCAAGTGTCAAAAGGTTGATGCAAGTGTCAAATTGATGCCAAGTGTCAAAAGGCTCATGCCAAGTGTCAAACTCAGTCCTAAGGGGCTGCTTAGGGCAGCCACGCCCAAGTATAAAAGGGGCTGATCCCTATCACTTGGACACACAATTTTGGAAAAAGACTTCTGCTGTTAGGCCTAATCAAGGTTGCTACTACTGTTACCAACTGCTACAAGGAGGGAGATAAGGCTGCTACAGTGTCTACCATAAGTCTGTTATGGCAAGAGGTCATCACAGTGAATTTTGGGATCATTATCAGCCTGTTACTGTAAGTGTGTTATCAGCTGTTAGTGGAGTTTATAAGTGCTGAAACAGAGGTATTGTTTCAGCACTACTTACTTAGTTCAAAGTCTTGTACTGGTATTGTACGTTGTTGAGGAATCTAAAAAGAAGTTTTGGCTGGGTTTTCTACCCCAAGAGGGTTTCCCAGGATAATCTTATGTTCTCTCTGTGATTGTCTTTCCTTCAGTGATCCTTACTTTTGTACTATGTAGGTGTATGTTAATGACTGATATATGTTACAAAAATTTTAAAATTTATACATACATGTAGTTTTTCCAACAATACTCACATTTACAGTTGGGACATGTGCAAGTCCTAGGCATCACCCTACATATGGCTACTTAGTTGAAGATTTATAGGTTCACTATTACACCTAAGTTGAGGGTGATAGCATCATGCCAAGCACTTCTAGCGAACATAGCCCATCAGTGGTCACAAAGTGACGAACGGAAGCCAAAAAGTTTGCATGTTGTATGCCCCTAAATCCCATGCAACCAAAAGATAGGGTTTGGATTTTGCTGGATCAATTAAAAATCCCACAAACAAAAGGAAGATGTAGATGATTAGCAGTAACCATAGAATACTTTACAAAATGGACAGGAATAAGAGCAATATCGAATAATACGGCAGCCAACACAACCATATACAAACACCTAATAACTCCCTTTGGATGTTTGTTGCATATCACCAATAATAGAGGTAAAAAGTTTGTAAACAATGCTATAAAAGATATGATGGAGGAATGAAGGATAAAAAAAATTAAAATATGGCAAATCCAAAGTTTGTTATTCTCGAGCTAATGGTTAAGTAGAAGCCACTAATTAGATATCACTCTCTATAAGGCATCAAGTTTGTGGGGTTAAAATGACTGGGAACAAGAGTTACCACCAATACCATGGGCGTACAAGATGAACAAGCAAGGGAGCAACTAGAACTACAATACAATTAATGTATGGACAAGGTCACAAGGGTCACCGTGCTCATGGAAGTTTTGGTTCTAAACTCAAGAGTAGTAGTGGAACAATGCCTGGGGTATGTGGAGAGGATATAAAAAACTTAAAGGCTATAAATTATGCAAACTGAATAAGAAGAGATAGACTACTCAATGAATCACAGATAGCTCAGCAAAGTTGAAAGCATAGTTTTAAAAATCGGTGAAATCGGAATCGGAATCGACCGATTCAACGACTTAAGGCCAGACTGGTTCAAACCGGTCTCCAAATCGGATTGGAGGAACGGTTCAGTACCAAACCGGCCGATTCGGTATCGAATCAGCTGGTTCGGTACCGAACCGGTTCGGTCCACCGATTTTCGACAAAAATCGGCCGGTTTTTTGGTGTGGGCCTGTGGGCCATTAAAAAATGGTTTTTTTAATGTTTTTTTTAATTTTTAACTTATATCCCCATGGTGCAGTAGTACTTGGTGATATTAATCAATGTTACAAATATCGGCGCGGCGAAAAAATCGGCAGGGTCCAGGAAACATCGTTTCGAGATATCTCGGCAGCACATCAGCAATAAATCGGCAAACTTAAAAATACAAAAATACAAACTTTTCCGGCCACTAACACGCCCTGTCAAAAAATCGGGAAAAATCGTGATAAATCGGCTAAAAATCGGCCAAAACTCGGCCTGTCAAAAAATCGGCGAAAAATCGGTTAAAAATCGGCGAAAAATCGACCCGATATTTTGGCCGATTTTTCCTTAAAAAATTGGTGCCTTTAAAAAATCGCGATTTTTCGCGATTCGTTGATTTTTCGGCCGATATTTGTAACACTGTAAGTAAAAGTGACATTCTCCTTATCTTTTATTTTCCATCCTTTTACTTAAATTTTTAACATTACCATTAATTGTTTCAGGATGTTTGAGAGTGGTTCCAACCTCATTGGACTTCATATGCAAAAAGTAGATTTTTAGATCCCATTCAAAATTCAACAAACTTAATAGTTTTCAGGATTTCAGGGTTGCAAGGTTTCCACCAGATTCTATCATGTATGAGGGTATGGAATTGGCATTTAATCAAGCACATCAACCCCTATATGTACCTTGATGTTGGTGGTGTTGATTGTTGAATTCTTCTGTCATGACATTAATAAAAATGTACTCTTCACTCATGCAAAATCACTTATCAAGCATGGGAAGCTTCTTCTACGTTATTTTAGCAATTGGATTAGGAAGTTTCATCAAAATCATAGTGTGTTGAGTCGTTGACTAATGTCCTTGGAGGATCAACTTTGAAATTCGAGTTAGAGGCAAGGGCTAGAGCCTAGAGGAGGGAGGCATAGGGTTCTATTGATGAATAGGATCCCAATATAGGCAATGATTCATTGACATGTATGGTTGATGATTTATATTTCACATTCACTTTTGTAAATGTCTTTGCTAATTTATTAATTTAATATATATATATATTGCATTTCCTCATTTCCACAATTTTGGGGGGTCACGTTTCCCCTGTTTCGAAGTTTCTCCGTTTCGTCCTCGTTTCCCCGTTTCATGCAACTTAGGTTGAAGCTGTTCAAACCCTCGTACAACAATTTTGAAACAAACATGTGCCTGTTATGACCTTTGCAGCAGTAAAAAGTCATGAAATCACCTTAAAGGCTAAAAATAAATTGTGGGCAGTACTGTGGATGAAAGCAGCCCTAAACAACAAGTATAGGTGCTCGTTGGCCTTCAAACAACAGGTCTGGAGCATAACAACAATCCTAAAATCTTGAAAATGTTGTTTTACTTTAAAATTTAAGTATTTTATGTATTTTTGAGTAAACCGATTCATTAAATTCAAATCGGCTGATTTATGACCGATTCATTACCGATTCCGATTCCGAGTTGACCCTCAACCAATTCCGAGTCCGATTTCGATTTTTCAAACATTGGTTGAAAGAACTGGCATTATATATATTATACATATCACTGAAATGAGTTTGAAGACTGGAACGCTGGTATTATAATATATAGGAAAAGCAGAACAAAAACAAGGAGAATTAAAGTTCAGATGGAGTAGCCTTTATAGAGTTCAAGATGTTCTGCAGAATGAAGCAATAATGTTGTCAGACCTAGATGGTATGCCACATTAGGACTGCGCAAAGATTCCATAATAAAACTGTATCGCACAGAAGGAGAAGTTGACCCATTTAATGTGGCAGAACAAAACCATAAAAACACGTGAGGCAAATGGCTAGTTTTTATACTATGAAAAATAACCTATATAGAGTAAGTTAACCTACAGCGGCCTTCTTTAGAGCAAGAAATATTCCAGGTCTTTCGGAGTAGAGAGAAAATTAAAAAAAAAATCGGAAATTTGTTAAAAATCAGACAGTTGGAAGCTAGCTTACAAGTTCTCTGTGTTCTAAATGGGCTCTAAAATCAGAAATCACGTGATTAAAAGCGGACTGTTTATAGCTTTTTTTAACAGATATGATACCAAAAAATGGGTCTTTAATGCTGCACAACCTATAACAACAATAAGTTATAAAATATCCACTACAGCCTAACTTACTAAGCCCAGATAATTTTTTATAACACGCTTCAAAACTTCTTTATGGATCAATGAAAATAAACAACTGAACTGGAAATTCTCATTTCATACATCTACAATGGCCTTTCCTAAGACTACCATTTCATTTTCTCAAAAAAATTCTCTAAAGAAACCTCATCATAAAGTTATAAATCAAAAACTTCCAATATGTTATTTGATGCTCACCTTGATGCAATGTCTTAAGTAATGCACTTTCATCAAGCCTGTCTACTGCCACCAATGCTTTCAAGTATTCAGAAAGTGCTGCAGGATTGTTCTGCAGTGAAGGGTGACTCTCAAAAATTCGTATTACTCCTTCTGCATCACTTCTATAGAGATCTTTTAGCAATGCAGCCTCATTTGACCCATCTATATCCCTTACTCTACGAGCCAAGCTTCCAACATAACCTGACATGAGTCTCTTCTGATGACTTTGAAACTTCATCCCAGTTACTGCAGCCAAATACAAATATCGATCAGAAACTGATGTGTAAGACTTTTGCATCAAAGATATCGCATAATCAAATCAGTACATTGAGAATCAACTACAAATTCCAAAAAGATGTGAACTCAAAACTAAAACATGCTAGAAGTTATGTAACCACAGCAAGTGAGTTATTTACCAAGATAGATTATGTGGATGAATTGTTAAAAAGTTTCAGGAAGTGAAATGTGAGGAGTTAGATTCCCACAAGTAAGAATTTCTAACAGGAAATGAACAAAGACAATTTGCGATAACCACAATGACCTTATCCAAGGAAGAGATTTTTCTAATAAATGAAGAAATCAAGCATCATCTATTTTCAACCCTACTGTTTCTCTTGTATCTTGCCTGCCATGTTACACTTCATGTTTCATCAACCTTGTCAAAAATAAGTCCTTTTGCTGTCCATAGTGGCATCTCTTCAGAAAAAGATACACAACTGATCTAGCTAGCCTTAGTAAATTTTTATCACTGACTTTGTCTGTCCAAAATCCAATTTTTTAATTTGGCTTTTTCCTTTGTAGGTGACTTTAAAGTTTACTCTTTTGATTTGTTTGTTTAGTAATAGTATTAGTAACTATGAGACAAACATAACCCAAAAAACATTTAACTTCAGAAAAAGATACACAACTGATCTAGCTAGCCTTAGTAAATTTTTATCACTGACTTTGTCTGTCCAAAATCCAATTTTTTAATTTGGCTTTTTCCTTTGTAGGTGACTTTAAAGTTTAGTCTTTTGATTTGTTTGTTTAGTAATAGTATTAGTAACTATGAGACAAACATAACCCAAAAAACATTTAATATTTAAGTTTAAGGAAAAATAATAAAAACATTTTCAGTGTTACAAGGCATTTCCATTTTGAAAAAATTTCAGACCCCTATTTATATCATTTGACTATTTATAAAGCATGAAAAAAACTTAAACAGGCTATTCCATCCCAATTCATAGTAATTGTGTACTAGACAAGTAATTTGGCCCAGAATTACTCTAATAACACTGCCATCAACAGTTACTGAAAGTAGTCAGGATTTAAATAAGAAGATTGTTGTAACATCCCTGCCTTGGGGCAGGCAACCAACCTCACCAAATCACCCATCGGAGGGCTCGGGCGCACTTGCAACCGGCACACCCAATGCACGACCAAGGCATCAGTCAGCGAAATGGGCGCATTAGGGAGCACACCCAGCTGTCACAGGCAGAGATGATGGGATAGGCGCACGTGCATGACAAGCGGCTTCGGCAAAGGGGCTCAAAGAGGAGGCTTCGGCGGCACAAGAAGCAACCAAGAAGACTTGCATAGGGTGCCAAGGAGACCTCCCAACAAAAGATGCCAAGCAAGGGCACTTCGGCAAGATGACAATCAGGGGGGCTGCAAGAATATCAATCGAAGGCTTAAGGGCCATCGGGTCCACTTTCCCATATGCGGTGGTAGGACACCCCAATGAGGGAAAAACGGTTGCACACCATGGACATAAGTGGACACCGGGCTCCTCAGGAGATAAGTCAACCAAGGAAGAGCTTCAGCACCTTAAGGAAGAAGTTGACCAAGGAAGAGTTGGACACCCACTCATGAGAAAGAATGGCCAGCAGCTCTCTCAGATAAGTACTTGGGCACACTTGGGGCAAAGAAGGCAAGCAAGAATTGGAGGATAACAAACTTAAGACCAATGGCGATGAGGTGAGTTAGGCCTTAGGCTTGTGGTAGCATGCCAAGGTAGTCTGTTGGAACAAGATGGGCAATTTGTCAAAGTGTAATAGGAATCCAGTTTTGGGTTGAAGGGTTGCCCAAGTGTAGACTCTCCACGGCAAAGGTTAAGGGAATAAACTTGCCGATGGATAAGTGTTGTCAGGAGGCAACTCGATGTATTGAGGACCAAGTGTCACAGAAAACGGACTTGGGGGAAAACAAAAAGGGCTACAACAACCTGCTTATGGATGAATAAATCTGTCGTGAGAGGTGCGACCATTGGCATAAACTGTTCTCAACAGCAGGAAGGACCGTCGATAGACAATGCGTCAGTAGTAGACCCGACAACAAGCGCAACGCGTTAACAACTAGGAACAAAGTGGGCAAGTTTGCCCGGGTATAATTGTTGATTGTAAGAGGATGTCAACAAGAAGGCGTTGAACCCTTGCCTTTGATTGTATCATTTGTACACTTCTTCAATAAAAGGCTTGTCGGTGCCCGATTTGGGTATAACAACACATACATAATAAGTAAACATCCAAGGGTTAGGCAAGGTTGTTGGGCGCAGTAGACCTAGACAATAGATAAATCAAGGCATAAGGAATGGGCATGCCTTGAGTGAAGAAGCGTAGTCCAACAACGAGTAGTCTCAGTTGACCAAGTCCTCAAGAAGAAAATTGGGTGGTGCTCATGATCACCAAAGTTAGGGCACATAGGCTTTGGGGTTGTGACAACTGGCATCAGAGCCAAAGGTGAACCAGAATTGAAGTTTCGGGAAAGTTCTTCACAACTGTCTCAAATGTGACAGTTGGTATCAAAGCCAAAGATAAACTGGAAGTGAAGTTTATCTTAAGCTCTTCACAACTATCCCGGAGGTGATGGTTGGTATCAGACCTAAAGGGAGCCAGAAGCAAGTTCATTTAAGGTTTCAACACCAACAAGCAAAGGGCACAAAACATGACCTTGCACAGGGTAGAATTTGGGCAAGGAAAGAGCTTGGCAGCAGAGCTCCCAAAGACAAAGCACCCGTCAACAGTGTAACAGAAAGCGCTCGTCAACAATGCAGCAAAAGGTGCTTTTCGACAAAAGGGTGCCCATTAGCATCGTAGCAAAAATCTCTCATCGACAAAAGAACGCCCATCGACAATGCAATAGAGGGCACCTGTCAACATAAGAGCGCTCATCGACAGCACAATAGAGTAGCGCCCGTCAATAGAAGAGCACCCATCAACACTGCAGTAGAGAAACATTCCATCAATAGTGTGCAGGACAGAGACTAGGTAGCTTACAATGCCCGTCGATAAGGGCACAGCTCCGTTGACAACATATAAAACAGAGACAGGATAGTAGTTGCGCCCAACAGTAGGGCGCAGTGCCCGTTGACAAAGCACCTGACCGTCTACAGAATCGGGAATAGTCCCGACTAGAAGGGGCAAGCTTCCGCACAAAGCTCAGGCATTCTAGTTGAGTTCGGGAATGAAGCGCCCAAAACTAAACGGAAACACCAAAGTAAGCCAACAGAAGAACGATCGGCTCTAAAGGTAAGCCTTTCTTTTGTTCATTTCAATTTGCACATAACAAGTATCCTTGAACTAGTGAAACAGTGTCGAAGGAGGCAACGAAGCAATGTTGTGTGGCAAGTTCAACACCAAGACGTAGTTCAAGGGCACCACTTAGTGCAACATAAGAGAAACAACAAAGAGTTGGGCAAAAGACTCTTTGAGAGTGCAAAGGAAGCAGAATGATGGGTGCACTTGAAGAGCATTTGGCAAGGCAATCGTCAACAATCACCAGCTTAGAGAAGTTGCAGGAAAAATAGCGTAAGCTAACTCAAGCCCTCTGGGAAAACAAACAACAAATCCATATGCAAGAAGATACCTTGTTAAGCTGGTTGCAAGCAACGGAAGATCGAGCAAGGGGTAACAAGCAACCAAAGTTGGAATCTATTCAAGAAGTGGAGGATGCCAAAGAAGTCATCACAAGGCAAGGGGCACAAGAATTACCCAAGTATGCAAGCAAGAGGACTTTGTGCTCCCCTCGCAAACAAAAACATGCAAAATATTGCCTTTTGGAGGAGAGATCAATAGCCCTAATGAAAGGTCATGTGCAGCAATCTCCATGGGCACCATCTCAAATTTCGAATGCCTTAACAAAATGTTTGGGCAAGTTCACAACGAAAGGTTGAGAACAAACATCACAAGGTGAAGGAAGAAATGGATTTTGCCTTAAGAACATATCATTCAACAGGTCAAAAGAGGTGGCCTTGGTAGGCACCAATGCGACCCACAGCCACATTTGCATACAAATAGCAAAGGGACTTTATCGAGGTACCGAAGGTAGTAACACCTTTGCAGGGAAGTAAACTCATTGGCAAAGGCAGTAGCAATAGTCTTAGCAATTTCCTTAAGGATAAAGTGTTCAGGTAGAGATCCCATGGGTGAGATAGACAAAGATATTGGCACGAGGAGCAAGTTGGTAACTTGCAATTCTTTGGACAGTATAGTAGAGAGGGCAGTCCAAGAGATTGCCCAGCCTTGGGGTGAAGACAACCCAAGTATTAGGCGCAAGAAGCACACAAAGGTTCTGAGTGACAATTCAAGTGAAGGCAAGTGTGACAGACTTGAGCCCAGGATGGGCACCCTTCAACACGACAAACTTCACCTTGGAAAGTGTAGCGTAGACCATGTTCTAGGCAGCTCACACAGCCTAGAGGAAGTTGCCAAGGAGGTTCAACCATCGACAAAGGGGTTGGGAAAATTGGCAAATAGGCAAGCTAGATGGAAATGTGGGGACGAGGCAGAGGTTAACACATCCCTTTTGCCAACAACAGAACAATTCTTTCGACAATCAACTAGGAATGAAGAGTTTTGGAAATCAGGCGTGGGCACGAAGGACTTGGCAATGAAAGCAATGGAAGGAGCGACAGCAACAGTTCCAACTACATGTCCCCTTCCTGCTTAAGCCACATCGCTTCGGAAACCCACTGTTCTTAAGATGGGTAATGGGCATGTGGGCACCAAGATATTGGTGCCTCAGCAGAGAAAGTGAAAAAAAAAAAAAAAAAAAATTTGAGTTCAAGCAAAAGCTTGACCATTGAAGGTAGTGAGTTTCTACCTTACCCAAGAAGAAGTGCACAAGGGAGACCTAAGTGTAGAAATAATCAACCACTTCATGCTTGAAGAAGTAAACTCTCATGGGTTGGGCACAACGATTGGACTGATCACCTAACTAAGTCCAGGACATGCGGGATGCATAGTGTACAAAAGCATGGCAAGATCGGTTGTCAAAGAATGCAATAGTAAGTCCAAAATTTGCAAAAATGGGCAATGACTTGCCTTTGTGATAGAAAATTGAGTCAAGCTAAGCAGTGCAACCTAGGGTGTTGAGGAAGTGATAGCAGAAGTAGTTGTTCATGTTAACGTATTTGTAACTTCGGAAGATATTCACTTGTATATTGTATGTATTACTTTTGTACTTTATTGTATCCCCAACGGAGATGTATTATTCCTCCGATTGGAAGTGTAGTCATTTGTACTTGCAAGTGTCCCAAGTTATATTGTAAGTGTCATAACTTATATTTGATGGGTTATTAGACCACCTTGGTGGGGTCGGCCCTGTATGAGTCATGTGGGTTAAAGGGTTATTAGACCACCCTAGCGGGGTCGGCCCAATGTCAAGTGGTAGTGGGTTATTAGACTCTCCTAAGGGAGGCTGGCCCAGAGTCAGTTGTGATGGGGTGTTTAAGTCCCCTAGTGGGGTCGGCCCAGTTAGCATTATGTTAAAGTGGTTAAGTTGGGGCCGACCTAGTTAGAGTTCAAAGTCAAGTGAAGTAAAGTATAAATAGAGAGTGTGACTCTCTCATTTATTCATTCACACCCTCACTCACTTTGCATTAGTGAGAGAGAGGAGGAGTGGGCACAAGTGGAGGAGGAGCAACTGCTAGGAGAATATCTCTTGTTGTGGGGTTTGATCTCTGTGATCTTTGTATTGATGCTCATTCTATCTTTGAGGAAGTTGCGGGGTTTTTCACCTTCTTGGTTTTCCCCGGTGAAATGCTGTGTCTCTTGTCTCTTGTGTTTGATATGATCTACATGTTGTTCTCTCAGTTAAGATCCTAGACCAGATTGAATTAAATGCTGAAAAACTAACATGGTATCAGAGCTAGCCTGAAGGAAGGCATGGTATGGCATTTATGACACTTGCTGCACTTGCGACAAATTGGAAGCTAGGGCTTGGTATAGTAAAAACCAGTCATTGTGGAACTTTCGCTATAAATCCATTTTGGCGAAGGTTCAGGATCTGAAACGTTTACAGGTCGAAGATGAAATGTCCATGTACCTTGTGTCCGAAGGACAGCCTCGGATTCGTTGTACTTTGTGAGATATGATCCGTACAAGTTAGGGTTTCTGCCTCTTCCAGAATGCAGTCCTAAACAAGTGACCTAGGCAAAAAGGTCATATCTCGAGCTAGGAAGATCCAAATGAAATTTCGTAAAACGTGATAGTTAGGGCACGGACTGTAGTTTCACAGGTCGGGTTTCAGAGGCCGAAGTTGAAACAGTGACACGTGGCACGCCGTACAAGTTCGCTATACTGTTTCATCCTATAAACAAGTCACGTTGCGACACTTGGCATATCTCTCTCAGAGAATCCACTTGAGCTCAGATCTGTGGGGTTGGAAAGATGACAGGTCAGTCTACCACATGCCAAAGTTTCAGACCCTGAGGATCTGAAATTTCAGAGGTACATTAGAATCAATATGGCATATAATTCTGTCCAAACAGAATTGGATTCTGAGCACTTTCATTTTTGGTTTGTCAGTGCTGCGGGAAATTAGGGTTTCGAAGAAAGTTGGAATTTCTTGAATCTGAGACCACGGCTAGATGCTCCTCAGAAAAATCAAAATTTAGAGACCAAGATCGAAGTTTTTGGTTGGGTAGAACCCCGGGCTCTATCAAACCCTAGTTCGGGATTTTGACCAGAAAACCAGAATTTGACAGAAGCTGCAAATCCGAAACTTTCAAAGTCAATTTTGAGGGGTCAAATTTTGGAGATTTCAAAATTGAAGTATACCAACTTGATCAACTCAGCAAGGCGCATCTTTTCATCCAATCAGAAGTTTGAAATTCAAAGTTTGAATTTTTAGGGTTTCTGTGACAAACCCTAATCCAGCTGCAGATCCAGCTTCATCAAATCAAAGTGGATTGGGTTAGTCCTAGAAGAGAATGAATTGACACCTACATAAGTGAAGAAGTTCCAGTTCCAGTTCCAGAGGGAAATGAGGCTAAGGCCTTACAAAAGAAGACTACAAGCAATCCCGAAGGCCTTACAAAAGAAGACTACAAGCAATCCCGACAGGTATGACTTGAAGAGATACAGGTATGTTTTGAAATCTGTTCATGATTAAGTTTGTCTTCATATTATTGAGGTTAGTACAATCCTGGTTAATTTTAGACTTGTCTTATAACCTTAGTAAAAGTATGAATGCATGTAAATGATAGAAGACATTCATTGATTAGGTTTATGACACTTATGATTGTACTAATCCACTGTGGTGTTGTATGAGGATGATGTTGTCCGCTAACATGAAAGGTACATCAAGAAAGACAAATCAAGTTCTAGATCAAGAACATATGACCATGGTGACATGAAGACAAAGACTCATCCATATCCATTGATTACATAGAAGCTCTACTTACGAGGTATGTATAATTTGGTTCTACAATGCTTAACTTATGAGATATACAGGTTACTAGCACAAGATTAAAGAGAACAAGGAGACATTGTTTGGGTATGTTAGACAAGCATGATAATCCAGGTATGTTTTCCTATATCAAGTTAGAATCCTACCTTGTGTTAGGATCTTATATAAGTATATTTTTTGTATGATTGATAATGATTATTCATGAAGTTATAAGTTTGAGTAATCATGGGTTTATGCATATTATGCTTCTTAATGAAGAGTCCTATGGTCATATAAGAATATGCACGAGTAAAAGAAGTCCTCCCTGAAACCTTGAATACTAACGCTTGTGATAAATTACCTGTCTATGAAATGACCATAACCATACATGTTTAAGATTATTTGGAATCATAATGTTTTGATAGTATTGAGATTATACTAATGCATGTATGATTATGTATGAGATCTTGAGGATGACACTAGTGCACACTTAAGCATGCATAGTGGTCCAGAATGGATATAAGTTCAAAGCCAGATAATCCAGGAAGCAAGGATCAAGAGGGAGCTCACTCCAGTAGTTCCTGCAAGGAAGCAAAGATCGAGAGGGATCTCACTCCAGTAATTCCTGCAAGGAAGCAAAGACCGAGAGGGATCTCACTCCAGTAGTTCCTACAAGGAAGCAAAGATTGAGAGGGAGTCCACCCAACAAGCAAACAAAGATAAGTATTCAAATTGTCATTTCTTGTATATATGATTTTGTTCAGTCATGTACATACTTATGTTCCTAGATTTAGGATGTATATTATGCATTTTAGAAAAGGTTGCATTAATGAACAAGATACTACTAATATAGTAATGGGTAAGTGGCCTATGGTACTGTACAACATTCTGTTGTCTCCCAAAACTGACATGCGTGTGTTGAAGCCCAAAATGTAACACACCAGCTGGATGACAACTCTCAAGAGAGAGGCCAATGTCACGACACTCCTCTCCTCTTCGCTTCAGGTTGGCTCTTCTCCAACTCAAGGGGGGTATCCCTAAGGTAGAATCGCTAAGGCAGGTACAACGGAGGGCAAGGTGAAATGAAGAGGCTGCCTTAGGAGACGATTGTAACAAAATAAGGTAATTTCAACTAGGTGATGGGAAAGTTGGGAGGATCAGTCCTCGAGAAAAGGCCAGTGCCAGTATATCAAAGGGGCGAATGGAGTCAAAAGAGAGATCAAAGGGGCCTTGTTTTATATGTGACTGAGGGGGAAAGATCGCATTATTGAGAAAGCCCTGCTCAGTCTAATGTTTGGCAATCAGAAAGAGTACTTCTTCTTCTCTCGCTGCGAGAGGTGCGCTATGCAAACCAAAGATCAATATTGCACAATCAAACTAGATAAAATGCAAAAATCAATACCTGTGTATGCACGCTCACAAAGCGAAAAAGAAAGCAACTGCTAAAAGTTCTTCGCCAAAAGGAAAAAGAAAGCAGGCTGCTGAGAATTCTTCACCTTCCAACGTGGTGGATTGTCACCCTTCTATGGCCTCTTAAACATAGAAAAGAAAATGCAGAATCTAGATTTACCACACTCGTCTGAAAAATCACAAGATCACGCCACAAAAATACTCAATTTATCCAAAGAATCCCATGGTATTTTTCATTAAGCTTCAAGGAAAAGAAAACTCCCAGGTTTTTTCCATCCTTACAAATGGAGAAGGCTTGGCTCTTTATAGGCTCAAAAACCTCTCACTTCTTCTAAAAGAAAATAGACAATAATAAAAAATAAAAAAGTGAGATCCACTTTTTTCTCAACTAATGACTAAAGAACTATTACATGAATGAATAGGACTTCCCTTTCACTATCCACGTGGATCAAAAGATCTTTATTTTTATTGAATAGAACTCCTAGCTAACTAGATGCTCCATGCTGCGAGTGAGGTAGATAACTCAAACTAAAAAGGAAATCCTTTGAGGTTGGCCGCTCCAATCTGCAACATAGCAGAGGTGCCCCCACGTGGCTGTCAAAAGATAGACATGAAATCAGCTCCCTTGAGTCGTGTTTCCAGGTAGGCGGGTTCCATAAGCAATGGTTGTCTCAGAAAGCTGCCAAACATAGGCTAAGAAGTCGACCGCTGATTAAACTCTGTTGTGTGCAAGTTACTTCATTTAAATTCGAACTCTGATTTTTAAACCCAAATCTGACAGAACGGTGGGTGAGCGTCCACGGGTCCTCACGCTGGATGTGTAATCAACAGCTGCACTCTTTTCAGTCGGCGGTCAATGGCCATCATGGCTATTTTTAAAACCTCGGCTGTGAGTGTGAACATAGTTCCATATCCATCGCGATATCCACCGGTGGACGGGTTCCATAAATTACACCCAACAGTCACGGGTACGGTGCTCCGGTTTACACGAACAATGGGCTCCAAAATATGTTGATCTCTGCTGCACCCCGAGTTTTGCGTTGAATGTAACACTGCACCAAAAATCAGCAGATAATGAACGGACTGTTGATTACGGTCGTGACCCCTGGCGCTGCTAACTGTGAACCGGCGTCATCTAAAACCGAAATCTATGTGACCGGCTGCCAAAATCTTTCCGAGGAATACGTGAATCAAAAAATAAATCGCCAAGTTGCTCTTCCTTATTAGCTCGGGCTGCTCTGTTTGTTCATCTTGCTGAAACCCCAAGTAGCTACCTCCACGCCAAATCGGCACACGAATGGACTGCAAAAACTGCTAATGAGATCACCGGTCCACAAAATTTCGGGATTGCCAGCTGTGACCTGCTCCGGTTTGATTCTCGGGATAAACTGACTGATATCATGTCCCGTACATTAGAAGAAATAGAGCCTGCAGAATGCAAAGAGTATGGGTGCCGAGGAGATGCAGAAGCTCCAGAAACTGAAGATGATGATGATGCCATTGATCCTCGTAAGGATGAATGTTGCATAGAAATGAACATCATCACTGTGAACATGCCAGAACCAATACGACGACTGGAGGGAGAAATGATGACTGCAAGTAGTGCTCAAAAACCAACAACTCTAATATCATGTGTTTCACACAAAACTATAGGTCGCTTTCTGCTATAGTAACACAACAGTCAACAAGTTTATCATGTTGTACATCCTGTCTCTTCATTTAATTGCTTTCAAGCTCATATTCACTATTGCCTCGTTGATATCCTCCATGGCTTGCCTCGCACCTCCTGTTGTTAAAGGCCTGTCCAGAGCTGAATGTTGACGCTGCCAGGAGGTGGAAAGTGACCAGCAATGCTGAACCAAACCTCAGAGCAGCCATGAATCCATATCCAGTAACTTCTTTTTTATTTTTTAACCACTGAGCTTGATCTGCAACTCGTTCTGTTGTTCATCTCTGTGTTTTTAGGACAACAGATATGTATTTAAGTCTAGGATGGAAGTGATAGGAAAACATAGTCCCTTTTCTGTATTGGAGGGAGCATCTGAGTTGATGATGCTGTCACCAAATCCGTTGCATGTTCATTTTCTCCTCCATACCTACGCTGTCATACTTCTTGTTTAGCATTTGTAACGTTCTCACATATTCTTCATTCATCTTTGGTGGAACCACAAGATCTTCAATAAATCCTGCCAGATTCAGCTCAGCTACCTGTTGATTTGTAATATGCTGCAGTGTTTATGCATCCTTCAGTTCATTAGTGTTTGTACCAATAGGTTCCAGCCAACAATAAAGTAAACAGTTGAACTGTCCTCTGTTTTAAGAATTTTGTCTTCAAATATATAGATTGTCTTCTCTGAGTTGGCCAATGTTAATGCCTTACTTTTACTCATTCCCAGTTGATCACAGCTCATTGGCAGCTTCCATCACTGCTTTATGAAAAGATGACTGCATTCCCTGTAAGATTTTTTGTAAAGCAGCCTCCAACTCTGTCTGATAATACCGTGCACGATCAACAGTAACTGCCCAGCATCCTATCATGATCTTCATGACCGATAACAAACAAATACAAAACTGTCCTACAAAGCCTCTGCTGAAGGATGTGAGAACAAGTGGACACCCCTGCCAGTATGGGGGGTAACACATTCCATTGCTACTTATCTAGAATGAAACCTCTTTGCTGACATGTTGGGAGTTGTGCACACTCTTAACAATGTTCTGGTAGAGATGGAAGGCATCTAGAAAGTTACGGGATATGGATAAATGTTGTATTGAAGCATTGGCTAAGATAATTGCATGACTGTATGACATACGTCTTTATCTGTAAGAATTTGTTCTGAAATCTATGAGATGTTTCTAATCATGCAATTGAACTTATTTTGTAGGAAAGACCGTGTACCATCACCTACAAGAGAGACTTGTTTCGAAGAACAAGTGACGAAGACTCAACTACAACGTTTGTTCCGGCATCGAAGTTCAAGAAAACTATCTATTGAAGATATTGAAGAATCTGAAGTTCCCAGGATCCGGGATGCAGTAATGGAAGGATGACATGATCGAGGAGTACCAGTCGATCATGAAGAATGATGTTTGGGATGTGGTCCCAAGACCAGAAGGGAAGTCTATTGTAACATCCAAGTGGATCTACAAGATCAAGCATACTGCAGATGGTAGCATAGAGAAATACAAGGCAAGGTTTGTGGCTCGTGGCTTCTCCAAGAAAGAAGGTATAGATTATGAAGAGACTTTTGCACCTATAGCCAGATACACTTCCATCAGAACAGTACTTGCTCTGGCTGCAGTAATGAAGTGGAAGATACACCAGATGGATATCAAGATAGCTTTCTTGAATGGTGTAGTCGAAGAGGAAGTGTATGTGCAGCAGCCACTCGGTTTTGAGACACATGACAGGGAGTCATATGTGTGCAAGTTAAGGAAATCATTGTATGGCTTAAAACATGCACCCAGGACATGGTACGGCAAGATAGACAACTTCCTGTCCAGTTTGGGGTTTACCAAGAGTAAAGCAGATTCCAACCTATACTACAAGGTTGAGGATGGCAATCCAGTGATACTCCTATTGTATGTGGATGATCTGTTTGTGACAGGTGAGGATAGGTTGATTGCCGACATGAAGAGGAAGATTGCTGCCGAGTTCGAGATGAAGGACTTGGGTATGATGCATTACTTTCTATGTATGGAGGTGTGGCAGAGTATAGATGGAATCTCCCTTGGACAAGGGAAGTATGCAGTAGAGATCCTGAAGCGGTTCGGGATGATGAACTGCAAGGCCATGGCCACACCTATGGCATCGAACCTGAAGCTATTGAGTGATGCTTCATCAGAGTCGATTGATGCCACGATGTACCGTCAGATGAACCTGACGAACACGAGACCAGATATTTGTTGTGCGGTGAACACCTTGAGCCAGTTCCTGACGGATCCTAGACATGTTCACTTGATTGCTATAAAGCATATTCTGAGGTACCTAAAGGGTATGGTTGATTGTGGGCTCAAGTATGATGCGAATCAAAAGGTTAACCTGGAGGGTTATGTTGATTCAGATTGGGCAGGCAGTGCTGCTTCAGTATGGGATCAGGTGTGATCTCTTGGTTTAGAAGGAAGCAGTCCTGCGTAGCACTGAGTACAGCCGAAGCAGAGTATGTCGCAGCTTGTTCGGCTAGTTGTGAGGCAGTATGGCTAAGGAAGCTACTGTATGATTTATTTGATCTCCAGTTGGATGCTACTTGTATCTATTGTGGCAAACAAAGGTGTGTGAAGTTGTCAGAGAACCCGGTGTTCCATGACAAGTCGAAGCATATCAAGATCAAATATCACTATATCAGGGATATGGTGCAAAGAGGAGCAGTAAAACTCCAGTATGTTGCGACGGATGAGCAGATTGCTGATGTGTTGACCAAACCACTAGCCAGAGTGAAGTTCGAGTACTTCAGAAAGTGGTTGGTGTACTTCAGATCGAGGTTCCTTCCAAGGGGAAGTGATGAGTCTGGAAGACGCAGATGCACATGAGTTTTTCTAACATGGTTGTAGATGTGCTCTCCCATGGTCGTGATGTAATTGCTGAGCCATTCTCACATGGTGGTAGATGTGTTCTCCCATGGTGCAGATGTAAGGGCTGGAACCATTCTCACATGGTGGTAGATGTGTTCTCCCATGGTGTAGATGTAAGGGCTGAAGCCATTTTTCACATGGTGGTAGATGTGTTCTCCCATGGTGAAAAAGTAAGGGCTGGAGCCTTCCCCGAATGGTGGTAGATGTGTTCTCCCATGTCGGTGGTGTAAGTGGTGTATGATGTGCATCTGGGCTATGCTCTGTGGACGATGAGATGATCTGAAGAGGACAATCATGTGTGATGAGCATCAGGACGATGCTCCAGATGATATGCATCAGGACGATGATGTGATGACGATCAGGATGATCATGTGATGATATATATCGGGATGATGCTATGATGATGATCAGGATGATCATGTGTGGTGAGCATCCGGTTGATGCTCCAAATGTTGTACATCAGGATGATGTATTGTGTGATGATGATCAATACGATCATGAGCATCTGGAGGATGCTCCGTGCGAGGATGATCAGGTGGATCATGAGTATCAGGTCGATACTCTGTGGCCGTGGACAAATTGTGCAGGTAGCATAGAAAAGATCTTGGGAGATCCAATAGTTTGAGCTCGGATACTCTTTCAAGGTTTTGCTACAGGTAGCATAGAAAAGATCCTGGGAGATCCGATAGTTTGGGGCCTTTGAGCTCGGATGCTCTGTCAAGGTTTTTCTACAGGAAGCATGTAATCAGTCCTGGAGATCCGAAAGGTTGAGTTGTGTGCTCGTAAAAGTCCTGGGATGCTCTTTAGAGATCTTGCAGGTTGCAAGACACTCTTTTAAGGTTTTGCCTGACCACATAGAAAAGATCCTGGGAGATCCGATAGTTTGAGCTCGGATGCTCTTTCGAGGTTTTGTGGTGGTCACATGTAAAAGATCCTGGGAGATCTGATAGTTTGAGCTCGGATGCTCTTTCGAGGTTTTGTTCTCGCACATTCCACAGGACGGCCAAAGATGTTGAAGACCTACAGGAGGCTAGGCCTACAACCAGCATGAAAAAGGGCTGGCTCTGTAGAACTTCCTATGACGAGAAGAATTGAGAGATAGCCCAGTGATCGAGATGACGAGTACAGCAGCAGTGACAATGATGCTCCGTGATCCAGTGACGATGATCCAGCTCCAGAATTGAAGACTTGTGGCGATATGTATTGATGACCTGTGTCTAGAGAATACCTTCCTAGTTAAGAGGGAGTGTTGATGTATTTGTAACTTCGAAAGATATTCACTTGTATATTGTATGTATTACTTTTGTACTTTATTGTATCCCCAACGGAGATGTATTATTCCTCCGATTGGAAGTGTCGTCATTTGTACTTGCAAGTGTCGCAAGTCATATTGTAAGTGTCGTAACTTATATTTGATGGGTTATTAGACCACCTTGGTGGGGTCGGCCCTGTATGAGTCATGTGGGTTAAAGGGTTATTAGACCACCCTAGTGGGGTCGGCCCAATGTCAAGTGGTAGTGGGTTATTACACTCTCCTAAGGGAGGTCGGCCCAGAGTCAGTTGTGATGGGGTGTTTAAGTCCCCTAGTGGGGTCGACCCAGTTAGCATTATGTTAAAGTGGTTAAGTTGGGGCCGACCTAGTTAGAGTTAAAAGTCAAGTGAAGTAAAGTATAAATAGAGAGTGTGACTCTCTCATTTATTCATTCACACACTCACTCACTTCGCATTAGTGAGAGAGAGGAGTGCGCACAAGTGGAGGAGCAGCTGCTAGGAGAATATCTCTTGTTGTGGGGTTTGATCTCTATGATCTTTGTATTGATGCTCATTCTAACTCTGAGGAAGTTGCGGGGTTTTTCACCTTCTTGGTTTTCCCCAGTGAACTGCTTTGTGTCTCTTGTCTCTTGTGTTTGATATGCTGTACATGTTGTTCTCTCAGTTAAGATCGTAGATCAGATTGAATTAAATGCTGAAAAACTAACAGTTCAAGCAGATTACTCTTGGGGACAAATCGACCAAAGATATGGTTGCTTTGATGACCATGGGTAGGCAAGACGAACAACAAAATCTCTTGCGAAATTGTCAAGGACAACTACAGCTTTGAGTGGGGGAGGATGTAACATCCCTTCCTTTAGGAACACTTGCCAACCTCATCATATCACTCATCGGTGGGCTTGGGTGCATTGCAACTGCCACACCCAATGTGCGACCAAGGCATCATTCGACAAGATGGGCACATTTGGGAGCACACCCGACTATCACGAGTAGAGATGATGGAATGGGTGCACATGCATGACAGGATCCTTCAATGAAGAGCTTTCAGCAAAGTGACATTCAATTAAGGGGCTCAAAGAGGAGGCTTCGGTGTCGACACGACAAGCGACCAAGAAGACTTGCATAGGGAGCCAAGGAGACCACCCAATGGAAGGTGCTAAGCAAGGGAACCTCGACAAGATGACACTTGGGACCACTGCAAGAAGTTCAAATGAAGGCTTAAGGGCCATCAAGTCCACTTTCCCATATGTGGTGGTAAGAAACCCCAATGAGGGGTGAAACAATTACACACTGCGAGCATATGTCGACATCGTTGGGCGCCTTAGGAGAGAAGTCAACCAAGCAAGGGCTTCGGCACCTTAAGGAGGAAGTTGGCCGAGGAAGAGTTGGGCACCCACTCATGAGAAAGAATGGGTAACTCTCTCATATAAGTACTTGGGTGTACTTAAGGCAAAGAAGGCAAGTAAGCTTGGGAGGAGGATAACAAGCTTAAGACCAAGGACACTGAGGTAAGTTAGGCCTCAAGCTTGCGGTAGCAAGCCAAGACAATCTATTGGAAGAAGATGGGCAGCGCAACCAAGTCAAACAGGAAGCCAGTTCTAGGTTGAAGGGTTGCATGAGTGCGGACTCTCTAGGGCAAAGGCTGAGGGAATAAGCTTGTCGGTGGATTCGTACTATTGAGAGGCAACCCGATGTATTGAAGACCAAGTGTTGCGGACAACGGACTTGGAGGAGATCAAAAAGGGCAGCAATAGAAGGCTTATGGGAAAACAAATCTGTCAAGAAATGTGCAACCATTGGCATAAACAGACAATGTGTCGATAGCAAACTCGACAACAGGCACAGTGCATCGACAGCTAGGAACGAAGTGGGCAAGTCTGCCCAGGTCTAACTATTGATTGTAAGGGGGTGTCGACAAGAAGATGCCGAACCCTCACCTTTGTAATTCTCCATTGTATCATTTGTATACTACTTCAATAAAAGGCTTGCCAGTGCCCGATTTGGACACCAAACATACTTGTGTTGTTCTTGTCGTTGGCTTGTGTATGCTTATGGAATTTGGGTTAAATAAAACAAGACAAGTAAACAATACACACATAATAAGTAAACATCCAAGGGTTAGGCAAGGTTGTTGGGCGCAGCAGGCCTAGGAAACAGGTAGCTCAAGTTAGAAGGTATGGACATGCCTTGAGTGAAGAGGAGTAATCCACCGACAAGTAATTTTGGTTGACCAAGTCCTCGAGAAGAAAATCGGGTGGTGCTGCATGATGGTCAGAGTTCGGGGACCGAAGCTTTGGGATTGTCATAATTGTATTTAGATCATGTTTAATAAAGGTAAATAAATAGATTGCCACTGACCAGCCAATTTCTTTAAACAAAAGACCTATGTTACCGGATCCACCCCTTGGGGGCTCTGGATCCATGGATCCACAGTTCAGATCCAGACCCCGATACAGATTTAACAGGATCCACCACTGAAACGTTTCTTGAGATGGTGAATAGATCCCATCCGTGCTCAATGGATCCCATGCATACATTGCCCAGAAAAAGAGAAATTTATACTGTACGACTCCCAAAAAAGCTTGAAATTAATTTAAAAATTCTTGTACTCGAATTCACTATGTGTGCTCTGCATCTCTGATCATCGTGATTCTTCTATTGCTTGCAGCTTTCTCTTGATTTTCCTGACTCTGCAGTCTGCAGGCCTTCACTGGTTCTCAGAGAAGGTGGACTTTTCCTCTATCTGGGTTTTGCACAGCCACAATCTCTGTGTATGTTCTCCTCTGCAAACTTCCATTGCGGCTGCATTTTGGGCTGTGCATCAACATTGCCCATAAAATCTTAAAAATCATGCCTATAGGTCATGTGGGTCCATTTAAGAATTTTATTAACTATGATTTCAAAACAGCATAGCATATGGCATAGCTGCCAAGTTTTTATGAGGAGACCTAGGCGGGTCTGTTAAATAATTTTATTTAGTATGAAGTCTAAATATCATAGCATAAGGTATAGCCATCCACTTTTCATTAGGATTAATAAATCTGTATTAGTAGTGGTAAATATGAATACGATTTTTAGCATTTTTAATACTAAAAACCGTTTAAATTTTAGTACTAAAATTTGGATAATAATATATTATTAACATTGTATGGCAATGAAATTTAAATAAGTGACATTATTAGTCTTTAATTCATATTTGTGAATTGTCGGTACTTCGACAAACACCTTCTCTCAGGCACACACAATGGACTCTACACCTACTGAGTTTTGTCCTTTGAAATTTTGAACCTGGATAGTTTGCATGGCGACACCCTATCCCAACTACTAAACCACAACCCAGTGGATAATATTTCTCTTTTGTTTATAGTTCTACTGCTGTGATTCCTAATGGCTTTGATTCTTAACTTTGAAATTTCAATTTTTTTATTATAAAATAATTTGATTTTTTTTGTACTTGTTGTTTCCCTGTTGTATACAGATCTGGCTTTTCAAAAAGCTGGCAAATCCGTATCCTGATCCAGATCTGTATCCTGGTAACTTAGCAAAACACAAACTAATGATATTCAATATCTTTCTATCATTCCCTCAGACAGATGACACCAAAATAAAGAATGGTAATTGCACATTTCAACCTTATATCTAAATGCCACAGAAAATTAGGACGTGGATACTTAAAAAGCTTAGTAAATACACACCTGGATCACCCAGGAGCATACTTAAAGATAGTTGAAGCCTATTTCCCAACAAAGGAAGTGATGATGATTGCGCTGAATGCCTTATGATGGGTCCAACCTGGAACACCAAGAGAGTATAGTTAAAATACATTAAAGTGGTCAAGCTCATTCATCTATATTTTAAATAAATATCAGTAAGCATGCAGAAGAATTCAAAAGAATATTACTAGAAAAGAACTAGATATTGAATAAATAGTTAAGGCATATTTGAACTGAAAAGTCAAAAATCAAAGAAAATATGCATTTCAATCTTCAGAGATTTCGGATATTTGAGGTTTTGGGCAATGTAATTATCACCTGCACACGCGAAAACACTAATATCAAAATATCTCTTTTTTTTCCAGCCCAAAAAAAAAGAAATGTAAAAAATCAGAGGCCTTAATTAATTTTAAAATGGGAGTGAGATGGTAATGAAGGATTAATCTTTATGTCTGAAGCATTCTCCGGTATTTTGATTAGGTGTGATTTTCTCTCCAATTCAAAAATTAAAATTAGTGCACTCCATGCTCATGTTTACAGCAGTGTTTTAAAACTCGGGCGAGTCGCCCAAGTTGACCCCCAACCGGGCCGTCTTGGCTTTTGAACTGGTTCAGGTGACCAGTTGGGTACCAAAACGGCCGAGTCGGGGTATGACTCGGCCAGTTTGGTACCAAACCAATCAAGTCGGCTAAGTCCGTAACGACTCAGCCGAGTCAGTGTGGGACTGCACAGGCCAGTCTATTTTTTAATTAGAATTAACCTAGAAACCTAAACCCTAAAGTCTAAACCTTCATTGTCGTGTCAACCTGCTTTGTAGGATTCCTGTAGATTAAAGCACTATTTGAGGTAACAAACAACTTTGCTTGACAGTGACACAATCTAACTTGGAATGACAATATAAAATTCTTAAAGTAATTTTTTATATTATCATTAATTGTTTCAGGATGTTTGAGAGGGGCTCCAACCTCATCAGACCTCATAAGATGAAAATAGAATTTCACACCCCATCCAAAATTCAGCATTGTTAGCAGTTTTTGGAAAATAACTAAACTGCACCAAACTGAAGACAAGTCCACTAAACCATCAAAAGATGCCAAATATCACCCTACTCTTCGACTACATGCCACCTGTTAAATATAGACCTGTTAAAAAATAGACATGCAAGAGGATGGTCCTAACTCCTGTAGCTCATGCCAAGGATCCCATTGTTAGCATTTTGTAGCTCGGAGGCACTCCTGCATCAGGTGCCTAGGTGCAGGGGTCCAAGAACTATGAAGTCTCATTAAATATTCATAAAATGACTTTATGAGAAACGTGGGTACGGGTACGGGGACGGGGACAGGGACGCCACTTTTTGAAACAGGATACTTGGGTACGTTAGGGGTACTGTATATATATATATATATATATATATATATATATATAAATTTATAAAAATAAGACATGTCACATCACATCATACATGTATATTTGATATTTCTAAATTCAATGATTCATATGAACATTCACATTGAAAATTTGAAACATAAAATAATAAATTTGATAAATCATATGGCATAGACTCATAGTAGATATCAAGTGGAAGACTGGAAGACTGAATGGCATTTCCAGACATGAAAAAGAAAGTTCAAAACGGTAAACATTGAACAATGAACAAGATAGCTGATTTGGCTTCCTCAAGCCATGTCATCAGCGTCCTCAGGATCAATGTCATCAGCATCACTAAGGTCCTCTGTCAGGAAGCTCTCTAGATAGGCATCGCTGGAGTAGTGAGCACGGAGCACTAGCAGTGAGAAATGGAGTGCCGTGCAGGTTCAGGTAAGGGGTAAGTGCCCACATAACATGTGTTTCAGTGTTTTAATTTTTAATTTTTAAAATTTTAAACATCAAACATTGCCAATCGACCCCCTCGACGGCAAGCTAAGGTAAATTTCCCAACGGACGTACCTCCCGAGTACCCAAACATGCGGTACGGCGTACCAAAATCCATACAAGTACCCTGTTTTCATAAGTGAAGTACCCGGTACGCGAGTTTGAATTTGGGTACGGCTAGGTACGGCTGGGAATGACGGAACGTACCATTGAAGTACCCAAGTACCCAGTACGGGTACGTGTACCCAACCCCCCGGTACAGGTACCCATGCAACATAGATTGGGGCCCATATGAGCCTCCAAGCATCAGAATTTGAAAAAGTTGAGGCAGCGATGAGATTTTTAATTATTATGGGTCATTATTGACCTGTTTTAATTAAAAATCATGGATTTTGGGCAAACAGTGCCTAAGTGATGGATCGTGGTCGTTCAAGTGACCATGTCTACTATTTTTGGGGTCCACGATCGCATTGCAATAGACGGTTCGACAATCCGGGCACTATAAGTGGGTCAAAAGCCCAATTTACACCTTCGGCAATAAAAACCAGCAGTTAATTAAATGGAAAATAAAAATATGGCAAAGGCAACTATGGCAAATGGCAAAAATCAAAGGCTGGCTAATATAAGGGTGACTTCTAAGGTAATTTCATGATGTTTGGACATTATATTTGTGAGGTGGGGCCCTCCATTGGACCAGCTCACCATGTGAGGTCGAACTTGCCCATGGGGGCGTTTTTTCTTTACCTAGCAAATTCGATTTTGATGTTTTATGGTATGTGGGACCTTGATGTATTAGTTAAGGGGGATAAAACATCATATAGACACCCCCTAACATTTGTTATGTTTGTGTATGGACCCCACAAGGGGACCCTCACTCCACATGTGCGCTAGAGAGGGCAATTCGCACCCCCTCATGAGCTCATCTCCACCATTCGTTTGGGTTGGGAGAGAGTCAATCCCAGCCTTCCATTTTGGAGGGAATAGGGTTTTGAGAGTGGTCTTTCTCTATAAGAGAAGACACTCACCCATTGTATCTCCTCTCTTGGCATTTTAGACTTGGAATAGAAGAGAAAACAACTTGGAGCTCTTTGCTTGGTTCTTGTGTGATGTTCTTTGAGATTGTTGATTGCCATGCTATCTTGATGCACTAGAATAGATTGGGATTGTCTTCAGCACATTATTTCTCACCATTGTTTGCAGCAAACACGAACTCTTGGAGAAGGGCGCACCATTTGGTTGCCACTGTTGCTCCACTCTTCGGGATCGGTCATCAAAGGGAAGTGTTTTTGCCTTCAAGCCAGGCATTTTCTTCTTGTTTTCATTTACATTTATATTGTTGTAGCTCTCATTTACTTGTTATGCATATTTGACTTGTGTCCATGTGTTTTGGCAGGCAAGGAGGGCGAGTTGGTGGGAGTGAGTAAATCAAATTCACTTGGGGATTTCTTCAATCGCTTCTATTTGATCTTCGGGACGCACTACCTCAGCAAATCAAGGATATCAGCCAGTTCCAAGTAGGTGTTCCACTTCTTCCTCTTACATTTCGATTTCTGAATGGTCTTAGAGAGAAATTTACATAAAACCCCAAAAATTAAAATCTTAAAAATCCACCGTTAGAATTTGTTTTTCTTGTAAACCCGCTTATGAAACGTTGTTAAAAGCCTATATCTTAAGTTTCATTTAATTCCGACTCCATTTACCCATAGATCTAGCACTGGTCTTTTTTCCAAAAACGCCCCACTTGGGCGTTTTTCTTTGTCTGCTTGAGTGGGTCACTTTGGGGTTTTGGGTAGTTTAGATTTGGTTTTGAAACATCATCTTATCATAAGAAATCAAGCTACTAATTCATAGAAGTGATTTTAAACCCTATTTCATTGCTGCCCTAGGTCCATTCAGCCTTTAATATCGATTCTTCTCCTTGGGCAGATTACTTCATCTTTTCACTTCTAGTTTTCGTTGCTTCCTTAGGTGTTTTTCAGGCACCTGATCACTAATCTAATCTACTTCATTCATCACTTTGATTGCTGGTCACTCTCATTTCACGTACTCATCTTATGCTTGTGTCCAACCAGTGGCTGAAGTCCACCCTAGGATCTCATCAACACTCATCTCTTGTTTCTATCTCTTCATCTTTTGGGATTTGGGTGTATTTTTTGTCTCTCAACCATCACCGGTTGAGCGAGGTCTCCCCCCTGACTTGGCTATGTGCCTCGTCTGAAGTGACAATAGCCTTGGTGTGACTTCCCTTCCTTGAACGGAGGACTTGGCCATTGCTGGTTACACCTTCCTAGCTGCTCACCCTCTACCATCCCTGTTGGGACATCTTTCACTAGCAGCTAGAGTTTGTGTGATAACAACTTCCTACAAGTCAAATTCAATAGCATGATTAGAAACATCTCATAGTTTCCAAATATATGCATAAAAACATAAGTCACACTATCTTAGCCAATGCTACAACATTCATCCATATCCCATATCCATATGGTAACTTTCTACATGCTTTCCATCTCTACCAGGACATTATTAAGAGTGTGCACTACTCCCACTATGTCAGCAAAGAGGTTTCACTCTAGATAAGTAGCAATGGAATGTTGTATAGCACCATAGGCTACTTACCCATCACATGCATGACACTGCAAACATCCTAACACACATCCTAAATAAATGTGTATACAACTGGATACTATCATTTAAACAATGTGATGGAAATGACAATTCAAATACTTATATTTGTTTGTTTGGTAGGATCTCTTTTGATCCTAGTCTCCTTGCAGATATTACTGAAATGTCTGATGGTGAGCTCTACTTCATCATCAAAGTTCCTGAACCAATCTTGTATGTTGCTTCTCATATTCTCCTAGTGAAGCTTTCTGAGGGGAGTCATTTTCTTCAAGATTGGAGAGAGTGCTTTGAAAACACCACTATTACAAGACATATTCTTCGAATTCTTCTTTTGCAACCTTCCTGGGAGGTTCTTCTTCTTCATCTTTTTCTTCTTCATCTTCGGCAAAATGAGCATGATGTCTTTTATTGCTCTTCTTCTTGTAATCTTCTTTTCTATCTTTTCTTTCTGGACAATCTCTGGCAATGTGTCCTTCACAATTGAAACATTGAAAGTTGGAGTAGTTTCTTCTTGGATTGTTTCCTCTTGTCCTTTGGAACTTCTTGGGAGGTTGAGACTCCTTGTGGCTTTCCTTCTTTAAGTTAGAATGACTTCTTCCTCTCTTGGTATGGGTGGCTAGGGCTTGATCATCTTCTTTAAGTAGAGCTTCTCTATTGGCTACTCTAGCCTCCTCTTGGATGCAATCTTCCCATACAATGTCAAATTTCATGCTTTCCTTTCTAGCATACATAGTCTGGATGAATGAATCCCAAGGTCTAGTGAGACCATTGAGAGCAATCATAACTAACTCATCTTCGGCAAGGGTGTCTCCAATAGCACTTCTAGTTGTTCTTTAAATTGGGAAACCCTTGTAAAGTATTCTTGAATGGATTCTCCTTGGCTCATCTTTGTGTTCTTGAGTTCAGCTCTCAAATTCATCTTCCAATTTATGTTTTTCCCTTCATACATTTTGGTTAGGGCATCAAACATCTCTTTCGAGGTCTTCTTGGATGACACTTGAGGAATCAAGTGGTCTTTGATAGAATCAGCAATGATCCTCTTTGCCCTAATCAGGTCCTTCTTGTGCTTCTCCTTAGCTTCATCCTCTTTAGGTTCTGCAACTTCTTCCTTGATGTATTTGGCAAGATCATTCTCTTCAAGAATGAGGCCAATCCTATATTTCTATGCTCGGAAATTCTCTATGCCTTCTAGCTTATCCTCAAGCTTAGTGCTTGGGGCCATCTTATCCAGGAGGTCACTAAAAAATGAAATTTCTCAAAAAGCAAAACTGACCTTACTAGGAGATGCGCTTGACTGAAGCGAATTGACTGGTACACTTGGTTTCTGGAGATTCCAAATTTTCACCCTTCAAAATTGACTTGCGAATTTCGGATCTACAGTTTCTAGCTTTTTCTGGTTTTTTGGTTTTTCTGGTCCAGAGTCAAACTAGGGTTTGACTTTCCCGGAGTTTCACCCACTCAAAAATCTCAATCTTGGTCTCAAAATTTCGCTCTTGGAGAGGCGCACCTTTCTATGCTGATAGCACTCAAAAATTCCACTTCTGTGAAAAGCCCTAATTTTTCACTTTCGGAAAGAGAGAGAGAGAATTTCACCTTGTGAAAGCTATCCTATTCAAGCTAGCTCTGAAACCATGTTAAGAATCAATATGCTAAGATAGATAACATCAGTATTCAATTCAATTTCACAACAATAGCATATACAGGATCACTGAAAGAAACACAATCACAAGATAGACACAAATTTATCCTGGGAACGCCTCTAGGGGAAGAAAACCCAGCAAAACTTCCTCAATATAGATGATCAAAAGTACAAAGACAAAACCCCAAACAAGTTCTCCTTATCCTTGCAGAGATCTCTCTCTTTCTCTCCTATGTGAATTACGCAAGTGAGTGTGTGTGTGTGTCCAAATGAGGAGCACATCACTCCTATTTATACTTTATCTTCCACTTGACCTTTTCACTAACTAGGTTGGCCCCAACAAACTTAACTGGGCCGACTTACCTAGGAAGACTCAAAACAATATAATATTACTTTCTGGAGGGTTCTATCGACCCGACTTACAAAGGAGGTTTTACCTCATGACTCTATGATGACCAAATACAATAATAACATCCCGACGGAGGAATAAAACATCTCCGAATAAATTACAATAATAAAATACAATAGAATAGTCTTCGAAGTTACAATATTTCAACACGAAAAACCATAGTCCCAAATGCTGTGAACTGTGGTAGAAGGTTACGTCCAAAAAATAAAAGTTACAACATAAGGAATCTACTCCATTTTCTCTAGGCAAGATTCATTTCAAATTTCATCTTGGTTCCCTTAATCAATGTCTGCAAAGAGATTTTCAGCCTATGGTCAAAATTGAGAATAATCCCTTGCAAGGAATCCAAGGCAGAGGCAAATTAATGTGGAGTCTGAAAAGAGTTATGGACAAAGATAAACGTGTTTGATCTATATCAAACTCTATTGCTTCATAAAGCCTGAGGGAACAAGGATATTAACCATGGTCCATAACATAAAGGAAAAGGATGTGCAAAGATACTATTAGGCATGTGCGCTACAAGTACAACTAAAACAGTGGCATGAAAACTAGTAAGGGCAAAGTCGTCAGCAATAAACAAGCATATTAAAGAATACCATAATTAATACGTCATTGAGTATCTCTCAAATCACAAATAGAGAACAAACTTAACAAATCTTCCCAAAGGATGGATAAAACAATAGCCCACCAAAGCAAAACCCCAAAAGACACTAATTTCATTTCAATTTGACTACAATGCACATGACCGAGAATCTCAAAATAAATATGAACAATGATAAAGTAGATATTTGATAATGGGCATGTACAATATTTTAGGAATTTAAGTTGTAGAATACACTTTGTAATAAAGTCAATTTATTATCACTTTATATTAGATTAGCCATTGCATTATTTTCTAATTATGGGAATATAAAGTGAATACTCATTCCCTCTATGTGATAAAAGACTTTTGGAAAAATGAAGCAAATGATTTGACTGGTTCCTTCTCTATTGCTGACCTGAAATTTCTGCTATTTTGCAAATTCTGATACAGTATAAGAACCATGTAATCAAGAGGACACACCCAAGATTCATGGTGAAGAAGCTGAAGCATTATGAGGTTGCATAACATGGGGCATAAGGTTGCATAACAAAGGGCAAGGCGAGGAAGGTGGCAGACATTGGAGCAGAATTTCCAATGAGAGAATTTGAAGTGCTGGTACAGATTTCAAGATATGCACAGCACAATATGTTAAGAGAATTTAGCACAAAGTTCTAGGTGTTCAACTGTAAATTTCTAAGAAACTGACATGCATGGTTTCACAGCAGAATCTGGGTCAAGGCACCTTTTCTGATTGATTTTCTGACAGACACGTAAATCCTGATGCAATGGAATCTGGCATAAACTGCAACACTGGTGTATGCACATTCCAGAAACATTCATCATAAATGAAATTTCTGGTACTGGCACGATTCCTGAGACTGGTTTATAAATGCTGATTTAATTTACACAGTGAAATTTTTAAAAAATTGCAAACATTTCTGCACATAAATTTTGGTGATTGGCGTGTGCTTGGTGGGCAGAGGGCACAAATATTTCTACCGATAAAATATTGGGACAGAGGAGGCATTGGGTTGATGCCAGACTGATATAATGGTATTTTATCACAACAGAATTTTCATGGAGGTGGCTCCCAGTTTTTTAAAAAAATCTTGATTTTTCATTGGTGCTTAGCATTTCCCTGTTGAAAGAAATAGCAAGTCTTTCAAACATACTGTTTCATGACTTCAATATCTGGAAGCAGTGTATGATTGCCATCTCTCAGTACAAGCGCTGTTAGGTGTGGTCAATGGCATGGGCCAGAGAGATCCTGATTATGGATATTAGCAAAAAGAATTTACCTCGGGAAGAGAGGAGCAATGATGTTGATAAAGTTGTTCACAAAGGACCCAGAAGTGCACAAAGTAAAAGATGCATTCACAATTTGGTCAAGGCTGTGAGAGATGAATAAGATTTGGAATAGTTTGCCTCCTTGTGAGAATTTTGTTGTAACCCTGAATGTCACTTCAGAAATAACTGACATCACATTTGAGAAGCTGTGTAGACAGATATTGCAGAAGGACCTGATGGAAAAAGTGATTCGGAAGCATAAATGAAGCATCCAAGAGTACCTTTGCAGCAAAGATTAAGGGCAAAGGGATGCAGAAGCAAGGAGGAACTAATAGCTGCCACCATAAGCCTTCTGCTTCAGGTAAATCAGCAAAGAATGTGACCGTTATTATTGTGGTAAATTTGTTCATATTAAGGACTACAGGAAAGTTTGCAGGAAGCACAGCACAACCATCAGCAGTTGAGAAAGAAGCAGATCAATGTCACAGAACATTAAGAAGAAGAGTTTTTAATCTTTTGTCTTAAAGTGAGTATTGTGCAATAGGATTGATATGGGCACACAACAGCAAGGCAAATACTCACATAGAAGAATAGAAAACCTAAGAGAGGGAGCAAGCATGCAAGTAGAAAAGAGAATGTTGCAATGTACACTTATGGTACACTCTTCATTGTATTGTGTATATATAGAGGTACAAAATTGTTAGAGAGTGATCAAGTTTGACCTAACCTCCTAGAATTACAATCAAACATGCATATTCAAGTGGGTGATCACATGCAACCAAACCCCCTATGAATTATCTGCAATAAGATGGGACAACTAGAGTAAAAGTTATAAACTACAATAATAATACATAGTCTAAAACTCAAATAAGTTCAATAGGAACTTAGGGACCAAGCCTCATCAATTCCTCCCTGCTGAGAGGAAATCGTCCCCAGAGAAATTGGCGAGGCTTGGTTTTAGTAGTCGGGAATAGTGATCTGCAGGTTACGGGCATGGATTGGGGTTTCCGACAAAAAGTTGCAAGTGTTGGATCAATTTGTGAATTTAATTATTAGAATGATCCCATTATGTGGATTTAAATCATTGAATCAATGGAATAGTGTAATGACCCCCCTTTACACAGGTTTAAATCCACAAATCAGCAAATCGACCCCCTTTATGCAGGTTAAATCAACAAATCAGCAAAATGACCTGCTTTTGCAGGTTTAAATCAGAGTAATGGTGTGAAAATTCATGGAACAAACAATTGTGACTGTGATTCGCCACTACAAAAATTTATGGAAATAAATTGTGGAAAAGAAGAAAAAAAATTAAAAATTGAAGGCCATTACAACAAAAATAGGTTATTTCCAATTGTGACACAAACATTGATTGGTTGTGTCAATGCGCCAAAAACTTGCTCAAACCACATGGAAAAAGCTTGAAGAAGGATTCTGGGTAGGAAGAAAATCCTATCAGACACCAGAATGGCAAAGCTCTTGAAAATCCCTAATCTTAAGGCTCTGATACCTATTGATATGGGCACACGATGGCAATGTGAATACTCACAAAAATAGAAAACCCAATAGAGGAAGCGAGAATGCGAGTAGAAAGGAGATCATCCCAATGTATATATATGGTATATTTTCCATCATATTTTGTATATAAAGAGGTACAAAACTATCAAAGTGAGATCAAGTTTGACCAAGTGAGATCAAGTGAGGGTGATCAAGTGTGACCAAGACCCATATGAGAGATAGGAGAACTTAAGTAAAAAGTCTAAATTGCAATAATAATACATAATCTAGCTAAGCTCACTAAGAATTTAGGGACCATGCCAATGTTCTTCCTTGAAATCATATGAGCATCTATAAAGGTTTTAAACCCTAATATCATAGGGTGTATTGTGGTTAAGTGTTTCCATCGTCAAAATCATTGACCATCCTTTCACATTTATTGATTCTTGATAACGTGGTTATCATACTAAATGGTCTTACCACTGTCTTAGCCCACCATAAGGAATGTAGGGGCCCTCATAATGACCACCCTACCACCCAATACTATTATTTTGACTGACTTGCAAGAAACACTTGCACAAAGAGGAAGCATTGCTAACCATTGTTCCATTGAATGCTTTACGAAAATTCATCTTGAAGGGGTAACACAAGGTAATGAAACAATCATGGATATTACGGTTAATCATTATTTTTTTATATGTGAAAATTTACTAACTACATAATTTGTTAGGGTATTTTGTAGGTTGTGACCCATAAGATCGTGATTAAGAGTCAAGACTTAAAAGAGGCCTAGGAGACCCATGGTTGGCTATGTTCAACCATGCACAGCCTGACGAAAAGCTTCTTTCAGTCCACAATTACGGAAGAAAGGCATTGCCATGAAGAGGATGCTCATAGCTAATGGCTATGCTGAAATACCTTACTAATCCTGGCTAAATGGTATGAGTTGATTTTTGCAAACAAAGCTACTTAATTGTATTTGCACCATTTGGGTTAAACTCCCAAAGTTACCTCCTCAATTTTGGAACTCCTTGGAATGCATCTACACAAATTCGCAAGTCTATATGCATGAGCCTTGTAAATTTCTAAACTACACGTCTTAGAGCCAATATGTTCAAGGACCTCTAAGGAATTTGTCTATATCCATGTGGGGAGCAAAGTTCTATGTCAAGCAATGCCATTATATCAACCTCTCAAATACTTTCTCCAAGTGTCAAAGCTCTGACCACAGGATTAAGGACTAGCCCTTAATAGACAAAACCGAAAATGCATAAGCTCAAGCTACTAATAATGCACAAGGTTAGGTCAAACGGCCTCACCCTCTATAAAGAATGAACACTCAATGAAAGTTGTCAAAAAGAGCAAAGCTCAAAAGGCTCAACCTTCCACGATGACTAACCCTAGCACAACTTTGAAGAACCCTATTAAATAGGTCATAAGCATCAAACACATTGGGCCTCAATCCACCTCTTCACCAGGGGCCAGATGCCAAAGGGCCTAGTCTCAATCCCCGTGCCTTAACTCTCAACCAAACCTAGAAATAGAAAATTCTTATAACAAAGTGAAAAACAATGCCCTAAATGAATGGTCCCCACCCCAGATGTAGACTATGATTTCTCCAAACACTTTTAGCTCATTGGAGGGCCTAGACAATGAATAGACAATGGATTTTTATGTTCAAGATCTGCAATGAAGGTTGTATCATAAAATGTCCAAGGCCTAACTGAACCCTACATAAGTCCATGATTCGAAAAGTTTGTGATATAGTTGTTGATTTAGATGTTGTGTTTACAAAAAGTTAGTGTAGTTGGTATGATGTTGAAAATGGTCTTTCGAGTAATCTCCCCAAAATTGTTATTTTTTATACTAACCATGCAAAAGGTAAAGGTAGGGCCACCACCCTGGCCTTTGGTGTTATTGGCATGGCTCTAACCCCTCAAATCACCTAGCATGGAAGTTGTTTGATTTATGGCCAAGTGCTTGGGTTGGCCAACATCGATACTTTGAAGGATGTTGATGAGACACTAACCCTTTGGGATTAGTTGGCTGAGCAACTATTAGAAATCATTGAGTGGTAATTTTAATAATGTTGAAACACAGCAAGATAAGGAAGTTTCGTTACTTGTTAAAATGTCATCGAGGGAGCAAACGATCTAGAATGGCCTAAAGGATACACTAGGCCAATACAAACCTAACAAATTTGATCATCGAGATTCTCTCGAGTTGTTGTTCACTCAATCCAAATTCCATTAAGGCAATTAAATGGTGTTGACTATGCCATGCTTGTTGCAAAAAACTTTATTTTCTTTGAATATGGGAGGAGAAGGCCTATCCCCAAGTCTTGGTAGAGTTTACCCTCTCTAACCATCAACGCATCATATTATCTATATTTTGGGGACTTGCAAAAGTTAAAGTGAAAAAACTTGATTTATGCTCAATGTGTTTCACTTGAAGCGACAAACCAATATTGAATCCATCAAGAGAATTTGGAATTTAATGTTGCCGCCTAAAGACCCAAGAAATGATTAGCCTAGTGGAGCAACACAATAAATTAGATCACTACTTTTCTACAAGGCTACACGTGGCAACTCATCGTTGTCAGGGAATATAAACATAGAGTTGCATTAGAAGCGTTAAAGCAGATGTTGGACAACTACTTTACCTTACAACTAGCAAACATGGGCCAAAAAGGCAAAGTTGAGGCAATTCTTGAAACTAGAAGAAATATACAAAGCTTGGGGGTGCAAATACACACCAAACTACATTGGATCAAAACTTACAAAGGCCTTCTTCAAAGCTCTACAAACTAAGAAAGCTATCAAAAGTATGAAAGCCCTCAAAGCCTCTACAATCATGTGACAAATCTAAAAGACATTGTAAATGAATTTGTCCATCAATACAAAATGGTTTTCAGTCTTGAGGTCCGATAGAAGAATGCAAGGTGGACATGCAAACTTGCATTGATGTTGTCCCTCATAACTTGTCATTAGAGAATCAACATCTATATCAGTCGGAGTTAACTTTGAATGAGCTAACAACACCCCTAAAAGAGATGGTTAACGATAAATCCCGTAGCCTGGATAGTTATCCATGCAAATTTTATAAGGAAACATGGGAATTTGTTGGGCCCGACATGCTTCAAGTGTACAGGGAAGTTGTATAGAGCCAATCATTAGAGACATATGATAAAGGGCTTATTGAGCTCATCCCAAAACCTAGGGATCCCATGTTGATCACCAACCAGCGCCCAATCATTTTGTTGAATGTGTCATACAAAATATAAAAGTTTAAAACGTGGCATTGCAACAAAAGCACGTCCTCCTGAAATTCCTCAAAAGCCCAAGCAAACCAGCTTCATCATTGAGAATATCATCCACCAATGCATCAACCCAATCATTTGGGAAATATATCAATAAAGGGCTTGTTGGGCTTATCTTGAAACATGGGATCCCAAGTTGACCACTAGCTGGCACCCAATCATTTTGTTGAGTCTGTCATAGAAAATACAAAACATCGACACTGCAACTAAAGCACGTCCTCACAAAATACATTAAGCCTAACCAAACAGACTTCACCAAAGAAAATATCATCTGCCAAAGCATGCGCCCTCTCCATCTATAAAGCTAGAGAGGGCACATGCATGCGCCTGCCAGTTAGGCTTGCTTAAGGCATGTGCCACCACCAGTTAATCTTAGAGGCATGTATGTGTTAGTTTTGTACCTAGGGAAGTGTTCCCCTAGTGACTTTTGCCTAAGTCACTTAGAAGGGGGAAAAAGGTGACCCTCAACATTAAATGTCACTTAATGAGACTTTATAAAATGAAAGTCACTTTTTGATAAATTTAAGTGGGTGAGTGAATTTTATTTATGAGATTTAAATAAAAGGTATTTTCACTCTCATTCAATCTCAACCATCAGATTAGATTTAATCTTGACCGTTGGATTAGAACTCACCTAGGGTATGATCAAAAAGGCTTGAGGGAGGCAAAGAGACTCACTTTTTCTTTTTGGAAAGTGAGAAGAGAGAGCAGAGAAGAAGGGCACTAAAATCGAGGCAAGGGTTTGGTCTTTTCCATTGGCACGATTTTCAAGGCAAGGTACAGTCTCATTTATTGCTGCACAAATATCGAGGAAGTACGGACAGCTTTTATTACAGGCACGGAAATCGAGGCAAGGTACAGCACTTTATTGTTGCACGATTTTCGAGGTGTACGGATTCCGTACAGTACGGATTTTTTTGGCACAGATTTCGAGGCACTATTTGTGCACAGAAATCGAGATACTGATTGCACAGAAACCGAGGCATAGTTTGGCATAGAAATCGAGATAAAGGTTGCACATAAATCGAGGCAAAATCTGGCACAGAAATCGAGGGTCGTACAGCTGTACGGAATGCTGTAAATTTCTGCACAGTTTTCGAGGCATTTGCTGGGCACAGTTTTCAAGGATTTTGAGATGAAATCTTTGGTGGAGATAAGTTAATTTTTCACTGTATTTATGTTCTGATATTTTGCTGAAGATAATAAAATCTCTCTCTCTCTCTCTAACTGGTTTTCCCCATGGGAGTTTTTCCAGGGCTTGATTTTGGCCAAAAATTTCTGAGTCTATCATTTTCATTGTGTGAATGTTTAAATGTGTATTTCAGCCTGTTAGTGCATTTTTACTGTGTGTTTAATTGTTACTGAAAATTTCATACGTAGTTTCCAGTCAATGCATAACCGACTGGGAATGAAAACCACGAAATGTTGACATAAACCAGCAAACAGTAATGTGTAGAAAATTCTACATGGTATCAGAGCGAGGGGGCAGAAAACAGTGATAGTTTGCAGACACACAGAAATTTTCAGAACTCAGAAACTTCAGTATTTTTTTTTTATCTTTTGTTAGTGGGCAACGTTCTGTTGGGTTGGTGTTCAGATGGCTACAGGTCTAAGGATTGAGGATAGGCTGAATGGGACAGAAAATTTTGTGCCTTGGAAGGCCAGAATTTTACTGATATTGGAGGAGAATGAGCTTTGGGTGGAGGTGGTGAGAAACACTGCTGCCAACCCCATTGCCATTCCAGATGGCACATATGCAACAGCACTTTCAGCCTTCAACAAGAAGGACTGTAAGGCTAGGAGGATTATCCTTGATGCAGTAAAAGACCACATAATCCCTCACATTTCCGGAAAGACCAAGGCACATGAGATGTGGAGTGCCTTGACCAGCTTGTATGAGAGTTCCAATGAGAACAGAAAGATGGTTCTCAAGGAGAAACTCAAGAGTATCAAGATGAATGGAGGAGAGGGAGTCACAGCTTACCTCACTAGGATTTCTGCAGTTCGAGATGAACTGGCAGCGGTTGGTGAAGTGGTATCTCCTACTGAGCTAGTACGCATAGCAGTGAACGGGGCTTCAAAGTCTTGGAGTGTATTTGTGCAGGCCATAGTGGGTAGAGAGAACCTACCGTCTTGGGAGAGACTGTGGGGCGACTTTGTGCAGGAGGAGACCAGGAGGGGTCTCGTACAGGGCAGTTCATCAAATGGTGGGGCAGATGAGGAGAACGTGGCACTGACAGCCAAGGGTAAGAAGAAGAAGAGTCCCAAGAAGAATGGGGCCAAGGGGCAGCAGCAGCAGCAACCGCAGGGTGGAAAGAAGAAGGACTTGAGTAAAATCAAGTGCTATTGTTGTCAGGCGTTTTGGCACTATGCATCACAGTGTCCAAGCAAGAAGAAGAAGAAGGGACAGGGACAGCAGACAGCAGCCTCAGCAGAGGTTGATGATTTTGGTGACAGGTTTCAGAGGGAGTTTTCCCTATATGCTGGACAGATTGAGAGAGAGAGAGTCTCCTTAGCCACCAACACAGATATGGATATGGAGAGTGAGCATTCATTGTTGACAGGGCATCGAATAGGTCCATCCACCACTGGTACGTGGTACATTGACAGCGGAGCCTTGAGACACATGACAGGTACTCGGGAGTTGTTCTCCGAGCTATCACGGACAGCTAGAGAGGTGGAGGTGGTACTTGGTGACAACACCATTGTTAGAGCAGTGGGTCAGGGGACCATTACATTTGAGAGGGAGTCCATGAGTCCCATGACCTTGAGGGATGTGTTGTACGTCCCTGGGCTGAAAAAGAACCTTGTTTCAGTTTCCACTATTGAGGACAGGGGTCTTGGGGTGTGTTTCTCAGATGGGAGAGTGCAGGTATTTCCCAAGACCACAGGTGTATCTACCCCCATGGATATTGGAGTTAGATGTGGATGACTGTACAAGTTATTGTTTCAACCGCAGCATGTTCTAGCACACAGCAGCAGCAGTGAGCTATGTGAGTTATGGCACAGGAGGATGGCCCATTTACATCACCCCGCTCTGAGATTGTTGAGGAGCATGGTCACAGGTTTACCTGAGTTCGACACTGAGCAGAGTGATGTGTGCAGAGGGTGTGCTTTGGGAAAGTACACCAAGACTGCTTTTCCTAGCAGTGACACGAGAGCAGCAGGAGTGCTTGACTTGATTCATTCTGACATTTGCAGTCCTATGTCCTCAGTATCTCTGACTGGTCACGAGTACTATATTAGCTTCATTGATGACTACTCCAGGAAGACCTAGATCTACTTCTTGAGGAACAAGAAGTCCCCACTAGTGTTGAGTGTCTTCCAAGGGTTCAAAGCCCTTGTGGAGAAGCAGACGGGGAGGAAGATCAGGATGTTGAGATCAGACAACGGGGGTGAGTATACCTCCAAGGAGTTCAATGCTTTCTACAGTCAGGAGGGTATACAGCGACAGTTGACAGTTCCCTACACTCCTGAGCAGAATGGAGTAGCAGAGAGAAAGAACAGGTCAATTGTTGGAGCAGCGAGAGCCATGCTTCATAATCAGGGGTTACCGTTCTTTCTATGGGCAGAGGCTTGCAACACTACAGTGTATCTGTAGAACAGGAGTCCTCACCGTGCTTTGGGGAGGATGACTCCAGAGGAGATGTATTCAGGCAAGAAGCCTGAGGTGAGCCATTTTCGGATATTTGGCTCTCTGACTTACTTTCACGTCCCTTCTGAGAAGAGGACGAAGTTCGAGCCCACTGCAGAGAGAAGTATCTTTGTGGGTTATGATGAGACTTCGAAGGCATATCGGCTTTACATTCCTGGCCAGAGGAGAGTTGTAGTGAGGCGGGAGGTGAAGTTTGATGAGGAGAGGGCCTTTCGGAAGTCGAGAGAGATGGAGCAGGGGGAGCCACCAGCTCCCACACCTCAGTTGAGACAGGCTTCTTCGATACAGGTTTCAGGTCCGCAGGTTTTTGGGGTGACTGGATCACAGGGTACAGGCACAGCTTCTACAGGATCAGTGGTTCAGATTACAGGTACAGGGACAGGTTCAGGGACTGGCACAGGTTCAGGATCACAGGTTTCAGGCTCACAGGTTACAGGTTCTTCAGGGACTGGTTCATCAGCCACTGGTCCTCGGGGTGTTGGACCTTCTGCTTCTGGGAGTTCCTCAGATGAGGATAGACCAGTTTGGGAGGAGCCTTCAAGGAAGAGGAAGCCTAAGTGGCTTCAGGACACCTTGAAGGAAGCAGAAGCATTTGGTAGACCTCAGGAGGCGATCAGAACAGTTGTTGAGCCAGACAGATATGGGATGGCCCTTGTTGCGAGTCTTCGTGACTCTGCGCCTTCTAACTTTGAGGAGGCTTCTCAGCATCAGGTATGGAGAGATGCCATGATGGAAGAGTACCATTCCATCATGAAGAATGATGCTTGGGAGATTGTGCCGAGACCTGAAGGGAAGTCAGTTGTGACTTCCAAGTGGCTTTACAAGGTCAAGCATGCTGCAGATGGCAGTGTGGAGAAATTCAAGGCTCGGTTTGTGGCTAGAGGGTTCTCACAGGTTGAGGGAGTTGACTATGATGAAACATTTGCTCCAGTTGCTCGGTATTCCTCTATCAGGGCAGTGATATCTATAGAAGCATAGATGGGTTGGAAGATCCACCAGATGGATGTGAAGACCGCTTTTCTCAATGGTCTTCTGCAGGAGGAGGTGTATTTGGAGCAGCCACAGGGATTCGAGATACATGGGAGAGATTCTCATGTGTGCAGGCTTAGGAAAGCCTTGTACGGTCTGAAGCAAGCTCCTAGAGCTTGGTACTCCAGGATCGATGCATATTTGACTTCGATGGGATTTCAAAAGAGTGAGACTGATCCCAACCTATACTACATTGTGGTTGGTGGAGATCCACTCATTCTTCTGTTATATGTTGATGACTTATTTATCACTGGAGATGAGCGTCTTATTGCACAGTGCAAGAGAGATCTTGCAGCTGAGTATGAGATGACTGATATTGGGCTGATGCATTACTATTTGGGGATGGAGGTTTGGCAGGAGCCTGGACATATTTTCCTAGGACAGGGGAAGTATGCAGCGGAGATTCTGAAGAGTTATCGGACGGAGGACTGCAGGCCTATGTCTACACCTATGATCACCAACATGAAGCAACTTCATGCTTCAAAGGGTAAGTTGGTGGATCCCACACTATATCGTCAGCTCATCGGATCGTTGATGTATCTGGTCAACACCATGCCAGACTTGTGCTTTGCAGTCAACACTCTTAGCCAGTTCATGGTGTAGCCTAGGAGTGTGCATTGGGCAGCCGGAAAGCACATCTTGAGATACCTAGCAGGGACAGTGGATTATGGTCTGGACTACAGGGGTTCGGGCGGAGTCAGCTTGGTTGGGTTCACAGATTCAGACTGGGCAGGTTGTGTGAGGGACCGGAAGAGCACTTCCGGTTGCTGTTTCAGCTTGGGCTCGGCAGCAGTGTCGTGGTTCAGCAGGAAACAGAAGTCCGTTGCATTGAGTTCTGCTGAGGCTGAGTATATGGCAGCCAGTCAGGCGACTTGCGAAGCACTGTGGCTTCGTAAGTTATTGGTAGATTTATTTGATCAACAGCTGAGACCTACGGTGATTTATTGCGACAATCAGAGTTGCATTCAGCTCTCTGAGAATCCGGTTTTCCATGACAGGTCGAAGCACATTGAGATCAGGTACCACTTCATTCGGGACTACGTTCAGAGAGGGGCAATTGAGCTACAGTATATATCCACTGATGAGCAGGTTGCAAATGTCCTGACGAAGTCTTTGGGGAGGGGGAAGTTTGTCTTCTTCAAAGATAAGTTGGGAGTGGTGCGGAACACCTTCCTCGGTAAGAGGGAGTGTTAGTTTTGTACCTAGGGAAGTGTTCCCCTAGTGACTTTTGCCTAAGTCACTTAGAAGGGGGGAAAAGGTGACCCTCAACATTAAATGTCACTTAATGAGACTTTATAAAATGAAAGTCACTTTTTGATAAATTTAAGTGGGTGAGTGAATTTTATTTATGAGATTTAAATAAAAGGTATTTTCACTCTCATTCAATCTCAACCATCAGATTAGATTTAATCTTGACCGTTGGATTAAACTCACCTAGGGTTTGATCAAAAAGGCTTGAGGGAGGCAAAGAGACTCACTTTTTCTTTTTGGAAAGTGAGAAGAGAGAGCAGAGAAGAAGGGCGCTGAAATCGAGGCAAGGGTTTGGTCTTTTCCATTGGCACGATTTTCAAGGCAAGGTACAGTCTCATTTATTGCTACACAAATATCGAGGAAGTACGGACAGCTTTTATTACAGGCACAGAAATCGAGGCAAGGTACAGCACTTTATTGCTGCACGATTTTCGAGGTGTACGGATTCTGTACAGTACGGATTCCGTACAGTACGGATTTTTTGGGCACAGATTTCGAGGCACTGTTTGTGCACAGAAATCGAGATACTGATTGCACAGAAACCGAGGCATAGTTTGGCACAGAAATCGAGATAAAGGTTGCACAGAAATCGAGGCAAACTCTGGCACAGAAATCGAGGGCCGTACAGCTGTATGGACTGCTGTAAATTTCTGCACAGTTTTCGAGGCATTTGCTGGGCACAGTTTTCAAGGATTTTGAGATGAAATCTTTGGTGGAGATAAGTTAATTTTTCACTGTATTTCTGTTCTGATATTTTGCTGAAGATAATAAAATCTCTCTCTCTCTTTAACTGGTTTTCCCCGTGGGGGTTTTTCCAGGGTTGATTTTGGCCAAAAATTTCTGAGTCTATCATTTTCATGGTGTGAATGTTTAAATGTGTATTTCAGCCTGTTAGTGCATTTTTACTGTGTGTTTAATTGTTACTGAAAATTTCATAAGTAGTTTCCAGTCAATGCATAACCGACTGGGAATGAAAACCACGAAATGTTAACATAAACCAGCAAACAGTAAAGTGCAGAAAATTCTACAGTATGCATGCACCTGCCAGTTAAAGATTCAGTTTCGGTTTAGTTTTCAGAAAATTATATTTCTGAGTTTGAGTCATATGCAAACCTATTTGTAAACCCTGGTAAGCCCTTCTCAGATCTATAAGAGAAAGGCCAGAGGTATGGATTCATTAACTAAGCCTTGAGTCTAGCTGCTCGCAGTTTAGGGGTATTTTCCTGTAGCATATTTTTTATGTTCAGAATTAAAAAAAGCAGTAGCAGGCGTTGACAGTGATGAGTGACCTAATTGAGTTATTGTAATATTCTCTAACTGTATGTGTTCATAGAGTCTAGTGTAATTTACAGATTGTTGTTTTGAGTAGCCTTTATTTCAGACAATTTTAGTTTCCTGTAAAAACAGTTTACAGAGTGCAGAATCTGTGTGCCATGTGTTAGATAATTTCTACATGGATCTCTTCTTAGGTCCATCGTCTTGCTCACACCTGGGACATATCAAAAGGATCCCGATATGTTTGTGCATAAACAAGAGAAAAGCTTGGTATCTTGTGGAGGCTTAGATTTCATCTGCATCTTCGTAGAAGAAACTAGTGAAAAAAGTTTTCGTTACTCAATCTAACTTTTGGCAAATGGCTAAGTTTTGAAACGGTCATGATACTCAATCTTGGCAAACAAGAGCTTCTCTGATTTCTTGGCAAGCCACTCTCTCATGTTCCCAACCAATTGCTTCCTTGATCTATGTGAAACTAATCTTCCTTTGCCTCTAAAATATATTTTTAGGCTTAACTCCACACGAAAATAGAGATCGACTTAGCAGCTACAGCCTCCTGGCGACTAAGCAGACATATATGGGTTTAAATGCCAGACGATTCCCATTCTCCACATCACTAACAAATGAAATAGAGTGCTGCCAAGGCCCTCCACGGTCACCTAAGAATCACCAGCATTCGATCATCAATGTAGCGATGCTAGAAGATAGCTTTCGCTGGAAAGAAAAGCTGAAATTAGTCGCTAAATCCACTGCCTGCGACCCAAAAAGGCCAGAAGAACATCAAACCTAAACGTCAGGTATACCCATGTTGGGAAGTGGGGCCTTCGTCACATTTACGATGGATCAATATACTGAGATTAAAATTTCATTGGCTCATTTTTCTAAGACCTGACAACTTCAAACTCTAACCCTACCCAAGAACTGGCTGCTGAATGTCAGAAAGCTTAAAACTCGACAAATAACAGAGGGAATGGATGATTTCGAAAATTATGCAAAAAACCCTAAAAAGTCTAGCTCGATGTCCGTGTACAAAGACACCAGCAAATGATGACTCCTCAAGGATCGAAACCGTAACAAACTGCTGATTGTGGCTTCGGAGAAGAGTACTTATATTCTCCAAAATCAACTATTTATTTCGTTTGCTAACATTTTTATGGAATTTGTATTAAATTGGCCATGAACAATAAGTAAAAGGACATGTGTTTAACCTGGGTAAGGAGACGTCTCCAAGCCATTTCTCTCGATGGCCTTCACAAATCTACTCTTCTGTGATTTTGTGGACCTGTTCAATTAAACAAGATGCAATAAAATTCAGCGTCTATAACCAGAATAAGGGATTTTGTGCAAAGCAAAAATAATCGGGGATATTAAAACCATGGACCTGAATATAGATAAAAGATCTAAAAATCCGGTGATGGGTAAAACAAAGCCCACTTATTATAGTAGTTCTCACGGTGCACAGCAGATCAGAAAAAAAAATCCCATTTTGAATATCAGAGATAGGATCCCTGGTACATCAGTGCATTTGGAGTTAAACCTTGCAAATTTAAATCGCCGCCATTGCTAGGGCTGCGGAATGCTCAAATTTCAGGTGGTGATAAAATGAACCGCGTTGATGGTGGAGCTTCAAAGAAATCAAGAATTTCACGGAATAATCTTGCTCCTGAAGGAACCTTCTGGCAGGTAATGTGCCATGGTTTTCTTATTATTGTTTGGTGTAGAAGAGTAAAACGGATAAGGATTGGGGCTTTTTTCTATGGAATTTACTTTTCATGTCAACCTTCATCGTCGAAGGGCTTGATTGGACTTCACCCAGATGATGTGGGGTTGTAATATTTCTTTGATCTTCTCTCTTCTTGTGTGTGTTTTTTAATTAAAAAATTAAGACCGTTGGGGAGGGGAAATAGGTTGAATGGTTGGGAGATCATTTTGGCATTCTTTTATAATACTTTTTTTGGTTTGATTTCAAAGTAGGTACCTCAAGATAGAGAGAGATAGAGATGTTTCTTGCAGGTTAGTCTCGAGGTGTTTCAGCCTTAGATTGAGCTATGAGTTTCATACTAGGCATTAGTTTGTGGACTATTAGTAACTAGACTAAGGTTTATAGTGGTAGTTAGTGAGATTTGAATTTAGGTTTTATCTAGATAATCGCAACCAATTATCAATTTTCTTAGATCTAAAAAACAGTTTGAAGATTGGTATGTTAAGTCGTGAAATCCATCATATACAAAATCTTTATGTCATCGAGTCATCCTTAGGGATCCCTTCGACTCATTTTGTACTTAACACTTGTGATTTTTTATGTGATGTATGGCACCTAACCTTATGCATCCCTAACTTCCAACGAGTGCACCCACATATGCAACACACCAATGGATGACTATTTACCCTTGTGGAATGTAAAAGAGATCCACACCACTTTAGAGGTGGTGGTGTACGTAGCACAAGGTTGTGATCCTCTTGAGGGGTGGTGCCAACTTGCAATACTAGGAAGGTGGGGGTGTTCATCACACCCATAAAATCCTTTGTGGGTTCATGATATCCTTATGGACCTCTTGCAAGGGGTGCATCTATGCAATGCTTCAGAGGTGGTAGTCTCTATAGCATGTATGTGCACCATGTGAGTAGTGTGAGTTCATAACACAACCTCAACTTCTTCCTTCTTGTGCAAACATGGACACGTTAGCTTTGCTTAGAGCAAGGATGCAAAAATTTGTCCCAACTTCCAATCCCATCCATTGTTGCAATCATAAAATAGTGTTTTAATCCCAACTTCCAATCCCTATCATATCCTCTTAAATTGGGTACCTCGAAGGTTTCAAGCTTTTGCAATTCGATCCTATGGACTTTTCACGAGACAAAGTGAAGGTGGAACAAGTATTTTCCTTACTCCACATGTGACAACTTAGAAAATAAAAATTAGTTTATTGGATTTTATTATTAATTAATAGATATCCATCTTTAACCCTGGATTTATTAAACACAAAGAGGAATAGAAAAGGAAAAAGAAAAAGAAAAAAGAAAGGCATAACCTTTAGAGATTAAAAATATGAGGGTTACGATTGATTGATGAGGGTCATATTTTCAAATCCAGAGGGAGTTAGGGCATGTACACCTCTGTAAACTTTAGCAGTGAAATTGTTGTGCATAGGGGGTCCCTTGTCCCACAAACAAGGGGGTTTCATACACCAATTTGGTGTCTATCTTGGTTGTGACCTTGAAATTATACTATTATTATTATTTTATTTTATTTTATTTTATTTTATTTTATCATTATATTGTTTTTATTATTATAATTCATTTTTTCAATTATTTTTCAATAGAAAAAAAGCATACTTTTGATATTCAAAAATGAATCAAAAAGTAAAGTATTGATCAGATACGGTCTTATCAAATGATTGTCTAATAGTAACATGTTCACAAAACAGGAAACAGTCTACCATCCCAATAGCATTCAGTACAGATAAAGGACATACCCCATCCTGAAAATGCTCATAACAAAAACATCAGTCCTGTAATGGACTACAAACCATAAAAGTATAATGAACCCATATCTACTTTGGAATTTTCCAAGAATTCTTGCCAGCAGAGAATCCCTTCATCACCTTCCAATGCAAGCTTCCACAATTCATCAGCCAATTGATCATGTTCCCTATAAATATGTTCAAAACTAATATATGTAAAATGTCCCAAAAGTTCCTAAATCTAGCTGCACCATTGTAATAATGAGACCACATTCAATTTATAGTCACCCTTTGCCCACTTAATAGTAACTCTTGAGTCACCAAAAACTGCAAGAGTAACTATACCAAAAATGGAAGCCATTCTACATAAACACCATAGAGCAAACAGCTTTGCTTTCATGTTTGATCTTGTGCCACAATGAAGTCTAAAAGTAACCCTGTGTGAATCATTAAGAAATAGAATTGCACCTGTTGCACAATATCCATCTTTTGCCGCACCATCAAAAAATCCAACCGCACCTTCAAAATGTTGAATTTATTTACGAATTCTAGGATTGTCCACTTTGATGACCTCTATATTGAATTCTTTGATTAGCTTTAAGATATGCACAATAATCCTATCAATATCCTTTAGTTGATTTTCAAATAATAGGGCATTCCTAATTCTCCAAATTTTCCAAGAGATGAAAGCAGGGAGAGTATAGTAATACCTGCATGACTTATACCATTGATAACAACTTTGTTCAAAGTTTGAACCACCCCAGGAGTTTTCAATGTTAAGTGGCAAGCATACACAGTCCTAGATTCTTAATGTAAATTGACATCTGACAAATAAATGTTCAACAGACTCGGAATCTATTCTGCACAGAGGACAGACATTTGGCCCACACCAAACCCTCTTCAAAATATTATCCTAGGTTTTCAGAGAGTTTTGTAAGGCAAACCACATGAAGCATTTGATTTTTAATGGAAGGTTCCACTTCCACAATGGATTATACCACCATTTCTGAATCATAAACCTCCATTCCTGAACAATAGCAAGATAAGCAGTTTTAGCAGTAATAATACATGTTGTTGGATTCGAAGTCCAAATAAGTGTGTCCCGATTCTCAGATAATCTACAGCCTTGTAACATCTCGATAATTTCAAAAAAAAAAAAAAAAAAAAAATCAGCATTAAATGTTAATAATTGTAAATGCGGAAATAATAAGTGCTTATAAAGACAACATTAATTAAGGAAGTCATTAATGCATAAAACAATTAATTATTGATACTCTTAACTAAAGAGAAATTAATGACTGCGACACGTCCTACTTCTGTTGAGATGCTTACGACATTGTTTTTATTTGTGTTAACAGTGACTCTCGATATTTTGCGATAGAGTTTTATTGACTAGGTTCTAACAGTTGTTGTTTATGATGATGAAAGGGCGGTCCTACGAGGTACCCTGGAGCTTACTTAGCTACGTTTAGCTAAGGCATTTGAACCCTGTTTCCATATGCAGACCGCAGGTAAGAAATTCTACGACAACATGTGATAAAAGTACAGGTGTCTTTCAATTCATCGTCAATGTAAAATTAGAATGCTAAGTACTTCCTTGCTAAACAAGTTCACTGGAGGTATGGTTATCTTGGTTCTCAATCTCATCTACAAGTTGACTTTCCAACTATCCAATGTTATCCAAATCATGTTGTTATTTGTTTTCGCATAACTACAATTATTATCCACGGAAAACCATACTAACAAGGCTATTATTAATGACACCTAGCAGTAATACCATTATCCAAATGTATCATTACTGAAATTCTTGTAAATATAATACATGTACTATGAACTAATATTATAGTTATGTACCAACTTGACTTAGGCTTTGCCTAAAGTCCTTCACATATCAATTGTTCTAGCATTACATGGTTGATGCATGAAATATAAAATTATGCCCTATATGCCTATACATATACTATAGGGGAGAAATATGTACAATAAAAAGTAACTATACAATACCCGTTCCAACATTTAAATGCTTAACTAATGCCACGACACTATTGGAATGCATAATTATCAACATTTCGTTTTATCACTTAGGTGTGAAAAGATATTCCTACATGACTAAGTATTTGCATAATCATCATAACATATAATACTTACGTTGCTTGAAAACAAACCTTTGCATACTTATCAATTGTAAACTATGAAACTAATGTTGCAATGTATTGATCGTGACAGGGTAATGAACGTTAATGCTTCCAACTGTCGAGTTTAAGACTTGACATTACATTGCACGTCCATGAAGTGAAGTGGAGGGCTGAGTTGGATGGTATCCACGTGATCGAAACTGAATTTGGTATCACAATATGCTGAGTTGTGCCATGCACTGGTTCTCGACCTGCTCACCTGGCGATTGGTAGAAAAAGTAATCAATGCAACATTGATTGCACTCATGGTTCAAGTCTCAACGTGCTTTAACTGGCAGCTATCCACCGTTGATCTCTGCGAGATCTGAGGCTGAGAGTGATACCCTATTCTCGCGTTGGCAAAAAGTGAAAGTTGGTTTTCTAGCATTCATTTCTGCGTTTTTGGTGGAAGGTCGTAGAGCCGACTGGCTATTGCAAAGTAGGGTTTTAGAGTCTGTTGAGAGGAGGGTTCCTCCCTCGGTTTCGAACCTTGGACCTGTGAGTGAATAGTGTTAAAAATAGTTGCAGGTTTTTCCTTCTTGTGCCATAGCACTATAATTCGGCCATGGTGGTTGTATGAGGTTTTTTTCCTGTCAATTATTGAAATTCGTAGTTCAATCCTCCAAGTTGTAAAAGGGTTCTCTGTGTTTAGCTCGTCGTTGTCTATCGAAAGCCATCGAGCTTCGTTGTTCATACTGGTGTGAGGTGCCAATGCTCAGGGTTTCGATTCTAAAGGTAAGTACTTCCGAATGAAGTATTATTGTGTTATTTGTTTTTATAATAGTGCTCTCAGCTCGTAACCCTTCGGACTGTATCAATGGCATGTATCCACTTCGCAGGAGGTTATTAGCAAAGGTTCTACGATGGAGGTGATGCATCTACTTCCTGGTAAGTTTCGGTGGTTCTTGAAACCTCGTAGGTGCCTTTTGGCATGGTTTTGATGGTGCTTGATGTGTACCGAGAGTTGGAACTATTCGACCTTGTTTCCGGTGATGGTTGAGTGAAGTTTTAAAACTTTAATTTGATAAATGCTATACAGAGGATGGCCTTCATTTGTTTAAGTTGATATTCGGCCCTTAGATGCCTAGTTGCGTTGTTTGCTAAGAACTTTGAGATCATACTGTTTTGTTGTTTGTTAAGGGTAAATCCCTGTGTGGTTTGTTGCTTCACGATCTCGTTTTAAAGTTTGGGGTTAATAAGGGGTAAGCCCTGTGTACTGTGGGACCATAACAGGTCCGTAATGTAACTCTGTTGTACAATTTTAATGGTGAATGCGACGCCTGAGAGTTGAGGTTTCTCTCACTCCTTTTGCACAAAGGCTCGTCTTGAATGAAATGTTACCTTTTTGGTTAAAGTAGGGTTTGATAACTTGTTTTAAATATTTGTTAAGGTGATGTCGAACCATGATGGTCATCTGTAGATAGTTTTTTCCTGTACCTCGTCGTCGTCGTTGATATTATTTTTTTTTGGAAATGTGAAAAGATGCAGTTCGGCTATCAAGTGTTTTGAAATGGCTATGCCCCAGTGTTTTATTTGTTTTACGAAAGAAACCCTATCTGTAGCTTTCGTTTGCTATAAGGTTTGTGTGGAACGTTTTGTACTCAAGGCTTAACCTGTGTATCAAAATAGTTTCGATACAGGGTATGAGTTTCTTGCTAGGTTTTGAATAAATTATTCCTTCGGCCTAGTGAAGTTACTTGATGTTTAAATATCTTGTTTGTATTCTCAATACGAGAATTTGTAAGTAAAAGGAAAAAGAATGTTGTTTAGGGTTAGATGATAGGTCTAATATAATTATCTGAAGGTTGTCGTGAATGGCTTGATAAGAAATTTATAAACTATGAACCAGATAAATGCTCGGATTCCCAATCTTATGATAACTTAGGGTTTTTATATTCCTGAGCAGATGTTTGATAAATGAAAAACAGAAGTGAAAGTTAGTGAAGCAATAATATGTGTACAAAAATCTGTACAGAGATTAATTTTACAGCTGCTAAAATACCTAGATTATGAAATGCTTGGAAATATGAAATTCATGATCTTGAAAATGCAATTTATTACTATCTGGAAATAGACAAAATCGAAATGGATAAATATTATGCTTATGTTTATACTATACTGTAATCTTCTTTCTGTGTTTTAAACATAAAATATTGAAATGACAGAATTTAACAAGAACCCTACTGTATTCATCTTTTCAATCACTTGGCATTCAGCCTATCTTTAATCCATTCTAAACTACTCTTCTCTGTACTAGAGTATGGTGCAGAAAACAGCGTGAGGAAAAATACAGAGGAGGATTTCATTCTATCATTTTATTCAATAAAAAAAAAAACATAATCCCTTTCAGAAAGTAAAAACAAGAATTAACAGAAGAACAAGTAGAACCTGAACCAGTAGATAAGTGGACAAACACCCAAGAAGCCTGTTCCACCCAACCTGCTCCTGAAAATAGCCAAGATGCCTGCCTTAGGACCCCCGAGCCTGTTCAATGAACCACCAGGAGGAAGAAACCTTAGAAGCTTAGGTCATCTACTTGCATCAGCATTAGTTTGCTCAGTCTTACAGACTTAGCAGTCAAAGAGACCTGCACCAGCACCTCTGGTTGTTCTTCTCATAAAATAATTTGCAGAATCACAATTGCACTGTCACATAGCCTCCCTATTCGAATCTCTCAGTCATCACCTGATGCACTTGAGGAATATTTCTGCAGAAAAATATTGTAAGAGCTGCCTGCTCAATTCGAATTGCCTTACATAGGCTGCCTAGGCCTTTTAGTGATTATCTGGTCATTAATGAGCTGCCTGCTCACTTCCCCCACCTGGGAAATAATGCCACGATTTTAGGGGTAGTTGGCCCATAACCAACAGCTAGTGGTGGAGTGCAAATGCTGCCATCTGTCCCATGCCTTCTACCAGCTTCCATTCCTCCTAGTGGGTCAGTGAACACTCTTGTAACAGCTTTCTTGAGTGTTTGTCTCCTTTTTTGATTTATTAAATAATAATAATAAGTCATTACAGTTATATTTAACCAGATTTGGTCATAATTACAAAACTTTGTAATTATAATTTAACATAGAGCATTTTGCAAAATAAAATAATTATTCTCAAAATTTGGGTAGGTGACAAGCCTGCAGAGTTGAGTCTATTAATATAGGCCTCCTTTCGATTGCCCCAACACCACCAATGCCCAAAACTATAGCAGTTACCAATAGGAGTCTGATTAATAAAGCCACTTAGGCTTTTTAATGTGAGCAAGTGAATTGTATCCAATCTCAGCTAAATACTCCAGAATATATGAAGGAAGTTGATAGTTTTCACCCAACCCAAGTATAGGATGAATACCTATCATAACATCTCTGTCATTTCCCACTTTCCAAGTGAGATTTTTTTTTTCATTGGAACATGTCATGGGAAAACCCTCGGGTACTTCCCCTCATTTTAAGTATGGTACCCAAGGTAAACCATCGGCCCTGATTACGGGGCCTAACCCAGTGGGGACATCAAGTGAGGCCCTTATATAGCAATGTATAGCCACCCGAGGATTTGACCCCAAGACCTTCTGCTCACAACTTACAGCACTCAACCACTTGAGCTAGCCCACCAGGCTTACTTGCCAGGTGAGATATTTCCCAATCCATTGATAAATTTTAAGAAAACTTGCCCAAACAGGAGAAGAATTCCTTGTATTTTTCGTTGGGTTTCTTCTCCAATAAATCACATTCATTTTTATATACTTACAATGTAAAACAATGGCCCAAAGGCTATTACCAAAAAGTCCTCGCCATAAACTCTTCAGTCTTAATGCAATACTGAACCAAGTTAAGTTCTTTATGCCCCATCCACCCCACTCTTTTGGCATTGAAAGTCTTTCCCAGCTTTCCATAACTAAGTTGCCACGCTCAATCCCACCAGACCAAAGAAAGTTGAAAATGAACTTTCTTAATGAATTGATACTAGACAGAGGAACCTGGGATAAAGAGAACCAATATGCCGAGATGTTGATTAAGACAGCTTTGATAAGAGGTAGCCTTCCACCAATTGAAAGCAACATGTAAGTCCATTTTTTTATTCTTCTTTCAAATTTCTCCACCAACCATAACCAATCTTGTGCTCTGTAACCATTAGGTTTAAGAAAATATCCTAAGTACTTGAATCCTTCCTCTAAATTGCACACCTTATAAGGTAGAAAGGATTTAATTCTCAACAAAGTGTCTGCTTCCAACATTGTTGATAGAAGCAAGACTTCTGCAAACTAACTTTCATCCCTGATGCATTACAAAAAATATTGATAATCTCCATATAACATTTCCATTCTTCCATAGAGTCATTACCAAAAAGCAATACATATCAACAAATAATAGGTGTGTAATAAAAACTACAACATAAATTTTTGCACCTTTTAATTTACCTTTTGATTTTGCATTCAAAATAAATATACTTAGTCCTTCGATGATGAGCATAAATAAAGTTAGAAACCGTGATTTTTCTTTCATTTTAGTTTTTTGGTATTATATTATATTACACATCTCACCCATCCTTCTTTCACCAGGGACAAAAATATTATATTTCTATTAGAAATATAAAAAACACTTCAGAAAGTACATAGCCACCTTCCACCCCTACAACCAAGACTTCCAACAAAAAAAACTATCCACCATTCCAGCCCAACAATAACTCAAAACAGGGGAACAAAAACATAATCCCCCAAATAACAATGTCCAAAAAAGATAGTTGCCTGAGGATCTCAAGACATACAAAGACAATAACAAGGCACCTCCACAACCAATAGCATATCAAAATATAACAAAACAATCTTCAATTCCAGCTTGATCATCGTCAAACTCTTGGAAGCAAATCTTTCCTTCTTCAATCTCCAAAGCCTCTTTAAAGAGAGCATCGACTTCCGAATTATATTCTCTCTAAATGTGATCTGCTTCGACACAATAGAATCCATGCTATAAACTTTTGATCTTCTGCTACCAACATTCCAATGCCGCCACCTTTAAATTACATCTATTAGAAAACCAATCCACAATTACCTTCGAGTCTCCCAAAATATTCAGACGAGCCAGCTGTTTACAATGAGCAAAGAACAATAAACACCAAAGAGCAAGCAACTCACTGCGGGTATCAGATCCTGAACCACAATTCATTCTGAGCCCGAAGGACACATAACTATTAACCATAAGAGTCCCTCCAGCACCACATTTCACCCCTCTATCATGTGAAGCACCATCAAATAATCTGACAGACGAATTACTATCAATTAAAGGAGGTCAAGGAATTCTACATTCCTCATTTGAATTCTATGAGTTGAAGTTTCCATAACCATACTGTATTTTGCTACACACCTTCACAGCCGACTTAGGAACACCTTAAAACAAAATAGGATTCCTATGCTTCCACAGTTCCCAACATACAAAACAAGGTAGTTCCTTCTAGGCAGAATTCTCCTTACTCCAATTTATGTCCACACATGCTGAGAAAATGGGTAATTTACCAAGAAATATTAAAATCCATCGTTATTTATGTCCACACATGCTGAGAAAATGGGAAATTTACCATCAAGTGGTTGAACGACTCCTCTTAATCACTACAAAGCACACAAATGATTGGGCCCAAACCTCCTCTCCTCGGGAGATTTTCCCATGTCATGATCTTATTTTCCATCATTAACTAGTTAAATAGTTTGATCTTTAATGGGATAGGCCACTTCCAAAGAGAAGAGTACCACCAATTTGCTTGTTCTTCAAATTTAAACCATAATTAATTGCCTCATAAGCATATTTTGCATCTTGATTTTCTTGACGGGTAAAAATTACTCTAAATTCATTTTAAGTACAAATTTACCAAACATTGAAAGGGTAAAATATTTGAAAGTGAAAACCTTTATGAGAGTATAGAAATAAGAGGAAAATTTTATACTTCCATAAATTGAATTCTTCTTCGCACTTAATTGTGATTAAAATTGATCTAAATCGATTTAATAATGTTGTATTATGTATTGACGTAGTTTTATTCATATGATGTGTGTGTGTGTGTGTGTTAGATACTTAATCCTTAGGGATTATGGTTTTTTGTACACAGTAGAATATCATATTATTTCAGTTACTTATGAAATATAAAAATAAAAAATAAAAAAATAAAATAAAAATAAAAATTAGGAACATACCTCTTGGATGTGAAAACCAAAGGTCATATTCTCTTGTATATATATGAGATCCACATTAGTACAATCTCATTCCACCTTGGAGTTACCCAAGGCATGTTAGTGATATCCGAGGACTTGTTATTTTTAACTCTGTGATAAGTTATGGTCTACATTTGGCCTCTGTTACCTTCACACTTGTACTATGAGGAGATACTGTTAATTTTTTAGCAAATATGATGAGCTTTGAACTGAAAACTTTAAGTGCTGAAATATTGAATACTTGAATCAATGAACCATTCAATCACATGAAACATTCAATCATAACACAAGATGTACACTAGGGGAAACCCTCAAAATAATGAGGATGAAAAACCACAACAAATCTTCAGAGTATAATTATGATAGATAGCAGAGAACGTCTTTTACAAAATAGCAGATTGCTTTCGGCACCCCAGGTGCTATATAAGAGAGAATGATAAAGAAGAGAGACTCATAATAATATCATGCACAAAGAAAAGCGCCTTGCCTTCAAGAGAGAATAGAATTCGCTTCACATTGTATTCATCAATCCTTTATAACATATTTATATATTCTTCTCATGCATATACTTCTATTTTTATCTTCTAACTTTAGGATGAACTTGCCCTCCATCTGGATGCATCAATCTTGCATGAAGGAGTGCGCCCCACTTCTCATGCAATGCATTAACTTACTGAAATGTCTCTTAGGATGAACTCGCCCCTTAACTGAAAGCTTGCCCACTTAGTTAGGTGGCTAACTTAAGTGTCGTCATGCAAGTGTCGCAACACATGTGTCGTCTTGCAATAACACTTAGTTAACTAGATCTTCTTTGTTATCACTTAGTTAACTCTCTTAATTGATTATTTCTTGTTAACATCATTGCAGTGATCAATTTGAGTTCTCCTTTAATTAACTGAGCCATACATGGTGGCTTTAACTGAATATTAACAATTCGAGTTCACTTTGTCATCTCATTGGCAATTCGAATTCTCTTGTTCTCTATGCATTTATCTTTATCTCTTATCTTTATTGCATGGTCAATATGTGTTAACTTTAATTATATATCATATCATATTATACTTAGAAGATTTTCCAGATGTTGTGATCATATTATATTACTCTCAGACCAAATGATCATATGCTAAAGTAATTCACTCTTGAGGTGGCCAGTCTCTAAAGGAGACTTAATAGCAATAGGTGACCATGGTTAGTAATACATCACACAACATTAATGCTTCAACATGCAAAGCATCTACCTCTATAACTGGAGGTCCACCCCATGGGTACCTACTATGATTGGAGGTCCACGTGAGAATCTGACTTAACACACAAGTCTTGAGCCTTGTCCAACAGGACTTTACAACATCATCACTTGTATACATCAAAGCATTCACTTTTTACAACTAAAGGCTTAGTCATTCTTGAGTCCAACTCAAGAATCTACTCCAAGTTCCTGAGTCAACTCAGGCTCCCTACCTCAACACATGAGGCCCAATCCTAACTGCATAAGATTGGCTTGGAGAATGACTCGTGATGATGTACATTTGACACTCCCTCTCAGCAAGGGAGGCATTCTCTGCCATACCAAGCTTGTATCGGAAGTACCTAAACTTCGTCACTGATAGAGGGTTTGTTAAGACATTTGCAATCTACTCATCATTAGCAATGTACTGAAGTTGCATTGTACCTTTATGGACCATGTCTCTAATGAAGTCATACTTCATTTCAATGTGCTTAGACTTATCATGAAACACAAGATTTTCAGAAAGCTTGATGCAACTTTGATTGTCACACCGAATGATTATAGACTCAAGCTTCTCACCAAACAACCCAACAAGTAGCTTCCTAAGCCACATTGCTTCTCGGCAGGCAGTACTAGTAGTAATATACTCCGCTTTTGTAGTACTTTGGGATATAGAGCCCTGCTTCCTATTGGACCAAGAGATCATAGCAGAACCCAAGCTTAAACAATAGCTGGATGTACTCTTTCGGTCCATGATGCAAGGCGCCTTACACAAAAGGTTCTTACTTAACAATACACACAACACACGCGTTCACATAGACAAGATGTAAACAGGATGCCAGAAGTTGGCTTATATTACTTCTACCGAAATGGTTACAATACAAACTGCAAGGAATGGAAAACTAACTATTGTTGGCCTTAGGCAATTTACAATACAGAAGTAACTGTGTGCTATCTCAGTGTGTCGACCGTCACCCTCTCCTGGTTCACTGCGGAACTCTGAGCTATGGCTCGATCTTCTCTGCACTCTGTAGATGTGTGACTTTCCTCTCCAATCTACAAAACTTCACTTGAGCTTTGCTCGCTCTGCTTGACTCTACCAAGTGATCCAACTGATCTCAACTCCCTGGCCTTCTACTTTGTTGTTGTTGTTCCCGAGATCACTCCGACCCTCGAGACACGCTTCCTCTATCTGTCAACCTCCTCAGATCCTGCAGACCTGCAACTGTCAGCGCCCCTGTCATGTTGCACAATCTCTGCCTATGTTGACATCTGTCACAATCCCAACTACTTGAAATAATTGTTAATAACTTCCTTAGGAACCCTGAACTGTTGCCAGGTACTCTGCTTGACTTCTGCGCGTCCTCCTGACACTGCTACAGTAGTCGATCTTTTCATTGCCTCGACCATACTGTATTCCATCAGCCTTTGACATACCTGTCGGCTTCCCTTCACACTCTTCAGGCTTCGCCAGTCTGCCCCTTCCTCCTTGCTTGGCTCATGCCCAAACATGTATGTGTCGTGGTTCGACAACATGTCAACCCTCAACGTCTCAGCTACTACTTTGTCGTCTGTCGACCTTTGACATGTCGACTCTCGACCTGCTTCTCCTGTCGTCATACCTCGACAACTTCTACTCGACTTATTGACTTCAACAACCAATCTGCTCTCCCGCACCAGTGGTCGTTGGCACTCCCTCTGGTCAGCCTTCTCCATGTCGATCACTTTCGACTGCTCTGCCTAGGCCCCGATGCTCCTGCATCAGACTCCCCAGTTCAAAAGGAATCCGACTGCTCCGCTAGTCTCCTGAACTCTTCTTCAAAAATCCATGTTGCCTCCTACAACTCATCATCTTTCCATCGCACCAAGTATTCCTTCTTTCGCGAACTGCGCGTACGCCCGACTTCGCGTTCCTCTATTACTTCTGCGATTTCCTCCTTCTGTTGATCTGGAATCTGCACTGACCAGTCGATCTTCGACACCTCTACACTTCCACTGCTTGAACCTTTTTCAAACTTGTACATATCTGAGACATTGAATGTTGGCAAAATGCTCAAGTCATTCGGCAGCTCCAACACATAAGTGTTGTCCGAAATTTTCTTCAGAATCTTACATGGTCCAATCTTCTTCAGCTTCAACTTGTTATATGTTCCTGTCAAAAATCCCTCCTTCTGCAAATGTGCATAGACTAAGTCTCCCTCACTGAACGACTGTAGCCTTTTCTTTCTGTTGGCTCTCAACTTGTACGCCGCGTTACTCTTTTCTATGCGCTTTCGCACATCTTCATGCACTTCTTTCATATGCTCTGCGAATGATTCTGCATCCGCTCTTTTCCTGATTTCTGTCGGTAAATCGACCAAATCCACCACTCCATGTGGGATTCTTCTCTGAACAATCTGGAATGGACTCAACCCTGTCGACCGATTCACATAATTGTTGTATGCAAACTCTGCTTGCGCCAACACGTTCTCCCACTGCTTGGGTTTGTTGGTCGTCAAACACCTTAGAAGGTTTCCCAAACTTCTATTCACTACCTCGGTCTGTATGTCTGTCTGCGGATGATATGCCAAGCTAAACTGCAACCTCGTGTCCAGTTTCTTCCATAGGGTTGTCCAGAAATGTCCCATAAACTTGGTATCTCTGTTTGATGTGATACTCTTCGACAACCCATGCAATCTAACTACTTCCTTAAAGAATAGTACAACAATGCCTGTGGCGTCACTTGTCTTCCGACACGGAATAAAGTGTGCCATTTTCGAAAATCTGTCGACTACAACAAAGATTGAGTCGCTTCCTTGCCGCGTCTTCGACAATCCTAGCACAAAATCCATGCTCAGGTGCTCCCATGGGGTATCCGGTACAGGTAATGGCGTATACAACCCCGTATCTTGACTTCTTCCTTTTGCCAACTGGAAAACTCTACATTGTCGTACCCACTTCCCGACATATGTCTTCATTCCTGGTCAATAATACCTTTCTTCAACCAATGCCCTGGTCTTGTCGATGCCAAAATGACCTGCTAATCCACCGCTATGCAACTCTCGGATTAGGTTCTCCCTTACGGATCCTATGGGAATAAACAACTACTGTACCTTGAATAGGTATCCATGTTGGATAAAATAATCCAAGTATGGAGTCTTGTCGACACTCCACGGTTCACGACAAGCCTCCCATGCTTTCGCAAAATCCTCGTTGGTCACATACTCTGCCTTCACCGACTCTAGACCTGTTGCCTGAACTATCGTCATGTTCAACAATGCAACTCTTCGACTCAACGTGTCAGCAACCTTGTTCGACTTGCCTGACTCATGTCGCAACATGAAAGTATATGCTTGCAAGAATTCGACCCATTTCATGTGCCGCTAATTCAACTTCGACTGGGTATTCAAATACCTCAATGCTTGGTGATCGATGTATAACACACATTCTTTGGGAAACAAATAATGCCTCCACTTCTTCAATGCTTGGACAATAACATAGAATTCTTGGTCATAGACCGAATATTTCCGCTTCACATCATCCAACTTCTCACTGAAGAATGCAATTGGTCGGCCCTCCTGGCTCAACACTGCTCCAATTGCCATTCCACTTGCGTCGCAATCGACCTGGAAAACTTTGTTGAAATCTGGGAGCGCTAACACTGGGATCTCAATGACCTCTTCCTTCAACTTGTCGAAAGCTCGCTGGGATGCTTCTGTCCACTTGAAGTCCCCTTTTCTCATGCACTCTGTCAAAGGTGCACAAATCCGACTGAATCCCCGAATGAACTTCCTGTAGAAACTGACAAGTCCATGGAAACTCCTTACTCCAGTCGTACTTATCGGTTCTGGCCAATCCAATATTGCCTTCACCTTTTCTGGGTCCATCACCAACACTTTACCCGAGATTACAAATCCCAAGTACACCGGTTCTTCCTTCATGAAGAAACACTATTGCAGGTTTACCATCAGCTTCTCTTCCTGCAACTTCTACAATACTTGTCGAATGTGCCCCAAGTGCTCTGTCTTGGTTCGACTAAATATCAAGATGTCGTCTAGGTACACTATGACGAACTTACCCAAGAATGGTTTCCGTACTTCATTCATTAATCGCATGAATGTACTGGGTGCATTAGTCAATCCAAATGGCATGACTAACCACTCATACAACCTTTCTTTCGTCCCGAATGCTGTCTTCCATTCATCTCCTTCTCTAACCCGAATCTGGTGATAACCGCTCTTCAGGTCTATCTTCGTGAAGTACTTCACTCCACTCAAGCAATCCATTAAGTCGTCCATCCTCAGGAATGGAAACCGGTACTTGATCGTGATCTTGTTGAGAGCTCTGGAGTCTGTACACATCTTCCATTCTCCACCTTTCTTCGACGCTAATACTGCTGGTACCGCGCACGGGCTCAGGCTTTCTCTGATCAATCCCTTGTTGAACAACTCCTGGACCTGTCGATTGAGTTCCTGACCTTTTGTCGGACTCATCCTATGCGGTGCTTTGTTTGGAAGACTCGACCCTGGAATTAAGTCGATCTGATGGGATATGCTTCTTGTCGGTGGCAATCCCGTCGGTGTCTCGTCGACTACTATGCTCCGAAACTCGTCAAGCATATTTCTGACTTCGACCGGAATCTTCTCCATTGTCGACCTGTTGACACATGGTCCTTTCGGAATGATAGCAAAACACCCTGACTGCTTTTCCTCCTCCGCGAGGAATTCTTTCGCCAAACACATCAGCACTCGCTTCTCCCAAAAGTTGCTCTCGCCCTGTTTACCATTGGCTGGCTCCTTCGGCTTTGGCTTAAGAGTCCTTTGCACGCCATTTTTCCACACTGTGTCTGTGTTGGATCGACCATCATAGATCATCTTCTGATCATATTTCCATGGTCTCCCTAACAACATATGGCACACGTCCATTGGGATTACGTCACACACTACACTGTCTTCAAATCCCTCGACCCTGAAGTTAATCAGACACTGTCTGGTCACCTTCACATGATGTCCTTTCTGCAACCATGAGATCTTGTATGGGTGTGGATGTTCCCGACACTTCAACCCTATCCTGTCGATGACCTTAGTCGACACAAGATTCTCAGTGCTTCCACCATCAACTATGGTCTTGCAACGCCATTCGCCGACTCGCACTTTGGTTCAAAAGATGGCCTTTCGTTGTGCCGGCTCTTGCTCATCGCGTCGGTCTTCCTGAAACAATGTTCTCCTGACCGTCAGGTTTCGATTTTTCTTCTTCTCGTCCTCATTACTGTCGGATGTTGATTCTGTCCTCTCGTCGACTTGTTCATCTCTTCGATGTCTGGGCTTTGACTCCTTTGCAACATGCAGGCTCTCTGGGCATTCATATGCCTTGTGTCCTACTCCACGACGCTTGTAACATATTATGGCCGGTGTGTCAGCTCCTTTTCTATTGGATTGACCACTTCGACCATACGCACCTCGACCACGGGTTTCTCGACCATCATGTCAGTTTTCTTGCGCTTTCTCCCTTGTCGATGTATCTTCCGCTCGTCGGTTGTCTTCAACGGCTTCTCTCCTGTAACTGCTAATTTGTCCTTTCGCGAAAACAATCTTCGCACCCCAACCAGTCATCCTACCCCTGGTCGCTGCATATTTCCTCGACACTTTCTCTTTTGACTTCAGAGCTAACTGGTAGGCTTCACCGACCGCTCTAAATCTTGACATGCTCAACTCATCCTGAATGGCATATTGCAAGCCGTTGACATATCTTGCGACAGCTTCTTCACCTTCGTCGGTCCGTCCCGACCTTATCGACAATCTATAGAACTCTTCCGTGTATTCCTTCACGGTCATCTCTTTTTTTCGAAAGTTTTGCAACTTTCGGAACAAGGAAATCACATAGTCATTTGGCAAGAACTTTCCCTTCAGCTTGGCGACCATCCTTTCCCAAGACTTGATTTTCTCCTTGCCCTTCTTGACTCTGTCAGCCTGCACATTGTCCCACCACAATGAGGCATGACCCTTCAACCTCAGACATGCAGTCTTAACCCGTTTAGGATCCTCGATCTGCTCTATGTCGAAGTATTTCTCCATTTCTCTGAACCAGTCGATCAAGCCTTTCGGATCCAGACTTCCTGAGTAGGTACGTACATCTATCTTTGTCCGACCTCTCATATCCGTCAAAAGTTTGATCAGTTTGACTTCTGGTTCTTCTCCTGTTGCTTCTCGTGCTTCCACTTCTTCGACCTCCTCGTCGTTGTGGTCTAACGCATCAGGAATACAACCATGCCTTTGGCTTTCTTTGATCGATGCGACTTCATTTGTCAAATTTTTCATTGTTCGGACGCACTCGTCGGACATCTCATGATCAACTGTGACTGCTGTGCCACACGCTCTTCATCCAACTCCTTGGACATTAACTCCTCTGTGAGCCATTTTCAGCCTCGGTTGAAACTCCCACCTGTCCAATCGCAACTGGACTTCAACAAGTCGTGCACAACTCTACCCAACCGCAGCGGGATCTGTAAACACACTCGCAGTCTCTCTTATCCACAGGATACTGCTTCAACTCGACCGGATTCACTTCTGGGCTCTGATACCACTTGACGCAAGGTGCCTTACACAAAAAGGTTCTTTCTTTACAATTACACACAACACACGCAATCACATAGACAAGATGTAAACAGGATGCCAGAAGCTGGCTTATATTACTTCTACTGAAACAGTTACAATGCAAACTGCAAGGAATGGACAACTAACTATTGTCGGCCTTAGCCAATTTACAATACATAAGTAACTGTGTGCTATCTCAGTGTGTCGTCCGTCACCCTCTCCTGGTTCACTATGGAACTCTGAGCTATGGCTCGATCTTCTTTGTGCTCTGTAGATGTGTGACTTTCCTCTCCAATCTACAAAAATTCTCTTGAGCTCTGCTCGCTCTACTTGAATCTGCCAAGTGATCCAACTGATCTCAACTCCCTAGCCTTCTACTCTGCTGTTGTTGTTCCCGAGATCACTCTGACCCCTGAGACACGCTGCCTTTGTCTATCGACCTCCTCAAATCCTTCAGACCTACAACTGTCAGCGCCCCTGTCATGTTGCACAATCTTTGCCTGTGTTGACATCTGTCACGATCCCAACTACCTGAAATAACTGCTAATAACTTCCTTAGAAACCCCGAACTGTTGCCGGGTACTCTGCTTGACTTCTGCGCGTCCTCCTGACACTGCTACAGTAGTCGGTCTTTTCATTGCCTCGACCATACTGTATTCCATCAACCTTCGACATACCTGTCGGCTTCCCTTCACACTGTTCAGGCTTCTCCAGTCCGCCTCTTCCTCCAGCTAGCTTGGCTCATGCCCAAACTTGTCTGTGTCGCGGTTTGACAACATGTCGACCCTCAACGTCTCCGCTACTACTCTGTCGTTTGTCGACCTTTGACAAGTCGACTCTCGACCTGCTTCTCCTGTCGTCCTACCTCGATAACTTCTGCTCGACTTATTGACTTCAACAACCAATCTAATCTCCCACACTAGTGGTCACCGGCACTCCTTCTAGTCAGCCTTCTCCATATCGATCACCTTCGACTGCTCTACCTAAGCCTTGATGCTCCTGCATCAGTCCACAATGCTGCCACCCCAATCAGAGTCAATATAACCAAGTAACAACACCCCTCCACTAGAGGCATATCTAAGTCCAAAAGCAATCGTACCTTGAAGGTACCTAAGCACATGCTTAGCAGCAACCCAATGTATGTGTCTCAGATCAGACATAAACTGACTTAGAATACTCACAGCATAACATATATCTGGTCTCGACTGTATCAAGTACATCAATGAACCAATAAGTTGTCTATACAAAGTGGGGTCCACTAGATTTGATCTAGAATCTGACTCATGTAGCATCCTCAAATTGGAAAACATTGGAGTACTCATGGATTTGCAATCCATCATACCAAACCTGCGCAAGATATCAACGATGTACTTCCCTTGAGAAAGAAATATCTCATCTTTTCTTTGCCAAATCTCAAGGCCAAGAAAGTAGTGCATAAGACCTAAGTCTTTCATCTCAAACTCATAAGTGAGCTCCCTCTTGCACCAAGCAATCAGTTGTTCCTCTCTAGTAAGGAACAAATCATCAACATATAGAACCAATATCAATGGTTGGTTCTTCACTACTTTGAAGTACAAATTTAGATCATCGTTGCTCTTAGAGAATCCCAGTCTCTAAAGATAGCTGTCAATTCTCAAATACCAAGTTCTGGGAGCTTGCTTAATCCCATATAAGGCTTTCTTCAATTTGCACACATGGAAATCCTTCCCATGAACCACAAACCCCTTAGGTTGTTGAATATAAACCTCTTCCTCAACCTCACCATTGAGGAAGGATGTCTTCATATCGATTTGGTGAAGCTTCCATCATAGAACATATGCAAGTAAGATCACAACTTGAATAGTGGTGTACCTGGCCACAGGAGCAAATATCTCCTCATTGTCTATGCATTCTTTCTAAGAGAAACCTCGGGCAACAAATTTGGCTTTATACTTTTCAATATTGCCATCAGCAACATGCTTGATCTTGTAAAGCCATCTGGAAGTAATTATGGACTTCCCTTCAGGTTTAGGAACAACTTCCCAAACATCATTCTTCATAATAGACTTGTATTCCTCTACCATTACATCTTTCCATACTTGTTGCTTTGCAGCTTCTTCATAGGTGGAAGGCTTTGAATCACTGATGTGACTCATTTGTGCAACATACCCTAAATATCTGTAAGTTTTCTTTCGCTCTCTGGAAGAGCCTAATGGTGCTCCATGCCTCTTTGCATCTTGTAGTATATCTCGACACCATGCAGAACTCCTCTTGGCAGGAGGTTCATCAACCAGTTCTACCGGTTCATCAAGAGCTAGCGAATATGAGAAATCTACTGGATTCTCCCTCTGAACATCTGAATGGGGGAGAATCAATATCTGGGTCCTCCATCATAGGAGTCTCATGCTCCTCTGTGTCTGTATCATACTGAAGCTCTTTTGATCGCTTGAATGTTACCTCTTCATGGAAGGTCACATCTCAGCTAACCTCGATGTATCTTTCACCTAGAACATATATTCTATAGGCTTTGGATGATTCACTATAACCAACAAAGGCTCCCTTCTTTCCTGATGGGTCCATCTTTGTCCTATTTTCTTTCAGCACATGAATGTATACAGAAATCCCAAAGATCCTCAAGTGTGAAATATTTGTTTTTTCACCAGTGAACACTTCTTCAGGTGTCTTCTCATCCATAATGGCATGAAGACTTCTATTATGGATATATACTGTTGTACTGGTGGCCTCTGCTCATAATGAGGTAGACAGGTCTTGATCATGCATCATGGCTTTTGCAGCTTCACATATGGTTCTATTATTCCTTTCACAACCCCACTTTGTTGAGGGTTGTAGGGTACAAATATTTGTCTACAAATTCGTGCATCACTACTGAACTCATTAAATGCATGTGAATCAAATTCACCTCCATTGTCAAATCCCAAAGCACGAACGTGCTTTCTTCTCTAATTCTTAACTAGGGCTTTGAATTCCTGAAACTTGCTAAAGGTTTCGCTCTTAGCCTTTAGGAAATAAATCCATGACTTTCTAGTGAAGTCATCTATAAACAATACATAATATAAATATGCACTCAGGGAAGGGTATGACATGGGACCACATACATCAGAATGTATTAAATCTTAAATCCCTTTAGATCTAGTAGTACTTCTAGAGAAACTCTTTTTAACATTCTTCCCAAGTGCATAGCCCCTACATACACTATCATGCTCAAAATCAAATACAGGCATACCTTTCACCATTTGTTGTAATCCTGGTAGCGCTTTGTAGTGGAGGTGACCAAGCCTCCTATGCCATAGCTCGCATGGATTGATAATGTTGTAAACCATAGCTTGAATGTACTTCCCGGGTACCTTGTAGAGACCTCCCTCTCTAACTCCAATCACTGTTGCATATTTCAAGTCTTTGTTCTTCGACCATAATAGTGCTTGATTATCCATGAAGATAACTTGGAAGCCCTTATCTTCAAGAACCAAAACTAATAGGAGGTTCATCTTCAATCCTGGAACATAAAGAATGTCCCACACATGTAAAATATCTCATGAACTCAGCTGGAAGGAGGTGGATCCAACTCCTTGGATCGAATAGGTTGTGTTGTCTCCCAATTCTACTTTGCATGCAAAAAATTTCACCTTGAGATTGGTGATGGCGCTCTTATAACCAATCATATGTTTGGATGCTCCACTATCAACCAACCATGTGTCCTCACTTGTGATGACAGATCTGGAAAGTGCTGAGACTAGGTAATATTCCCTCCTTGTCTTCTTTTCTTCGGGTTCATTCTTCTAAGTAGTTTCATCTTCTATAGCGGTAGAAGCATGAAACCTTCCTTTTCCCTTTTTCTTTGCTTTGGAATCCCTTGCATAATGGCCCTTCTTGTCACAGTTGCAGCATCTAACCTTTGACTTGTCAAAGTTCTTGTTGTATACCTTCTTCTTCGAATGAGAAAACTTATTTTGAGAAAAGTTCTTCTTGCCTTTCTTCATCCTTGCCGTGAGGGCAAGGTTTTTTTCTTTGATGCACATTGACTTGCTATGGATTCACCCCCCCTTTTGGAGGCATTCATGCCACAACCTTTCAAAGTTAAGTTGTACCTCTCGGCCATTTACTGCAGCCAAGAATGTCTCCCATGAGGATGGGAGACCATCAATAATGGTTTGGAGAAGATCATCTTCATCTACCACTGCTGCAATACTAGCAAGTTGATCTCTTACCCGAGAGATCTCGGTGAAGAAGGAGGTCACTATCTCATCCTTCTCCATCTTTATGTTTCAAAGCTTATTCTTCAATTCCCTCTTTTGAAATGGGGCCTTCTTCTCATATAGCTTTGTCAATCTATCAAAACACTCCTTTGCGGTCTTCAACATAGTGATCACGGACATCAATTGTCCTTTACCGAATCATAGATGATTTGTTTGGCTTTAGTTTGGTTCTTCTTGAAGTTGATGTGCCCTGCATTAGATGTAGGCTCCTCGACCACAATGGATACATAGCCATCCAAGTCACGTTCCTCTAAGATGTTCGACACCCTTGCCTTCCAAGTGTTGAAATTTGAAGTGCCTTCAAGACGGTCTTCTGGTCGAATAGATATCGATGCCATGACTCTCAAGTATTGTGCTCAACTCCTCGGGATCTACGTAGGCTCAAGTTTGCTTGACATATTAGCTCCTTGACACCCTGAGCTCTGATACCATGTTAATTTTTTAGAAAATATGACGAGCTTTGAACTTCAAAACTTTAAGTGCTGAAATACATAATACTTAAATCAATGAACCATTCAATCACATGAAACATTCAACCATAACACAAGATGTACCCTGGGGAAAACCCTCAAAACAATGAGGATGAAAAACCTCAGCAAATCTTGAGAGTATAATTGAGAGTCCCACATCCTCCATATGTCTTCAAAACCATTTGCCACCTAGAATTTCTCTTGAATTTATTTGTTCAACCTATTTATTAAATATTTGAACCCTTCTAATGTCTAAACATCATTTATTAGCTTCCTTATTATAATTCCACATGTGCCCATCCAACCTAGGAAACTAGTAGGATTGATGGGATTGTCTTACTATGCAATTATTTGAATGGGGACATTACAGTCCTCCCCACCCAAGATTGCTTGCCCTCAAGCAATCTCAATTTACCATGCTGCAAACTTGTTCCTCCTCTATCAGGTGGCCTTCCATGAGGAATGTCTCCCAAAACTTTTCTATTTCGATGCTTCATGCTGTGGGAAGAAACTACCTGATTCAGATAGGTGTGCTGCCCTCTCACAACCCTTAGTACTCCTTTTGAATCTTGGAATTTCATTTCAGGAATTTGATAATTTACTGTATGCTCTCCTATTGAATATAACCATTGCACTCCCAAAACCACATTAGTATCATCAACATCAACCACATAAATGTTAGGATATTCCTATACTCCATCTTAGTCCTACCAGCATTTTCATTATTTTGCATTTCAGTCATGCATGCATTTTTGCATGCAGTCATGTAATTGCATGCAGGCATGCAATTGCATGCATCCCAGTCATCAGGTTGGTGTCTCCCAGCGCCTAGAGCTTAGTTTACTAGCCCCGGGAGCCTGTTTCTGCTAAAATCTAGCCCTCCTAGTCAGTAATGCACCCTCCTTTCACCTACCACATGAGAAAGGTTCCCTCCCTCACCTACCACCAGTTACAATTCAGTTAGTTGAGTGATTTGTGAATTTGTTCCTTGATTTGAGGACAAATTGACTAGTTTACTGACTAAGACACTCCGATGGACCTCCAGTGAGCCTAGATTGCCAGTTCTGGCTCCAATTAGCTCCTCTTGCGCCCTCCTTTGAGCCTACTTCACTACATTAGTGCACCATGCATGTGTTACACCTACTACATTCAGTTAGACTCAGTTTTCCACCTGGTTGACAGTCACTTGTGTATTGATGACACTCCATTGATGATGATTAGGACTCCTAGTGGTGTATTGTTGATACTCCACTGATGATGATGATGACTCCTAGTGTAGATAAGCCATGCCCATGCAGGCTAATTCAAATTTCCACCTTGGCATTCGAATCCTCTCCACCATTGTATTATTTATTGTTCATATTATGATTAATGAATTAGTGTGTGATGTTATTATGCTTCTATCTGAGTTCTACTGTATCATAATTCTGCTGCTCTTTTACACTGCATTGTCCACTCTTCTTCTATTTTCCTGCTTAATCTTAATCTTTCTTGTGAGGTATACATCAGCTCTTAGATATGCTGTGAGGATTTTCACAATAAGAACTATCAACAAAAGTATAGTTACCTATAGTGAGTTGCAGCTGTGGAATCCATGTTTTGCACTCCATTGTGTTGTGACCGGGAATGACAACTGTGAAGCTATCAAATGGTTCAATAGGTATCTTCCTCCTCTCCACCATGTCTGCATCAATGAAGTTATGTGTGGCTCCTCCATCTACCAAAACTGAAGTTCTTTGACCTAGTACCACACCCTTGCATGGAATAGTGTGATATCGAGGTACTGCTGAAAGTACTGCCATTCTTACTTTGGTGGTGATGGATGCTTCACCTCTAGTTTCCCTTCTTCTGCTGTAGTATATCCCTCTTCTTGGGCTGAAGTATGTCCTTCCTCCTCCATGCCCCCTTCATACCCATCATCACAAAATACTTCAATGAATTGGGCCTTTCCCTTAGCACATTTATGTCCTGGTGCCCACGGTCGGAAGCATGAGTAACACAATTTCTTCCTTCTGAGCTCTTCCCTGTTTCGTTCCTCTTTCTTATCCTTTCCATATTCATCTTCTTGCCATGGCTTCTTATCAGATGAATCTCTTTTCCAAGGTTTCTTTTCAATTCTGAAGTCAGGCTTGGGAGGAAATCTCATTCTAGGAAGCACATTTTGGAGATCCCTAGTCAAGCTCATTGCATCTTTTAATGTAGTTCGCTTGTGGGATTTGACCAAACCTTTTAAGGGTTCAGCCAAACCTTCAGTGAACAGAAATACCAACCTTCCCATAGATACATCAGCCACCTTGACTGATAATTTTTGAAAGTCCAACATATACTCAGTAGGGGTCCCAGTTTGCTTTAATTGAGCTAGTTCCTTGAAAGGCAATTCTGGATCTTTGTGTTCAAATCTCTCTAGTACCCTGTCAACAAATTCTCCATATGTGTTAAACTGATCATGACCCAAAATTTTCAGGCCATGAAACCACCATTCATTGGCATCTCCTTCCAAGTGCAAAATGGCCATTTTTAGTGCATCTACTTCCACCATAGGATTCAGCTGAAAATACACATCTAATTTTTGCACCCAAGTGTTAGCAGAATTTTGAGAGGAACCATCAAAAGTAGGGAGTGACATTTTACCAATAGCACAATTTAATTCTTTGTTTTGGAATAGAGCCCTATTGTCCTCCTTCTTTTTTAGTTTTTGTGCAGCATCAAGGTATGTCCCAAATGGTAGACTTCTCTTACACTCTTCACTCAAATCATTCCATTAATTTGCTATTGTCCTAAGATCCACTTGAATGTCAGGCTCTTCTTTGGGTATAAGAAATTTAGGTGCAGTAGGCCTTGGTATGCTTTGAAAATCATTTGGTCTATTGTGGGGTCCTGTGCTTGAGAAAATGTGCTCACCCATTATCCTCTTTTCTTCTGAGTGTGAACTACTGATGTTCCCCATTACCCCTTTGCTTCCAAATTGGCTAGCCACTAATTCGAATCCTTTCATAATTTGATGGGACACATTCTTGGTTATGTCATCAAAGAGAGGTTTCATGAGCTTAATACATTCCTCCCCTTCAGTATAGGGTCCCGTCCCCTTGTTAGTCATAGTTTCAACAAGATCCTCTTCTTCTTCTACTACCTCTTCTTCAACAAAAACCTCTTCAACTACTGGTTCAAAGGGTGGTGGTCTATTCTTTTGAATTCTGGTTAAGACCATCAGGTGCCAAGATTATGGTCTGATACCACTTGTAATGTCCCTTTTTAATTTTTTTTATAAAAATGCCCAATTTTTCACTTTTTCCCCAATTTCAACCTTTGACTAGTTTTGATGCCTAGGTCCCAAATTTGCCCCAAATGATCCCAAATATTCTGAGAAGGTATGTGAATGATATTAGAACTTGAATATGATGTTCAGGGATGATATATGGCCACCAAAAGACTTCTGCAAACTCTCTTAATATTATGGACCAAGTATGTAATTTTACTAGCAATTTGGGGTTCAAATCCCCCTAGGGTAAGTACTGAAAATGGCTTCCCAAATGCCTCCAAACCCACTCAAATTTATGAACAGAGGTAGGGGATGTATCAAGGATGTTATTAAAGTCCCAAATGCACCATTAATTAGTTATTAAGTAAGTTCCAACCGTCTCCCAAACAACAGCAAAAACCACTAATTCGACCCTTGGGGAAATGGCACCAAATCTTCTCCAAATGCAAATAAACTAAGTATAATGACTTCAAATGCTCAAGTGATGAATATGAAACTTGTAATACACATCAATGGCAGTCCATTCATCACAAATATATCAGATAAACATTCTTTTATTCGAAATAATCAGCATTATAATGGCATACATCAATGTATTGGGGAAATGGTCATTGTTTGCTCATTAATCATCCTTTTTACATACAACCACTTGGTATTTCGACCTGATACTTTCTGAAGATGAAGAACAGTGTATATAAAGCTTATTACAATCATAAATACATCATTAGAAGCTCTCCCAAGAAGTACAAGAGCTCACCCAAAGCGCAATCCCTCAAGGAGCATGAATATGCCTTCAAAACTGGAAATGGTTGAGAGATGGTGCTGGACTAAACAAAACCATGAGCTTCCCTATAGATGATACCTGCAAATAAAAATTCCATTAAAGATACATGAAAGACCTGAGTGGCCTCTCCAAACACCAACTTGGATGGGAATATTTCACCCTCAAAATTGGCTAAGGCAAGAAACTAGTCATCCACTAGCTCTCTCTTCACAAATGCAATTTTTCTGAAATGATCAAAAGCTGTTCTCTTGGTTTATCCCTGTATTTTATAAACATCCTTGGCCTTCTAAGGTTCCCAATCCATCCATAGACTCAATCCAATTCGAATTAGGGTAAGGGCTCAAGGTTTGCCATGTGTCCCACCTTTCCTAACCTTCCACCTTCCACCAATTCGAGTGGGGGTCTCTTTGGCTTCTCCAACTCCCATGAGCGCCCTCTTGGAGCCTATTTTTGGGGATGACATGTCATAATGGTCATATTTAGAGGTCAGATCTGCAATTTGTCATAGATGTCATAGATGCTCCATCATTGTTGTCATAGGGGCTAGGGAATCTAGCCCAAGTGTCCACAAGCTTCCAATTTGACTCTTCCTCTTCCATGGAGGTTACCAATCCATCCCAATTCGACCTAAGATGCTCAATGCCATGTGTATGACTTACCGACTCACCCAAGAGTGTTCACCTTCTCATGAATTCGAATTGGAAAGAGAGAGATGCCATGTGTCCTTGAAAAATCAAGCTAGTGTGGGTCCCACATCCTCCATATGTATTCAAAACCACTTGCCACCTAGAATTTCTTTGTTCAACCTATTTATTAAATATTTGAACCCTTCTAATGTCTAAACATCATTTATTAGCTTCCTTATTACAATTTCACATGTGCCCATCCAACCTAAGAAACTAGTAGGATTGATGGGATTGTCTTACTATGCAATTATTTGAATGAGGACATTACAATCACCCTCTTTAAAAAACTGTAAAAAGAAAAATATATATTCCCCACTTTTTGGCCCAAAAGGGGCTCTGATACCAAATGTAGTGTTCCTTAACTCAAAAATTTAATCAGAAACAAGATAAACCCTTAAACTTTAAAGATAAACACAAATACATCCACAAGAAAATGAACACAATAATATAAAGAAGAACCATTGAGGTAGGATAACACCACTAGCTAATCCACAGGGAAGAAATCATTCCACAAGTTATTCTTACTACAACTATTACATACAATATACCTCACAAGACACAAGAAATTACATCCAAGGAATCATTAAAGAGACATTCAATAAGGAGTTTCTAGCACTTAAAAGCATTTATAATTTTTTCTATCTTCATCATCATCATCATATATATATATATATAACTTAAACTCTACTGTTTATATATTTTAAAGCAAATTAAAATCTAAAACGTTAAAAATTCTAAATTTAAGAAAGAAAAGAAAAAAAATAAACATTATTTTTCATATATTTGAAAAAAACTATAAAAAATGATTTTTTATATTTTTTTTAAAACTAAAGAATATATATTTTCCTTCTAAAAAATAATAAACAAAATAACTTGAAAAAACATAATTATTTATTTATTTTTAAATAAAAAATTTGATTTTGTTTTGAAAAAATAATAATAATAAAATATCATGGTGTAGAGCTAGGCATTGTCCTAGGTCCTGCTCCTCCCTCCCCTCCTTTTAAAAATTCATTAAAAAACTTGATATTTTATATTTTATAAATTTTACAAAAGATTAATTTTTATTTTAATGTAATTTTTTTGTTTTATTTTTTTATAAATTTAGTGATGATGACGATAGTTAATGTTCACTAGATCAATTTTATCAAATGTGTGTGTCATTGAAACCAACTTTGATATATTGGGTCTTGAGAAAGGTAAGCAATTACTTAGTTTATTTTAAAATTTTATTTATGTGCTCGAAAAACTTTGAGAGAAACATCCTTAAATCACCATAGTTTTTATAAGGCAAAAGGTTAGGAAGGTTAGTATTATAACAAATATTTTGAAATTGTGATTTGATGTGAGTGTACACATGCCAATATACAAGAAAGTGCTTTTCATCTTTAACTCTTTTAGTGTCACAAATATGACAAATTTTTTCACCCACGAAGTTCTAGGAATTATCTAATGCCTTGTGTCACTATGGAGATCATGAGAGTTGGTTCTTATTTAGAAATATTGATTTTCTCTTTTATGCTAGTTAAAATAATAAGATACTTTTGATCTTGTAGAGTAGGGTTGATCACCTCCTTATAATATCATAATTTTCTCTTATCCTCCAGTTCTTTATCATTCTACAATTTCTCCTTAAATTTAGATGTGAAAATATTTTTAATATTCTCATTATTATGCAAAGTGACATCTTCCTTGATTCCCCAATAATTTAGCCAAGACTTTGCATCTTTATGCAACCTTGCTTGAGTTGTAGGTGGTTTTGACTTGAGTTTGAAACAATCTTAGGATGCTTCTCATCTTCCTTGTTGTTTATCTGTGCATTATGTACTTGGTCATAAGCATGCTCTCAATGGGGGAGAGACTCACTTATATGAGGAGGATATGATATGGTGTATTTTCTTTAATTTTGAGATTATAAGTTCTAAAACGATGTATTTGTTTTATCTTTCTTTAGGATTCTCTAGAGATGTTGCAACCCCAATCTTCACAACCATATAAGGTAATAGGAGTGACAAAATTCTCAAAGAGGAGTTTCTTATCATCTCAAAGCCAACATCCGTTGATTTAGAATTTGGGGCCTTGTACCAATGTTGCCTACTTGCATTAAACATTGAGTAGTAGTATGCCAATGATTTTTATTTTAGGTATGGGTTTATGCAACCTCATTCTCAATGTTTATACTTCCAACAAACTTGAAATCTCCACATTTAGTTCAGCTGAATACTTATGTATTCTAGAGGGTTGTTAAGCCTGTTTTAAAAGACCAACATGCCTTTCTAATTCCTCATCAATTGTTTAGGATCTAATACGATAAGTTGACACGTTTCATTGGATTTTGGTCTCACCATAGATTTAAATTATTATGCATGCCAAAATAAGTGTTCATGCACATTATTCCAACATATGATAGAAACATACTTATTGACTAAACAAGATTTGTGACCTCAAAACATGAATTATAGCCCTAAAAACTCATATTTGTGTGTCAAAAACACCATATCAACCCTTGAATTGAAAAGTAGTGCTACTTGTAGCACCTTTTTTTTTTCTAGGGTTAAAAGTACAATATTTTGCAACCATGACTTTAAAAATTTATGATATTTCTAACAAAACCTTAAAATCAACCCTTGAATCAAAAAGTGGTGCTACAAGTAGCGCCCTTTTTTGGGGTTTAAAATTACAACTTGTTTGAAACCATGGTGTTAACAATTGGTACCACTTTAGGCAAAATCCACTTAATCAAAAGTGGTGCTACCGGTTGCATATTTTGTTTCAAGGTTAAAATTACAACTTGTTTAAAACCATGGCCTTAACAATTGACATCGTTGCAATCAAAATTTTAAAATCAACCCCCGAATAAAAAACTGGGTCTAGCAGTAGCACCATTTTTTTCGAGCATAAAATTGCAACATTTTTTAAACTATGTCCTACTAAAAAAGGAGTGTCATTTCAAACAAAACCATAAAATCAACGTTAAAATGTTCACTCCTTTAGGGTTAATTTACCGTTCCAAGCACCAAAAATCGATAATAACATGATGATATCATGCTATAATTTAAATATTCAACATTACTTAAAAAAATTATTTACTTATTGATAAAACAAAATATAAATTGTATGGAATTAAAAATATTTTTTTCATAAAAATATTATTGCATTATTCATATTCAAATTAAATAAGCTAATAAATATTATTATATTATCTATAATAAAATGATATGAGCTTAAAAAAAACATAAAAACTATTCATAACTTAATGCAAGATTATGTGTAAGTTCAAACATTTATAACATCATATATATATATATATATATATAATTATTAACTCTTATATAAAATTATTATTAAATCTTTTTTTGGTAAGGTTCGAAATGCTTCTATTAAAAAAGATAATTGTACAGAGCTAAGTCGCCCATGGATTGAAATTCAATGATATGTAAGACCTCATGAAAAACAAGGAGGGTTTGCAATTTGTCCCAGAAACCAAGAAAACCAAAGAGAGTTTGAAGCATAACATAGACTTCGAGCTAACCAGAACAAGAAAACCAAAGTACTCCCTAAATAAGAGTTTGCAACTGATCCCCCCACAGGCCGGGGGTTATGGCCCAATTGCACAAAAAGTTGATAACTAAAATACCTCTAAGACCATTCTGAGAACATGACATATTAGATGACAATTAAAAATGGGGAGTCGAGGATGGGCCAGTACCTGGAGTATCAATTTTCTGCACATCCTCTGTTGAAGTTGGACAAGCCTGAACATGAGCTATGTGGTGGCAGTAGAACCTTGAGGAGGCCAGGTAAATGTTTTTCCTGTAAGATCTTGAGCAAGAGCCTCAAGCTTTGCATCCATCCTTTCCATCTCTTCCCGTTGGAACTGCGTCACGGCTAACAAGGTGGCTTCCACATTGGAGAGGCGGACTGCTAAGGGGAGCTCATCCTCCATATGCTTCATATGTCCCGCAAGACAATCGTCCATGGCCATGGACATTAAATCCTTGATGGTCCAAAACACTCCTAGAGTCTTCGTATGACGAGTATCCCTGGTGCGGGTAGACCCTTTGTCCTCCACAATCCCACCAAATTCAGCTTCAAGCTGATCCATCGAAGGTCGCCCGTGCTGCTTTTTCAACCTGTTTTCCAAATGCAAGGTTCGAGCTCGAGTCAAAGCCGAGACCTCATCCTCGAAGAACCCCTGAATCCGACTCATTTCCCTCAGGGCACGCGACATGTGAGTGCGACGCGACCTGTTGGTGATCTTCCGTGGAGTAATCTTCATCCTCACCATATTGGCTTTACTGATCGAAAGAGCCCAGAGAGAGAGGTTATGTAAGGACGGAGCAACCCTTTCAGCTTTTCAAATTTAAGTTGACTCCAGCCTTTCCAATGTCGCGGGATGCGGGCAAGTTGTGAGCCATTCTGGCGGTGGCCATTACATGAGATTGCCATTATACTTCGCACATGCAAAGATGCTTGTTTGCACACAAACCATCTAGTGCAGTTGCTTGGATGATTAACCCACGTACCCGCATTCATTCCCAAATTTAAGAACTGAAGTGGAGATAGGAAAGCATGCTCCACATGTTTGGCTGCATGGTGCAGCCCACTAGTTGCCATCAATGTTGTACACGAAGAGAGGAGGCCCCACCCTGCTCGCACCCTTCGTGGGGGGGGAATTATTATTAAATATTATCCATGGATTCAAACATTATATATATATATATATATAATTTTATTCATGAATTCAAAGACATTATCAAAATCTACATTATTTCCTAAGGAATTATATGTAAATTTAATTTTTTTTTTTTTTTTTTTTAAGGTTTACATTCATAGAGTTTCAAACAAGTGACTCTGCGTAAGGTTAACAATATACCCAATTATATTCTATTCTGCACCTCATGAGCTTTTAAATTATTTTATAATAATTATATATATATAATCGATGTCAAAGAAATTATCTTTTAAGGAATGATTATCTTCTAAAAATTTATTGGATACAAATGTAGATGACTCATATTCTTTTCTATAATTATTAGACGTACAAAAAAGTTTAATGAATATACATCTACATCTCAACTCAACAAACCTCATATCAAAATTATTTCTCATACCAACAACCTCTAGTCATTTGAAACATCCTCATTAGGTGAAACATATAACTTTTCATTCTTCTTACATATATTTTTTCATTCTTCTTAGTTTTCAAATTTTATTTTATTACATCTTGGGGATTATCAGTTAAAGACTTTGGAGTATTTTTTTTTAAATTGTGAAGAGTTTATTCGATCATATATTTTTTTAAGTACCAATATTATGTATTATGTCAATATGAATTGTAAACTTATATTGCCTTTGTGGGAGGATAAGTGATAGACCTATATTAATTGGGTCTGACAAGTTTATTACAAAGATTTTAGTGCACTTTGTGAGCGTATAGATTCTACCAAATGTTTTTTTTAATTATGCTATAAGGCGTTTCACAATTGGGAAGCGACTCCCGAAATTTGATGATTTATTACGCCTCAGTTGTTCCGTCAGTTTATTAACGATTTAGAGCAGTTGGTCCGTCAATAGCTACGATCCGAAATATGATCATTGCGTTGGATGCCCCAAACCCTCCTACACCCAGCCATCGTCCCAAACTAGGTCACATCTTATGTTTCACGTGATGTTGAATTCGAATTTGATTGATGTGTGATTCTTCTCGATGTGTTCAGGAAGTTTTGTTCATAATTAAGACCCAAGTAGTTTGATATAGAGCTCCTTCTTGGTACTATCAGAGCTCCTTCCGTGAGGGCATTGTACATCTCATCGCCCCTAATCTCTGTTGTAGAATTTATTCCCATGATGAGTGTGCAACATGCAGTGGATGTATCTAAGGCTAAACTAATGAAATCTCACCTTGTCTAATCAACACGCTCTGGAAGTTCTATCAAGGTTTGGGTGACAAGATTGCATATGTAAATTTCTTCTTTCCACTCCAACAACAAAGTACACTCTTACAACCAGCCACGACAATAGGGCTTGGAAGAAAATCCAAAGAGAGACTGTGAGATTTGTAACTGCTTTATGTACTAATCCACAGGTTCCTCATAAGATGGCCGAGATGAATCAATGGTGATTAATCGTTTAATTTCCTGAAGAATGAGAAATGCTTGAGTAGAGGAAATCGCTAAGGTGGCCACTAAGCATTTGAATTTCGAGGATTGAAAGTTTCCTTCCATCGTTTGCATACTGCACAAAACCTCACGGATTCGCCTTTTACAATGCGTCCCACTGACTATTACAGCACCCACGACTTCAACTAGTTTAGCTGTATTTAGGTCATAGACGACCATATATAAATGGCCCAGTAACATTTATGAGAATTGGACTTTATGGTCACTAAGTTGGAATTTAGGGTTTTTATCTCCAATTATTTTCTAGAGTTGATAGAGGATTCGATCCGCAGACATGACACTGAAGTTTCTGAGCAAGAAAGGATGGCACACTGGGAGCCTTTGCAACATCAAGAACGTATGGAAAGCTGAACAACATCAACGTTTGGAGTTTCTATATGATTCTGGACTAGCCATGGGTAGAAGTAATTTTGACCACTTCTCGTTGGGTGATCCGTTGGAGCCGCAAAAGAATGAGGTGGAGAATGAACTGAGCGATGTAATTTTTGTTTCCTGGTTCTTATTTTATGTGCATGTGTTTGTGTTTTGTAAATGGATGATTAGGGTAGTTTTTGAGCTCTTTTTGATAGAATTGGCTATGGTATGAGTTTTCTTGGATGTTAGTTGCTTTGACTTTGATTATATTTTTCGTTTTTTTGAAATGTACTTCTATATTTCTATTAAAGAAACATTTATGTACAAATCATACTTGAAAAACCTCAAAGATATGCAACCACCTCGAGATAACAACATGGGTGAATAAAAAGTCCACCATTCTATAAAAAGCCTAAAGTGTGAAAGCCATAATACTGTAAAATTTCCATTTACCCAACAAGCTGTGAAGAGTCAAGTACACAAGAACCACTAACAATAGAGAGAACAGTCCTCAAATAGTTCGCATGTGTGCCCTCGAGAAAAAGGCAGGCACTCTTTGTCCATGGTGTCATGCAAAGACCTTGATCAACCAAAGAACTAGAACCTAAACATGGATGGATACAACCACAAAGCCGAACAGGAACATGTAACAGAAAATGTCACCATTGTCACAGCAAATGTGTGTTGATGGAACACACCCAAACACCCTAAGATCAAGAAGTGTTCCATCTGTGATACACAGTGAAGGTTTCATTTCATCGGAATGAAGAAGGGAATTTTATGAGCTAGTACCTTAGCATCCAACTGGGAGCACATAAACATGTTGAGATGTGAGGGACTCGGTCCCTCAACCCAAATATCAATCCATACTTGAACATGGCATTGGTCATTATCAAGTGAACTTATAACGCAATGGTAGGGTTGTTTCCTATTGTCTGGGGCAGGTTCCGGGTTCAATTCCTAGCCAGTGTTGAATCATTTTCCAACCACACATAATTTATTTGAGCCTCACAGCGTAATTTTCCACTTATCCTAAGTATTTTGGCTCAATCACGTGCTTATAGCATCAACAGATCACAATTTCAGTAAACTGGGCCTCCTCCTACATTCTAGGAGCCAACTGGGCCATCAACTGAGCCTCCTCCACCATTCAGGGGGTGATTTTCATGACTAATGCGCCCCACTCAGTCCAACTGACAGCATTTACTAGTTCATTCAGCCAACTGGAGACTAGAAGGCGCCCTACTACACTGGTTGACTTCATCTGGTGTTATTTTCACCTACTATTCAGTTAACTGTAGACAAAAAGGTGCCCTCCCCTATTTTTGGGCAATCAGTTGAGTTCTGAATCAGTTAGACTCAGTTAGACAGTTTCAGAGTTAGTTTGAGTCAGTCTTATGGTAGTTAAGTGGTTAACTGATGTGTTGAGTGGTGTTAACTGCCAAGTAAGCCACTCTCATACATTCAATTCGAATGACCACTCTGGAATTCGAATTGCTTGGCTTATTGTAGCCATTGTTACACATTGTAATTAATCTTTTGAGTTGATGATAATGCATGAACTACTGCAAATATTTTGCACAATGTTTTCACATTTATTTGCCGCATGCATCTCTAGTAATTGTTGTGCTTGCTTCATAGATCTGCTGTGCTTGAAGTTTACAGCCAGTCTCTCGCTTTCAGCCTATTTGGTGATTAGGTACACAACATTTTTACAGAGAATATTTGCAACACAGTGCACCTTCCATCTCATGCCAAGCTGTGTGAAGAAGAAATTGGCTGGTTACTGCCACCAGCCAACTCTTTTCCTTGACGCTAGGTACTTCTAATGCCCTTGCCCCTCAAAACCAAAGCTAATATATGCTCCAAAGGTGCTTAGGCTTGCCCCTTGGCCTCACTGCACCTTCCTCGCTTTTCCTTGCTTCTAGCATGCCTTTCCAGATGCAGGTGAAAGTTGAAACCCTACCAGGGTTTGCTTCTAGCATGCCTTTCCAGTTGTTGGTGAACTTGAAACCCTACCAGGGTTTGGGGCATGAGTTGTGTGGGAGAGAGGGAGACAGTTGCCTCTCCTCTTCACTTATCTTTATCTTCTTACAACCTGCCCATAGGAGGGAATTTTGTGTGTATAAGGTTTACTTTTTATTTTACATATTTTCATCCCTTGAAAATGAAAATTTACCTTGTTTTCTAAAAAAATTAAATTCTTTGAAACAATTGCTACATATTAGGAGACAATTGAAGCCTTCAATTGTCTCATGATGATGATCCTAGAGTAGGGATCGAAACGTTGAGTTTCAAACTTTCTAACGCAACTCCTTCTTACTATCAACTGATCCTGCGTATGGCTATATTCAAACAAGTTGCTACATATATTTTCAATAAAATACTAAAATGTAGGATACAGAGTCACTTCGTGCTAATTGGTACCTGTGAGTAAACTTTGCATTTTGGTTTTGGAAAATACTTTTTCTTGGGATTTTCAATGCCAAGCCTCTTGTGCATCTTTGCTAAATAGTAAATATTATCAGAAGATTGGAATTTTAGAAAAAATATATAAAATACTAAAATGTAGGATACATAGTGACTTCGTGCTAATTGGTAACTGTGAGCAAACTTTGCATTTTGGTTTTGGAAATTCTTTTTTCTTGGGAGTTTCAATGCCAGGCCTCTTGTGCATCTTTGCTAAATAGTAAATATTATCAGAAGATTGGACTTTTAGAAAAAATGTTGATTTATAATTTTATAACATCATTCTTTCGAAGTCAATTAAATTCATCCAAGATTTCTTTGTCTCCATTAACTAATTCCTAGCTCAAATAAGAGATACAACAAAGGTTAATTATTTTGCTGTATACAAACTATTTTTAGACACTTAACAAGATCACTGGTTTTTTTTTCCTTTTGAAATTTTCCATTGGATAATTTGGGCCTAGTAGATTTCTTGGTTACCAATCATGTCATAAATATTTCATATTTATCATTTCTAAGACTTGTTAAGGAATTGATATCACCTTTGTGTCTTTAGCACGAGTAATGAACTGAATGTATCATGAGAAGTTGATAATATATTCTTCAATATGAAAATTGATATTTAAGTAATGCCCAACTTGTGTACCTAGAAAAGTGATTAACTTGAAAAGTAGCTTTGGTCTAATAGTTTAGGTAACTTGGGCGTTTGAGTAATTATGTGTTGAAAAATGTTTACAAATCTCTAGGAAATCAATGTATTGATGTAGAATGTTTGATATTGATGTGAGGTTATTTAGGCTTTGGCATATTTTAATTTTTTATTATTATTAAAGAGAAGCTTGCAGCAGTTCCACGAGCGTTTTTTGTGGAAGAAAAACCTCAATATGCAAATGATGTATGGAGAAATCCGCATACCGATCCCTTGTTTATGATCTGCTAGAGAGAGGAAGAAGCTCTTTCCCAAATCAATAACAATCCAATCAAAATGTATATGATAAAAAAATCGGTATGTTTTATACGCTTCATTCGTAAATTTACAAATATCAGTTCATATATATTAATGTAAAGGACTTCGTTAAGGAAACTATTTGCCATTAGCATATATTAGAGTGCATACCATTGCATTTTATATTACATATCATTTGCATTGCATTCATTCTGGTAGTGAGTTTAACCTTATGCTTTGTGCATGCTGTATTAGTATATGATGACATGAGTGGATTTGAATAGGTGGAACGACAAAAAGTCAATAAAGAAGACAAGAAAGAGAGAAAAGCAAAGAAAAAGAAACACAAAAAAAGGGAATTGGAAGAGGGAGCAAGTTAGCAGTTACTCAGACTCCGATATTGACACTAATAACAAAGGGAAAAAAACATCATATGGTAAAGAAACCAAGAAAGTCAACTAGCAATGACTTTGAAAATTGTCCAGAGACAGAATACTTAAAACATAGTGAGAAGCAATATGCAAAGAGGTATGGTAGCATTCCTATAGATTATAGAATGCATGGATCATCATGTCATGATAGGTAAATATCCCGATACCCTCAAAGTATAGTGAAAGGCACAGATCTCTTGTACATAATGGGCAAAGATATAGATCGCGATCACCTTCAAATCATGGAAAAATGCCTAGATCAATTTATCCTTCGGTTTGTGGAAGGAAGAGATCCCTCTCCCCTGATAGCTATAGGAAGAGATCACCTTCCCTTGATACGCAAAGGCATATATCACCTTCTCTTGATAGGAAAAGCTATAAACCACCTTCTTTTGATAGGAGAAGGCACAAGTCACCTTCCCCTAATAGGCAAAGTCATAGGTCACCTTCCCCTTATAGGAGAAGGCACATATCACCTTCATATTATGATGAAAGACATATAACAAAACATGGTTCAAGTTATTGACCTTCAATGAGCAGGTCTGTCGACATTGGTTTGAAGGATGCCAAGAAGAATGAAGTTCATGAAACATCAAATAAATCAAATGACATGGATACAAATTGCAGACTAAATGTGGAAAATGTATCCATTGACCCAAATATAAGTTGTAAGCCTTTTAGTTTGTGATTTGATTTCAAGTAGTCTACTTTACCTCTGCCTTCTTCATCTCCCGCTTTCCCCTTCAATACAACGTTATTTTATTACACCCCATGATGCAATTGCTAGTTGTTTTTGTGACATGTGACAGACGCATTACACATTAGGCAGTCAGGTCCAAGAAGATTAATTTTGTATTTTGTGCCTTGGTATAAAGAATGTGTTTTGTATCTTTCTATAAATGTATAATTTTTTCTATGAAAAAAGAAGACTTTGAAGCAACGAGCCTGAAAATCACTAGGAAAACATTCATTAGAGTTTCTAACATTTAAAATGTTTGTAATTTTTTTAATTGTTATTATTTATGATTTAAAAAAAACGTTTTAAATGAAAACCTTGAAGATTTTACTTTTTAGAGAATTTTTTTAATTATATTTTATATATATATATATATATATATATATACCTATTTCAAAAAAATCACAACTAAATTACTTAAAAAGCATAATTAAATTCATTTTAAATAAAAACTTTGGGAAACAATTAATAAAAATGATCATGGTCTATAGTGGTGTTAGGCATCGCCATATTAGTTCCCGTTCCTTCATCCTTTTTTTTTTAAATTTACAAAAGACTGTTGATGTTATATATTTTATAAATCTATAAAAAATAACTAATTTTTATTTTAAAGTGATTTTTTTTTACACAATTGGATAGATTGTATTAACAAAATTATCTCAAAGCAGAGTCTAAAAGTTTTTACATGCCGAGATCATATGGCGATTTAGACAGAAAATTGATAAAGCATTTAAAAGGATGTTACAGTCCTCCACAGGCTTACAAAAACAAAAAAATCTACTGGTATAAGAATGATAAAAGATTCCTAGGACCAAAAGGCTTTTATAAAACATAGGAAATATTTGCTAATTTGAATGTTGGATGGCTTCCGAAGACTGAGAAATTTTGATTATTTCCACATTTTCTTGAGACTGCTACACTGTTTCTTCCTCCCTGGGCAGGTCATGGACTCCTTCCATTACTCTTTACTGATCCGAGATTGGAGAGGTGGAGTTGCGGTTCCCATTGTTGTTGCGGAGGACATCTAACTCTTCTTCCAAACTATTAAATGCTGATGATGAGCATCCAAGGCTTCGACAGTTGATGCATTTTGCATTCCCATATTTTGAATCTGAGAAGAGAGTGACTAGATAATAAAAATAGTAATTGAATCAGATTAAGGTTTTGACTATCTAATTGTGGTGATTATATCTACTTGACTAACTATGATAACTCAATTAGATTACGATTTCGACCATTTATCTATGGTGATTCTATTTACTTGGCTAACTTGGTAACCGAGTTAGATTAGGGTTTCACCTATTCAACTGTGGTGATTCTATCTACTTGGATAACTACTGTAACTGAACCATATTAGGGTTTCGTCTATTTAACTAAATGATATGATTCAAAATGTAATATTAATGAAATCAATGCATCTTAGCAATACTATTAAATCATATTGCATTTACCAATGCACAAATTTAGATCATAACACAAATCTCCATCTAAAGACATAGATCAATAGACCATAATGTCCCTTAGTGTAAGTAATGCATCTTAATAATACAAAAAAAGAACATTCATGAAATCAAGGCAATGTAAGAATGGCATGATACAACATGTAATATCACTGAAATCAATACATCTTAACAATACTATTAGATCATATTGCATTTCCCAATGCATAGATTTCAAATTAAAGGGTAATACATCATAATGCAAATCTCCATATAATGACATAGATTAATAGATCATAGATGCCCCTATTGTAAGCAATGAATATATCTTTTCTTTACCTAATTGTACCTAACAATTTACTCAATTATTGATAAATTTGCAATTATTACAGAACTAATATCCAAGTCATTGTCCTATTATTAACTTAGCAATATAAAATCCAATATATTTTCCATTATAATTGATTCCAATTTGGAATTGTGTTGTAAATAATAACACATAAATCCTACAAATAGGCAAAAGTTACATTAATTAATTAATTATGAAGTAAAATAGTTATTTACCCAAAACTAATATCTAACTCATTATTCTATTAGTAACTTAACAATATAGAATCCAATATATTTTCCATTATAATTGTGCATGGACAAACTTTTCCATTTTGGAATTGTGTTATAAATGATAACACATAAATCTTTTTTTTCAATGAAAAAAAAGAGTTCCTTGCTATTCATTAAGGTGAATCAAAGAAACTTACAGTAATACCTATCCCGAGGATAGTATCTATGCTTACAGACTATGCAGTCTTATACTATGTATCCGAATACATATGCCGATATACAACTTTATGCCAATTAGACCATTTTTTGCTGATTACATCATATGTTTAAAACATTAAAATCTGTAGTAGCCTACATCATAGAACCTCAAGTCCATGTGCTTCAATATTACAAAAAGGATAATAGTGTGCATACCAAATTTTTTAATATAGACGAATATTAACCATTTCCCCCAGTTGATGGTCAACAAAAGAAGTAACCTGGAGTATGCCTTCTTCCAATAGTAAACCTTTTTTTGACAATAGATCAACTCTATGATTGAAAGATTGAGAGATATGTTGTATATAATATTCATCAAATTTTTCCAGCATTAAGGTTATTCTCCGTTTCTAGTGAATAAGAGATGCCACACTCAGGAGACGCTTATCCTGCACCCATTCAATAATCATTGTGGAGTCACCAAGGATCTGTAGAGTGGATAAGTTCTTAGTATGGGAAAAGGATAATAGTGTCCAAAGAGCCAAGAGTTCTGCTCTTGTATTACTACTCAAACCACCACCAAGTGAAAGCTCATAATAAATATTATCAGAAATGATAAGTAAACCACCATCTCCACATTTACCATTATGTGCAGCACCGTCGAAGAAACCATAAGGATTCAAATATATCAATTTAGGTACAAAACAGACTTTAGTCTTCAATTTGGTCTTCTTTTGAGTAGAATCCAAAATAACCTGCAAAATGAAAAAAAGTGATATGGCAAAGTGGTGTTCAATGCCCTCAAACAGTATACGATTCCGCCATTTCCAGATGCCCCAAATGAAATATAACGAGAGAGAAATGAGATCCCTGCAACAATGATACCAGTTATTTAAAATGCCCTCAACAGTGTCCTGATTCCAGCAAAAGTCCATCCCGCTTTGTTGAGAAACTGCATACCATAATTGTATTGTAGTTGGACACTTGAAAAATAGATGATCAACCATTTCTTCGTTCTGTAAACAGAGTGAGCATACATTCGGTCCCATACCTCCTCTGTTCATAAAATTGTCTATGGTTAGTATCTTGTTCTTGAGTGTCAGCCAAGTAAAACACATAATTTTTAATGGTGCTTTCCATTTCCAAATACTTCTATACCACCAGAGAGGCAGATCCAATGACTGGGTATGAACAATTTCTTGCTATTCCCAGTTGGTCATAATATCACCACTTTAGTCCCGCCATGACCAAATAAGGTTGTCCATCTATGAAGAAAGTCGAATACCTGTGTGCGAGAGAGAAGTCACAAATGTATCCTAGTCTCGTCTAATCAAACCAGTAAGACCAATACATTCCATCGATTTCCAATATGCACTCGATCCAACAATCTGATGATTTCTTGCATGGTTAAGGAAATATAGACCCCTCTGATGAATAAGCCGAATAGTGTCAATATTAAGTAATGCACTGCACCCAATAATGGGATCAACCCTCAGTCTGACCTGAAATCCATCACCAACCTGCCAACCCATATAAGAATTGAGAAGAATGAGACCCTTCCAGTTATTAGAAGTTCTCCCGATCTTCTTATTAGGAAATCTGGTCCATTCAATAAACATGTTACCTCTGAGATACTTGTCCCGCATTACCAGACCCAACAAACCACTGTTGGTGAGTGCTCTCCACAGGCTTTTCAAGTGTAATGCTTGATATATCCAGAAGATATTACGAACACCCCAACCTCCAACAACCATTGGTAATGCAATATTTTCCAGGCAATCAGATGAATCCCCTTCTGTTCATGTCTAGCACTCCATAGAAAATTAAATGAGATCCTACGAATCTGATGCATAATGGATTTAGGTACCTTGGCAAGAGTAAGCCAATAAATAGGTAGATTGGCCAATGCAGAGTTTAATAATATCAGACGGCCTCCCAACGATAAGCAACGATAATACCATAAATGAATCTTCTTTTCAAACTTCGTTACAAGCCACTGCCAATCTGACGATTTATAGGTATTAGGATTAAGGAAGTAGCCCAAGTACTTAAAGCCTTCCTCCAACGCCTTAAACTCATAGGGAAATAAACCACCAATGAGTTCACATGTCTCTGCATCCACCTGATAATGAAAGAGATAGGACTTAGGAATACTTATGATCATGCCTGTAGCAGTGCATAAGAGATCAAGTATAGCCTTATAGTGATGCCATTCTTCAATATTGCCAACCCTAAACAATAATACATCATCCACAAAGAGTAAATGTGTGATGTAATGATTCCGGGATGTTTTAATACCTGAGATCAACCCTAATACCTTTTCCTTATTCAGAAGTCTCCTGAGGCCCTCGATCACAAGAAGGAAGAGTAATGGTGATGATGGAAATCCCTGCCGGAGACCACAGGACCCTTTGAAGAAGGAGGTAGGCCGCCCGTTGAATCACAAATAAATCCTACAGATAGAAAATGTTGCATTCATTGATTAATTATGAAGTCAAATAGTTACACTTTACTCAATTATAGATTAATTTGCAATTATTACAAAACTAATATCTAACTCATTGTTCTATTATTAACTTAACAATACATAATTCAATATATTTTCCATTATAATCGTTCACTCACCAACCATTCCAATTTAGAATCATGTTGTAAATTATAACACATAAATCCTACAAATAATTAATTATGAAGTAAAATAGTTATTCTTGATATGCATGCCATATGCACTGATTCTATTATGGATATATGTCTCTCTTGTAGATCAAATCAAGGTAAGACTAACTAATACACAGAGATTTAGTTGTTTTGTAAGGATGCGTCAATGGAATTTGAATTTGAAATTTGATATATATTAATATAAATGTGTTTTACAATGTAGTCAACTTAAACTTGGAGCTGACATGTATATGTATATATATATATATATATATATATATATATATATATATATATATATATATATATAAGCCCGGTGGGTTAGCACAAGTGGTTGAATGTTGTAATCACAAGCAGAAGGTCTTGGGGTCAAATCCCCGAGTGGCTATGCAGGGCCTCACTTGATGTCCCTAACAGGTTAGGCGCCGTAATCAGAGCCGATGGTTTACCTTGGGTACCATCCTCGAAATGAGGGGAAGTACCTGAGGGTTTCTCACGATGTGTTCCATATATATATATATATATGGAGCCGACATGTGCCATGTCACCATTATAGACATGACACATGTCACTCACTTAGGTTGTAGAAAGCACCTCTCAGCGCAATAATCCCCTCGAAATACATCACCACCAATATATACGTTGGTAGAATTTCATCGATCCATATAAGCATGTTAATAAGTAAACCAAATCCCAAGCAATTATTGTATTAATTTGATTGAAGTGCCTTTTGATGTGAATATATCATGTAAGTATATATACACAATTCCCTAAATTTAGTTCTTCACATAATATTACAAACCATAGATGATACCTGTCGTACCTAAACCTATGGAATTCTAATAATTTTGAATATAACAGAATATGACGTGATTCATTTTACCTTTTTTGGGCATGCACTAATATGCCATGATGCTAGTATTCTATTACAACTGAACTCTATGCATGCCATCTATTCACATGCAAGTCAAGAAAATATGACATGATCATTGTTAAGCCCTAAATATGGGGCACATTACCCCTTATAATGTGGCACCTTACATTAGTTCTGATATCGGCCTGGTCCATTAGTTGTAATTATCATTAGTATGGTTATACTAGTTACGTCGGCTTGGGTCAGTTAGTTGGAATTGTATCTCTTAGTCTCCTATATATAGAAATGAGACCTTTTCGTTTGGAGCATTGTGTATTGTCTTGTGTACTCAGTACCATGTATAAGGAGGTTTCCCCCTCGAAGAGGCTTTCTGTGTTAATTTTTCGATAATTTCATTCAATATTATCTAGGATCACTAAGAGAATAACATGTGCAACATAACAATCATAAACACAAGAGACAATAGACACAGAGTTTCCTCGAGGAAAACCAAGAAGGTGAAAAACCCCGCAACTTCCTCAAAGATAGAATAAGCCACAAACCAAGATCACAATGATCAAACCCAAAGAGATGTCTCTGGCAGATACTCTCCTCCTCTACTTGTGCGCCACTTTCTCTCTTAGCTATGCGAGCTTGAGATGTGAGTGAATGAATAGAATGAGATTATCGAAAAATTAACATGGTATCAGAGCTGACCTAAGAAGAAGGCACTGTGCAGCTGCGGAAGCTAGGGCTTCTTAATTTTTGGGTTTCTATCCACAGATCATCAAACGAAGGAGGCTAGATTGACTCTCCTAGCAAGGGCACATCTTTCTGTCGAGACATAATTCAATTATGAGCATTTTCAGTTTTTGGCCCGTCATTGCTGCGGGAAATTAGGGTTTCAGAAAAAGTTGGAATTTTTGGAATCCGAATCCACGGCTAGATACTGCTCAAGAAAATTGAAGTTTAGAGCTCTGGATCCAACTTTTTGGTTGGGCAGAAGGCCGAGCTTTATCAAACCCTAGTTCGGGGTCTTGTCTAGTGAATCCGGAAGTTTCAAAGGCATTTTTGAGGGGTCAAATTTTGCAGATCTCAAAATATGAGTATACTAGCTTGACCAAATCAGCAAGGCACATCTTTCTATCCTTTTAGAAGTTTGAAATTCAAAGTTTGAATTTTTAGGGTTTCTCTGACAAACCCTAATCCAGCTCTAGATCCAGTTTTTAGCAAATCAAGTGGTAAGACCTAAATATTTCTATTTCCATTTGAAGTACTCTTTAAGATGTCTCACCACACCAAGCTTGAGGATAAGCTTGAAGGAGATGATAACTTCAGAGCCTGGAAGTATAGGATTGGGTTAATCCTAGAGGAGAATGAGTTGGACACTTACATAAGTGAAGAGGTTCCAGTTCCAGAGGGAGAAGAGGCTAAGGCCTTACACAAGAAGAACTTGGTTAAAGCCAAGAGAATCATTGTTGATTCTATCAACGACCGTCTCATTCCCCATGTGTCTTCCCTAAAGACACCTAAAGAGATTTTTGACTCTTTAACCAAGTTGTTTGAAGGAAAGAACATAAATCAGAAGATGACTCTGCGGAACCAATTAAAAGGGGTAAAAATCTAGAATGGAGAGACCATCCAATCCTATTTTACTAAGGTCTCTCAAATCAAGGAACAACTTGAAGCTGTGGATGAAGTAGTGGAGAATGGAGAAATTGTCATGACCACATTGAATGGCCTACCTAGGTCATGGGAATCCTCCATCCAAGGAATCTGCGCAAGAAGGAAATTGATCTCCTTCAGTAGACTTTGGGAAGAATGTTCATAAGAAGAAGCTAGGCTTGTGGCCCGAGAAGAAAAGATGGGAAGTGAAGATCAAGCCCTCACATCACACACTAAAGGAAGTAAGTTTAAGAGGGAGAAATATCACAACAAGAAACATTCTCACTTTCATCATAAGAAGAAAGATCTCTCTCATGTTAGATGCTTCACTTGTGATGAGATAGGACACTTTGCTTCAAATTGTCCCAAGAGCAAAAGGAACAATCACAACAAGAAGAAGAAGAGCAACAAGAAAAGATATCATGCTCATGCTGTTGAGGATGATGAACCTCCCAAGAAGAAGAAAAGGGCAGAAAGTGAAGACTCTTCAAGTGAGGAAGAATATGTGCTAATCTCTGCTCTGATAGGCACTATCTCACATGGATGTGATGATTGGCTTATTGATAGTGGGGATTCCAAATACATGACGGGATTTAAAGAATCCTTTGTAGACCTATCTGAACATGAGTCTCCCCATAAGGTGAAACTTGGGGATGACTATCAATATCCCATAAAAGGAAGTGGTGAATCCTCCTACAAGTTAGACTCTGGGAAGTCTTTGAAGATGCAAGATGTTCTATATGTACCTGGACTCAAGAAGAACCTTCTCTCCATATCATCTTTGGATGCAAAGGGAATGAGAGTTTCATTTATAGATGGCCAAGTTCTCATGTGGCCAAAGGGTAAGACACTAGATGATGCAGTGGTGATTGGAGAGCAAGAGGGATGGTTGTACAAATTGAAGGGACAACCTAAACATGCCATGGTACATGAATCCATGGAGCCAAGTGAACTTTGGCATAGAAGGATTGCTCATGTGCACTATAGAGCACTTCCAATTGCAAGCAAAGCAGTAGAGGGTCTTCCTGAAATCTAGTCAAAGCATGAAGGTATTTGCAAAAGGTGTGCAAAAGGAAAGAACACAAAGAAGACATTTCCAAGCAGTGAAAGCAAAGCAAAAGGAATCTTGGAGATTATCCACTCCGATGTATGCGGTCCAATGTCATCCAGTTCTCTGAGTGGGTATGTATACTATGTTTCCTTCATTGATGATTTCTCTAGGAAGACTTGGGTTTATTTCTTGAAGAATAAAGATGAAGTGTTTGATAAGTTCAAGGAATTCAAATCCTTGATAGAAAATCAAACTGATAAGAAGATGAAGACCTTCAGATCCAATAATGGCAGAGAATTCACTTCAGGTGACTTCAAGAAGTTATGCAGTGATTCAAGGATTAAGAGGGAGTTGACTACTCCTTACAATCCACAACAAAATTGAGTTGCAGAAAGGAAGAATAGAACTATCATGGAAGTAGCACGGGAAATGCTTCATGACCAGGATCTACCTATGCACCTATTGTAAGAAGCAGCAAGGACAGCTGTATATGTGCAGAACAGAACACCTCACAAAATACTTGACAACAAGACACTCGAAGAAGTGTTCTCCGGTAAGAAACCTGAAGTTAGCCATCTCAGAATATTTGGCTGTCCAGTATACGCACACATTCGAAAGGAAAAGAGGACAAAGCTAGATCCTTCAGGAAAGAAGGGCATCTTTGTGGGTTACAGTGAAAGCTCAAAGGCTTACAGAATCTACTTTCTAGGGTTCAAGAAGATTGACATCAGCAGGGATGTAACATTTGATGAAAACTCAGCATACATCAAATCAAGGAAGACACCTGCTGAAGATAGTGAAGAACCAAGGGTAACCAAAATTCAAGACACCATTATGAATGAAGCAATTGCAGAAGAAGATCGTGAAATTGAAGATCCACAAGAACCTGTAGATCCACCCCGTGAGAAGATCTCTCACAAGAGGAAACCTGCATGGGCTAGAGAGCTCATCCAAGATGCAGAAAGGTATGGTATTCCAGAAGAAGAACACAGAGAAAGGAAAAGGACAAGGTCACACACTAGCTATGTTGCCTTGCTCTGTGACATTATGAACAAAGAACCTTCCAGTTATGAAGAGGTAGTGGAAAAGAAAGATTGGAAGGATGCCATGGTCGAGGAATACCAATTGATCATGAAGAATGATGTTTGGGATGTGGTCCCAAGACCAAAAGAGAAGTCTGTTGTGACTTCCAAGTGGATCTATAAGATCAAGCATGCTGCAGATGGTAGCATAGAGAAATACAAGGCGAGGTTTATAGCTCGTGGCTTCTCCCAGAAAGAGGGAATAGATTATGAAGAAACTTTTGCACCTGTAGCCAGATACACTTCCATCAGAACAGTACTTGCTCTGGCTGCAGTGATGAAGTGGAAGATACACCAGATGGATGTTAAGACAACTTTCTTGAATGGTGTAGTCGAAGAAGAAGTGTATGTGGAGCAGCCACTTGGTTTTGAGACACATGATAGGGAGTCATATGTGTGCAGATTGAAGAAAGCCTTGTATGGCTTGAAGCAAGCTCCTAGGACTTGGTATGGTAGGATAAATAGCTTTCTATCCATCTTGGGCTTTACTAAGAGTAAAGCAGATTCCAACCTTTACTACAAGGTTGAGGAAGGAAATCCTGTGATACTACTTTTGTATGTGGATGACAGGTGAGGATGGGTTGATTGCCGACACCAAGAGGAAGCTTGCTGCCGAGTTCGAGATGAAGGACTTGGGGATGATGCATTACTTTCTAGGCATGGAGGTGTGGCAGAGTGTGGATGGGATCTTCCTTGGACAAGGGAAGTATGCAGTAGAGATCCTGAATCAGTTCGGGATGTTGGACTGCAAGGCCATGACCACACCTATGGCATCGAACCTGAAGCTATTGTGTGATGCTTCATCTGAGTCGGTTGATGTCACGGTGTATCGTCAGATGATTGGGTCCTTCATGTACCTGACGAACACGAGACCGGATATTTGCTTTGCGGTGAACACATTGAGCCAGTTCTTGACGGATCCTAGACATGTTCACCTTATTGCTGTGAAGCATATTCTGAGGTACCTGAAGGGTACGTATGATGCAAATCAAAAGTTTAACCTGGAGGGTTATGTTGATTCAGATTTGGCAGGCAGTGATGTAGATAGGAAGAGCACTTCGGGGTGCTGCTTCAGTATGGGATCATGTGTGATCTCTTGGTTTAGCAGGAAGTAATCCTGCATAGCACTGAGTATAGCCGAAGAAGAGTATGTCGCAGCTTGTTCGGCTAGTTTTGAGGTAGTATGGCTTAGGAAGCTACTATATGATTTATTTGATCTCCCATTGGATACTCCCTGTATCTATTGTGACAACCAGATTTGTATGAAGTTGTCAGAGAACCCGGTGTTCCATGATAGGTCAAAGCACAACGAGATAAAATATCACTATATCAGGGATATGGTGCAAAGAGGAGCAGTGAAGCTCCTGTATGTTGCGATGGATGAGCAGGTTGCAGATGTGTTGACTAAACCACTAGCTAGAGTGAAGTTTGAGTACTTCAGAGAGAGGCTTGGTGTAACATCCCGACAATTCATAAAAATTTTAAATTTTTCAAGCAAGGCATTTACGACTAAAGTTGATGTGCGGAAGTAGAATAAATGTCAATATGATAATAACACTTCATAATGTTTGAAAAAATATTATGACAATACTTGCTTATGCTGATCTATGGAACTATGTGATGTATTTATGTTCACTTGAAATACAGTTTTCTTTAAATGTGCTGACAGTTTGTTTTCTGATGACGATGAAAGGGGTTCTACGAGGTACCCTGAGGCTTACTTATCTTTGTAGCTAAAGCATTGGAACCTTGATGTTTGCAGAATATAGGTAAGAGCGATAAATTCAAGGTATCCTACAGTAATGTTCTGCTTTCTGTCTTGTGTTAAAACTATAGAAAGGATTATCTTCCCTTTGTCAAGTCAGGTATCTTAGTGAACTTCATGAAGACGTCATCCTAGTTGGTTTTAATCTGAATTATGTTTTGAAGATGTATGTTTATATTCAAATACAACAATAGAAGTACCTACACAAGAGTTCTAGTTTAATGATTATTGTTTTTACAAATCATGACATAGATTTTAACCAATGCTATGTAGATATCGATGCAATAGTTTCAACATATCATCTAGGTTATGATAACTTATACAATGTTAAAGGTTCAAGATCAACATCATTTTACTATATGAAACACTCCTCTACGCTATTGAAAAGTGATATAATTAAATTGTGGTTCGTTTAATATGAATAATGTTTTAATATAGTTTGACAATACCTATATTATTAAAATGTGCACTTTGTTAACACAAACTATATGTGAATCCTATGCATTTCAAATATGCATAAACTATATGCAACTACTATACGTTTCCTATATGCATAATTTATATGCAAAGGTTTAAAGTATGAAACCATATGAAATATAAACCTAAGTTCGATACCCAGTTGATACAATGCAAAGGTAGTAAACACGTGCTTAAAGTTTTATGTGTTATAATACATTACAACCCTGAACTTCATGCCAATCTGGATGAAAGGACAATGTATAAAAGTCTAAATGGTTATGTGCTGACAGGTAATCGTATCAGACCCGGCATTAACTCTCTCCTATCTACTTCCATAGTGGATATCCTGGTGGTTGCTATCGTGGATAGTATCACGTGAAGGCTTTTGTAAGGAAGGAGCCAATGTTGTTGAGCTGTACAAGGTTTGACCTATCAGTAAACTGAGCTGGTCTCCACGGTGACAATGGTTATTAATGTGGTCATAAGTGTAGTGGTTGCTTGGAAATAGGATGTGCTGTGATGTATGATCTCCACCGTTGATCTTATGATACTATCAGGCTTTGGGACTTAACCCTAATCCTCCACTAAGTCTCGTAGATGTTGTTTCCTTTGGCATTCATTGTGTTAGAGAGTGGCTCGATGGAGAGGCCGACCGGCCTACAAAATATTAGGGTTTGTAGCAAGTCTTTGAAGCACCTATTCCAAGTTTCGATGCCAGGATCGGTGACTGTAAAAATCTCTCAGAGCCGAGCCTTTAAAAGTCCTAACTTGATGCAATCGTTGATAGTTGGAAAAATAGCTCCAGGGTTTTAAGTTAGTCTTGTGAGTAGTTTGGACCAGAGGTTGATTTTCTTTGCATGTATAATGGTAGTTCTCAGAATGGTCTCCATTCTTCTCTGCGTTTGCTAGTGAGGTGTTGGATCCGGTTTCTCTTTAGCTATGGCGTCTCTGCTCTAGAAGCAACATTTCTAAAGGTAATGGTTCGAATCTTGGTCAATCATCGTTATGTTGTAAATTGTTTTCTAGAGCTCCATAATGCATCTTTTAATCCTCGAATAATTTGATGGAAGGTACATTACGTTATAGGTTGTAAAGATTTAAGCTGCCTGGCAGCAATGCTCAACCAACCGGTAAGCCTCGGTGGTTTAACCTCTGTATGTTACTCTTGGCAATGTTGTCCAATGTTTTGGTGTTAGATGATAGGCTGGGGTTTGGAGAATTTGGCCACCGTGATACTGTTTTGTGATCCAAACGATGAATGCAATGAAGATGTGGTCTTCGGCCTACTTTGGTATTTGCAACGTTTCGCTGTAGCGTTGTTTGTTTGAAACGTAACTTCTGTTGAAGGGTTTTTACCCTTGGTTCTTTGATGAAATAAGAAAATTCTGGTACTTGTATTTGATGTTGTGATAATCGTCATGTCTGAGAGCAATGCTCCAAGGCCTAAGTTATTATTTTTCAATACTTAGTTTATAAAAAAATTTGTGTTGTTTTAAGGGCCGAGAGCCAAATGTAATTGCTTGGTTTTGTGCATTCGAACCTTGAACCTGTCTGGTTTAAAAGATAACTTGGAAAGATTTGAGAAGCCGAACCTAAAGCTGAAATCTAGTCTCATAAATCTATTTGGTTTCGCTGTAGATGATGATTATAATAGGATTGTAAATAACTACTTCGATAATGATATTGAAAAAGTTCCTTTGTTTTTAGTTTAGGCATTGTACAAGTTATGTGGTGCCGTGACTATATTGTTCAAATGCTGATTATGGGCAATAGATATAGTGTTTAGCTTGGTTTAGGGTTTGTCCGTAAGTTTGATTTTTATCTCATCTTGATGCTAAGGTTATTTGATTCTCTTTCAGAGTTTTGAACTTTGTTTTAGATAGACTATTTGCTTTGATAAGTTTGAATGAATAAAGAAAAGTTAAAATAGAGAAGCCAGGGTTATGTCGATAACAGTGTATTTATCCATTGCAGACTTGTTCTATGTTTTTAAGTGTCTAAGGTAATGATGATAAGTAGAATGATAAGAGGCTTCAAACAAAAATATTATCTATCTATTGCAAGGTTTAGAAGCAAGAAAAGTTAAAACCCTAGATTATTCTATTTATGCAGAAGTAGAGATAAATAGGTTGTCTGAAAGATGTGAATACTGCTATGTTTATTTTGACAGCATTTAAATTTCACACAGATCAACGAAAGGAAATGTATTAAAGTAAAAGATGATATGGATAAAATTGTAAATAAACCTAGATTGATACAGGAACCTAGAATTGCATGTGTTTCTGTTATTTTTCTATTGTAAAAAGAAACTATTCTACAGTCTGCTCAGTAAATGTGTACTAAAAATATTCTATGACTGTAATTATAAGATATTGTTAAATTTACAGAATATAATCAGAGAAAGGAAAAACATGACAGAGTTAGTTTAAATAAAGATAAAGAAGGGAAACTTAATAGAGTTAGCCTATTCATTCATCTTACTCACCACTTCATCATTCATCTATTTTTAATCTTCCTTCTCTGTACTGGAGTACGATACATAAAACAGTATGGGGAAAAATACAGAGAGGGCATTTATTCAATCAATTCATAAACATATTCAATAGTCTATAAAACCCTAAACAGATAAGAAAACCACACTTATACTTCCGTTTTATCATTAGTTAGCTAGAGAGTACTAAATCAACAATTACAGAAAATAATTTAACTACTTAGAGGCTGAAATAACAAGTAGAACTTGTAACTGTAGATAGGGTGGAAAAACACCCAAGGAGGCTTGTTCCTCCCAACCTTCTCCAGAAGGAGCAGCCAAACTACTTGCCTCCTTTGGACCCCCGAGCCTGTTTACTGAACCACTAGGTAGAAGAACTTTGTGTAGAAGCAAGGCACTCAATTTGTATAACCAACAATCAATAGAGACTTGCCAAAAACCCTCAAGCTCTGCACTCAACAGTAGACAAGGCAGACTTACACCATGATCCAAAAACATAGCATTTCCCCTCATCGAATCTCTTGTGTGCATACATCAGAGCCACAAGGTAAGTTTCCTCATCAAGAAAAGTGATGAACCTCAGTCCAAAATTCGATGGCTCTTAAAAAGATTGCCTAGGTCTTTAGTGGCCAGTTTTCAATAAATGAGCCTCAAGCTCCAGTCCCATCTTTCAAGGCACTATGACCACAACTCAAGGGAGTTGTCCCATACCAACAACTATTTACTTGCCTCATGATGCTGCCACTTGTCCATTACCTTCTACCCCAGATTCCATTCCACCTAGTGGGTCAGTAAACACTCTTTTAACAGCTCTCCTTGGGTGAGTGTCTCCTATTTTATTTATTTAAATAATAATATTGTGCAATTACAGTCATCCTTGGACACTTGTCCAAATATAAAAATTTACAATAAAAGTTAAGATAATGTCTGCTTCAAACATAAAATATTTTCAGCAAAAGGGTATGTTACAAACACCCCCACTTAAGCTCAACATCGTCCTTGATGTTGCTTATTCTTCGTCAGAGCCTCCTTGGAATAGAACTGGATATGCTGCCCGCATGTTACTTTCCAGTTCCCAGGTAGCTTCATCAGGGCTAAGGTGCTTCCATTGCACCTTTATCTTCCCTATGGTACGATTCCAGAGCATAATTTCCCTCCCATTGAGAATACAGTCTGGTTCCACCTGAAAATCTCCTTCGAGTTCCACCTGTATGTCATTCCAATTCAGCACATGAGTAGCATCGTGCACATACTTCTTTAAAACAGAAATGTGAAAGACATTATGAATTCTTAAATTAGATGGCAGAGCTAACTGATATGCAACAGGTCCAATCCTTGATAGGACTTCAAATGGTCCGCAGTACCTTGGTGCTAGTTTAGCACAACTCCCAAGCTTAAAAGAAATTTTCTTGGGTTTTACCTTTACAAAGACATGATCTCCAACCTGAACTTCTCTTTCATTGCGTTTCAGATCTGCATAACTTTTTTGTCTATCTTATGCAACTTTTAAGTTTCCTTGTACCTGTTTCACGGTTAGCTCCATCTCTTTTAACAAATTTGTTCCTAGCATCAATCTGTCAACCGGATTATCCCAAGATATAGGAGTACTGCACTTTCTTCCATATAAAATTTCAAATGGACTAAACCTAGCAGATGTTTGATAATGATTATTGTATGCAGATTCTGCTAAATGTAAGTAATCTTCCCATTTAGATGGCTGATCTTTGACATACATTCTTAACATGTCTTCTAAAATCGGATTAACCCTTTCAGTCTGTCCGTCATTTTGTGGATGGAAAGCAATACTGAAATTTAATTTAGTATTTAAACCCTTAAACAATGTTGTCCATAAATTTCCAGTAAACTTGGAGTCTTGGTCAGAAATAATTACCTTTGGAATCCCATGTAAGCGAAATATTTGCTTCATAAACACATCTGCAATGTTAGCAGCTTTGAATGTAGTCTTAATAGGAATAAAATGAGCAGATTTACTAAGTTTATCCACCACCACCATTATGGAGTCATTCTGTTTTTGATTCTTAGGTAAACCTGTAATAAAATCAATACTTATAATTTCCCATTTCCATTCCAGAATTGGCCATGGCTGCACTAGGCCAGCTGGATGTTGATGTTCAGCCTTAATGGTCTGACATTCAAAACATCTAGCTATGTACTCAGCCACTTCATTTTTCATGTTGGGCCAAAAATAATCCTTCCTTAGCATAGTTATCATTTTCTGATAACCAGGATGTCCCGAATAAGGACTTTTATGCACTTCATCCAAAATCAACAATTTAACTGTTGACACATTAGGTATATAAATTCTGTTTTTATATGTCATTAAGTCTTTTTCATTAATGTTGTATTTTGTTATTAAATTTTCAGATAAATTTGCAGCAACCTTATCATGCAATTTTTGATAATTTTCATCTTGCTTAATTCCTTCTTCGATCTGATTTTCCAGATCTGTCTTAAATGTGCTGATTGCTGCCACAAAACTTAATTTGGCATTTCTGCTCAAGGCATCAACAACTTTGTTCTATTTTCCTTTAATGTGTTGAATTTCGAAATCATACTCGCTAAGGAAAGCTAGCCACCTAGCTTGCCTTGCATTAAGATTTGTTTGATCCAACAAGTATTTTAAACCCTTATTATCTGTCATTAGTATAAACTTTCTTCCAATCAAGTGACAGCGCCACATTTTTAGTGCATGAATCACGGCTGCCAACTCTATATCATAAGTTACGTAGTTCTTTTCGTGGATTTTTAACTTTCTAGACTCAAAAGCAATAGCATGACCTTCTTGAGTTAAGACTCGTCCAAGTCCTTCGTTACATGCATCAGCGCATACAACGAAGTCTTTATTAGGATCAACAATTTTTAATATAGGTGATGTTGTTAATAACGCCTTTAACTTCTTAAAACTTTCTTCGCATTTTTGATCCCAGACGGATTTCTTCCCTTTCTTCTGCAAAGAAGTTATGGGATTCGCAATTCTAGAGAATCCTTCAATAAACTTTATGTAGTAACCTGTTATTCCCATAAATGACTGTACATCAGTTACGTCCTTAGGGACAGGCCAATCATTAATCGCTCTTATTTTGTCTGGGTCGACAGAAATTCCATCTTTAGAGATTATGTGACCTAAGTACTATATTTTATCTTTATAAAAGTCACATTTACTGAACTTAGCATAAAGTTGATGTTCTCTTAACACTTGCAGAATTATTCTTAAATGCTCGTCGTGCTCTTCTTTAGTTTTTAAATATATTAGAATATCATCAATGGACACGATTACAAACTTATCTAAGTACTTATGCAGAACATTATTCATTAAGCACATGAACACTGCCGATGTGTTAGTTAGCCCAAAACGCATAACTACGAACTCGTACTGTCCATAACGAGTTCTGAAAGTAGTTTTGAAAATGTCTTCATCCTTTATTCTAACTTGATGATATCCACACCTTAAATCAATTTTAGTGAATATCTCTTCTCTGCGTACCTGATCGAATAGATCGTCAATGCGGGGCAAGGGATATCGATTTTTAATTGTCATTTTATCAAGTTGACGGTAATTTATGCACATTCGCATGGTACCGTCCTTCTTTTTAGCAAAGATAACAGGTGCTCCCCAAGGAGACACACTAGGCCTTATGTAGTTTTTATCTATTAATTCCTTCAGCTGATATTTTAGTTCATTTAACTCCAGAATATTCATTTTGTAGGGAGCCTTTGAGTTTGGTACCGTACCCGGGTACTAACTCAATGGTGAAATCAAGTTCCCTTTTTGGAGGTAGTCCTGGAATTTCTTCCGGGAATACATCAGAAAAGTCCCTAAGGATGGGTATATCTTCCAGTTTTATCTTATCTTCTTTAGATGAACATTCGTCATTAATAACATTAACAACAAACATTTTACAGCCCTTTCTTGCAGCTCTCTTTACTTGTAAAGCATAAATTTGTCTTACAGATGTTTTCCTAGGAATTCCTTTTACTGTTTCTGTATTGCTTTCATTATTCAAACAAGTAAAATATTTCTCATAATAGTTAAGTACTACTCTATGTTGTTCAAGCCAGTCCATGCCAATCAACAAGTCATATGACCCTAATGGTAAAACATTCAAATTGACTTGTGTTTTCAGCTGACTCATAAGTACATCACAACTTTTGACAAATTCTGCAACCTTTCTTTTAGTGCATGTTGCTAACTGAACTAACCATGAATTATCAAATTTTTCTACCTTTAACTTTCAACTTTTCACTAAATCAGGTGAAATGTAACTCAAACTTGAACCTGGGTCTATTAAAATGGAAATAGATTTGTTTTGTATCATACCTTCGATTTCGACCATAGACGTTTGATGGTCTGCTTGAAGATTTTCCAGTGCTGCATTTATCCTGGGCATTTCTCTTGCTACATCACCCACTGTAGGTTCTGCTTGTATGGTGTGAATGTTACTAACTGTCTTTTTGTTGCGTGGGCATTGAGCTCTAGTATGGGGTCCACCGCAATCATACCACTTCAAAGGTGCTTTCTGTTCAACATATCTAGTGTTGTTATTATTATTGCTGTTATTATTATTAGGCACATTCCTTGCAGCAGTAAAATTCTGTGGTGCATTACCCTTGTAATTATTATTACTTGGAAAATTTATGTTATTAAATTTTTTCTTAAATCTTCCAGAATTCTGATTAAAACTTTTCTTTTTATGCTCAAAATTATTAGATTTATTACTTTTCCAGTTCGATACACCTTCTCTTCTCTTGTTCTGTTCAAAATAGAAATTAGCCTTCCTCATGGCCTCTTCAAGAGTTGAAGGGTTATCGTACTCAATTCTGTCCTTTATGTGGAAGGGTAAACATCTTAGAAACCTTTGTATCTTAGGTTTTTCTCCAGCCAGGTAAGGTACATACCTTAACAAGCTGAGAAACTTGCTGCATAACTCCTTCATGGTCATTGAACCCATCTTTAAATCATAAAATTCTTTTGACTTATCTTCATAGTACTGTTCAGATAAAAACTTTTTCTTAAACATGTTCTTAAATGTTCTCCATTTTATGTCTTCATCCTTAATATTTTTAACTCTTTTGACATCTTGCTACCAAATATCTGCCCTTCCGGTCAGATTGTATATGGCCATCTTAGATTTTAATTGAGATGAGTAGTTATAAATTTGAAAGTACTTCTTCATTCCAGACAACCATGCTTCAGCTGCCTCTCCCTTTTCATTTTCGCCATTAAAAGTTGGTGGCTTTATCTCTTTAAATTCTTCAGTAATTTGCTCATGATGCTTATGATTCCTCTTCTTAGAACAACAATCACTGTCACTGCTATCCTGATCGGAATTACAGTTACTTCGATCAGATTCAGATGAAGAGTAACTATTACTTTTACCATTCTTTGCTGTCTTGTTCTTATGTTTGTGGGACATTGTGCCAGAATCAGAATTTACTTATGATTTCCTTCATCTTTCCTCATTTTGGTAGTTTGCCATTAAAATCTGATTTAACTCTTCTTGCGCCTTCAAGATTTGTTCATTCTCTTCTTTAACAGTTCTTATTTCAGATTTTAAATCTTTTACAGTACGTAGTAGTTCATAAGATTGATTATTTAACTCTACGTAAATTCCTTCATTACCATTATTATGTGCGTTGTTATTATGCTCATTATGAGGAGATCTGTCCTTTGCTGATTCCTCCGGTATATCCATACCTGCAAATTAAATATCAAGTTGTTTTGTACAGAAACAAAATTAAATAAAAATCAGTAACTAAGTTTTCTGTTCTCATTTTCTGTTTTGCGCGCGTGAGCCTATTTCAGGCCTAGAGTTTGAACTCGCGCTCTGATACCACATGTAACATCCCGAAAATTCATAAAAATTTAAAAATTTTCAATTAAGGCATTTACGAATAAAGTTGATGTGCGGAAGTAGAATAAATGTCAATATGATAATAACACTTCATAATGTTTGAAAACACATTACGACAATACTTGCTTACGCTGATCTATGGAACTATGTGATGTATTTATGTTCACTTGCAATACAGTTTTCTTTAAATGTGCTGACAACTTGTTTTCTGATGATGATGAAAGGGGTCCTACGGGGTACCTTGAGGCTTACCTAGCTTTGTAGATAAAGCATTGGAACCTTGATGTTTGCAGAATACAGGTAAGAGCGATAAATTCAAGGTATCCTACAGTAATGTTCTGCTTTTCGTCTTGTGTTAAAAACTATAGAAAGGATTAACTTCCCTTCGTCAAGTCAGGTATCTTAGTGAACTTCATGAAGACATCATCCTAGTTGGTTTTAATTTGAATTATGTTTTGAATATTTATGTTTATAATCAAATACAACAATAGAAGTACCTATACAAGAGTTCTAGTTTAAGGATTATTGTTTTTACAAATCATGACATAGATTTTAAACAATGCTATGTAGATATCGATGCAATAGTTTCAAGAAATCATGCACCCATGATATTGCAATGTGTGTTGATGGCCCAGTGATTCGTCCCTAATAATCGTCAGTGTAAAATATAGGATCCTTTTCTAGTCTTGTTTGGATTCTTGATAATCGAAGATTACCAATTGAGTGAATCCGTTTGAATGCCTTTCTACAAAGCATAATTCGTCCAACGCGATAATCATAACCTGTCCTAGTAGAAATCATGCACGCCACTAAATATGAATTTTGCATGATTTTGTTCATTGATAAATACATCTTCCTTTTCTCCAAGACATAATTGTAGCCTAAACTTTTCAAACAACTTTTGTGGCAACACTCATTCAAAATCAAATGAGTAATGGAACTTGGACTTGTGAGCAATTCTTTCCTAGACCTTGTATAACTGGAATGCTTTGGATTGACATAAAAGGGTCTAGTCCTACACTTAATCCTGCTCTGCATTGGATTCTGTCACTGGATCTCCTGGATCATTATGTCTGCAACAACATCCTCATTAGAATGAATGTTTTCATTGTGATGCATATGACCCCCCTCATTGAAAATTTCATCACCAAATTCATTATGAAAATTATTGTCATGATCACTAATAAGTTGATCACTTGCTACCAGATCAATGTGACCATCAACATTATTTGCGCCACTAAATTATTCACTGAAAGGGAACTCTAGAGATTCACCATTCACATCATTGTTTCTTGTAAAATCCTTACTAGGAGGAGAATCATTGTCTTCATCATTGGTGCCTGTAACATCCTTACTCGAAGGAGAATCATTGCCTTCATCATTGGTGGCTTCATCATCAACATAATGATCATCGGTGCCATTAAAATCCTCGCTCGGAGGGAAATCATCATCGGTGCCATTGAAATATTCACTCGGAGGAAAATCATCATCGGTGCCATTGAAATCTTCACTCGGAGAAAAATCATCATCCGTGTCAATGAAATCCTCTCTCGGAGGAAAATCATCATCGGTGCCATTGAAATCCTCACTTGGATGATAGTCACCATCGTTTCCATTGAAATCCTCACTTGGAGGTAACTCATGATCGGTGCTATTGAAATCCTCGCTCGAAGGAAACTCATCATCAGTTCCATTGAAATCCTCGCTTGGAGGAAAGTCATCATCTGTGCCATTGAAATCCTCGCTTAGAGGAAAATCACCTTCACCATTATTGATGTCTTATTCCTCACCAAAATCATCATATGTCCCATTAAAATCTTCGCTGGGACGAAAATCATCATCAGTCCCACAAAAATCCTCACTGGAAGGAAAATATTTGCTTGAAGGAAAATCATCGTTGGTGCCTTGAAAATCCTCACTTTCATGAAAATCATCATTGGTGCCTTGAAAATCCTCGCTGGGAGGAAAATTGTCATCATCTTGTTTGCTGTCTTTAGGATCTCTACTTGGAGGAAGCTCTTCATCATCATCACATTCTTGCTCTTCATTACTAGTGTCTTCAAAATCTTCATAATTAGGAAGTTCTTGAATAATATGCTTGATTACATTGCTTGCACTGCCAGTATCTTGGCTAGATGAACAATACATTTTTTCATTGACATTGGAATTTACTTCAGATGAGTCCATGAATTCTCACTAAAAGATAGAATTATAGAAAAATCTTAATCGCTCAACTGCAAAGAAATTTTACCACAATCCTCACCAAAACGTAGAATGGTGCAACTGTCAACCGACAATCTTATAGCTATGAGAATGAAAATATCCCTCCAAAATATTCCCTCCAAAATTTTCGTTCAAAATTTTCCCTTCAAAATTTCTTTACAAAATTAAAGCGCACATTCATATGATATTAAAAAAATTGAAATAATATATTAACAAATTACATATTTCTATCCCAGACATATAAGACTAGTAAAATTTCTCGTAACATTTTTTATATACAATTTGTAATAAAGCAATGACTATTTACATTTTTTTAACTCAACATTCATAACATTAGTAATTATTTCATTTAAACCTATCTTATATAAATTTAATAATAATTCAGTAACTAATTTCATTTTTTTAATCCCACAGTAGTAAAACAAGTAATGTTAAACCTAATGTAGGCTATATAAACCATTTAGATTTCCTACTATTCATCATTTAATTTGGAGCAATTTAGTAACACTTTCAAAGTTAGTGTTTTTTTTTTTTTTTTAATAAATTAATTAGTTTTTTTTGTTAATTTTGCAATAATTATTTTATGGCTTTATTAATTTAGTAATGCTTGTTTTATGGCTTTATTGATTTATTCTTTTACATTTTTGTTTTTTTAACATTCTTAAGAATGGTAAACTTAAACCTAATCTATCTTATTAATACATGATTGTTTAGTCTTTGGAGCAATTCACGAAGGTTTTCAAGAAGAATGGGAAGATTGTAGAGAGAAACTTCTAGCACTTTCAACAGAGGAGGCTCTACCACTTTCCGGGCTAGTTTTATATTTTTTTCAATGTATTTTTTTTTTAAATTCATGTATTATTAATCGAGGCAAGGCTTGCCCCTTATCCCACAAATATTAGCTTTGAGTTTAAAACAGAAATTAATTTTTTTTACCAAACCTACCCATGCCCCCTTCCTTAATTTTTTTTACCCTTCGCCCCCTTCCTAATTTTTTTTTACCATCAACCCCCGCGCCCCCACCTCCCCCCACTCCCTCTTCCTCCTCCTCCTCCTCCCACGCCCCTCCCCTTCCCCCTCATCCCTCCTCCTCCTCCCGTGCGCCCCCCCTTCCCCCTCCTCCCTCCTCCTCCCACGTGCCCCCCCTTCCCCTGCAGCCTCCCCTTCACCCTCCTACCTCCTCCTCCCGCACGCCCCGACCTTCCCCTGCTGCCCCCCCCCATCCTCCCCTCACAAGTGAGGAGATCCGCCCGCTTGGGCGTCAAAGGGCAGCCATCACGGGCGTCCGCAATGCTGGACATCGTGGCACCCGTGAGGGGCGGCCCTTTGGCGCCCAAGCGGGCAGAGATCATCGCGGCGCCCGTGAGGGGCGCCCTTTGGCACCCAAGCGAGCGGTCCAGGAGGAGGGGGAAGGGGGAAGGGGAGGGGTTATTTTATTTATTTTTTAATTAATTTTTAATATATTTTAGTGGGTGGGTTAGTTTAATTTTTTTTTTTTAATTCTTAATATCTTGTGGGGTCGTTTAAATATTTGTTTTTTTAATTTTTATTATATATATATATTTTTAATTTTTATTAGTGGGGGTTAGTTTTTTTTTTTTTAAAACTATTGTATTATATTGCTAGGTGGGGGGGGGTTAGTTTTAATTTATTTTATTTTATTTTTTATTATATTGTTAAGGGGGGTTGGGGTTAGGGGGTTAGTTTTAAATTTGTTTTTTTTTTAATTTTTAATTATTATGTTAGGGGGGTTAGTTTTTTTTTTTAAACTTTTGTATTATATTGCTAGGTGAGGGGGTTAGTTTTATTTATTTTTTAAATATTTTATTATATTTTTAAGGGGGGGTTAGGGGGTAGGGAGTTAGTTTTAAATTTGTTTTTTTAAATTTTTATTATATAGTTAGGGGGTAGGGTTAGGTCTAATTTTTATTTTAAAATTAATTATTATATATTTTAGGGGGTAGGGTGTAGGTTTACATTTAAAAAAAAAAAATTCAAAACGTAAAAAACAACGATTATGAATGTAAAAATATTTTTAAATCTTTTAAAACGTTTTTCAAATACAATTTATAGTGAATATTGATGTGATTTTGTTTAGATTATAAATGTTTGTTGATTTATTTTAAAATTCTACATTTTAGATATAGGTACAATGACATCAAGAAAGATATTTGTAAACGTTTCTGGATCAAGAGCGGCGATCATTGCATCGAAAAAAACAGTTGAGGCATCTGAAAATGTTGAGACTCAAGACAGAGTTCTTAGCTTTGAAATGAAGAATGTTAGAGAATGGAAACATGCAGCAGAAGAAGATAGAACAGAGTATCATTGGCATCTGAAGGAAAAAAATCAAGGAAAACCAGAAAGCACTCTCTTATATTGTTCAAGTATCCATATATTCAAGCATATTACAATCTATTGGGATTGCTGAGAGATATATGTGTAGTGCCGGGTACAAATATTGTTTATGCACAGGTGAAACAAGCCAAGACCTTTGCGAAAATCCGATATGCTTTGAAGATTACAAAATATAATGTTCAAGAAAATTTCACAGATTTTTGTTAAGGGGTCGTGGATGAAATTGAAAGCGGGAGAGTAAGTTTCAATATTGATATTATTCTTAAATTGGTTTTGTTATAACTTGGATACCACAATGTAATAGATTTAATACGATAATGTTTTTATTTTGTAGGATTTTTCCATTTCGATTTCAAAAAAGTTGAATGGAATTTATTATACAGAGGGTGATCCTATGGATGTCATTAGTGTCGCTATTCAAAAGGGACCAGAAGCAAGGAAGAAAAAATAAGTGTTAAATGTTCAAACTGAATAAGTACAAGCACAAAGAGGAAAGAGCATCCGACAATCAAATCATGTACATAGAAGGGTTATATTTAAATCTTCATCTCGCCCAACTGAACATGATGAAATTGTTGCAAATGAGCTTGTTACTCCTGCTAATAAGAGTAACAAACAATCTCGTAAAAGAAATATGGTTGAGAGTGTCTCGATTCCTGTTGAAGGCATTATTGATTTAGAAGGAACCCCTTCAAATAAAAAAGAGAGGAGATCTGTTGTTACTGAAACCAAAGTTATTACTGAATCTAAGAGTGAAAATTCTGGTGGCAGTAGGGAAATCATTACTCCAGGTGCTGATCTAGAGGATGGCATTGTCAAGACAACACAAAATGCCATTCAAGATCGATTGCGGAGGGATAATTTGGTTAACAGTAGACATACATTTGAGATGAATGTGAATCAACTTTATAAACCCACAGAAGGGCAAGATCAATTTAGAATTAGAAAACCATATCACTTGCATATTCACAACTTGAAAGCATTGATGAGGCACAATCCCTACGCACATGTGGTTGACTAACTAGTCCTTGTTGACCCGGAAGTTGTTCCTACTAGAGATAAATTTGATGAAACAAGATGTTTTCATTACAAATATTATGTTCTTGGAGGGAATCATTCTGCAGAGGTAAGAAGAGAGTTGATGCAAGAATATCCCAATAACCCTATTTTTGAAACAGTTAAATGCATCATTTATGTTGGTTTAACAGATGTTGAAGCAAAGTTGTTGGCATGGGATCATAACACAGATAGTGAATATAGGTTGACAATGACATTTGTTCAAAGGGTGAGATTTATACACAATGAATTTGTGCAAATATGTGGCAGGGAAAAATCTAGAGTTGATGCAAGTTTTCAAAGACAATGTTGTATGGAAATAGGTCTCCCTATTAAAGATGATATTGTGCTACGAAAAAATTCCAAAGGAAGTGATGCATTTAGATCTGTAGATTCCTATTTTCAGTTGGCATTTAGAGTTGAGAAAACATGGGCTTTGATTGATGACATATTTAGCTTGTGGGAGAATATTGGCATAAAAAACCAGAAAGTGAAAAAAGGTAGAGTTGTTCCATGGAGCGGTGGTAAGGCAGGTCCTGGCGTCAAGAATCTGCCAGAAGACATGACTATTACACCTTGGAGAACAATGCAAAGTGTGAAGGATGAAACATTAATAGCTACAATACTATCACGAGTAAAGTCAGGTGAATTATCCATAGAGGAAAGGTGCAACGAATTTGACAAGTAAGTTGAGCATTTTTTTGAGTTTAACATTTTTGTTATGTTCTAGGTATTCTGTTATATTATTATATATATGATTGTAAACATGATTTATTGTTTCATTGTCTAGTCACAAGGTCTACATGAAAATACAAGAGGAGATCGTTATAATGTTGAATGAGAAGAGTTGATATGATGTCATATGCAACTATCCAAACTCAAGCTCGGTAGAAACTTTAAAACAATTTTTTGTTGCATTCAAGAAGGTATGTTGATTTATGATACATCCTATTTTATTTATTTTTTAATTCAAATCATTTCTATTTTATTACTTATAGAGATCATTTTCATTTGAAGATGCCAAAGAGGGGTAGAGATGGAGTACCGAAGTCCTTTAAAATTCATATCCAAAGAGCCAAAATATAACGACAAAGGAGACAATGTCTTGCAAACGCTGAACTTGATAATACACTTGATCATTATATTTGGAATGGGCTTGACACTTTGCAATATAAAGTCATTTTAGGTGACTGTGCAGACATTGCAAATCTTGTTCCTAAAAAGAAGCACGCACTAGTGATTGCAGAAGTCCCTCATGGATACAATATCCGAAACACTACTTATGATTGTGAGCCTTATACTTACCAATCATTCAGTAAAGTGGTTTCAGGATTTGTAGATGTCACAACATCACCACTATGGAGATTTGTTGTTTTCCATTCAGACACACAATTAGGGGGCTTGTTGACAGCCTTTAGGGGTAAAGGAAAAAAAAAAAAGCAACTTTATTGGTAATATATTTGCACTATATTATCAAATTTTTGAATTTATAAATCAATTATATTTATGGATAAGTTAATTAATTGTTTTATATTTTTGTTACAAGCAAAAGCCTAATGTTCGTAGCTCCGACATCGATCCATTCCTGAGTGACGCCGAAATCATACATGTTGCAACTTGGACACAGGAAGAGGCTTATGAATCTCTTTTAATCAATGAAAAGAGTGGAGGAAAACATAGTCAGATATTGAGTTATAATGCCGTGGTAAAAAAATTAACATATGACTAAAGGGATTTGAAAGGAATGACTGTAAACATCTATCAAAAGCCACAAGCGTTGATTAATTATCTCATAGATACATTTTCAAGAGAATGAGATTGAGTCTTAGATTTGTTCTCGTGTTCAGGTAAACTTTCTCATATTACATATGAAATAATATATCAAGTTTTATTGTATGTTTTATCCTTCATTGTTTTATTGTTTTAAAGTATGCTTCTTTATGTTTTTTCCAAAATATCCAAAAGAAAAAAGCTTAATTCCATTCATCCAAGGAGATCAGAATTACAATCAGTATTCACTGTAACAGTGAATTGTCCAAAACCAAAGTATGGTTCACTTGATGAGACTGTTACGTCTTCTTTCAAAAGGCACAATTTGTTGCTTCCCTAATTTTCCAGACAAAATAAATAAGGTTCTGTCCCAACGGACTGTCTTGCTATTACATCTTCAAAGGTTTAATATAAATACCATTCATGCCGATTATATACATCAGCGCTTTAAAAGAAAAATTAAAACTATGTTTTTCAACATTTTAACAGCATCATATATTGTGTTAAGCAATGTAAGGTCTGAGGAAGAACTCAGTTCTCTGTCCATCATTTACTTCGACTACTTTCCAAGTGCCGAAATCCATATTCTGCCCTTCTTTGGATGCCTGGTCCGCTTTTTGGTTATTTTCCCTGTAAACATGCCGGCAGATAAATATGTCAAAGGATTGTTTGAGCCTCTGTATAGTGTGAAGAACATTTGCAAGTCTAAGAACTCTGCATGCTTGAGTGTTATTGGTCCAATTTATAACATTCATAGAATCTCCATAAACCGCCAGCCTAGTAATGCCCCTCTCAGCTGCAAAGATGAGTAATAACTTTAAACTCATGACTTCAGCATAATTGTTGGATCCCATTCCAAGACCCATAGTGATAGTGAAATAATGAGAATCGGAAAAAAAAGAACAGCTCCCCCACCGCATATCCCATTGCTAGCAGCTCCGTCAAAAAACCCCCACGGGTAAGTTCTGTCAATCTCCACTTCCAGATTGCGTCTCTGATGTGCAGCCCTTACATGTTCGGGGTATGCTAGATAAAGACCCACCGCCATTGTACATATAATTTCTGGTGTACAAGCTTTATCCTGAAAAATGACTCCATTCCTGGCCAGCCATATCCCCCAAATGATCAACAGTGGTAGAATATTCTGTTTTTTAGTGTTCGCCCATCTCCACCAGCGCTCCCATGCATCTCCAACAGAGGTTCCTTCCCATCTACAGTCAAAACCGACCAATTTTGAGCATTCTTTCCATACAGCAATCGTGAACGGGCATGTGATGAGGAGGTGTGTAACAGTTTCCAATTCCATCTTACATAAAGCACACCAGCCCGGGCCCTGGAAATTTCTTTTCTGCAAAATATCCCAGGTCGGCACCCGATTCTCTAATGCACACCACATAAAAAGTCTGTTTTTTGATGGGCATTTAAGTTTCCACAATGATCTCCACCACCAGACCTCATCCCGAATAGTTGCTCCTGCACTAAGTACATGATATCCCATCTTTGGTGTATAGATCCCCGCCGGATCAAGTTCCCAAGTCAATACATCCTCCAGATCCGAGAGATGTATGCCAGCCCGATTCAAACCATTGATGTATTGTTCCAGAAAACCAGCCTCCGGATCCCCCAAGCCCAACAAATCCGCTGATTTCCAATGTTGTATCCATGGTGCATCCGGGCGCTGAACAGCCAGTTGATTAAGGGTGATAATACCCCTATTTTCCAGCGTATGAATAACATTATCGGGCAGCAAATGTGATTGTTCACTCCCGATCCATGGATCTCTGCCAACTCTCACCTTTTCTCCGTTACCCACGTCCCACGCCAGGTTATTCTCCACCAGTGAGAAGGATTTTACCACTGCCTTGCAAATCACGGATCCCCCAGTATGTGATTTCCGAGGGCTCCTTATCCATTCCTCCAGACTAGTGTCTGATAGATACTTCCTAATGATAACCCTTGTCCATAAACTGTTAGTCTTGATAAGTCGCCATCCTCCCTTAGCAACCAGCGCCTGAGCAAACAGAAAGATATTTTTTAATCCCCAGCCCCCAAGACCTTTAGGAACAGCAATCCTCTTCCAATTGACCCAAGGGGTAACCTGTCCTTCCTTCTTACCACTCCACAGGAATCTAAAGCATAACCGCCTGATCTGTTCAAGGATTCCTTTGGGTATCCAAGACAAGGACATCCAATATACAGGTATGGCTTCTAAAACGGCCGTAACCAGAACCAGCCTGCCCGCACGCGACATCCACTTATGACTCCAAACATTCAATCTTTTCTCCACCTTGCCAATTAACCAACTCCAATCCTTCTTAAGATATAAATTTGCTTTTAGAGAGAAACCCAGATATTTCAAACCCTCATCAAGTGTAGATAGTTTAAAAGGAAAGTTTTCAACAAGTGCCTGTTCCTCCTCCTGTCGAAGCAAATGGGTTGTAAGAGTGGACTTATCAACATTGATATCCATCCCCGTTGCTTTAGAAAAAAGGTCCAGGATTTCCTTCAAAGTCCGAGTATCCCTTCGATCTCCTGAACAGAAGATGATGATGTCGTCCACAAATAAAAGGTGAGTAACAAATAAACGTTCCCCAATGTTAATGCCTTTAAACCGCCCCTGTAGTTTAGCATCAATAATTGCCCGGCTCAAACCTTCAGCCACCAGCAAAAAGAGTAATGGGGAAAGTGGACAGCCTTGCCTAAGGCCTCTTTCCGCATGAAAAAAGGTGTGGCAGCTCCATTCAATAATACAGAGAATGATACAGTAGTTATACATGACATGATCCATCTAATAAAATTGATACCAAAACCCAAATGAGTTAGAAGAAGCCGGATATAAATCCAACTCACCTTGTCGTATGCTTTGGACAGATCAATTTTAAGTATAGCTCCTTTGATGTGCCGAGTCTTCATGCTGTGTAGTCCTTCCTGTGCCACCCCTACAGCCTCATGAATCTGACGTCCTTCAAGAAAGCCAAACTGTTCAGCTGAAATATGTTCAGAAAGTGATACCTTGAGTCTCCGAGCAATGACCTTCGACACAATCTTGTAAATACAATTGCACAGAGAAATAGGTCTGAACTCAGAGAGAGAAACCGGATTATCGGTCTTTGGTATGAGGGCTATAAAGGTAGAATTGAAACATGCAGGAAGCCTCCCATTCAAACGAGTATCTTCTACCACCTGTAGAAGATCCAGTCCCACAATCTCATACAGTTCTAAGAAAAATTCCACAGTCCAACCATCCGGTCCGGGGCTCTTGTCTTTCTGAAAACTACCAAGGACCTCCTTCAGCTCCTCCTCAGTAATAGCCCTCATCAATCTCCTATTGTCCTCCTCCTCGGCAAACCGTGGAAATAATTGTGCAATCCTAATAACTTCTGCAATGGAGGCCTGAACCGGAGCCTTAAATAAGTTCAGGAAATGACTCACCCCACATCGAGCTTTGCCTTCAAAGTCGAAGTGTTCAGTACCAGCTTCATCTCTCAAGCTCCAAATAGTATTGACCGCCTTCCTCCCCCTGGCATATGCATGAAAAAATTTAGTATTCTCATCCCCACATTCCAGCCAGATCGCCCTGCTCTTGAGTCTCCAAGTTTCCTCCTTTTCCATCAAAAGATTATTTCTTTTGCTTTCCAGCCTAGCCATTTCAGCCTTGGATTCCAAAGTCAGAAGACCCCCACCATCCCCCTCATAGATCCGTAGTAGTTCATCCTCAATCTGCTTCAGAGCAGCATCATCCCTAGTTTTCTTTTCAAAGGCCCAAGTTTTAACAGCTCCTTTCAACCGTTGAATGTTCTCAGCGAACTGAAATGCCCCAGTACGATCATGTTCACCATCAAACGACCTCCAAAGGTCCAGAAAGAGATCTTTAAAAGAATCATCACTAAGCCAATTCTTATTAAACTTAAGTGAGCTTGGTGGATTATCAGGTCCTCGTCTAATCTCAATAAAGATAGGGAAATGATCAGAATCCCCACCGCTCCCTACCCACTGTCTGATTTGTAGAAACCTGTCCACCATCTGTTCAGCCACCAGGAACCGATCCAGTCTTTTTGCCACCCGAGCCTCTCCGCTCCTGTTATTCCTCCAAGTGGGTTTCAGCTTGATAGGTTCAATATCCAACAAATTCTTACGAACCAACTTCTGTTGAAAGTATCCTGCCAAAGGATCCACATGTGCTAGAGGTCCCCAGACTTCTGAATGCCCTAAGGTGAAGTTTAAATCACCTCCCACCACAACCGATTCACCATCTAAGAGCGGATCCTGCAGTAGTGAATCCCAGAAAGGCGCTCTATTAACATAGGGCCCGTAGACATTAACCACAGTGAAGCGAGTGCCCAAATCAACAGAGAGAAATTCAGTTCCCAACACAGAAGCCATTCCCCAAGCAGTAATCAGTTTAATCGCACAATTTTTCCATCCCACAGCCAACCCCCCAGAGCGACCCCTCACATCCAGGGTCACAAAAGTCCATCCCGCCAACCAATGTTCCAATTTCTCCTTGATGATAATACCTAAACCTAAGGTCTCTTGTAGCAAAATCACATCAGGGTGTTCAAGAGTAAGCACCCTCATGAAGGCTGATTTCTTTTTTGGCCCAGCCAGACCCCGACAATTGAAGGACATGATCTTCATATCCGAACATTCGTCCGGGCATTCACTGCTCTAAGTGCCCTCTCAATAGAAACTTGTTTCCCATCCCGAAGATCCATCCTGGCTCTGCTCTGTGCCTTAGATAAGTGAGACCTACGGCCTCTGCCCCTCCGGGCCGACACCTTCGTCTTTCCCAGACCCCCCCCAGAATTTTTAGTGCAGGAGCGGAGATTATACCCTGATGCAGATGATTCGGGTGATGAAGGCTCAGGAGACCCATCCACCTTCCCAGGATCCGGTTCAATAGAATGCAGTTTGTCCTCCAACCGAAGAGGTGGTAAATATGGAATGAGTGCAGCAGGTTCACCCACCGTGGAAGTACATCTCCCACAAGGGGTCGAAACAATAGTGAGGGGAGTAGTCTCAGAAAGACCCGACAAAGACAAATTCTGCAGTCCCTCAACCCAATCAAAACCGACCACAGAGCACCGATTGATATAAAGATGTACAGAGGGTGTAAGAGTAAAAGAAGGAATACCCGGCATGGAAGGTCCCGGCGCTTCAGCCACAGCCGATGAATCGAATCCAGGAAAGTCCTCGATTGTAGCAGTAAGGTTTCCATCAAGAATGTCCCGTACCGCATCTGAATCCTGCCCAGCAAGTTCCAAACCCTCGACATTCCGTTCCCCACCCAAGTCCATCCGCACAGTCGCCGATTCATTGTTCTCCAAGTTCAGTGGGTCTTCCATAAAAGCCATACCCGAAGGGATATGCTTCCCCCCATTCAGTGGGCGAGCCGATAGCTGACATTCATCCACCGGGTGTCCATAGACGTGGCACCGACGGCATCTAAAGGGTACATTCTCATAATCCAGTAGCTGAGAAATACAAACAGGCCCCCATTCCAAGTTTATATGCTCCGGCAGACCTTCACGAATATTTAAGTTTACCAAAATTCTAGCAACCTGCTTGTAATGCGTTTTCAAAAAAGATAGATCAGCTTCCAGGAAGTTTCCCAAAATATCCCCAATCTGTCGAAAATGTCGAATATCCCAGAATTGCAGAGGAAGTCCCGGTAATCTTACCCACACCGGGGACAAATCAATTCTCTCCCGACTCGCATCAAATAGAGGATGCCAGGGCTTCAACAGTACCGGCTTATGTTTCAAATGCCAATTCCTGTCCAGAATTTTGCGCACATCCTCCTCAGATTGAAGTACCACCGCGAACCACCCACGGAGCAGCATGTCCACCTCCGGTGTGTATCCCAAAACCTCGCGCCATTGTGAATCCACCCAAGCCATCACAGTGGGACGGGAAAAAATGCGGCCCATAACCCTACCAACCAGCGTCAAACAAGACATCTCAAGGACTCATTCCCAGGCAATATCCTCGCCTACAGCATAGCTACCCACAATGCGGGTTTTAATCCAGCTCCTCTTTCTGCGCCTGCAAGGTCCTTTACGAGAAGCCCCGGCCCCCAAAGCAGCCCCAACACGAACCTGCTGAGACCCACCAACCTTCGCAGGGCTACCAAAACCCCGGTGTTCATTAATCTCCAGAGGCACTCTCACATCTGCTCCATAATCACCTCCAACCGTCCCAACCAGATGCTGAACCTGACGAGCCACACCTTCATCAGCAATCTTTTCAAATCCGACCACTGCTTCAAAACCTTCCGTTAAACCTGTCACCGGGAAGCCCAGGTTCCGTGCAAAGAAAGCATCAGCCTCTCTCCAATCCGGACTACCCAAGATATCCTCAGACAGTCCATCGTTTTCTAGATTTTCCGGCAACAAACCACAAGGGGAGCAAGTAGAATATTCCGAGGTTAATAAACCATTTTTCGGCCTCACCTGCCCCATACCGGTAGATACAGTACCACCAGGCCCCAGCAGAGTGAAGCCTTCCAGACCCTCCCTTTGCCCTCCACCTGGCGCCCCCCAAACTTCATAAGCCTCCATCTGTACACCAGCGGATGCTGCCATGACCATTCCTCCACCGTAGCAATAAACCCTAAACCCAGCAATAACCCCACAAAACCCCACAGCTCCGACACGAGCTCCAGAAACCTGACGACACACAGAAAAATGGCTAGTGGCAAAATAAAGAAATCAAACCCTTCCCCGAGTAAAAACTTCCTCCATCGTTTTCAGGAAAAATCCACGAGAATGGGACAGGGAGAGGGTTTGGCAGCGACCTCTCCCCTACCGTGACCGGTAGCTACCAGCTACCTTCCACCGTCGTGAAACCCTACTTCCATCGCAGAGCCCTCTCATCGCTCCCGTCACCTCCACTCTATGCTTCTTTATGTTATTTGACTTAACTTTATTTTTGTTTTTGGTGATTGGGTACAACAATAGCATGCTTCTTACATAAAGGAAGAAATTGCATATCCATTGATAATGATCCACTCCAATGCAATTACATAAAGCAAAGAATTAAGGCTATTCAAGTTCTTTCAGATGAACTGCAAGGAGTTGGTTTGAAGAAATGAGAGTTTAGTGAAACACTTGTGGCAAAGATGTCAAAAGAGCCTCAACCCCCATTAGGAGGGGTGTTTGGAAAGGAGCACTTTGGGGATCTTGCAGACATAGAAGACCCAATGGAAGAGGACATTGATGTCCCTGAGGAAAGTGAAGCTCCAGAAAATTCCAATGTTGATAAAGAATTTGGCATGCATGATATTGTTGAATAGTTTCATGTTTTGAAGAAAATGTTAATTTTGACAATTTTTGACAATTTTTTGATAAGATATATTAGTAATGTTTTGACTTTCAGACTTTATTTTAGAAATAAAATTTCTACATATAATGTTTTTAATATGCTTTTTACAAATAATTTGTATATTTTTTCTTGAATTTATGTGAATTGTCACTTTTCAGAAAATAATATGACATATGATCATTTTTATACAAAAAATCTCTGAAAATTCATCGAAAATGGTTTTAAATGTCTTTATTTTCTGGAATTGTTTACAATTTTGGCAATAAAAATACCTTATTTTGTCCATAAAAATGTCTTATTTTATAGAAAAAAAATCGTAAAATGTATATATTTTTCATTATAAATTGCTTAAAAATGTATGTTATTTTGTTAAATTTCTAAAAACACACTTGGAAATAGAAATTAAAAATATTTTACGACAGATAATTCAAAGACCCCAAAAAATATCTCAAAATGAAAATGTGTGATAATGGTATCAACCATTTTTGAAACGGGGTAAAAATAGCTAGTAAAATTAGGAGAGAGAAAAACGAGAACTTGTCGAGTTCTCGTTTCATAGTATAAGTGGTTCAAAGTTACATCATAGAATCATCAAAACTAAACATTCCTTCATCAAAAGGAACAAGATTCAATCTTAATACATCAAATAGCAGCTGATTTCTTGTATCAAAACAGACTGTAAGTCATTATGGATAAGCGATACCCTCAATGGAAACCATTGTGCTAAAACAATCTACTTAAACATGAGTGGATGAGAGCACAAAAAAAGCCACTAACTGGAATAGCTATTGCACGATCATCAAGTTTTAATGGTCCATAGACAACCAAAAAACAAAAATACTATCTCCTGAAAATTAACATAATTAATAGAGCAAAATTTCTCCTTCCTCAGCCGAGAAGAAATCAACTGTTTTTTAGAAGTAGAGAATGCCTTATGGAGAATTGATAGCTCTTTTTAATAACTGATCTGCTTCACTATTAAGATCACTATTAAACTGTCTGTAAATATGTAAAAAGGTAAGATTTGTGAAGCTGGCAGCAAGCTCTTTGATCCGGGAGCATCACTGGATAAGGTTATCAACCTGGAGGATGGAAAGATTGTTAATCCAATCAATGATAACTTTGGAGTCACCATATATATATACTGCAAACTGATCTGTTTAATTTGAGCAAATTTTAGTAAGAAGTTCCGCTCTCATATTTGTGCAATGAACACAGCCCAACCATATGGAATATCTGAAGCTGGATCATCATACCCTCCCCACAACCCTCCGTTGAAGCCGCTCCATCGAAAGAAGGGTCATACTTCTCCACATTAAGATAAAGCAGGGTGAATATGTTTATTTAATGCATAGCACAAGAACTAAGCATCTCGCTACCGCTGCCATAATAAGAGGTGAAACCGAACATAGATGAAAACTTTGGATAACATGCAAGCTTCATGAATTTATGAATTTACACAACTTTGGTTATCTTGTTTTCTCCGGGTTTGCTGGTTGTTTCACATTAAGGTCAAGACATATTTGTTTAACGTCTTAGATCATCTGAAATCACTGAATTGATTTGGTTTTGAGTTTTATGTTTGCAGATTTTGTAAGGATTTGAGGAAGAGCAAAATTATGACAGATCGCTGAGGGACTTATGGCAGATCGTAGTGGAACTTGTGATCTTTGAGGAAGGATTTATGAGTCTGCTTGCTAATACTGGAAACACGACAGTCACTCTGTAGATCGAGATTTCTGGTGCAGATATGAAGACCGAGATTTATTGCTTAACATTCTTCAAATTAACTATTCTATCGTTACCTCCTCATGGCACTGCTTAGATCAAATCGTGGCCCATAGTCACGACGCTTAGTAATTCCTGAGCACCGGTTAGATTGTAGCATTTACTAACAGATTTATGGTGTAGATCTATAAATCGATTACCAAATCTCCTGCGTTCCAAAAATAATGTTGAACAGATTACAAGAAGCATGTGCAAAAATTCTTACAATTGCAAATGGTAAAATGGAAACCAAAGTTATTGGATCTCTTTATGATTAACGACTATTTCTCGTCTTTGCCATTGCATGTCCAAATGGATGTAGATGTGCATTCTGTTGGTGCAGGCGGTGGGGGTGGGGCTCCTTTGCATGATTGTTGGCTTCTCTTTCTTCATGCTTATATTAGCACCATTGATTACAAAGATTGATCCTCTTATGATGATTACTATACCCTAGATTATAAGGTGCTTTGATACCAATTGAAGAAATAGAGTAAGTAAACATTGTACAAGAAAATGGGCCGAAAAGAGTTGAGCCATTCTCAACATGTATTTATTTCAATGATACAAATTTATTGTACATGAATGAAATCACCTCAAAAGCTAGATTCACTCTCACATCGACACTTCACATCGACACCTCATCAAGGGATAAGGCTAGGAGGCGGAAATAGGATCTAATTCACACATAGGAAAAAACTATATCCCAAAATGTGAAATACATTAAGGTGGTGTAAGAATTCATGATTGTGTAGGGAGTCACATGCTAACACACACACACACACATTTCGCTACTCTTGGTGGAGTTGTACCCCTGCCCAGATATTATTGCACGAACCAAATGCTCAAATTCTTATGTTGAAATTTCATGGACTCTTCACAGAGGATAAGGCTTCAAGGTCCCTAAGGACAATGGAATGCAAGGTTTTATAGCTGTGTGATATACTTGCAGGGTCTAACAGTAGTACTCAATCCAATCTCTCAGGGCACTAACTAAGTAGGTTTGACCATTCCCTTAATCATACTACCCAACTACCTAGGTACTAGAGAGTAATCTTTTTGAATGTTGTGCTCAATGCCATTATAGCAGGAAAACGGTTGATTGGATGATCTAAAACTAGTTTCAGGTCACCTAGGAGACTTTCAATATACCAGAGGGTATGTGGAAGTGAAATTACGTATATAGGTATTGTCTAATGCAGTACTACTTGAAAGGGTACCAACAGAGTTTACAAGGGTCTCCAACCAGGTGAAACCTCTTGTATTTCCTGCGTGTAGTCTTCATTGACTGCATATTGATTTACTGAATGAAAGATCATTGTGTTATTTCTAGAAGCCAGAACATGTCTCTAGCCTTAAAAAAATTCAAATATTTTTGGCATGAGAAAGTGCTCTAACACCAAATGTTATGTACCTTAATAATAGAACAAGAAATTCATAGTAGAAATAACATAATAAAGCACGATTTCAAAATGAAAGGACATCATTACCAAATAAGCAATTGTAGATACCAAATACAACACGATATCAATACCTTTATTGGTGAAACCAATGTTCACTTGCCTCTTCAAGGGGCAACCTCCAAACGAGTAGATTTCCAATTACAATATACTTCACTAGACATATCATTGCATTGCTTCTACTACTTTAGTAGGTGGAACCTTCAACTAAGTCTTCTTACAAATATTCCTTTCACATTATATCTACTTCATGCCAGGGCCTTATTTGATATAGATGGCCTCAATACATAGCAACCTATCTATTTATTTGAGGGGATTAGGGTATGAGCCTAACAAGAATGCAAAATTCTTAGGTGAATCATGGGAATTGGTTGCCAAGTTTAGATGTTACAAAGTGTTAGGGGGTCTAAATTAAGGGAATGTAATCAATTACTCTAGACCTTAGGACTTGGTTTGGAGCCTTTGTTGCTCATTCAACATTTTGGCCAATCCCCTTCCCTGAAAAGAGGTATGGTGGGGCGAGTAAAGAGGTTTTTGATACAATCTTTGGAGTGTGTAGAAGTAAGTTACACAAGTACAAGGAGATAGGCATTTTGCAGAACCCTACACCTATTATAGATGTTGCAGAGGCATAGCATGGTCAATCGTCTGAAGCAGTGAAGTATTGAGTGAAAAAACTGGAAAAGAGGATTAGGGAGGAAAGAGGGCAAACTATTAGTGATGGAATTAAAGAAGAAATGAGCCCTTGGATACTAGACACAAATTTTTGCATGACATGGACACTAAGCACTTGAACCAGACACCAATTTTTGCACAACATGGACACTAAGCACTTGAACATTATGGATCTATACTAGAATATCATACTCTAATTGCCCATGCCATTGAAGAAAAGGGTTCCCAACACAACAAGATTTTAAGGAAGCTTTACTAATTGGATCATTGAAATATGAAAATTTATATTTTGCAATATGGTGGCCAAATAAAAGCAATTAGGAGGAAGAGGGAGATGAACATGACATCGAAGCGAGAGAAGAGGATATGGGAGACAAAAACAAAGGAATGTTTCTATTTGGGGAAGTTTCCAAGGCTCCACAAGCAGGGACTAGTCCACCAAAAGCACTATTGAATGCGACTCTAGGTTTGAGGATTAGCTCTTGTTCTTCCACATCTTGAATTTATGTTTACTTATGTTCTATATTTTTTGTTTTTAGTGAATGAACCCTAGGTGCTCTTGGCTTTGGATTACTTGGTTTTTATTTTTTTTGTTAAATCCCCTCCGGGGAAAATACTTATCAACAAACATATCATATTATGTTGTTGTTGTTGTTTTTTTTTAATATGAAGGGCATATTCCTTAGAGGGGGCCACATTGATTGTTATATGTAACTTTGTTGTATATGAGTAATAGATAAGTTAATTAGTTTTAAAAAAATGTATTTAAAATGTATGAGATCTCAAATTAATTCTTAATAGATGAAAACCAAAAGTTTGAAAAATAAATGACATTTAATTTTTTTAATCAATTAAAAACGTCAAATTTTAGGTTTAGAAAAGAAACATTGAAAAAAAAGCACCATTAATATTTTTTTTTTTGGAAAATAACATTTAAAAAAATGTTGATATTTTATAACTAAGTAGACTCAAAATGTCAAAAATCTTAAAAAAAAAATTCTAAGCACCACTAAATGAACCATTAAATGTGACTTCTAAAAAAGTGATAATTTTATAGGGTTCATGTGAAATAGGTAACTATGCTAAGAGTTAAAATTGTTGGCATTATATTGTAGGCACAATTCTTAAGGAAAATTGTGGATTGGCTTTGTTAGTAATGACATAACGATGACACATGTGCTACATTTGTGAAGACTAATATTTGCATTGTTTGATGTTACAAGTTTTCATTGTGAAGCTTGATATTTTCATTGTTTGATGTTACAAGTCTTCATTGTCAAGCTTAATATTTTCACGTAGGTGCCACTTCATTATGATTAGAATATTTAAAAAAACTCAATGTAAGTATTAATTTATTTTCTTTATCAACACAATTTCATTTTTGAATAATTTTGACAATATTTGGTTGTTGATAATTTTTCTGTCTTCTCATCCATCCATTCAATTGGTCATTGTTTTCTTCTTCCCTAAATGTGTTTTCATACGTTAACCTTAGTATTTTGTTTGGTTTATTTATTTATATCCTTCTTTACAATTTTTGTTTTCAAGGAATAATTTTGGGGAAAACTTTTGAAGTATTTCCCCACGATTTATGGATGGTAAACAGGATAAATCGTCGACCCTGATTACAAAGCCTAACCCCAAGAGAATTAAGAGAGTCGAACCCGTGACCTCCCCAACTTTAGGGGGAAAGATCTTACATTTAACTCATAACTACTTGAACTAACCCTTAGAGCTTTTTCTTTACAGTTAAATATTAAATATGCATAACAACATTACACCTAATAAATATGTCATTAAAAATGAAAAAAATAATTCCAATATCACATTTGTCATAATATTAATTCAATTCTTCAAGCCTCTCCTTATTCTCCACCTTATACTTTGTGAGGATATCTTCATTGGAAGAATGGAGTTGGACGATAAAAATTATATTGTAGTCGTCATTGACAATTAAGAGAGTCGAACCCATGACCTCCCCAACTTTACGGGGAAAGATCTTACATTTAACTCATAACTACTTGAACTAACCCTTAAAGCTTTTTCTTTACAATTAAATATTAAATATGCATAACATCATTACACCTAATAAATATGTCATTAAAAATGAAGAAAAATAATTCCAATATCACATTTGTCATAATAATTAATAATAATGTCGTACCTATTTGTTTGTTCGTCAGAAGCAATATCCCATTCAAGTTTGTTTGTCATTGACTTTAAAATAAACACTTCTAAAACAAACACTTCCTTGGTGTTGTTTTTTATGTCGTTGCATCCATTTATGTCAACTATCGTTATTTTCTTCTATCCCATATCCTTCTCCATAAGCGAATCTTATCATTTTGTTTGGTTTATTTGTTCATATCCTTTTTCCTTTTATTTATTTAATATAAACCTATATAACACCATCACAGTCAAAGAATATGAATATGTCATCCAATTTTATCATTTTGTTTGGTTTAATGGTTCATATCCTTTTTCTTTTTTACTTAATATATACACAATACCATCCTAATAATAAAAAAATATGAATATTTCATTGAAAATAAGGAGATTAATTAATTAATAATGAAATCATACATAATTATTATACCTGCCATGGCAGAGTATATAGTAATCACTTAGAATTTTACTTTAAATTAATTTACAAATTTTTATATAGTTTTATAAATTTTAATTATTAAATTGATTTAAAAACAAATAAAAAATTATATTTTAAATTTTATAAATTATATAATCTTTATTTTTGATTGGTTAGTCTTATTTTTATTTATTTTTGATTGGTTGGTAATTTTGATTTGACTAATAAGCCCTGCCTGAGATGTGACTTTTGTGAAATTAAAAATAAAATTAAAAAATCTAAATCTATAAAAAATATAAATGTGACACCTATCTATTTTTGGATATATGTAATAATTGTGAGATGCACCAATTACGATGACGTTTCATAACGAGATCAATTATGAGATCTTGGGCCAAGATATATTAATCTTTGTACTTGTGAATGTAAATCCACACCAAAAGGCCAATCCAGTGTCTTCCTTCCATTCGTTAAGCACGTGGAACCCAAAGTGGGAAAGTGGGCTGGCAAATAAAGATCAAATCCGACTGAAATTTGTATGGCTGAGCTAAGGCCACCGGAATCCGATTAACCGCATTTACCCTGGTCCCTATCTACCGCTGCTGCGGATTACTAAGCTGCTGTCCGGAGCCTCCAATTGCCCACCAGTACTAAATTATGAAGAGAAAAATGTACGTCTTCTTAAAAATTATCATTTATAATATTAAATATAAACATAACATAAAGTAAGCCGTTCAACAAATTATTTAGTTAATATAAATCATAACATTCTTTTATATAAACAAATTTAAAACTATTTTGTAAAATAACCAATTCTACATATAATCTTATAATATTATAGATTTTTCTTAATTAAAACACATTCGTACATATCTTTATATATAAAGATTTAACAGAAAAATATTTTAAATATCAAATATGCAAACAATCCTCTTTTTTACATAATTAAAATATTTATGTACCTTATATAGTTCAAGCATGAAAATAATAAGCCACATTGTTTCTTTCTCGAACAAACATATCTATCTAAATTATAACAAACATATCTATCTATCTAAATTATTGGACATAAACGAAAACTAACACTGAGGAGGCAAAGTGCAACCCAATGCTCCATTAAATTGACTTGGACTGCATTAGTTGGTTTCTTTCCATGAATAATAATGTCTTCAAAAAATAACTTAATCTACGCAATAACATAAAAGCATCCACATGATTTAGTTTTGTGCATGAAACATATTTCTTAATTATATGAAATTTTCCTTCCACTTAAAGTTAATGTAATACTGTTAATGTATATTATATTGAATGTATTTAAAAACATTGAAAAATATCAAATATATATAAAAAAATATTAAATTATAAATGATAAAAAATTTACATATATTCTTAATTATATTTATGTAATGTTTTGATTCTTCCATCTAAAATTAATATAATACTTCATAAAAGAAAATCTTGAATGTATTAAAAAACATTGAAAAATATGTCGTGCATTCAAGAATTTTGAACTATGAAGAAATCACTAAAATTAATATTGTAAAAAATGATATACTAAAAAAGAGCATATGATAAGGATTACCAACTAAACTTTTGATGTGAATAACATTGTTGTATTATTTCATTCATTACTTATGACTCATAAGTATATAAGAATACTGTATTTATAAATCCTTGTATAGTATTCTTTGCGATTTTTGTTTTAAATGCTAATGCTTGGCAAACTATTTTCATCTTAATTTTTACTTTGAGACTATATACAATTATTAGTTAAATTACTTATAAACTATTTTGAAAGGTAGGTATAAGCAGCTTTACTACTATTTTCACTTGTTTATAATATTTAATATTAAATAGACACTTTGTATATGTTGTTTCCTTATGTCCTCCCATCCATCCATCCATAATTCTCCACAAGCCAAACTTACCATTTTGTTTGGTGTGTTTATTCATATCCGGATTAATATAAATATGCATCATTACAACCACGGAATATGTCATGGGGAGGAGTGAGAATAGTAATTATTCTCACATTATCATAATAATAATTAATAATACAAATTTGTTTTTAAAGCACTGTCTTTTATAAGTTTGGGTTTCAATTTATACAAACACTTTGTTTTATTGTTGTGTATTGTTATTTTCTTATATATTTATGCATTTTGTCAATTATTTTTCAAAATGATTTTTTAAAGTTAATTTTATTGTTTTTTTAATTATATAAATATGCATAATATAGTTTTAAGGGTTAGCTTAATTGGTTATAAGTTAAATGCGAGATCTTTTTTTTAAAGTTGGAAAGGTTACGGGTTTGGCTCTCTTGATTTCATAAGGGTTAAGCTTCGTAATCTAGATAATTGGTTTACCACATTTACCATCCATGAATCATTTGGAAATACTTAAAAGGTTTTCCTTGGAAAATAAATAAATATAGATACCATCATTACAACCAATAAATATACCATGCAGAATAAAGAATATAGTTCTAGCTTCACATTATCACAATAATAGTTAATAGTAAGGCCATTCAAATTAGAAATGATATCTTATACATATTTAGTTTTAACTTTTAACTTATGTTTTTTTTTCATTATAAATATTGCTCTTCCTTGCTTTTATTCAAACACATAGTTCATTTTCTATAGTAAAATGATTTTTCTATAATGATTTTTGAGCAAACACAAAGTTGTGCTTGCATAGCCAATCCAATAAAGCTAACAAAACAACACTTCCATAACCAAGTAAGGGCACATATGTTAGTTGGGTATTTGGAAAACTATGAAGTTTTTTATCGCAGCGTATCTATATATGATCAATCCAAGAATCCAAATTAAAATTTTGAAATCAGCTGAGGCATAGGGTTGAAGGTTTTCTAGGGTTTCGAGGTTCCCCATGGTGGTTTTGGCACCCAAATTCTCCTTCGATGAAATGACCATGATCTTATTTACTAGATGGTCACTGTTGAATTAATGTAACTTCGAAGAATATTCTACTTGTACTTTATTATTGTAACTATGTCAGGGATGTTTTACCTCCGTTCAGAGATGTCATTATTATATTTGGTCATGTAAAAGTCATGAGGTAAAACCTCCATTGTAAGTCGGGTCGTTAGTACCCAAAAGAATGTAATATAATATTATTTGAGTCTTTCTAGGAGAGGTCGGCCCATTCAGTTAAAGTGAGGCTGACCTAGTTAGGTTATTTGTCTAGTGAAAAGTAAAGTATAAATAGAGAGTGACTTCCTCTCATTTGTACCATTCACTAATTCATGCATTGCGCATTAGAGGAGAGAGAGAAGTCTACGAAGGAGGAGGAGGATTGGCTTGGCTCTAAAGATTGGGTTTGTCTCTCTTATTTGTGAGACCTTATTTTGGGCATTGTACTTTGGTTATCTATATTGAGGAAGTTCTTGCTAGGTTTTTTCCCCTTGAGGGTTTCCCAGGATATATTGGTGTGTACCTTGTTATTGTGTATCTTTCATAGATCCTAGTTATGTTGCTATTGTGAAAATGTATTAAATGCTCATGAAGTTAGATTTTAGTCTTTAGTAGCATATAATATTAACATGGTATCAAATCTAGCTTGAAAAGAGCAACTTTCATAGGGTAAATCTCTCTCTCTCTCTCTTTCTCTCTCTCCGAGCTAAAAATTTAGTGCTTCTTACAAAAGTGGAATTTTTTAGTGCAAGTGGCATAGGAAAGTGTGCCCCTCCTAGGCACATCTATTGGCACCAAGATCGAAATTTTTCAGTGGGTGAATCTTCCAGAAAGTCAAACCCTAGTTTGACTTTGGACCATAAAAACCAGAAAACCAGGAAAAGCCAGAAACTGCAGACCAGAATTTCGCAAGTCAAATTTCAAGGGTAAAATTTTGGAATCTTCAGAAACAAAGTGTACCAGCATACTCGCCTCAGTCAAGCACATCTTTTGGTGAGTTATGTTTTCAATTTTGAGAAACTTTAATTTTTGGTTATTCTCTGCTCTCCGGGATAAGATGGCCCCAAGCACTAAGCTTGATGACAAGTTGGAAGGAATAGAGAACTTTTCTATAGGAGAATGATCTTTCAAAGTTTGTTAAAGAAGTTGTACCAGAACCCGAAGAAGCTGAAGCTAAGGAAAAGCATAAGAAGGACATGATTAGGGCCAAGAGGATCATAGCACATTCCATCAAGGATCACTTGATTCCTAAAGTATCCTCCAAGAAAACACCTAAGGAAATGTTTGATTCCCTATCAAGGATGTATGAAGGAAAGAACATCAATCGAAAGATGAATTTGAGAACCCAACTCAAAAGCACGAAGATGAATCAAGGTGAATCTATCTGAGATTACTTTACTAGGGTTTCTCAATTTAAAGAAAAACTAGAGGCAATTGGAGATAAGCTTGACAAAGATGAACTTGTGATGACTGCTCTCAATGGTCTCACTAGACCTTGGGACTCTTTTATCCAAACAATGTGTGCAAGAAAGGAAAGTCTACTATTTGAAGTAGTATAGGAAGAATTTGTTCAAGAGGAAGCTAGAGTGGCAAATCGAGAAGCACTACTTAGAGAAGATGATCAAGCCCTAGATACTCATACTAAAAGAGGAAAAGGAAAATCCTATTTCAAGAAGGAAACTCATAAGGAGTTTCATCCACCTAAGAAGTTTCAAAAGTACAAGAAAGAAAAATACAAGCATAAAGACTTCTCGTCTTATCAATGTTTTTTTTAGACTGAAACATAGGGTAGATTTAATTAATAGCCGGTGAAGCAACCACCGGGTGCTTGGTTACATAACTATCGCTATCTGGAATTAAAAAATTCTTGGGCTTGAGATTCCCAAAGACTCCAGGATTATGTAGCAAACTAACAGCGTTCAAGCTTGTAAAACAGAAGTAAATACTGGAATTAACGAAGAGAGCATGGGATGGGTCTGAGTAGAGATTAAGCGATGTTGAGCTTCTCCAGAATCTTTTTAACAACAGCTTCCAGTGCAGTGATTCGACTCCCATAGTTTCCTGAGGTGTTTTCCAGGTCCTTGAAGTGGGTGTAGACCACCTCTTCAAAGTATTTGACTTCTCCCTTAGAGTTTTGGAGCTCCTCTTTAATGTTCTGCAGATCGTTATTGAACCTTTGTTCTGCAGATCGTTATTGAACCTTCTCCATTTTTGCAGTTCTTCTGCATGGTGTAGCTGGCGCCCTTCTTGCTCCTCTGATTTTGTTTTGAGGAGGTCGATTGATTGTTGCAGCTCATCCAGCCTTTCTTCCAACGATTTGCCTCCCGAAGTTGATCCCACCGATGCCATTTTGAACTGCTCAGTCGTATCCTGGTCTTCTTGCTGCTTAGTCTAGCTTTAGCGCAATGGAGTGATCGGTTTCCAGTCGATCTGATTAAGTAGGCGGAGAGGCGACCTGAGGAGTCACGGGATAATGTGACAACGTCCGGCGGATGCAGATTGTTATGGAGATCCTGCTCGATGGCAATCTTGACCATAGAGCTACACTGATCCGCGAATAACACGGCTATCCAGCAAATATTCGTTGTCAAGATCTTATTTGTCTTAGGGGAGATTGCAAGTTGATTCTCTGTCATTAACCGATAAAATACTCCTGCCTAGGAGCACGGCCCTGTTCGCCTCAGTGTCAGCTTGTCCGTTTTGATCACGGAGAACATGGTAAAAATTGATTTTATTGAACTTGGACGCAACCATAAAGATTCTTCGCAGGACCCTAGAGAGATTGAGCTTTGGAGGAGGCTTGTTCAAAATCATGGCCTGAATAATGATCCATGAGTCTCCGAAGACTGTGATCTCGGAGATATGGTTCTCCAAGGCAAGCTTTAGCCCTTGCCAGAGGGCCAGAGCTTCAGCGTTGTTATTAGTGTCCATTCCTAAGCCCCAAGCAAAGGAAGTGAGGATTTCATTATCTTTATTGAGGAGGATTCCCCCCGCTCCAGCTTTTCCAGGGTTACCCTTGGAAGCCCCATCAAAGAAGAGGCAATTCTCTCTTAATGCAGTTCTCCGACTTTTGAAATCAGGATCACACATCCGAATTTCCCATTTTTCGTACTGTAGAGTTGGAATTGCTTCAGGGGCAATTTTTAGTTTGAATTTATCCAACCATCTTGCCTCAAAAGGACTGAGGTTTATTGTGTTGGAGATATTTCTGGAGTCCGCCGCTTCCCCCAACGAGGCCACACAGTTGGTAGCTACCCGGGAGCTGGAGCTTGCTTCATCTCTAAAGATGCGGTTATTGCGTTCCAGCCAGATTTTCCAGCAGGTTATTTTTGGGATCCACATCCAGATAGTTTTGAGCCGTTTTTTCTTATGAAGATCGAATGGGGAGTTTTTAATCCACTTGGAGAATAGTTCAGATAAGCTTCCATAGCTGTCAGGATTCCCTTGGCTTGGGGAGAGAACTTGCTTCCAGACCTATTTTGAAAAGGAGCACGTTAGAAGCAAATGTGTCACTGTTTCTTCATCTGTGAGGCACAGAGGACATCTTGAAGGACCTTCCATTCCGCGTCTCTTCAGTGTGTCTCCCGTTAAGATGCTGTTATGTGCTACCGTCCAGCAAAAAAAGTCTATTTTTGGAATGCTAGGAAAATTCCAGATGAAATTCCACTTAGCTGGGTTGGTGGGGGCTTGATGCACATTTTGGAGAGTTCTGTACCCTTCTGCAGCTGTATATTGTCCAGATCAGTGACCCCATCCTCTTTTATCATTGGTGGTCTCTGAAAGGGGGGCTTTACCTTGAAGAAGATGTAGCAGGAGCTCGGCTTCCCCTAAAAGATTCTCAGGGACCTCGCCAAGATTCCAATCAGTCCAAATTCTTTTTCCTCCTTCCTCCCAGATGGAGATGTCCCAGAGTGTATCTTTGTTTCTGTGATGCATCCAGGTTTTCAGGTTGTCAATTTCATTAGCATTTCCAAGGGGCTGGTCTCCCATAATAGAGTCCTCCCAGATGTTTATTTTTTTCCCGTTGCCAGGAATCCAGTAAAGGAGGCTTGTGAAGTGCTCAAGGACCTTTTTGCAGAGATTAAAGATTGGGGATCCTTTCTTTCTATGAGGTGGCTTGTCAAGGCATTTTAATCTTGAGCCTGGGAAGTATTTTTTCCTTATGACTTTTTTGCTCCAAGTTTCTCGACCTGAGACTAGATTCCAAAGAATTTTTGCTCCCATGGCCATATTCTGTCTAGCCATACTTCTGAATTGCAGGCCTCCTTCCTTGTAGGGCTTTTGAATTTTATCCCATCCTACCAGATGAAGTCTGTGCTTGTTTCCTTTTCCTCCTTCCCAGAGGAACTTCCTGATTAGTTTTTCCATTTTCCCGATAATCAAGGCAGGGGCGAGGAGGATGGAGTTTTGATAGATCGGAATGCTCATCAAGACTGATTTAATAAGGACCGTTTTTCCAGCCTGGTTTAGCCAATTTGATCCCCAGTTTTGTATCCTGTTTTTAAGTTTATCCAGGATTGGATTCCATTGGTTTGCTTTTGGATTGCCTTTAGCGATTGGGACCCCCAGATAGTTGATGGATTCCCATTCGTGGACTGCTTCCATTCCTAAGATTCGAGCTATTTCTCCCAGCTCTCTTGTTTTGCAGTTCCAGCCATAAATCTTGCTTTTTTGAAAGTTGATCTTGCTGCCAGAGACATGTCTGTAGATATCCAGCTCATGTTTGAATTTCCTTGCTACATGGATACTAGCTGCGCCCAGAAGGAGTGTGTCATCAGTGAACTGTGCGTGGTTGATCTTATTCACATTGGCTGCTATAAGGAGACCAGGGAGGACATTCATTTGCTGGGCTTTTATCAGTTGGAAGCTTAGGACCGAGGCTTGGATTGCGTATAGCAACGGGGAGAGGGGGAAGCCTTGTCGAAGGCCCCGAGAGGCTTGAAAGAAATCAGTGGGTCGTCCATTGACCAGAGGAGCAATCCAGGATGTGCTTATGCATCCTTGGATCCAATTGGAAAAAGGGATTGAGAACCCTAATTTCTTCATGACCAGCAACAGGAAATCATGATTAACTCTGTCAAAGGCATTTGCTAAATCAAGTTTAATCACCATGCCTCCTTCTCTGGATTGATGGCTGGAATGGATTGCTTCTTGGACTAGCAGAATGTTGTCTTGAATCTAACGTCCTTTTATGAACCCTCCTTGATTTTCTGGGATTATTCGAGGCAATACTTTTTTGAGTCTATTTGCTATGATTTTGGTTACAATTTTGTAGCTCAGATTACAAAGGGAGATAGTTCTAAATCTGGAGAAGTGAGTGGCACCTTTTTCTTTTGGAATCAGAGTAAGAAAGGCAGAGTTTGTGCTTCCCCCCAATTTATTGGTCTTTTGCGTATGCCTCACCATTCTGAGAAGGTCCAGCTTTATCATGTCCCAACAATTAGTATAGAATCTTGCAGTGAAGCCATCCGGGCCCGGGGCACTATCAGGTTTCATTCGGAAAAGGGCTAATTTTAGCTCCTTCATGGAAATGGGGGCAGTGAGAGAGATGTTATCAGCATTTTGGACCAGAATTGGGATGGTATCAAAGGGGTGATCAAGGGGATTCAGGGGGTCTTCAATAGGATCTGAGAAAAGGTCTTTGAAGGTGTTGAAGGCGGCTAATTTGATGTCCTTGAAGTTATTGATCGAGGAGCCCTGATAGTTGATCTCGGTGACTGCCTTGAAGTTCTTTTTGGCCTCCGCTTGTTTGTGGAAGTAGGAGGTGTTTTTGTCTCCACTTTCGAGCCACAAGCTCCTTGATTTTTGTCGCCAGTATTCTTCTTCTACCCTACAAGCATGGTAGTAATGCTTTTGAAGTTCAGTTTCTGTAGCTTGGGTCTGAGGAGTGGGGTTGATAGATTCTAGGGATAGTTGATGGTCTTCCAGGGTTTTCTGGGATGCAGTTCTGGCAGTAGTAGGAGAGGTGATTTGCTTTGCCCAGGATTTAAGATCCGATTTCAGCCTTTTAAGTTTCTGTTCCCATGAGAAGGAGGGGGAACCAGGAATAGGAACTGACCAAGAGTTAGAGACGACTTGGTGAAAGTCCTCTTGTAGAATCCAGAGAGGGTTGAAGCGGAAGGGGAGAGGGCCCAAATTAGTTTCAGCGGAGAGCTCCAGAAGGATGGGTTTGTGATCCGAGATACAGTTAGGGAGGATTTTGGAGGTTGCTAAGAGTCCTAGCAGGAGGAAGTCGGAATGAATCAGGAATCTGTCAAGCCTAGCCGCTATGTGCCCCGGGCCCAGCCTTTTGTTAGTCCAGGTGAATTTCCCTACCGCCGGTTTGATATCAATGAGGTCCCATCCCAGAATGAGGTCCTCCACCCATTCTCTGGATTGGTCTCTTATAGGGGAACCTCCTTTTTTTTCATCAGTAGACAGAGTAACATTGAGATCTCCTGCTAGGATAATGTTGTTTGGGGAGTGTAATGAGAGAAAGGTTTCCAGCGAATCCCAACATTGAACTTTGTCAGAGGCCAGATTAGGAACATAGAGATTAAACAGACTTACTTGTATTCCGGAGTCAACATGCTGAAGTTTGGTGTAGATCCAATGCGTGCTGCAGTGATCTGTAATGAGGTTGAATTTGGATTCGTCCCAGAACGTGGCAATTCCTCCCGAGGCTCCTCTAGAACTGATGGCTTTCCCCGGTCCTTTTTTCCAGAAATTGAGTGCAGCTTGATGGAGGTTTAATTCCTCCAATTTCGTCTCCTGAACTAAGAGGATGTCAGGCTTATTGATTTTTATGATGTCCTTCAGAGCTTCTTGTTTGGGGTTGGAGCCTAGGCCTCTACAGTTCCAGGAGGCGTACCGCATTTAAACTCTCCTTGGGGTGGGGGCCCTTCGGCCCTTGCCTCTGGTAATCATTGATACAATGGTTTGCTGGGCTCCTTTATTTATATCTTGAATGGCTTTTTCTTCCCTGTGTTTTTTTTTATATTTGCGACCTAGAGCTTTGGCAGGCTGATTGGGGGTAGCATGTGAGCTTCTGGTGTCTGAGGCTTCTTCTTCCGTGCATCCCCCTAATTCAAAATCCAGATTGGTAGGATCATGATCCAGGTCTTTAGGAGTCTTTGGGTCAGATGAGATTTTTGAGGGTTCTGGAGGTTGGTTATTTAATTGCTCTTGGGAAGGTCTTCCCTCGTTCTCTTCCTGGGGGATTTCTCCAGCTTCTAGATTTCCTTCCTGGTTAGTATTTGTATTTTCCTCCATCCCAATTATTTCTATATCTAAGTCCGGAGATTGATTTACCTTGCTCGATGTTGGAACTTTAGACGGATCTGCTGCTTTTTTCCCCGGGGCAGTCTCTTTGGCTTTGGAGGGATCTTTTGATATTGGATTTTGTCCAGAGTTTATGGATCTTTTTCCTTGGATCTTGGCTGCTGATTTTGATTTCTTGACTTGTTGCCAGCCCTCAGTCTCCTCCTGGGGTTGGGATTTTGGGCAGGATCTTTGAAAGTGTCCATGCTCATGACAGAGCCTGCATTTGAAAGGCAGTTGCTCATAATCCAGTTTTTGAAAGTGACTCCAGGAGCCTATGGAGATCTTGAGCGCTTCTGGCAGACCTGCTTCTAGATCAAACTCCACACAGATTCGGGCACACGAATATTGCCCCTTTAGGTCTGCTTTGTCTATGTACCTTCCAAGTCGATTTCCAATTTTTTCCAGTGCATCAGGGTTCCAGCAATGAGCAGGCAGGTTTGGGAGCCTTACCCAGACCGACACTTCCTTTGGGACGTCAATGCTTGGATTGAAATCCGAGGTCCATCTGTTGAGATAGAGTCCTTGGGCCCCCATGAAATAGGGTCCGTTTCTGAAGATTAGATCTCTATCTTCTTTTGAGATGAATTCAAAGATGTAAAATCCTCATCCTACTGGAAAGCACGTTACACTGTGTTTCAGATGGGGCCTCCAATTTCGTTGTATCCAGTCATCTGTGGTTCTTGCAGTTGGCCACAGGCCCATAAATTGGCCTACCAGTCCACGAGATGATAGGGCAAGAGCAGTTTTAATGGCGCTCTCCGCTGGTAGCTCGACTTCAGGGATTTCATCCAATTTTTTGATGAATTTCGGAATCACGTTGGCTGTAGCTTTCTTTCCACACTGGTTTGTGATCTTACGGAAAGCCTCTTCCGCGGAGAAGGGTGAGGAGGGAGGGGGGGACCCTCCCCCAGGCGCAGCCATGGCGACTGCAAGCGCAGGAACCCTAGAGCCAGTCTCAATGCGATCTGTGCGCAGGAACCCTAGCTCAAGCGTGTCTCATCCGCGTCTTATCAATGTTATTATTGTGATAAGATGGGACATATTGACAAAGATTGTCCAGTGAGAAAAGAAGAATACAAGAAGAAGAGCAACAAAAGACATCATGCTCATTTAGTGGAAGAAGAAGAAAAGGACTCCCCTCAGAAATTTTCACTAGGATAATAAGAGAAGCCACATACAAGTTTGATTCAGGAACTCTGATGATGAAGAAGGATGTACTATATCTCAACTTTAGAATTGATTTTATATAAGATGTAGTTGTTACTGGGTCATAAGAAGGTGGCTCATATAAACTAAGAGGTCACTTAGAAGCAACCTTAATTCATGATACTACAAGTCTATGTGATCTATGATCAACATTATAGATCATAAGAAAGAAAGGCACAGGACCTCAGAATCAGATGATGGAGTAGAGCTCACCATCATACATTCCAGTAATCCTTGCAAGGAGACTAGGATAAAAAAGAGATCCTACCAAACAAACAAAGATAAGTATTTGAATTGTCATTTTTATCAAATTGTTTAAATGATATTGTTTAGTTGTGTACATGTTTATATTCCTAGAAGTATAGTATGCATGTTAAAAGATTTGCATGTGATAGGTAAGTAGCCTATGGTGCTATACAACATTCCATTGCTACTTATCTAGAGTGAAACCTCTTTGTTGACATATTGGGAGTAGTGCACGCTCTTAATTATGTTTTGGTAGAGATGGAAGGCATCTAGAAAGTTACCATATGAATGTGGGATATGGATAGCATTATGGCAGTATGACTTATATGCATATGTTTTGGAAACTATGAAATGTTTCTAACCATGCTACTGAATTTGACTTGTAGGAAGTATCGTACACGATCACCTTCAAATGAAGAATGATGAGACGTGTTCCGTAGAACAAGTGACGATGGTTCAAATATAAAAAAAAACTAATGAAATCAAGCAGAGGAAGTCGACTATGACGAGATGTTGCTCTAGTAGCTAGACTCATGGTGTAATCAAAGTAGAAGAATATATTGAGCAACCTCCAGGACTCAGAGAACCACATGTATGCAGATTGAAGAAGAATTTGTACGGGCTCAGAAGTCACCCATTGATAGAATGATCAGATCAAGGATCACCTAGAGTGATGAGACATCAACCTTTCCTACAAGGTTGAATATGAGAAGATCATAGATGGGTGCAAGAGAGATCTTGCAACATATTTCAAGATCTTGGTATCCAGTGACTTAGAAAGATGAAATAAATGGATATACAAGATAAAACATGTAGTGGGTGGAAGTACTGTGGCTCGTGGATTCTCTCAAAAGGAAGGAATCGATTATATAAAGAGACATTTTATCCTGTAGCAAGGTACACTTCCATTAGAATCATCATGGCATTTGCAGCCACAATGAAGTGGAATTTACACCAGATGGATGTGAAAACAACTTTCCTGAATGGTGTCATTGAAGAAGAAGTGTACATAGAACAATCACAAGGATTTGAAGTTGAAAACAAAGAGACGCTTGTCTGCAAACTGAAGAAGGCTCTGTATGGTTTGAAGCAAGCTCCAAGAGCTTGGTATGGAAGAATTGATAGTTTTATGACGAGATTGGGATTTACCAAGAGTAAAGTTGATCCTAACCTTTACTTCAAGGTTATGGATGATGAACCTATCATATTATTGCTATATGTGGATGCCTTATTCTTGATAGGAAATGAGAAGCAAATTTCAGAGTGCAAGAAAATCTCATTGCAGAATTCGAGATGAAAGACCTTGGCTTGATGCACTATTTTCTAGGTCTCAAAGTATGGCAGAGCCTAGAGGGAATCTTCCTTATCCAAGGGAAGTATGCAGTATAAATATTGAAATTTTTTTATATGTTGGAGTGTAAATCCATGGCCACACCCATGGATACAAATTTGAAGTTACTATCTTATGCTTTGTCAGAATTGGTCAATATGACTCTATACATGAATATTATTGGGTAATTGATGTATCTGGCGAATACCAGGCCAGATATATGCTTTGACATGAACACCTTGAGTCAGTATCTGGTTGAACCCAGACGTGTTCATCTTGTAGCTGCAAAGCATGTGATTAGGTACCTAAAAGGTACAATAGACTATGGTCTCAGTTATACTAGAGATCATGACTTCAGATTGTTTGGTTACACAGATTCAAATTGGGCAGAAGTGTCTCAGACAAGAAGAGAACTTCAGGCGAATGTTACAACATGGGGTTAGCCATGATCTCATGGCTAAGAAGGAAGCATCCCAATGTTTCTCTCAGCACTGCAGAAGCAAAATATATTGCAGCCTGTTCTGCCAGTTGTGAAGCCATATGGCTTTAGAGGTTGTTATCAGGTCTATTTGATCTGGAGTTGGATACCATAGTGATTCTATGTGATAACTAGAGTTGTATAAAGATGACAGAGAACCCTGTGTTCCATGATAAGTCAAAGCACATAGAAATACAATATTTCTACATTCGTGATATGGTGCAGAAGGGGGATATAAAGCTCCAATATGTGAGCACTGATGAGCAGGTTGTAGATGTGTTTCCTAATCCTCTGTCTCGTGTGAATTTTGAGCACTTTCGTGACAAGCTTGGTGTAGTCTGTAAGGACTTCCCTCGAAAGGGGGAGTAGTTCTGATGATATTGTGGTGTAGTGGGATTGATCATCCCTAGACAGTGATCCTATAGTTCTGAAAGGAAGGATAATCTTAAATGTTGATCTTGAGTTGTGGTGGGATTGATCATCCTTAGACAGTGATCCTGTAATTATGAAAGGAAGGATAGTCTTAAATGTTGATCCTTAGACTGAATCCCTAGTTCCGAAAGGAAGGATTGTCTAAGATGTGAGTATTGGAATAAATCCCGAGTTCCGAAAGGAAGGATTGTCCATGATCCCTAGTTCCGAAAGGAAGGATCACCAGAGTTGTTGGACTGAATCCCGAGTTACGAAAGGAAGGATTGTCCATGATTCCTAGTTCCGAAAGGAAGGATCACTAGAGTTGTTGGACTGAATCCTGAGTTCCAAAAAGAAGGATTGTCCATGATCCCTAGTTCCGAAAGGAAGGATCATTAGAGTTGTTGGACTGAATCCCGAGTTCCAAAAGGAAGGATTGCCCATGATACCTAGTTCTGAAAGGAAGGATCACCAGAGTTGTTGGACTGAATCTCGAGTTCTGAAAGGAAGGATTGTCCATGATCCCTAGTTCTGAAAGGAAGGATCACCAGAGTTTTTGGACTAAATCCCGAGTTCCGAAAGGAAGGATTGTCCATGATCCGTAGTTCCGAAAGGAAGGATCACCAAAGTTGTTGGACTAAATCTTGATTTCGGAAAGGAAGGATTTTCCATGATCCCTAGTTCCGAAAGGAAGGATCACTAGAGTTGTTGGACTGAATCCTGAATTCCGAAAGGAAGGATTGTCCATGATCCCCAGTTCTGAAAGGAAGGATCACCGGAGTTTTTGGATTGGGTCTCATAATTCTGAAAGGAAGGACTTTCCACAATCCCGTAATTCCGAAAGGAAGGATCATGTGTGCTGCAGGTGATGATATTCCAGGGTTGTTGAAGATGATGTTCCAGTACAGTATATGAGCATGATCCAGTGCTGATGATGTTCCAGTACTGTATATGAGCATGATCCAGTGCTGATGATGTTCCAGTACTATAGATGAGGATGCTCCAGTACTGCAGATGTTCCAATGCTGAAGATGACGATGCTCTAGTGCTACAAAAGATGATGCTCCAGTGTTGAAGATGAGGATTCTCTAGTACTGAAGATGATGATGTTCCATCCTCATGCTACAGATGATGATACTTCAAATTTGTACTGAATATGATGATGATGATACTTCATCTCTGTACTGAATATGATGATGATGATACTTCAGCTCTCTATTGAAGATGATGATGCAGAAGGTGATGTTCCAGCTCCATGCTGCAGATGATGATGATATTACAACAAGTTGTTCCAGTTGCTGATATTGATGTTGTTGAAGAAATTCCAATGATTTATAGATGTACCAACCAATGTTTCAGATGATGTTGTTGACGATGCCCCTCCTCCCTCCTTCTGATGATGTTGTGTAGAGCCACACATGTTGTTATTGTTGTTGTCAGTAGAATACCCTTCTTGTTAAGGGGGAGTATTGAATTAATGTAGATTTGAAGAATATTCTACTTGTACTTTATTATTGTAACTCCATCGGGGATGTTTTACCTCCATTCAGAGATGTCATTATCATATTTTGTCATGTAAAAGTCATGAGGTAAAACCTCCATTGTACGTCAGGTCATTAGAACCCAAAAGAATGTAATATAATATTATTTGAGTCTTTCTAGGAGAGGTCGGCCCATTCAGTTAAAGTGAGGCTGACCTAGTTAGGTTATTTGTCTAGTGAAAATTAAAGTATAAATAGAGAGTGACTTCCTATCATTTGTACCATTCACTCATTCATGCATTGCGCATTAGAGGAGAGAGAGAAGTCTACGAAGTAGGAGGAGGATTGGATTGGCTCTAGAGGTTGGGTTTGTCTCTCTTCTTTGTGAGACCTTATTTTGGGCATTGTACTTTGGTTATCTATATTGAGGAATTTCTTGCTGGGTTTTTTCCCCTTGAGGGTTTCCCAGGATATATTGTTGTGTACCTTGTGATTGTGTATCTTTTAGAGATCCTAGATATGTTTCTATTGTGAAAATGTATTAAATGCTCATGATGTTATATTTTAGTCTTTAGTAGCATATAATCTTAACAATCACTACAATCTTCCAGGTAGTGGTTTATTTATAGAGAAGTGGGTTTTTCATTACTCGTAGCCTTTTGTTTTTTTGGTTTACCGCTTCTCCGGGGATTCTTGGTTGTAGACACCTTGGCTTGACTGCTTTTCTTTTAGGCCTCCTTGAGGACCAATTTATTAATTCCTTCTTCTCCGCTCTGTCAGGGTTTCAGTAGATGTCATTTATTAAATTTTTTCGTTATCTATGAATTTTTTCTAGGTGGTTTGTTTTCATTTTGATTATCTCTCACATGGTTCCCCCAAGAGGGAATCCCCCCTTGTAATATCCACATTTGGAAGAAGGGATCTCATTATTATAATATTGTCTCTAAAAAGACGGTCTCACCTGTTATGGTGGGTTAGAAGTCTAATCAGTCTTCGATACCCAAGGATAAATTTAATGCTCCTACTTTGTCCTCTATTGTAACGCCTCTGAAACCCAAGGGACCCTTGATGTAGCTCTCCCTAGGTTGTTCCAAAATTATCCCTCTTCGGGCATCATAAACCTTTCTAAAGGAACTGGTGTTTCTCCCTATAACAAGATTTCCCCTCTGAACAAGGTGAATGAGTCTTGTTCTTGTCCCTTAGTGCAGTCGGAGTCTAGGAGTTTCGGTTCCTGAGGATTCAAAATATTGCCATGTCCTCAAACGTAAAACATCTCAAATTCGTCTGGCACTTGGAGAGGACCATTTGATGAATGAAGTTAGTACTCTCTTAGAGCATGCCCTAGTTGGCAGATTTGAAGGAATATTTATGAGTGTTAATACTTTTTGCAAATGGGTGGATGAGATATGGAAACCAATGATTGGTTACACTCCTCGAAGTCTCGTGGTGGATAAAGGATGGCTAGTATTTTTCCTTTCATATTCAGACGATGTTCATAAGCTTTTGGATGGTATTTGGTTTTTGGGTTTGGCGGCTATACAAATTCGGAGATCGAAGCCTTTTTTTGACGCCTTCAGAACAAATCCATCTTCACATATTTTTTGGGTCAAGCTTCCAGGACTGCCTCCTGAGTTATGGACTCTGGATATATTTCAACACATAGGAACAACTTTGGGTTCCTATCATTCTACAGATATGTCCTACAATCTATCTGGAAATATGAGTATGGCTCGTATATTGGTAGATTTAGACCTATGGGATGGCCTTCATGAAATATTGTTATTTCAGTGGGGGATTGCATTCATACTCATATTCTAAATTATGTTTGGCTTCCTTTCAGATGTAATAGATTCCACCATTATGGGCATCTGATTCATGATTGTTCGACCCCTTCTCAGAAAACTACTTGGAGGAAAAATAATTACTTATCTTCTCATATTTCCTATTAACTATGTTAATGAACCAGTGGAGAGGCTGGATACTTTAGTAAGATCTAGGATACATGCTTTGATGAGATCAGACCTATGTGTAGATGTCGACATATATCTTATTGGTGGTGTTAATAATATCCCTCATGATCACAACCATGTCAAAGATTCGGAACAGAAATATGACCAGACGGCTTCATCTCATTCTTTGGAAGTGCACTCTCCTATGCGTTATGTCTCGAACTCCCCTCTCCTCCAAGGTATGACAGATTCCTCATGTTTTACTCTTAAATCTCTACATAAATATGAGCCACCAAAATACAATTATAACCTTAACTACTTCTGCAAATCCTTAAAAATATCACATAGTAAAAGCAAGGAATCTACATGTCAAGGAAATGGATGTATTGAACCTAACAACCCTCTACTCAAAGACCATATTTACTATGCTTCTTCAATGTGGGACCCTGAGTTTATAAGGTGAAATGAAGAAATGACCTCGCTTTTCACCCAAATCGACCGATGAGACCTTCTAAACCAATTTGACTATGTTAAATGCGATGTGAATTACCATATCATATAGATTAATAGACTCCTAACCATGAAATGACCAGAGACACGTAGGCCACATCATAACTAAATCATGTCATTAGACATGTTCCCACAAAACCAATGGTTTCACTACGTGGTTTCAAAGGCTGAAATATAGTTTTAAAACCCATTTATAAACATTTTGAAACCATAGTTGGTCTCCACGCAGTAGCATAATATGGATTTTGGGGGTTGTGAGTAGCATAGTAAAGGCATAAGGGGGGGAGATATTGTAAGGGGGAGTTTCCCTTTGTCATTAATGTCAAAGGGGAAGAAAAAGATCACAAGCATGATGACAGGTGGAGTATGATGGTTGTCATCAATGACAAAGGGGAAGATTGTTGAATAAGGTTGCCATTGATGTCAAAATCAGAGAAAATTTTAAGGATCCATACTTATTTAAAAGTGTAGAAAACTTGGCGAATCTTACCAATTCTTAAAATGTCAACTATAAAATATTCGGTGATATTTTTTAAAAATTATTTCAATTTCTAATGATTTTATATAGTTTATATAATAATTTGGAAATATTTAGAGTGAAAATTTTTACCTCATCAAAATTGGGCGAAATGGGGCTTCAAAAATGCAAATTGGCCAATATTTTTTTGGAAAAAAAAATGGAAAAATAGCCCATGGGCTAAATTTTGCCCCTGAAAATTTCCTTGGTCAAAATCCAAGTATAAATGTATATAACTCCAAAATGGTCCCCTTATGACATAGTTGTTAAGCATAGCTCTCACGGGATGAAATAATATGTAGTTGTATCCACATGCCCACTTTAAATTATACACAAATGGTGTCTTGAAAAAGAATCCCCTAAAGTGATAAATACACCCTTCTACAAAAGCCTTAAAGTATATGGAAAAAGGCTTAAAATGAGGGTCTTAACGTTCCCTCTTAATGCGTGGAAGGTGCCCTAGCAAAAGGGGTAAAACTACCCTAAAAGAAACCCTTTTAACATGATGCGCCCCTTTTAAATAATTAAAGTTAAAGTTATATTATATATGTCCAAAAGTTAAATAATTGAAAGTTAGGTCGGCCTTTTTCTAAAGTTAAAGTTTCAATATGGCATGTCAAAAAGGTTCAACGTTTGGACATATATAAATACAACATAGAGCTTCTCACTTTAATACAATGTCATCATCTTTCTTATGAAATCTTATGCGTTAGGGGGACAAGATAAGAAGTGTTGAGCGAATTTTGAGGATAATGTAAGATGAGTTAAGCCAAGTTCGTAGGGAGAACAAAGGATAAAAGTTTTGGGGCATGTTTTTTATTTATGACTATGACTTTTGTCCTTTTATGACTCTCATGCTTTAAGAAGTTCGCTCGCATGCCTGGTGGCGTGGGAGATTTGGAAGGCATGGAACGGGCTTCTTTTTTATGGTATATTTACTGTGCCTTGTAGGGTGATCGGTCATATATAGGCATTATCGGTGGAGTTTATTATGGTTGCTCGGGTGTGTCCTGATGTGGGTATTCGGTATCGTAACACTGCTCCTTCACATTTTCTTTGTTCTCGAAACCGTGCATGTTTTGATGGGGCAGCTCACGCTTTATTGGGACATTGTGGGGCGGGTGCATTCCTTGAACTGACTAGTGGAGATCATATTATGCTTTGGATGTCTGGTGGTAGAGGCACCAACACAAAGGGTGAACTCCTGGCACTATGGATGGTACTTTTATTTTCTTCCAAGGCAAACATATTATTCGAGCAGGTGGCGGGGGATTCTATGGTGATTGTCAATTGGGCCAATTATGTGGCTGCCATCAACGCTCTTGCATTGAACTCATGGTTGGATCATACTCGTCACCTTCTGGACATCTGCTCCACAACTCATATTGCCCACATTTTTTCGTGAACATAACGTTGTGGCCGATGCACTCTCACGCAGCGGTTTGGAGGATATTGAAGGCCAGATATATTATGAAATTCATTGTGGTTTCGATCAGCCTGCCACTAGATTCTTCAGGATTTTCCCTCACTAGCTTGATAAATATTTTTGTGGCCTCGTCATATTTTGGCTTTATTTCATCGGGATGGTTTATTTTTTGGTTCTCTTATGCTACATTCGCCATTGCGTTGGCTTATTTTGGACTGATATTTTGCATTAACAGTTTTTAAATATTCCTTTTATTTTAATTTCTTATTATATTTTTCTGTATATTCTGTCGGAGGATTGGTATATCCTGGTCCATTTCCTATTTGCATCAGACCTTCCAGGTTGGATGCTATGAGCTGTAGGGTGACTTTTTTCCACCGATCATGGACTGTTGGTTGTGGTCTGGATCTCATATGGTTGAGGATCGTCGGGTGATAAATATTTGTAACTCCTTATACTTCAATATCAAGTATAACATATTTCCATTGTTGAAAAAAAAGAGGTATGTAAGGTATGTAAACTATGGTCTCTCATATGCTTTAAGGTTTGGCATAAAGGTCTTATTAAAGGCATGGATTTAGGTCTGGCTAAAGTCATGGATTAAGGTCTTATTAAAAGGTGTGGATTAAGGTCTTGTTAAAGGCATGGATTAAGGTCTTGTTAAAGATATGGATTAAGGTGATTTGTCTTAAGGCTTCTTCATAGTGATATTATATTGGTATAGATTATGATGATCTTGGCATAGATCATGGTTATATTGACATAAATTATGGTGATGATCATGGTTATATTGACATAAATTATGGTGATGATCATGGCATATATTGTGGTGATATTGGCATAGATTATAGTGATGATCTTAGTATAGATCATGGTGATGTTGGCATAGATTATGGTGATGTTATTGCCATAGATTATTGTGATGTTATTGGTATGAACTATGGTGATGTTATTGGCGTGATCTAATGTTCCTCTCTTGGAATGACATAGAGTTTGAAGATGACAATTATGTTAAGGGGTTGAAGAAGCAAACAAATGAAGTTTGTGCATGGTTGTTTCTAGGGTTTGTTACATACTTGAAGGGCATATTGTTGAAGGTTTTATTGCAGATTTGAAATAAAGATTTGAGGCATGTACAGGTTGACACAGTGACAGTGGCAGTAACATTTATAGTGACAATGGCAATGGTAGCGGTAGTGACAATGATAGTGATAGTGATAATGGAAGTGACAGTGATAGGTTGATACTCTTATTCATATCAGGGTGGCAGGATTGGGGTAAGGAGAGGAGATTGTAGTCTCCTTCGGGTTGGTGGTTGAGAAGTGTGAGTTGGTGCTCACAAGGGGGTCAACGCCTCCTTCTAATTGGTGCTAGAGAAATTGTTGAGTTGGTGCTCACAAGGGGGTCAACGCCTCCTTCTAGTTGGTGCTAGAGAAATTAGTGAATTGGTGCTCACAAGGGGGTTGGTGCCTCCTCTCGTTGGTGCAAGAAAAAACGGGGGGTTAGTGCTTCCTTTGTGTTGGTGCACATAAAATTGAATGTACTCTTCATATATATAAGAACAACATTTTTTGGTTTTCTCCCATTTGGGTTTCCACGTAAAATATATGTGTACTATGTATTTATGTTTATGGGCTTTATTGTATGATATCAGGGATGCAATTACAATTCTGAGAAGTAAAAAGATTGTTTAATAGGCGAATATTCATTCACCCCCCCTCTCAATATTCCAACAGAAACCATACCATATCCAACCACATACCCCAAATGGATCTCACATGTCCTTTGTTATTACTTAGTGGAGTATTGAGGTGGTAACTTTAAAGTCAACTATAATAGAGAATTCATTTCCAACTTAAACCTGATAGTATCTTATCATTTGGGCATGGGGTTTGAAACAAATCAAGGAATTCACAATATGTTTTTTCAACATTTATCAAATGAAAACTATTTCAAAACATTGAGCAAGGAGGTCAAAAATGTTGTCCACATATAATTGCATGTAACACCCTTGATTTTTATCCCTTAATTATAATATGTTAAATCATGTATCATTTGTATGATGTAGTTTATCTAATGGGAGAAAAGCCATGTCGAAAACTATTTCAAAACATTGAGCAAGGAGGTCAAAAATGTTGTCCACATATAATTGCATGTAACACCCTTGATTTTTATCCCTTAATTATAATATGTTAAATCATGTATCATTTGTATGATGTAGTTTATCTAATGGGAGAAAAGCCATGTCGAATGGGTCAAATGACCCCGCATGTAAAGAATGTAATTGCATTGTAAATATTCCCACTACAAAGATTAAGGCCAAGGCCCAACTAGTGAATGCATATGTGATCCCATTATGGGCTAGGATTATGGTGTGGTTATTATGTTTGCATGGTGTGCTTATATCATATAAAAACCTGAATAAAAAGGAAATACGTAATAATGTAATATCCACTAAAAAGCTTTCTCAAGAAGCAACAAGGGGACAATGATACCACAAAAGGGGAATATGAAAGGGGTTGCAAGGGTAATTTTAGCTGACAATTTTCATTGGGAGATATAACCTTCCTTACCAATGTTTATCATCTATATTTAACATGTGTTGTCCTTCAGTAGTTTTCCCATGCTTCTTGGGAAGAGTGAACTACCCATGCAAGCCAAGTATGTATTATATAAATTATTGGGGAGAGAGCATTATTCACCATTATCCATGGATAATTTTTCCATTCTCCACGATAGAATTACCCTCCCATGAGCATTCTCCATTCTCCCATTTGAATGTTCTTCCTCTCCTTATTGTTTGACTAAAACAAGATATTTAAAAATAGGTCAAAAACCTTAAGCAATTGCTCACAACATATCAATGATTGGTACATCACTGTTTTATGTCCTTAGAGAGGGAAATATTCCATGGCCCCAACCAAACAACCACTTAAGGAAATATATTAATGCAAAGGAAAAATACTTTACATATGAGTTTCTCACAATCACTCATCGGTTAGTGACCCCCCATGCTCTTTAAATAGAGATCATGGAGAAATTGGGTGTTAAAACATGGATCAATGTAGCCATCAAGATTGAGGAGAAGATGAACCATCACATCAATTTATCTCTATAACATATCATGACCATTGGATTACAAAAGTACAAATGCATACTAAGAAACACACTTTACATAAAGACACATTAGACCAAGTTGATCTTAATATACTCTTAAGTTTCTAAATATCATGACACTTATTCATGGTGAATCTTGTCTGAATCCATGGATCTATGTTTGTGATTGCAAGAGAAACCCATGATCTCCTTGTTGGTAAGAGCATGTGGAGGTTGGGAGGATGACTACGAGTATAGCATAGGGAAATGGTATCATTTTGATGGGGAAAACATGTATGGAATTTACACAATGGCTAAAGTAAATACCATTAAAATGTGCAATCATGATAGTGTTTCTCATGGATAGTTTGATCCAAGTGATCTCCTCTATGTCATTCAAAGTAGGAAACCAACATCCTAGGACTCTTTCTCCTTGCACTAGAAGAGAAGAAGATCCTCGAGGGACCATATATATGGAGCATAGAAAGGGAATATAATCCTTGAGTTCTGAACGAGAACATTGTGCCATGGTCGATTGATGGCTAAACGAGGGCAGGGAGTGCTTAGTAGTGAGCAAAATGTCTTAATCCTAAGAGAGATGGCTTGGTTTGAGTGACATTAGAGCCCTATAGGAGCTTCCCTCACCACAATTGTATGATTTATTGGCTTGGAGGTGTAATCCATAGTTTATTTCTATGATTGGGTGGCCAATCACTCCTTAGTGACCGATTTAGTGCACTTGCAATCATTACAAAGAATTACCATAATTAGCTTTGTGTGTAACAATTTCACTTTGTAAATTATTTTGTGAATTCATGGAAATGAATGTGTAGTGAACAAATTCAAAATATTTTGAGCATGAAGGTTTCACATTAGGTTTTAATTATGTGAGAGTTTTTAAACTCCAACACAATTCAACTCCAGAAACTCTTGGCATAATAAATGCAAAGTATGTGTAGTTATTTCCATTGCTAATTCTTTATGCATATGAATTCAAAAGTATATTATTGTGAGAGGTAGAATTAAGCATAGTAATTGGTTACTGGAGGAAAGAATTTTGATTTGAGCACTTAAATGGCTAACATGGACATTTGGATCAGGGTATTTTGTAAGGATTCTAATATTTTACGTAAGTATAGTATTCTAGGCGATTATTTTGGATTGAAAGAAAAATATATATATATATATATATATATATATATGTAGGTGAATATTAAATATTAAATATACAATTTACTACTGAAACTTGTAAATTTTGGCGAATATTATGGTGAAAAAACATATTTTATGTAAATATAGGCGATATTAGAGACTAAAAATGACCAAATAGCGAATTTATTTTTTGAAAAAAAGTCCAAAAAATAGCCAATTGGCGAAATTTCTCCTCTAAAAATTACCTTGATTTGGATATGTCACATATTGGTATCAAAGCTCATTCTTTTAGCACTAACCAATACATGTAGTTTATGTGAATTGTTTGATGAAATTCGTAGTTGCATGCAAACTATTTGGTAGAACACCTTTGTGAAAATCCATTAATTTTGCGAATTTAAATGCTCAAAGTGATGAGCAAATGGTTAATGTTAATAATTTAGATAAACTATAATATACATGGGCAAGTGATATAAGTGAATTCCATATTAATTAATGAGATTCAAGAGATTAATGGTTTGATTCTAGGAACAAAGTAAAAGCCGTAATAGCTTATGGTGATTAGGTTAGCCATCCCATGAACAAATAATCTAACACTTGTCCAAAAAGAACAAGGTTTTGAATCCTAGAAAATAAAATCCCTCATTATTATTTGGGATGGGGACTATTTGAATTATGTATACATGATTCAATGGATTAATCAAGGTGAGAAGCACCTATGGCTATTTTGGAAGAGATAGGTTCAAGTATGGGCAAGTCTCCGTAATAAAACAATTGAGGCATGCTTAGGAATAGAGTGACCACCCAAGGAATCTGAAGGGCCGGCCTTAGTTAACAAATTGGTCATAAATATTTTGAAGTGAAATTAGTCAAGTATCTTGGCCTTTCCCACTCATTTTTTGAAATTTTGAAAATAGCATGATGACTTTAAGGTTAAAAAATGCTATAAAATGCAAGAAAATGGGGTGAAGTTCGAAAAGTGTCTAAAGTGTTGAAAGCAAATCAAAAATCAAAATTGCGTTCAAATTTTCTAGTGGCTCGAAGTTCGAATATGGGCTGAGATTCCAAATAGGTTGATGTTTGAAAAGTTTCCAAAGTTTCAAAAGAGATAAATGTTCAAAGGGAGCCCAAAGTTTTGAAAGGGTCTCGAGTTTACAAGGAACCCAAATTTTTGAAAGGGGATGAAGTTGGAAAAGTGTTCAAAGATTCAAAGTGGGGTGATGGCATGAAGTTCAGGAGAGGCTCGAACACTTGAATATAAAAGGGTTTGACCCACCAAGCAAGGAGGGATAACCTCAATCATACCATTTTAAAATGTTTTGTTTACGTTTGCATCCCTTTTCTATAAAGACCAACCGAAAAAAGAAGCCAAGGACATAATAATGGTTCCGATAGAGGTATCCCTAGAAACTTAAGTAAATGTATCATCATAGTAAACTACCTCTTTATGGGTGAACCGCCTAGCAACAAACTTGTTGTTTTTTCACTTTTAAATGCACCCATCAGTTGCATGCTTAATTTTTTTAAGTCATTTCAGTCAATCATTTATTTCCCAATCGATCTTGGAACTGTCCCTCAAATATCATGTTTACGCCGTAGGCGTTCACCAACGAGAAGTGTAACCTTTCACATCGGCTAGATTCCTCGCTCATAGAGCGAATGGAATGCTGCCACATGGATGTTCCCAGCCCGCAGTTATAGCATATGGTGATGGGAATACGGTGTTCCACTTCAAATGTCGTACTGACGAGTTTAAATGCCGACCTCTGAGCAATTACTTGCAGCGCATACAGAAGGAAATTAAAGAAGAAACGCGTTTGAAATCGTTGATTTTCTGATATGCACGGCATATGTTGCCAATGTAAGCAAAGACCGTTCATGCAGCAGTGCGCATCATGGATCGCTACCTTTCAATGAAATCACTTAAGAGGCGAACCTTAACCGCTTTTGCGTTGGCTTGTTTGACTATCGCTTCCAAAATGTATGAAGTAGATGGAGAGGTTCCTGTTGCTGACGAATTAGCTGACTAGGTCGAAGGATTTGAAGAATATACTAAAACCAAGGCCACAAAATTGAAAAACCTGAATGTTGAAGCCTGCAAGATCACTTGCACGCCCTATTCGAGTTGAGGATGTTGCTAATTTTTTGCATAAGAATTTTCCGACCAAAATTTCCTACGGGCTATTCTTTTATCGACTCGACCTCTTTCCATGCAAATTTTGTTTTGCCGTGTCGACCTTCTGTTGCTTACTTTCGTCAATTGAATTTCGAATACACTCTTAATCGACCGACTGTAATGATTGATCGACTGATCTTACTATATCAACCGCTTGAAGCCATATGAAATTTTTTCGTTTTGGTAGCCGTCGACATCTTTCAACTGCTCATCGACCATATTACTAACCGACGACAGTATCATGAGTCGGAGATAGCCACCTGTCTATTCGATTCTCAACTATATTGAGTGATATGACTATTGGACGAGAATTTGAGCACCAAACATATACATAATTGTGGTAATATTGGTGGGTGACCTGTTCAATTGGTTGGAGATTTGTTGTGTTGATCAGAAATAAATCCATCCACTAATTCCCACAATAGCCAGTCGACCAAAGCATCTCTCCCATCGACTACACCACATTTTGACCGGCGAAGCTTTGATTAAAAGCCAAGTTATGAGAAGATGTCACATTTTGACTGGCATTCGACAGGTTTAGTTTCGAAAAGTAATAAATATATATGCAGTTTACAGATTCTTGTAGGAAACATATATCTACTCGATGGTTATGTAGCGTACAGATGCCTTACATAGATATCTAACAAATTGTAGCAATCGATGTCGAGAGTGCATAGGTCGTATTTGTCGGATGACAATCGAATTCATTGATTTCTGGGTGATGTGGTGGTTGATGGTTGCATAGTTTGAGTCTAGATTTAGTGTTCCAACCAACGGTAGGTTATAGCCAACATAATAATTTATTTGGTCGATGCGCCACAGCTAACACGGACCATGTGGTAACAAACTGCATAGTGGTGACATTCTTTGATCGGAGAAAGCTCTAATTAATGTACCAAAGCCAATCGATGGAAGTTCTCTGGTTTCCAATATTTCCATGATCGCTTCTATCAGAATGTAGGTGATAAATCTTCACATCATCGATCATTCTGGTGGGCGCATCCTCCTCGGCTCGTCATGTCAAAAACATCATTTTTCTCTTTTCCAATCTTTTACAACCTCTTTCATGATCCATTACCACGACGTGATTCTGTAAATTCTCAACATGCCAGATCAATTATACTAAACAGAAGCTCCGACAGGCCATTGGAACCATTGGAGCCATTGGTATTTCGGCACCAAAAGACAGAGTCAACGCACCACAATTCCTCTGAAATTTGAATACACAAAACTTTGTCCAAAGTCTAGCTTCCAGGTTTTCTGTTGGTTTGGAGACTCGGAAGGAAAATTCGTTGTTCTGAATAGACAAGTAAGAAATTATGTTTTCCACCTTCATGTTGCACAGCTCTTCTAACTCGTACATCCCAGCAACATTTGATGCAGAAGGTTGATGTCATGAAACTGTCGAATGTTGCTAAATCCGTCGAAGTGTTGTATGTGTGCCGAACTCGAAACCTGTCGAGACTTGTCAAACCGGAACCTGTTGGGGTTGGTCAAGTTGAAACTTGTCGAATCAAAACCTGTCGGGATTGAACATAAATTTCCTGAACTAACATTACCTGCAAATAGTCTAAAAATGCTTCATTACCATGACGTGATTCTGTAAATTCTCGGCATGCCAGATTAGTTATACTCAACAGAAGCTCCGACAGGCCATTGGAACCATTGGAATTTCGGCATGACGAGGTTGTTGAATTCGTCAAAGCATGACAAGGTTGTTGCTGGTGCGATCCAAATACTGCTAGCTCATATGGTATTCAATCCATATTGAAAATCAGTTCTAGACTCCAGTTGACTTTTTCAACCTATACCTTCATCCTAGAGTAAATGACTATATGTTTATGAAGATCGCACACCTATAGGTTGCTCGATGACTACCTTACGATTTCCCATTAGTTGGAGCATAGTTAAGCAATTCAACGTTGTTCTTATAGTTGGCGAGATCACTTCTGAGTTATTGGATCGACATATTGAAGCCTGACCATATGGCCGCATATCCATTGACTAGCATTTTTTCCACCTGCAGCCATTGACCAAGTATTGTTGAAGGTGCTATTTCAGGTTTACACCGTCATGGAGAGGAGCCATATGGTGTTGCGATGGGGGAATTTGTGCTCTATCTTGCATGAGGCTCGTATCTCCTTTGTTCGTGATGTGTTTTCGACCATGCTGCACATTTTCTTCGACGGAGTCGGGTTGGCTATCTATTTGAAGGAACAAGTTGGTTATGTGTCAATAGACTATCTTGTCTGGCGTCGAATAAAACTTCATCGGTCGACCATTTGCTCGTTTTTACTAAGACTACAGGATTTCTCTCACCTAAGGCATACCGCATGAATTATTGTCGACTTGCTGGCCAAATGATAAATAGAACATGTGAGTTCTCATTACACAATTTGGAGGATATCATATCCCTTGGTCAACAATAATGATGTTTACCTGTCGGTCATGCCAACCACATCAACTGGTACAGTCATGGACAAAATTAAATATTTGTAATTTTGGTCATGAGTTGTTTTTGTAAGCCAAATAAAGTTAAATGCGTTAATATGTGGTCGATGAAATAATGGTTGAAATTGGTCGTTGATACCTACTATGGTCGATCACTTTATTTTTTGGTCGATAGTCAAAATGGTCGGGTCACTTTATTTGTAAAAAGGGTCAATATTCAAATAGTCGAGTTGGTCGAGCCCTTAAAAATTGGTCGGCTCTTAACTATGTGATCGAATTGATGGACACTTCATTTTGGTCGGCTCCGTCAATATTTGTAATAAGGTCTTTTGGAAAAAGTGGTCGAGGTAATATAAAGTGGTTATGCTTCACATTTTCTTCGACGGAGTTGAATTGGCTATCTATTTGAAGGAATAAGATATCGTTCTTCTATTATGCATGCAAGAAGACACCATGTTGGCATTTGGAAAGTGCACTCCGTCAGCATCAACTAAGGCACCCTGTCGGCATTTAAAAGATGCTTTATGTCGACATCTGATGGAAAGCAACCTGTTAGGCCTTGGCCAGCGTTTCGATTAAAGACGACCAAGCCTGGCGACTGTCGACTAGATCTTATGCTCCAGTTGACACGTTGGAAGGTGACGACATAACCTTGAAGACACTGACCATGATACTACATGGGACACTAGAAACTCCATCAACCTCATAATTGATGTGTCAATAGACCATCTTGTCTGGCGTCGAATAAAACTTCATCGGTCGACCATTTGCTCGTTGTTAATAAGACTGCAGGATTTCTCTCACCTTAGGCATACCACATGAATAATTGCTGAATTGTTGGCCTAATGATAAATAGAACGTGTGAGATCTAATTACACAATTTGGAGGATATCATATCCCTTGGTCAACAATAATGATGTTTACCTGCCGGCCATGCCAACCACGTCGACCAGTACAATCATGGACAAAATTGAATATTTGTAATTTTGGTCATGAGTCATTTTTTGAAGTCAAATAAAGGTAAATGCGTTAATATGTGGTCGATCAAATAATGGTTGAAATTGGTCGTCGATACTTACTATGGTCGATCACTTTATTTTTTGGTCGATAGTCAAAATGGCCGGGTCACTTTATTTGTAAAAAGGGTCGATATTCAAATAGTCGAATTGGTCGAGCCCTTAAAAATTGGTTAGCTCCTAACTTTGTGGTCGAATTTATGGACACTTCATTTTGGTCAGCTCCATCAATATTTGTAATAAGGTCTTTTGGAAAAAGTGGTTGAGGTAATATAAAGTGGTCATTGGTCGAAGTAGTAAATAAATAAATAAATAAATCAAGTCGGTCTCTTGTCGACCATGGTCAATCGAGTTGACTCAAGTCAGTAGGGCACGACCAATATCCAGCAGTTGGTATCGACCACAAGCAACGACAAATTTTACAAACTTGCAGGAAGCCTCACGACATATGAAATTGATGAATACCACATTCAAGCAGAAGCCATCTTACAGCACACAAAAGAAGAACTTAAACACTACATGATGACATTATAACATTTGAATTGATTGAACCCCCCTGTTGTATTGCAAATATGTTCTTGGATTGTGACCTCGGAAATCCAGAAGACAGAGAAATGGTATAGAAAGTCGAAGATCCAAAAGGCCCCGCATGCCTGAAGAGGATAGTCGACCGCCGTTGTAGGAAGGTGAGACTTTGATGGACTACTTCCAAATTGAAGATGGAGGCTGAAGAGTAACCAGTCATAGTAGAGCCTTGTACACGTGCATTTTCCTATCAAGTTGGCGGCTGTTGCAGCTGAGCACCTATGCAGACCGGTATGCATGGTTGATGCACAGTGAGGACTACTTCAGAAGGAGCAGAAATCCAGGATGCTAATACATCTTTATTTGTTTTCTTTGGGACAAAGAAAGGTTTTGTTGGTGGGGGACATGTTGAGGGGGCTGATAGGCCTTTCCTAAAGTCATCATATTTTATAGTGTATTAAAGGATATGATTAGATAACCTTAACAAATGAACAGTTGGATCGGGTGAAACCACTCCAACCTCCCTCTTGATGTATAAGTATACCATCTATGGAATGAATACACGGTTAAGCGCTTAGCCCAATATCTGCTCTTTCTTGATGGTTAATGTGTGTATAATACTTCTTTCTACTTGAATACAACAGCGATCTCTGCGCTTCACTTGTTTCAATTCCCTATTTTTGTCTCCATTGTTTTTAATTGATTGTTTGTCATGGAGTAACCCGATCCATCGTGGATTACGAGGCCTTCATGAAACGTTTTACTATGCCCGTCATTATGGTCTACATACCCGTTGGCTGCTTGTTTTCTCCCATGCAGCCGCTCACCCCATGGAAACTCTCTAATCTACGTCTAGACTCTCTGAGATCTTGCTTACCCGCTCCATAAATATTTTCACGTACCAATGTTGGCAGCTCTAGCTTCCCTTTCCTTACTCAGTCTTGCAAGTCGTATTTCTACTTACAACTGTAGGTTGTCTTTATTCCTGTATCACTTTAATCAACTCCACGACGACCGGTTCACATAAATTCCCTGCTTATTGATATCCAATTGTTGACCGGACACTGTAATTTGTGGCATTTAAAGACATCAAGCTTCTCCAACCTTGTCAAGTATTCAACACCTTCCACCACTTTTAGCTCGCAGCACCCACGAACGCTTAGCTTCAACAGCTTTGTTAGCATATCCAACCCCTGTATGCACTTCAGCTTCACACATTCTTGTGCCCACTGCCCACAACTCCTCCAAAGATGTCAATGTTTCGATACTTGGAAACTCTTCTAACTCGTACATCCCAATAAGACTTAGGATTCTAAGCTTTGTAGCGTGCTCCAACCCCCGTATGCTCTTCAGCTTCACACACCCGTCTTCCCACAACTCCTTCAAAGATGTTAATGGCGGGCCATACTAGGCAGCTCTTCTAACTCGGGCATCCCAGTAACACTTAGGATTCTAAGTTTTGTCGCGTGCTCCAAGCCAAGTATGTTGTTCAGCTTCACACACCGATCTTCCCACAACTCCTCCAAAGATGTTAATAGATCCATACTTGGCATCTCTTCTAACTCAAACAACCCATGAACACTTGGGATTCTAAGCTTATGCGCAACTCCTTCTCCATATCCGCGTTCTCCGCAAATGCTACGCCTCCCCGTATCAATATTACAGCAACATATAGAGAGAGAAATGTATGAAAATGACCTTTGGGAACCATGCACATTAATATCGAGAATTTATTTCTCAGAGCCCTTGTGTTCTTAGAGAGCCTCGTGGACTCTGCTACTTTCATGGGAAAGAATTCATAAATAATGCAAAAGAATTTGTCAGGTACCATGCAATATAGCCAGCTGAAAGCATGCATGAATAAATGCAAAAATATGTCAGATATCATGCAATACAACCAGCTCCTAGCTTCTAAGACAGTTTTAGTGGAAATACTAATCTAACCCTAACCCTAAACATATTTTATGAGCTACGCATCAGAGGAATCCTTAAAGCCTTGAATTAATTTGAAAAAACAGAGATGCAAAAACAATCTAACATATATGATTTCCTCATTAGAGTTAGCCAAGCGTTAGAGACCTCCCCACTAAAAACCAGTGTGAATTCATGTGGGCAAACTAAATGCCAAATACCAAGGAAATATATAGGGAAAATCAAAACCTGTACTCAAAGAATTATCACCTCATCGAAAACCCTGCAACAAGGCCTGACTTTCGATCATAGATCGAGCAGCTTATCGCTGAAACAATCAAAAGGGATTGAGAGAATTATATACGGCGGAGCTCTGAAACCTCACTATTTATTATGGATTTCAAAATAAGGGATTGAGAGAATTATATACGGCAGAGATCTGAAACCTCACTTTTCATTATGGATTTCAAAATATATTTTATATATGCCTTTATGTGGGAAGGACACATTTGTCACTCTCGAAGGGTTTAGGTGGTGGTGCATCCCCATGCTACTTCACCTGCACTCCTGAAGAGGCATCTGACTTTTTATCTCTCTTTCTGTTGCTCAGCCTTTTGGGAACACATTTCTAAATGCGCATTGTGTTTTGGGTGCACTCCCAAGCACTCTATCTTCTGGGGGCACTTCCAGGCACTCTTATGATGATGCGTACTTCCTGAGCATGATATGTTCCAGACACATTGCATTCTGGGTGCACCCTCCCTCAGCACACTCCTTCCTGGGGGCACCCTATTTGCTTTGTCGCGTGCTCCAACCCCCGCATGTTGTTCAACTTCACACACCCATCTTCCCGCAACTCCTCCAAATATGTCAATGGCTCTATACTTGGCAGCTCTTCTAACTCGGACATCCCAGCAACATTTAGGATTCTAAGCTTTGTCGCGTGCTCCAAGCCACGTATGTTGTTCAGCTTCACACACCCATCTGCCCACAACTCCTCCAAAGATGTCAATGGATCCATACTTGGAATCTCTTCGAACTCGGACATCCCACGAACACTTAGGATTCTAAGCTTTGTCGCGTGCTCCAAGCCTCGTATGCTCTTCAGCTTCACACACCCGTATACCCACAACTCCTCCAAAGATGTTGGTATTTCACCTGTATGCTCTCAATATGTTATCAATTGCTAATGACCAAAGATTTGTTTGCGGAATGGATGGTGGCCAATGGACACAAGCAAGCATAAAAGAATACAACTTGTTTGACACCGTTTCCAGCAGCACTACATAGGTGGGAACCATGACTCATGTTTGTTTCATGTTGAATCAACAAGAAGAATTAATGTCTTTAATGTTCTCTTCTCATTTCAAAACTCGAAATTTTTCAGAAAGTGTTATTTATGAGAAGGGTGGAACTTTACCCAACTTTCCTCTTTTCCTACCGGTGTTCACTTTTTCCCCTCAAGGGGAAAATGCTAGTTTATAATGGGGATATACTCTACCGTGGTGTCATGCCATACTTTTTATTTTCCTCCTCAAATCTAAGTTTTTTAAACGACTCAATGACTCAAATCTTACAAGAGCGTCGATGGCTCAAAGTTCAACAGAGGCCCAATAGGTTGAAGGTTGAAAAGGGATTGATGGCCTTAAGTTCAAAATCAATATGAAGTTAAAAAGGGGGAAAAGTTTGAAACCTCTTAGACATTTGAAAATGGACTTATCTTTGGAAAGAACCCAAAGTTCAAGAAATGATTGACGGCATGATCTTTCAAAGGGGTTGACGTTTAAAGGTCCTCTTCTAAATTGCAAAAGAGGCTAATATTTGAAAGTGAACGATGGGTTGATGTTTGAAAATGGCCCAATGGGGATTATTTTCAAAGGGGTTGATGGCTCGATGTTCAAACGAAGTTCAATTCCTTTGGAGAGTGAATAGTTTGGACTGTTACAACATTCAAATTAGTCAAATGCACATCATTTCAAATTGTTTCGACCTTTAGGGGGGTAATGTTTTGAATTATATTGATGTTTCAAATAAATTGTTTCATAAGAAGAGGCCTTCATAGGATAAAGCGAGATGTTTTGAATGAAGGTAAATTATCTTGGTAAAAAGGATGCCAATTATAAGTTTGAGAGGGGGTTGATGTGTAGAAAAAAGGTAATGTTTTTGTCTTTGAAAGAGGCAGGTGGATGTAGATAAAATCTCGATTTATTCGTATCAAAGAGGATTTTAACCCCTACCAATGAATGAACACTTGCCACATGGTGGAAAATATATTGTTACAAAAGAATAATTCCAAAACCAAAATATTATTTTGGGCATATATTGAGCATACAAACTTAGATGTAGTTGAAACATTAGGTGGAAATCTATAGATACAATATTTATGAAAATGTCCTTGATCTTATGTTTCCAAACTTGTTATTGAATTCCCCACTATTGGTAAAATGCAACTTTTAGAGGATGAGACCACTTTTTGGCTAGCAACCCTATTCATGATGAAATTTGGATAGGAATGCCTATAGGAAGGCATGAGAAAATCCAAAATGTCATTTTGATCAAATCTAAGTGATTCTTATTGAAATTGATGAAATGGAGCTAAATATAATATTCTAAAACGCTTTTTGGTAATTTTGGAAGTGGTGTATCAAGTAAAAGTGGTTTGGGATAATAAATCTAGAAAAATTATACAACTTAACATTTCACCTCATCTTACGAAAATGAATCAGCATCTAATGCAATGTAACATTTGCACATGAAACTAGAGCCATGCTCACTTGATAAACCCTATCCCCTATGTGCTTCACCCTTTTCTCTTAGCACGATCCTCTAGCCTTCAGTTGAAATTTCTTTAAGAGTTGGAACTAAATTTCACTCTATAAAATCCTAGGAAATCAAATGTTGGTGGTAGAGGACTAGACATGTGGTAACTACAATCCTACAATAGTCAAATAATGAAAATAGTCTCTTAGAATAGTAGGGGAATGAGCAAGAAATGAAGATCTAAAGCTTTAAGAAATCTAATAAAATTTGAAAATCCAACCACTCTTCTCATCCAAGAAATTAAGATTAAAGATGGGGAAATTCAAATTTAATATATGAAAATTGGGATAATAAGAACTAGCTTGATCCATCAACTAAAGAAAGTAGTTGCATCAAAAACTTAACGACCTTCAAGATCAACTTGAATCACAAGAGGTAACCACAAGAGGTGGCACACAACCATTGTTTGAGGAGAGAATTCTTCGTGGAAAGCTACATTCAACATACAAGAAATAGGAAGAGCATTGGAGCATCAAGTCCAGTAATCTATGGCTCAAAGAAAGGGATATAAATACTTCATTTTTCCATAAACAATCAAAGGCATGGAAACATAGGATTATTGATAAAGAAATAATCAAGGATACTAGGGTGAGGGTCACATAATATGAAGATATAAAGGAGGCCTTCAATCATTTTAAGGAGCTATAAATGGAGGAGGAAGAAGTAGATTCAATAGATACTCAAATAATTCTTCAAGGAACCCCTCGCTTGGTAAAAGAAGTGGACAATTGGGAACTTGACATGGAGATTGAGGGAGAGGAAGTCATATCTACAATATGGATTTTAGAACCAAATAATGGACATGTACCTAATAAATTTTCAATTCATTTATTTCAAGTATGTTGGAGTGTGATAAAGTATAATTTGTGCCAGATGTTGAGTTGGACATGAAGAAATCCCAAGTTGGGAGGGATAACAAATTTGACATTTCTTTCTTTAATTCCAAAATAATCCAATCCCTTGTCATTCTCAATATTTAGTCCTTATTATTTATGTAATGAATCTAAAAAAATACTTAATATCAATTGTTGACCCAAATATTTGTTTGGGATCAACATGATGTTTTTCAATATAAGTATTTTCCAAGATTGTAAGAAGGTTGCCCTGAGCAACTTTCTAAACTCTAGTTATAGTAAAAGAAAGTGGTAGGAGTCATCTTCATATGACTCTTTCCACACCAAAGAGTATAAGTGGGTAAATTTCTATGGGTATTTCAAATAGTTATTGACTTATCCAGCGCATGAAGAGTATCAGTTACCATCATTAGCTCACCTTGCTTCAGTAAAAGACAATTTCATTGGTTGGGTTAATAGATGGGTCAAGCCTCCTACACTTGGTTTGGGTTAATAGGGATGATTTAATTTCACAAATTTTAGTATATGTTAGACTATTACGTCACTTGGGTCATGTTTATGGCATCCATTAAGGCTGAAGTTCCCAACATGGTCTTGTTGGCACACCATCAGAATCAATCTGGCCTATTTTGGCTCATTTCAGGAGCATAATTTTTTCACCTTTGGTAAGGCCATCCCAAGGTTATCGCAAAGTCTGAAACCATCGTATGTCAAATATAATCAAGTTATATTTCATGACACACATGCAAAATTTGTAAAAATTTCAACGTTGACCCCTTTCGTTGGTCACTAAACGGGGCCCACATGTGCCAAGTCTTACATAGATTATAAAATCCTTTCTTTTCACTTTTCAGAAATTTAATTCTTGTATTATGTGGTGCTCAAAAAAATATTTCCAATGCACCCTCATGTGCTTAGTTTTGACTTCATATGCTTAGTCAACGTAGGTCACTCGTTGCATGCCTTCCAAAGGGACAAAATTCATAGTTATCACTTCCTAGTCACCTCGTGTTCTTCTCCTAATCCAAATAAGGAATCATATACAGTGGCATTGTAGGGAATTCAGAGGCCTTTCAAATGGTGTATCATATGCCCAATTTTGACTCTCAGTTGTTAAGAATGAGCTTTCACATTTTCAAGACCTCTTTTAAGAAGCCATTTGGTGGTAGTAGTTTAGGGTTTAAAAAATGCTATTGGTATACTCTTTATAAATGTTTTAAAAAAATTCATTTTTTAATTGGATGTGAACCCTTCCCAATGATCCCTCATTCGCTTGATTCCGACATTGTATGACCCCGTTCCAATTTCAAGAAGTCTAAGGCAAAGTGGCTTTGAAATTGTGAGGGTTTGCAAAGGCACTCTAGACACAATTTGCAAAAAAAAACATAATTATTAAAAAAATTGGGTTGTCATTTTTGGTGAAAACTATGGTTGTGAAGAGGTTTGAACTTGAAACCTCCCACCAAGCCAATGACTCAAGGACCCTCCACTAACCAACATTCTCAGTCATCAAGTTCTAAATGGGGTGGAAGGAACATTGTTTTAAGACCTTGACATGCATATCAAGTCAACAAGAGGGTTCCATGCACCCTCTCCCATGCAATTTAGACTTGGGTTCTGTCCCCATTCCCCCTTCCCCTGCATTCACCCCCATATTTTTCACACTGGAAGTCTTACATAGTGGATATTTTTAACATGGAGGTCATGGAGGTGGGGGATTTCACAGAGAAAGCTATACAAGCCCCCAATTCATGGATGTTAAGGAACATATGAGTTTTAATGATTGTTTTCTCCCATAAATTCCATTAATTTTTTTGGTTCAAGATTCAAAAGGTTGGTTATGATTGTGGATAAAATTTCATGCTTCACTTTCTCATATTTATAATTAAGAGATTATGGGTTTTCGGTTTTATTAATGAATTTGAGTATGAGATTGATTATGTGGAGAATATATCAAGTGGGTAAGGGTTCAGATATGCTTCCTACAACAATTTCTTTAAATCTGGTTTAGTTATTGCTTTAATCAGTGATTTGGATGCCAAGGGTTTGCCAAATTGTTTGACTAAGTTAATATTGAGTTATTGTTATGTTGTTTTAAGGAATCATGTCCCTAGGTATTTTTATTTATATTCATGCCAACATCAAGGGTAATCTATACCTTATGGACCCGTAAATTCCATTTCCATTCCAAAAAATTCATTTGTATAGTAGAATTCCATGATTTGGGCATGTTTTGAAAAGCACGGGTAACCTTAGGGGGTTCTTTTCTTGATTGGATTTTTGGGTTGTGGTTTTGTTTTAAGAAATCCATGTTCCTTATAGGTTATTCATGATAGAATTCTCTTAAAAAAACAATAGTTGTAGATAATTGTGTGCCAAGTGTTTGACAAAACCTATGAGCCAAAATTGCCATAACTTCCCCATCTGGGGCCAGAATTTAGCTCGAAAACAGCCAAGGAGATTGAGAGATAGATTAGAATGCATCTACAGGAATTGTTATTAGAAATTAAGCTCTTATTTTCAATTAAAGTCTTGAGATTTTTTGGACCTAATCCATTAGATTAGGTGGAGATGAGGAGTCGTCTCAAAAGTCTAAGGGACATCTTGGGAATACTAACCCAAGAGTCATTCACATTGTATTTATATATAAATATGTTAATGAGAAATATTTGCTTTAACATCTATATGCTTGTCTTTGTTGAAAATATGTGTATTTTCCCTAGAGGGGACCTAATGGTGGTATTAGAGCGCCTAGGTTTTGTCCTTTAGTCTACTTTGCCAACACTATCATATATCTAGCTCTGCTCTTTCTCTGCCATATTCTCACCAGTCTACTGTAACGATTATTACCTGCGTGGTTCTTCCCATCAACCTCCACTTGTTAGCTACCTGAGCGGAGACCTGCATTGTTACCATCTCTCAACTGTTATTTGAGTCTCTCTGTGCATTTTTATCGTGTTATCATTCCTTTGTGTGATATTGCAGTATTGCTTTCATAAGTATATTGGTTCCCAAACAGAGAAATTCCACCTCGTGATCTGCACGATTATTTTCCCAACGGACTCATTAAGCATAAGTCCCTTTAGCTTCTGTAAGAGCCATAAACCCTCTGTAGAATTTGTTGCACTCTCTTCAAATTTTGTGAAATATCGCCCCATGTTGCATTCACCATTCCCGCGACCTGGGCATATTTCCCCACTCGTATCCACGTGAATACTAGTGCAGTGAGCAATGAGCATTCCGCCTAACCCTCATAGAATGTATCTCTCTATCAAAGTGGTACCCACGAATATAGGAACTATTATGCCCATCCAAAGAGATTAATATCTTTAATACTTGTATGAATGTAAGTCTTTGTGTGATTTAAACGAAGATAACTGGTTCTCTCTCCAATTGTTGTGGCCATAACATTCCCCTACTTTTCTTTACTTTGGAATAGAAAAGAAAGACCCCCATGCTAATTTTTTGGTTTTCTGAGTGCAACCTGAATTTATCTATAAATAATGAATAATCTAAATGAAGTATGACTATTGGAATGGTTGTAGATACCTTTATGATGGTGTTCATCGATGGCATGGCCATCCTTGAATGAGTAATTTGAAATGTTGGATTAGTTGTTTTACCCTCTACTCGTAGCTTGTTTGATGTGACTAATTGGGTGTTCTAAGTGTCAGTTTCAAGGTCATGTATGGTGCTCCTGAGACTCCTATGCACAATTCCCAATCATTGTCTCCCATTCTTTGCTTGTGACCTTGCCTGCCAAGTTTGAAAACTTCATGGAAATAGTCAAGCCAGGATAAGTTGCTCTCGTCCAGTCTGCGTCGTGATCTAATGATTTCCCTCTTGAATCGATCACATTTTTGGAAATGTTGTTTCAGTGATCATTGAAGCCTTACCTGATTAAATCAATGTGCATCGCAGCTTCATCCAAGTTTTTAGGTAGTCTCGGAGAATCCACAGTTTCCATATTACGAAGTCGACGTTTCGAATCCATATCAGGATCCATCATCAGGACGTAATGTCGATCCTATGGAGAGCATAAAAACTAAGATATATAGTGGAGATGTAGAGATAATCTGATAAGATATTGTCGGCTATGTTGTTTTTTGTGAAGAAATTAGGGTTTCGGTGAAATGAGAGTAGGGTTGATAATTAGATTGAGAGTTTTAATTAATTTTAATTTTATTAATATTTAATAAAAACCTTAATTTAAACTACGTGGAGTGTTATTAAAGAAAGATAACTAAAGTAATTATCCTGAAAATTAAACTAATATTGTTAACTTCTTTGTAATGTTTAATAAAATATTAGTTCTAATAAATTAATATAACCTTATTTTAAAACTATGTTTAAGTATTAGAAAGTTTGGTGGATTTTATTAAATATATTCCTCTATATCAGTAGTAATAATAAAGTTTTAATATCTAATAAAGTTGTATTATCAAATAAAGCTTTAATATCAAATAAAGCCTTTTTAATTATTTGATTAGTTTATTAAAATTTATTTAATTAGTTTATTAAGAATTAAGAGTGTTGTTTTATTAAGAAGGTTAATTATCAATTGGAAATAACAAGTAAAGGGATACTTTTAGCGAAATGGTTTAAGGTTAAATTAGTTTAATATATTTATTAATAACTTTAAATAAAACTATGTATAGTAATGGAGTGTATGGTGAGGAGGTCTTTACCAAGAAAAAGTATAACTTGGTTAACTTGGTTATTAATTATGAAAGAGAGGTTAACTTGGTTATTAATTGAAATATAATATGGTATAATACGATTAGGGTTATTAATGGTTAGGTAGTTGAAACAATGGGTTGTTATCTTGATCTACGGTTAAGTAAAGGAGGAATCCAACTAGTGCTCACTTCAAATTCTCTATCCCTATTCAAATTGTTAGGCAGTTTTATAATTTCTAAGGCTTCCCTAAGTTTCCTTTTGAAGTAATGTCTTCTTTTGCTATAATCTTGGTGTCTTCTAGGCGAACTTGGTGTTTAGTTTTGGCACAATGTTCTGCAAGAGCTAAGGTTCGGATACGCTCATTCCTTATTTCAGCTCCATGCTCTTTTAATCTAGTGTGGATGGAATGTCCTGTCTCACCTATGTAACATAATTCGCATGAACAAGGGACCTTATAAACACCTTTGCATTGTCTTTGGTCAATAGGGTCTTTAACGGATCTCATTTTCTGTCTAATGGTTTCTAAGGATTTGAAAGAAGTTGTGATGTCATTCTTCCTAAGGATTCTAGAAATCTTATATGTGACCCCATGAATATAAGGCAAGTAAGCTCTTGGGTTAGATGTTTGGGTGCTAGGGTTGTTGGTCTCATTATTGGGGGTAGTATGGTTCTTATTGTGGACTTTGTTGATACATTTTTTGATATCTTTAGGTTTGTAACCTATGTTTTTGAAGACTTCTTTAGATGGCCTTTTTCTTCATCTATATGTTCTTCATTTGAGATCCTAGATGCCCTAACTGCTAAGGTGTTAAGAACCCCTATCTTCTCGGATGGGTGGTGGTGAGAGTTTGCGTGGAGGTAGCTCTCAGTATGAGTCTTTTTTCTGAAGACTTTGTGTCCTAATGTTCCATCTTCTTTTCTGGTTAGTAGGACATCGAGAAAGGGAATGGTATCAGCAATTTCATCCAAGTTTTGTCTGGCACATCTCATGAACCATAAGCTTTCTCCTTCTTTCCCATGTCGTAAGTGGTTTTTCCTCGGATTAAGACTCTCTCAGCTCAAATCATCTTTATACGGCATTTATTGTTCATTGGTTGACTTAGAGTGGATTCCAAAAACAACTCAATCTTTCGCCAAATGGCAAGCGTGAGGTGCACTAGGTGATCAATTGGCCTAGTTTGAGAATTAAAATCTTTTAATCGGTGATGGCTAGTGTCAATCCCTGCTAACGAACTTACATTTGAGCGAGACAACTATGAGAACGAGGATTCGACTTTCAATAAAAAATGCTTTTGCGCATAATTTTGGAGATCGATGAAAGTGAAAATTGTGTCGACAAACCTAACCATCTTTTATGGGCTTGTCGTTACAAATCCAATGCAACTCACGAAATTCAAATCCGAGCTCCAAAAATGCCAGAATGATCCTAACGATTTCCCGACCAACCCAATCACCCAACCACATCTCATAAAAAGTTATCCCCTTCAAAAAAAAGTTACCTTACAACTAAATTTTAACCAACCACATCTCATAAAAAGTTATCCCCTTCAAAAAAAAGTTACCTTACAACTAAATTTTAATATTTACATTCCATTAGAAGCTTTGTCGCACTACGAAGATGAAACAACCTGATCCTATGCATTGATCCGTTAATTCTCCTCACAATAATTAAACTACTAAACATCAAGTTTTGAGAATGCGAATCCGCGTATGAGCATCCTAAGATCCCAAAATGTCGTAGATTTAAAAGATGACAAAGATAACAGAAAATATATATGGGAAACAATAAAAAGAAGAGGGGGTGTATAATAAAACAAATTTAATCTACCTACCTCATAGAATTCCCTAGTTACATGTACTAACTTTCTTTTAAACCAAGGCAAATATGCTCTAAAAGTGGATACAAAATAAATCTTTGAAAAGAGAATATTTATATTAAGTTAAGTGAGGAGTACTTTGGTGGCATAGCCCAGCTCACCCTCTCAAGGGGACAAGGAACCTTTGATTTTTCAAAACGTAATTCCCCTCCCTTTATTCTTCACTTGGGCTTATGTTTTATATGGAAGAGCGCATGGAGTTAAACAGCAAGTTAAGTTTTTTCAAACTCAAATCAACGCACAAGGCAAAGCAAACTGAGGCACGTGTTTTTTTACCTAACCAATTGCAAATTTTGGTCGGAGAAAATTTAGTTGGGAAAATATGAGTTTTCTTTTCAAAATAGGTCGGAGAAATTGTGAGTTTCTAATCAAAATAGATCGTCATGAAAGTGACTTGTTGGAGGAGCGTAACAATGAGATTCCCACTAACTCACCGCTTCATATCAGCACATACCTTTTGTTCTGATGGATATATATATAGCAATATGAAGGCTTTCACTACACAATTTCAACTCAAACAGAATTAGTATTGTGTTGTTTTGTCATTAATGATTGATACCATGAAGATAATATCATTAATGATTGATATCACTAAGAATATTATTCAATTCATGTATCAATTATCAGTTATTTTTATTCCTCGTAACATATCGTTATGGAATTTTCAAAAATTTTAATTTCTAAGAATAATTTTCAAATCATCCTTTCTTGAAGTTTCTCTAAGTGGTAAAGCTTAAAAATAAATAACATTCTATTTACTATAAATATTGCAATTATTCCTGGATATTATGGCAGAGTATGGGAGTTTATGCAAGTGTGGTGGGGGCAGATTATGTGAAGTTTTGAAAGAATCGCTGAACTTGAGATTTAGACATGGAAACAAATATTGTTTCACTTGGCATTATGGATGTACTTATTTTATTGGCATCTGAAAGTCATTAAGATTATGTTTTATTTATATTGGCATTGAAGTTATTAAGTTTTATTTATATTGGCATTTGAAGTTATTAATATTTACTTTGTAAATAGTTGTGAATTATAATTGTTCTTGTTTACTTTGTAAATAGTTAAGCAAATAGTTGTGATTATAACTGTTTTTGTTTACTTCGCAAATAGTTAAGTAAATAGTTGTGACTTATAGCTTTCTAGGAACGGGGTTGTTATAAAAATAAAGGTTATATAGTTCAAGTGGTTGAGTGTTGTAAGTTATGAGCAGAAGATCTTAAGAGCGAACAGAATGCAAACTACATATGAAAATATTAATAAAACTTTAACATTAATGTAATTGTTATCGTTATCGTATAATAATAATAATAATAATAATAATATAATTTGTAGTATTATTAAATGAAATAAATAAAAACATCTTTTTTTGTTTTATGATAATTGTAATTTGAATTTAAACTATCTATTTATTTTTAAAAAATTGATCATACAATTTTTTAAATTTAACATTTATATAATATAAATAATTATCTTCCTTATTCTTGAAAGTTAATAAAAATCAATTAATATTTCATTTTCAACCTTTGTTATTTTTTTCTTTTCAAGGTGTAACTATTCTTTTCAATAAATTTTGTTCACATTTCTCAACATTCATTTCCTTGATAAGTTTTCTTCTTATTATTTTTAATTGATTATAGATTATAATAATAATTTTTTCTTGTTAATTTGATCAACATAATCTTTAGCATATAATCTAATTTTTTGATTTTTTTCAATGGCATGATCCAATAACTTTTATATTTATAGTTTTGTCTACCTTCACCTAAGGATATGGACATGTTGCGTATTCACAAGTTTGCCTTCATTAAGAAACAAAATACATTAAAGAGTGTTATTAGAATCATTAAAGACAATACCACATACTATTATATATATATATTACTTAATCTATGAATCTGCCTTTTTCTTCGAAGGAATAATCCTATTTTATTTTTTCTTAATCTTTAAATTTTTTATTTCATTTTTTTTCCATTTAATTTCTAAATTCCTTCTTTTGAACATTGCAAATATAAAAACCCTAAAATTATGAGAAATTGGTAGAATCCTTAATTCTTTTATTATGTTTCTCTTGCCTCTTACAAGTAACAACGACTTTAAAAAAAAATGAAAGTAAGTTTGTTTTGTCACAAGTGTTATAGGGACAGGTTTATAAAAAAATGAAGCCTTCCCGATACTCCAACCATGGAGGCTATAGGCCTCATTTTAAATTGTCTCCATAAAGCAGCCTTTCATTGGCTTACTATAGCTCTTCCATGCCTTAAGGAAATTAGTTCCATATGCTGGATTTTCTAAATGTAATTGTTTTTTTTGCATAAGCATTTATGTTTACTTAGAAGTTAGATATAAAATTTTGTTTTCTAAACATATAATATTACATGGGTTATTAATTCTTTGGGTGTGACTATGCTCTTTTTAATGTGTCTTTTTCACATTTTTCAACTTTCATTTCCATAGTATTGATAAAAAAATTTCTTATCATTTGTAATTGATTGTCAATTATCATAATGTTTGTTTTTTCTTGTCAATTTGGTCAAAATAATCCTTAGCATATATAATCTCTTGATATTTTTTCCAATTGCATGATCCATGATTTTTATATTTATAGTTTTGTCGACCTTCACCTAAGGATATGGACATGTTGCTTATTCCCAAGTTTACCTTCATTGAGCAACATTTTTGTGCCTTAATCAGTAAACCATAGAGATAGTCAAGTGTATGTTTCATATCTTCTTCCTTTTTGGCATCCCAACTAGCACAAAAGGTCAAACAAAATACATCAAAGAGTGTTCTTAAATTCATCAAGGTCAATGTCATATGCTAGTCGTCCTTCTTTGGAAAATATTTTCCACATCCACCCAACTTCAACTATATCTCTTTTATGAAAGGCAAGTAATATTTAAACTTATCAAAGGAGAGAAGGTTGAGAGATAGAAACTCCTTCTCAATCTACATGACTTGATTTTTGTCAATTCTATTAAACATAGTATTCAAGTTCTTCTAGTATTTATTTGAATAGTGAAGTGAATCTCTTTCTTCTATTGCGAGCTAATATTTAGAATAACTTGCGTATAATTTAACTCTATGAAAAACAATTCTTTGATGCTAACTTGATTTATTAAGAACATAGAAAAATTAAGGCAACCACAACAAAAACTACAATATTCTAACTTGTATATGCAATGACTAGATTATGACAATAATAAATATTAAAAAAACACACACACACATAGAATTGAATTCTTCAAATGATAATATACATAATTAAATTGATAATGTGGAAAAACATCAATAATATTTCATTACATAAAGAAGCTTGCACAACATAAATGTTTATAACACAACTAAATTCCAAGTTACTAATCTAAACACTAACCACCAACTTATTTTCAATCTAAGAGAGGTGTGTAAATATTATCATCAAGGGAGGATAGCAACACTACACATTTGACATTTGTCTACTACACATAGCAATTGATAGCAAAATGCATGCATGATCTTACTTCTTAGTTGCCTTGTTATCATGTTTTCACTTTTAGTTTTCTCCTAACTATTGCACATATCAAAATTGAACCTTTATCAACTCTTCTAAGAGGTTCGTTCAAGTCAAGAATAATTCACAAAAATAACCTTAAAAATGTAATTTTTAAAATCACTTATCATTCATGAAGGACAACAATATTAAAATATTTCAAAAATAGGATCACATTTTCAACGTCCTAAGGATTATAAGGTGATGATGAACTACCATAAATAATCCTCATTGGTTAGGAAAAAGCTAAAAGTGAAAACAATATAACCATGTAACTAAGGTCATGCATATATCTTGCATACTTCTAATCAAATGAGAACCGTAACCATCAAATTAGCCTTAGATGTGCAATGAAATGAATTGTTATGTGTAGTAGGGAAAGGTCAAATTGTAGTGTTGCCTTCTTTGTTTCTTAACCATCTTCCCTTGATGATAATATTTATCACCTCTCTTAGATTGAAGACAAGTTAGCAGTTAGTGTTTAGATTAGTAATTTGGATTTAAGTTGTGTTATATAAACATTTATATTGTGCAAGCATTTTAATGTAATGAAATATTATTGATGTTTGTCCATGCTATCAATTTAATTATGTATATGGTTAGAAGAATTCAATTCTATGTGTTTTTTTATTGTTTACTTATTTATCATTGCCATAATCTTGTGATTGCTAGATTATTGTAGTTTTGTTGTGATTGTATTAATTTTTCTTATGTCCTTAACGCATCAAGTTAATCTATCAAAGAATTGTTTTTCATAAAGTTAAATTATATGATTTATCCTAAAGATTCACTTGTAATAGAAGAAAGAGATTCATTTCATTATTCAAATAAAAACTAGAAAAAGTTGAATACTATGTTCGATAGAATTGATAAAAATCAAGTTATGTAGGTAGATAAGGTGTTGATATCTATCCACCTTCTCTCCTTTGATAGGTTTGAATATTACTTGCCTCACATAAAAGAGCTATAGTTGAAGTTGGATGGATGCGGAACATAATTTTCAATGAAGGACGACTAGCATATGGCATTGACCTTGATGTATTTTGTTTGTCCTTATGTGCTAGTTGGGCTGTCAAAAAGGAAGAAGATATGAAATATGCACTTGACTACCTCTATTGTTTACTAATTAGGGCACAAAAAATGCTTAATGAAAGTAAAGTTGGGAATAAGCAACATATCCATGTCTTTAGGTAAAGGTCGACAAAACTATAAATATAAAAGTAAAAGCCATGGATGTAAATGGAAAAAAAGGATAAAAATAATATATGCTAATGAGTAAGGATAAGACCAGGATGAGTTTGAGTCCCATTAATATAAATGATATGGATAAGGTTGTGGGGTTTTTTGATGGGGCATCAAACTCTTAGAAGTGTGGTGCAGGGTTTTTCCTCAGATATGGTTTGAATTTAACTCTTAAATTCCGATTGTCAGGTGGTATGGGCACTAATCCTAAAGTAGAAAAGTTGGGTCTATGGGGCATTCTTAAAGTGGATTTAGTATGTGGTTTGGACACATTATCGATATATGGGGATTCCCAAGTCGTTATCAACTAGGCCAATAAGCATGTAAACTTCAAAAACATCACGCTTCAGCATTGGTGCCATAGAATTTTTGTTTTACAAAATTGTTTTTCAGTCTCTCACAATCAAACACACCTATCGGGAGAACAATGATATGGCTTATGCTCTATCAAAAGCAGTTATTGATGGAGATCCAGGCATTCTTAAATGGGAAAAGTGAGAGGAGGACATGCTTGTCTCCTCTGGCACTTATGTTTCTTTTCTCTCTAAACTATACTAGTTTTTGTAGATGATCTATCATATCATGTTTTTGTAGTTCTTGGGTACAGCTTCTGGTTAAGCTTGTGACCTTTGGAGGATGTTATAGTTATATGTCTTGTTCGTCAGGTGGCTTGTATACCGACTGTAATAGTCTGGAGTAGATACTGATGAGATACTGTAAGTTTTGTTCAGTAAATGGATAGTTTTGATATGTACTTTTTTTATTTCAAGGAAATAACAAAAATATGTTTTTTTTCTTTGAAAAAAAAAGACTGAAATGAGAAGAAAAAACAACAGTCACACGTTGAAAAAAAATATAGTGACCTTGAAAAAGAGTAACAAAGATTAAAAATAAAATGTCAACTAATGAGCATTAAAGAATAAGGAAGATAATTTTATATTATATAAGTACTTTTCATGATCAATTTTTTAAAAGCAAATGGATTATTTAAATTCAAGTTGCGCCTATCATGTGGCAAAAGATGTTTCATTTTCTTTCATTGTGCAATACTACAAATTATATATTATCAAATTTTTAATGATATTATTAATATAAACTTTATTTTTTATATAAATAATAATTTTTTAATAAATATTATAATTTAATAAACTTTTAAAAATTAAAAAAAAATATATAAATCAAATTAATATAAAATATTTAATATACTTAACTTGTTATAAACCATATAAAAATAAAAATATTAATATTTTTAATTATATTAATATTATTTCCAACCAAAATGATCATAATGATGATTATACTTTCATAAAATCTTTATTTTCATTCATAATTGACATAGTAAAAAAACGAAAAGTAATGTCTTGTTCTTGGAAAGTTATAATTCACAACTATTTGTTTAATTATTTGCGATGTAAAAATGATTTCAATTGAGTGTAGATCGGGTGGTTGGGAGGAATATTGTTATCCTCTCCCCCTGGGTTCAAATCTTGTTTTGTGACATTTGCTCTTTGGGAGCTCAATTTCTATGTAATGATTGTAATTCTGGCCATACCTTGATTCTCCAGATAATCAAATGCCAATATAAATAAAACTTAATCTTACTGACTTCAATCTCAACATAAATAAAAGTTAATCTTAATTTTTACAACTTTCAAATACGAATGAAATAACAGCGTGAAACCTATTAATGAGGTCAAATGCAAATATAAATAAAATTTAATTTTAATGACTTAAATGCCAATAGATATAAAATTTAATCTTAATTTTTATAACTTTAAAATGCCAGTAAGAATACCAATTGAAATCAAATTTGTTTCCATGTCTAAATCTCAAGTTCAACAATTCTTTCAAAACTTCAAACAAAAGCCACCAATACCGACACACAGAAATGCAGTCAAAACCAAAAAGATGAACACGTGGGAGACCAGTTGTCTACCGATTATGACAATAATTCCTAAGTTGTAAACTGTCTATAAGGTTTAAGTCATCAAGATGAGGTGATGCTTAATGTCATGTCTTGCGACAGATATAGTGTAGCCAAACATTACTTCCACAACTTGGCCATAACTTTTGCCTCGGATATCCATTTTTAACATTATTGATATTGCTGGAAAGGTATCAACGAGACCTACAACCTGGAGGTTGGGGTTTTCTTAGTCTACCTATTAAATGGAGCAAATACTTCAATACAGTAAAAGACTATATCACCGACATCCAGAAGGATCAATTTAATTGAAGATCTTATATGCTGCAAATTCTTATGAGACAAGAATGGTTCAAACTTATGTGGTCACATACATGCACATGCACCCACAATGAACGTCGAGTAAGTAGAACATGAAATGAAACCTCCAAAAGACATGTCAAATAGCACAAAATAAAAGGTGTTTCATTGCAAGGCTGACCAGTACAAGTTGCGGACACCAGTAGTGTAATGGAGAAGTGTTGGTGCCCAAGTTTTGATCAATTACTGTGTGCCGAGCCAACCAATGCCAGATTTGGCTGCGCCAAACGGAAATTAGTTGTAGCTGCAAACCAGTGACAACTTTCAGTTTAGTTACTCTAGCCTATATAAGGCACATTTTTATAGAGGATTAGGGTTCTCTCTGGAAAAAAAGTTTTGAGTTCGGATAGATAGGTCTGTGGGTTTTTGTTATGAAAGCCTGTAATGTTTTCGACTCTGCTAGTCACATAAGTTAATGTTGCGAAGCCATGAATTGTATAAGTTGTTGAACTGAACCTCTGTAATGACGTGATCATACATATTTTTTCTAAGTAAAATAATGAAGTCTTTATTTCTATGTATTCTCTTGCGCATTGTCTTCGTTTATGAATGTCTATGAATTCTGTAAGTTGTTGAATGTATGCAAAGTATAGATTTGATACATGTGATGAATTGAGTTGATGAAATGTGGAGTAGAAAAACCTTAGTTCCTCCTACGCAGCCCTGATTCAGGTTTATGTTAATTCCTGTGCGCATCTCGGGGGAGATTGTACTATGTTTTTATGGTATTTTGCTAGATGCCAATGCATATGGGGCTTTGTTGGTCACATGAAGTTGAACCCTAGGTCTGACATACTGCAACCAATAATGGTTCTGTTGCCGAGACTTGATGGGGATTGTGTTAGCAGGACGAAGTAATGAGGTGGAAACCTACCAAAGACGAGATTGAGCGATGGTTCGAGAGTAAGGAGGACGAATTCGTGTAGAAAGAGACTAAAGACTTGCGGATTTTAGCTCAAAATTAGAAGGATAGGTATATTTACTCCGATATGCACAAATTTTTCTTTTGTGAGTTTGCTATTTTGTTGTTTGAATGGATACAAAGACAGGATGAGATAAATACTACCTGGAGCGTGCCTTGGCCAATAATCTAGACCAAGGAAAAGATTAAAGAACTGAAATATTTGAACAATACTTAGTCTAGAGCCGTAGATTTTTGGTTCTTGCACATGAAGGAAGGCTATATTATATAATTTTCTATTGGATCAAGCGAGTTGTATAGTCGCACTGAAGAAAGATTTGAAGAAGGTCCAAGAAAGAGGTTCTTGAAGTTAGTTCCACTCTGGATAAAGATGTTGTTCGTAGAGATAGGCTAATGACGATGAACCTTGATAGTATGCCAACGTAAGCCTTTCGCTATGGTAGTGGGACATGAGGAAGTGGAAAAAATGACTGGCGCACCATGGAACCAGAAGACAAAAGACTCTAGAGGGGAAAAGACATGAACTACGAGCTAAGATAAGACAAGCGGTGAGGAAAGAAAATTAAGAAAAGTAGTTGAAGGGAAAAGATAAGTCGGATCGGAGAGGAAAGAAGACTATTGGAGATGGGAAAGCATGAAAAGAACGTGCAGAAGGTCCCTCTATGCCAGAAGGGTGCGCAGAGTCTGGGCAAGAAGAGTGCTCAAAGGATGAGAGACCTCCCAAGAGGCCTGGTATGGAAGAAAGTGAGAGCTCCGATGAAAATAATGATGTTGAACCCATGATATTCGAAGGAAAGAAAATCAAGAAGATTTGCAAGAACAACGAGTGTGGACGAATGGAGCTTCTTGCATCATTATAAGAGAGACTGGGTAGCAAGATTCAAGCTCCCCTGGAATCAATATTATCGGAAGACGTGCCCTAGATGGTGATCCACCCTTTGGTCCAACCCCCCAGTGTTCTTTATCAAATCAACAGAGCCAATTACTACTTGATTTTGTGGGGGAAGAAAGACCCAAGAAAGAACCTAAGTAAAGAGAAGTGCAAATTAGTCCTATACAGGAGATTAACCCATATCTACAAAGTTTGAGAAGTACTAGTACTATTGCAAGTCCACCAATCACAAGTAGACATACAAACCAGCATATACCCACCAAGATGGTGACAACATCAAATTCTACCTTGTGGTTACCCAAATTTCATGGTACGGGAAAAGATGATGCACAACAACATTGGTTTACCTACGAAGCAATTTGGGTTGTAAAAAATATTATGAATGAAGTTTCTATGATTGCGTAGTTTCAAACCACGTTCAGAGACAGAGCTTTGACGTGGTACATGAAGTATAAGACTATGGTCGCCGTAGGTCAGCCTCGCACGTTGGATACGATTAAAAATGACCCACTGAAATAATTTCAAAAGTTGTTGTATAAGTCACAGTCCATCACTGAGATTAAAGAAATTAAACAACAAGTTGGCAAGTCCATGTGGAATTACGACCAACGATTCAAGATCTTGCTGGATCGAATGGGTTTTCATATCATGGATGTGCAACACCATGAATGGTTTATTGCAGGTCTATTTCCGCATATCAGAGTTTCCTTGATGCAACATAAGGTGAAGACTCAGTCCGACGCCATGGATATCATCATCAGATTGGAAGCGAATCCTAGAGGGGAAGCATCGCCAGGAATGGCATAGGTTCAGACACAGCTTGTTGTGCTGACTAAACAATTACAGCACTTGTGTACTGGGAATATAATCAGAGAAAATATATGGTGTATCTTAGGTAATACAAAAGGACATCATAAGAATGAATGCCCAATGTTGCACAATTACATGGGTACCGGCGCACCAAGTCCTTTTCCGGTAGTGTCGAAGTCTAAATGGTGTGAGATCTATAGAGCCTGGGGGCATGCGCCTTCTAATTGTCCCACATTGTAGAAGTATCAGATCTCTGTACACGCACCATTCTATGATTTATGCAAGTTTTTTGGCCATGATGTGAATAATTTTTGCACTCTGCAATTCATGAAAAACAATACAGTGGATTCCTACTGGGTGCAAGGTATAGAAGAAACAATGCAACATGAATCAGGAGGACAACATGGAACAATGTGTGGTGGTTTCCAAGGTTGAGGAAGGGGCTATTGTGGTAGAAGGTAGGTAATTTGCTTAACTGTGGAGAACCAAGCCACTTGGAGAGATACTGTACTGAGCCACGAGCTTTGTGCACATATTTTCATATGACAAAACATGCGACAGAGGACTGCCCGGACCTCGTCAAGAAATGGGAAGAGAAGAAAGGTTGTTGTAATATGGTTACAATGGAACCAAGAGTGGATAACAATGGGAAGGTTCTGGTGCATGTGAATATAGTTACCATAGGAGGTCCTTGGACAAGTGAAGACCTGATTGGAGATTGCAATACAGGAGTACTTATGGAGCAAAAAGTGAGAAAACTTGCACAGCCTCTGTCGAATTTTCAAGGAAAAGATCAGTTACAAATCCTGCGCGAAGCTCATAGAGCTGTCGAAGAAGTTGTACAATGACAAAATGAAATACGTTGCTTGCACAAGGACAAAGAAAACCGCAGAAGAAGACAACGTGAAGAATAAATATTACACAGCATGCACAATGAGAAGATGAAGTAGACCTCACAACGCGCCACGACGCACTACAATGAAGAGTAGCTGGAGGGATTATATGAAAGTCACTGAGAAGATCCAGTAAGTACTTTCCTGTAAAGTTGTATACATGTATTAAATGATCCTCTTGTTGTCACTACAATAACTTCTATGCTTTCCAAGTTGTTAATATATTATGAAGTTGAAGAACCTATTTATGTGTCGCTTCTGGAAAGCGTGGAATGGGTAAGAGAAGAAGAATCAGGAAGAAATTCATGTTATCGCTTGAATTATGGGGATTTCATATGACAAATGTTATGATTGATTTGGGGGAAAAGATGAACATTATTCCTAAGAAGACTTGGGATTTGATGGGTAAGCCAAAGTTGGTGTGGTCTCCCATCTAACTCGGACTAGCAAACTAGTATAAATTCTTTCCCATTGGTAGGCTGGCGGATGTGGAAGTAAATAATGATGGGGTAAAAACCAGGGTAGAGTTTGAAGTAATAGAAAATATCTGAGGACATTGATCCCTATCCTGCCCAGTTGGGGATAGATTGGGCCTTTCATAACAATGTGATTATGAACCTAAAGCAAAGACGCATGTCCTTTGATTCTGATGAACTACACATTGTAGCTCTATTGGATGCTACAAAAGGAGGAAGGTACACGGAACCGGTTCAAGATGACATTGATGAGGGAGAAATAGAAAACATTTATAATTCGACTATGAGAAAAGAGGATTACATAAACCCCAGAGCGGATGAAGAGATCGCCTGGCGCAGTGTCAAGTCGTTCGACACAGATTTGCAGGATGCGATGGAACAATGGAAGAATCAACTATATGAGGTGTCCACAAGGATATGTGCACACATCGCAAAATTGGTGAACTAGATTGGATTAGACTTATGTGATCCACCTATGTTCTATGGAATAGAGAAAGTTGATACTTTTCTCGAACAAATGCAAGCCCGAATTCCAGAGGATCGGCGAGCAAAAACATTGGATGTTGTCACCCAAGGAACACTTGCGCGATGGTGGAAAATGCATAAGGAAGATTTCAACAGCTGGGACACAATGCAGACATGTCTTAAAGAAATATTCTAGCATGTTGTTGATTTGGAACTATTTAACATATTCAAGGGAAATGAGAATCTTGTTGAACACCTTGAATTCTATTCTCAGATTTTACCATACACTGGATGTTATACCAAGGAGATGGTATGTTCAGTAGAAAAGAATAAGGAAGACAAAATATTAGACTAAGGTTCTACCAAATTTACCGCCACATTCCAATTCAGGACAAGATATATGAACCTGGCCAAAGTTCTCCATATAATCAAGTAGGTCATATTTGGAGAAAGAGCCCAATAGGATCTGACCTGGAAGGTTGTCTGCACCTACCATCAGGACTTGACGAGGCTGAATAAACCTATATATTGCTTGAAAGCGGAGATTAAAGACCCATATGAAGAAGAGAACCCATGCAATGTACAGATTAAGGAAACCACGAGAGAAGGCATTGTGCAGGATGTGCCATCTTCCAACACTGTGTCATAGTTTTTGGATCCACTCAAAACAAAACAAAACACAATATAGGAACAGAGGATGACCCTAAGAATGCCATAATCGGATATTATTGGGATCAAGAAACAGTCACTCTAATTGTGGACCTACTGAAGGAATACGAATACCTTTTCCCACACAGCTTCTCTGAAATGAAGGGGATTGCAGGAGCGCTCGGAGAAATGAAGATTCAGTTGAAAGAAGGGTCCAAACCAGCTAAGAAAATTCCATACATATTGAACCCAAAGTATAAAGGGAAAGTGCGCAAAGAGCTAGATCATATGTTAGATGCAGGGATTATCTTTCTAGTAGAGGAATCGGAATGGATCATTCCCATGGTGGTCTAGGACAAGAAAATGAGAAAAATACACATCTGCGTGGATTTGCACAACCTTAATGGAGCATGCCTACATGACCTGTTCCCTACACCTTTCACTAATGAGGTGCTAGAGAACATTGGGGGTCTCGAAGCCTATTCGTTCACTGATGGGTTTTCTGGATACCATCAGGTGCGAATAGCAGAGGAAGATCGCACGAAAACAACTTTTGTGATTGAGTGGGGATCGTTTGCTTACAAAGTGATGTCGTTTGGATTGAAGAATGCACCTATTTTGTTCTCCAAAATAGTTGTGGCCACATTCAAAGAGTTCATGCATAAGTTTTTTGAATTTTATCTTGATGATTGGATAGTGTTCAGTCTGTTAAAAGATCACATGTAGTTCTTGCACCTCATGCTAGATCGCTGCAGGCAGATGCAAATTTCCCTAAATCTGAAGAAGTGCATTGTATGCACCCCATTTAGAATATTTTTAGGGCATGTTGTGTGCAAAGAAGCTATGTTAGTAGACCCGAGGAATATTGCATTCATATTCAATCTCTTGGCCCCAACACATGTGAAAGGCATGCGTGCAACATTGAGACATACACGCTATTAGAGAAAATTCGTAAGAAATTATGCTAGCATAATAATGCCATTGGAGTTGTTGTGAAAAGAAGTGAAGTATGAATGGACTTCGAAAGGTCAACAGGCATTGGACAGTTTGAAGGAGAAACTAGTGACTATGCCAATTCTCATATTTCCTAATTCAACGGGCATATTCCATGTGCATGTAGATGCATCATCAGTTGTGTTGGGTGTCATTTTAGCTCAGCCCGAGGAAGAAGACATTGATCACCCTATCGCCTTAACAAGCAGGAAGTTATCTACAGCTAAAAAGAATTATACCACACGTGAGTGGGAAGGCTTGGCAATGGTCGCGCTAGAAATTATTGAGGAGATGGGCTCAAATCATGCTGCAAAAAGATCTTCGACATGGTGGTTGCATGATCCATTGGGATTTTGCACTAGATGGGAATGGGGAACGGAAATGGAGACTCAACGAGGATAGTGGGTTCACTGAGAACAGGTCCGGAAATGGATGATTAGACATTTCCAGAGAGTGATGGACATCCGGAGTAGTCTAATGCTCCGGACGAAATCATCAAAGCATCGCATCATGCATTACCAAATTCTATCGTTTAATTGATAATGGAGAATTAAGACTAAGCTTATTGCCACAAGGATTGCAAAGAAGTTTAAAATAATTGCCTTCACACTAAACCGTTGAATGATATGTCTTAGATCATGCATGAATTATGCGACCTTAAGTGGAGTTTCAAGGTAGACGTTAAAGGAAAGGAAGAGCTTGCCTTTTCGAAGTTTGAACAAGAATGATAAAACAATTTTTTTTCAAAAATGAAAAAGATCTATACTAGATATTGAAGTATAGGTGATTATAGAATATATCATCTAGACAATCTTATGCCATAATAGATCAAGATGACAACTGTACCAAAAACTCCTGTCCGCGATCAGAAATACATGAAACACTACAGCCCCTAGCTACCAAACCAGTGAATCTAGTGCATACAAAACCCATCCAGGATATACCAATCCTCCGGTAGGAAAAACAGGAAAACATATAGAAACTAATAGAAAAAGGAAAAATAAGTCAAAGTATATACAAAAATATATCAATCCAAAAAATAGCCAACGTAGTGGCATAATGAAGAAGGAGTATAACCTGAAATAAAGCCAACCAAATATTAAAGAAAATTCCAAATAAGCAAGGCCGCAAAAAAGTTAAATGCTAATGTGGGAAAATCTGCCAGAAACCTGTGGCAGGCTGAGACACACCACTGTTAATTTCATAATAGATTTTACCTTCAACAGCCTCCAGACCACTGCGAGAGAGTGCATCGAAAACACAATTATGTTCACAAAAAATATGAACAATAGCAGTCATGGAGCAGATGTCTAGAAAGTGTCAGGTATGGTCCAACCATGAGTTAAGGGAAAGAGTGTTGATGACAGCTACAGAGTTGGCCCAGATGAAAATCACCAGAGAATCCCCCGCCACCTGATCCAATAATATGTTTGCCTTGGAGGAGAAAAAAAGAACCATCCATAATGCCAAGAGCTCACCCTTAGTGTTGGTGCCTCTACCGCCAGACATCCAAAGCAAGATTTGGTCACCGCATGACAGTTCAATAAATGCCCCTGCCCCACAGAGCCCAGAAGAAGCTAGAGCAGCCCCATCAAAACGAGCACGGTTGCCTGAATTGAGTAAATGAGAAGGAAAGGTAATGCGATCCCGTATACCCGCAACAAGACACACCCGAGAAGACACTTTAAATTCCGCTGATAAATCCTAAATATGACATGTCACCCTGCTGGGCTCAGTGAAAATATTATCAAATAATAAACGGTTTCGAGCCTTCCAAATCTCCCACACCACAAGGAAGTCCAAGCACCCAAAATCTGAATTGATCGAAAACAAAGTCTTGTACCAGTCCTGTAATGAAATCAAACCCCCGCTGAATATGAATACATGGATCTTCGAAGAATGACAAGATCTTGATAGTATAAGGACAACCCGCAAAGAGATGATAGAAGGATTCCTCATCATTGTGGCACAGAAGACATATATTAGGGCCCTGAATACCTCGCTTTTGAAGATTACCCCAAATGAGGATTTTCCCGACCAATAAGAGCCATGTAAATATCTTCACTCTTAATGGGATACGCCACACCCAGCACACACTGTACCACCACTTCCAGTCTACTAAATTATTATAACATAATGCCTCATATGCTAATTGAGCTGATATCGTACCATCATTTGAATTCCATGACCAGAGCAATCTATCATCCGACTCCATAATGCAAATATTAGCATGGTACAGGTCCAGAATGAAAGACTTCCATTTAGTAGCCATAGTGCCTACCAATCCAAGTTGCTCAACGCTAATCCAGCAATGAAAATTTTTAGATAGTCCATTATAAACCAAAATTTTGAGATAGTAATAACCTTGACATCTCAGATGATGTATCAGAGCAAATGACAGCTTAAAAGAGAAAATGACAGCTTAAAAGAGGAAGGACCACCAACTATAGGATCTTCCGCGATCCGAATATGTCAAAAAGGGAGGAGACGCTCAAATATCAATCTTCACATTTTTTTTCCCGCGAAAAAAAGCATACTATTGATATTCAAAAATTGAATCAAATAGTACATGATTAGGTCTGTCATAGAGCCTGATTGTTCATAGCAACCCTTATGAAAGAATGCCTCAGATTATACAAAATACATCATAAATATGTCAAAAGTCTATATGTCTTGATCATCAACAAAGCAGAATCAGATCAAAAAGTTATAAGAACCTGAGGCAATCAACTTGTCCTCCCATAATTCTTCCCACAACAAGATATCCTCCTCACCGTCAAGAGCCAATTTAGACAATGAGTCAGCCAGAACATTATATTCCCTATAAACATGCTCCAAAGTAACCGAACCAAAAAGCCGGGGTTCCATCTTAATTCTCCTGCACCAACTGTCCAAATCCAGTACTTTTATGTCAAATTCATCACGTTCCCATTTGATAGTCACACGAGAATCCCAAAAGATCTGCACAGATACTTATCCAAAGATATTAGCAACTCTGACCACACACCACAAAGCCATGAGTTCTGCCTTCATATTCGAGCCTCTGCCACACTTCAGACGAAGTGAATAGTGATGATCCTGATTTATAAAAATGACTCCACCAGCACCACATTCTCCATAATTTGCAGCCCCATCAAAGAAAAGGACTGGATCCTTAATAATGTAATGAAATTCTCCAATATTCCGAGGAGTTGAAGCAGGTATATCTGTCTGAAACTGTAAAAATTGTGAGAGAATACTATTAACAGCTCCCTGTACAGTCGGAGACTACTCTTCAAATGTGGCCTTATTTCTAAAATACCAGATAGTCCAGTAAATAAATAAGGGCAGAGTTTGAAACTGTTTACAATTCTTAACCCAATTCTGAAGACACGGTATCCACAGAAAGACCGTTCCATCTATAACCAATACCATACAGCTGATAGAACTTATTCCAAATATCCACAGCAAAGGAACACTTAATAAAGAGAAACTTCACATTTTAAAAGAAGAGTACATCATACACCTCTCGCTTTAAGTTTAAGTTTAATATTATTTTGTGGTGGATGTTTTAGTGAGGACATGCTCATGACCATGAGAGTTGAGAAATCACCTCCTCTTATGCCGTTATAGTTCATTAATGGAGGGTCCTTTTTAAATAGTCATTGACTTTCGATTGTTTTTTATTAATTATGATAAAAGTTTTAATATTAATTATTAATAAAAGTTACCATTAATAAATAGGAATTCTATTTAATTATCTAATTTTGGATTAACAAAAGGGAAGTTTTAAATAGAGACTTATATCATGGGAGTATTTTAATTCTATTTAAAATGGAAAAAGATAAATGCAAAATTATTGTGTTGGTTGTGTGGGAGAGGAATTTTTTCAAGAATCCAAAGGTGGATGTAGATGTAGATGAATACGATAGGAAAATATAGATTAGGGAGAAAGAGTAAGAAACGACATGACAACACATCAGGTCACGTAATAAAGAGAAATATTGAAGGGGGTGGAGAGAAATATGCTGCAAATTTTTATGAGATAATTGTGGTTCAAACTTATGTGGTCGCATATATGCATATGCATCCGTAATGAACATCGAGTAAGTTGAACAAGAAATGACACCTCCAAAAGATATGTCAAATAGCACAAAAATAAAAGGTGTTTCATTGCAAGGATGACCAGTACAAGTTGCGGACACTAGTAGTGTAACGGAGAAGTGTCCATGCCCAAGTTTTGATCAGTTATTGCACGCCAAGCCAACCAAAGCCATATTTGGTTGCGCCAAACATAAATCAGTTGCTAGTTACGTGCTAGTAACAAATTTCAAGTTAGTTACTCCAACCAATATAAGGCGCATTTTTGTAAAGGGTTAGGATTCTCTCTGGAAAAAAAGTTTGGAAAAAAAGTTTTGAGTTCAGATAGATAGGTCTATGGGTTTTTGTTATGAAAACCTATAATGTTTTGGACTCTGCTAGGCGCATAAGTTAGTGTTAAGAAGCCATGAATTGTATAAGTTCTTGAGTTGAACCTCTGTAATGACATGATGATACATATTTTTGTTAAGTAATATAATGACGTCTTTGTTTCTATGTATTCTCTTGCCCATTGTCTCTGTTTATGAATGTCTATGAATTATGTAACTTGTTGAATGTATGAAAAGTACAGATCTAATCCATGTGATGAATTGAGTTGATGAAATGTGGAATAGAAAGACCTTAGTTCCTCTTGTACATCCTTGATTCAGGTTTTTGTTAATTCTTGTGCACATCTCATGTGAGATTATACTTTGTTCGCAAGGTATTGCTAGATGATGATTCATATGGGGTTTTGTTGGTCACATGAAGTTGAACCCTAGGTCTGACAGACTGCAGCCAACAATGGTTTTGTTACAAGGACCAGATGGGGATTGTGCTAGGAGGACGAAGTAAGGAGGTGAAAACCTACCAAAGACGAGATTGAGCAAGGGTTCGAGTGTAAGGAGGGTGAATTCATGTAGAAAGAGACCAAAGACTTACGGATTTCGGCTCAAGTTTGGAAGGACATGTAAATTTACTCTATCTGCACGAAATTTTCTTTTGTGAGTTTCATATTTTGTTGTTTGAATGGGTACAAAGGTAGGCTAAGATAAATACTACCTGGAGCATGCCTTGGCTAGTAGTATGGGCCAAGAAAAAATATTAAAGAACTAAAAGATTTGAACAATACTTGGTTTTAAGCCGTAGATTTTGTGTTCTTGCACGTGAAGGAAGAAAATATTATAGAATTTTCTATAGGATCAAGCAAGTCGTATAGCCACACCGAATAAATATTTGAAGAAGGTCCAAGAAAGAGGTTCTTCAAGTTAGTTCCGCTCTGGATAAATATGTTGTTCATGGAGATGGGGATAATGACGATAAACCCTGATAGTGTGGCAACGTAAGCCATGCATTGTTAGTGTGGGGCATGACGAAGTGGAAGAACTAACTAGTGCACCATGCATCCATAAGAGAAAAGAATCCGGAGGGAGAAAATACATGAATGACAAGTTGAGATAAGACAAGCGGTGAGGAAAGAAAAACAAGAAAATTAGTTGAAGGGAAAATATAAGTCAGATCGGAGAGGAAAGAATATTGTCAGATATGGGAAATTGCGAAAAGAACATGTAGAATATCCCTCTATGTTAGAAGGGTGCGCAGAGTCTAAGAAACAAGAATGCTCATAGGATGAGAGACCTGGTAAGAGGCATGGTATGGAAGAACGTGAGAGCGCCAATGAAAACAACAATGTCGAACCCCTAAGACTGGAAGGAAAAAAGAATCAAGAAGATCTTCAAGAATAAGGAGTATGGACGAATGGATATTCTTCCATCATTAGAAGAGAGATTTCGCAACAATATTCAAGCTCCCCTAGAACTTGTATTGTCGGAAGATGCACGCCAGATGGTTTTCCGCCCTTTGGCCCAACCCCCCAGTTTTCTTTATCAAATCAAGAGAACTATTTATTACTTGAGTTTGTGCGGGAAGAAAGACCCAAGAACAGCCCTAAGTCAAGAGAAGTGCAAATTAGTCATATACAAGGGATTAACCCAGATATACAAAGTTCAAAACATACTAGTAGTATTCCAAGTCCACTAATCGCAAGTAGACGTACAAACCAGCATATACCCACCAGGATGATGACGACGTCAGATTCTACCTTATGGTTACCCCACTTTCATGAAATGGGAAAAGTTGATGCACATCAACATTGGTTTACCTGTGAAGCAATTTGGGATGTAAAGAATATTACGAATGAATATGCTAATATAGAGCAATTGGAAACCACATTCAGAGAGAGATTTGACGTGGTACATGAATTATAAGACTATGGTCGTCACAGGTCAGCCTCACACATTGGATACAATTAAAAATGGCTTGCTGGAATAATTTCAGAAGCCGAAGCCTGAGTCACAATGCATCACTGAGGTTAAATAAATTAAACAATATGTTGGCAAGTCTGTGTGGGATTATGACTAGCGATTCAAGATCTTACTGGATTGGCTGAGTTTTTATATCATGGACATGCAGCATCATGAATGGTTTATTGTGGGCCTATTGCTACATATCAAAGTTCCCTTGACAGAACATAAGGTGAAGAATAAGTCGAATTCCCTAGAGATTTCCATCATATTGGAAGCGACTCATGGAGGGGAAGCGTCACCACGAATGGTGTAGGTTCAGACATAGCTTGTTGCGCTAACTAAACAATTACAGCACCAGTCTATTGGGAGGACAGTCGGAGAAAACACATGTTGTAGCTTCTGTAGGACAAAAGGATAGCATAAGAATGAATGTCCAACGCTAAACAATTACATGGGTGTCGGCACACCTAGTCCTTTTTCGACAACGCCGAAGTCTAAAAGTCCATTGGCCATGTTGTGAATACTTGTCACACTCTGCAATTAATGAAAGACAATACAGTGGATGCCTATCGGGTGTAAGGTACAGAATAAACAAGGCAACCTAAATCAAGAAGACAACAAGGAGCAGCATCGTATGGTGGTTTCCAAGGTTGAGGAAAGGGATATGGTGGTGGAATGTAGGTAATTTTCTTCAACTGTGGAGAACCAGGCCACTTGGAGAGATATTGTACTAAGCCACGGGCTCTGTGCGCATATTTCCATAGCACAAAACATGCGATAGAGGAGTGCCCGGACCTCATCAAGAAATGGGAAGAGAAGAAAGGCCATTGTAATCTGTTTACAATGGAACCAAGAGAGGATAAAAATGGGAAGGATTTGGTGCACGTGAATATAGTTACCAGAGGAGGTGATCGTACAAGTGAAGGCCTGATTGGAGATTGCAGTACAAGAGTACCTATGGAGCAGAAAGTGAGAAAAGTTGCATAGCCTCCATCGAAGTTTCAAGCAAAATATTAGTTATAGATCCTACGCAAAGCTCAGAGAGTTGTTGAAGAAGTTGCGCAACGCCAAGATGAAATACATTGCTTGCTCGAGGACAAATATAACCGCAGAAGAAGATAGTGCAAAGAAGAAATACTATGCAGCATGCGCAATGAGAAGATGAATCATACCTCACAAAGCGCTGTGATGCACTACAAAGAAGAGCAGCGGGGGGATTATATGAAAGTCGTCAAGAAGATCCAGTAAGTACTTTCCTGTGAAGTTGTTTACATGTATTAAATGATCCTCTTACTGTCAATACAATAACTTCTATGCTTTCCAATTTTTTAATATCTGATGAAGTTGAAGAACTTATTTATGTGTCGCTTCTGGAAAGGAATGTACGGAGAGTGGATAAGAGAAGAAGAACCAGGAAGGAATTCATGCTATCACTTGAATTAGGGGGATTTCATATGACAGATGTTACGATTGATTGGGGGAAGATGTGAATATTCTTCCTAAGAAGACTTGGGATTTGATGGGTGAGCCAAATTTAGTGTGCTCTCCCATCTAAGTCAAAATAGAAAACCATTATAAAGTATTTCCCATTGGTAGGTTGACCGATATGGAAGAAAATATTGATGGGGTAAAAACTATGGCAGAGTTTGAAGTAATAGAAATACTGGAGGACATTGATCCATATCCTGCCCTGTTGGGGATAGATTGGGCCTTTGATAACAATGCGATTATGAACCCGAAGTAAAGACGCATGTCTTTTGAGTCTAATGAACTATGCGTCGTAGGTCCATTGGATTCTACAGAAGGAGGATGGTACATGGAACTAGTTCAGGACGACATTGATGAGGGAGAATAAGAAAACATTTATAATGTGACTATGAGAATAAAGGATTACATAACCCCACAATGGATGGAGAGATCAGTTGGCGCAGTGTCAAGTTGTTCGACACAAATTCGTAGGATGCGATGGAGTGATGGAAGAATCAGCTATATGAGGTGTCCACAAGGAGATGTCCACACATCACAAAATTGGTGCGCTAGATTGGATCAGAGTTTCATGACCCACCTATGTTCGATGGAATAGAGAAAGTAGATACTTGTATCCAACAAATGCAAGCCCAAATTCCAGAGGATTGACGAGTAGAAGTAATGGATGATGTCACCCAAGGAATGCCTACACGATGGTGGAAAATGCATATGGAAGATTTTAACAGTTGGTACACAGTGCAGACATGTATCAAAGAAAGATTCCAGCCTGTTGTTGATTTGGAACTATTGAACAAATTCAAGGGAAATGAGAATCTTGTTGAACACCTTGAATTCTGTCAGCAAATATGGGAGATTAAGGATGTATCATGCAGTCAGTGGGTACATAGATTTTACCATACATTGTATGTTATACCATATAGCCGGTATGTTCTACAGAAAATAAGAAGGCGGTCAAAAGATTGAACTAAGGTGTCTACTGAATTTACCGCCACATTCTGATTCAATACAAGAGACATGAACTTATCCAAAGTTCTCCATAGAATCAATCAGGTCATCTTTGTAGAAATACCACAATAGGATCTGACGTGGAAGGTCGTATGCGCCTACCATCAAGACTTGGAGATGTTGAACAAACCTATATATTGTTGGAAAGTGGAGAGTAAAGAACCAGATGAAGAAGAGGACCCGTGCAATGCACAGATTAAGGAAACCACATGAGAACACGCTATGTAGGATTGAGTTCTATAGGGGGCAATCTCTTGACCACCTCTGAGGTGTCTAAGAGAGGTGGAAAATATGGTTGAAGTAGCTCCACATTAAATACATGGTGCAAGCAGAGGGAAAGGAGAATACTTAAGTCAAAAGATATTGTCCACTATCTTGGTGATGGTGTAAAGCTCATATTGAAGTGGGTGGATCTTTCGATGGGGCCCTAAAATGACACATTATTTGGACCATCTTGGTTATACCTAAGGATCTAAAAAGTATTAAGTATGTGTTATTAATGATGAACTTATGATAATCTTACTTAAAGCCTATGAAAATTTGTTAAATGAATATCTTGACATTTGATTAGTAATGTTTACTTTATTTGCTTATTCCTTTTTATGTATTTGCTAAAGATAATGGAATAATATTTGTGAAATCATTCTTGATTTTTTATGGATTTATAGGTGGAGGTTATCTAAATCAAATTGGAAGATATCAAATCACAACAACCATCCCAATCTTCCTCAATGAGTTAACTAGCCAAACTAAAACAAGATTGAGAAATTTAAGGGATTATGTCCCCTAATTATTCTCACAAGATGCCACCACATGGAAGAGGACTTAGTGATCACCCAAGATTGAAATTATTGAGGCAAGGTCTAATTTCTCAAGGGGGAAATAATCCCACAAAATTAGCATTCAACTTTCTAGTTAACTGGGGGACAACTTCCACAAATCACGGATTTTATTGCATGGGATAGTTGCTTACTTTTCTCATGAGTTGCCAACACGTAAACTAGGAATCAATGATCATAAGGGGTCGAAATTATGAAGGAAATGTCAAATTTCTAAAGGGGGAATCAATCCCACAAAATTAGCATGTTGATTTCTAACTTCTACAAATCAAGGAGTTAATTGCATGAGCAGTTTTGAGTTTTCTCATAGTTGAATCAAAGCATAAGATTGAATTAGTTTATTATTATTCTTCTCTTAGCATTTCCATTCCTCCCTTGTTGGTCAAGGCGAATTTGTACCAAGAGGCAGCTTGCTACCCTGTTTTAATGACATATTATTAAATAAAGAAGAGCTAGTTATATTGAAATAACACCTTGTGCTCATATTTAAATCAAACAAATTACTTCATAAATTAAGCATAGTTATTTCTCCCAATGGAATTTTCAATCTGTAAGGCAAGAATCTAAGCATGTCACCTTGAAATTTATGGTCTGCATTCATTATTAAGAATTTTGGAGCCAAAATTCCTCTGCAACTTGGTCGGATTACAATTTACAACATTGTAGAGTTACCCTGTGCATGGAAAAAATACACCGCATTGCTACATGTCAGTTGTGACAGATCAATGGTTTTGGGATGCTCAATTTCTCAGGTTTCCTTCTTTAGTTCCCTAACTACATGCCAAGAGAAAATCAGTATAGGAAGAATCCAAGCAACATTCATGCTTCATCCTCGCAAAAGAGCAATCAGAGGACATCCTTTAAGAACTTCAAGTTGTGGTAGTACAACTCCCCAATAATCAACAAAGGCACATGTCATGTCGTATCTACAAAAATAAAGTGACATAATCATCGCTTTATTTTAATCACAATGACTCACAATCTACAACAAATTATCTTTTTATCTTCATAGAGAATGACACTTTATATTTTAGTTGCACAAGTAAAAAACGAGCTATACAGAAGCTTACATAATAATTTTGATTAGCTTGTGTTCAAACAAGAAATGCACAAGTTGTGAAGGTTTTTCATCTACCTCACATATTAAATACTGCAAAACAAACAATGCACTTCATCAATAGGTTATATCAATGTCAATGAACAATAAGGTGGACAACAGTCCTAGGATGCAACAAGATACACAAAAATAATTGCTCTGAATAAGAGTTATGGCAACATATGCTGGAAGACTAGATATAATGTCATATATATTCTCCAATTCCCTTCATATTGAAATCCAACATAAATTACACATAAGAACCATTACTAATATCATATTGTCCGGGGAGGCAGGTGCGGGAGGGATTATTTTTTATCCCGGAGGGAAAAAAGTTGTAGACTTCAGCTGGGGACTAGGTGCACAAACAAACAATGAAGCAGAGTGGTTGGCGCTATATTATTCTCTTGAACTAGACTTATCTTTAAACATAGTAAAGCTACAAGTGATTGGCGATTCCAGGCATGTAATCCAGAGCATGAAAAAAATAATAACAATTTGAAAGGAGCAAATCGGCAAAATCTCCGAAAAAGGATCGAAAATATTCCCCTCCCAATCGACATTCTCTTTTTTCACGTTCTAAGAAGCCTCAACTCAACAGCCGACAGGCTTTCCAATATTGGAACCACTTTGGGAAAGGGTCAGCTTCTTCAAAACAATGTCTCAAAGCATAAGTTCATTCCATAATTATTATGCCATAACACACATTGACCTAACAAGGAGTTCAAATTTGAATTATTCGGGATGGAGGATAGCATCCCGTGGAAGGCATATGGCAGTTTGGGCTCGCGTTCCCCAACAAGTGGCGAGTACCAAGGTAGGTGGCACCTCACCTACCTCCAGAGCTCCCACGCCACAGCATTTATTGTTGCAGGGCAGTCATAGAAGGCCCTCTCTCGCAATGGATCAACATAATAGTCTTCCGCTCGGCCCTAGCCTTCAGCAGCTCAGCATTTCCGCAACAGAGTTCACGTTTCGGCAGCCTGAAGGAGCCCATCGCCGTAGCTCAATGGAGGGGATCAGGCAAGCGATTGCCACTCTCAGTCAGGTTACATCAGAGGTTAAAGTCTATCTCTGTCGGACATACTCAGCGGTCTGCAACATAGTTGATCAGAACAAGGAACAAAACACGGAGTTCAAATATATTCACTCTCGTCTCTCCTGCGTGGAGTCCCGTCTGGATGATGTTGAAAGAAACACTATAGAGATATTGGGGAAGGTTGATAGCATAAAGGAGGACCTCTCAGTCTTCATTAGCAAAACTCAGTACAGCCAGATGCAGGAAGCGCCGTCGGTTAACCAGGGAAGAATGGAAGCTGCCTCCTTCTTGCAGCAGAATTATAGATAGATTATTTTCTCAGAAATTTTGGAATGCTCTTTGCAGGTTTCTCTAAAATTATCTCCTTCTGAATGTATTTATGTATTCTGTTATGTAGCCATTTTGTAAGGGTATATCCCAGTAGAATGAATAGGAACTTCAGGATAATTAGGAGCAAAGATTTTCAGAGACAAACACCTTGTAAAATCTGCAATTTTCCTTCTTTTGAAGCAGATTTATGGCTCAAATTTTGTACTGAATGGCTGTGCACGGCCTTTTACATATATATATAAAATACTCTGTTTCTGTTAAAAAAAAAATATCATATTGATACACAACCTAAGGGAAACACTTGTTAGACTTTAGCTACCAGCCTTCCAAAAACAATATGTCTCCCTATAGGCATGACAGATGTTATCTGTGGAACTTTAAAATGGAAAAGGCATTGTCTTATGCTTCAATTGTTTTAGTATGTTTGCAAGTTGATTTTCATTTCTGCAATGATCTCAATGTGCGTGGTCTTCATGGAAACACAGGAATCTTTGTGAGTTGAATCACACTTTATTTGTCATAGTAAAAGGGCGTGGCATGTGCTTGTTAAGCGTTCATGTCACTGGGAACCCTATTTGATCATATCACTTCACATGGTGCATTGACTGCTACTTTGTGATCTACTTTTATGTGTTGAACTTTGGTGCTGTCATTTGTTGAATATTGGCATTGATGTCCGCAAGAAGGAACACATGCCCACACAAGAAGAGGAAGAGATGTCGAGATTAATTAATTAAATATAATTATCAAAGCAAAAAAATATCTATTATTTATTAAATTGAAATGTAATTGTTTAGTGAAAGGATACGATGTTGAAAAGGCGTGATGCTTGAAGAGGCACGTTCCTATGGATGAATGAGGTATTTAAATGAAGTTTTGAATTAGAAGAAAGATGTCTCTACAATGCAGAACGCAGCAGCATAAAGGAAGGGATATACCAGCAGCATAAAGGGAGAGACCAGCAGCATGAAGCATTTCCAGAATTGATGAATCAATTAGAAAATTAAGAATTTATAAATATCAGGGAAGCTGGGTGGCGCTAGTGGCAGGTTGAAGCATGTTAAGGAGGTTGTATCCTCCTTCCAGTAGTAGCTGGAAAACAAGGGTGTTGCAGCAACCTTATCTGTTGGTGCATATAGAAAACTGGGATGTTGAAGCATCCTTTCTATTGCAGCAGAAAAACAATTTTGTAAAAATCATTTTATTAATAAGTTTGATTTTGTGGTTTTCTCTTTGAGGTTTCCACGATAAAATTCCATGTCCTTGCTTGTTTGATTCATAGTATACATTTTTTAAATACTAATTGTTTTAATTAAAGGAAAAAGAAGGCAATACTAATTCACCCCCCCCCTCTCAGTATTGCTAGTTAAACCAACAATTAGTATCAGAGCAGGATCCTTCACTGTCGTTTAATCACTGGAAGGAAGATCCTATTAAAACGCTGTGGATATCATTCACAGGAGCAAATTATGCATACTGGAGTGTAAGAATGAGATGCCATCTAATGTCTCTTGGATGCAAAGTTTGGAATGTTGTTGAAAAGGGTTATAAAATACCAGCCAGTCCATCGACAGATAAAGATGAACAAGATAAATACGAATCCAATGCAAAATCATTGACTGCAATTTTGAATGGACTGTCAAATTCAGTGTTTGTCAAAGTCATGCAATGTAAGACAACCAAAGATGCTTGGGACAAATTAAAAAATGTGTATGAAGGAGCTACCAAAGTAAAAAAAATCCAAACTCCAAACATACAAAGGACAATTCGAAAGTTTAAAAATGAAAGAAGAGGAAAACATTGCATATTACCTTTTAAGAGTAGATGAAATTATCAATGAAATCGTAGGCCTAGGAGGAGAAATACAGGAGAAAGAATTTGTTGAAAAGGTACTAAGAACACTGCCAATGAGGTATGACTCCAAAGTGTCTACTATAGAATATCGAGATGATCTTGACTTTCTAACTGTGGGTGATTTACATGGAATCTGCATTGCCTATGAGATGAGAACAGAGCAGAATAAACCATCAAGAAAAGAGGTAGCATTCAAAGCCACGAAAGAGTCAAAGAAATCTGAAACATTACCCAAAAACCACTCTGAGAACTCAGATGATAAAGAAGCTCTTTTCATCAAGAAACTTGAGAAAGGTACTGGTAAGTATGAAGGAAAGCTATAACTATGGAAGAATTGGGCATTTTGCATCAAAATGTCCCTATCCCAAACAAGATGATAGTAATGATAGAGAAACCTCTAAGAAATTCAAGAAGAACACTGCAGCAAACAAAAAGAAGTTTAATAGGAAGAAGAAGATCTTTTACACTATGGAAGATAGTGAAGATGAAGAAGAAGAAGATGAGGAAACAAAAATTATATTCATGGGAATAGAAACTCAAGCTCCAGATGATGAATCGGATATGGAAGGAGAGGTGAACATAAAGGCTGAACTCATAAGTGCTCTTGAAGAATTGAGAAAAAGTAAAAGGAATATTAAATGTTTAAGAACACAAATAGCTGATCATGAAGAGGAACAAAAGATGAGATATGAGGAGTCAATTCAAATCATTGTAGATCTGAGGATCCAACTCCAAGAGGCTAAGAAGATTGAAGAGAACTTACAAGTGCAGCTCAAAGAAAGAATGAAAGAATCTAAAAGACTTGAAGAAGAAATTATTCAGCTTAAAAAGAAACTTTATGAGAAATCTATTAAAACAAAATTTGAGAAGAGCTTGAAGACTAAAGATGACATCCTAAGTGCCCAAAGACCATCAAGTGAAAAAACTGGGTTAGGATATAACAAAAAGAGTTATGTTGTTTCACTTATGAGTCCAACCAAAACAAGGGATAGTCAGAAATCTAATCCTCACTTACATGAGACAAATATGGTGCCTAGAATATCAATGACAAGCAGGTATCAGCATATCTTTTTGTGTCACTGCTACTCATGTAATAATTTTGGACATAAAGCCCTGAATTGCAAAGCATATGGAATGGTTCATACATCTAACAATTATCCAAAAGGAAGAAAAGGAAACCATAACTCCTTTGCACCTCTACAAAGCTATGATATAGAATGTTACAAATGCAATAACCATGGACATATCGCTAGAAAATGCAAACTAATGACTCCTACAGAAAGGAATACTGCAAACAGGTTTCAAAAAAAAGAGCAGAGAAAGGTTTGGATGAAAAAATAAATAGTAGAGAGGACAGAATCCTTGATAGCTCTATGTGCAACAGAAAAGCAAAATATATGGCATGTTGATAGTGGATGTTCAAAACACATGACAGGATATCCAAACAAGTTCATAAGCCTAAAAATAGATCAAAAGGGAAAAGTTACTTTTGGAGACAATATGTCCTCTACGATAATTGGAAAAGGTACAGTTGATATCAGAAATAAAATCAGAGCTGAAAATGTGTTGCTAGTAGAAGATTTAAAGCCTAATCTTCTCAGTGTGAGTCAAGCATGTGATCAAGGCCACATCTGCATATTTGATTCCAGGAAATGTGAAATCAAGAAGAAAAACTCAAGAAAAATTATTGGGACTGTTGTAAGGAATTCAAGTAATGTATATATCATAGTAAATGAAGAGCAATGCCACATGCATCTGATTGATGAAAGCTGGCTATGGCATAGAAGGATGGGACACTTGAATTTTGACAATCTTATAAAGTTGAGTAAGAAGGAAGCTGTAAGAGGTTTTCCAAATATTGTGAAGCCTCAAAATTCAGTTTGTAAACATTGTCAACATGGGAAACAAACTAAAGCCAGCTTCGGAATCAAGGAATATACATCCTCACAGCCATTGAAAATAGTTCACACTGATCTTTGTGGACCAACAAGAACTAAAAGCTTGCAAGTAGAATCCTATTTCATGTTGTTCATTGATGATTATACAAGGATGAATTGGGCAACATTCCTCAAAGAAAAATCAAAAGCTTTTTAGAAGTTTAAAATATTTAAAGCAATGGTTGAGAATGAGACAAATTTGAAAATCAAATGTTTAAGGTCAAATATGGAGGAGAGTTTACCTCAAACGAATTCAATATTGAGTTTTGTGAAACCCATAGAATTAAAAGACAATTTCCAGCTCCAAGGACTCCTCGGCAAAATGGCGTTGTGGAAGGAAAAAATAGGACGGTCCAAGAAGTAGCCAGAACTATGCTTAACGAAGCAAAAATTCCATATGCATATTGGAGAGAAGCAGTATATACAGTTGTCTATGTACTTAATAGAGGACAACTTAGAGTAAATCATGACAAGACTCCTTATGAGCTATGGTATGGAAGACCTGATATTCATCCACCAAGAAAGCATATAGATGTTACAATCAAAGACTACACAAGATCATAGAGAGTGCATATGTAAGAATACATGACAGGAAGCCAATAAGTATTAGAACTCAAGATGATGAGATAAAAAATAATGATAAGGATGAATAAGACTCACAAAGGAAAGAGGATTTACAAGATGAAGAAGAAATTGAGCAGGAAGAAAAGGAAGATGAGGTATCTCACGAAAATAACAAAGAAGATTCTCCAAGACCTGATACAAGAGAACCATCAAGAAGAATTCAAAGAGATCATCTTGAAATTCAAGTTATTGGTGACATAAGTACTGGAGTTCAAACAAGAATAAGGTTAATATATGATCAAGAACAAGCACTACTTTCGCTAGTAGAGCCTAAAAAATTTGCAGAAGCTAGAAAAAGTGATGATTGGATCAAAGATATGAATGAGGAGCTAGACCAAATAGAGAAGAACCAAACCTGGGAAATTGTACCAAGACCTAAAGACAAGAATGTGATTCCAGGGACCAAGTGGATTTTCAAGAACAAGTTAAATGAAGATGGTAAAGTAATAAGAAACAACGCCAGACTAGTATGCAAGGGATATGCTCGGGTGGAAGGTATTGACTTTGAAGAAACATTTGCCCCTGTAGCAAGACTTGAAGCAATCAGGATGCTCTTAGCTTTTGCATGTTACAAAAATTTCAAGGTATATCAAATGGATGTTAAATTTGCATTTCTGAATGGAAATCTTGAAGAAGAAGTCTATATTGAACAACCTGAAGGTTTTCTCTTATCAGAAAACAGAGATTATGTTGGAAAATTAAAAAGGGCACTCTATGGTCTCAAACAAGCTCCAAGGGCATGGTTTTCAAGACTTGGAAACTACTTGAAACAACAAGGATACAGAAGAGGGTCCACTGATAGTAATCTCTACATAAAATTTGAAAATGAGAATATGATCATTGTTGTTGTCTATGTAGATGATATCATATTTGGAAGTGATCTACAAGTCCTAAGTGTAAACTTTGCTTCAAATATGAAGAAATAATTTGAAATGTCTCTGTTGGGAGAACTAACATTCTTCTTAGGATTACAAGTCACTTAATCAGACAAAGGGATTTTCATTTCTCAAACCAAGTACATTAAAGAGATGCTAAAAAAATTTAAGAAGGAATATTCCAAGCCTGTTAGTACCCCCATGATCACTGGCTGTAAGTTAAGCAATGATGATGAATCTTTGGAAGTGGATCATGCTATGTATAGATATATGATAGGTAGTCTGCTATATGATAGGTAGTCTGCTATATGTGACAACTACAAGACCGGATGTGATGCAAGATGTATGATTGGTTGCTAGATTCCAATCAGCCCCCAAAGAAACACATGTAACAGCAGTAAAACGAATTTTCAAATATTTGAAGGTACAATGGAGTATGGTTTATAGTACCCAAAAGGCCAAGACTTCACTTTAAAAGCCTTCACTGATGTAGATTGGGTATGAAGTGTTGATGAGCGAAAGAGTACCAGTGGAGCAGCATTCTACTTGGGAAACTGTTTGGTATCATGGCTAAGCAAGAAACAACCTTCCATTGCACTATCTACAACAAAAGCTGAATATATTTTTGTTGCATTATGTTGTACTCAAGTCATTTGGATGAAGCAAACATTCGAAAACATACTTGTGAAGTATGAGCATCCCATAGTGATAAACTGTGACAATACCAGTGCCATAAACATATCAAAAAATCTTGTCATGCACTGTAAGACTAAGCACATTCCAATAAAATATCACTTTCTAAGAGATCAAGTGTCACAAAAGGTTGTCAAATTGGAATATATTGATACAAAGGAACAGATAGCCAATATCTTCACTAAGCCATTACCCAAAGAAGCTTTTGAGTATCTTAGACAAAAATTGGGAGTAATCTCCTTACAATAGATAAAAAGAAGAAAATACTTTGTCAGGGGGAGACATGTTGACAGGGGGAGCTGCCAAAAGGAGAATTTTGTCATTGTTGTCAAAGGGGGAGGCTATTTTTGGTGTTTCCATCAATGCCAAAGGGGGAGAATGTTGAATATTGGCATTGATGTCTGCAAGAAGGAAGACATGCCCACACAAGAAGAGGAAGAGATGTCAAGATTAATTAATTAAATATAATTATCAAAGCAAACAAATATCTATTATTTATTAAATTGAAATGTAAGTGTTTAGTGAAAGGATACGATGTTGAAAAGGAATGATGCTTGAAGAGGCATGTTCCTATGGATGAATGAGGCATTTAAATGAAGTTTCGAATTAGAAGAAAGAATTCTCCACAATGCAGAATGCAACAACATAAAGGAAGGGAGAGACCAGTAGCATAAAGAAAGGGAGAGACCAACAACATGAAGCATTTCCAGAATTGATGAATCAAGAAGTTATAAATATCAAGGAATTTGGGTGGTGCTAGTGGCAGGTCGAAGCCTGTCAAGGAGGTTGTAGCCTCCTTCCAGTAGTAGCTAGAAAACAAGGGTGTTGCAGCATCCTTATCTGTTGGTGCAAATAGAAAACTAGGATGTTGAAGCATCCTTTCTGTTGCAGCAAAAAAATAATTTTGTAGAAATTATTTTATTAATAAGTTTCATTTTGTGGTTTGCTCTTTGAGGTTTCCACAATAAAATTCCCTATCCTTGTGTTTTTTATTCAAAGTATCCATTGTTTAAATACTAATTGTTTTAATTAAAGGAAAAATAAGGCAATATCGATTCACCCCCCCCCCCACCTCTCAGTATTGTTGGATAAACCAACATCATTGATGTCAAACAAGAAGCATGATGATGTAAAGCAAGAAGCATGAATCCTTATCATCGCAATATGGATGGGTGCATATCACACATATACTTGTATTTTGTGCAATAAGTAAGAATATCAAAGTGTGCAAAAAGACTTAGTCAACTCAAGTGCATTGTGTTGTGTAAAATTGACCAAGAAGAAAGAGGTAGCCGACATAAAGAAACCCCTACTTGTGGACTAATGAATCTAATCAAGGAAACAAGTAGTGATATAAATATACCAAAGATTGAGGTGAAGGTAAGATGTGCGCAATGGATATATAAAGGTATTATGTATTTGGGAGCTTCGATTTATTAGGGAATCAATGGCTCGTTGATCCAAAAGAAAGAAACAACAGAGATTCGAGTGCGTAGAGTAGCAAACACTGTGCAGGACCAAAGCAGTGTACAGAATTAAAGAAATGCGTAGGATCATAGTAGTGTACTGGATCAGAGTAGTGCAAAGAACTAAATTAGAGTATACAACAAGAGAACCAGTGTGCGGAACCGAAGTAGAGTACACAGTAAGTAGAGCAGTGTGCAGAACAGATAGTGAAGCATAACAGTTGCACGGAACTGAAGTAGAACACATAAGTACGCACAAAATAAAGTGAAGCAGTGCACATAACAAGTGTGAAGTTGTGTGAGGAAATCAAAAGGCAGTGTGATAGAAGAACATCTACATCTATCTTAGGGAGGCGGGACAGGGCAAGGAAAGGAGATTGTAGTCTCCTCTCAGGTTGGTGCCTGAACATGGCAAGTTGGTGCTTTCTTAGAGGATTGATTTCCTCATAAGTTGGTGCCTATACAAAGCAAGTTGGTGCTTGTGAAGAGTATTGGTGTCCTCATAGGTTGGTTCCTGTAATCGACAAGCTGGTGCTTGCATAGAGGATTGGTGTCCTCACAGGTTGGTGCTTGTAATCAGTGAATTGGTGCTTGTATGTGGGATTGGTGTCCCAATCAGATTGGTGTCTGAGTGGTTTGGTGCTCAAATATTTGGATATTGGTGTCTCCCGTCTATTTATATAATCAAAACCTTCACATATATACAAATTTACTTTCCAAATACTATGTGCACAATTGTCATTTATTGTTGTAATTTAAATAGGAATTGGTGCATAATTTTTAAAGTAAATATGTGCATGATACAGATTCAACCCCCTCTCAGTATCGTTAAGAATTCCAACAATTGGTATCAGAGCAAGTCCTTCAAATACAGTGTAACCATTGGAAGGCAGATCATTACGCAGATATGGCTTGCGAGGAATTTGGTTTCAGCACGAATAGAGCCCCTTTGTTCACTAGAAAAAACTATCTACTTTGGATTATAAGAATGGAATCCTATTTGCAATCACTTGGACTTGACATTTGGAAGTAATTTGTTACAGGTTACAACCCTCCAAAAATGCCACCAAAGTCTGCATCCAAGAAGGAATTGAAAATGAACAAGAAGTTAGCAATGGATGCTATCATGGAAAGATTAGTTGATTCTGTGAAAGACAAAGTTGGAAAATGTATCTCATCCAAAGAGCTTTGGGACAAGATAAAGAGTTTCTACATGATTGAGGAAGTGATCATAGTAAGTAAAGAATCGAAATAAAAGGATGAGAGAAGCCCATCCATTAAGGAAGAGCCATCATAAAAGGAAGCAAATTCAAATGAGACACATAAAAATCAATTAGATCATACCACAGGAGCACTATGTAAGTATTTTCATAATAGAATTCACTCATCTTCTTCCAAATCTTCTGTTGAAAATGGATTGTGTAGTTTGTCTGATATGAGTGATAGTCAGAAATAGTTTGAAAGTGAAGAAGAAACCTTTAAGTCTGAAGATGAGGAAACTACAGAAGTTGACTCAAAGGGTGAACTAATTGGTATTAAAGGAACAATTTCTATAGCATGAAGAAAAGGCTCAAGTAACTATGAGTTTAGAAGCCCGCATGGAGGAAGCAAAAGTTACTCAAGAATCCTTAGTAAATTAGCTAAGTGAGAAGGAGATAGTATGGCAAGGACAAGAAACTGATATTGCTGCTCTAAGAAAATAAAATCTATCTCTGAAAGTAGAGATGCAAAAATCCCAAGAGGAAGTTCAAAGCTTTAACAAACAAATGACACATAACCTTGAAAAAGTCAAGAAGATCATAGATGAACAAAAGGATCAGTTACTTGATGCTAAAAGAACAATTAATGGTTTGAAAATCCAAGTAGATGAGACCAAGAGGACTAAAGAATATTTTACAAACTAACTTCACGAGAAGAATGAAATCTGTAAAAATTAAAAGCTTGAGATCCTTTCACTAAAAGACAATTTGGATAAGATAGTTTCCAAGTTGGAGACAAATTCAAGGTTTGAGAAAAGCACCATGATCTTAGATCACATCCTTAATTGTCAAAGATCACCACATGACAAGGTTGGTCTTGGGTTTGACAAAAATCAGAATACTCTTGAAGAAAGCTCCAAATCATTTGAGGAGAAGGTTAAAGTCAACACAAATCACAAAGAAGACACTAGCATGGAAGGAAAGGATAATAAACCAAGGTCTGACATAAGCGAATACACGAGGGTTGTACTACCAAGGGGACCACATACACTCAGGTACAAAAATATTTTTCTTGATTGTTGTTTCTCTTGTAATAAATTTGGGCATAAAGCAATGGATTGTGAAGTATATGCCAAGAGTAACTTTATGGGCAACAAAGTCAAAACGGTTGATAGAATTGTTGAATGTTGGAAATGCAACAATTCTGGGCACATTGCAAAGTTTTGTAACAATGTGGTATGTTACAAATGCAACATCTTTGGCCATAAAGCTCAGAACTATGAGAGCTCAAAGAAATCCAATAAATTTTGGAAGGAAAAACAAGAAAAGAATATTGAAGAAGAATCTCAACCAACTCTATATGCTCTAAACGGAAGAAGAAGAATCCTTGCAAATCAAGAGAAAGAAAAATGTAGAAAGGTTTGGAAAAAGAAATCATCAAATCAAAAAGAGGAAATTTGTGGATTAGTTCTATGTGCATAAAGTAAAAGGACAATAGAAAATCAGTCTAAGCCTCTTGTCTTGAAGTTGGAAAGTATGTTGATTGAAGGAAAGGACATCATTATTTTGCATACTAAAGAATTGAGAAATGAATCTCTCAATACATCTTTATGATCCCCTTTTTCTCAGAGATACAAAATGCAGCGTAGAAGTTGAAAAGTAGTGCAAAAGTTGAAGTAGAATAGAAACTAAAGATTGTGCCAAAACAAGAAGCTGCAGAAGTTGAAACTATTTATGAAGAGATTACACCAGCATTCCTATACTTGATCCTCCAATAGGTTAGTACATACATATTTATGAGTTGGTAGTAACAGTAAAACAAATTGAAGAATAAAATTCAAATCAACTGAAAATGATGGGACTTAAAGACAGGGGGACTCAGCACAGTCAAAGAAAGAAGAAAGTGAATATTGTGAACATCCTAGATAAGATATTGGAGATGCAAATCAGTTGGACATATTTATATGTCACAGTTACAATACATTAGGCCACATAGGCCAAGCCTACAAGGCACTAAGAAAGAGAGCATGCTATATATCTCTAAGAAGAAGTTCAAAAGATGAAGTTGCATGCCAATTGGTACTAACTAATCCAGTCAAGCAAGGAAGACATATGTTCAAGCTATGAAAATTTTATTCAGATATTTGAAAGGAAGTTTGGATTTTGGTTTATGGTATCCACGAAGTAATGACTTGACCTTGGTAGCATATACATCTGCATACTAGGCAGGAAGTATCGATGATAGAAGAAGTACAAGCAGAGCAGCATTTTTCTTAGGAAATTGCTTAATATCCTGGTTGAGCAAGAAACAATCTTCAGTATCAGATTGTTATCTACAACAGAAGCATAATACATTGCAGCACTAGCCTGATATGCGCAAGTTTTATGGATGAAACAAAATTTAAAGGATGTTCAAGTGAAATTTGATCATACTACATCGATTTTATGTGGCAACACAAGTGCAATCAACATCTCTAAGAATCATGTAATGCACTCCAAAACCAAGCATATTCCTATCAAATAACATTTTATGAGAGAACAAGTCACTAAAAATATTGTCAAGCTAGATTATGTGGACACCAAGGAACATATTGCACATATATTTACAAAGTTGCTTCTTAGAGATACTTCTGAGTACCTTAGACAGAAACTAGGAGTAATTCCTACTCCACAATAATTTGAAGCATCTACGACATGGTAGGAACTTGGCACAGCGCAGTAGAAGAGACAGAAGAAATAAATGGAAGCATGAATCTATGGGGATCATCTATTTTCCATTTATGTCAAAGGGGGATAGATACTAGGTAGAAGGTTTTGCATATAAGTGTTGAATTAGAGTTTGCATAGGGATTGCACAAAGGATCAAATGACATGAATATAGGGGTATCATGTTGTTCACAGAGGAGAAGAGCTCATACTCGGGGGGAGCTCAACTTTGATTGGTGTTGACATAAATTCCATAGGGGTGGATTGTTGAAATTTAGTGTTGTCATTGATGTCAAACAAGAAGCATGATGATGTCAAGCAAGAAGCATGAAGCCTTGATTCCAGTTTGAAGAAGTATATACAAAACAAGGCTACATATCCATGCAATATGGATGGGTACATGTCGCACATATACTAGTGTTTTCCACAATAAGACAGAATATAAAAGTGTGCAGAAAAGACTTAGTTGGATCACATGCATTGTGCTAGGTAAAATCGACCAAGAAGAAAGAGGTAGTCGACGTAAAGAAGCCCCTACTTGTGGACAAATCAATCTAATCAAAGAAAAAAGTAGTGATATAAATAAACCAAAGATTGAAGTGAAGGTAAGGTGTGCACAATGGAGATGTAAAGGTATTATGTATTTGGGAGCTTCGGTTTCTTGGGGAATCAATGGCTCGTTGATCTAGAAGAAAGAAACAACAAAGAGCCGATTGTGCAGAGCAACAAATAGCGTGCAAAACCGGAGCAGTGTACAGATTGAAGAAGTGCACAGGATCATAGCAGTGTGTTGGATCAGAGTAGTGCACAGGATCAGAGTAGTGTGTTGGATCAGAGTAGTGCACGGAACTGAAGTAGAGTATACACCAAGAGAATTAGTGCGCAGAACGAGAGCAAAGTACATAGTAAGTATAGCAGTGTGCAGAATAGATAGTGAAGCATAGCAGTTGCGCAAAACTGAAGTAGAGCACATAAGTGCGTGCAAAAGAAAGTGAATCAATGCACAGAACAAGTGTGAAGCTGTGTGCATAAATCAAAAGGCGGTGCGACAAGAAAATCTACATCTATCTCAGGGAGGCAATATGGGGCAAGGACGGGAGATTGCAGTCTCCTCTCAGGTTGGTGTATGAACACAACAAGTTGGTGCTTGCGCAAAAGATTGGTGTCCTCATAGGTTGGTGCATGTACATAGCAAGTTGGTGCTTGCGCGGAGGATTGGTTTCCTCGTAGGTTGGTTCCTGTAATCAGCAAGTTGGTGCTTGCGTAGAGGATTGGTGTCCTCACAGGTTGGTGTCTGTAATCAGCGAGTTGGTGCTTACTTGTGGGATTGGTGTCAGGGTGAGTTGGTGCTCACAGCTTTGGAGGGTGGTGTCTCCCATATATTTATGTAATCAAAACCTTCATATATATACAAATTTACTTTCCAAATACTTTATGCACAGTTGTATTTTATTGTTGTGATTTAAACAAGAATTGGTGCATAATTTTTTAAGTAAAAATTGTTTAATCTGCGCATGATATTGATTCACCCCCCCATCTTAGTATCATTAAGAATTCCAACATTATGGAGAACGAGGTGACAGTCAGTTGCTTATTACTAACCCATGAAATTATTCTCAATCCCAAGTTGAAGGAGCGAATTGTGGATTTTCTTTCACCAATGCAACTTTCCCAATCCAAATCTTTGTACCCAACTTATTGTTGGAACCAGTGTTACAAGAGGGTGCTCCTCAAAGTCTTGCCCTTTCTCCAAAATCATGTTTTCATAGGAAGCACAACATAAGTGCTATTGGGAGTGCACTCACAGCTTGCAATTTTGTGCTCCTAGAGAAATTTAGGGAGCACACTCCCTAGAGCACTCTAGGTCACTCCCTTGTGCTCTAAGTTTCCTTCTGAGGCATTTTACAAATCTCTCCATGATATGCTCCCATGAATTCTTGCAACCAATTTCATGATTGGCAAAAATTTGTCCATTTTTGCACCTAGAGTAGCTATGTGCTCTACAGCCCAGTATGTGATTGATATCCTAGTATGGAAGAGATTTAATCAATAACCTAGTAATGTCATTAATTATTTATAAGCTTAGATCAATGTTTGTGAAATACTGATCTAATAGGTAGTTTTACATGAAGTAAAAAATTTGAAATTGAAAAAAAGACTACCAACTTCTGAAAAGGTGAAAGGAGTACATATTTGTTAGATAAATAGTTCACTAAACATGTCAATTTTTTCCTTGACTATATTTTTTTGTTACATGTGACTTTGCATAAGTTGAAAATTTAAAATTTAAAGAAATTAATGACCAACAGCTTCTAAAAAAATAAACAATGAAGTGTAGGAAATGATCGTTAAGAAATAGGCTATGAGATAAGATTTGAAATCTTACATGAATCCATAAAAATACTTGTGTGAGGTGTGAAGAATACTATTTTTTGGAATTTCTTTTAATTTTAAAATTTGTCTCATCTCTAAGGATATTTCCCTCTGTAGGTCTCTTCCTTGGTTTTTCCTTCTTTTTTTCTTTAAATCTTATTTTATTTTTTAGTGGTAATAAAGCTTTAAATTTCATTGGCAATACAAATACTGATACAAAATAGGGTAGGTTGAAACTATCCCCTCAAGATATATTGGACATAGCAGAAAAACTATTATCCCCCTTTTGCTTGCCTCTTACTCTTAAGCTTTTATTTATCTCAAAGTATGTTTTAGTGCAAATTCCCTGCTAGTGTTTACTTTTATATAAACTATTAATTGTCTATTGTGCGTTGCTATCTAAGAACACAATAATTCCCCTCACTTTTCCCAAATACATGAAAATCTAATTTGATTTTCAAAATATTCTTGTTATCGAGTGATCATTATGGATTTGTGTGAGTTGAGAACATTGGAAAGGGACTTATTCAAGAGGGAGACAGGATTTGTCACATTCCAATACGGATGTGTGATTTTTAGACATTTAAAAGGGGATATTTTGGAATTTGTGGTCACAATGGTGAACAAGATATGTTTTAAGTAGTTTGAAAAGCTCTTTGATCACTTGCAACATCATAAAGCAATAATTTTAGTTTTTTCCAATTTCATAGGGATATGAAAGAGTAGACATCTAAAAATACAATATTCCATTTATGTATATCTTTATTAATTCAAGAAAAATGTATGTCCATGTGATTCTTTTATTAATTACGGTTCATGTAATGTGATTAAAACAAGATCAACATTTTACAATGATCATGCACTTTTCCCAACGACGATACTCTTACTATGTGAGATTTTTTTTTCAAAACATATATCTACACATGAATTGCATTGAAGAGTCACTTTATTACTTAAAGATTGTGTGTTTGGTTATGTTGATGGATGAATATCCCTTGTAACATGGTGCAACTAAAGCGTATAAATCAGAAGGATAATTTGTGATTTTTTTCTGCGTAGGATCACAAGTTATATACATGGAATTATGGAAACAAAATAAGCTTTTGACTGGATTGAGTAGATTTTACCTAAGACACTAGAATTAGAAGTTGTTAGATTTTGAATTCCATGGGCGAATTACTTTAGAGAGTGATTATATGCTTACTAGATCCTAGGATGCAACTAAAGGTTGTTCTTTTAATTACATCACATGCTTTCATTAATTGTATGATACCGGGCTTTTGTGCGAGATACTTTTTCAAAATGATCATAGAAGTATCTTATTTGTTAAAAACATGTTTATTTAGGATTCATCTCACGTTATTGCTATTGCATATAGATGGTGACATTAAATTAGGATATTTTTAAAGTCTTCTTTGTTGTTAGGTTGTCACCCCAAATGTTTCAGACATAGAAGTCATCCCTCCTAAAGAGGATCACCTGTGTCATGTGATTGATACCATGGCTATGTATGTGCTTGATGATTGGTGACCCTTTGAACAAGCTATAATGGAAAGAGGACGGGGCAATCCATTGGTTGTATTTTTATTTGATCTTGGATCTAAGGAGCATACTTACTATGTTTGGAGGCTCTATTCATTTGTTCATGTACTCTTCAATAACAAAGTTGAATACAAAGATATTTATTGTGTTTAAAGTGGTATTTGCATATTTTTATTGAAATTAATTTCGTTGAAATTGGTGTTGGATCAGGACAATCTGACAAGAATAATGTTACTATAAAATGTATGGGGATACTCTTCAAAGGTGGAGCACAGATCCTTTTATCATGATTATAGGAAGTGGGTGGTAAGATACACAGATGGGTCTATTTGCATAGTTATGACATAGGCTTAATGAACTTTCAAATTTTATGTGGATCATTATTAAAATAGTTGTATTGAGACATTGGTAATCTTCTTTCTCAAGCAATTAGACCTTTTATGGGATAAAATTGTGATGAGTTTATCCTTGGTACCTGAAGCAGCTCTAGAAAATCAAGTTTGTGCTTCTCTATTTTTTATAAGCAGCCTTCCTAGGGTCTTGTAATGTACTTTTGTGTGCATTTCCATTGAAGTCACCTATCAGTAATCAAATTCGAAGGGTTGTTCTAATTTTATTATAAAGTTCGATATTTTAATTCCACGTGACATTCAATAGTTTGAACATGAAATTATTCTATTATAACAAGACATATTTACTGCTATAAGTCTAGATTTTTTTATCTAGTTCAAGGTAATTCAATTTAAAATCAAAATATTTTGACTTTTTGTTGGGGGTAAAATTAATCCTAGCTAGATTTCAACCAAGCATTTGAGTAGCTTAGTTTTTATCAGAGGGGCTTGATATTTTCATAAAGTATTAAATGGATTTAGGAGTTGGAACTTTTCAACGGAAGGTCAAATTCCAAGATGCATTTGTATGAAGGAAGCCATCCTTTGTTATGATTTCTTTCGTCTTTTATATCTTGAATATGGAGGATATTGGTGTGAAGGTTGTCAGAAGCATGAAACCGAGTGCAACCTAAGGTAATTCAATTCCCAGCTTGCTATATGTATGTGTTTTCTTAGTGTCAAAGCATATGAAAACCGGAATTTAAACAATTTGTCTATGTTTAATGCTTATTTGCAATGATTTTAATGCCCATTGAAAACATTTCACTCTAAAATGGTAACATCCAACCAAACAGGCGAAGTTGGGGTTGATGTATTGTCCTTAATTTAGAGCAATTACGATATGTGTGATGTCCTCACAGGAAGCCTTCCTTTGGCTAGCCCTATGATGTTCTTTACCTACAGCATTAATATGAATATGAATATTAAATGTAAAGTATTGTTCACTAATCAAGAGGCCAAAGTAGATCCTCTCCTTAATTCTTAAATGGTACTAGCTCAATGGAAGAGCATCTAACTTACAGGCAGTAGGTTGGTGGTTCGATTCCTCTGTACCCTATCTACATAAATCAGTAAATAAAAACGACTAAATATACTACCAGTTGACATAAATTAATGATTAAAATGACTAAATATACTACTTGTTGACGGCAATCAATGACTACAACTACTAAATAAATGACCAGATAACAACAATCAATGACTAACAAAAAACTAAATATACTACCTATTGACGACAATTAATGATTAAAATGACTAAATATACTACTTGTTGACGACAATTAATGACTACAACTACTAAATAAGTTACCAGATAACAGCAATCAATGACTAAGAAAACTACTAAATATACTACCAAGTTGACAAATTAAAACAACCAATAAATGACTAAATATTTTTGTTCATAAATTTAGTTGTGTTATATATGACTGGCAATAAACTACTAATTGTCACATGACCAAAATTAGTCATTTATATCCAATTTTAATAGTTTTTTTAGTCATATATTTCTCTTTTTATACTAGTGTTTCATTGTTCTGTATCATCAAAAGATCATCTGCATACACCACAAGATATGCAACGTATCTTCCATTTTTATTTCAAATAATGTTGTATCATCAGGATTAAAGTGTTTGAAATTTAATTTCAGAAGATGCCCAGTTGACTTTTCATACCATATGCAAGGAGCCTGTTTTAGGCCATATATTGACTTGATGAGTTTGCATACCTTTTGTTCCTGTCCCTTCACAACAAAACCTTTTGGATGACACATGAAGACATTCTCTTTCAATTCTCATTTCAAGAAAGCAGTCTTCACATCCATCTAATGAAATTTCCACCCATTTTGTGCAACCAAATATAATAGAGTGCAAATGATAACCCTTTTTGTTGTGAGGGATTAAGTTTCATCATAGTCAATTCCTTATTTTTGTGTAAAACCTTTCACCAAAATTCTGGTCTTATGCTTGTCAAGTGAGCCATCTGATTTGTACTTGTTTTTGTAGACCCACTTGTAGCCAATTGGCTTGGTTCCAAATGGAGGGTCCACCAACTTCCACGTCCCATTCTCGATGAGAGTATCATATTCATTTTGCATGCCTTCTTTCCACTCATCGTAAGTAGAAACTTCTTCAAAGGAAGTGGTTCAAGGTTAGTAGATAAATTAAATTCACAATCATACAAAACATCCATATCTTCTACATTACATGAACTTCAATTATTTGCAACTCCTCCGTCTTCTTGCCTTATGGAACTTCTGGTTCCTATCTTTTCAACTTCATCGAGATGGAAATTTTCAAGTGTCTTTATGACCCGCTATGGAATTTTCTTTGTGGCCCACTTTGGAATTTGCATGTCTTCACTATTATTTTTCCAATAATTTTGGTGTTACTTTGTATGAGCATGTAGTGTGTTATTGTACTTTCCATGAGCATGATTACTGCCAAAAAATGAAATTAGATAATATGAATGATAATATCGAAATGAGTATACATCCCAAGTCAAATATATATGTAAAAGATACATAGCAACAATCAAATATATACATGTGATCAATAATTGCTATGAGCTAGTTGGTCCACCACCAAAGCTAGAGGCATCAATACCTCCACCACCAGAGCTAGGGGAATTAGTACCTCCACTAAATAAAATTGCAAAGTGGAACAACTAGTATTTCTCTCAACCATAATCTATGTCACTCGATGTAACCATCACATTTCTAGCTCTAGAGAGTGGAGCAGATGTTGTAGTTGGTCGGACGGAATACGGAGGGCGAGAGGTTGGTTGATTGGCCTATGGAAGAGGAGAGCGTGTTTGTTCGACTTGTGGGAGAGGAGAGGGTGGTCAGTCATCTCAGTGAGGAGGAAAGGATGGTCATTCATCTCAGTGAGGAGGAGAGGATGGTCTCTCATCCTATGGAGGACAGCGTGGAGGAGGAGAAGGAGGAGGAAATGAAGGATGTGGGCGATCCCTCCTCCTCCTCCCGAGCATCCTAGTTGTGTTGACGTTATGACTCATCAATAGCATCATATCATGGGGAAGGATCGCCCATGTAGCTACAAGCTTGAGGTCCTCTATCATCCATGCAACTCATGTAGGATGCACTCCCTACTGAGCCAAAAGTAAAGATAACCAATATGCAAAATCTCAATGAAATATATGATTTGGTATCCATCACAAGCCAATTCTATTGATACGAGGTGTCTCATCAACCTCGGGAATCTCATAATCATGTTGGGGAGGCACCTTCCCAACGTACATGCTAATATATGCAAAATAGTAGACAACATTAATTAGATAATTTGATATTAAAAATTAGACAACTTAAAGAAAATGTTACAATAAATTACATGTGCATTAAATAAGACGAAAAATAAGTGACTAGATTAATCAAAACTTAACGCTAATATTATCTCTGTCATCTAGTGGCTCATCCTAGGTGGATAGGATGTTCACACACCTCAATAGCCCAACCTTGCATATGGGTACTCCAAGAGATCCATGGTGTGATCATCCTCACTGGAAAGCATATCCAGTACATCTGGACTAATACAACTAGGGAACTATGGTTGGCCCCTTTTAGACATCATCTACCGCCAAATATACATACGTGCATCGTTCCTTGACCTGGCAGGGAGGTAGTTGAGTGATCATAAACCTCTCAAAAAATAAGCAAAACAACTTTGAACCAAATGGGAAGACCATCCTCCCAGAAAAATTAGAACGACAATGATCTAGAACTAAACAAAACTATCGAAAAAAATGCCAAACCACATATCAATCTAGGTCTATGTGGTAAAGAATCTACATAGTGTAATAGAGGGAAACTAATGTGTTTCCCATTCAAGGTGTAGTGGGCCATTGTTGTGACCATAAGAGAGAGGCACATGATATCCTCTACACTAAATGAAAAAATATGCAACTGGACAACAACAACCTGGAATTCACCAAGGGCAATCATGTCCCTACTAACATATTGTTGATGATATGCCATTTGGATCTCTCTTGCAACTCTAGGTGGGAGCTCGAGGAAATGGAGATAATACTCCCCTCTCCTAGATATACCAATAATGAAATAAATGTCCTCCTATGTGGGATGGAAGCACATATCGGGATTGACCTTGAATGCCTACCTAGCATGATCCCAATGATGGATGAAGTGCCTCAATAAAAGCATGTGCCCCTAAGGGATGTTGCCTCCTTATAAATTTGAAGGAGGCCAACATTCCTTGAGAGGGCTCACATCTCTACTATAATGGGGTGAGGGTACAAATCCCTCTCTCTCTCTCTCTCTCTCTCAGGCCTCCCATTCCCATACATTTTTTTATGAGTGGACCCACTGCTATTGATACTCGTGTTGTTGCTCTCTTTGATTCACATGCAACTTTCATTAGGTGCACACACATACACATTTATATAACATAAAAAATTCTATTAATCACATACCGATGTTAAGATCTAATTAAAAACCATGAAATAATCACTTCATATATGAAAACATCATCCTCGAACAAAGGAAATGTGAATATAATGCTAAACTTTTAAAATAGGAATCATTGCATTTTTTGCCAAGCCATACATGAAATGGTCTCATATGTGCCACTAAAACTAACAACGTTTGTTTACCAAAGAAACATCAAATGTAAATAGGACAAAGTACAATAATCCATAAATAAATAAATATATAATATGAAAAGAATCCCCGTATAAATAATGCATAACGAGAATTGGTATCTTTTCATATAATAGACACATTTTATGTCTTTATTTATTTTCATTATGTTTTATTATTATATATTAATATCTTTATGATTTATTGTTCATTAGTATATGTATTATTGCTTAGCTATTTGTGTATATAACATTGCCTTCCCCTTTAGAAATGTTTTGTCCTCAAAGCATGTTTAGGGAGGACTATTGCTCTTGTTTGGTTCGTACTGCCTTCTCATGATCTTTTGCTTTCATGGCTGTGAATGTTGATGATACAAGACAATATGATTTGCGAAGTGTAAAACATAATTGTTTATCTATAATTGGATTAGACCACCCCAATCTAATATTGTGTGCAATGTGCAATCATAAGCTCCTTGGAAAGAACCTAATGTATTGTGGTTCTGAATATTTTTTTTTTAAAGCAACATAAGGGAAATATATATTAAAGTACAAAAAATATTACAATCACATGAGTTTCTGTAGATGCATGAGCTTTCAGAAGCTTCTCATGGAGCTGAGAGAACAAGAAGGACCATAAGTCTTTCCCATAGGTGGGCTGAGCAGTATCAACATTATTACAGCCGATCATTAAAAACATAGACCAAACTAGACTGATAGGAAGAGCTAGAGTAGTCTGACAGTAGTCCATAGAGTTAAAACATAAGAATAAAAATAACGCTAACCACATCAAAATCGGAGTGAGGCTCACACAGAGCAGAAATATGTGCTAGATTTTGCATTCTGAGAATCAGGATTGTCCTCAATAATCGGACAGCTGCCAAAGAAGTCTTCTTCCCAATTCTGGAGAGGGAGCCTGATGGGCTGGGGCTCAATTTTGCGTGGGGTAGCAGCGTCAACCTCATCTTTTCTGACCCGTTTGTAATGTAAGGCATCAATTGTTGAGGGCGTCAGGAACAAAGTCCCCTATACCATCACCGCAGCAGAGGGAGAATCCCCATGAACCACCACCGCAGTAGGAGAGCTAGATCAGGCCAAAGAAGGGGGCAGGAATAGGAGTCGCGTCCACAGCAGCAACAACACCGAGAGAGTCGGGCCGGGAGCTACCTGGAACCTGAAAATTAGTGGCGGTGGCCACACCATCATCCTGCGCAGTGGGATTGTCTTCCATTCCTTCGGAATGAGCCACAGGTCCGAACTCATAGGGTGGAGTTGGATGGGGAAACAGAGAGTACTGTCGAACAATCAAATTGGCTTCCAGAGAAGCCAACATTCGATCCAGCTGAGCCATATGAGCCCTGGTGCTATAATTTCCACCTTGGCCATGTTCCAATTGGTGAGCATTTCCTCCACCAAGGTGCCCAGCATATTTTTCATAAGCCAGTATTGATTAACCTGGTTGCCCTGGTTTCCAAAGGCCAAAATTTCCGCAACACCACAGGATTCCCAGTCATCCACCAGCCGACGGACGCGAACTGAAACATTGTCGTCAAAGCCGATATTGGCCATCTTTTCTTTCTCAACAGAATTGGCAGCTTTGCCAGCGCTGTGACTGGAACCCCTCTTGGAGGTGCCTTGCGTGCGGGTCATGGTGTTGTTCACAGAGTCACCAGAGAATGAAGAATGAGCAAGGCTCTCTACAGAGACAGCAGGCAGTGGAAGATAGAGACGAGCAATGAACACCGGGGTGCGAGTGCGGAGCCTCATAATAGGAATTGCAGGGCAGAAGCTTCTAGGATTCCCATGGGGAAGAGTAATGGTGCACCTCAACAGGCTGAGGAGATGTGATAAGCAGATCCGAGACGGAGTGAATGCGATCTACAAAGCCATATGCTAAATGAATTTCAGCACACGCGGGGAGGCCAAATGTACAGTAGGTGCCTTCAGCATTAAAGTCGGGGGATGGGGAAAAGCATCGGCAGTGGGAGGTGGACAGGTGTGGGAGCCACGCTGCTAGGAGGGCATGTGGCAATCCCGTCCTTCCTGCTATCGTGTCGATCACCCGCATCCGGGGGGAATAGGTCCTTCCTAGCTTGAGCAAAGCAGACTTGCGAGAGCTGGTGAGTGGGTGAGTTGCTTAGAACGCCCTCCCAGAGGGGGAGGTTGCAAGATACTCCTTCATTGGACAGAATTTCAGCAAGAGCGTTGGATTTGCGTTTCACATGATGGAAGGTGAAGCCTCTACTAGCCTTCATGGTGGAGGCAAGATAGTGAAGCTTGTGTTCCAGCCTCCAGCTAGAAGAGAGTTTGGAGATGTTAGAGCCATTTTGAATTTTGGAGGCCAAACCGAGGATCAGCTGGGAATTTCCTTCTGCTATAATAGGGTAGAGGTTATGTTCAGTAGCGATGGCGATGCCCTGTAGAATACCATCCAGTTCCTCTACATTGTTACTGTCATGACCAATGTTGCCAAAGAAGATTCTAATGATTTGACCTTCATGATTACGGAAGACTCCGCCAAAACCAACCATGCCCAGATTGCCTTTGGAGGCTCCATCAAAGTTGAGTTTGAAGAGACCTTCTGGAGGGGGAAACCAGTGAGTAGGGCTGGAAGTGTGTAATACCGTTTCCTTCCAGAGAGACGAGAGGAATTGAGTCTTGAAGTTCCAATTATGAAAAATACTTTTCTCCGAGTCTGTGTTAGGGAGATCAGAGGTTTGCCACACCTTGGAGAAGAGGGTTTCATGGATGTTGTCTTTCAGAGAGTCCCAGATATTCTCAGAAGATTTCAATTCCCTTCAAAGATTTGGGTGTTTTGTTCCTTCCATATGCTCCAGATGGCAAAGCCTGTAGTGAGATCACAGAGTCTGTTGAGTTGAGAGCTTTGAAAGGGGTCGACTTCCCATTGGTGAAAGGTGTTGATGATATCTCCTCTGACTCTGTTGGTTCTCCTGAATATTTTAGCCACCCTGTCCCAGATCATGGAGGCAAATTCACAAGTATCAAAAAGGTGATCAATGTTCTCTACGTTGTGGCAGTACATGATGCAGTGGGAGGGTCCCACAAACCTTTTTTTTGTATATTATCCCAAGTGAGAATGCATCTGTGAGTGAGAAACCAAAGGAAGGTTAAGATTTTAGGCCAAAGAGAAGGATTCCAGATCTTATTCCAGAGGGTAAATGGAGTTGCAACGTATTTGAGTGCCTGAATGGAGTAAGCTTCTTGGACAGTGAAGGTTCCCTTGGGGAGGTGTCCCCAACGGATGGTTTCCTGGTCAGGAGATCTGTGGATTTTCCTTGTTTGGAGATCAATCCAAACTGCCTCAATGATGTCGGGATCGAGATCAAGTTACCAGAGCCTAGGATCTTTCCACGTTCTGATTGAGGAGGATTCTTCAGGGTCCTAGAAGTCACAGACCACCGAGTTAGCTGTAGCTTTCCAAGCAATGGGTGTTTCTCTGCATATGGGGAGACCATTAAGTTTAGGCATTTGCTGCCAGGAGTCCTGCCAAAACAGCGTGAGCATACCATCTTTGACCTCCCAGAAGCTGTGATGTTGAATGAGAGCCCGTTGAGACTTGGTCTCCCTCTAGATCAAAGAGTCAGGGGGGTCCGAGTCATACTTGAGGAGATGGGAGGGATCCCAATGAAAAGCATATTTCTTATTCCACAATTGTGCCCATAGTGAGTCATTGTTGGAAATCCATCTCCACCAGATTTTAGTTAAAAGAGCTTCATTGTTGATGTCAAGGTCCCTTAAACCAAGGCCCCCCTATCGATTGGGAAGGCAAACCGTCTGCCAATTCAATAGGGCCCACCTGTTGTTATGCTGACTCTTTCCCCAGCGGAAGGACCGTTGAATCTTACAGAGAGATTTCAGAACCCATTTGGGCGGTGCAAGAACAGAAAAAAAATAAAGGGGCATGTACTGGAGAACAAATTTGAGTAGGGTGAGGCAACAGGGCAAGTTGAGAGAGCAGAAAGTCCAAGAGGAGATGTGGTTTTCAACTTTGCCTAAAAGCTCCCTCCAGGAGGAATGTTTTACAGCAGAGTTGAAAAGGGGGGCTCCAAGGTATTTTGTGGGTAAGGTGGAGGTGGCAAAGCCCAGGATGCGGCCAATGTTTTGTTTAGAGATGGCATCAGTATTGAAGAAGAATATTTGAGACTTGTCCAGGTTAATAGAGGTGCCAGAAGCTTCCGAGAAGGTTTTGAGGATCTTTTGAAAAGTGCGAGCTTCTTGGACGGAGGGGTGGTCGAACAGGAGATTGTCATCCACAAACTGTTGGCAAGCTATAGGGTATCCTTCATGGAGAGAGAGGCCACGTAAGGAGCCAGACGCCACTGCTGCTTGAATCATTCTGCCAAGCCCTTCAGCCATAAGGATGAAGAGGAAAAAAGAGAGGGGGTCGCCCCGACGGATGCCACGGGTGGGGGTGAAGGTGGAGGAGGGGGAGCCATTGACCAAGATGGAGAAAAAAATAGAAGAGAAGAGGGAGGAGATCCACCTGGTCCAATCAGGACTGAAGCCAAAGGAAAATAACATTTGTCTGATGAAGTCCAGCTAATTTTATCAAAGGATTTTGAGAGATCCAACTTAAGGAGCATACTGGGGATGCGATGGGATTTAAGGGAGTGAGTGACCTCGTGAGCTAGGATGATGCTATCAAGGATTTTTCTTCCCTCTACATAACCTGTTTGCTCCGGAGAGATGAGTAGAGGTAAAAGGGATTTAAGACGATTAGTAACAACTTTGGAAATAATCTTGTAGATGACATTGTAGAGAGAGATTGGTCGGAATTTACCAGGGTGAGAAGCTTCTTTGTCCTTGGGGATTAGATAAAGGTGAGTGGCGTTGAGAGCAGGCAACACCCATTTCTTTTGTCTGGATTCTTCAACGACTTCCCAAACTTCAGTTTTGATCAAGTCCCAGCAGTCATTGAAGAAGTTGGTGGTGAAGCCATCTAGTCTAGGCGCTTTATCATCTGCCATTTGATTAACAACAATCTCGACTTCCTGTAATGAGATGGGTTGCATTAAGGAGGCGTTGTGCTCCTCAGTAATGATTGCAGGGATGTGGTGTGTAACCTGAGCAATGGTCGTGGATCTAGAACCAGGAGGTTCCGTGAGGAGATCTTGGAAGAACATTTTGAGTTTCGTTTCGATATTCATCTGTTCCTCAAGGACTTCTCCGGTCTCTGAGCTTGTTGATACGATTGTGCATTATGTGCTGAAGGGTAGAGCGGTGGAAGGAGGAGGTATTGTGATCTCCATCTTTGAGCCATGCAACTCTTGATTTTTGTTTCCACAGGGTTTCTTCTTGCAAACAGCGCTGGTTGAGTTTTTCTACGAGCTCCTTTTCCTTAAGTTTGAGGTCTTGAGAGAGACCATCATCCATGATATTGCGTTGGAGTGATTCGAGATCTTCTTCGATCTGCTTCTTGTCTTTGAATATATCCCCAAAGGTTGTGTGATTCCAATTTTTTAGGTTGGAGCGGAGAAGTTTGAGTTTCTGCTGGAGGACGGTCATTTTGGATCTACCAACCAAGCGCATCTCAGACCACCAAGTACCGACCGTTTCTTGGAAATCTGGATGGGACAGCCATAACTTTTCAAATCTGAAGGGCCTGTGGAGGTGGGCACCAAAAATTTTCCACGTTAAGTCAATGGTCCAATGATCCGATCCTGTAGCTGGAAGAACAAAGGAGGCCAGGATGCTGCCTGCAAGTGTGAGGATTTTCGAAATCAAAAAGCAATCCAGTCGTTTGGCGATCTGGTGAACTCCCCCCCTTCTGTTGTTCCAAGTGTAAAAATCTGAAGAAGGTTGCAAATCCACCAATTTTTTGTTGTTTATAAAGGCTTTGAAAAGAAGGTCTTCGTTGGACAGGACCCGGAGCCCTCCGTTTCTCTCCTCAAGAGTAGTAATCATATTGAAATCTCCCCCGATGATAAGGGGGGAGTCACCGTGAGTCAAAGTGAACCAACCAAGAAAGTTGAGAAGCTGGGATTTGAGGGTTGGGAGTTGAGGGTTGTAAACATTGAGGAGATGGCCATGTTGGCTCGTGCTGAGGATATGGAAGGAGGCAGAGATGGCATGCGCAGTGGTTGCATAATTGTCCAGGGCTATAACAGAAGGGTTCCAGACAATGGCTATACCACCGGCAGATCTAATGGAATCAGTGACAAAGCTGTGGCATCCCCTCCAGATTTTGGACATGAGGAGGCTGAGGGTTTCTGAAGAGCATTTGGTTTCTTGTAAGAAAAGGACAGAAGGTGAGTCAAAGAGTATTTTCCTTTTTAACATGCGACGTTTGGAGAGGCCATTGATACGACAAAGATTCTAGGATATGAGATTCATTGAGAGTTGGGGGGAGGGAAGGAAATAATTCCGTTAACTGGGCGTATTGCCCTGATTCCACTAGTCGAGTGCCCAACAGGTTGATTCTTTGCAGGTCAAATTTTCTTCCTCTTTTCCTGAGCTCCCTCAAGTGTTTATGCCTATCGTTATGGGGAAGGTTGTGAATTCCCAGTTTGTCATGGGATTTAACTTTGGAAAGAGATTCTTTACGGAGTTGTATCTGGCTGGGTGGGATAGATCTGAAAGCTTTTTTCGTGCATGCATCCTCCAACCCAAGAAGGTCCAGATCTCCTAAATCGATCTCTTGCATTTCTTAATCCATAGTGATATCCGGAGAGGGATCCACCGGTTTCTTAAGGAGAGGTTCTAGAGGATTAGAGGAAGTACCTTGTGGATCGACGAGGTTTGCAGATTTAACTTGGGCCAGCATGTCTTCCGAGGCGCTTGAGTGTACAAGATTGTCAGGCATGGTAGGGAAAAATTCCTCGACAATTTGCTGCTTCTTTGGGTCCACCTCATGGTCCTCCTATTGCTCTGCTAAGGTCTCAAAGTTGTTGCTTGGGGAGGGGATCTTAGCTTTGTTTTTTCTAGGGGTAGCTTTGTAGCCATGACGTTTAACCCGCCCTGATTTCTGGAAGCCAGCTGCATCAATGGTGTCTTTCCTGAGGTCTTATTTTAGGGTTTTGTTCTGGGGGCAGTCTCTGAAGAGGTGCCCATGCTCATGGCATTTGCGGCATCTAAATGGTATGTGCTCATAATCCAAAGGCTAGGTCCATTCCGAGTCTTCGAGGGAGAGGGTAATCGCGTCTGGTAGGGCTTTAGCAATGTGCATGTAAACGCAAATTCTAGCATAAGAAGTGTACTTCTGGAGCTTAGTTTGATCTGCAGATCTAACATATGCTCCTAGGGTGTTTCCAATGTCCTTTAAGGTTTCTTCATCCCAATATTCCTATGGGAGGGAATACATTCTTATCCAAACTGGAGCCCATGTGAAATCTTCTTTTTTTGGGCAGAACCTTTCAATCCAATTCTTCATGTATAGACCAGCAGAGTTGAAAAAATAAGGGCCATCATTTTCTACCCTAGCTTTGTCTTCCAGATGGTGGAATATGATAGTGAAAAATCCCTTAGATCCGAGTTGTAGATCATAGTGGGCCTTTGGCTTCCATTTCATGGCGATCCAGCTTCTGAGGGCCTATTCAGTATGCCAAATTCCCATGAATTTACAGATGAGGGAGTGATATTTCAAGTATCGGGATCGAGCATTTATCCTTTCTGGTGGGAGAATCAGACTTGCATGGGCTGCAACTCAGGCTATGCATGTGTCGGTTCCCTGAACACCGCCTGAAGGTGATGTATTCTGGTTGAGATCTGGCTTAGTCCTGGGTATTTCCGCATTAGGGATGGGAATGTCCTATGAGTCGATCCGTAGGAGGAGGTGTGACCAGCTGATCACGGTGAGACAGGTGGGGTGAGAGCGGCCGTGTGGGAGGCGCCTTATGCCCCTCCCTGAGCAGAGGACATGGGCGTCGTGCAGGGCAAGGAGATCAGACATAGTAGGGGAGGTACAGGAACAGAGAAACGGGCTTTGAGAGTTGCCAGAAACCCTAGAGTGAGATCACTCTACCGTGAGGCCAAGGACAATAGACATCATCAAAGCGTTATCAAGTTTCTGTTAAATTTAGTATAGATTTATTTTCGTTGTGGTTCTGAAGATTACCCGTACCTTGAGACTTAATTGTATTTGTGTTTAAATCCTTCGAAATATATGTCATTCTTTTCCTGTTTAGAATGGTGTTGATACATGGATTAATTAGAACATCAACTTTTGTAATTGGGATGTCAATAGGGTGTCTTTGTAGCACGATTATTCCTCATACTTGCAGTGTTTTCCCTATTCACCTTTGGTATTAAGTCCTCTTCATATGCCTAAGTCGCTTTGTTGATCACTAAATTTCTATTGGTGAGTGTACTTGGAATTTCCATCATTTTTACTTAGACATCTGAAGATATCCTTACTTGAACTGGATTTGCATCTTTATGAGTTGTGATGTTGACTAGATATGTGTTGGTTCTATTGTCCACGGCTTGGGTATTTACGTCCGATGAATCCTCTAGTTCCATAAGTTTGATCATTGTTTCTCTTTTAATCAATTATTCCTTTTTAGTGAGTTGCTTTAACTTGTTTTGTAGCATTTTTTTGTCATTTTTTAACTTCTTAATCTATGAGATCAAGTTTTTACTATGTTTCTTAAGGTGAGAAATTTCTTTGTCTTTATCAGCGATGACTTTTTCAACTCCTATTTCCATATTTTGTACTAACTTTTTATTGTCCTGTAAGATCAATTTTTAGATGTCTTTAACCTCTTATGGTGATGGAGATTCCGAGTTTGAATGCTGATATCTTGCAATGTTATCATTATTTTTATAGTAGAAGGAAAAAAATTTCTTCATCATGTTGAATATGGAGGTTCCTAAACATTCCATCCATGATGCACCAAGCATTATGTCCACACTTTCTCTAGACATTGTTGTAACATTGAATTGGGATATGAATTTATAACCATCTATGTCTAACTGTAAATCTTTAATTCCGTATCCATCGCCAATAAATCTTTTCTTTTCGGATATACTAGGTTCTAGAATTAATAACTGATTCGACATGTTGATATTAATGTAATTTTCCTTTTCATTTGGACAAAGATGGATATCAACATCTTTTCCTTGAGTGGTGCCTTGGAATTTTATTATTGTAGAATATGGAATTGAAAGACTTTTATAAGAAAATATTCCTCCTTACTACAATCCTTTTTTTTTTTTTGAAGTCTTCATCAAATAATACCTTGATAAGGACTTGTATCTTTGATATCACTTCTTAACTCTTTACCTTAAAACTTCCCATTTAAGTTTTAGAATTACTGATAAAATAATCACTTGAATTGAGTTGGGGCTAATCTCTGCTTCTCTTTTAAGGCTTTTGAATTAACCCCATTCACCCTAGTCTCTCCTTCTCTTTTAAGGATTTTGAATTAATCCCTTTTGAATGGAAACTTAAGAGATTACTTTTATAATTATTTTCTTAATTAAAATTTAATAATTACCTTTTTCTTTTTATAATATATTTTTATTATGTCTTGAATAATGTCCTATTTCACACTATTCAAATATTATATCTTGAATAATGTCCTATTTCACACTATTCAAATAAACTCTATTACTTCTTTGTAATTTTTTGATTGTATTTTCGAACTTTATTACAAATTATCTAACCAACCAACCGTCATTTGACTTTAAATTATCCAACCAACCGTCGTTTGAATTATATTTCCAATAAGGGAGCTTAAACACTAGTTGGTGGTTATTACGTTGGTTCCACAATGATCCACTAACAAAAATATTTACCGGTCTAGTAAAAAAGTTACTAGGTTGGTAAAAAAATTATTGGGTCTGGGAAAAAATTATTTACTGGGTCTAGTAAAAAAAAATTATTGGTTGGTAAATTTTTTCTCAGTTGAATTTGTTTTTACTATTTTTTATTTTTTTTTGTTATTTTTCTACTTTTTTTCTTCGCAGTGAAGTAATTGTTCCTTTCAATACTAATCTTTTCTTTGAATTTGCAACATAACTTCCTTCACAAAATTCTAAACGTTTTGTGGTCAAAGTCCTAAATGCAATCAAATACCCAGATAGAGAAACTCTTTAAAATTTTGAGTGGCCAAAGGTTGGACTGAGACGAAGCTCTAATACCAAATGAAACAAAGTAAGTTCATTTCCCAACAAATATTCAACATAGGAAAAATAGCAAAGAGTAATCCACAAACTGTAAATAAAATAAATATTTGATAAGTCCCACGAGACACCAGCCACAGAAAATGTAAGTTTTTTTCAAAACTTAGTTTAACGCAAGGAAATCCTTCTTTTGGAAGGGGATAAGTAGGGATATTAAAAAATATGTAGTGGAATGTGACAATTGCTAGTGAAACAAAAATGAAAACGTTGCGACTCCAAGGTTACTCCATCCCCTCGACATCCCAAATAAAAAAAGGGAAGAAATTTACGTGGATTTCATTGAAGGCTTACCCATGTTAAAAGGGAAAGATAAAATCCTTGTAGTGGTTGACCGACTAACAAAGTATGCACAATTCATGGGTGTGAAGAAAATAGATTTAAGGTAATTTCTAGAAGGATCTTGGTAAATAGATTGGGACATCCCTTAATATGAGTTCAGCTTAGCACCCCTAAACAGACGATCAAACATAAATAGTCAATAAATGCTTGGAATCCTACTTTGTTGTTTTGTAATTGATAAGCATAATAAGTGGATCCAATGGTTGCACCTTGCATAATGGTAGTATAATTCTACATACCACACATCAGCTAAAATGACCCCCTTTTAAGATCCATATGGGTATGAACCTCCCAAGTGGAAAGAATTTGCTCTAAATGATACAAAGGTGCCGACAATAAGAATTCAACTTGATGAAAATGAGGAAGTAATCCAAATACTTGAGGATAACTTAACAGTTGCATGAAACTGTATGAAGCAGCAAGTAGACCATCATAGAACAGAGAGAGAATTTGTAGTTGGAGACTAGGTGTTTGTGAGACTACAATGATACAAACCATTATCTCTGAAGCAACAAGGAAAAAACAAGTTAGCTTCCAATTTTTATGGCCCTTACCAAATTAACAGGTTGATCAGTCAAGTTGCATATGGATTGGACTCACCAGAAAAAATTCGTATCCATAACGTTTTTCATTTGTCGTGTCACAAGAAAATGTTGGGGCAGTATCACTCAGCACAAACAAAACTTCCCATATTAGATAATGAAGGAAGAGTCGTCTTAGAACTAGAAGTTATCATTGCTACAAGGGAGAAGAGACTATGTTCAAGAGTAATCTAGGAATACCTCATTAAGTGGAAAAACCTTTTAGAAGAAGAAGCATCATGGCAGACATAAAGTTCCATCAACACTATTTCTCATTACCCTTGCTTTGAGAACAAAGCACTTCAAAAAGGGGAGGGAAATGTTATATATAACATAGGATAGTATAATTAATATATAATCTAGGATCAATTATAAATAAATATTAAATAAATAAAAGAGAAATGTTATATATATTAATAATAATAATAATAATAATAATAATAATCAACGGATTTATTAAAAAGATACAACCTTTCTTAAAAGGTGTGAAGCCGCTCTCTCTCTCTCTCTCTCTCTCTCTCTCTCTCTCTCTCTCTCTCTCTCTCTCTCACACACACACACACATATAGATAGATAGATAGATAGATAGATAGATTTGGAGCCCTCATATTGTAAAACTGTATCTTTTATTCGATCATTCATTCTTATAAACATTTACATATTTTTTGTTATTGCTTCGTTGACAAAATCGCTTCGTCACTACAGCCACTCTAAATCACATATGTCTCTTATGAGTCATTTATTAACAATCAAAGTATTTTTTTTACAGACAAAATGTTTAACACTACTGGCGCACCATAAAAAAAAAATAAACAGCATTGCTTCTAGTGCTTACAAACATTAAGTGCATTGTCTAATGTGCAACATAAAAAATATACAGCACCGTCAATGATATGTAGAATTTTAATATTTGATATCTGAGCTCTCTCAAATAGTTGCATCAGTGTCATTAGTGCTCATAAATAAATCTAATGCACCAATTGTGGTGCTTCATTAAATTAAGAGCACCGTAAATGTTGTGAAGGTTCTTTTTTACCTTAAGCACACTGTAAACGGTTCAATATAAAAATTATACCGCACCATTATTGGTGTGTGGAATTTTAATATATGTTATTGGTGCTCTTGCAATTAGGCACACCAACCAATTCTAAAGATTGCCAGTGCGTTGGAAACTTATTGACACACCACATATGGTGCACCAATTTAATATAATGCATCGCTAGACCATAACTTCCAAGTTAATTTATAGGTTTTCCAATGCAATTATAATATTCATAAGCACTGTTAACGGTGCTTTTGGATATAATTAAATAGCATGACCAAGTGTAAATTTTATAGTTTTTTGGTGTGCTTATCATATTAGGAAGCACTGTCACTAATGTGCTCATACAATAAATTTTGCAACACTATAGACAACAATATGGATGACTTTCTATTCTTTCTTTATGTGTTTTTATATTAGTTAGCTCAGATCTTGGATGCAGGTGCAAATCTTGATGCCCTAAACCTACAGTTATGAGGCCATCAATATGCAAGACACATGGCCCATCGACATATCCATGTGGAGGCAATTGAACCAAGGCATGTGGCCCTCAACCTGGTCCGTGTGAGTTGAAGGATAACATGACAATGATGGAGGGCCTACTAGGGAGTGCAAAGGATGTTAATTATTTCCTCCACATGTGTGTTTTCTATCGAAATGGAGTGATGGATTGAGAAGATTTAATTCTCAACCTCCAATCCGTAGCTTTCTACAGCTTTCACAACTTGTTCCGCATCTTCTGTGACATGTTCTTCAGTTTCTGCAACTTGTTCCGCAACTTGTTCTACAATTTTCACATGTTCTTCAATTTCCACAACTTGTTATGCAACTCCCGCAACTTTTGCAGCTTCTGCACCCAACACCACTTCTGCAACTTGTTCTGCAACTTTCCACAACTTGTTCTGCAGCTTTTTCAACCTATTCTTCAATTTCTGCAACCTCCATAGCTTCAGCAACAACCACAACTTCCGTAGCTTTCCACAACTTGTTCCTTTTTGTTGCCAACTTTGTCATCATAGAACTATATGAACAGTACCTAGTTTCCCTGTCTAAGGGCAGGTGTGAACATTTTTCTTTGGTCAAATTTGTTATCTTGTTATTGTTGAACAATTGTGGTATAGCCTAGTTTCCCTCCTAGGTAGGTTTGGGGTCTTTACTTGCTTGATAGGTTGTGAAACTTGTGGTTGGTTTGTCTCTCTGTTATGATTTAACCTATCCCACTAGAAGTAGGTTAACCATGGCAAATTTTGTACATACTATCTTGCTTTGTTAATATAAGGATCTTGCTCCTATATATATATTGTTGATGCGTTTATCATGCCGAAAAGCATTGTTATTGGTGCTTTCATATGTTAAATTATGCATCGATACAACAAGGTGATTTGGTGACTTTTTATTCCTTCATGATGTGTTCTTAATATTAGTTAGTGCCGTTAACGATTGCTTTGAAATTATCAAGAACTCCGGATGAACGTGGCCCTAATGTGTATTTTTATTTTTATCCTATATGTTGCATTTGCAATATTAAAATGCACCAACACTGGTACATTTGTTAACCCACTAGTGTTGATAGTGTGTTTTGTTTATGTCAATGCAATGTTATCAAGGGGTGTGTTGGTTCAATAAACACATCGTTTATAGTGTACCCTATGTATTAACAAGGCACAACAATTCGTTCAGTGCTATCCAAACTATAAGGTTTTTAGCTACACCAAAACCTGCATATATTGGTAAACTTTCCAAACCAAGCACATAATCCCACTATCCCAGTGTGGTGATTATTACACATTATATTCTCAAAGGTGCGGTGGTTATACCATAATCCAACACCCCCCCCTCTGACGTAACTCGGGGGAATAGAACCTTGGACCTCATCTTTGATACCATGTAATATTTATCATTACACCAAAACCTACAGATGTTGGTAAACATTTAAAACCAAACACAAGGTCATATTATCCAGGGTGGCGGTTAGTCCACATTATATTCCCAGAGGTGCAGTGGTTATTAACCGATACTCCAACACGAACAACTTGAACGACCCGCGTGAGTTTAAAAAATAAAATTTAAAATATCTTAAATTAAATCCAAATTTAAAATTTTAATATGCTAAAATTGTAAATGAGTAGGTAATAAGCACTTGCTCTCTTGTTGGTCGACGAGGCATTATTGTCACGTACACCCAAAATCAATATTTCCAACTGTTTTTCAAAACCAATCACCATCCATCGGTGAACCGAAGGATGGGAGGAATCTAACAACTAGGCAACATTGATGATAGGATTGTCGTATAATGTCAATATGCCCCAATTCATATTTCTCTCAACCCATGAAATGAGGTAACAATGAATTATTAGAAGATAATTTTTTTTGTATTCTAACCTGGTCCAGTGTGTACGACGGGAGATCGCATCAATGTACTTTTTTTTATCTCAAGTGCATTGTTAAGTTATCAAAAAATCCTTAGCACAATGCGTAATTAGTGAAGTTGCCCCAATCCGTTTAACTAACAGTGGAGCACCAGAGATGGAAATTTAAAAATATATCCAACTAAATATTTTCTCGCTGACGAACTTGCCGGTGCACAATATACATATATGCATCAGTTTGTTTAGTTTTGTGAAACACACCAATTAATGAAATATTTACAAAACGATGGTTGTTTTATTTTATAATTAAATATTTTATGACATTTTGGTGATTCATAGTTTGTGATGCACTTGTGCTCCCCATATGTTCTTGTGCATCGATGTGTTGTTTTATATATAGTGCATTGTTTATATATATATATATATATTTATTTTTATTTTCATGTGGTCCATGCCTCTATTTTTCAAGAGGCGGCTATATCCACGGCACTTCCCCGTTATATCATGAGGCATGTGGGGAGGTTGAACATAGTCGGAATATTAGGGGCTCAACAACAAGAGCATCATATGTCACTTACAAGGACCAATGGAATATATATATATATAATTTAATAAACAAAGTGTTTTTTTACAAAAATATTTGACAGGAGTAAATATGTTCATGCTACAATGTCATGGTGCATTATTTCAATGTGGATAGACCAGAAATTTTATGCATATATAAAAACTAAACATATTTTCTTATTCGAGGATGAAATATTTTTTTGTTAATGCATTTACTATTGTTAAACATTGGGACTTATTGCGTACTAGTGCACTGGTCAACTTAAACACACCAGAAAGTCTAGGCAAATATAAAAATAAACATATATTTTATTCAATGGTGAAATATTTCAATGTCGATACGTGTAATATGGTTATGCTCTAGTGCATATTTTACAATAGCACACTAGTGTGTTTCATTTAAGAGCATTGATAATAAAACCTCTAGTAAATCCTTGACCCACCCACCTCTAGTATAAATGAAGAAAGGAGAGTCGTTTTGGGGAAGTTCCATAAATAGCTCTACTAGAAGGTGTTTTCCTTGTGGTGAAATAATGCATGTTGGGTATTGGGCATTTGAAAGAAGGAATTAACTCTCGCTTTCTTCTGAAAGAAGGCTTTGGGTGGGAATCGAGCAATACAAGGAAAGAACGAGCTTTCACTTTCTTCATAAGAACAAAAATACACATTTAGCCACTAGCAAAGTGGAAGTCACCATAGGTATCATGTCCTCACCGACGTATCGTTGAACATATTCCAGCTGGATCTCTCTTGCAACACCAGGTGGGAGCTCAAGGAAATGCAAAAAATCCTCCCCTCTTTTAAATAGACCAATCATGAAATAAATGTCCTCCTCTATGGGATGGAACCATAGATCGGAACCGACGTTGAATGTCTGCCTAGCTTGATCCCAATGATGGATGAACTGCCTCAGTAATAGTTTGCATCCCCTAAGGTATGTTTCCTCTTCATTAAACTTGAGGAGGCCAAAATTCCTCAAGAGGGCACAAGTCTCTATTATAATGGGGCAAGGAACAAATCCCTCTCCCTCTCTCGAGCCGCCCATTCTCATACAAAGTTGTATGGGTGGACCCATTGATACTGGTGCTTGTGTCGCTCCTCTCTCTAATTCATATACAACTTTCATTAGACAGTCACACACACCCACACCCACATATTTATATAACATAAAAAATACTATTAATTACAACTCAAACTTGTTAAGAGTTCAATTGTAATTCTTATATATGCATATTATGAGGGCAAGTATGAACCTCGTCTTGATCTTATTTGAAAATTTTCATGTGTCAAATTAAATATTATTGTGGAGTTATTATATATTCTTACAAGGGCATGTCCAAATCTATTCTTCCCCACTTGAAATTCTTGTGTACTCAACTAATGCTAGTTTGGAATGATTAAAACGTGCTTGCAATACTTGTTTACTATGTTCTTTTTGTTCAAGCATGTTCTTTACACAACAATAAGAATATATCTATTTCGATTATTGTTTAGGTCAATATCATTTGCGTACATGATTACCATGTTTTTTTTTGTTCATGGCACATGTTCTTAACTATGAGAATATATGTCTTTAACATGTGAAATTATATTACAATTTATAGTAAGTTGGTTGTAATATGATTTTAGGTGTAATATAAGTTAACAATGATGAAATATAAGATTTAGATATGTATTTTTGCATAAATATAAAATAAACCATCATGGAAAAACTATTGACATTTGAGAGAGATGTGTGAACTATATGCCATAAGTGAAACCCCACAAGTGAAATATAGTTAAGAGTTAAGAGTTATATATGTGTACGAGGGCATGTATGAACCTCATCTTGCTCATATGTGAAAATTCCCATGTGTCAAATTAAATTTTATTGTGGAGTTATCATATATTCTTACAAGGGCATGTCCAAATCTTTTCTTGCCCCTCTTAAAATTCTTGTGTACTCAATTGATGTCTCGTGTGTGTGTGTGTGTGGATTGAGATGCATCGTTGCCCCATTCTTCTAGGCATAAGTGCTCCATAGAGTCTAGAGTGATAAAGGAAGACCTAATTCTACACCCCCGTCTAACAAGAATAGAATATGGTCAGAGTCATAACCCCATAACCCCGTAATAGAGTTAATTATATATTAATTCATCGAGATAGATTTAGGGTGAGTAATATTTCTCTAAATAAGTTACTGTTGTGGTTAATTTCACATATAAGCATAGAAAGTTGTGAATTACTGATAATAACATCATACATGATAATCTCCACATAATTAAAGACAGCCTATATAAGTTGTTCCACCTTTGGTATTTTACATTCTTCAAGTAAAACTCTTAAGTGTTTCAAACTTATATAGATAATATTGAATGCAAGAGAAAACACTGATATTTAAAGTAACCAATTATAATTAATTTCACATGTAAGCATAGAAAGTTGGTTAACTTAGATAATAAGTTATTGTTATGGTCAATTTCACATATATGCATAGAAATTTGTAAATTACTGACAAGGGTAACATACATGATGATCTGCACATGATTGAAGGCACATGTATTTATGTCACTAACCTTACAAACATTAATAATATTATTTTTTTAATTTGCATGTCTTCACTATTATTTTTCCGATAATTTTGGTGTTTGTTTGCTTGAGCATTTGGTGTGGTCTCGTACTTATTATGAGCATGATTATTGCAAAAAATGACATAAGATAATTTTAAATAGCACTAAACAGTATATCACATTTCTAATTTAGATCATTGATACACAATACATTTTATAAATCAAACAAAAGCAACATGACATGAAAGTACATATAAATATACATCAACATCAACATCAACATGGCATGAGAATGCATAATATATATGAACAATAAATCAAAATCAACATACATACCAATTCAAATATATATATATGGCAACAATCAAATATATACATATGATCAATAACTGTTATGAGGTAAACGGTCCACCACCAAATCCAGAGGCATCAGTACCTCCACCACCAGATCTTGAGGCATTAGTACCTCCACTAGATAAAAATGCAGAGTGGAACAACTGGTATATCTCTCCACCATAAGCAATATCACTTGATGCAACCATCACATCTATATCTCTAGAGAGTGGAGTGGATGTTGTAGTTGTATTTTGTCGATCGGCCTACGGGGGTGGAGAGGAAATTGTTAAGAGTTGAATTGGAATTCTTATATATGCATATGAGGGCATGTATGAACCTCGTCTTGCTCTTATTTTAAAATTATCATGTGTCAAATTAAAATTTATTGTGGAGTTATTATATATTCTTACAAGGGCATGTCCAAAGCTCTTCTCGCCCCTCTTGAAATTCTTGTGTACTCAACTAATGCCAGTTTGGAATGATTAAAACATGCTTGCAATACTTGTTTACCATGTTATTTTTTTTAAGCATGTTGTTTACACAACAATGGGAATATATCTATTTAAATTATTGTTTAGGTCAATATCATTTGATTACATGGTTACCATGTTTTTTTTGTCCATGGCACATGTTGTTAACTATGAGAATATATGTCTTTAACATGTGAGATAATATTACAATTTATAGTAAGTTGGTTGTAATATGATTTTATAAGTTATATAAGTTAACATTAATGAAATTTAAGATTTAGATATGTATTTCTGCATAAATAGAAATAAACCATCATGGAAAAACTAATGACATTTGAGAGAGATGTGTGAACTATATTCCATAAGTGAAACCCCACAAGTGAAATATAGTTAAGAGTTAAGAGTTATATATGTGTATGAGGTCATGTATGAACCTCGTCTTGCTCATATCTGAAAATTCTCGTGTGTCAAATTAAAAGTGTGGAGTTATTATATATTCTTACAGGGGCATCTCCAAAGCTTTTCTTGCCCCTCTTAAAATTCTTGTGTACTCAACTACTGTCAGTTTGGAATGATTAAAACATGCTTGCAATACTTGTTTACCATGTTCTTTTTGTTCAAGCATGTTGTTTAGCCAACAAAGGGAATGTATCTATTTAGATCATTGTTTATGTCAATATCATTTTTGTACTTGGTTTACCATGTTCTTTTTGTTCGCTCATGTTGTTAATTATGGGAATATATGTCTTTAACATATGAGATTATATATCAAGTCATAATAAGTTGGTTGTAATATGACTATAGATGTAATATAACTTAACATTAATGAAATATAAGATGCAGATCTATTTTTTTTAAAGAAATAACCCCGCGGAAAACCCTCCAAGTACTTCCCCATGATTCATGGATGGTAAATGGGGTAAACTGTCGGCCCTCATTACAGAGCCTAACCTGGAAGGGGCATTGAATGAGTCCCTCAACATTCACATAAATAGCGATCCTGAGGACTTGACCCCATGACCTCCTACTTCCAACTCACGGCACTCAACCACTCGAGCTAGCCCACCGGGTTATACAAAGTGTAGATCTATATTTCTACATAGCTAAAATATAAACCATCGTGGAAAAACCAATTACATTTGAGAGACATATGTGAACTATATGCCATAAGTGAAACCCCATTGATGGTAACATATGGTATCTCCTTTTCCATGCATTAAGGAAATATAAGATGTATCCTTTGAAAAAATGCGTGGTAAGCCATCGTAAGTTGAAAAAAAAGGTTGTTATGGTTACCTAGCATTAAATTAATGTAAGAAGTAGTATCTTAAAGAAAATACTATACTTACTGTGATGCTAAAGATTAGTAGAACTTGGATATAGTTGGCATTTATGTTATTAATTTATCTACATGTTTTTTATATTATTTATAAAATATATATTTTGTATTCTATTCACATGTGATTATTTAGTAAATTCTTAGAGTTCTTGCTTGTAATATATATATATAAAGGACCTCAATGGAAGTTGAAGATATCGATTATTTGCAAGAGTTTAGGGTTTAAATTGTCATGTTAGGGTACTCCATGGAAACTCCTCCTCCTATAGATCCAGGACTGGAGGAGCGGTGCCGCATCCTTGAGGATGGTTTTAGAAGAATAGTGGTTGCCCAGCCCTCATCAAGCAAATCTAGTCTTGCTCCTGATTCAAAATTTGTGAAGCGTGTTGCGATTTCGGAGGTGAAGCTGTCATCAATAGCTTTTGAGTACAAATCCATTGTCTTGTCTGAAAAGGGATTAGTCGTACATTTTATGGGGTTATGGCCTTCCCCACAAACCATTGAAACATGGATCAACAAGAACTAGTGGCTATTGATTCAAGAAGAAGTACAACAAAACTTATGCAGAAGGGGATTTTTTGTCTTTATTTTTTAAAAGAAGGAGGACCTCGATTTAATCTTCAGGAATGGACCGTATTCATGGGTCTGCGGGGCATGTATCTCAATAAATGGGACCTCTCCTTTGATCCAAATAAATATATTCCATTTTTAATTCTAGTGTGGGTAAAGCTTCCTCACTTCCCATTGCACTATTGGAGTGATGAGGATCTCAAAGAACCTGGGAATTATTTGGGAATATACATCGACAAATTTGAGCCAAATCCCCCTATGTTTTCATGTGCAAGAATTTGTGTGGAGGTGGACTTGGAGAAGGGTCTCCTTGAAGCGATAAATTTGTCGATGGATGGGTGGAATCATCTACAAACATCGGATTACGAGCAAATTCCTTTCAAATGTAAAGTTTGTCATGAGTATGGCCACTTTGCTAGGTTATGCCCAAAAAGGAAGCACCAAGACATAGAAGGAGCGTTGGGAGAAGAATAGAATGAAGTCTCTAGGAAAAGGGGAAATAAGGCTAATACCAACCAACAGTAGTCACCCTTAAAGAAGAAATCCCCTTCAAACAGGTTCCAAGTCTTCTCAAACGAGGAAGAAGAAGAAAAGGAAAACCCTAAAGACAAAAGGGAGGAAGAAATTAAGGAACCTAAAGTAGAGACAGACTTGATTGAAGTTGGTCAAGAAGAAAACTATGTTCCAACCCTTCCCTCGCAAGCATATATAGAGGTCATATCTAAGGCATCTCATAGTATAGGAGGTTCTATAACTAGGTCTAGATCCAAGGCGCATCTAGAAGAAACATCAGAGAGCAAGGAAGAAGAAGTAGAACCACAAACAAATAAATGAAGAAAACCTAATAAAACTTTATGAGGCCTATAAGCAGCTTGGGAAAAGGTGACGGGTAAGCAAACTAGGTTGGATCAACACATCATAATAATTTCATCCGGAAAGCATATCCAAGGGACAGGGTAGGAGAAGAAGGATAAGGCCACCTTCCAAAGCCAAGAGAAATAATGAAAATCATCTCTTAGAATTGCAGAGGGTCAGGTGGAAAACAAAAATAGAAGCAGTAAAGAGAATGAGCAAATATGAATCTGCTACAATCCTTTTGATCTAGGAGATAAAAATGCAAGAAGAAGATTGCAAAAATATTTTGACCAAGATTTGGGTAAATGGAGAAGGTAATGCAATCAGTGCAATAGGAGCATCAGGTGGAATTATAACATGGTGGGATAAGAACCATTATAGGTTATTATCATTCTCAGAAATTCAAAATTGGTTATTTGTGGAACTAGAAGACCTAGTAAGCAAGGAAGCAATTTGGGTGGGCAATGTATATGGACCTACCCAATTGGGGTCCAAGGAAGGGTTATGGAAGTCCTTGGATCGTCTGTGTGAAGATAGGATGCAGAGTCCTTGCATAATTGTAGGGGATTTCAATGTTATAATTTATGTTGAGGAAAGAAGAGGCGGGACGAAGGTAAGAGATCCATTTGGTGAGCGACTAGAGGATCTTATAGCCACATGGAATTTGGTTGATATGAAGCTTAAAAAGGGGAAATACACATGGAACAACAAGTGAGTGAGACTAGGGCACATTGCAACGAGATTAGATAGATTCCTGGTAAGTTTTTCCTTCCTAAGGAATCCTTCTATCCCTGAAGCAAAAAACTTGGCCTCAACGACTCAGATCATAAGCCTATAGCTCTTTTTTTTCTCAATGATTGGAAATCTTGGTCCAATTCCTTTTAGATTCAACCCAATATGGTTGAAATTAGAGGGAATTTTGGATGTCATCCAAGAGGCTCAGAATCCCTATGTGGTTGGATCCCCAAGTTACATTTGGGAAACCAAGTTAAGAAACGTTAACACTGCTTTAAAGAGTTGGGTTTCCTCTAACTATAAGGACCCAGGTGCTGAAAAGAGAGAAGTTCAAGCAAATCTAGAACAATTGCAAGGAAACATTGAGTTGACTCTAGTGATAGAGGAAATTATGTTCAAGGAAAAATATTTGGACAGCAAAAACCAAGTTTTGGAAAGAAAAGAGGAATAGGAGTGGAGCCTGCGTTCAAGAAGCCTTTTGTTAAAAGGAGGGGACATGAATACCAAGTTTTTTCATAATCAATGTAAAGAGAGACAGAGAAAGAACACCATCCTGGAATTAAGTAAAGAAAGTGGTGAGGATATTACGGACCAACAAGAAATAAAGGAGGAAATCAAATATTTTTTTGATAATGTTTCCAATGACGAGGAAGAGGCTAAGCTTAGAGAAATGGAGTAGATGTGCGAGTACATTCCTTCCCTAATTTCGGAGGAAGAAAATACTCCCTTGTTCCTTCCAATTTATGAAGATGAGGCTTATAAGGCTGTGTGATCTCTCCATCCCGATAAGGCGCCCAGTCCAGATGGCTTTACAATCAGTTTTTATAGAAGGTGTTTGAGCATTATAAAAAAATACCTTATCAGAATGCTCAATTAGACAAAGGATAGGGTCAAAATTGGAGGTACTACCAACTCATTCTTTATTGCTCTGGTTCCTAAAGAGAGAAACTCTCCCCCCATTAAAATATATAGGCCTATCTCTCTTTGTAACTCGTCCTACAAAATTCTAATGAAAATCATGTCTAACAGGATAAAAAAGGTCATTCCCAATATCATATCTGCCAATTAGGGATATTTTATTGCAGGGAGACAGATCCTTGATAATATATTATTGGTATAAGAGGAAATCCATTCAAACAAAAAAAACAAAGAAGTTGGAATGGCCATCAAGCTAGACCTAGCTAATGCCTTTGACATATTTCGACATGAATTTATCTATATGGTTCTAGGTAAGTTTGGTTTCTCTCTTCCCTTTATCAGATGGGTCAAAGCTTGTATCAACAAGCCTTGGATAGCTCCAATGGTGAATGGTCGACCCACTAACTTTTTCAGCATCACTTGCGGCCTTAGATAGGGATTTCCTCTGTCTCCTATCCTCTCCATATTGGTTGTTGATTCTCTAAGTAGAAGGCTCAGTAGGATTTTATTTGAAGGAAATATTCTTGGTATCATTATAGCAAGAGGAGTCCATCTTGTGAACCATGCACAGTTCGTCGACCACACGATTCTCCTGGGTAGCACTTGTGTCCAAATAGCTAGAAGGTTTAAGAATTCGTTATATCTCTTTCTGAAGGCCTTTGGAGGTTTAGCTAACTCAGCCAAAAGATGCCTTTACGGGTGGAATTGTAACCCCGAGATTTTAAATGATATCTCTCAAGTCCTTGGCTTCAAAGTGCAGATGGAATGGTCATCATTCAAATATTTAGGGGTGCCTATTTCTTTTAAAAGACTCAATTCATCTATTTGGCACTATTATTCAAAAACTAAAAGATAAGATACAATTTTGGGGAATGAGGTGGTTGAATTTAGTAGGGAAAGTTACTCTCATTAAGTTTTTTATGTCTTCATACCCTTGATATTCCAACACCTTGCTTTCAGCTCCTAGTGGTGTTATGAACAATCCAAATCAAGAGATAACGAAGTTTCTTTGGCAAGGGGGGGAGACCTCCACCAAAATATTCCACTTGGTGAAGTGGAATATTGTCAAAAATCATAAGGAGAAGGGAGGGCTTGGATTGAGAGAACCTAGGCAAATGAATATAGCAATGGGAGAAAAATTGTCATGGAGGATGATTTCCGGGAAAAAATAATGGTGGAAGGAAGCCTTAAGGAAAAAATACATAAGGAAGCCTCGACTAAGATGTTTGGACAATGGTTTTTCTGGAACAGGGTCACCTATCTGGGATCTTTGCAAAGCCTCAATGCCATTAAAATATTCCCTTCATTGGACAGACAACATTCTTGGACAGCCTCCCTTGTGAACTATTCCGTCTCTTGCAGGTATTCAATCTTGGATTCATGAGAATGGTTACATCCCCCTTTACGACATTTCTATTTGGGTGAGCAATGGAGCTTAGGAAAATTCGAAAAACATAGCCACCACTGCTCATATTCAGCATGATTATCTCTCCTTTATCTCATCCCTGCACAGGAAGGCCCCTATTCGTATAATGGAGAAAGATCGTAAAGGTTGGGGTGTTAAGGGAGTTTACTCGGTCAAAGAAGGTTACAGGAAAATATTGGGCAGTCTTCTTCAGACGCCTTCCTCTAGCATGTGGACAAAGGTATGGAATGCATATTGCCTACTGAAAATCAATTCTTTTATTTGGTTGTTAATGCATAATAAGCATCTCACAGTCGAAAATCTTAGGAAAAGAGGTATTGAAGGCCCTTCTAGGTGCGTCCTCTTCAAGTCTTATGAGGAGGACTCTAGCCACCTCTTTCTTGCTTGTGAATTCTCTAAAAAGTTATGGGAGAAATTTTTGGGGAATTTATGTGAAAACTTATCCATGCCTGGGAATTCGGGAATTAATTGGGAATTGGAAACAATTTTTTCCAATATCGATACAAAAGAAGCCTACCCTGCAAAGACTCTAGAATGTTCTCCCGAAAAATATATGTTGGCAAATATGGATAGCAAGGAACAAAGTGACATTTGAAGATAAGAAAGTTGATTACAATAGGGTTGTGTACAAAGTCACAAACTTATTAGCAGAATGATTGACCTCATTAGGTCTTTCCCTTCCAAATTCAAAACCACTTTTATTCAATGAGGCCATTTGGGCGAAAGGTTTTCTATAGGCTAGCTCACTTCAGTCCAAATTCTTATCAACGAGCACAAGAATCTCTCCGGAATGGGAAGTCAGGAAAAGCAAACAGGACTTCAAATTCTGGTGGACTAATCACCACTATTTTTCTCTATTATTTAATGGGGCTTCAGAAGGAAACCTAGGGGTGGCAGGTGCGGGAGGGATCATTTTTTATCCAGGAGGAAAATTAGTTATTTATTTTGCTTGGGGGCTTGAAATCAAAACAAATAATGAATTCGAATGGTTGGCTCTTCTACTCGGATTAGAATTAGTCTCGACATTGAAAATCCCAATTTTGATGGTCATTGGGGATTCCAAGTAGGTGATTCAAAAGATTATGCAAGGATATGTAGCAATCTCCTCAAGATGCAAGAGGATTCACAAGCGTATATTGCTTCTCAACAAGCCTTCTACCATAAATTATTAGCATGTAAGAAGAGTAAACAATGGGTTAGCGGACAAGCTTTCTAACCAAAGAGAAAGAAACAAGCAAGGAATAGTAGTTTATGCCAGCAATGATATTGTGAGAAAATGTGTCCCTTAAAAAAGCTTTGCAAGGCGGTTTTTTGCAAAAACAATTTGGAGATCAAGAATATAGCTAGGAGGATAGGGTTGTCCCCCTCTTACTCTCAGTGGGGGGGGACACTCGGACACATGCATGATGGGGTCAGCTCCACTAAACATGAAAGGAAAAAGTCTCGAGGTGGCATTAAATTTTCTTAACCGGAGGTCTTTTCTCCATTCCCTAGGCAGGCTCACACAAATGATTTTAATTGTGCTTTCTTGGAAGCAATGAAGAGCTTAAAGGAGGATGAATCAGGCTAGTGTTTTAATAAGCCAGTGGAGGATTCGGGAATGAGAGATCATTTGGAGGATAACTCTGCATAGTGGGCGTTTTGCAAAATATTATAGAACCTTTCCCTTGGAAAATCTATCGCAACGGTCCATTGCTTTCCTGAGGAGTGTAGAGAGCAGTCATTAGGCTCTTCTTCAATGGTTTCTGTGGCTGAAATGGAGGGATGGTCTGAAGTTTTTGCTTATGTAAGTGGAATTATGGAGGATTTCAAGAAGCATTTAAGAAAGGTATACGAAACTATGTGCAGAGGCACTCAGGAAACAATTTTCGTCTCGGAGGATGTCAAATACAGTTTAGTTCAGCTTACCTATTTGGACTCCAGAATTAAAGACCTAGAAGGAAATATGAGAGAGACGTTGGGTATTGTTGAAGAGATAAAGGAGGAAATTTTAAAGATGGCCAAGATGAACCAGTGCAACCAGTGTCAAGAGTCTCCCTTTGAATAGGTTCATCCAATGGAAGAAGTCTCGATCGTTCAGCTAGTGTATGGCTTCTCAGGCAAGAAATAATAGCATAATCGTATCTCCTTTAGCAGTATATTTGAATGTTTTTTTGTAAATTTTTGTGCAATCAATTTGTAAGGGTTTATCCCTCCCACTTCTCAATAAAAATTGGAAATCTTGTGAGGAAATTTTGTAAGTTCATTGAAGACTTTGTTATAGGTTATCTTCCCCAGGCAGTTCCGGCTATCAGACTGCGGCTCCTTTTTGTATATGGATGGTTGTGCACAGCCTTTTTAAATATATATGATTTTCCAGTTTCTGCTATATATATATATATTAGAATTAGACTATTCCTTTATCACTCTAGACTCTATGAATCATTTATGCCTCAGAGATTAGTAGAACTTAGATTAGTTGGCATTTATGTTATTAATTTATCTACATGTTATTGGGGGATGTGGTCCATGTTTCTAGACTATATGGAGCACTTATGCCTAGAAGAATGGGGAAACGATGTGTCTCAATCCACATGCATCGTTTCCCCATTCTTCCAGGCATAAGTGATCCATAAAATCTAGAGTGATAAAGGAATACCTAATTCTACACCCCAATCTAACAAGAATAGAAGATGGTCATAATCGTAACCCCATAACCTCGTAATAGAGTTAATTATATATTAATTCATCGAGATAAGATTTAGGGTGAGTAATATTTCTCTAAATAAGTTACTATTGTGGTTAATTTCACATATAAGCATAAAATGTAACATCCCCATACCTCAATCCGGCCAGTAAGAGGGGACATTAACTGAATCAGGGCCTCCAAATTTCGCCTCATAGCCATAATTGCAGATTCATACAACTAAATGCATGTGTGCAGACATGGAATTAAAAACAAACAACGGAAATAAAATTGATCCACACACACATAACATGCAATTTCAAGCATAATTGTCACAGGTATATAAATCAAAATCATTGCACATCAGATACATAAGAATATGTATCTTTAAACAAAGAAGATCCAATCAACTAGTTGTGTAAGAGAAATTTTCCACCTAGCCATAGGCACTCTGTCCAACATATACTCTTTCTACTGAGAGGCCACCCCCAAGTTGGGCTATGAGGCCACTAGGGTGAAAGGAAACACCTATAGGATTATATCTCTCAGCCCACGACCCATTCGACTCACTGTGCTTAGAAAAAAATATCAACCAAAGCTCTACAGGGGTCTCACTATGCCATCACAACCCAAAGCTCTACAGGGGTCTCACTATGCCATCACAACCCAAAGCTCTACAGGGGTCTCACTATGCCATCACAACCATGGCACTCCTTCCAACTGCCCCACACAACACAAGGAAGGCATTTCCCTTCATTGATCCATAGTTCCCTCAAGAAATCCAACCCTTACAGTGATTACTAGTGTATGCAGTAAGAGTCCAACCTGCTGCATGCTAATGAAGAACCTCCTACAACATTAATCCATGGCTTCTCAAGCACCCAACAGTGGCAGTTCTCAATGGGTAAGGGTTCCTAGCTTGCCCAACCTCCATGCTCATCTACAACCATCTATTTTCCCTTCCAAAAATGCAGCTTTGTCTTCAAATTCGAATTTATGGGTATAAACACAGTCTAGTATGTTCATGATCAACAATGGAAAACACTACGTAGTGTAGCAGCATGCATGCGAGAATGAGAATCCTCAAAAGAGTGTTGACTCCAAGGATATGAGGTAAGGGAGAAAATACAACCGACATAGATTCTGACCAAATAATAAATAGGACTGGTGACAGTTGAAATAACTATCACAATCCCCATACTTTAATAACTACATGAAATGACTTTCCCCACCAACCTCACACATGCATTCAATGATTGGGTTTAATAGTCAAGAGATGGTAATTGGCTCAATTAAAGCACATGGCATATTTTGGATGAGTTATAAGGTTGACACATGGAAACATAGGGTTCGGTTTCCCCATGCCCCCCTTCCTCTTCCTCTCTGGTGGAATCATAGCCCCTCTAGTGCTCTTTACACAACCATCTTGGACCATCTTATTAATTTTAAGCATAATATTTACATACATTTCAAATTGGCATGATAAGCCAATCATATGATCCAAATAAAAATATATACATCATACGTTCCTAGCCCTTCACTACTTGGGCCTTGGCGTTGAGCTCCACATTAGGAATCCATGCTAGCATATTTACATCATTTACATAATTTTGATTAAATGCATTCCAAGTCAAAACTGGGGGTATTACATAGAAAGTTGTGAATTGATGATAAGAATAACATACATGATAATCTCCACACAATTAAAGACAACATATATAATTTGTTCCTCCTTTGGTATTTTACATTCTTCAAGTAAAACTCATAAGTGTTTCAAACTTATATAGGTAATATTGAATGCAAGAGAAAACACCGCTATTTAAAGCAACCAATTATAATTAATTTCACATATAAGCATATAAAGTTGGTTAACTTAGATAATAAGTTACTATTGTGGTTAATTTCACATATATGCATAGAAATTTGTAAATTAGTGATAAGGATAACATACATGATGAAATGCACATGATTAAAAACACTAACCATACACACATGAATAATATTATTTGAAACATTGTTTTAATTTGCACGTCTTCACTATTATTTTTCCAATAATTTTGGTGTTTGTTTGTTTGAGCATGTAGTGTGGTCTCATACTTCTTATGAGCATGATTATTGTAAAAAATGGCATTAAATGATATTAAATAGCATTAAACAGTATATCACATTTCTAATTTACATCATTGATACACAATCCATTTTATAAATCAAACAAAATCAACATGACATGAAAGTACATATAAATATACATCGATATCGACATCAACATGACATGACAATGCATAATATATATTAACGATAAATCAAAATCAATATACATACCAAGTCAAATATATATATAAAAGATACATAGCAACAATCAAATATATACATGTGATCAATAACTACTATGAGGTAACCGATCCACCACCAAATCCAGAGGCATCATTACCTCCACCACCAGATCTTGAGGCAATAGTACCTCCACTGGATAAAAATACAAAGTGGAGCAACTGGTATATCTCTCCACCATAAGCAATATCACTCAATGCAACCATCACATCTATAGCTCTAGAGAGTGGAGCGAATATTGTAGTTGTAGTTAGTCAGTCGACCTATGGAGGGGGAGAGGAAATTGTTAAGAGTTCAATTGGAATTATTATGTATGCATATGAGGGCATGTTTGAACCTCGTCTTGCTCTTATTTGAAAATTATCATGTGTCAAATTAGAAGTTATTGTGGAGTTATTATATATTCTTACAAGGGCATGTCCAAAGCTCTTCTTGCCCCTCTTGAAATTCTTGTGTGCTCAATTGATGCTAGTTTGGAATGATTAAAACATGCTTGCAATACTTGTTTACCATGTTCTTTTTGTTCAAGCATGTTTTTTACACAACAATGAGAATATACATATTTAGATTATGTTTAGGTCAATATCATTTGCATACATGGTTACCATGTTTTTTAGTTCATGGTACATGTTGTTAACTATGAGAATATATGTCTTTAACATGTGAGATTATATTACAATTTATAGTAAGTTGGTTGTAATATGATTTTGGATGTAATATAAGTTAACATTAATGAAATATAAGATTTAGATATCTATTTCTGCATAAATAGAAAATAAACCATCATGGAAAAGCTAATGACATGTGAGAGAGATGCGTGAACTATATGCCATAAGTGAAACCCCACAAATGAAATATAGTTAAGAGTTAAGAGTTATATATGTGTATGAGGGCATGTATGAACCTTGTCTTGCTCATATTTGAAAATTCTCGTATGTCAAATTAAAAGTTATTGTGGATTTATTGTATATTCTTACAAGGGTGTGTCAAAATATTCTATTGCCCCTCTTAAAATTATTGTGTACTCAACTGTTGTCGATTTGGAATGATTAAAACATGCTTGCAATACTTGTTTACCATGTTCTTTGTGTTCAAGCATGTTGCTTAGCCAACAATGGGAATGTATCTATTTAGATTATTGTTTATGTCAATATCATTTGTGTACTTGGTTTACCATGTTCTTTTTGTCTGTGCATTTTGTTAACTATGGGAATATATGTCTTTAACATGTGAGATTATATATCAAGTTATAATAAGTTGTTTGTAATATGATTGTAGATGTAACATAACTTAACATTAATGAAATATAAGATGTAGATCTTTTTTTTCCAAGAAATAACCTCGCGAAAAAACCTCCAAGTACTTCCCCATGATTCATGGATTGTAAACGGTGTAAACCGTCGGCCCTCATTACGGAGCCTAACCTAGCAGGGGCATTGAATGAGGCCCTCAACATTCACATAGATAGTGATCCCGAGGACTTGACCCCATGACCTCATGTTTGCAACCCACTGCACTCAACCACTCGAGCTATAAGATGTAGAACTATATTTCTACATAGCTAAAAAATAAACCATCATGGGAAAACCAATTACATTTGAGAGAGATATGTGAACTATATGCCATAAGTGAAACCCCACTGAGGGTAAATGGTGTCTCCTTTTCCATGCATTAAGGAAATATAAGATGCATTCTTTGAAAAAATGTGTGGTAAGTCATTGAAAGTTGAAAAAGAAAGGTTATTATGGTTACCTAACATTAAATTAATGTAAGAAGTAGTATCTTAAAGAAAATACTATACTTCCCGGGGCGGCAGGTGAGGGTGGGATACTCTTTGATCCTGGAGGAAATAAATTCGCAGCATTCTCTTGGGGCCTAGGCAGCAAGACAAATAATGAGGCAGAATGGCTAGCCCTCATTCTCTCATTAGATTTGGCCTCCTCCTTCAGAATTGACAATCTCAGAATTTATGGAGACTCCAAGCATGTTATTCAAATCATGAGAAAGGGCTCAGCCCCTCAAGGTTCAAAAGCTTACAGATATATGCAACGAATAAAATCCAACGCTCTCCTCCCAAAAATCTCTTTCTTTCACATCCTTCGAGAGAATAACCGGCTTGCTGACTTAGAGGCTAACAAAGGAACCTTATTAGAACTTGGGCACATGCAGGATCATAATGGTGCCATGGGATTTCACTTCATCCCCTAAGATTATGTCAAGGGCAAAAAAATTAATTTCATGCTTAAAGCATGGGTCCTTTGGACCCCCGAGGGTTCCCCCCATCCCTCGTTCAAAGTGCGGTTACCTTCACACCCCCACGACCCTCGTTGCTTCTGCCACACGCCATTCAGGCCCTCCACGCACCTGTCACATGGCCTCCTGCCGTGTTGTCAGCTCCCACGAGCCGATATTAACTCCTCCCTCCGCTCCATTCTCTTCTTCCCCCACGATGGCTCGTCCCCCTCATTTCTCCTGCTCTACTCTAAGTCGGCTCTCCTTGTGCGAATTAGACTCCCCTCCATCCCCCCGACCTCCACTGCTACCTCCGTTTAACCTTGGAACGATGCAAAGTGTAATGACGACCATAGCTGCCCTGAGCCACACTGTGGTGGATATAAAACTCTCGGTTCGCAGTACTTATGATGCTGTTTGCACCAGTGTAAAGTAAAACGAGGAGATGGTCGCGGACCTGAATCACACAGTCTCTCAGCTTTCATGCCAGGATTTGAGGATTGATGATTTGGAGAAAAATTTGTTCGAGCTAATGGGAAAAGTTGATATGCTATAGGAAGATATGGCAGTGTTGACAGGGAAAACGCAGGGAAGTTATGTGCAGGAAACCCCCACGGTCAATCAAGAGATAAACCAGGAAATGGTGGACGTCGCTTCTACCCAGTTCAAGAATTATGGCTAATTTCCTTTCTAGCTCAGGTTTCAAATTTTGTATATATTTTGCCAATGTATTTCTGCATACTCCTAAACAGTCAGTTTATCAGGGTTTATCCCAGTACCATTTTGAACAGTTTTAGAAAGTTAAGGCTCAAAGCATTTAAAGATATGTTGATAGAAACTACAGTTACAGTCTTTCTAGAAATTTCCTCTTCTACAAAAACTCTATCATATGCTTGTAATGAATAGTTGTGCACAGCTTTTATAAATACACTCTTTCCCCTGTTTCTGTTAAAAAAAAAAATACTATACTTCCATTTATCACTCTAGACTCTATATATCATGTATGCCTTGTAGATTAGTATAACTTGGATCTAGTTGACATTTATGTTAATAATTTATCTACATGTTATTGGGGGGTGTAATGTCCCTTTTTAGATATTTATTAAAATGGTGAAATTTTCAAATTTTTCCACTAGTTCGACCTTTTCCCAGTATTGGTCTCTTGGTCTCCAAATGACTCCAAATGCTTGTATAATGGGTCTAAATGTATTTGAGACGTATTAATACCTATAACAAAGGCTGATGGATACTTAAAATCCCTTAAAACACTTATGCAACATTCATTTACAATCTGGATAAAGTAGGGAAGATTACTAGTAATTTTGAGCTTCAAATCCCCCAAGGGTAGTGGACAAAGATGGATTCCCAAATGTTGTTAAACCCTTCCAAATTTCTGAACAGAGGTATCGTACTAATAAGTGTCTTTAATTATCTCCCCAATGTATCCTTAATTAGTTCTTATGGCCATATTCAACTCCTTAAAATCATATGTTTATATGCAAGATTTCACATAGGGGGGAAGCTAGTTATTTTCACCATGACTTATGAAATTTGAATTTTAGGTGCCAAGGGCTTATGCTCTGTTAATGAAAATTCTTCAAAACTATAATAACACTCCATACATCAACAAAATCATAGAGAATAACTGATATAACTTGAAATAGTGTCTCTTCAAACTCCAACAACAAGATCTAGGGGAAATGGCATCATTTATGCATTGTTTGGTATTTTTACATAACTCCACTTAGTATTTCGACCTGAGAGTCTCATGAGAAGTAAAAACAGAGTATACATATCATATTACAAAGATATGGGGCCTCAAGAGCTATCCCAAAGAGTTAATCACCTCAACAAGTGTGCCTCTCCTCAAGGAGCAAGAATATGTCAAGAAATAGAAGAATGGTTATAGAAGCAAGCTGAAAGAGATGTGACCATTGTGAAAATGCTCGCAGTATATCCAAGAGATGATGTAAACCTCACAATGAAAGAATTTAGGAATAATATAAGAAGAATAGAGCAGTAGAACATAGATCCAAAGGAGCTCAGATAGAGGCAGAATAATTACACATGTTACATTAATCTGAATAGTAAAATAGTAATTGTACAATGCTCAGGATTCGAATACACTAGGTGTGATTCGAATTAGCCTGCATGGATAGATACAAAATCAGTGGAGTGTCATCAAAGCACAACTAGAAGTCTATCTCATCATCAGTGGAGTCATCAATGCACAAGTAACTATCAACCATCAGTCAAACTGAGTCTAACTGAGTGTGGTAGGTGTAACTAGCACATGGAGGCACTAACTGAATGAAGGACGCTCAGTGGAGGGCGCATGAGGAGCTATCTGGAGTCAAAATGGGCAGTCAAGTCTCATCAGAGGTCCATCAGAGTGATACAGTCAGTTGAGAGTCAGTCTAGCCTTAAATCAAGGAAAGAATTGATGATAACTCAACTAACTGAAGTACAACATGAGTGGTAGGTGAGAAAAGGCGCCCTTCTCAAGTGGTGGGTGAGAAGTGGGCACCTCCCTATCTAGGAGGGATAAAACTGATCTGAGAGAAGCTCCCGGGGCTAGCTAACTGAGGGCTAGGTGCTGGGACTGATGACTAGGATGCATGCATGCTACATGCAGAAATGCATGCAAGACTGATAATGAAAATAACTGAAATGTTGGCAGGACTAGGATGGAGTATAGGAATATCCTAACACCCCCCCTTAATCCATCCTGGGCCCTGGTAACTAGGACCAAAGGTCACCCAAATAATCAAATAAATGATAGAAAAAATAAAGAACTGTCCATAAACCGAGGAAATGGGGAAAACCTCATGGGAAAAATACCCCCCCTCAAAAGAACAGTAAAATAACTCAAAGAACCATCATACTAAGCAGAGAAGAAAGAAGCTTTCATCAGTGAAAACTTTTGCAAAAAACTTGGCAAGCTGATCCTCTATAGGATGCCAAAGCAGGTACTAGATCTGGATCTGGTCTTCTGATGTGCCTCCCACTGTGTAGAGGATGTATTGGACGAAGCAAGTCTTTCAGGAATTATTTCTGCAACTGGAGCGAATGGATCATGATGAGTCTTCCCAAGGGATGGAAGAGAGAACCTCATCATCATGCTGCATCTATCATGGAGAGGTAGATGGCATAATGCAAGGTTGGCATGGTGCTGAAATCTGGTAGTTTTGTGAGAAGATGGATCCTCAATTGTGTTCTCAGTAGCTGCAAGGACTATGTGAGCCCATGTTGGCCTTGTCTCTCGATTGAGAACATGTGTTGGTTTTGGATCTGAATGTTCTTGAACTTTGATCTCAACATCAAGATCTTCATCTTCATCAGAAGAAGTGTCACTTGAATCTTCATCAGATTATGAAGGAGTAGGAAGAGAGAAGGGCAGAAAATGAGAGAACTCATATGCCTTGGAGGCATGATTTGCAAACCCTTTTGCTATAGTCTTCCCAGTGGAGATCTCTGTAATCTCAATTGTATCAGGACCAAAGGTCACCTTCTTAGGTGATCCGGTGTGAGTCATCAGATATATAGACAACAAATTTGCTGCCAAGGAGGGAACGAATAGAACATTCTTGAACTTGCCATGCTCCATATGTACTATACCCAACCCTTTAGCAAAGATCTGAGAGTTGTCTCCCATGTGAATAGTAGGCCCATCTTTGAGATCTAAAGAAGAAAATGATTCTTTAGAGGCAACCATGTGGGTGGAGGCTCCAGAATCTATGAGGAGGGCCTTTAATTTTGAAAAACCAGCCATCAATGCATGGAAATCCTCATGACCATCAGATCCACTTCCAGAATCAGACATCTTTGCATCTTTTGGAATAACAATTTTATTGTGTTCAAGAAGCTTGGTTAGTAGGTCTATTTTATTGTGCATGCAAGCTTTCTCAGGATGGTTTCCTCTCTTGCAGTAGGGACATGTAGATCTCTTATGTTTGTCCTTCTTGGAGCTGGAGGCTCCTTTTGGTGGACTTGACTTATCATTCAGCTTGGATTTAGATGGCTTCTTATCCTTGTCTTTTTGCCTCCCTTTCACATTCGTCCCACTTGCTACTCCAGCTAGAAGAGCTTGATCTTTGGAGGCCTTTATGGCACCCATTTGAATCAATTTGTCCTCTTCTTGAATGAGAGCTTCGGTGAAAACTTCTAAGGTAGGCATCTTCCATCCAGGAATTGACATTTGTCCAGTATGGAAGGTAGATACAAAGACTGAAAACTGAGATCCTAGTTTTCTCAGAATGGAGAGCACCAATTGTTCATCAGTTTTAGTGATGCCACAATGCTTGCATTGCAAAACCAAGTTCTTAAATTTTGAGAAGAATTCTTGAATGGTCTCGAAATTGCTAGGTTGTAGGGCAACCAATTCATTTTCGAGAATGTGGCCTCTTAGCCCATCTTGTTTGCCAAAAAGACTCTCCAATTTTGTCCATAACTCATTTGGAGATTTCAATCCTTCGATATGAAACAACAAATCTCTAGACATATGAATGCATATGTAACCAAAAGCTTCATCCATTTTATTTAGATGCTTGGTTTTCTCCACAGCTGCATGTGGTATGGGATCTTTTTCAAATACCAATCTGGATAGCCCTTTATTCCACAAGTGTATTTTCATCTCTCTCTTCCAATCAAATTAATTGAAGGGAGTGAGGATTATAGGAGAGGAAAGAGCATTCGAATTGCTCATCTTGACTGCTGGAACGAGTGCAAAAGTGAAACTGTTGATACTGCTGCTGGAACTTCGAAATACCTGCAAAAAACTCTCAAGAATGGAGGTAGAATATACTCTCAAATGGATCTGATACCATGTGAAAATGCTCACAGTAGATCCAAGAGAAGATGTAAACCTCATAATGAAAGAATTTAGGAATAATAGAAAAAAAATAGAGCAGTAGAACATAGATCCAAAGGAGCTCAGATAGAGGCAGAATAATTACACATGTTACATTAATCTGAATAGTAAAACAGTAATTATACAATGCTCAGGATTCGAATACACTAGGTGTGATTCGAATTAGCCTGCATGGATAGATCCAAAATCAGTGGAGTGTCATCAAAGCACAACTAGAAGTCTATCTCATCATCAGTGGAGTCATCAATTCACAAGTAACTGTCAACCATCAGTCAAATTGAGTCTAATTGAGTGTGGTAGGTGTAACTGGCACATGGAGGCACTAACTGAATGAAGGAGGCTCAGTGGAGGGCGCATGAGGATCTATCTGGAGTCAGAATGGGCAGTCAAGTCTCATCGGAGGTCCATCGGAGTGATACAGTCAGTTGAGAGTCATTCTAGCCTTAAATCAAGGAAAGAACTGATGATAACTCAACTAACGGAAGTACAACAGGAGTGGTAGGTGAGAAAAGGCGCCTTTCTCAAGTGGTGGGTGAGAAGTGGGTGCCTCCCTGTCTAGGAGGGCTAAAATTGATCTGAGAGAAGCTCCCGGGGCTAGCTAACTGAGGGCTAGGTGCTGGGACTGATGACTGGGATGCATGCATGCATGCATAATGCATGCAATACTAATAATGAAAATAACTGAAATGATGGTAGGACTAGGATGGAGTATAGGAATATCCTAACAACCATGAGCTGCCCTGTAGCTTCAACCTGTAACAAAATACTCCATTAAAGATCCAAATGAAAGGTCTGAATGGCCTTTCCAATTACCAACTAGGATGGGAATATTTCACCCTCGAAATTGGTGCTAAGGCAAGTAGAGTAGCACTCCACTAGCTCTCTTCTCCCAAATGCAAAATGCAAATTCTAAAATGATCAAAAGCTGCTATTCTTCTTTGTTCATGACTTTTATAAACTTCTAAGGTCCCCCATGGGTCGAATTCCTTCCAAGAGCTTCATTCCAACTCAAGTTGGGAAGAGATTCCCAAGTATGCCACTTGTCCTTCCAATTCTAGCCCTCTCCTTCTCCAAATTCGAATTGGTGTCTCTTTGGATGCCCTAACTCACTTGAGCGCCCTCTTGGAGGCTATTTTTAGCCCTGACATGTCATATATGTCATATTTCAGCCTTCAGGTCTGATATGTGTCATAGGTGTCATAGCATCTTCATCATTGTTGTCATAGAGCTAGGGAATCTAGTCCAAGTGTCTCACTAGCTCCAAAATGCCTCTTCCTCTTCCATGGGAGTTACTCTTCCACTCCAATTAGACCTTAATTGATTCATGCCAAGTATATTGAACTTCCAACTCATCCCAAGAACCTTGGGCTTCTTATGGATTCGAAATGACAAGAGGAGGATGCCATGTGGCATAGAAAATCTAGCTTGTGTGGGTCCCACATCCTCCATGTGTCTTCATGATCAATTGCCACTTTGATTTTCCCTTGTATTTATTTATTTAGCTCATTTATTAAATATTTATGCCATTCTAATGTTCAAACATCATTTATTATCCCCCTTATTTCAAATCCCAAAGCTTCTACCCCCCCAACCTTAGGAACTAGTAATTTTCCTCCATGGTAGTTCATTTGGATGGGTATATTACAAATTTGAATTGGGAATTTCTCTTAATGTGACCCACCTTGTCCATTTGGATCTAATTTCACATTATTACTAACTTGGACTTCATTCTTGACATTTATTTGACCCTTAGCATCCATTTGACAAACTACCATGAGTATGGCCAAGGGGCTTAGGCCATTGTGACCCAATGCAAAATTTCGGGACATGACAGGGGGTGTGATCCATGTTTATGATGTTATTTGTAAATGATATATTTTGTATTCTATTGACAAATGATTATTTAGTAATTTCTTAGAGTTCTCTCTCTCTCTCTCTCTCTCTCTCTATGTATATGTGTGTGTGTGTGTGTATTCCTTTATCACTCTAGACTCTATGGAGCAGTTATGCCTAGAGGAATGGGGCAACAATGCATCTCAATGCACACACACACACACACACACCTGTGTGTGTGTGTGAGCGTGTGTGTGTGGATTGAAACACACCATTGCCCCATTCTTTTAGGCATAAGTTCTCCATAGAGTCTAGAGTGATAAAGGAAGACCTAATTCTACACCCCCATCTAATGAGAATAGAAGATGGTCAGAGTTGTAACCCCATAACCCTGTAACAGAGTTAATTATATATTAATTAATCTAGATAAGATTTAGGGGTGTAATATTTCTCTAAATAAGTTACTATTGTGGTTAATTTCACATGTAAGCATAGAAAGTTGAGCGGGGAAGATGCGGCAGATGAGAACTAGGGTTTAGAGTGTGTAGGTCCTACCATTCATGGAGGACATATGTCGTACACTAGTTGATTACTCTGATGATTTTGCTCAAAGTGGTAGCATTTTTTGCAAGGATGACAAGATTAAATCTTCCATGGAGGTTCGAAAAGAATGAGGGTAAGTGGAGGAACCTTGCAGCCATACAGGAATCTGGTAGTGGAATGTCTTTGTAGGTTACCTATGTCAGTCGTGGTACGGATTCGGTTTGGAAATATCCTTCTGACTTGTCGGTTGGTTTTTTCACTGGGACCCAGGGAGATGGGAATTTGTGCGAAAGAGACGAGGCCATCAATTCTCAATTTGGGATGACGGCATCGATGCGGGCGGTTCAGTTGAACACCTCCACCACCTCATCTTTGCATGCAATGCATTCATTATCTCCATCGATGAATAATGGTTTGGGTGGTGCATAGACTTATGCCCAGAAGGTTAGTGTAACTTTTTCACCTAACTCTTCCATGAAGGTTCAATCTGGTCATGTTGTGTCGGTTGTTTCTCGGGGTTTTCTCCTCCCTATGTGTTCTATGGAACTAGGGATGGAGGTTTCATTCATAAGAATTTGTGCTTAGAATAATTGCAAGCTGTTGTAACTCCTGTTAAATTGATTGGACGAAAGTGTGGGAAGGTGTTGCTCAACAGGGGTCCTCGTCATTCACTGGTGGTAGGCATTGATATTGCTATGATGGAGATCCCACGTCTCTCTAGTTGTATGTTGATTGGAAAGTTCTATGGCCGTCGCTTTTCTGAATGAGTGGTGAAGAAATGGGTGGTTGATCCTTGGGGTTCTGTGGTTAAGACGCTACCAGAAACATTTTTCCTCGCTTGCAGCTGGATTGGTTTCGAATTTCGCTCACTTCAGGAGGTAGACAGTATATTACATCAGGTTTGGTTATTTGGGTCGGCTCCTCTTGCACTGAAACCATGGCATCCCTTATTTGATCCTCGATCGGACTCTCTAGAGTCCTTCCCTATTTGTGTCAAACTCCCTTTCCTTCCTCTGGAATTTTGGTCTCTGAATGGTTTCAGAGTGATAGGGGACACTATTAGTCGCTTTGTTGCTATCGATGCTAATATTTTTAACTCTCAGTAGAGTTTGGTGGCTAGGATGTTGGTGGAGGTGGGTGCTCGGCAAGGTCTGTTTGAGTCCATCGACTTGGTGGCTGGGGATAACATTTTTACTTAACAGTTGGACTACTTGAACGTACCCTTTAGATGTGCTCGTTGCGATCTATATGGACATGTGGTAACAGATTGTGCTCACAAATTTGATAAGAAGTTATGGACTAAAAAATATGTGCCCAATGGAGATGACAGTACCACCTTTTACATGAAAGATACTACCATGTAGGGTGACGAAGTTAACAGGGCTGTGAAGGTGGACCAGGGCGAGGATGCGATTCCTGATTATGTAGTGCCAACTGAGAATTTTCCTCCGATACTAAAGGTAGATAAAAATCCAAACTTTATTCAAGAGTTGGATCTATCATCTACCTAGGTGGAAACATTGCAAAATATTTGGGAGAAGTGTGGCGATTCCATGTTGGGCTTGTTGGTGGTTGATTCCCCTAAGGAGAAGGTTATGGAGGAGCCAGTGATTGTTGCTGACATGGAAGGGGTACCTCCTTTTTCTGTACCTGGAGGTGAGGTTGACATTCTGAGGGAAGCACATATAACATGCATGTCCTCGGAGAACTCACTGTACTCTCAAGAGAAGACTACTTATGTTCCAGAAGGAAGTGTGTCGAGATCTAGTTCTCGCGTACCTTATTTCCTTCGATCTAGTTTGAAGGGGGTTCTATCCTCCGGGGGTATGGAAATGGGCTTAAACCTGGTTTCTGCAAAGGTCGGGAGAAAATATAATATGACTCGGGATCAGGAAAGAGCCAAGCGAGATATTTCGAAGGCAAGACAAATGAAACTTTATGGGGTTATTTGAGCAGGAAAACCCCCTCAGGGTTTCCTGAAATGAAGATTAAATGTTTGTGGCCTTAGAGGGCAGGCCAAAACAATTTCCCTCAAGCGTTTTGTGGAAGTTGAATGTCCTGATATATTGTTGTTACAAGAAACTATGATGGATGCGTTGGAGGCATTTGTTTTGTTGGCTAGGATTTTTCCTGGTATGGAGTTTTTTGTTATGGATGATGCTGGAAGATCTGGCGGCTTGGTATCTGGATTGTCAAAGAATGTGTGGGTAATCAACACTTTTTCCATTCATTCGGTGTTGGGGGTTGAGATTCAGTTGGATTGTTCTTTACTAATTCTGAATATTTATGGAACGTATGAAAATAAACTCGAATTTTGGCAATCTCTAATGAGGAAGGAATTTACTAAGTTGAGTAATGTGATTGATGGGGGTGACTTGAATTTCACTCTGTCTTCTAAAGAAATCTGGGGTGAGGCTGCTTGTATGGAGCCTTTGGAGACTACTTTATGGGAGTTATTGGACATTGGAGAGTGGCTGGACATCAAGCCTCTTGAATTAAAACCTACCCGGTGCAATAAACGAGTAGGGTCTCAAGGTATTTATAAAAGACTATGTCATTTTTTCATGAACATTAATTTAGGTGGAAGCCTTCATTTTAGGTCTTGGGTTGGACTTAATTTGTTCTCTGATCTTTTTCCTATTTGTCTTGAGTTGGGACTTCCTATGGAGAAGCCTGGGTCTCCATTTAAATACAATTCAGATTGGGTTAATCTGAATTGCTTCAAAGAGCTAGTCAGGAATAGTTGGAGACACATTTATGTGGGGAGGGGCTATGCTTGTCTTCAAATGGTTGAGTCTCCGAGGTTTCTGAAATCTGCAGTGGTGAAGTGGAATTTGGAGAGGAGAAAAGAACGAGATGCTCGTCTGGTGGGAATTGAGCTCAGCCTCAAAGGGGTTGTATGGGAATTCCTCTTGTTTTTTCTCCTTTAAGGAGCAAAAAGGTAGGACTGTGGAATTATAAAGGGAGAAAAGTCGGATTCTCGATGAATCAGAGATTGAGTGGAGACTTAAGAGTAGATCTCTCTGGCTCCAGGCGAGGGATCAAAATACTAAATTTTTCCAAAAGATGGCTTCTCACAGGAAAAATTATAATTCTATTTAGGAGCTGAAGAAATTAGATGGTCAAACTATTCAGGGTTTTGCAGAAATTTATGAGTCTGTTGCGGAACATTTGAAGGAGATTTATTCGGAACCAAGTCATCAAGATATGTTGGGCATGCTTCGGGTCATTGAGAAGTTCCCTCTTTTTCTCAATCATGATCAAAATGATGAGTTGTACAATGAATTAATTACTTTGGAGGACTTGAAATCAACATTAAAAGCTTTCCATAGGGATAAAAGTCTGGGACTAGATGGCTGGCCTCCAGAGTTTTTCCTTGATTTTTTTGATACTGTGGGCACTAATTTATTGAAGATGGTGGAGGAATGTAGAGTGACCAGAGTAATTCCAACATCCCTTAACTCGACATTTCTAGATTTGATTCCCCAAAAATATAAGCCTGAAAGTTTTGGAGACTTTAGGCCTATCTCTTTGTGCAACAAAGCTTATAAGTTTATGGCAAAAATCTTGGCTCTAAGATTGAATCCTTTCCTTTCCAGGTATGTTTCCAATGAACAATTTGGTTTTCTTAAGGGTGGATCCATTCATGAAGTTGTAGGATTCGCTCATCAAGGTTTGCATGCTATTAAAACTGTAAATTTGAAGGTAGTTATGTTGAAATTAGATCTTTCTAAGGATTATGATAAAGCATCTTGGATGTTCTTAAGGCTTGTCCTTCTGCACATTGGTTTTAAATTAGAGCTTACCAACTGGATTATGAGCTGTGTGACTACACCTCATTTTGTTGTGCTCATAAATGGCTCTAGATCCCCCTTTTTTAAATCTTCTAGGGGACTGTGGTAGGGTTGTCCTCTATCTACCTATCTATTTTTACTGATCATGGAAGGGCATAGTAGGATATTGAATGAGGATAAAGTTGATGGCAGTATAAGGGGCGTCTCATTCAATGGTAGGGTAAATCTTACCCATTTGATGTTCATTGATGATATTTTTTTGTTTTGTCTATACTCTATCCTCGAATGTCAAAGGGTGAAAGTCAATTTGGAGTAGTTCTGTAAGGAAACTGGAGTGGATATTTGTTCAGATAAATCTATGATTTATGTTCTAGAGTCTCAGATGGCCGAGTTCGTTTTTTGGAGGTATTATTTTCCCTTTGATTAAAAGCGTGTGGAGTATGGGATTCAGTATCTTGGTTTCATTCCAAAACCTAACAGATATGGGAAAAGGACTGGATGTGGCTGGTGGCTAAGATAGAGGACAAAATCAACTTTTGGTTCAATAGGTGGCTTTCTAGGGGGGCATGATGGTTCTGGTTAAGAGTGTTCTGGAAGTTATTCTAGTGTATTTGAATATGTTGGCTTCTATTCTGGTTTCGGTTCTGTCTACAATCAGGAAGTTATGTTACAATTTTATGTGGAGGCAGAGTGCATAGTAGCATGGTTTTCATCTGGTGAAGTGGACTATTCTCGATGCCCCAAAGGATCAAGGATGTTGGGGGTTGGAAAATATTTTTCTCTTTAATAAAGCTATGCTGTTAAGACTTCGTGGTTAATTATGACAAAGGATAGTCTATGGAAAAATATACTACTCTTTAAATATATTTTTCCTTTGTCTTCGATTGATTGGATTAGAAGCAGAGGCAAGCATTGCAGAAACGATTCCAATCACTAGAAAGCTCTTTTAAATGCCTTTCAAGTTATTGATCCCTATCTGGCATGGAAGGTGGGAAATGGAAGATTGATTCGAGTTGGAAGAGAATCCATCCTTGGCCTCCCAGGTGGAGGTCAGATTAGTCATGCATTGTCAGTTTCTTTGCAGGAGCATGGCTATCGTTCACTTCATAAGATCAGATGTGAAAGAGGCTCCCCTGTATGGCATCAAAACTAGATCTCAAGGGATATTCTTGGTCTGTATGGAGCTAGACTAGAGGAGTGGAATAAGTTTAGAGAATCTCTTATCAAGACCCATATTCATCTTCAGACATAAAAGGATTCTCTTAGTTGGGATTTCAATCTTACTCGTTAAAACTTGGGTATTTGTCTCTGATCAAAGCTCCTTTGGGACCTGTTCGATGGTGTCCGAGGAAGATTTGGAGTATCAATGCTCCCCTAAATGATATTTTACACTTCTGGCTTGTGTTAAAGAATATGATTCTAACTTGGGATATATTGCTTCATTTTGGATTTCAAGGTTTGGGACCATGTTTTCTTTGCAGATCCATGGAGGAATAATGTTCTCATTTGTTGATGGACTGTAGCTATTTCAAGGAAGTTTGGGAGGAGATGTCCAAACTTGTTCACCATTCCTCTTTGTGGCAGGGAGATTCGAAGGAGTCTTCTTTTTAAAAAAAATCAGTTCCTTTGGATTACATCAATTGAGGTCTCTTCCAATCATTGTTGCTTGGCGGATCTAGCTGGCAAGAAATGAAGCCATTTTTAATTATAGGATCAAACCTGTTTTTCAAACTATATCTCAATACTTTGCACTACTTCAGTTCTGTATGTATGGGAAGACTAATAAGTTGGTGCAAATCAGAGAGCCGCCTTTGATTGATGAATCTTGAGCTTGGTGTTTTTTTGACGGGGCAAACTAGAATGATAGAAGTGCATTTGGATTCAACCTATATTTGAATAAGGATAACTACTTCTTGGAAAAAGGATGTCTTGGATAAGGAACTAACAATTTTGCAGAGTTCAGTGGCCTTTTCTTCCTATTAAAGCTAGAAATGATACATATTTTAATAGGTTTGTAGGTTTTCAAAGATTATCTCTTGGTCATTAAGAGTATGCAAGGTATGGTGGATATTGGGAACAATGATTTGATTCCTCTTTTACATCGTCTACAATTGATTAGAGATACTTTTCAGGAATTTCCTTAATGTCATGTTTATTGAGAATTCAACGACCAAGTTGATGCTTTGTCAAAGCAAGGTCTGTTACTTAATGATGGAGCTTTGAGATTGGAGGAGTTTCAAGGGGGGACATATGTGGCCTATTCTTCATCTTCTTTAACATTTTTTTGTTAAATGTAGTTCGGGTCTAATCCTACATGTCTCAGGCATATTATGCCCTACTGAGTACTCTATGTTTTCTTAGCAGAACGAACTTTTCCGAAAGTTTTTTGTTGCCTTGGCTTTCAGCACTGAGGATTGTGTTTTTTTCCAGCAACGAATACAAATACATTTTTTTTCTTGGAAAAAAAACCAGAGAAAGTTGTGAATTATTGATAAGAATAACACACATGATAATCTCCACATAATTCAAGACAACATATATAAGTTGTTCCTCCTTTGGTATTTTACATTCTTCAAGTAAAACTCTTAAGTGTTTCAAACTTATATAGATAATATTGAATGCAAGAGAAAACACCGATATTTAAAGCAACCAATTATAATTAATTTCACATATAAGCATAGAAAGTTGGTTAACTTAGATAATAAGTTACTGTTGTGGTTAATTTCACATACATGCATAGAAATTTGTAAATTATTGATAAGGATAACATACATGATGATCTGCACATGTATTTATGTCACTAACCATACAAACATGAATAATATTATTTAAAACATTGGTTTAATTTGCATGTATTCACTATTATTTTTCCAATCATTTTGGTGTTTGTTTGTTTGAGCATGTAGTGTGGTATCATACTTCTTATGACCATGATTATTGCAAAAAATGGCATTAGATGATTTTAAATGGCATTAAATAGTATATCACATTTCTAATTTACATCATTGATACACAATACATTTTATAAATCAACATGACATGAAATTGCATATAAATATACATCAACATCAACATGACGTGGGAATGCATAATATATATGAACGACAAATTAAAATCAATATACATACCAAGTCAAATATATATAAAGATACATAGCAGCAATCAAATATATACATGTGATCAATAATTGCTATGAGGTAACCGGCCCACCACCAAATCCAAAGGCATCTGTACCTCCACCACTAGATCTTGAGGATTTAGTACCTCCACTAGATAAATATGCAAAGTGGAACAGTTGGTATAACTCTCCACCATAATCAATATCACTCGATGAAACCATAACATATATAGATCTAGAGAGTGGAGCAGATGTTGTAGTTGGTCGGTTATCCTATGGAGGGGAAGAGGGTGGTTGATCAACTTGTAGAAAAGGAAAGGGTGGTCGGTTGACCTGTAGGAGAGGGGAGGGTGGTTGATCGTCTCAGTGAGGAGGAGAGGGTGGTCTCTTGGTCTATGGAGTATAGGGTGGAGGAAGAGAAGGAGGAGGAGATGAAGGGTGTGGACAATCCCTCCTCCTCTGGAGCATCCTTGTTGTGCTGACAATATGACACATCAATAGTTTCATATCATGGGTAAGGATCACCCATATAGCTACAAGATCAGGTTCCTTCATCATTCGTGCAACTACACAAGGTGCACTCCCTCCCAAACCAAAAGTCCAGATAACTAATTTCCTAGATCCCAATGAAATCTATGATCTATACTGCATCATGTGCCAAGTCTCTGGATATGAGGTGTCTCAACAACCGCAAACGTCTCATCATCATGTTGGGGAGGAACCTCCCCGACATACATACCAATATATGCAAAATAGTAAACAACATTAATTACACAATTTGATAATAAAATAGACAATTTAAAGATTATGTTACAATAAATTACATGTGCATTAAATAAGACAAAAAAAGCAACTAGATTAATCAAAACATAACACTTATATTACCTTTGTCATATAATGGCTCATCGTGGTTGAACATGATGTTCACACCACCTCGCTAGTCTAATCTTGCATATGGGTACTCCATGAGATCTATGGTATTATCATCCTCACTCGAAAGCATTTCTAGTACATTTGGATTGGTCCTACTATGGAACTTCGGTTAGCCCCTCTTAGGCATCATCTACCCCCACATATACATACATGCATTATTCCCTAGCCTAGGAGGGAGGTGGTCGAATGATAGTCTAGTGATCGAAAACCTCTCAAAAAGTAAATAAAACAACTCCAAACCAAATGGGAAGGCCATCCTTCAAGACAAAAGAGAATGACAACAATCCATAGCTAAAGAAAATTGTCAAAAAAAGGGTAAACAACATAATCAATCTAGGTCTCTATAGTAAAGAATACACATAGTGTAATAGAGGGCAAGTAATGTGTTGTCATTCTAAGTTGTAGTGGGACATTGTTGTAACCATAAGAGAGAGGCACTTGATATTCTCTATGTCGAATGAAGAAATACGCAACTTCCTACCAATAACCTAGAAGTCACTAAGGTAAATCATTTCCTCACCGACATATCGATGAAAATATGCCAGTTGGATCTCTCTTGCAACACCAGTTGGGAGCTCAAGGAAAAGGAGAAAACCATTCCCTCTCCTAAATAGACCAGTAATGAAATAAATTTCCTCCTCTATGAGATAGAACCACATATCGAGATCAAGGTTGAATACCTACCTAGCATGATCCCAGCAATGGATGAACTACCTCAGTCAAAGTGTGTGCCCCCTAAGGGATGTTGTCTCCTCATAAAACTTGAGGAGGCCAACATTCCTCGATAGGGCACAAGTATCTACTATAATTGGGAGAGGGTACAAATCCCTCCCCCTCTCTCGGGCCTCCCATTCTCATACAAAGTTGTATGATTGGACCCACTGCTATTGGTTCTCGTGTCGCTGCTCTCTTTGATTCACATACAACTTTCATTAGGTGCACACACACATTTATATAACATAAAAATTTATATCAATCACATACCATAGTTAAGCTATGATTAAAAAACCTGAAATAATAAGTTGATATATGAGAACATCATTCTCAAACAAAGGGAATGTGAATATAACACTAAACTTTTTGAATATGCATCATTGAATTTCCTGTCAAGCCATACATGAAATGGTCTCATATGCACCACTCTAAAGCACATATGTCTCATATGACTCATTTATTAATAATCAAATTAATTTTTTTGTAGAAAAAATGTTTAACACTACCAATGCACCATACAAAATAAAAAGCACTGCTTCCGATGCTTACAAATATAAAGCACGTTATCTATTGTGCAACATCAAAATTACATTGAACTGTTAATGCTATGAAAATTTTAATGTTTTATATCAGTGCTCTCTCATGTTAGTTTTTAAGATATAGTAGTACAACTTTATTTTATTTGCAGCAGAACAAATCAAGACCACTGAAAGAATAACCATGCATAGAAACAAAGAGACATGGAGATTTATCCTGGGAAACCCTTCTACTCAAGGGAAGAAAACCCAACAACCTTTCTTATGAGAGGGTCAATTCAATATACAAATACATCCAGATACAAGAATGAACCCTAAGATATTAAACCCAAAAAAATAGTCTTCTTGTTGTAGCCTTCGTCCTTCTCTTCCTCAGTTGCGCACTTGATGAGATGTCTTGAGCGAATTGCTTGGTGGAATGAGAGTGAGAAATCCTCTATTTATACTTTGCTTGATGGTTAACCCTTCCATATTTATTGGATCACACTTGCACATTTAATATAAAATAATAATAAAATATTATTATTTCCTTGGGCCGACTTGAGGATGAGACCTCCCGACGCTACAAACACCAACATCTCAAATAGGTGCATCAGTGTCATGGGTACTCATAAATAAACCTAACGCATTGATTACAACGCTTCATTCAATTAAGAACACCGTAAATGGTGCGAAAGTTCCTTTTTACCTTAAGTGAATCGTAAATGGTGTGATATAAAAACTATACCGCACCATTATTGGTGCATGGAAATTTAATATATGTTGATGGTGCTCTCACAATTAGGCAAACCAACTATTCTAAGCATTATTGGTGCATTGGAAACATATTGACAGACCACATATAGTGCACCAATTTAATACAACACATCGCCACACCATAACTTCATAGTTAATTTCTTTACGGTGCAGTTATAATATCCATAAGCACTTTTGGATATAATTAAATAACATGTCTTGGTGTAAATTTTGTATATTTATGGTATGTTTGTTATATTAGGAAGCATTGTGACTGGTGCTTTTGTATAATAAATTGTGCAACACTACAGACAGTTGTATGGATGATTTTTTATTCTTTCTTAGTGTGTTTTGAATATTAGTTGGCATTGTTAACGATACTTTAAAATACTATCAAGAGTACTAGATGATCGTGGCCCTAATGTTTGGTCTTATTTTATCCGGTGTGTTTATGATATCCATAAGCATCGTAAACAATGCTTTCGGATATAGTTAAACAACACGACCTCGTTTAAATTGTATAGATTGTTGATGCATTTCTCATACCACCATCATAGATCCATCTTAAACCCAAATCTATTAAGCACCGAGAGAGATCCAATTTCTTGAGGAGTAATTTCTTTCTTGATGTGTAAAAGATTTAAGATTAAAAAAAAAATTCAATGAATAGTCATGTTTATTCTATTAGCATAATATATATTTAATTTCATTAAAACATATGTAAAAAAATTATAGCCGGCATATGTTTTTATATTTTTATATTTTTTATCATTAAAATATGTCACATTAAATCACAGCACATCACAACATCTCCCCCATACTAAGTTGTAAGCACCTCACTACTCTCAATGCAATAAAGCATTGTTACCAGATCTTTCGCATGTTAAATTATGCATTGATACAACTAGGTGTATGGGTACTTTTTATTCTTTCATGATGTCATTGTAAATATTAGTTAGCATTGTTAATGATGCTTTCAAAATGATCAATAACGTTGCATGAGCGTGGCCCTAATGTATATTTTTATTTTTATTTGATCTAGTGCATTTGCAATACTAGGATGCACCGACACTAGCATGTCCATTAACCCACATATGTTAACAATGCACTTTGTTTATGTCCATACATCATTATCAGGGGGGTATGTTGGGCCAACAAAGACATTGTTTACAGTATGCCATGTCTATTAACAGGGTGCAGTAGTTTGTTCAGTGCAAGTCAAACAACTTGAATGCATATTAAAAATTAAGATTGAAAATATCTCAAATTAAAGCCACATTTAAAATTTTAATCCGCTAAAATTGTCAATGAGTAGGTAAGAAACACTTTACTTGCTCTCTTGTTGGTCGACAAGGCATGGTTACCACGTATACCAAAAATCAATATTTCGAATTTGTTTCACTACAACAAAACATACAAGTAGTGCCTAATTTAGCATCCCTTTTAGTGTAATTGTTTTCCTATTGAGTTGGAAAATATAGCGCTAAACCTAGATTAGCGCATGATTTAGTACCAGCTGTCTATAAATTGAATTTATGGAAATAGAAATGGAAAAATGGAAAAAAAATTGAAAAAAACTGATAAGGAAATACTAGGATTTGAACCCATATCACTTGCCAAGCGGCAAGAGCTCCACTTGAGCTACATACCCACAAAAAACTATGATTAAAAGTGTAAATTTGAACTGAAACTAAACTAACCCATGCAAATTAGAACTTACGAAAACATAAATGGAAAATGGTAAAAAATTAAAAAAATGGAAAATGTTAGGGAAATGTTGGGATTTGAACCTAGATCACTTTCCAAAAGGAAAGAACTCTACTTGAGCTACATTCCCACAAAAATATATAATTAAAAGTGTAGATCTGAATTGAAGTAACCTATCCCATGTATGCAAACAAGTGAATACAAATGGAAAAGTAACAAGAGATAGATGGGTGCAAGGATTTGAACTCGTATCTCCTTACATTAATGCAAGGATATTCCTTAAGCCATACCCATGAACTAGATTTGTGCATTAAAGAAAACCCCCAAAATGTATTTTTTCTTCTTTCTCCATTAAACCTGTAGCAACAATAAAACAATAAACACTAGAAAATCCGATAAAGAAAAAGCAAAGCAAAAGAGGAATGAAAAATTAGAAGGGAAGGGAGAAGCCATTACCTTCCTTATTAAGGTTCCACCATGAAACCCTAGCCTCTTGCATGAAACCCTAAACCTGCAGCAACAAAATAACAATAAAAATTAGAAAATAAATATATAAAAATAAAAATAAAGTAGGAAGGAAGGAAGGAGAAGGGAAGGGAGAAGTCATTGCGTTCATTATAGAGATTCTTTGATGAAACCCTCTCCTCCATACATGAAACCCTAAACCCGCAACAACAAAACAATAATAAACATTAGTAAATCAATAAAGGAAAAAAAGAGGAAGGGAGAAGGAAAAGGGAAGGAGAATTCATTATCTTTCTCATGGAGGTTCCTCCATGAAACCAAAACCCTATCCTCCATGAGGATGAAACCCTAATAGAGGAAACCTCAAGGGAGAAAGGAGAAGGGTGGATAAGAAAAGATAGAAAGAGAGGAAATGATAAAAGAGTGAAAGAGTAGGTTTTGAGGGGCTTTTATGAGGGGAAATTAGGGATGTAAATTAAAATAATTGAAATTCCCTCCAACTCACAAGGATTGAGACAAGTGGATTATTTTTAACCTTTTTATATTACTTAGCTTTCATTTTAACAGTTTCCCTTGCTTTTATTTAGTCACTTGGGAAACCTTGCGCTAAACCTGACACGAGAAATAATGTCGAATTTTCATAAATGGAAGCAAAAAAGGAAGCTAAAAGGGACGTTAATGACAAGGTTTTGTTGTAGTGTTTGCAAAACCAATCACCATCCATTGATGAATCAAAGGACGAGAGGAATCTAACAACTAGGAAACACTGATGACAGGATGGTTGTATAATGTCGATACGCCTCGGTGCGGATTGCTCACAAAGAAAGAAATGAGGTAAAAATGAAATTATTGTTCGGTAAATTTTTATATTCTACCCTACTCCGATGCATTCGATAGTAGATCGCATTGATGCACTTTTTTATTACAAGTGCATTGTTATGTTATTAAAAATCCATAGCACGATGCATAATTGGTTTATTGACAGTGGTGCACCGATGATGGAAGTTTAAAAATATATCCAACTAATTTTTTCCCACCAATGAACCTATCAATGCACAATATTCATATATGCACCAATTTATTTAGTTAAGTGAAACACACCAGTTGTTAAATATTTACGAAACGATGATTGTCTTATTTTATAAATAAATATTTTATTGTCCTTCGGTGATCCATAGTTTGTGACGCACTAATGCTCCCCATAAGTTAGTGTGCATCAGTGCATTGTATGTATGTATATATATGAATTATGAGTCTCATCTATTTCCCCCCTTTTGGATGCTATGGATTCCTACTGTTATTTTTCAAAAAAATGTAGACTATAGTCTTATAATATATCTTTGCAGACTCTTATGTTTCTTGAGTGTTGAAATCTTTTGAGACTCCCCTGAAGAATGTATTTCTCTTTTCAAATGAATACAAAATACTATTTTTTTCTTTGAACAATATATATATATATATATAAAACAAAAGTGTATTTTTTCAAAAATATTTGAGAAGAGTAAATGTGTTTATGTCGTAATGTCTCGGTGCATTATTTAAATGCAGACAAATCGTAAAATTAATGCGGATATAAAAAATAAACATATTTTCTTATTCAAGGACGAAATATTTTTCTATTGGTGCATTTAATATTGTTACATATTGGGGCTTAATATATACTAGTGCATCGATGCATGTGTTTCATTTAAAATCACTGACAAGACAACCTTCACAAAATCCTATGCCCACCTACCTATGCTATAAACTAATGCTCCACATGAATTATTAGGCACTAGTACGTGCACATGCATGTGTGTGTGTGGTGCACCATTTAGATATATAATTTTTTTTCATGTCGTATACCCCCAATGCATTATGTTGGCTTAAACACATCGAAATGACTATGGAAATATAAAAATATACATATTTTTTATTTGACTGTGAAATATTTCAACATTGGTACGTGTAATATCGTTACGCACCAATGCATATTTTACAGTAACACATTAGTGCATGTATTTAATTTAAGAGCACTGATAATAAAACCTCCTCTAAATCCGTCGTCCACCCGCCTGCGTTGAAATCTTTCACCTGCCCACCTCCGCTATAAATCCTTCACCCTTCCACTATGGACAAAGGAGAGTCTTTTGGGGGAGGTTCCACAAAAGCTTTTACTAGAAGGTGTTTTCCTTACAACAAAATAACACGTGATAGGTATTGGGCGTTTGAAAGAAGAAAGGAATTAGTTTTCACTTTCTTTTGAAAGAAGAAAGGTGCTGAGTGCGAAGCAAACGATGCAAGGAAAGAACAAGCTTTCACTTTCTTCACAGAAACAAAAACAAACATGACAAAATTCTTAGAAAAATAAATATTATTCCAATCACATATTTCATTACTTTAATATATATAAAATCTTAATCTTAATTAATGATTGAAATACACAACTTATACCACAAGAACTAATTACTACTTGATCCTTGTTTCATAACACAACATTTTCTAACGTAATCATTTTAAAAAAGAAGATGCAATGTAAATTTTGAATTTTAATTGAATTTCCAAGGAAAATCACATGGACATTATGTGATTAGATGCATTACGAATTTCTTAAGTTAAGAATATAATTTAACTATCTTATTAAGGTTCATTGGCTGTATACTTGTGATGTGAGAGGTCCTTGATTTACTCAACTTGTTACTCCTTTATACATTCAATACCATTTCACGTGATGATTTCCCACATTTTTATATTGAAAACTGTAACATGTAATATGATTTTAAAGGGTTTCTCATTGTACTTTGAATGAAATTAACCCTAAAGTGGTTCTTTCTACATTGCTCTCCAATTTATCAAAGTATTTTGGTGGAGCCCAAGAAAGTCCTTTTTACCTTTCTTCTCTCTGGGTTTTTGGCTAATGAAAATAACCTTAAAGTGGCTCTTGCTGCTTTGCTATGCAATTGATTGAAAATGCTTTTTGGTGGAGCCTCACAAAGTAATGTTTACCTTTGTTATTTGTCTTATGTTATTTGACCAATAGAAATAAATCTAAAGTGGTTTTTCCTACTTTGTTGTGCTATCTATAGAAGTTTATTTTTAACATTCAATAATCTTTTATTTTTAATGTTTTTGTCTGGAGGTGTCTTAAGGTGTTTGGTTGTTGCATATACAATGATTCACTTTTTCCAGTTTAGTTTGTGGTTTGTGATTTTGCTAATTTTGCTTGGAAATGGGTCTTTACCTTTTATGAATTAGTAACTTTCCAATTCCATTATTTGAAATGCAATTTTTTTTTTTTTTGGACATAACCTCTTTTAGATTGTGGAATTTCAAATAATGTAGTAATTAATTAAAGTGAATTATTATTTGTCATATAAAATAAAATAAATGATGTTGTATTTAATATATTTAATTAATAAAAATATTTTCTTTGCAATATAATTTATTAATTTATGCGTGTTTGTATGTGTAGAGTGTTGTTTATGTTTACAAGATTTAGTGAGATATTATTCACTTAACATAATGGTTTGATTATTTGGAGTACGGTTCTTGCACCATGAGCATGGAATTGTAAGGTGTTTCTCTTGTACATTTTGTTCAATAAAAAAACACTATTTTTAAGAGAGAGAGCCTCACCAACATAATAGTTGATTTGAGTGCAGACATATATGGTTGCATGCAAACCATCTTAGTGACCCCAACCATGTGCATCAATCCTTGCTACCCAAGATTGTCGTGTCCAACAACCATTGCACGATTTGAGGGTACTACCTCTAGGAGCCTCTTGTTGTCATTTATGTGCATGATTGAGGGATAGAGCCTAATGGGGGTTTGAAATAACAACTCAAAACCTTTACATAATTTGTCATTGACAACACTAAGTATACAAAGTTTTATAGCTTGTGTGCTAAGTTCCATCCATGTGTGCATACCATTCAAATTTCTATGCATGTGCTTGCAACCAATAATGCCAAAAGTTGTCAATGTGTGCACCCATTGACATTTTGTGTTCACATTTACAACTAATGATGCCGAGTGTCACCCAAGATTGTCGTGGAAGTCCATTGTTGCCTAAGACTATCAAGAGAGGCCAATCATCTCTTTGGTTGAGTCTTGACGCATTTGTATAAATATGTGTACATGCAACTTGTTAGATCTTTTATATCTCCTAGCTCCTTAGTGAACAAGATTAAACCTTGCAATTATTTTTAGAGCTTTGACACACAATATTTCTCTTTCTTTAAATACTTGTTAATTATATTATCATGTATTTTTCCCCATTTTGACAATTAATGGAAGAACTGTATGATGTGCCTTTGTCTCAATTGTGAATATGCAAGTACTTTGATAACATAGCTAGTTTTGTGTGTGTTCATGGTTGTTTTTGTGACTTTGAAATATCTTGGGTTTGGTATTGTCCTCCACACTACAAATCCCGACTTCTTGGTGTAGATCATTCATCATGCTATTAGAAAATGAAGAGCAATGTCATAGTTGCAAACCCCCCACCACTTTCCACCTTGCGCAACATAACATTAAATTCACCAATATTGTAATTCTCTTTATTCTAGAGCTAGAGGATATTTTGAAGTCATAAACAACTATTCCAATATGCCATATATTAATGTATACAATTGTTTATCATCTCACATACACACACCCAAACAACACATCATACAAAGGATGTAAAGAAGGTGAGTAGGCATGTATATCCAACCTACAACCAACTAACCATTATGTAAGCAACATTATCACTACTTATGCAGACATGCCCCTTTGACGTAAAGATTGTGGTATGTTGAGAAGCCTTTGAAATCTGAACCTTGACATGATGGTTGGGCGTGAATAGTTCCCCGTCCCAAATTTGTGACTTAAGGTCATGCATCAACTCCTCTTATTGAACAAATTTGTGCCAATATGTTTCTTAAGACATGAATTAGGTAGCCAAGACTGTACTTATCGTTATTTGTATAAACCATGTATATCTATTGTTACATGGAGAGAATCGAGGTGCATTTTACAACTCAATATCAAATATATTATAATGTTCATCCCATATTCACAACACCGACATTGACATATATCATTCCAATATAATATGTTATACAAAACTAAAAATATAATAATAAATATATATGTATTGAGTAATAATTATTCATAAACATATATATATGAAATCAAACAAACCATTAACAAATGAAAAATTAAGACAATATTATTTGACATCATTCTCAATATTTATTATCAATATAAAATTTGTCTAACATGATACGAAGCATGTGAATATATATAAAACACATAAATGTAAATCTATCTTAACTGATCTTTTAAATAACAAAAGATTTATATCTTATATTCGTGATCTCTTAAATACCGACAAATTTACATCTTGATTATTTTATATAGAAATTTGTTTTTAAAATTGAAGTTTTTAAAGTGTTTAATTATTATTATTATTACATAGAGTGGTTCACTCTTGAACGATGAGCTTTCCTAGATTGTGGAGTTTTGAATACTATGGCAATTAATTAAAGTGAAGTGTCATTGTTATGTAAAAGAAAACAAATGATGTTGTATTTCATCCCACTCAATCAACAAAAATATTAGATTTACATCATAATTCGTTAATTTATGTTTATTTGGATATGTAGAGTGTTGTCTGAGTTCAAACGATATAAACTCAGCAAGACATTATTCACTTGATACAATGGTTTGATATTTTGGGGTGTGGTTCATGCAACATGAGGATGGAGGTGTGAGGTGCTTCTTTTGTATATTTTGTTCAAGCTAAACAATGCCATTGTTATAAGAGAGTCCCATGTTAACAAGATAATTGATTTGAGTGTAAACATACATGGTTGTATGTAAACCATCTTAGCGAACCCCATTTACATGCATTAACCCTTGCTACCCAAGATTTTTGTGTCCAATGTATTATTTTTTATCTTTAATTCGGAATGTAATAGTACTTGAAATCAATTAACAATCATAAGCATAAGCATTCACATACGACTCATAAATTTACCCCGTGGAAACCCTTTATAACTTGAGGGAGAAAACCACAACAAAATCTTCCTTGGTATATTGATAGATAGCAGACAATGTCTTTTACATCAAGCACCTCTGGTGCAATCAAGAGAGAGAGAGAGAGAGAGAAAAGAAACTCAAAAGAAGAATCCCCCACTCAACCAATTTGTTAATATTGGTCACATGCACAAATTTACTTCAATAGAATTCACCCCAACATTGGAGCCACCAATCCTGCATGAACAAAGGCGACAAACATCTCATGCAAAAGCTTTAACTCTGAGTACTGACTCCAGGATGAACTTTCCCTTTAACTGAATGCTAGCCCACTTAGTTGGGTGGTTAACTTAAGTGTTGTCATGCAAGTGTCGTAACTCAGGTGTCGTCTTTTAGTTTAACTCAAGTGTTGCACTCAAGTGTCTTCATGCAACCACTTAGTTAACTAGATCTTCTTTGTTATCACTTAGTTAACTCTTTTAACTGAAGTCTTTCTTGTTACCATCACTGAAGTGAACAATTTGAGTTCTCCTTTAATTGACTGAAGTCTTCTTTGTTAATATCATTGAAGTTTATCAATTCAAATTCTCTCTTAATTAATTTATCATGGAAGTGTACAAATCGAATTCTCCCTTATATTATCACATCTTATCTTTATCTCTTGCCTTATCTACATGGTCCACATGTGCCAACTCAATTAATTATCATATCAAGTATACTAAGGATATTTTCCCAATGATGTGATTATCTTGTTCTACTATCGTTCCAAGTGGTTATATGCTAAAGTAATTCACTCTAGAGGTGGTTAGTCTCTAGAGGAGACTTGATAGCTCAACTGTGGTTAGTAGTACATCACACACCATTCATGCTTCGACATGCAAAGCATCACCTCAACACACGAGGATCTGTCTTGACACACAAGACCTTATCCTTGACTAGCAAGACTGTAAAACATCATCACTTTGACATACAAAGCGCTTACCTCAACACATGAGGCTTATCCTTTCTTGAGTCCAACTCAAGATTCTTCTCCAAGTTTCATGAGTCCAACTCAGGCTCCTATAAGGCACTACATCGACACACGAGGCTCAATCTTGACACACAATATTGACTTGGAGAATGACTCATGATGATGTACCTTTAACACAATGCCCATTGCATGATCCAAATGATAGTTTCTCTTGTAGCCTCCTACTGTCACTTATGTGTAGGATTGAGGGTTAGAGCCTTATCGGGTTTTGAAATAATGACCTGAAACCTTTATAAAGTTTGTCTTGACAACACTATGTATACATATTTTTATAACTTGTGAGCTAATTTCCAACCATGTGTGGATACTATTCAACATTCTATGCATGCACCTACAACCAATAATGCCAAAATTTGTCCATGTGTGCACCCATTGACATTTTGTGTACAAATTTGCAATAAAGATGCCCATTATCACCTAAGGTTGTTGTGGAAGTCTCTTTGTTGCCTAAGACTATTATGGAAGGCCAATCGTCTCTCTGGTTGAGTCTTGACGCATTTGTATAAATATTTATTCATATATCTCATTAGATTTTTTATATCTCTTACCCCCTTAGTGAGTAAGATTCAAACTCAATTATTTTCAGAGCTTTGGCATACACAATTTCTCTTTTTTTCAATCTTTGTTGATTGTACTATCATGTATTTTTTCTTATTTTAATTATTAATGGAAGAACTTTATGTTATATCTCTATCTCAATTGGGAATGATTTGAGGTGGAAAATGTGACCAAGTGGGAGGAATATAGACCTTTTCCTTATGCAATTGTGTCTATAAATTGATAGTTAAAATCATGGTGCATAGAATGAAGACGATTTTATCTTCTTCTGTATCTCAAGAACAATTTGATTTCTTAAAAGGGAGACATATCCTCAATGATGCCACCGACACTGCTTAGGAGGTGATGCACTCCACTAAAATTAAGAAACTTCTTGATGCCATTATCAAGGTAGATCTTACTAAGGCATATGATAGATTTAACTGGTTATTTCTCAGGTATAACATCCCCGGTCCCCTCGGTGCCCTTTAGAGGTGACGGGGGAGCTCCTCAGAAACAACCTGCTAATTTTTTTTCCAAGGATCCCCAACTCTGCACTTACATAGCTGCAACAACTTCAGTCCGCAATCGGAAGTCGGAACTCCAAATACACAGCGTCGAAGAAATATGTCTCCGACTTCCGCAATCTATAATCTGCAGTGCAGGAGTCGGAAGTCGGAACACGAAATTTACAGCCTCGAAGGAATACGCCTCCGACTTCCACAATCTACAGTGTGGGAGCCGGAACACCAAATATACAACGTCGAAGAAATACGCCTTTGACTCTCGTAATCCGCAATCCGCCTTGTGGGAGTCGGAACTCCAAAGTGCAACTCCGAAGAAATCACCTCTCCAACTTCTGCAATCCGCCTTGCGAGAGTTGGAAAGTCGGAACCACAACGCGCAACTCCGAAGAAATCACCTCTCCCACTTCCGCAATCTGCAGTCCACCTTGCGGGAGATGGAAAGTCGGAACCACAATGTGCAACTCTGAATATTTACGCCTCTGACTTCCGCAATCCGCGATGCGGGATTCGGAAGTTGGAACCACCAAATTCTCATCTTCACAGAATCACGCCTCCGACTTTCGCAATCCACAATCCACGATGTGGGAGTCGGAAAGTCAGAACTCCAACGCACCACGCTGAGAAATCACGCCTCCGACTTCCTCAATCCGCGATGTGGGAGTTAGAAAGTCAGAACTCCAACGCACCACGAAGAGAAATCACGCCTCCGACTTCCCCAATCCACAATCCGCATTGCGGGAGGTGAAAAGTCGGAACTGCAATGCACCACGCTGAGAAATCACACCTCCGACTTCCGCAATCCACAATCCGCAATGTGGGTTCGGAAAGTCGGAAGTTGGCGATATACCCCTGTTACTACCAACTCCTCAGGCCGATATCTTTGTCATCCTAAGTCCATTTTTGGAAAACTTGGTATTGTTGGAAAGCTCTCGGCGAGCTCTATGCAACGGTGTGATCCTCTGCCACACTTAAGGACTCTGATTTTTCCATTATTCAAATCAAAGTGTTTCCCAAACTTCATCCATGCCTCTTTACCACTCTGTAAATATATTTGATCCACTCTGTCATGGCCCCTCCCTTCATCTGACCCATAGAGGGAACATGAACACAACATGGGGTGTCTATTTATCCCCTAGAGCCCTGACTGAACATTCTGAGCATTTTGGGCCTTTACAACACTTATCCCTATTCATCAATGAATAGATTTATATAAGTACAATCACATGTGTGCACATGCATACTCAAATAAGCACAGTGGAATGAAACATTATCCACACCCATATTTATCATGCATTCAACATATCAATAACAATCATCAATAATTAAATCACTGCAAAAGTAAAACACATAGAATACTTATCTTTAAGGTGAAATCACCAAGCAACTGGCTATGTACTACAACATTCCAACCCAACGATAGGTCTCTTCCCTGCCTATATTCTTTCAGCACTCAGAGACCACCCCCGAGTTGGGGCTATGTATCCACTAAGGTGGAACTAACAAGCTCACTCACAGCCTTAGGCACAGTCATTCAGGGTCATCCAGCACACAACTGGCTCTTTCAAGCAAGTGGGGAGACATGGAAGAAGTTTCCTAAGACAATGAGCTCAACCACAGAGGTACATGCATATCCAATTGGCTTCAGACAGTCCAAGCACCCCCATCACCTCCACTCAGCCTAAGTAAGGTCCCCTTCTCTGCTACACAATCCCTTAGGCGCCCCTTCCCTCAATGCTTAACTGGGCAGGTATGGCTAGTCTTGAATTCTAAACCAAGGATGAATGATCCCTTACTGGATCTACCATGAAGTCCACCCCCAGTCTCTCTCCCACTGCGATCCGCTCTGGGATCTCCTCAGCGTTGCGGCCGAAATGCTTTGTCCCGCAACTGGATTTTCAGCTATCAAATCTGGGTCTCCCAATAAATTTATGTGCATCCAACCCTCTCAATATCGCCCCAAGGTTCGGGTCTATGGATCCCCCAACGGATTTCACTTCCCACGCATATTTCTGGGCGTTTTTGGCTCTGCAAATCATGGCTTCATTCCAAGTCAAGATTTCTAGTTATTCTCACTGTTGGCTCTACGTCCTCCCTCATAACTGAAAAATCCCCTCAATAATGGCTTGAGGATGAGGGAAAACCTCCCCCCCATGAGGTAGGGTGACTTATGGCTCAAGCAAACCAAGCCCATACCCTGCCTTACAAATTTCAGGGTTTTCCATACTCCATCACCCCCATGAGCAGATTTCTGAAGTACTTCCTTACAACAGCATTAAATGACAACTAGGATAGTCAAAGGGGGTTACCAAGGTGACATATGGCAGCCTGGGGTTCAATCCCACAACCCCCTCACCTATCCCTAGTGGATACACATAGCCTCCTCGTTTAGTTGCATCCATATCCAACGCCTTGGTATTTTTATTTGCATTATAATTATTTACATAATTTTTACAATTTCCCCATGGCTTACTAGCACATGGATAACACAACATAAAATACCATCCCTTCAAGGCTGAGCATTCACTAGCGGGGCCTTGGCCTTGAGCTCCACGCTAGGAATCATACATCACATATATACGACATTTACATTAAAATCCAATACATCTAAAGGGTCAAAATGGGGGTATTATATCAGGCTGGTTATGCTACAGGTTGGATTCAATCTACAGTTTGTAAACTGGGCTTTTTCATGTGTCTTATCTGTTTCTTTTGCTCTACAAATCAATGGTTATGCTACTCATTTTTTTAGACTAGGCACAGGTCTCAAGCAAGGCTGCCCACTGGCACCCCTCCTTTTCATCTTGGTGGTGGAAGGTCTGAGTAGGGCCATCATTTAGACACGTTCAAATGGTGCTCTCCGAGGTATAAAGGTTGCTGAGAATACATTTATCACTCATCTACTTTTCGTAGATGATATACTTCTTTTTTCAAATGGATCAAGGAGGGACATATCCAAGTTTAAAGCTATTTTGGACCTATTTTCCGAAGCTTATGTTATGCTAGTTAATGGCATAATGTCTACTGTCTCGGTTATGAACCTGTACCACGAATCACTTGAATGGATTCTCTCTATTTTTTATTTTAATTGAATGTTTAGGATGGACTCAAATATTTGGGGTTCATTTTGAAGCCAAATGATTATTTGAGAAGAAACTAGGCATGGATGATTGGAAAAATAAAGAATAAACTTCAATTGTGGTGCAACAAGTGGCTGTCAAGAGGCACCGGATTGATTCTTTTGAAATCTGTCCTTGAAGCTCTTTTGGACTTCATCGGCTTATGTTCTAGTGGGCACTTTGCATCATATTCGGAAATTGTCCTACCATTTTCTTTGGAAAGGGTACTTGGAGGATAGACCATATGATTGGGTCTCATGGGGCAAAATTGCTTTGCCCAAGGATCATGGAGGGTGGGGATTGAAGCACCCCCAGTGTTTTGCAAGGGATTTAGTTGTTAGGGGAATTTGGAGAATTATAAAAGGGAGGTCCTATGGGCCAAAGTGGTCACAATGAAATATATCTATCCTTTAAACATAAAAGAATGGATCATGCGCCCCATGAAAATGACAAGGACTATTTCATCCATGTGGAGGGATCTCATAGATGCTTTTGATGTAATAGGTTATAGTCTTGAATGGAAATTTGGAAATGGATGCAAAGTTCGACTTGGACAAGACCCTTGGATTGACTACTTCGCGGCTCATTGACTTCCAGTCCATTCGTTAAACATTCTACATAACCAATATCTTATGTTTTTAAGTCATATTGGTGTTGGAATAAACCATGATTACTCTAATTAGATATGGTTAAGGGCATGGGACCTAGATTTGGAAATGGATGACAAACATATTTTGGAATGCTTCATCAAAGATCTACAAGATTCTCACATCTTCCTGATAGATACGGAAGACGAACTGGTTTGGTCCAAAAATGCCAATGGGGGATCATATACTCCGTAGAAGGGTTATATTTCCATAAAAGAGTAAGAATACCACCCTCTACCATTATGGTGGAATTTTGTGTTATGGAGCCTGAATTGTCCATTGAAAATGAAGTTGTTTTTATGGTTAGTCTTACACAAAGTAGTCCCAGTTTGGGATATTATGATAAAGATATATTGGATCGGTCCAAGTTGGTGCCCTCTATGCAAGAACAGTAGTGAATATTCAGAGTATTTGTTTATTATCTGGCCCTACATTGCCAAGTTACGGGGATCATGTTTTGAGGGTAAAAGGGGTTAACTTATTATGGAATGGAATGTACATTCCTGATGCTCTGCAATTTTGGACCAATAATAAGGACTTCACTGGTTTCTTGGCTCTTCCAACCATCATCATACGATATGTGTGGATTTCCAGGAATAGGGCAATTTTTGATGATATATTTACTGCTCTGGAAATATATGGAAATAAATCCTTAGCCACTCTCAATCTTTTTCCATAGACTAAAGTTATCTCCAACCACAAAAGAGTGAGTGAAGAAGTTATTGACATATCAAGATGTTGGCAATACCTTGAAGGGGCTTCACAGGGTCAACCTGTCAAGTGGGGGGGGAGGTGGAATAATATACACTTAAGATACCCACTATTATAAAATTTGTTGCTGGTATGGGTGCATGTTCAAATAACATTGTAGAAATGATGGCTTTGAAGCTGACTTTATTGACCACCCTTGATAATGGTATTATGAATTTACAGGTTTTGGAGACTCACAACTGGTTGTGGAATGGATGAGGAAGAGGAAACCTCCAAAGAACATACACCTCCTTGCCATTTTTGAAGAATTGATCAGACTTATTGACAAGTTTCATAATATTGGTTTCCAACACATATTCAAAGAAAGGAATGCTCTAGCTGATCAAATTTCAAAACTTGATCTTCGTGAGATTGAATAATGTGGCATCAATGGGAGCCGAATAATGACAACATAATGGAGCATGATCCTAAACCATTTCCAGGTTATTGGTGGTTTTACACTAGCGACCGAAGTCTCCCTTATGGGATTTCTTACGTGATAATAATGCATGTATATGTTATTTGAGAACCTTTTGTTTTTTATCAGACTATAGCTATACTATAGATGGTTTCCATCTATATCCCATGGAGCAGGATTTTATCTTTTGATCCCGATGACTAGATGTTGGTACCTATGTTTCAATCAGTCACCTTTTTTGATGCTCACATAGTGAGCTTTTATGTGTTGACAGAGTGTAGTTATTTGCGGTATTTAATATGCCTCATAGAGGAATGTAAAGGAAGACATGAATTATAAGTCTTTGTATAATGTGTTTTATTTCGATTAATGAAATGCATAATATTTTCCAAGGAAAAAAAACTCTATCTTAATTGTGAATATCAAAGTGCTTCAATAACATAACTAGTTTTTTCGCGTATTCATTGTTATTTTTATAACTTTGAATTCTCTTGGTTTGGTATTGTCCTTACACCTCACATCTTGGCCTCTTGATGTAGATCCTTCATCATGCTATTAGAAAATGAAGTGCAATTCCACAGTTGCATTCCCCCTCTTCCACCTTGCACAACAAAATAATAAATTAACAATGATTGTAATTATCTCCATTTTATATATCAAGGAGAGGATATTTTAAATTCATAGAAACCATTCTACTACACCAAACATGAATGTATACAATTGTTTATTATCTTACATACACACACCCACTCAACATGACCTACAAAGGAGGCAAGGGAGGTGAGCAAGCATGTATATTCAACCTACAACCAATTAACTATTATGTAAGTAGGATGACCACTACTTATGTGGATATGTCCCTCTGGCATAAGGATCATGGTATATCGAGATGTCTTTGAAATCTGAACATTGACATGATGGTTGGGAGTGAATTACCAAACTTGTTACTTAAGGTCATGCATCGACTCTTATTGGACAAATTTGTGCTATGTGTTTCTTAAAACATGAATTAAGCGGCCAAGAATTTATTTATTGTTATTTGCATAAACAATGTGTATCTATTGTTGTACCGAGATAAGTGAGGTGCATTCTACAACCCAATATTGAAGAGATTGTAATGTCCATCCCATGTCCACAACATTGTTATAAGTATACATTGACCCAATATAATATGTTATACATACCTAAAAATACAATAATAATAAATCCATGTGTGTTAAATAATAATAATCCGAAATAAATATATTTTTTTCTTTTTCTTTTTTCAAGGGTGGTTCACCGATTTCTTCAAGGGCTACATCCACGAGGAAATATGCCAACACCTACTATTATGGGGAATAAATGTATGGCTAGAGTCACATGTCTAGTCAAACCATTACATAGTTAATACATAGGGGTTCAACAAACATCATGTCACTTACAAGAATTGAACTTGGGTGGGGAGAGTAACAATCATTCCTCCCCCTCTTTCTCTATATAGGGTGGGGAGGGTAACAATCATTCCTCCCCCTCTTTCTTTATATATATATATATATATATATAAACCATTGAAACATGAGGAAATTAACTCAATACAATTTGACATTATTGCTCTCTATTTTTATCAACTCACAATATGGGTATTATGATACTATATACTATATAAAGTATACCAACTTAAATCAACTTAAATCCATCTCGACTCAGATATTTTAAGTATCAATATATTTACATCTTAATTGTTTTTTAGATCCATCTCAATACTAAATTTAAAGTTAAGATAAATATACATTGATTATATTTTAAATGACGACAAAACGATTTTAACACCAAACCAACTCAATTTTAGGTAAACAGTTAACATTTTATTAGAAAAATACGAGGAAATTAAACAAAATCATATAAACAAAATAAACAAAATCATATAAACTATTGAAATACTAGGAAATTAACACAATATTATTTGACATTATTGCTCATTATTTTTATAACTCACAATATGGGTATCATGATACTATATACTATATAAAGCACACCAACACAAATCCATCTTGACTTGAAAGTTGAGATGTTTTAAGTACCAAGATATTTACATCTCAATTGTCTTTTCCATCCATTTCATTACTTAATAAATTTAAAGTTAAGATAAATATACATTGATTATATATTCAAATAATGGCAAATGATTTTAAAACACCAACCCAACCCAATTTTAAGTAAATAATTAAGATTTTATTAGAAAAATAAATAAATATAAGATGATCTATTTTTGTATTTCAATGGAGCAGCCTTAACTCAGTTTGATATTAATTTGTTGATTGTTACTTCAGAGAAAAGATGTTGTACCTTAAAAACTTCATATATTCTCCATGAAAGGGACATTCGACTTAAATTTGAAATGAGTATTCTTTTTTGTACCCATTGAATATACTCTTAACCAATGCACTGTGTATATCACGTTAGAACGAGTCCCCGAGCATGGGCATCAGATGGAACATCCGTAAGTCAAGCGCGTGATAAGTGGGCAACCGTAGTTAGGGGCTAACCCTGGCCCATAGTGGACCCAACCAAAGCTTGAATTGCGAAGAATATCTGCTTAAACTTGAATCATTCAGCGGCGGCAAAGCAGCAATTATCATGATCATCACCTCCACCCCACGAAACATGGTGTCCAACAACTAAACCCCTAATAAAATATTTGCACCCCTTGGTCTCACAAGGAAAACCTAACCTCCTATTAATATACTCAACCTCTTGGCCTCATCTGATACAAGAAAACGTGGGGGGGGGGCGGGGATGTGCTCGTCCACTTCTTTCATCACAAATAACACAATACAAGAAATAAACGATAAAACAAAACAAAAATAAAATGGATTCCGCGTCGTGGACCGGGGAACCGGCATTCTCGGTGACCGCGGCCGCGGTCCGACGAATCCAATATGATGACGTGGCATCCAACGTGGACGAAACCTTTTTTAAAATCCAAGACTACCTCCCACGTTTGCACATTCTGGCGGGCGGGCGTTATCCGGCAGGGGCCCTTTCGGCATCCGGGAGCTTTAATGCTCGATCAAAGCGGCGATTAGACATAAGAGGGCGAAATAAATAATAATAATAAAAAAAAAACCCGCGGGGAATGAAACTGGTTTTGTTTTAACTAGGGTTATGAACACACGGACTGAAAGCAATTTTTTTTTCTTTCATGCTACGACACCCTCGCACATCCTAATCGTGACTTGTTCTGCAAAATTTGGGTATTTTTTGCACCCTGAATTGTTCCTGGATCGATCGAAAACAGTCAACTCGAAAGACTCCGTCTTGGCCGCCGATGGTGAGTTCGAATCTCGGATCACTCATTGCTCAGCTCGATCTGCACGGAACAAGTCGCGGTAATACGGTTTAAAGCCAATGCGATCCTTCGTTTTTGGATCTCCCTGAAATGTCTATCGGATGTCATTTGCACCGATTTTGAAGAAGCTTGTTTGAATGTGCAATTGGGTGCTAAGTTAATTATAAACAACAAATTGAAATGGTGATTTTTACGGATTCAGTGTGCGAGATTGAAAGAAACTTATGTTCGGGGAATTGAAGAAATAACAACGCCTTGGGAAACGAGATTAAATCTGTCGAGGCGAATTTTGATTCAGGGGATTGAGTAAGCTCGGGCTTTTCGGATTGAAATTCGATATTCATCGGGTCATTAGGTTATGTTTTATTTTGGAGAAGTGGTAGAGTAAAGCTGCGGGGGGGCATTGTTCAGGGGAACTGCTGAACTTAGTCATCGTGTAGTGTCTGAGCTCTGGCTTGATCTTCAAGGGAGTTTCGGTGGATGATTAACGTGGAGGAGCTCCAGATGTTATACCGGTACAACGAGCACGGAAAACAATGAAATGGGTTTCGCTGCTTAAAGATAAGGTTGGATTCTCTCACTCGTCCTCCTCTTCTTCAACTTCTTCTCCGCGTCCGCCGCGGGAGCCGGTTCAATTTCCCGGCAATGCAACCGCAACACCCAGGTAATATCCATAATCTTTCTGATCAAGTTCTTCGATGTTGATGTGGCCGGGTAATGTCGATAATCCTTTTGATCAGGTTCTAAGGCTCTAACCAAGTTCTTCAATAGGGATCTTCTTTTATCAAGTCGTTTGATTTTAGTCTACGTGTGGACATGCTTTGATTTTTTACACCGATGAAAAAGCTTTGCACTTTCGATCCCCAAGAACATGGTCTTTTTCTGGAATCTGTTCATGCCTTCTGAATGAGAATTCTGAGCCTATTATTAATTATGATTGATCCTATGTTTGAATTCACAGTTTAGCTTTGCTCCGAGATTTAATTCTCTCATAGTCCGTCTCTGCGTCAGAGAGATGAAATTTTGGAAATTTTGCGGAAGCTGCACCAATTAAAAAACAACTGGCTTTACAGCTCATAGAACATCAGCGCACATGTAGATCTCTCTGTAAAACCCAACTAGAAATCAATTAAATTGGATTGATTGTACTTTAACGAGCTTGAGATGGGACTTCTGGTACCGATAGAAAACTAACATCCTATTCACGTGATCCTTGATTGAAATATGAGGCCATTATCATAATGTTCTACACACTCGCAATTAAACACTATACAATGTTTTCTCGTAGGTGAATTTGTTTAGGGCATATTTTCCAAGCTACTCTTTTTGATGCTTAACATGAGATCCGCGTTCCTTGACTACTTGACCACAAACTTAATTGTGAAAAAGGAAAATCATCAGTGCTTAAGCAGAAGGGGATTATAATAAAAAGAGTCTGCAGCGTACGCCTCTTGAAAATAATTGATTAAAAAAACTAAAATGCCTAGAAATTTACTTAGAAAAAATGCCAGTCTTGAATATGATGCAGCTGAGATTGAGTACCTCAGTATGTTGTAGAAAATTCACCCAAAAAAGAAAGGCAACGATATTCATTCTAAATACTCTTAAATTAAATATATAGAGTTTTAACTCCTTTTATCCACTACATCATATCAGCCATTAATATCAACTTTGGTGGGTGTTATAACTATAATTTGAAGGGGGAGATTCTTTTGGGATTGCTTCCCATTATAGCTGCCTCCATTAACTTTGGTTTGAACAAGAACTCATATCTACATGATCAGCGATGCTCTAAAAGGCTACTTGATATTGATGTCACATTGTCAAACCTTCCCTTTGATTTCCAATAATTCCAAAACTCATAACAGTAACTCAACAATCCCATGACTCCACTTTGTGAAGATTTTCAGTAGAATCCAAAGGAATAACTTGACAATGCTATTAGTTTCACATGGGCGGCCTTGCATGAGACTCATTATGGGGAGAGGTTATCACGGGAATGCCATTAAGTGCTTTGGTAGGAATGAAAAGGAAGCACAGGGATTCTTATGCCTTACAGTATGATGATCATGAAATAGCTCCCTCTTTCCTCCATCATATATTTCTCCCCCGAGGCATAGTATTTTAGAATTATATTAGTTTTTTGCTTTCAGGGATCTTCTTAATTGATCCTTTTTGTCAAACCAGCACGATGGGATTTTATGGGGAATGTTTCTTGCATTTTTCGCTTTACTTCCAACATATCAATGCATCTGCATTTGCAGTTGCCAAAACACATGGGAAGAGCTTCCAAGTTGGGTTGACAATTACCTTCTATCTTCCCCTCTGAGAGGACAGACTTTTATGTTTGATCATGAGATCAGAGCTTTTGCACTGAACACTAGTACTTTGGTGCATGTATATACTATATAGGCTCTCTAAAACAGTAACCTTTATTATCAAATCTAAACTTGTTTCTCTATTTCCATTGATGGATCAATCTCTACATAAACATGCTTGTGAGGCCTAGGATTTAGCACCACCCTATGTGGCATATAGCAAATTGAAAAACAACTGTCCAATAATCGAATGAAAGAATAACCACTGTCATTGGAAGGCTAGGAAAATAATATTTGAATGGTGAATTCCGAGGTACCTTTTTTTTGAAAGGAACCCAAACCCGTTGTTTAATGGATGGTAAACCCAGAAATAAGCCCATCTCACCCTCCCTTAAGAGAAAAAGGGGGTTGCTGGTACTACACCAACACCATACAATGATCTGCTGAAAGGCTACATTGACAATATCAATAGCTACATCTGGCAAACCCCATACGGGAGGAGCATGCTTACCAAGATTTGAACCTAGTTCATTGTGAGTCATGACAACAACTGCTCCAAGTTGCCACCAGACTAGCCCAATGGACATGAATTTGAAGATAACTGCAGCATGGGCGAAGAAACTATTTTTCTACCAGCTGATGACCAGTGTGGTATATCTTATGGATGATGGCCCTCACCCTTAATATTTTTTCACGATTTCCAAATGTGATAGAAAATTAGAATAAAGCCCAAGGTCAATTTCCAGTCATTGAGCTTTTTGTAGATCACTATCCAAAGCTAAATTTGAAAGGGGATGACAGATGGAGTGACTGATAAAAGCTCTAGAGGCATGACTATTTGTATTGGATGGACAGATTACAATGTTGCCGGTATCACAAAGAGAAACATACTTTCCTGATGATGGACATTTAAAATGAATTTCCTGTCTTCGTTTGACTCCACGGCATTCTTAGTAATATAGAATTTGAAATTGGAACTTTAACAATGTCTTAAGTGACAAACAAACAAAATTCTTATAAATTTGAGATTTCTTAATATATATTTGCGAAGGAAATGAAAATTCAAAATTCTTGTTTTCCATTGCATATGGATTGAATGCAAGCTATTTAAAATTTGACCGTGATATATTTGTTGTGATAATTGAGCTTAATGTCGTAGTAATTAGTTCTTTCAACTCTGGTTTGACATAGCAAGGAAATGATATTGTTTTTCAAATCTCTTATAATTTTGCAGCACAGAGTGTGTAGTTTTTATTGCTAATTTGACAGGTTAATAGTACTAAACAATACTACTGATTTTTCTCATTTTCGTAAATTCAGAGGCAAAGATGAGTTGGAGTTGGACTTCAAAAGACTTTGGGAGGAATTCCGCTCCTCCAATTCAGAAAAGGTGAGATGCTGGATATGTTATGGAATTCAAATACGCATATTTTATTATTTGAATGATTGCTTACATCAAACAGCGGATTCACAATATTTCATTGAATGCAATTCCGCAGGAGAAGGAAGAGGCCTTGAATTTGGCTGTAGAAGTTTTTTGCAAACTAGCCAAGCAACATGGGAACCCAGCCGAACTAGTTAACAAGTAGGTTTTAATGTGGGTGGGTGTGTATCATCTCATTATGATTTCACCCATGGACTATAACTACCTACAACATGCTGCATTAATTTTTGATGATTGATATATATGAAGTGGAATTTTTTATGACAGACAAAGAATTAAAGACATGGAAGGAGTAGAATTTGTGAGCATCTTTTGAGTTGTGACTAGTCAGGTCTAAAATATTCGAACTGTTTAGTGGATGATTTGATTTGTTCAAAGATCCATAATGAAAAATTGAGGGAGTCCTCTCTTATTTTATTTTCCTAGAACATTTGCCATTTAGAAATGAGTGCATAAGGATAGCCTGTATGATGAAATGCAATTCTTTTTTCCCATTTATGGGGATGTTCTAATTTAATTTGGGAGATGTATAAAGCCCAAGAGCTCCTCAGAAGTTGGGCTGTCAAACTCATCATGGGTGTCGCATTTGGAAAAAGACATTATTTCAGTCTCTTCTTATATCTGGAGACTGGCACTTTAAAGTTAGTTTGACATGTAATATGCAAGTGTGATCTTAATGGGGTTTGTTGATGATGTGCAGGTTAGCTGATGCTCATCTATTCTCTTTTGTTGTTGGGAAAGCCTTAGTGGTTGACATAGAGAAGGTGAAGAGTACAGATCCGAGGGGCTTTCTTAATAAGGGAGAAGTTTTGAAGTTTTTTACACAGGTGCCGAAGGCAAGTCCTATGAAGGAAATTAATGATAACTTTAGGTTTTTTAACTTCTTTGCTAATTATTATGACAATAAGTTTTTGACATTTATAATGGAAATGGCATTTGCAGGATGGAAACATTGTTGGCTCCAACTTGTTATATGCTCTAGAAAGCCTCGTCTCTCCTGTATGTATCGATGCTCATGTGAAGGCTTATGGAAGAATAGCATTCCCGTGATCAAATCAAGCAAACGAATAAAAATTCGATAGCAATGCTCTAGGCAGTAAAACAGACCGAAGCAAAACTTCAGATGCACATTTGTACTAACTTAAGTTGAAAAAAATAGAAAAAACTACTTGAAACATTGGAAATAGTCTCACTTGCTTTAGTGCTGGGATCAGCACCATTGATCAGCAAAAGGCTTTTGGGGCTTTACCACACATAATTTTTATTTACCAGAAAATCAAAACACCAGTTATGCTTAATATTTGCCTAGATGACGCCTTTCATTTGAATAATCCCTTTTTTAAGATCCGCCTTCATTAAAGACACATATTTTGTCCTCTTTGCCCTTAATATTGAAGCAATACATAACTTAAGAAGGAAAGTACTATTTCAAAAAGTAATAGATGACAGTAAAATATAAAATGAAACCCAGGCATCAATAATAATATATTGAAGTTGAAGAGGCATATGAGTTCCCCAAGAAGGCATTCTTCTGTCAGCATCTCCTTCTATAGAATTGTCATGATGGGATCAAATTAGAAGCCTCTAAATGCAATTCAAAGTTTTAACTACTGTTTTTATTACTACTGCAGCCACTCAATGTACAACCTCTGCTGGATTCTGGGGTACTTTGCTGTCTCATTCACTTACTGAACATGCTGCTTACTCCTACTGGCTCCGAATCACAAGATCAGGAATTGGGAGCAGAATCAATGATATCGTTTTACAAAGTTGGCAATGAACTCAATAGACCAGTGCACAAGCTTGAGGTTTCTTCCTTAGCATCATAGATTTTATTTTACTTATTTTCCATTTATGATGGTTTAGGATCCGTACCAGCATTCTTTTCCACTCTGTTTATTTTCATATCTGTGGATGGGCCTCTATTTCATATTTTTCTGGTATGTGTCAAAGTAATTATTTCCAGACAAAGGTTGATGTAGATAAGGTTTTATGTTTCATTGTTGGCCTAAGGTGCACTGGAATGGATATGGAGAAGGGAATTGATACGGCAAATTTGCAGGCCTGGATACAATATGGCAAGGAAACGGCATGTATATATTTTTTCCAAGGAAGACTTTGTGGAATCCCCCCTCTTTCTTTTAATATCTTGATGGAGGGTGGCTCAACCACCAGATACAATATAGGAAACCTTGGAGCCATCCCCTCTCTTCCCTGTAATATCAAAACGGACTGTGGCTCAACCACCAACCTCAATATTGTGAAAACCTTACAGAATCTCCCCTCTTCTCCGGAATATCCATATCAAGGACAGCTCAACCACCAACTAAAAGCAACAATTGGTAATGTTGAGGGACACTACCGGATTTTACCCTGTGACCTAAGGCCTTCCTGTCGGCAACATGAGTTGGGTGGATGGTTCAATTGATTTAGCTAACCCTTGGGGCCAAATGACACAATTATTTTTAAGGAAATAATCTCACACCCCCTTCAAACATTTTGTGAAGAATGGGGGTGCTGTTACCTTGCAGAGGTCTCCCTTTCTCCCCCACCCCCAAATCGAGCTAAATAAAGCCATTTAACATGCTAGAGCCTGGAACCATGTGAAAAAGGGTGCACAAGCAAAGTCTTCTCAAAGAGGATGACGCTAACCCCACCAAGATGTAATACACATGTGAGATGAACCTGCAAAGTGCTAGAGGTGCACATCTACTAGGTCCAAGTATCATCAACTCATACTAACACATCTGCAGACCTAGTCATGTGATGGACATAACAAAAGGGGACCATGTGGAACCCCTCCTCCTAGTGACAAATTAATAATATAACACCACCATCTTATAATCACTAGGATGCTCCAAGAACGATATGATGCCAAGATAAATCATATCAAGTAGTAAGCATCCATGAAACATGTACCAAGAGGGTGATCCATCAAGCAAAGGCATACAATATGAAGAGGACACCACCAGATGAGTCATCAAACATGACCATCCCAAGGGGAAAATAAGTTTCCTCTACCAAAACACCAACTCAATCATATGATAGTACCATCTCTAAGCATATGGATGTAAGCAAAGAAAGAAACTCCATGAAGGGGTGTACCCTCAATCCATCAACAACTCCATAGGTACCCTGCAAATTCCCTCCATTGTGATGAAAATCACAAGTGTAATCCTCATACAATGAGGGGTAACAAGCCCTAGTCGGTACCTATTCAAAGACTTTGCCTTGTATGCGTCTTCTCTAAAGATTTGTAAGAAGCACTGCTAGCATACTGATTGAAATTTTGGTACTTGGACAAATTTTAATATGATCAAGATGTGGATGGTGAAGTATTTGGTGCTGGCTGAACAGAAGATGTAGGTTGTGATTCCCATTGAACAAAAACTGTAGAATGTGGTTCTTGGGAATCAATAGTAGAAGAATCATTTGAAGTGTTAGACTCAATTTCTGGCATATCATCAATGGATGAATCAACAGATTGTGCAGGATTTGACCCTTGCAAATCAATGGTTGAAAAATGACTTGCATCTGGTGATGATGTCTCAAAATAACCAATCTTTGAATCCATAAGGAGATTTGAATCACCCAAAACCTGCTGCTTGTCAATGCCTCTGTTTGCAGCACATTTCATAGTTATCCATGAGCAAATAATTTGGCCCTATTATGTGTTCCTTGTTCTACAGCATATTTCAAAAAAATATAATTATTTTTTGAAATAAACAAAAGTCCCCACACACCACACAAACCTGGGGTTCCTTGACAGGCCCGGTCTAAGAAACCCCAAGCTTTTGAATAATCTATTTTTGGATCTTTTGAGAATTCTTGAAGATTTTATTTTCCCAGGTTTCCACATGCCTTTGTAGGAGAATCTTATGTGATGTGCCACTTGCTCAGGATTGCTTTCTTTCCCCTGAAAAGTCATATAATTTCTAGATAAACCACAGTCCCCAAATTACAAAGCAGGGCAAAGCTTGATGTGATGCAACAGATTTATCAAAGAACCAAATTTTGAAGCATTCTGTCAGTGTGTTTTTCACCTCAAACCTCTCTAAAAAATGGACATTTGACAAAGAGATGATCTACAGTTTCTTCACTGACTTTACACATGATGCACCTCTCAGGTCCTTGACAATTTCTTTTTGCTCAGTGTCCCAGGTTAATATTTTGTTTGACAACATTAATCCTAAGTTACCAGGATATGGATACGGATTCACCAGATTTTTTAGAACCCAGGATCCAGATACGGTGGGGAAACGACAAGTACAAAAAAATATAAAAATATTTATATAATAAATAAAAATATAGAGTGAAGAATCAAAACTATTCAGGAAACTCAAGAGTAGAACAATAACTTATTGCCAAAAAAGAGAGTTCATGTACCATAACTGAGAATTTGATGAGTTGTAACCATGATTGATATTGATAATTTTAAAAACCATTTCTGCATGAACTTGAAACAGATGATAATAGTGTTTTTGTGAGCCACATCCACATGTCCCTATCAGCAGGGAATAAAGCGGTTTTCTTGAAGGCTATGGCAAGACTACATAACAGTGTAGGTGAAGTGAGCAACAACATAGCACATAAAGATAGATCAGCCTTTGACAGCAGACCTTGACCATAAAGATAAATCAAATAAAAACATTGAGAGCAGAACTTGATATTGATATATCAGAGTTCAAGAGCAGATCTTAACATAAGGATAGATCAGACCTTGAGTGGGAATGAGTTTTACACTTTTAGCCATTAGTTGTTTAGGGTTTTTTAAGTTTTTCATTAAAAAACAATTTTTGGGGGGATCACTGGATCATAGAAGCACTGGAAGTTTCAGGATCCATTTGAAAATTTCAGGAATTGTTTGATTTTTCACAGGATCCGTTTCATAGGACCAAGATACGTTTCCTTCTACAGGGGATTCGTTTCCATGACGGATCCCAGGTGGATCCGATCCGGATACGTATCGGATCTGGGGATCCGCGGATCCTACACACTGGGGTGGCGGATCCGGTAACACAACATTAACCACATAAAAGTTTTTGATTTAAGGGGGCTATCAAGTTTCCACACAATCTTCCACCATCATTTAAGTTCCCCCACCTCTAATTTTTCCATCTTGGCAGTGTATCCTAATTTTGCATTGTATACAGCTGATCTCTTATTCTTAAACCATTTAATCTCATTTTCACTCATTCAGCAAAAATGCACTATGTTTTAACTGTGTAATAAATTGTGACCATTCAGCACCTTGCTCATTATTCATGTTTAAGTCCCTTGCAGATTTCCATTTGTGTTTCCATCCTCTAGTCTCAGAACGAGAGGAAACATCCTTTAGGCTAAAAATTCCTAAATCATGTAGAGTTTCCATTAAAGAACCATAAATTCTGCAATTACCTAGACATCTGATCCAGGGATCTTCTGCAAATTGAACCTTGTTACCCCTTTCCATTTTCCATGGAACCATTTGTTGATTAAAGGAAATGCTCTTACGAGAGCTTGCCATCTTATAGATGCTATTATTTTATGGCAATTGAAGGCGGAGGTTCAAGAAGTAGACGAGCAATGAGTTCCATGCGATAGTGAGTAAATGTGCCATGGTTCGCGGTCACACTTTTCTGTAGAATAAGAGCAAGAGAAATGTGCCATGGTTCGCAGTCACACATTTATGTAGAATAAGAGCAAGAGAAATGCCACAACTAGGCAGAACAATGAGGAATGCCATGGTTAGCGAGAATTCATGAGCAACGAGCTTTAAGAAAACATTCTCAATGATGCCCAGGGAGAGTGAAATGAGTTATGGAGAACTGTAGGAGCTACCTCATATACATGGGCTTTAATTTTCACAGGCACAATCGACTCAATACAATGAGAGGGAGTTGTATCAATCGTGGTTGATTTAGTAGTGGCAGTGATGGAGAATGTAATGATAATGGCAGTGGATTTGGCAACGACAGTGTGGGATAAATGTGTCATGGTGATTTAATTTAATTTATTTACGCTAATATAAACTAAGATGACAACATTAAATAAATCTAAAATTATTTTCTATATAAATATTAAAATATATGACAGTGAAAGATTTTAATTGGAATAGTCAAACTTATTGAACTTAATTAGGTGTCTTTATTATTAGTCGAATTTTGAATCTCAACCATAAAAAATGGGGAACGTGATGACTTGAATACGATGGATGAGGTTTCAAATGATACATCACACATTAATTGTCAATTGTTGCCCTGTGAAGACTCAAAAGTGAACTCACAATACAAAATTACGTAAAAAAATATAATAAATATATCATGAGTCATGTATAATGATTAGTCTACTATTGATTCCCTTTGCCCCTTTTAATAACAAAGGTAATGGGATGTCCTCTAGATGAGAAGGTTCTATTGCTAGAGTCATATGTATATTGGTTGCTGTCTCAGTTTGCGTAGGTGGCATTTTTGAGGTTTGTACCTCATTCTTCTCATTCCTAGTGTCCACCTCCTCCTTTAATGAGACCGGTACATCATCCCTTGCAACTTGTTCTTGTCAACCTCCTCCAACCACTTTGATGCTTACTCCGTAAGAGGCCCCACGACCTCCACCAACCATTTAGACATGCTGTCAATGTCATTTACATCAGGTACTCTCTCAAGTTGCTTTACCCACAAGGGCCACAACTAGAGATTGGAGTAGATGTAGACCATATCAATTTGGTGTTTATATTCCAGCATCATTGTACCCTTGAAAAGATGGTCATGTGAACTTCAAAGTGCATATCAAACATTTTAGAGGGCCATACTAAATTTATTTTGTAACTTGTTATGCTTCTTTGTTTGTATTTTTTAAAAGTACACTCCAATTGAACTTGCAACCCAAAGCACTCAAACGCTCATTGAGCAGCTAAATGGGAAATCATTCTAAAATTGATGCTTTTCCACCACAATTTCTTGATCAAACATTTAAGAAAAAAGACGAGACATAATTTACATTTACATCCAATAGCAAATAGGAAAGAAAAAACAAATAAAACAAAATAAAGCATCTAAATCGATATTTAAAATTCAAATTGTTTCTTTGGGAAACCTATACAAATCCATCTCTCTCACATTGGTTGAGTAGCTAAGTTGCAGGAAACGTGGGCCCCAACCCCGTTTCCAGCGTTTTGCCGTTTCGAAACCCCAAAACACGTACTGTACGACCTATAAATGCATTTCCATACGGATAAAACGTCATTCTCCTTATCTTTTATTTTCCATCCTTTTACTTAAATTTTTAACATTACCATTAATTGTTTTAGGATGCTTGAGAGTGGTTCCAACCTCATCGGACTTCATATGCAAAAAGTAGCATTTTAGATCCCATTCAGAATTCAACAGACTTAATGGTTTTTCAGGATTTCAGGATTGCAAAGTTTCCACTAGATTCTATCATGTATGAGGGTATGGAATTGGCATTTAATCAAGCACATCAACCCCTATATGTCCCTTGATGTTGGTGGTGCTGATTGTTGAACACCTCTGTCATGACCTTAATAAAAATGTACTCTTCACTCAAACAAAATCACTTATCAAGCATGGAAAGCTTTTTCTACCTTATTTTAACGATTGTATTAGGAAGTTTCATAAAAATTGTAGGGTGTTGAGCCGTCAACTAATGTCCTTGGAGGATCAACTTTGAAATTAGAGTTAGAGGCAAGGGTTGGAGCCTAGAGGAGGGAGGCATAGGGTGCTATTGATGAATAAGATCCCAATATAGGCAATGATTCGTTGACATGTATGATTTGTGATTTATATTTCACATTCATTTTTTTAAATGTTCTTGCTCACATATATATATATATCATGTTTCCTCGTTTCTAGAATTTTGGGGGGTCACGTTTCCCCCGTTTTGTCCTCGTTTCCCCGTTTCGTGCAACTTTGTTGAGCAGTTACTTGGATTAGGCACCATTCTTCGAATACAATGAAGGAATCCCGCCATAACCTCACCATCGAAATTAAAACCATGAGTAAGAGAAAGCAAGGTCGAGGAAGAGCCCTGTTGTATGAATGGGATGACAAAGCAGATTTTTCCATCGTTCATCAATCAAATGCTCGATCATTAGATGTTTTTCACATACAAGATCACCCCTGCCCTCATAATAATAATGGATAACTTCTTTGCCCTATCCATTTCCTCATACAAGCAACACATTGTGGGCTTGTTCTCATCAACTAAAGATTCAACCTTTACCAATGGTTTATTAACTTTACATACCTCCTCCACTCCTTAGAAGGAATCTTGTTACAATAGTCTAGAAATGGCATGTTGTTTTCGGTTTTTGTTAAACATACTAGTATACAACTCTTGAAATGAACATCCTCTTCACCACCAACATATAACTGATGATAAATTGAAGAGAAATGAAGCTGGTGGTGAGACGTGTGATGAAAGGACACATCAACTCCTTCCTTTATGTGACTTTTCTCATTAGGCTAAGGAAAAAGGCATTATTATATATGAATTTTGCAATGCTTTTAGTTTGTTCTTTGATATAGTAAAATTTGGTCACATCCTCAAGAATCAAATTGTTTCAATCGAGGACACACGGAGTCCAAAACAATGCCAGTGCCCCCATTAACATCTTGCTAACAGTCACACAATTAGCAACATTATCTGTTATGACTTGTGCAACATGCTATCCACCTAGCTCTATTTTTCAAGGAAAACCTAGTGGGGAAATCCTTGGGCACTTCCTTGTATTTCATGGATGGTAGCTAGTGTAAACCCATCGATGCTGATTACGACACTGACCTGGTGGCAGCATCGAGCAAGGCACACAACAAAGGTAGCTAGCCTGGACGATCAACCCCAAGACCTCTCGCATGAAGCTCAAAGCATCAAACCACTCAAACTAGCCCATTGGGCTGGTATGCACCTAGCTCTTGTATGGACTCATTTAACAAATCACATAACAATGTTGCATCTTTAACATGTTGAGATGCATCAACTGATTTAACAAACATTGTTCCCTCGGAACAAGTAGCCAAGAAATTAAGGAGGGTCCTGCTTTTCCCTTATGTCTTAACCCTTTGACAACATGGTGCATCCAATGGTTTTCCATGATTTTTAAAGGTCCTTGAATCTTGTAGTGTTATTAATCTTTTTCTTTTGAAGGATAGGCCCTCTCAACTTGTCACAAGTAGGGGCGTTATACCTGGAGCCAACAACATCAACATCAAACGTTACTTGGTAGAATGGATTGTTCTTGGCAAGTGCTAAATGGTATGTTGCTCCATAGAAGGCACCTTCCCACAACCCTATCTTCTTCCTTTTTTTATTATTTTAACAATTGATTTGATGGAAAGTTGTGCCCTAGGTATGGTTCTTGAAACAAAGAAAGGTGAGATTCTTGTGGAAGGTGAATTGGAGTTCCTCTCACTTCCCTCCTTTGTTGATATGCCTCGTGGTTCTTGCCACTCCTCCGGCCGCAATTTCAAGATTATAGTTCCTTCCTCTTCTTTCTTATTCTTTTCATTAATAGATTAATGAGCAACTCACATGATTTTTGGGTTTGAATTGGTACAAATTTCAGTTTCATGCCCTTGAATTCTTGCAAATTTCAAGTGGCAAATTTTTTTTAGTCATCTCCTTTTCATGTAGCCTACAATTGATATTTTGGCAATTTGTGCTTTCACGAGGTTCACTATATTGCCAAAATGGCACAAAGCCTTTGGCATGTTTGTAGGGTGATAATCAGAGATAGGGCTAAAAAATAAAAGACAAATAAACACAGAAGAATAGTTGCAAAAAAATTCAGACATACAAAATTGTTCAATCTCCCATTAAAAATTCCAAAACAAGAGGTGCAACACTATGCACATTGCAAATCCTTGCATAAATCTAAAAAACTATTTACAAGCTGAAAATTTAATGAATTCTTGGGGATGTGAAAACAATAGATTGAAATAATTTCCCACTCTACAGAAGATTTGTTAACGGCAATGAATATGCTTGTTGCCTCCGAAAATTGATAGAGGATGATGGCAACGCTTCTTCGCTCTAAATCCCCAACTTTGGCTTTGAAAAATGACAAACAAATGGAATTTGGGTATTAGAGGCAAAATTTTTAGCAACTTTGCTGAATTTTACCAGTCATGAAAAAACATGGTTTTTATTTCAATTTTATAAAAAAATTCCACGCTTTTTAGGGGCAAAAAATTGTTTTAGTTTTAACATCATGAAAAATTGTGTTCAAATTTTGGCATGTTTTGCAGCATTGATAAAAATTGAGGGTACTATTGCAGGAAATGCTGTTACCATAGCTATTAGCCCATATCACAATTATAACTACATTAATGTTGAGTTAGCCAAACAATTACAAATTCTGAGCCAAATATAACGTAAAGCCTATATTTGGGTGAAAAAACGTATGAAATAAATAATTTACAATTGACTATTTGCAATTATGTTTTTAAATTCCAATTCAAAGTTATGACTATGTGGGAAAACGCTGACGTAATTTTAGGTTCACCATTGATGGAAATATTAGGATGTAGGTCCTTTCCCCTAAAATTTGAAGAAGAAATATTTGATGTTTTCCCATAATAAAAAGAAGATAACCTTTCACAACCTTACAATGGATCCTACATAGAAACAACCTCATTAGAGAATTTAGTCATAGTTCAGAAAATTGGGAATCACAATATAAAAAACAAGACCACCAAGGAAAGTTCCAGAATGGTGGCAAGGATTTATCAGTCAAGGATAGAGAAATTGCTTGTCTAAGAAATCAAAGTCGAACCTTGCTTATGAAAGTCAAGGATCAAAGCAAAAGGAAATATTAATTCCAAAAATTGAAGCGCAAGTTGCTGATATGTACATGTCTAGTGATCAAATATAAAAATCTGATTGTTGCCACTGATGAAATTTTGGCAATGGATGGATAACCTAAAGTATCTGGCAGAAATGTTAATACCCAACTTCAAGTGAATCAATAATATCCTAAAGTCGAGATCAAGAAGAGGCAATTCGCAAGGATAACTTATTGTCATCCTATCACATGAGTCGCAAGACTCGCAACAATGACCAACCAAGTTGTGAACACCAACATTTCTCTAACAAAAGCCGATGCTCTATAACATTCCAAAGAATCGGGAGTTTCAATACGACCTGGAGTTAAGAATGAAATATACTAGGAGTCACACTCCAATAAGTTATATTCAAGAATCAAGAGTCCTGTCAACAGATAGTCCCAGAGAAAATCGGCACAGGATGGATTGATCCTTCTGCAATGCGACAATATTGTTTAAAACTTTGAAGATCTTTTTGTATTGTTTCTTCAACTGCTTTGAGGCCAAAGCTTCTCAAGGAGGGGTGACATGTAACAAACCTAGTTCAATAAATTGTAATTATTATTTTTTATAAGGTCATTGCCTTTCATTGTGAGCCATCTCATCAGCACTATGTAAAGAGATCACATTGCTTGATTATAATCAACATTCATCATGTCATTTGGTATACAGTTTTATCCTAATGGATTATATAGGCTTCATGTCCCTTTCTTTATGATGGGTCTGCGTAATGGCAGTTGGGCCTGTTACATTATAAAATCCAGCAAATGAGCCATTATTTCTCATCTTCTCCACTGTATTTTTCAAGATTGTTTTCTCCACTGTTTTGATGTTTTTGTTTGAGGATTTCTTGAGTTTCCCTAAGCCAAGCGAAACTCACATTTTTGCCTTGTGAAGTTTCTGCCAAGCTGATTTTGGTAACACTGCCCAAATCATGGGTGACTTACTGTTTGGCATGACAGCAAAGCATCTGAGATTTGATTATTACTATGTTGCACTCATGCTGCTTATATCACAACAGTTGAGCACCGGCCACTTATGGAAGAGCTTTGATGTGCTTTCATTTGGAGCTAGTTATTCTATTCTAAGTGCAGTACTTGTGTACAGGATTTTTTTTGTTGCTGATGTTTGTTTAAGATACAAAGAGAAATGCCTTATTTGTTACCAATTTGTATATCATATGTGGATGCATCCATATAATGGAAGTCATTTTAGATGCAAAATTTGGATAAAGGTTTTTGAATTTGCAGGTCGAAGGAAGTATAGTGCATATTATGAAGGCTTTGGCAAGCCATCCTGGAGCAGCACTTAGTCTGATTGAAGATGATTCATTTCAGCTTCTATTTCAGATGGTTGCAACAGACAAAAAATTTGGCACACTTCCTTTACATATTATTCAGCTCCATCGACATGCCATGCAGGTTATCTTACAGCTGTTAGGTGTCATGTTTGATGATGCCATTTTAATCAGTACATACTACAATTGAGGAGTTTTATTTTATCTTTGGGCCCTTTAATTGCTAGAGAATAACTGCTGTTTGGTTTGTTTGGCAGATACTTGGTCTCCTATTAGTGAATGACAATGGAAGTGTGGCAAAATACATTCGTGCACGTCATCTGGTTTGCTCACCATGCTTCTATGACTAATTTTATTTAAAATGATTTTATTCACTTCTATTTAAATAGCAGTGTAATGTCATCAGTAGATGATTAACCTTTGAATGTAATGTTTTTGTCATTTTTTTCTGACATGTACTGAGTTTTATTCATGGGAAATGAGTGGAAGCGACGGTTGCTAAAATGTCAATAATGTAACTAGCCTATGGGAAAGAAAGGCTTACAGCTAGTGCAACATTCCATTATTTATTTATTTTAATTTTTTATGACACGAAATACATATCCTGGGGAAACCCACTTGGCACTTCCCCTCATTTCAAGGATGTACCCAGGGTAAACATGATTCTTCAGGGCTCAGGGTGTATACAACAATATACTCATGAAAAGCTCAAAATGTCACTTGTGGGATTTGATCCTGGGTGGAGAGGATAACACTCCTTTCTCTCAACCGCCTGGGCTAGACCCAGTTGACTCAACATTCCATTATATGAAGGAAAGGAAAATAAATTTAAAGAGGGACCAAGATCCAATGTGTGGTACAAAGAAGTTTTGGATTTGACGCCATGGGTAGGTCTCCCAACCCAGCTGGATTGTCTTTTGGTAAATCCTGGAGTCTCTCTTGGCCATGTCCTCTACAAAGCCCTCTTAGAATGCCACCTTACAACCGCTGTTCTCTAATTTTGCTCCCTTCCGAATTTGGCTATATGCTTTACTATGCAGCAGGAAACGCTGCTTGGTCTTCATGTCTCTTTTTCCACATACTATACATGTCCTTTCCCCCCTTATCTCTTGGGTTCTTCCCATCCTCCTGTCTCACACCTTAATCAATGTGAGATGTTTCTTATTTGGGCAAAAACTTGATTTTCTCTTCATCGGAAATTTAGTTCAAGTAGTCCTAAATTCTATTTTCTCCCTCCGGGATGAAGTTATATCCATGTAGTATTGCTGCTTCCTCTTGGCATTTCTTTTCCACTTACTTTTTATTAAACATTCTTGTATGTGGATTTTCAGCCCTACTTATGTACCGGGCAGCTTTCTTCTACTATATCCCAGCTGTTAAACCACCTCTTACAGTGCCCTCCTTTTTAAGTCTTCCCGATTGTTCTTGTTAGTTATCCTTTTGCTGCATGTAGCTACCACTGCTTGTCTGTCTATTATTATCTTTCTTGGGCATATTCCTATTTCTGCCAGAAGTATCTCACATGGAGTCCTTACCTTTATTCTAAGGAACCTGTGTTTCTCCAGTGTCTCAACCTGATTATTCCTGTTTCTCCAGTTGTGCCTGGCTCCCATGCCTCACACTGATATGTAGCAGCACCGGTGGTGTGTTCCTGGAAGAGGGAGCATAACATGCTCAAATCCCAAATCTCTGCTTCCCTGCATCTGTTTTGTGGTAAAAGGATCTTCCATCCGCCTTTATGTCTCTTCCTTGTGCACACATTCCAATTTAACTTCTTATTGAACTTTAGCCGAAACTCTTTGACAATCCTTCTTTCATTCTGATTTTATTACTGACTTGCTCATACCCTATGTGCCACTGCCCCCACTGCACTTAATGTTTTTCTTTCCTGACCCTTCAATGAGCTTGGCGAAGATTGGGCCGATCGGGCCTTATTTTTCTCCTGCTTTAAAGATGGAAAAAAACAAGGCTTGTTGTTCATCCTTTGGGAAACTTTCTATTGCCATTTGGATGGGTATGGCTGCTATGTGCTGGCTGAGAAATTCTTGTCCCAATTTCAAGTGCTTTGCTTGGAGCCCATCGATGCCTTTTGCTCTTGATGGTAGGCATTTAATGCCTTTGTGCATCTCTACTACTTCTGTGAAGAATCTTTCCTTTACACTGATTTTGATGGGCTTTCACTTTCAGCAAGATTTTCATAATGTATTTTCATTTTGGCATAGGTCAACCATTGTACCCCTGTGATGTCAATCCCGTGTACTTGTTTCTTCACCTGCAGCTCATTTCAGAGTGATTTGAGGTTCTCTTAGCCATCCACGACAACTCCTTTTGTCTGATTTTTACAGACTTCTGAAGTTTTTTAACTTGCTTATAGATCTTCAAGAGATATATTCAACTTTGTTAGTAATAGAAGAAGTTCCTTATGCAGATGCAAGGATGGCCAAATCAGCTTCCATTTGGGTTTTCTAAATTGTTTGTCATCAGGCTTTGGCATCTTTGTGGAGCAATTTGATTCCTTGAGGAATTCAATGTGCATCTTATTTTCATTGTTTGTGCCTATCACTTAAGTTTTGACCATTGCCAAATTTTAACATATACACAGCTATATGATCGAATGGCTTGCATTTAGTCTTTTTACTCTTTTGGACAAAATTTACTTAAAAAAGTTTCCTTTCTATTGTACATCTTGCCAAGTTTTCTATTTTGGTTGGTCTATGTAGAGTTGTTGGCTGGACCCATCCTTGAGGGTTTTCCTACTTTGATGGTTCCTGCTTTATTGCCATGCGACTTCTAAACCAAATGGCACAGTCTTTTGGTTTTCAATTAGTATTGATGGAATCTGAGAAGTGTATATTTCTCACTTTCACATTTACCGGAGTGGAGAAATCTTTTTGAAGGTTTCTGCTTATTGTTGGTCTTGCTTTTGCTTTGGTGGTCATAATTGTCATTATATATTGAAATGGGTGAGTACTCTGTAAGCAAGGACAATCACTTATCAACTGATTGATATTTGGAAACATTTTGCAATGTTGTTATAATTGAAGTGCTACTTACGGGTACCTCTTTGATTGTGCTCAGATTAAAGTACTTCTAATGGCAGTGAAAGATTTTAACACCAAGAGTGGGGATGCTGCTTATACAATGGGAATAATTGACTTGTTGCTAGAGTGTGTAGAGCTATCGTACAGATCAGGTTAGCTAGTTATAATTTAGCAAATCATCTTTGACATTTATTTGCCATTCTGTTATATTTTGTCACCAGGAGAAAAATGAACAACTGCTTGAAAAATATGAGATGTAGAAAGAAAAGGTGTATCCATCGAAACAGTACATACAATTGGTATAGCTTGTATAGGAGCAGATTCAGGAAAAAATGAACTTATCATAGGTAATGTTTGTATTCTCCTTTAGGCTTTTGTATCTGCATTTATTCATTTGAATTCTCTATTTTGCAGAAGCTGGGGGAGTGAGGCTTAGGGATGATATACAAAATGCTCATGGCTATCATTTTCTTGTTCAGTTTGGGTTGACATTATCCAACACTCAGCAAAATCAGATTGGACAGTCAACCTTAGCTGATTCGGGGAGTCACAAATATACATCATCATTTGGTTCTAATGTTTCGCATGATATGACAAGGAATCAAGATGCTACTAAGCAGGATGACTTGCATCCAAACCTTTCGCCATCGCTATCCCGATTGCTTGATGTCCTAGTAAATCTGGCGCTTACAGGTCCTGAAGAAAGTGTTTCATCACTGGGAGGAAGAGCATCAAAAGTTGTTAATAGTAGGCATAATGGGCATAGTAGTCGTCCATTTACTTTTACTGAGGGTGGAGTAGGTGAAGAGAGAAGAGACAAAAATCTAAATAGTAAAGTGAAAGATCTGGAAGCAGTGCAGGTTTTACAGGATATTTTTCTTAAAGCTGATGATATAGGATTGCAACTAGAAGTGCTGGACCGGATATTAAGGATATTTTCCAGTCATATTGAGAACTATAAATTGTGCCAACAATTGCGGACTTTACCTCTGTTGATTTTAAACATGACAGCATTTCCTCAAATATTACAGGATAAGATTCTAAAGATCTTAGAGTATGCTGTTACAGTTGTCAATTGTGTGCCGGAACAGGAGCTGCTTTCTCTCTGTTGCTTGTTGCAACAGCCAATAACGACACCTTTAAAACATAGTATCGTTTCTTTCTTTGTGAAGCTTCTGTCATTTGATCAACAGTATAAAAAGGTCCTTAGAGAGGTGGGGGTTTTGGAGGTACTCTTAGACGATATCAAGCAACACAAATGTATCTCTGGTATTGAGCAAAAAATCAAGAGTCCTAATCCCATGGAAAGAGCTATGAGTTCTAGTAGTTCTGGTAAGAATGAACACAATAGCGAGGCAATTCTTTCTGCACCCAGAATTGTAGGGCCTGGGTCTGGAAAGCTACCTATTTTTGAAGATGAGGGTACAATTTTGGTTGCATGGGACTGTCTTTTTTCTTTAGTCAAAAAGGCTGAGGGAAATCAGACAGTATTCCGAAAATCAAATGGAGTTATGCTCATCTTACCATTGTTGGTATCCACGATCCATCGATCAGGTGTTCTACGCTTGCTATCATGCTTGCTCTTGGAGGACACTGGCCAGGTTTGAGATTATTCTTCAATCATGCTTCAGTTTTGTACTATGATAATCCTTTCCTTAGAAAATGGATGCCTGCAAGTTGCTCCTGTATGAGGCGAGGAAGAATGTTCTGGAGTTCCATATTAGACCTTTTATTTATTTTGTTATTATTACTAGCTGTACTTTAGAGTCCCATTGAGCAATTTTGGTCATTAATATAGTTTCTTTTATTTCTTTATTATTGTTGTAGATTCTCCATATTAGTAGATGAATAAATGTACTCTGGTAATTTCTAGCTTTATGACAGTTTCTGTGGTGAATACAGGCTCATCCTGAAGAATTAGGTGCATTAATTGAGGTTTTAAAAAGCGGCATGGTGACGAGCATTTCGGGAACTCAGTATAAACTACAAGATGATGCTAAGTGTGATGTATTGTGGGCACTATGTCGGATTCTAGGTGCTAACATTTCAGCACGAAGGGTGTTTGGGGAAGCCACAGGATTCTCTCTCCTGCTTACAATTCTTCATAGTTTTCAAAGTGAATGTGATGCTGTTGGAAATCAATCTTTGAAAGCATCACCCATGAAGGTTTTTAGTGCATTACTGCATGTTGTGACTGTTGGGGTTTCTGACAATGCAGTCAATCGATTGAAACTGCATGCAATCATTTCATCTCAGACATTCTATGAACTATTGCGCGAATCAGGTTTAATTTGTCCAGATTATGAGAAGCATGTAGTGCAACTTATGTTGGAACTTGCTCTGGAGATAGTGGTTCCACCTTCATGGAGCAACATTCTCACAGCTGAAAAACTATCAATTTCTCAATGCATTGAGACAAAAGGCACTGATGATAATGAACAAATTGGTTTTCTTTTTCTTTCTTCATCAGATTCTAGCAGTATAATATCGTCTGGCAAAGAGCGAGTGTTGAATGCTGGTGCTATTGGAGTGTTGATTCGTTCCTTGCTGCAGTTCTCCCCAAAGTTGCAGTTGGAAGTATTAAGTCTTGTAGAAAAGCTTGCACGTCTTGGTCCTTACAATCAGGATAGTCTTACATCTATTGGTGAGTTATGTTTTTCCCTATTACACATAGTACTATCTGCTTTCTTGACACTCTTCTTATTTATGATTTACGTTGTAGGTTGTGTGGGGCTTCTTTTGGAAACTATACATCCATTTCCAGACTGCTCTCCTCCTTTACTTCTACATTTATTGAGGATTGTGGAAGTTCTGGGGGCTTACAGGTATACATTGTTGCATTTACTATATTTTAATCTAGTTCAGATGATTGTGAAAAACTGGATTTTAGTATCGGTGCTTATTCTGGATAAAAACAAACAACCTGACGTTACTTTATTGGTAACAGATTATCCCCAGCAGAGTTTCGCACTCTTTCAAAATACATTCTGCAAACTAAGCATAGTGTTTCAGGCCAGAGATTTATTGAAATGATGGAAAGGCTGATTCTTACAGAGGGAATTAGTTCTGGAGATCTTTCATTGGCCCCTTTTGTTGAGATGAATATGAATAAATCTGGACATGCTTGCTTGCAAATTTCTCTGGGTGAGCGGAGTTGGCCGCCTGCTGCAGGATATTCATTTGTTTGCTGGTTTCAATATCAGAAACTTATGAAGAAGCAAGAAGGTGAATCTACATCAACAATGAGTTCCTTGAAAAGAACAGGAAATGCATCGCCCAAACAGCAATCTAGAGGACCCATTCTCCGCATGTTTTCTGTTGGTGCTGTGGGCGAAATGGACATGTTGTGTGCGGAACTCTACTTGTGTGCTGATGGAGTCTTGACTCTTGCTACAAGTAATTCTTGCTGCCTGTCTTTTCCAGATATGCAGCTTGAAGAAGGGGTATGGCATCATCTTGCGATTGTGCACAGTAAACCGAATGCCTTAGCCGGGCTCTTTCAGTCGAGCATAGCTCAACTGTATGTTAATGGAAGACTCAGACAGACTGGCAAGCTGGGTTATTCACCCTCTCCAGCAGGAAAATCATTGCAAGTTACAATCGGAACCCCACTTTCATCTGCGGAAGTTAGTCCACTTTCCTGGTGTCTTGGTTCATGTTACCTCTTTGAGGAGGTGCTTTCTTCACCTGGCATCTGTTTCATGTACATTCTAGGTAGGGGTTACAGGGGTCTCTTTCAGGACACAGATCTACTTCGGTTTATACCAAATGAGGCTTGCGGTGGAGATAGTTTGGCAATCCTCGATGCACTGGAAGTTGAATTATCTGCAAGCAATAATGCTCAACGTATTGATAGTTCCAACAAGCTGGGCATCAACAAGGCAGAGGGCAGCAATGTTGTTTGGGATTTAGAAAGATTGGGGAATTTTTCATTGCACCTTTCTGGAAAAAAGCTTATTTTTGCATTTGATGGTACATATTCAGATTCATCTCGTATATCAGGAACTCTATCTATGTTGAATCTGGTAGATCCCATGTCAGCTGCAGCTTCCCCTATTGGTGGTGCGTATGACATGCCTGTCTACTTAAGTTTCTTCTTGTGGGTTGTTTCATTCATTCTCTAATTGCTATAGATTTATATTTATGTTGTTTGAAATGTCCAGGCATACCTCGCTTTGCACGTTTGCATGGTGATGTTTGGATCTGCACTCCATGTGGTATTGGAGATAGCATCCGTGCAGTTGGTGGTGTAGCTGCAATTCTTGCACTTGTTGAAGCAGCAGAAAGTAGAGAAATGTTGCATATGGCTTTATGCTTGCTTGTGTGTGCCCTGCACTGGAATCCACAAAATGTTCGTGACATGCAGGCCTGTAGGGGCTACCATTTACTTGCTCTTTTTCTTCACCGCCGAATGACTCTATTTGACATGCAAAACCTTGAATTGTTTTTTCAAATTGCTGCTTGTGAAGCTTCTCTTCCTGTAACACAAAAACCTCAAGAAACTCGAAATATGCCTGTTAGTGCTGGATCTATAATTGAGTCTGGCTATGATAGTATTGCCATTGCAAAGTTCTCTGATGAATTCTCACCTTTAGGATCTCAAGCTGATACAGAAGATTTTCTTCTACAACATGATTCATTGAGTCGCATCTCAGAGCTTGAAAATGTTGAATCGCAGGCTGAAGCTTTGAATTGTATAGTGTTGTCAAATCCTGACATGATGGAACATGTCCTTCTGGATTGGACTTTGTGGGTGACTGCCCCTGTTTCAATTCAGCTTGCCCTTTTAAATTTTCTTGAGCGCTTAGTGTCTATGCATAGATACAGAAATCACAATTTGACTGTGTTACGGCGAGTCAATCTTGTACAGCATTTGCTAGTCACACTGCAGAGGGGTGATGTTGAAGTACCTGTGTTAGACAAATTGGTGGTTTTACTAGGAATCATTTTGGAAGATGGTTTTTTAGCATTTGAACTAGAATATGTGGTGAAGTTTGTCATTATGACTTTTGATCCACCTGAAATAAGTTCACGTGGGAGAGTTGCTCGAGAGAGCATGGGAAAGCATGTGATTGTACGAAATATGTTGCTTGAGATGCTTATTGATTTGCAAATGACGATAAGCTCTGAAGAATTGCTTGAACAGTGGCATAAGATAGTTTCTTCTAAGTTAATTACATATCTTTTGGATGAAGCTGTGCATCCAACTAGCATGCGATGGGTTATGACTCTCCTTGGAGTTTGTCTTACATCCTCACCAACATTTGCAACAAAATTCCGCACCAGCGGTGGTTACCAAGGGTTGTCACGTGTACTGATGAGCTTCTATGACTCTCCGGAAATTTATTATATTCTTTTTTGCCTCATTTTTGGCAAGCCTGTTTATCCAAGACTACCAGAGGTCCGTATGCTTGATTTCCATGCTCTTATTCCAAGTGATGGGAGCTCTGGTGAACTAAAATTTGTGGATCTACTTGAATCTGTTATTGCTATGGCAAAGGCCACATTTGACAGGTTGAGCATGCAATCTCTTCTAGCACAACAAACAGGAGATTTTTCACAGTTTAATATGGCTATGGCAGCTGAACTTGTTGACAGAACAAAAGACATGGAAGATGAACTACAAGGTGAAGCCTTAATGCACAAAACATATGCAGCACGGTTGATGAGTGGTGAAGCTGCAGCTCCTGCTGTAGTCACTTCAATTTTGAGATTTATGGTGGATCTTGCCAAGATGTGTCGCCCTTTTTCAGCAGCATGTCGGCGTTTAGAGTTTCTTGAGAGTTATGTTGATTTATATTTTTCCTGTGCTAGGTAATGTGAAGTTCTTGGAAATTCATTTCTATAATGTGTTTTGAGTTTGTTAATTTGTATTGTGTATGAGTTTGGTGCATGTGTTCTTTTTTTTCAGTGGTTGCTTGATGATCATCTCTGAGTTAGATCATCTCTTTAAAATTAAAATTTCAAGATTAGTTGGTTTAAATGGTTAATCTTAGTGGATACAATCCTCTCGTCTCTTTGCAGGGCTGCTTCTGCTGTGCAGTTGGTTAAAGGCTTATCAGTTCCATTAGCAGATCAACAGACTGTGAATGATTCAGATGATTCTCATAGCTCACAACATACATTTTCTAGCATGCCACAAGAGCAAGAAAAATCAGGGAAGACATCGACAAGTATTGGGAGCTCAGCCCAAGGGCAAAGGAGTGCAAGCTCTGAAGATGCAATTAGCATGCCGAATTATGTTTCTGAAAATAAAGGGATGAATGGGACTGATTCTTCTCCTTCAAAGTCAGGGAAGCTGTTTGTGAGAGAGGAAATTAATCATGACATCATTGCTTTAGATACAGAGAGCCTTGATCAGACATTCACCTTTTCTGCTGTTTCACCAGAGTTTGATGTTAAAAAGTCTGAGGAGAATCAATCTCATACTCCAACACATTCAGCTGCAGCTATAGATTCTTTCAGCACAATGTCTATTTTAATACCAGGGTCTCCACTCTCTTCAGAGAAATCAAGTTTTAAGCTAGCACAACCGTTGTCTATGTCACCAGTGCTTGCCTTGACATCTTGGCTAGCGAGCTCTGGGCACAGTGAGAACAGCTTGCCTTTTGGGGGTATGCAATCTCTTGCAACGCCATCCACTTCCATGAGCGAAATCGATACATCGCAAGAATTAAAGCCAAATGCACAGGGGGCATTTGGTGCTAATATTTTCTTCAATATCAGCCCACAGCTTTTGTTGCAAATGGATAATGCCGGTTCTGGGGGAGGTCCATGCTCAGCAGGAGCTGGAGCTGTGTTGGATTTTATTGCTGAAATTCTGGCAGACATTGTAACTGAGCAGGTCAAGGCGACTCAAATTGTGGAAGCTGTTCTGGAAACTGTTCCTTTGTATGTTGGAGTGGATTCTGTATTAGTTTTCCAGGGTTTGTGCCTAAGTAGGTTGATGAACTTCTTGGAGTGTTTGATTTTACGGGACGAGGAAGAAGCAGAGAAGAAACTTGATAAGAATCGTTGGTCCTCAAACTTAGATTCACTTAGCTGGTTTATTGTGGATCGTGTATACATTGGTGGTTTTCCAGAGCCAGGGGGAACATTAAAAGCATTAGAATTTTTGTTGTCCATGCTGCAGCTTGCCAATAAAGATGGCCGTATTGAAGAAGCAATACCAACTGGAAAAAGCCTTCTCTCTCTCACAAGAGGAAGCAAACCAATAGAAGTGTATATACAGGCTTTATTGAAAAACACAAATCGTATGATAATGTACTGCTTTTCACCTTCATTCTTAAGTGCCATTGGTGAGGATGACATTCTTTCACATTTAAGCTTACATCTTGAACTAAAAAAAAATGCAGCTGCTGTTCCAAGTCCAACTGCAGATTCCTCTGGAGTTAATACATGCACAGTTCTACAGTTATTGATTGCTCACAAAAGGCTAATATTCTGCCCAAGCAATTCTGATACTGATCTTATTTGCTGTCTTTGTGTGAACTTGATTTCATTGTTTTGGGATCAAAGACAAAATGCAAAAAACATGGCTGCTGAGGTTATCAGGTATCTATTGTTAAATCGCCATGCTGCTTTGGAGGAATTACTGGTCTCTAAACCAAACCAGGGACAACCATTGGATGTCTTACATGGAGGCTTTGATAAGTTGTTAGGAAATAATCAAATAGAATTCTATCAGTGGCTTGATGCTTCTAAACAAACTATTTGTAAGGTGCTGGAACAATGTGCTGCAATTATGTGGATGCAATATATAGCAGGTGCAGCAAAATTTCCTGGGGTGCGAACAAAAGGCATGGAGGCTCGTCGGAAAAGAGAAATGATGCGGAGATCCCGTGAAAATACAAAAGTAGATTCCAGACACTGGGAACAAATGACTGAGCGTAGGTGTGCATTGGAGTTGGTGCGTGAAGCAATGTCTACAGAATTGAGAGTTGTGCGGCAGGACAAATATGGATGGATCCTTCATGCTGAAAGTGAATGGCAGAGTCATATTCAACAGCTTGTACATGAACGTGGAATATGGCCTGTGAAGCAGTCTTCTGTCAGTCAAGAACCGGAGTGGCAGCTATGCCCTACTGAAGGACCCTATCGTATGCGTAAAAAGCTTGAACGGTTGAAGGTAAAGGTAGACACAATTGGGAATGCACTTCAAAGTTTTCAAGAAGACAGATTAATTCCAGCAGAAAATAATGGATTTGGCATGGACATGAGTGATCCTGATTATGATTCATTTTTCCTTCTCTTGTCTGCTGGTGGTGCCAATCAAAAGCAGTTAAGTTATACTGGTAGAGAGGATGAGGAATACTTTTATGATGAAGCAGATGAGTTCAAAGACGGTGATTCAATTTCTGCTCCAGTTGGGTGGAGTGATGATCAGCACAGTAGTATTAATGATGCAAGCTTACATTCTGCTCTTGAAACTGGTGGCAAATCAAGTACAATGTCACTACAAATAACAGATGGAGTACAGGAAATGTCTGAGCTTGGTTCTACCAGACAGTCTTTGTCACAGAAAATTGACAATGTGAGGTATGCAGATGATAAGTCAGAAAGAGAAGTCCATGATTTTGGCGAGTATTTGATTAGGCCTTATTTGGAACCTGGTGAAAAGATACGGTTTCGGTACAATTGTGAGCGTGTTGTTGGACTTGACAAACATGATGGGATTTTTCTTATAGGTGAATTTTGCCTATATGTCATTGAAAACTTTTACATTGATGAATCAGGACGTATTAGTGAGAAAGCTTTTGAGGCTGAACTGTCGGTGATAGACCAGGCCTTGGGTGTCAAAAACAGTGCCGTGGAAAGTATCGATTTACAGTCTAAGGCATCTGCTTCTTGGGAAGCAACTGCCAAAGTTTGGGCTGGAGGCAGAGCTTGGGCATACAATGGTGGGGCCTGGGGAAAGGAGAAGGTATGTGCTAGTAGTAATCTGCCTCATCCTTGGCGAATGTGGAAGTTGGAAAGCGTTCATGAACTTTTGAAGCGAGAGTATCAGTTGCGGCCTGTTGCCATTGAACTTTTTAGCATGGATGGATGCAATGATCTTTTAGTCTTCCATAAAAAGGAAAGGGACGAGGTATTCAAAAATCTGGTGGCGATGAATCTTCCTCGAAACAGCATGTATGGATCTACCCTTTCTGATCTTAATGCCTTGCTAATGCCAGATACAATAGCAGGCCCTTAATTTCAAAGTTTTTATTTATTTGTTTAATTTTTAAAATTTTAATAAATTTGATTTTCTTCCTTATACAAGGTGTTGCCTTTGATTGTTTGAGCTCCCCTTTACCCACGTGTTCGGTTTTCTTTGTTTGTCTGGCTGTGAAATGTGTGGAAGGGAGACATCTTTTGTTTTGTGCTTGCATAGGAAGTCCACAGTCAGGTGAAGAGTTTGAAAGGTTGCAGAGGGGGCTGGCAGTTGCCTTTATATAGAGATATGAACAAGGAAAAAATAATTTGCTAGTTTGTGTTCACTGATAACAATATGAGTTTTAAAGGTGAAAACTTGACACACACACACATCCATACACCTCCATCGAATATTTATATTAACCAGCATAGATCCATCTTAGACCCGAATCTATTAAACACTGAGAGGGATCCAATTTCTTGAGGTGTAAAAAATTTAAGATAAAAAATTTACATCTCAAGAAATTGGATCCCTTTTGGTGCTTAATAATCCGGGTTTAAGATGGATGTATGTTGGTTTTAATTTTTTTATTTTATGAGTTGACATGAAATTTTTTAATTACTTTTGTTTTTGATAAGGTATGAACCAACATGAGTTTTTTAATTACTTTTTATTTTTGAGAACGTTATGTAACGTGACAACATCTCCCCCATAATTAAATCAAGATCAGTACTTGCATAGTACATAGGTATGCATGAATGTACATATGCCTAACTCGACAACAATGAATTAATTGAACCCTAGCTTGGTTTCCCTGCATAATGTGAGCCACATGGTCTAGGAGGTCATAGAGAGATTGCATGTGTAATGTCCCTAGTTTGGACCCTTGACATAAACTATGTAAATGATGTAATATCGTTAATGTAATTGATGAAGCATGGTGAGGAGCTCAAGGAAAAGGCCCTACCATGGATTCCTTGAATGTATATTGTTAGAGAACCATGCGTTGGTCAAGCATAGTAGCATTGTAATGTAATGTACATGTGCATGTTAATAATAAATAAATCCACAACTGATTGTGCAAGGCAACAAGAGCACGTGGCATGATTATCCAAAGGTTAGGGAGGGACATATTAAAGTCTATAGATGAGCGCCAAGTGTCCTAGAAAGGATTGCTGGACCATCAACTTTCAAGTTGACTCATGCTCCCCAATCATTTATGCTTCCAAGAGGAAGGTAGTTGAGGCAATTATTACCTTGGAGAAACGAAGGCTTGGTTTTGTGTTTCCTTGTGATAGCGTTGTGACAGAGTAGTGTTAGTCGCCCTGTAGAATTGGGAGGGGAGTTGCTTATTGGGTTAGCAACTAGTTGAATTGATGTCATCCTTAATTACCTGTCAATTGGGGATGGCGCAATAGCCTGTTAGTGTGTCTATGAATCATCCTGTCAGTGAGTTTGTCAGCCAGTTAATGAGTTTTCATGGTTAAGTAACTCAGTCCCTCAGGGGTGTATCTATCATGCCCCGCCTGGTGTGTAGGTAGCAATTATCCATCTATTGACTAATCTATCCATTTTGATCTGTGGAGAAGAGTCGACCTTTGTCTAAGAGGAAGTCGAACCTGAATAGTGACAGAGTGGAGAGTGGATCTAAGCTCTAGTTCGTGGCTATGATTGTGTCAATGATTAATTGGAGAACGCAAGTGATATGCGTTCCTTTGTTGATGTAGGTAACATAGTGGTATCGAATCACCTAGCTGTTAGCTTGAGCCTGAGCATCGTGAGACTGTGTTGAAGACTTGTGTGACAGAGTCTATTCCAAGTGGTTAGAGTTGGACTAGCAGAGTGGTGAAGCATTGCGAATCCGCAATCGCGTGCCTGAGAAGCTTTGTTTCCTGATGTTGGGTCAACCCGAGTGTGGTTTCCTGTGAACCTTGTATGATAGAGTGGTCTGTTGGACAATGATCAAGTGATTCCTTGTAACCATTGATTGTGCGTAGCTAAGATTTGTAAGCCATGGGAAAACAAAGTCTGTAGGCAAATGATCTGGGGTTTGTGCGATCTTTCTACGCACACATTGGTATAGCACCTGGAGGAAGGTAACGTTTGAGGGACCGTTAAGCGGTGAAAGGGTACCTTCTTGGTGTTGTCTGGGGTAGGTATTGTGGAACCCAAGCTAGTCGAGTCTGCGTGAGGCGTTTGTGATTCTGGAGGTAAACCAGATCTCCTGAGAAGTGGATATAGTGTTGAGCATCGAGTAGATTGAGATCCAATAGCGGTTGTGCGATAGCCCAACGAAATAGCGGGGTTAGGGTGGTCTTTCTACGCAAACACTGGAATAGCACTTGTGCAACGTCCCCATCCCTCAATCCGGCCAGCAGAGGGTACATTAACTAAATCGGGGCCTCTAAAATTTTGCCCCATAACCATAATTAAGAATTTACAACAACTAAAACACATGTGCAGATATGGAAATAAAAGCACAAAACGGAAATAAACTAGATCCACACACACATAGCATGCAATTCCAAGCATAATTATCACAAGCATATAAATTAAATCATTGCACATTAGATACAAAAGAATACTTATCTTTAAACAAAGAAGATCCAAGCAACTGGCTGTGTAAGAGCGACTTTCCACCCAACCGTAAGCACTTTGTTCAACATATACTATTTTTGCTGAGAGGCCACCCCCGAGATGGGCTATGAGGCCACTAGGGCAAAGGAAACACCTATAGGCTTCTATCTCTCAACCCAAAACCCACTCTGCTCTCTATGCTTAGCCAAAAGCTCAACCAAAGCTCTACAGTGGTCTCGCTAAGCCATCACAGCCATGGCACTCTTTCCAACTGCCCTACACAACACAAGGAAGACATTTTCCTTCACTGATCCACAATTCCCTCAGGAAATCCAACCCTTACAGTGCTTACTAGTGTGTGCAATAAGAGTCCAACCTGCTGTAGGTTATTGAAGAGCCTCTTGCAACATTAATTCATGGCTTCTCAAGCATCCAAAAGTAGCAAAACTCAATGGGTAAAAGTTCCTAGCTTGCCCAACCTCTATGCTCACCTACAACCATCTATTTCGCCTTCAAAATTGCAGCTCTGTCTCTAAATTCAAAATTTTGGGTTAAACACAATTTGGTAATGGACATGAACAACCATAGGAAAAACTCTACGTAGTGTAGATGCTTGCACAAGAGAATGATCAAAAGAGTGTTGACTCCAATGATATATGGTAAGGGTGAAAAGACAACTAACATGGCTTCTGACCATAGAAGAAAGGACTCCTGGAAGCTGACATAACTGTCACAACCCCCATGCCTCAATAACTGCATGAAGTGAATTTTCTCACCAACCTCACATATGCATTCAATGATTGGTTTTCATAGTCAAGAGAAGGTAATTGGATCATTTAAAGCACATTGCAGAATTTTGGATGAGTTCTAAGGTTGACACTTGGCAACATAGGATTTAGTTTCTCCATAGGCCCCCTTTCTTCTTCTCCTCTAGTGGAATCATAGCTCCTGTAGTGCTCTTTACACAGCCATCTTGGACCATTTTATTGTTTTCCAACATAATATTTACATACGTTTCGAATTGGCATGATAAGCCAACTGTATGGTCCGAATAAAAATATTTATATCATACATGCCTAACCATTCACTAGTTAGGCCTTGGCGTTGAGATCCGCACTAGGAATCCATACTAGCATATTTACATCTATGTTGCACAAGTTTCTGGAACGCGGGTACGTGGGTACGAGTATCTAGTCCGGCTAGAAGCTTTGCCCAAATTTGCAGAAAACGTCGGGTTGGGATCGACAATAATATATATTAATTTTTTTAAATATATTGCAAAAAATTAAAGAGTTAAAAAACATAATTGATTAATTTCATAGCTTAAACTATTTTAGCCTCTTAAGCCTCTAGTAGTGTCATGAAATTCAATCATTTTAAATTTGCTCACTCCTCTAGGTCCAGATTATACAAAATTGGGTTTGTGTGACCTAAAGTAAACCCTAACTATGCATGACTCTAGTGCCATGGTATGTTTTGTAAATTTGATTTGCAACTTTATCCCAATGTACGAGTTTGTAAAGGAAAATTGCATATGTGTGTGTGTGTGTGTACGAAGCACACATAACTTCATAAATCATAAGATTCAATATTTTCCAATTCCTTGTTTCAACTCCATCTCTATTATTGCAACTAAGAGTGCTTAGTATTTGGGTGCCTTTGCATTTTTTTGATGGTAACTACTACTTACTTCTTATGTGAATGAAGGCTTGATTGTTTCAAGTTCAAGTAACAAACTTTCAAAGTCTTTAGTATTTTGAGTTTGATGTGGTTTATGATCCTAAATTGCTATATCAATCAATATGAATAACGTAAGCTAGCTATAAAACATTTGAGACATGAATTAAAGTTGTTCAATATCTTAGTATTGTAGAAAGACCCATGTTTATTCACTTAAGTACACTGGCAGCTTATATTTTGAGTGTGAATGGATCTAAGCATTTAAGAGGTGTGAGCCCTCTTAATTTATATAACCTTGAAAATTTAAAACATGGTATTATTGATAGATTCAATTGGAATTTTTATTATTGGTGATTTCTTGGAATAATAAACAGCAATCATTCAATTGATTTTCGACACTTTTCTTATGATTTTGGGCTCCACATGTTTGGGAGCTTGTAGAAGCTCCCTGTCTGTTTAGGAGCTTCCAAAAGCTCCTAAACAAACAGGGAGCTTCTACAAGCTCCCAAAAAAAGGGAGCGGCTAAAGCAAGTTCCCAAAAAGCTCCCAAAAATCTCCCAAGCTCCCAGAGAAGCTCCCAACAAAAATGGGACGTTTCGTACCAGCTCCCAAGCTCCCAGGAGTGGGGAAACGCGGGGTACGGGTTGCCAAAATCCCGGGAGCGGTACCCGTGCGACTATGATTTACATGCTTTTTGATTAAATACATTCCAAGTCAAAATTGGGGGTATTACAACTTGAGTGGTGTTGTGTGGGGCGGGTATTGTGGACCCCAAGCTAACCGAGTCTGCACGATGTCGATAGCTGGTATTGAGTACTAGAGTGGTGTAGAGCGTGGATCTGGCTAGCGGACTAGTGAAGGCTGTGACCTCTTGGTGGAATAACGGGTTTGGGTGGCCTTCTACGCACACATTGGTATAGCACTTGGAGGAAGGTGACTCTCGAGGGATCCTTGAGCGGTGAAGGGGTACCTTATTGGTGTTGTGTAGGGCGGGTATTGTGGACCCCAATCTAATAGAGTTTGTGTGAGGTTACTGTAACGCTGTGGTGAGTCACTAGTTAGCATTTCCCCTCTACTACCTATATAATCCAATTAACCTAGCATAGGTTGGCTTGGCTTGAGAGCTGAGTCTATATGGTTGAGTCATCCTGTTAACCCAACAAAGGCAAGCTTGGCTGTGGCCTTGTGCCTATGTGACTGTGAGTGAACTCTAGATAGTTCCCCTTTCCTCAAGGTAATCTTGTCCAGTGCGGGGGTGGCCTCTTAGCAGAAAGATTATATGCTAGACAAAGTGCTTATGGTTGGGTGGAACGTTGCTCTTGCGCAGTCAGTTGCTTGGAGAAGCTTTATTGAAAATAAGTGTTATGTGATGTTTCATTGTTGTTATTCATTTCCGTTGTATGAATATTGATCTGAATGAATGAGATGCATGCTGTATATAATGATTATGAATGTGAATTACTTGCATATAGATGATTGTATGTGCATGAAGTCCCATTACATATATAGCACTATCTCTCCAGGTAGCCAGTTTACTGGCATTGCAAGCTAAGTTTCCACTGGGTGGTAGAGATGCAGTGGATCGCACGGTGGTCTGTCTTTGTGCGCCTAGTATAGCTGCGCGATAAAGAAATTGATAAGTGCGGAAGTATGTGTAGACTGAAGTATGATGTGCACAGTGCGTCGCACAGCGAATTAAGAGTTGTGACGCAGACTGTTGTTCAATGAATTAACTCAGTATTAGACAGTAATGTCTTGGTATCAGAGGTAGAAAGACAAGGAAAAGATCCCCCGTGGTCACGATAGGCCTACAGAGACCTCAGGGGACGTGACAACATGATAGACAACTCTAGGTCTGCAAGTCACAAACGTCAGCCCAAGGATGCACATTTGCATAAGCTACTGCAGATATGTACTGTCTTGTATATGTCGTATTGAGTCAATACCTGATACAGGATCAAACAAATACAAATATTTGTCACTCCTTTTTTGTATATTCATGGCCTTGCCTTTCCTTCTAGTGGGACTGAGTGACTTCCATGTTTCGAGGGAATGGGAGTAGAGTTCAAAAATGGTATTTTTCCCTTAATGCTTATCCCAACAATATTTATTGCCTGCAACAAAAGACCAGCTCAGTTAACCTTACAACTTGGTATAGGTAGAAATTCTGAGTTCTATATATTTTATTTAATCCAAAAAATTATATTTTTGAAAAGAAAACAAAATAGAGGACCAAAATTGTTAAAGATTATGCCAATGTTTAAAATAAAGTATTACTATTATTATTTTCAGCAAGAACGAGTGTGAATTATATTTATGAAGAAGCTGTTGGAACTCGATGCAGCAGAAGAGATACAGTGTTCAAAATTTATATAAAAATGCTCTGCAAATGCTGTCCAAAAACATCACAGTTTTCCTCTGAAAATACCTATCGCATGCAGAGTCTATTTTATCCCTATTATGCCTATAACTATATTGCTTGACATTCTGTCCCAAAAGAAAAATACAAGTAAACACATAAATGAAATTTAAACAAGAACAATTTTATGACTGCTATGAGCTTCCTCCATTGACACATCTTCTCTCTTAGGGTATTGGTCACCACAGGACTTCTGCTGTCCGCTGAAAGCGATCACTCCTGCTGCATTGTGTCCATTGCATCCTTATCTTTGTTAAGCTACTGGAATCGGTCTTTGCCCATCCCAAGCTTTATGAATGAGGCAAAGAATCGGTCTTTAATTGAAAAGGTCTCAAGGGAGGAGCTTCAAAATGTTTTGCACAGCTTTCAAAAGGACAAAAGTCATGGTACCACCTCGATAGAATGGACACTGATTGCCAGATGGCCCATTGCATCCTTATCTTTGTTAAGGACCTCAGGAGGCCTGACATGTCCATCTCAACTTCCAATGGAAGCACCCAGAAACCCTACATCTTTTTGATCCCCATTCCTTGACTGAGCCAATGGTTTTCTGCATCCATACCTTACAATGGAAAATGAGGGAGCACTCCACAGCAAGATGCCCATAATGGTGGCAACGGTTACATTTGAAAGGAACCCCTTAATTGTCTAAGATCTGAACTTGAGATCTAAAAATGTTTGTTGACGTCTGGGTGACCATGCAAATCCAATGTTTATTTACTAGTGCTCATCTTAAATAGGCTATACATAGTCCAATAATCAAAATATATAGCCATATATTTATAATTCAATTACTAAAAGTGCAACCACAATTCTAGAGAATACAAAATAAGCAGTTTTTAAGATCAAAATGGATAACCCAATATTAAAAGAATGGAATTGTCAAATTATTCCACGATTTGGACCCATTTTGATAGTGTTGGTCTTTTTTGGTCATGATTTGATTGATTCTGGTCGTATATGTGTCCAAATTGTAGAATAGTTAGATATCTCTGAAAGAATCTCCATTTAGTCTTAGAAGTAGTTTTATGTTAGCTGTATTGTGCAACTCTATCTAGATTGTAGCTTGAGAAATCATCCTTGAATGAAAAATATTCATGGTGAGTAATTGTTTTGAATATCTCATTGGCAAACTGTGTTGGAAATGGATATGTTATTATAACGTCTTTCAGGTTTCCAAAGATGGCACAAACACTTAGTTGGGTGTGGCCTTCTTAGTTTATACAACTATAAGACCCTCTTCGACCTATGCACAGGATAAATGATGCCCGGAACTAACATTTTTAAAGTTTCTTCTCTTACCGTTGCTTTATATTAAAGAGGTATTCCGTATGGACTTTTCTTAATTGGTTTTGCATTGATTACAAATCCAGTTTCATCTCCCTTGTTTCTATCGCCTCCCATATCCCTCTTGAAGAACAGCCTAGTATTCTCTCACAGTAGCAGAGCAAGTGTTGTCGATTGTGTTGTCCAACCAAGAACTGCTTCCTTATATATGGCGCTTCTTTGTGCCCCCCCTCCCCCTTGTAGACCGTGCTTTGCTTACCTTCTCCATCAATGCCTTAAACACCCCTCCCCACCTCCCCCCACCCCTTCCCTAGTGTCTCATGCACCGCTATCCACTTCAATGGGGAATATGTCAATTCCTATGCTTCACGCCTTCGTTAGTTGTTTCCCTTCCTTCCCCATTTCTCGTCCCTCGAGACAACCACACCCAAGTATGACCTTCTCTCTAAGGCTATCTAGGAAATTGCCCTTGACTCACCCTCATACTTTCTGATATATCTCTTGTGCCCCACAATTTGGCTTATGCCCTAAGAACAACTAGTTTGGTGAGGAGTGCAAACTCCACAAACTTCTTTGATTTGCCTTCTTGCACAACTCCCTCTCCTTTCCCCACCTTGAGAAAGATTACTGTTGTCTCCTTCGTTGTAAAAAACGGTAATCTCTTTAACAAGACATGAGCTTTGTGGAGCCTTTTGTCCTTCACCCAAAGCTTTTTGGCATACCCTTTTCCCTTGACAAATTGCTCTCGCCCTTGATTTAGATCCTCAGTGCTTGTTCTCCCATATTACATGCCTTCATGATGTTCTCAGTCAACCTTTAGTCCATATCTCCTCTCTGCCCTCATGTCATTTTTTCTCCTATGGTGGCATTGGGATTGTTGTTAGGGTTATGAGCACTAGTAGGGATGTAGACATGGAAAGCTTCTGGTCGATTTCCTTAAGAACGATATTCACTCTCTTGGTTTCCACATTGTTGATTTGTTTAACCATGTTGTTTGTTTGGGGTTTCCTTAGGCATGATGCCACCATATCCTCCACTGTATTTTCAAATGGGGTGTTGGTTCAAAGCCTAACAGTTATCAACCCATCATGATTGGACACACATCCTCCAAGCTCTATGTTACAATCCTTTGTTTGTGGCTTTTTGATGAGCTTGGGGTGAGGCATTTCAAGACTAGAGGATAAAGAATGTTCCTTCTGGTGTACCGGATAATTGATCATATCTTCACTCTTTGAGCTATTATTGAGGAGGCTCGTTGTTGCTCTTTGAAAGTCTTATGTTGTTTTGTGGACATTTGAAAGGCATTTGATTTCATCTTGAGAGGCCAAATTCTAAAGGCTCTGCAACATTGGCATTTGAGAGACCCTTTTTTCTAGCATCATGAGACTCAATGAGTTGGTCCTTAGTAGCCTTTGCACCACCTACGACCTTGCAAACTTCATCAGTAGTACCATTGGGGTCAAGCAAGGGTTCCCTCTCCCAACAACTCTCTTTGGTATTTACATCAATGAGTTGGAGTCTTTTCTTAGGGGGCATATTAATGAGGGGGATCATTATCTTCTACATCGCATATTGGTCTCTTTGCTTCTTTTTGCCGATATCTTAATCCTATTGCCTTCCTTGCTTGAGGGATTGAGGAGATAGATCAATGTCGTATCCAGCGTTTGCAATCTTCGATGGTTAATGGTTAACCTAGGTAAAACCAAAGTTATGAACTTCAATATGTCAAAGTGTGTTATCAACTTATCTTTAAAAGTGAAGGGGCTCCCTTCCTCTTCTCCCTCCTTAGACCCCTTGTGGCTTGGAGTCTCGCCCCTCCAAGATACGTAGACCTCTCAAATATTGGCCTTTAGAGGGCTTGGTTTGGATCTGACTCCACTTTTCCCTTTTGCTATACATCTTTGTGAAATTGCCTTCGGGCCCTTCCGGGCCAAGCGAAAGCTCTTCTCCCTTCCTCATAGAATCTACCTTGAGGAGGATCTCACTAGATCCTAGGCTTTGGAGCTTTGAAGCTCAAGTGCTCCAAGGAGTAGGTTGAAACAACACAATAAGCAGGTAAGTGGGCAGTGATTTGGTATTCCTCGCCTCCTAGGTGGACTTGCCTTGGGTTCTCTAATTGATGGGCTTAATGGGAGAGGAGATAGGGCTTGGGTATTTCAGTGGGATGGTGGAATGGAAATGGGGCATTTTGGTCATCGTTGGGTGTGATATTTGGTGCTCTTGGTTCTTCGAATGTCCTTTTTATTACTGAGACACATGCAAGTTTGATTAAGGTAGTTGTAGGTATCCTTGGTTACCATTGGTTTTCTGCTTGCATACGAGAGACACAAAGTTCAGGTGGTGTTAGAGGTTCAAGTGGTGTAGCATGTTTGACTTGTGATTGTCTTCAAGGCAAGGTTTCTATGGTTGTTATACAAGTTTGCCAAGTCCATGTGTATTTAAGTTAGTGGCTTGGCTCCTATCCCTAGAGACGTTTGCATTGCAGTTTGCAATTTCCTTCTAGCATCCTCTCACTTCGCCTTTAACAATGATTAAATTGTTCCTTACCGGGATTTGTATGCCAACATCATTCGATACTTCGTTGTGGGTGATGTCATCCTCTTGGGTGTTTTGAATGCGTGTAGCAAAGCTTGTCGGATTCCTCTCCAACATCGGTTTGAGGACGTGGTTTGTATCTAGTAGATAGATCCAAATTCAACAGGGCTTCATTGCATTTTTGACAATGCTTTGCTACCTCTCACAACTTATGGTAGGAACATTCTGTGGCTTAGTGAATGCCATGAGATACTAATTCGAAACGACTTCCCTAGCATTCCAAACTCTTGCCAGTTCACATGCCTCCCCCATAGTGAGATGCTAGTCTGGTAAACTATGTCATGATCAACAAGGATCTTCTCCCCTTTCCATGCCACCTTTTTGGTATATCCCATCTCTTTCATCGACCATGCGCTTCTTTCCTTCTCCCTTTGAATTGACCCCTGTCTATACCCCACCCTCAATGGCCCCCCCCCTGGTCCCCTGTCTATACCCCACCCTCAATGGCCCCCCCCTGGACCACTATCCTCTTTGATGCGAGGGATCCTGGCCCTTTTTATTCCACCTCTGCTAGATGCTCCCAACATTCATAGGTTTCATCTCTTGAGTCAGCCTCTACGAAATATGCTCGTCTTTCGTCGACCATTTAGGAGGCAACCTTAAATTGTACCCATACCTATCTTTGATATGTCTTTACTCATGTTTACTTGTCCTATACCGATCTTAGGAAATACTATTGTTGCCTTCTTTGCTACAAGAAATGCCTTTTCATCTCACAAAAGAGACGTGAATTATGAAACAGATCGGATTTTGACCCGCACATCAGTTCATCACATCCTTACACTTCAAGCCAACATTGAGGAGGTGAGACATTTTTCTTTGAAAGTCTATTGTTGTTTTGTAGACTTTGGAAAGCATTGGACTTGGTCTTGCAAGAGGCCATATTCCAAAGGCTTAGAAACATTGACATTTTTGAGATTCTCTTGATTGCCTTCATCGGGTGCTTTCTCCACTTGCTTCATTCACAGTCGGAGATTGTAATGGAGATACACCAAGTCATTCAGGCGTGGGAAATCCATCTTGTAAGATGTTGACAAAAAAATTTAATGAGTTGTGACTCTTCAGGCCCGAGGGAAACAATATGATAGAGGATCTTAAATTACAATGAATTTAATTGCTTTGTTCAAGTTCTTACCTGGTGCGTTTCTTTGAGTGTATTTTATCAAATACACCCCAATTACGCTCACATCTAGAAGAGCTACAGGTTTGGCTGAGGACTCAGATGGCAAATTTCTTAAAATTTGGTGCCCTTGCACCATATGTTCTCCACCAAACACCTACAACAAACAAGAAAGAAAGAGAATTGGATTACATAATTCAAATTTCAACTTTCAAATAAAATGATAAAACACAATCAAAATTTAAAAATTTGAAGTTCTAAATAAATTCTAATTTGTAATCACTTGGCATCAAAACGGTCCTTCCATGGATAGCATCAGCATAGCCAAATAGTCCACTAGCCTCTCAATGCATATCCATCTCGCGAGTAATACTCGTGCGAGTCTCAACATTAGGTATCGTCCTATTAAGACATGCGATCAACACTTCCAACACCTCGCCATCAAAATCAAATTTACACTTGTAGGAAAAGGTGGGGTTGAGGAAGAGTGCAGTTGCATGAATGGGTCAATGGAGCATCCCGATCCATCGACTATCAATCAAATCCCATAGCATCATGTGTCTATTGTATCCAAGGGTACCCTTCCCCACATAATAAGACCGAATAGTCTCTGTCCCTATCCATGGCCTCATACAAATAACCCATAGCGGGCTTATCACCGTCAACTAATCTCAGAACCTTTACCAAAGGTTCACTGATTGAGCACACTCCCTCCACTCTTGCCCAAAAGGAGTCGGTGTACACCAGACTAGCAATGGCTCTCCCATCCTCTCTCCTGCTATATGTGCAATCACGCCGCTCATCACAAACAAACATTTGCTTCAACTCAAATTGAACTCGAAGCAAAGAATGAAGAGAAATGAAGTTGGTGGCAAACCGTGTGATTCCAGGATGCATCAACTCCCTATTTCTTGTGCATCTCCTCATGAGGCTAAGAACAAAAGCATGGTTATATATGAATTTGGTGACACTCCTAGCCTAATTAACGACCTCCTTGATGAGGAGAATGTTCCCCACATCGTCCAACATCAAATCAATATAATGTGCAGCACATGGAGTCCAAAACAGTGAGGGGTGCCTCTCCATAAGCAATCTACTAGTAGCCACATAATTAGCTGCATTATTTGTTATGATATGCACCATATTGTGCAAACCGATCTCTTGGAGGACATAACAATGCTGCTTCTTTATCTGTGTTGATGCATCAACGGATTTGATAAACATGGTATCTTTAGGGAAATGTACCAAGAAATTGAGAAGGGTCCTACCCTTCGCATCTGTCCAACCATCGGACATCACTGTGCATTCAGAGGTCTCCCATGACTGTTTGAACTCCTCCAATCTAGTGTTGATGTCCTTCTTCTCTGCTTGAAGAATTGGCCCCCGAATCTCCTCATATGTAGGACACTTGTACCCTGGGCCAACAATAACAATGGCATCGCACATTGGCTGAAAAAAATGATTTTTTTTGTGAGGCTAAGAGGCAAGTCACTCCAGAAAAACATCCTCCCCATAAGCTTATCTGCTTCTTTGTTCTCCTATTTTTAACCATTGACCTGATGGAAGGTTGTGCACCACTTTCGTCTTGTGGAACAAAGAATGATGAGGCGGCCCTCGTGGTAGGTGAATCCATGGCCTTGGAGCCCCTACCAGAACTACTCCCCTAAGTGGGATGATGATGACCATATGTCTATGAAGTCCTAGCCACTCCACTAGCTGCAAGTTCGGCTTTATTTGCGGCTGATTCTTCCCTTTTTCTATCCTTCGAGTGAATTGCATCATGGGCAGTTTTCATAATCTTGGGGGTAACTGCACTACAAAGCCCCACATCATGGCCAGGGAGTTTTGCCAAATGGTACTTCAACCTGCTAATTCCTCCTGTCATATGTTTCCCACACAATTTGCAATTCAATCGTTTTCGGTTTGTTGCATCTTCAGGGTCAGCATATTGCCACAATGGGTACAATGCCTTTGGCATTGCAATGGAAATGGACAGCCTCAAAAATCAAACCCGGGGCACCAAAAAACAAAAAAAAAATGACATTAAACCCCAATAGGAAAAACGAACAGCAGGTTGGTTTAAAAAGTCAGACCTCTAGATTAGTTTATTAGGGATGAGAAATGACAAGAAGAGGGATTTTAGATATCAAGCATTCTCTCCCATAATTTAAAAAAAAAAACCCCTCACATTGTTTCATGGGCTTGAAAATCATTGCAAAATGACAAAACTAAGAGGCAAAATCTATGGAAAAATAAGAGGCAAGCAAACTTACCTAAGATTGAAAAATTTGAAATTTCAACACCCGTTGGCAAATGAGGTTGAATCCTTGCTCCACTGAAAAATCTTTGATGGTGATGATGATGACTCTCTAGCCGCCTCCACAATGATTGATGTTGTTCTCAAACCCTCTCCCTCCCTTCTCCAAATTGCCAAAGTCAAAATGAGTGAGAAAAGACCAAAAATATGCCTTTAAGGCCGCGGCCCAGCTGGAGTGCTGATGTTTCCTATCGTGGTGCAATGTTTGGGAAAAAGTCGACGATTTTTTGTAAACAGCACGATATCCGAGGTTAAGAAAAAATTGCTATTTTTTCGGAGTGAAAAATTGGCTGCCTGTGATTTTTTGGGACATCGTCGATTTTTTCAACTATGATTTCAACATTCATCCAATCTAGGGTCTTCAATTCCTTAACTTCTTGATCTTGTTCAATCGCTTGTATACATGGGCTAGAGATGAATTGCCTGATTTGATTTACTCATTCGCATCAAGTGTTTTATCATTAATGTTAACTCGATTAAAAGTAACAATAGGTCTATTTATATCCACAATGAAAAGCATTCATGGCCAGTGATTTCTTTGACTAGTTGTACATAGATGGATATGCATAGAGATATGTGTATGGTATCCAGAATGGGTATGCCAAAATTGTAGAAAATCAGGATATGATATAGCAAGGACATAATAAATATGTACATATACCTATCCTCTTTTTAAACTTGATTTGTAAGAAGTTCGGGTTAGCATTCTTTTTTTTTAAATTATATATTGTGTTTTATTTTAGTGATAAAAATTCCAACTGAAATGATCTATACACAGGGTGGAACGACCCACCTGAAACCACTGATACAATGTTTCCAAGAACTGAAACATTGCTGAAATGTTTTAGTTGCATTTCAGAAGTGTTTAGATACAAGGATCTGTTTCCAAAATTTGGAAACACGTTTCCAATAGCTGATATTGGTGTTACTGGTAACAGAGCTTTGACTATCTCACTGGCAAAAGGTGTTGAAAATGGATATGTTATAACTTTATTCAGGGTTACAAAGTCAGCAGAAACACTTAGTTTGGTGTGTTTTCTTAGGTTATACAATAGAACCCACTCTGTCTTGAGAACCCTAAGCTGGCCATTTATGTTGAGCGTTTCTTGCAAGCTAAGTCACCGCATTGACGCATTCGCCGTTTTTCAAGGTTCAAATTCGAAATTCGCTGAATTTGATTGGACCCCGATTTTAATCCTTTAAATTCGGCGAATTTCATGGCTAACTTCAAGACCAAACTCGAACGCTGACAAATTCGTCTTATTCGTTTCAATTCATCTGAAAATTCGGGTTATTTCCTATCGGTTCTTCCTAAATAAAAGTCAAATTAATTCGTAAACCCTAGCCCGCGATTTCTGTTCAGTTGTAACCGTGAGGTGAAAGTGAAACTTGTAGCCTATGTGCTTGCTATGGCTAATTCGCCCGACGCCCTCTTTCGAAACTACAATTTACAGTAGAGCTTGCCGGTATTGATATGCGGCTCTCTTTCAGAATCACTCGAAGCCTCGTAGATATTGATGTTGCGACTGTTCGACGGTTCCTGGCAATGCCATGTTTTACTTATGTTCCCGTTCTATCTTGTTTTTGAATGCTGAAATTTGTATAACATTTTAATATTGCAATTTAAAATTGTGTTTTAATATTAACATTCTAAAATTTGTATAACACTTTATTTTGTGATTTAAAATTTGTATACATTTTATATTGTTTTTTTAAATTTGTATAACATATTAATGTTGTGTTTTAATATTAACATTTTAATATTGTGTTTTACATGTGCATGCTTTAAATTTTCATTTGAAAAAGTTATAGTGTTTTTAAATATATGTTTAACTATTAATGTTGATATATATATACATATATATATATATATATATAGTGTCACGAATTTAATGCCGAATTTTATCACTAAAATTTTTATTGTCGAATTTGAAGGTCGCCGAATTCGAACCAGGTGACTTAGCTTGCAAGTTGTTGACATTTTCATTATGCATCTTGATTTTGTATGACCGCATTGGCTTCATGGCTTCAGGATTGCCCTTGGCAGTTGAGATAAGTGCTCCCACCATTTAAGGATTGAGACAGATCACCAGATTCCACCTGAGGACAGGGTTTTCCAGCGTTGCTCCCTACAGGGAGTGGAGATGGAAGAACACTTCAGTTTTAGGTGCCACATCTACTAAGAGATATGGGGGAGATTTCATTACTTATACGAAGACTTTAGCAGACAGACCAAAAGGGTCTAGTCATATATATTCAGGAGGCTGTTACTTTTTGACATCGTGCCCTACAAGGACTTTTGAGGCCTAATCGGTTGATTAATTCCTCTTTTCAACCCTTCTAGGCCATTGTAGGCCATTGCAGGCATTAAGCATCTTGTTGATAGTGGTGTCACTGGCACAATCAATAATAGATCAGTGAGACAGTTCCCCTTTATATAAGAGACCATGAGGCCACCTTGTCCCATTTATCTCTGCTCTTGGCATAGGGACTGCCATCTTTCTTTGTTCTCATCACAAAGCTTGCGGGTGGATTCCCATCACAAGGCTTCTTTTCTACCTGAGGGATTCGTGGGCCTTGGATGTCAGGGGATGTACAACAATGGGTTCCCAAATTATTCCTCCAGGTTAGTACAATCAGTTCGGCCGTAGCCATTCTCCGGGCATTATTAGGTTTAACCTTGACACATTTGTGTTGGTGAAGATGATGGCTCCTCCTCTGATTCAAATGCTAGCAAGGATATTGCTCTCCTTCAGCTTCCATCGTCTTGGTTGCTTCTTGGAGGACCTGTTATGGCACAACGTTGTCTATTCAACTTATTATTTTTACCCTTTTGGGGGTCTCCCTTTTCTATTTTATTGTCTACTCTCTCTCTCTCTCTCTTTCCTTAACCTTAGATTTTAGAATTGCTCAGGAGATGCTCTAGGCACTCCTTATTCCTATTGTCAAACGTTCTTCCTATAATTTGATTTCATTTCTCAACAATTGAACAACTTCTGCAATAATTTCTTCACTCCAATAGTCAACTATTGTGACCATCTAATTTGATTGTCATTTGAAATGTCAACTTTCTTCGTCTTAAATTAAAAAATCATCCACTGTGGGATCATCAAATCTTTCACTTGTCAATCTTGTTCAATCACTTATGCAAATGGGCAAAAGTAACAACAGGCCTATTTATTTCCTCATGTCTTGTTTCGATACACACCTCCTTCCAACATTTACTTTAGTCCAATCCTTCTTTATTACGGTTAACAGCATGTGCTTTTGTCAGTTTTCTTTGACAAGGCATGCTGATGTATCTAGGATTGACTCTTGATTATAACAAAGTCATCGATAAAATCATGTGCAGGTTAATGTGTTGGATCTGAAATGATTTAAGAAAGTAGATCTTTATGTCTCCCATTCAACTAATTCTCTGCTGGCTTTGTTGACTTAATACTATTTACTGGGGATGTTAGAAAATGTCACTGGATACATATGAACACAACCCTACTTATCCTAACATCCTTGGCTCTTTGAACTTTCTTTACAATTTGTATGTCATTTCTACAATTTTGTCCACTTTATAATTCTCTCTCCCATGCATAGGATAAAGCGGAGGAATATCTTTGGCAGAAGTATTTTTGGTAATCGACCAACTTTGCAAATTATCTCAGTCAATTGACCAGCCAAAGATTTTAAGAATGTTTGACCAGCCAAAGATTTTACAAATGTTTACAGCGTTCATTGGACTTTGACTGCCTTTAAAATCCATTTAGCATGCTCTTGTAAGGAAATCTTACTAGAATCTTGAGTACCTCTAAAATGTTTAGACTCAAATTCAGTTGGCAGATCAGGCTTGTCACTTTTTACTTCTGCTGATAATAGAGGGATTATTCCTACTTTGTAATGTTTTTTAAAGTATCTTTTGGGATTGGTTTGAACATTTTGACATCCCCTCGATCTTAATTCATAATTTTTCTAGTTGCCAATAAAGATGTCTACATCTGAATTCCGGCAAACTGATAAGGGACTACCAACTCAACACTCACTCTCTGGCTCAGGCTCAAAACTATTTTCGTTTATTGTAATTTGTTTATTTCTATTGAATTCTTTTCTTTTGTCGACATCCTCAAGTGTTTCTGTCCACATTTTTCCTCCACTTGAATCAAGAGCTACTCTCACCTTCTTACCATTTCCTCTGACTACTATGTAGTTTTGTGGACAGTCATTTTCCCCAGTCCTTTTCGCAGTCCTTTTCTCCAGTCCTTTTCGCAGTCCTTTTCTCCAGTCCTTTGACAGGAGCAGTATAGGCGTCCTTTGAATCTGCTAGATCAGTTACTTTGAAGTCAGCCTGCACACGTGCAAGCAAACAAGCAGGTGTAAATATAGGCATAGGGACAGGTGGGAAAGTAATATAATGTATAGAGATTAGTACATGCCCATGGTAAACGTTCGCCACCTTTTATTTATTCTCTTGATCACCACATAAATGGTGGTATTTATTAGCTACTCCTATATGTTAAATTTTTATAATGCAGATCTAATTGGATAGCAGTAACAGTCTTTTTCACTTTTTAGCAGACTTTAGCATATTAATCTGAGTTTATAAACCATCAGAAGATAACCAGCAGTAAAGAAGAAACAACCATCCGCAAGAACACACAAATTTTACCCCGGGGAAACCTTTTCAGGAATAAAACCCCAGCAAAGAATAATCTTCGTTAATATGAGATGATTGATTTTTACATGAGCAGATTTAAGAGCAGACTTTACAAAGAAGCCCCTAGGGCTTATTAGTTATTACATACCAAGAAAAACAAAGTTGACCCACTGTAATCTGAATGTAGCCCACTGATGACTGCTGTAGATGATGACAGCCCTGGTCTGGTTCCAAATTGATGATGTCAGCCCTTTAATAAGCAACGGCAGCCATAATCTTGCTCAAAACTGTTGACAGCACTCTTTCTAGGCTTCAATCTGAATTGTGACAGCCCTTTAGGGCCTGATCTATCTCACAACAGCCCTGTTAGGCTCATACACACCCTCGGCAGCCCTGTTTAGGAGATGGCAACCCTGTTGGGGCTAGATTTGAGCCACGGCATCCCTGTTAGGGCTGGAGCAGACCCACTGCACACTAGCGGAGACCCTCGGCAGCCTCAAGGAAGAGAAGACAGCACTGCTAGAGAAGACGACAGCCCTGTTGGGCTTGGGACAGACCCTCGGCAGCCTTGAGGAAGAGAAAACAGCCTTGTTGATGAGGACTTTGTGAACCTGCTAGCTGATCCAAACCCCCAAAAATATGACGAAGATAAACAGCTGCTGAAAGTACCCCAACGAACTCTTGGACAGAGATTGAATGATAATTTGGTGCGTGTTTATCACTTGAGAGGGTTCCTCATTTATATTCCTTCATTGAGTAATTCAAGGGGTGACTTCCATAAGTCAGGGAGTCAACAAATAATATAAAATGCATTGGTTGGGGCTCTTTTAATTTCGTTGTGGGCTTTTAACACTTTAATAGGACTAATGATATTTTATTTGGGCTTTTAACCCACCCTTCTTGGGTAAGTCACCTTTTGGCAAATTCTTAGCGCCTTCTCTTTGTCTCCATGGTCCATATGTGCCAACTCAAGTACATCATCATATATAAGGAAGATTATTCTTTGGGTGTCTTGTTCTCCCCACTAACACCAAGGTCCTAGGCTAGTTATTCCAACAAGGGGTGGCTAGTTCTTTGAGGAGGTCCCATAGCCCAATGACAAGGAGAGGAGTACATCACACATCACATGCCTAGACCCAGTCTAGGGCTTCTAGTGATGGCCTAGTAGCTGACTAGGTGCCTCAGCCCCAAGCTGAATCGAGTCGACCAATGTCAACAACTTGGTTACTGACCAACTGCGTTAGTCCTAGACTGAATGATATTCTTGGTAATTGACCAGGTGCCTCATCCCTAGGCTGAATCAAGTTGACCAATGTCAACAACTTGGTAACTAACCAAGTGCCTCAATCCCGTGCTTAATGATATTCCCAGTAACTGACCAGGTGCCTCCATTGTACCAGAGAATGGTTCTGAGAATGGCTCTCGATGCTGCTAAAAAATCAACACTATATTTCAGCCTTTTTATTTTTATAATTTATCAAATTTCTATTGATACAAAATTATGGCTATAAAGATTATATTTAAAAAATAAAGAACATATAGGTTGTCACCATAGACATTGACCAAGGACAAAAAACGTAGAGCTTGTTATAATACAATCTAAGTAAGGATCGATCCCTATTTAAAATCGGTCAACTTGTTCTTGGACTCTGTTGAGTTGATCAAGTTGACCTTGAACTGATTTGAGTCGGCCTGCAAATCGGATCGGGTGACCAGTTCGGTACCGAACCAGTCGAGTTTGTGTCCAACTCGGTCAGTTTAGTACTGAACCGGTCCACTCAGGTCGAGTTGCTCGTGTCGGCACATGTGGGTGCGTGGACTAAAAAAAACTCTTAATTTTTTTTTATAAATATTTCGTAATCTAAGTGTAACCCTAAATGGTAATAGTAAATCTAATCTTATCTGCTCTGTTCAGTAGTATTTGGTAATACTAAATGGTAATATTAAATTCTTAAAGTAAAAGTGACATTCTCTTGTCTTTCATTTTCTATCTTTCTTTTCTATCCTTTAAATTGACATTCTCTTTATCTTTCATTTTCTATCCTTTAAAAGTGACATTCTCCTTATCTTTCATTTTCTATCCCTTTACATAAATTTTTAACATTACCATTAATTGTTTCAGGATGTTCCAACCTCATTGGACTTCATATGCAAAAAGTAGAATTTTAGATCCCATCCAGAATTCAATAGACTTCATAGTTTTCAAGATTTCAGGATTGCAAAGTTTCCACCAAATTCTATCATGTATGAAGGTATGGGATTGGCGTTTAATCAAACACATCAAATCCTCTATATACCTTGATGTTGGTGGTGTTGAGTGTTGAACTTCTCTATCACGACCTAAATAAAAATGTACTCTTCACTCAAGCAAAATCACTTATTAAGCATGTGGAGCTTTTTCTACTTTATTTTAACGATTGGATTAGGAAGTTTCATCAAAATTGTAGGGTGTTGAGTCGTTGACTATGTCCTTAGAGGATCAACTTTGAGATTCAAGATAGAGGCAAGGGCTAGAGCCTAGAGGAGGGAGGCATAGGGTGCTATTGAACAACCTGTTTCCACATTTTGTGCAACTTAGAATCTAACCCTAACCCTAAATCTATAAGATGAACCCTAACCTCGTGCTTCTAGGCATTCAGCTAGTACTACTACTGCAGTTGTAGATGACCTTGAGGAGTCCGAGCTTGAGCCAAATGATGATGCCATTGCCTATGCCATTGCTAGTCCGGATTCTAGTTATATTTCTAGTTCTAGCAATGGTGATGAGTTTGATGATTGTTCATTTTGATCAATGACATGTATGATGTATGATGTAGTGGCATCATAGCATGTTGTTGTTTGGACTCTACAGGCCATTTAGGCTTCATTGATTATGTATTTTGTTCCAGATATGTATTGCACAATACACTTCGTGCCATTTTGATATATTCACCCTTATATGGTATATACATGAACAGACTTTGGATATTTTGTCTCTAATGCTTTGGAATCATGGATTAGAAACTTAGAATCTTTAAAATATTGTTTTCTTTAAAATATAATATTTTATGTATTTTTGAGTAAACCAATTCATTAAATTCAAATTGGTCAAGTCATTACCGATTCATTACTGATTCCAAGTCCGAGTCCAAGTCCAAGTTGACCCTTGACAGATTTAGAGTCTGAGTCCAAGTTGACCCTTGACAGATTCCGAGTCTGAGTCCGAGTCCGAGTTTTAAAACATTGGGATGTATGCAACAAACATGCTTGTAAGTAAACTAAGGACTGTGTCTATGGGCTAATGGATACATTGAGGAGTTATAGATAGATATACATGCTATTTCTTACCTGTATCAAGTAATTGACACAGTACTGGGAATATGATATATTCATCCAGTTTTAGATCTTCAACTTTGGGCAGTTTATAGATCTCTTAGTGATTTTTCTTGACACTTGGGACTGTTCCTACATAGCTTTCTTTCCTTAACTTGCACAAGTCACAAATTCAAAGACACAGGTACTTGCTATTCCGAGTAAGGAAAGCTATTTTGATGCTTTTAAGTTTAACTGAAGTCAAACAATCTGTCCTCTAACAACCTAGTTTGTGTTAAACATAGGTCTGAAGATGGCCACTAACAACTACAAGCCAGTCATGTCTGCAACAATCCTTATTTCATATGTTGGGTTGCTATTGCATAGGTCATGATTCAGACAGGAGATTGTTGATGCTGACTTATTTTGGGTTGTTCCACTGGAAATTTTCTCAGAGGACATGTTTAGGTGTTGTTTGATGTAATTTTTCACTGGTCTCGTTGACCTATTTTGGTCATTTGGACATTAATATTTTTCATTTATCAATGTCTTCAATAGGTAATGGATTTTATTCTTGTTTTTTCTTAGGGAGGCAATGGAATGATGTGCACTTACTTTATTCTTAGATCCACAATTTTCTTTTTAGGAGGTATCCAAATTATACAAAATGCCCATTTATTTTGTGACCTAACTTGAGTGTAAATATGCATATAGTGCATTCTTATTATGTTTCAAATACTTGTAGAATCTAGATGTAATCAACTTAATTGCCATTCTATAGCCAGTGGCCACAAAGTGTTTATGCAGCTCTTGTGCATATCTATTTTTTGTCAGTTATGACTGTTTTTCCTTTTTCCATCCATATACCAATTATAGCTGACATTCTTTCAGTAGTTCTTTTATGATTTTGTTTCTTCTTTGGATTAGCTGCATGTTTGAATTTCACCTATATTTTCTACCATTGTGATGTCCGTTTTGGTATTACTAAATGTTCATTTTCCTCTCCCATTCTGTTTGAGTTCTGTATGTGATCAAATGCCCTATCCCTAAGCTGCTGGATTTATTTCTAGACCAAACCTATATAAAATGAAGAAGTAGATAGAGGTTCTTTTCAATTAAAAACAATTTGGCTGTGTGGTGCTGAATAATTGCTCCTGTATGATGAATAGTTGAATCTCGAGCAGTGTGCCCTCAATTCTGCCCCTGAACCAAATATGCATGACATGAGGAAGTCAAATACCCATCGAACCTTTAGTCAGCTTCGCTGTTACATTGGCCTGTGCAAGCTTGTAGCATTTTAATTGTTCTTTTATGCAAATTGTCATCTGGTACATCATGATGAGAATGGAGTTCTCTAAGGGTTTGTCTAAATGATTATTGCGCTAGGGTCTTAACTTGAAGTATCAAGTAAAATGTTTATGTGAATGCCCCAGTGTTAAGATCTTGAAACTTTGCAGGAGTTGTCATAATTCTGATACCTGAGTTGCTTTTTCTTAGCAGGTTAGATACAACCATATCAGGTTCATCAAAGCAGGAGAGTAACGAGGGGAGCCGTCTGTTTAAGATCATGGCAAAATCTTTCTGCAAAAGATGGCAGAATGGAGAGATCAGCAATTTTCAATACCTCATGCACCTCAACACACTTGCAGGACGTGGTTATAATGATCTTACACAGTATCCAGTTTTTCCATGGGTACTTGCAGATTATGAAAGCGAAACACTGGACTTGACGAATCCAAGCAGCTTTCGTAAACTTGACAAACCAATGGGATGCCAAACAGCAGAAGGGGAGGAAGAATTTAAGAAAAGGTAGGTTGTCTTTTATTCAAGTTTGTTAGCTTCATCATTTTGAATATTATTGCACATTTTCTTTACAATTTGTTTTGTATTTGGGAGATAATAAATGTTGACCAGTATGTTGTGGATATTTGATTTGCAGATATGAAAGTTGGGATGATCCAGATGTTCCAAAGTTTCATTATGGTTCACACTATTCAAGTGCTGGCATTGTTTTATTCTACCTTTTACGTTTGCCACCTTTTAGTATTGAAAACCAAAAACTACAAGGTGGCCAGTTCGACCATGCTGACCGGCTTTATAACAGTGTGAGGGACACGTGGCTAAGTGCTGCAGGGAAAAGCAACACATCAGATGTGAAGGAACTAGTTCCAGAATTCTTTTACATGCCAGAATTCTTGGAGAACCGCTTTCACCTTAACTTGGGAGTAAAGCAGTCAGGGGAGAAGGTATCTTTCACTTATTCTTTGTTATTCATGTTGTAACTGTTCCAGTTTAAGATTAATGAAATAAGCATTCACTACATGATGGAATATGTTTATAAACAATGATCATCTTTCTTAATACATAGTTTAATGAATATGCCAAACATTGCATATATTGTATTGAATGAAGATCTTTTGTGCTCTTTGGAAAATTATTTGTAAATCTGTCGTATATTGAGTTTCAAGTTTTAATTGATATTGGGTGGTGTTTCTGCCCTGTTAATGATGCCGTTCTTTGTTTGTCCTTTGTTTCTTCTTTCTTAACAGTTGCCTCCTATGAAGGAGGTGCTCTCTGAGGAGGGCTACATGTAGTTTGTCTGCGTATGAAATACATGTCAAAAAGGGATCCATTTCCCTCCATTGACAGATGGCAATATTGATCACTGATCTATTAGTGAACTGGGCATAGGGATTCCATCAATGTGCCTTGGGTGAGTGTGGTAGGCTTATGTGCTGATTTCAAATAACATAATGCTCAGCCTCCACATAAACCTCATCATTATTGACAAACAATTCTAGATAACATTTCATTGGTACAGAGGCTCTGACTATTGAAGGTGGCATTACAGGAAGATGATAAAAAAAGGTCATTGTATACTGGTTCCAACCATAGTCACATAAGGTTTCCTGAAGTATCTAAATTTCCTTTCAAGTAGGATTGCCTCTCTTCACCAAAATTGCATGTTTCTTAAAGCAGCCAATTTTTCCCTGGGAACATGCCACATAACTGCGTCCCCTAAAAAGTTTTAATTATGGGTGGGATGAAAGCTTATTATGTTGGCTAGGGAAAGCACGGGGAAATTGCTAAGTAATAATTATTATACAATATAGGTCAAAAGACAATAACATATTTTCAGCATTATTAAATAGGAATTCTAAAATGTTCAATAATATGTCTTTTGAAGGCTCAGAAATGGCTGAAGATTCTTGGGAACTTGTATTCATGCACTCTCCACTCAGGTAGAATGGTCATGCACAGTTGCATAAGTGAGGTTGATGCATGTTCTGTTCTTTGTAAATCGACAACTTTCTGTCCATGATCTCTGCCAAACTGTTCGAACTTAATAGTTTGTTTCACTTACCTTCAAATGGAGAGTATATCTAGCATTTCAAGTTCCCTGGCATAAGTCATTTGTCAGTTGAATTGTCTGATATAAATATCAATCTGAGGCTTCTAGAAAGAAGAAAATTATTCTAATGCTTCCAAACAACCAAAAGCAATCAGTGAAGCGGTTTGACATGTGACACTACAGTTAAGGTGTGTAAGATAGAATCATAAAACAATAATGGCATTCTTCTTAATGAGAGAGTTTGTGATGGAATTAAACACTAATATTGTATCAATCTGTCACTGATTAAAAGATCTAAAAAGTATCAATATATATTTGTTCAAGATGTAAAATTTAAAAATTGGTGATGATATTATAAGAGTTTCAAGTATGATAAGTTGATAACTATTCCCATAATACAATGCCAACTAATTTCCTTAATGCTTGAAAATTCATGATGGTTGGTGGAGTATGTATGACAACATTAAGGCCAGATTGGTTAGAATTTTTCCAGTTTAGTTCTCCTTTATTGTTTGTTTTTGCTTGCGCAATCAAATTTCATCACAGCCAGATTGGTTAGAAATTTTCCAATTTAGTTATCCTTTGTTGTTTGTTTTTGCTCACATAATCAAATTCCTTTTCTGATAGCTGGATGGTGTTTTGCTATACTTTTTGTTCTTCAGGTTGACAATGTTTTACTGCCTCCTTGGGCCAAAGGTAGTGCACGGGAATTCATTCGCAAGCACAGGGAAGCTTTGGAATCTGAATATGTTTCAGAACATTTGCACCACTGGATAGACCTCATATTTGGATTCCGACAGAGGGGAAAGGTACACACCCTTTAAAAAATTACAGAGTAGCTTTAAATTATATAATGATTAATTTGCAATTTCGTACCTTATGCAAGTTTCATACTGGAATTGAAAGCAATTTTGTTCTCAGGTTTAATGTGCTTTTGATAGGTTAAATTGTTTTCTTTTTGACAGACCGCTGAAGAGGCAACCAATGTTTTCTATCATTATACATATGAAGGAAGTGTGGATATTGATTCTGTATCAGACCCAGGAATGAAGGCTGCTATTTTGGCTCAGATAAATCATTTTGGACAGACCCCCAGACAGCTCTTCTTCAAGCCACATGTCAAGCGGCGGTGCCATCAAAAATTCCCTGTTCATTTACTCCGTCATTTTAACATTTTAGTAGCACAGGAAGTTCGGAAGGCCGTATCCTCTATTTCTCAGATTGTAGTTTTTCATGAAAAAATTCTTGTGGCTGGTCTGAACTGCTTGCTCAAACCTAGGTCATACAGCAAGTACATTTCTTGGGGTTTTCCAGATCGTAGCTTGCGTATTATTTTGTATGACCAGGAAAAACTTATTTCAACTCACGAGGCACCTCATGGTGGTAGTCAAGTGCAATGTGCAGGAATTAGCCGTGATGGAAAAAGTCTAGTGACTGGCAGTGATGATGGTGTGGTTTTGGTCTGGCGGCTTCGGAAGGATGGTGTTCGTGGTCAGCGCCGTTTACATTTGCAAAGGTCTTTGTGTGCACACACTGGGAGAGTAACATGTATAGCTGTTTGCCAACCTTACAGTTTGATTGTTAGTGGATCTGAAGACTGTAGTGTTATTTTCTGGGACCTCAGCAGCCTTGAATTTGTGAGGCAGCTTCCAAAATTTCCAGCACCAGCTTCAGCTGTACATGCAAATGAAATGACTGGTGAGGTGGTAACAGCAGCTGGTACTATGCTTGCTGTATGGAGCATAAATGGTGATTGCTTAGCTGTTGTAAATACTTCACAATTGCCTTCGGATTTTACCATCTCAGTAACAAGTTCAAGCTTTTCAGATTGGATGGAGACAAATTGGTATGTAACTGGTCATCAGAGTGGTGCTGTGAAAGTCTGGCACATGGTGCATGTAACTGAAGAAGGTGTTCATAGAGAAAATCAAAGTACAATATCAACTTCTATCAACAGTGATACATCTGCTAGAAGCAGATTATCAAATTCATTTGAAGGACTGGATGTCGGAATCACAGTGCCTGAGTATCGTCTTATTCTATTCAAGGTTCTTAAGGCCCATAAACAACCAGTGACAGCAGTTTATCTCTCCAGTGACTTGAAGCAGTTACTTAGTGGTGATGCATCAGGTCGCCTATTATCATGGGCACTGCCTGAGGAGAACTCAAAAAATCCTGTACTGCAAGACAATCAAGTAACGCTTTTGAAGAAAAATGTTTCATAAGAACTGCTGATGAAACCAGCATAAGTAGAGCTTTGTTTGGTGGATGTCTATCTTGACTTTGTCACATCGTCTACCTTTTCTGGAAACTCAAAGTCAGATCTGTGCAACACTACTTCAAGAAAGAAGATGGCTATTGCAGTAGCCAGGATATCGTTCTGGATGGGTTTCACATTCTACGGTTCGAGGGACCTTGTAATTTTCCATGTAGATTCTATAAGAAGAGGTGTAATATGAATTCCGCAGAGTGAATTGAGAGGTTATTGAGTAAAACGGAGGTCTATTCCCTGATGCAGAAGTTAAGTTTTTGAAGGTCATGGAGAGAGCATTAAGTTTGTTGGATGTCTTCAACATGTTTGTAGAAAATTATGGCTCGAATTTAAATTATCGAAATCTTGCTAACACATGTAGAGTATAGAATGGGCTGGTCAAGGTTCAGGAAACTCTAAGCCTTGTGGAATGTCCAAAGTTGTATCATATAAGGGATGGCCAGTTCCACTTTTCACACTACTGGTTTATTATCTAATTCTTTAAAAGGGTGTAATTCAACACCTCTTCTAGTTTTGGTGTAAATTGGATTCTTTATGCAGGAATGAGCCTGTTGTAATGCACTTTAGTTTTCAAAGGCGTATATGACTTATTTCTTTGTCTATTCCTTTACCCATAACTCACATAGTTAGATCAAGAGAAAAGAGAAGAATGCATGTTAATTTCCACAGATGTCCTAAAAGGGGATTGAGCAAGGCTTTTCCTGTTCAAGTGAAAGTCAACATAAATAAAAGAAGTATCCAGTATATAATATAACTATGGAGCAATAATAAATCTATTCATCCTCCCAAAACTTTCTTTTTAGTACCCCAATGTCTATCGAAGGATCCCATCTAAAGATTGTGAGGTTATGGGGTTTCTTGTTCAATCTTGGTCAGTGGCTTATCAAATCCTGGAGGAGTTGACGAGGTGGTTAAGGCAGATGAGCCATCTATTCTATAATTCATGAACGATCCATCGACTATTGCAGGGAAGCAAATTGTGATAAGGTATGTTTCAGGCCCTCAAGGCCATGCAGCTATCATTGTCCAAAGGTGGTGCCTACTAGAAGCTCAGATTTATTGTCCCATAGTCTGGGTTGAGAAGCTGGAAAGTTTGCAGTTAAAGAAGAAAAGCTTCCTAACCAATAGGGTTATGGCCATCAGACCCTAATACTTGTAAAAGGTTGTGAGTGGACCAATCGCACACTGAAAAAAATAACCTTGGTTTGATATCATAGATACTGTTAGGGAATGGTGATACCATTGTAAATGCTTTGGAAGTATTTGACAGAGGGCATAGTGATTCACGGCATTTTTCAATGCTCATTGGAAATCTTAGGACAAAATCTTAGCTTTAAGAGTTGGGTGCTATAACTGTCTCTGTCTCTATCTCCACTCGACTGCATTTGAAATTTCTTTAAAATGAGTGTTTTCTTGCTGAAGTATTATGAAAGGATGCATGTGATTTTGCACATTATGTATAATAGAATTTATTTACGAACCTACCCTTTTGAATAGCATTTTACTTACGGACCTATCTTATGAATTGCATGTAATTGTTGCATGCCCTTGTGTATATGGTCAATCTACGAGAACCCAATGACAATATATATGATGATTATTGGTTGTTTTGTGCTGCCTCACTATTTGCATTACAAGTAGTTGTAATATACTTGGTTGAGATTGCTTTCTGATTTGATTGGAAGATGTTTTTGGACAGTTTTAGATGCTCAATCGAGATTTCTAACAGGAGCTCCTTGGGGGCATAGTGCAGGTTCTAGTGGAAGTCCTTAGGCATTGAAGAAGCTGCTGCATAACATGATAAACCAGAGAAAGAAAAGTGGATAATACTTCAGTTCTTTGCTTGCTTACAGAATGTAATTGATCCAACGGATTCACATAGTAGTCATTCATGGAATCTTCTTTGTACCCATCGATGCACAAGGAAGAAAATTTATGTAAATAGGAATTCATAGAGGCACTTATGTTTTGCTTAGAGTAGATTATGGAAACTAGTTAGTACAGGAAATTTCACTAACCAATCATAGACACTCTTGCACAAATGCCATCTCCAGAGTTGGGTTATGATGTGACAAGAAGTTATTACAAACTATGTGATTCAAAAAATTCCAGCAGTCAGCACAAAACCTCTCTAGCATACACACTAGTATCAGCATGGGGGCAATGTTCACAACTGAAACCACTGCTATCCTACTCACTAGGCATTGTGAGAGCCACAATAGATCTAGTCTCTACACAAACTACCGCCAAACTAAGATATACAGCTCACAAATTCCAGTGTAAAATTAGTTGATACAAATATATGGGCAGGTTAGATCTTCATTACTATAATAAAAGAGTACATCACAAATACTTATGCTTACAATTCTTAGGATCTCACCCTGCAATCTGTGCTATGTGATGTACACCAAAATCTTTGCCATTCCAAAAGTTGGCTTTGGGGTGCAAGTATTTGTGTTGATGTGATAGTTCCTTTGTTCACTCTTATACTAAGATTGTTTACGGTTTTAGTCTCATGCCTCGTCCTTGTCATTGGCTTGTGGTTATTTTCTATGGGATGTTGCAAGCTATCTTACTATAGTGGCATATCCCTATGTTAGGATTTTGTTCCACATTAATATTTCCCCTTTGTTATAACCTTTTTGTTAGGAAAACAAGGGTAACACATAGTTTGAACACTAAAGGCATCCACTCACTTACAGAACAAAGATCAGAGCACAATGTTTACATGGTTAAAATCCCTTAAAGAGAGAATACAATCCACAATATTGTTGATTTTTTCTCAGTAGTTAGATGTTATTAACTTGGTCAAACATTTAGAACATTTCTATTCACATAAACATTAACTGCATGCATATAAGGATCACTGAAAGAATAACCATGCACAAAAAGACACAGATTTATCTTGGGAAACCCTCTCGAGGAAGTAAACCCAGTAGAACTTCTTTAGTATAGATTCGTCAACAAAGTACAATGTCAATTCAAGGAAGAGGTAAAGCTCTCTCAATGAAAGATATACCATAATAATAGATACACAAGAGAGATATACAGAATAAACTTCCTGATAGAATAGTCTTCTCGAGAACAATAGAGATAACCCAAAAGATGTCTTCACAATGCTGCTGCTTCTGCTCCTCTAGAGTTGCACAATTGTTCACTTGCTTGAGTGAATTGGTGGTTGTAAATGAGCAACCTTCACTTATATTTATACTAGAAAAGATCACTTTTCTTACTGGGCTGACTTGTCTTCTTGACTAGGTCATTTTCCCCTTTAATTGGGGCAATTTTACCTAGTTTTGGGGTAGTTTTACCTTGGGGCGGACTTATCTTTTTTTTGAAAGGATAAAATACATTATCATTTTATTTCTTGAGCCGATATTCCAAATATGTTTTAGCATTTTTCTTTTAGGGTTTTGACTTGATAAGAATATCTTTCGAAGCTACATAATACATCAACACTCCCTCTTAGCAAGGAAGGTATTCTTTTGACCTAATCTTCAACACTGCTTTTGCTGACTTGTACTTGACCATTTACTTGTTTGCCTTTCGTGAATCTATCCATCATTGGAAGTTTTGTACGAGCAAGCCCTTAATCATATCATGCATTCATGATCTCAACATAGCATCTCACTAGTGGATGCAGCCTCATTGTCCCTACGGACCTTATGGGTCTCGGCGTCTCGTTGGACCTTACGTGATTAAACGATTCCACCTAGCTCACACAGAATCTAGGCAACTAGTCCTTGAATGACTACCTGCTGCTGTCACACTCAATGTGCTATTGCCTCCTGAAATCACATATGTAACTCATTACTCCCTCTCACGAGGGAAGTCCATTTGGACCACTCCCTCTCATGAGGGAAGTCCATTTGGACCACTCCAAGCTTGTCCCCGAAGTATTCAAACTTTTCCCTTGACATGGGCTTGGTCAACACATCGGCTATCTGCTTGTCTGTCGCAACATATTGGAGCTTCACAACTCCCTTTTGTACCATGTCACGAATGTAATGGTACCTGATCTCGACGTGCGTTGACTTGTCATGAAACACAGGGTTCTTCGACAACTTTATGCAACTCTGGTTGTCACAAAAGATAGAAGTCACCTCTAACTCGAGATCAAACAACCCTGCAAGCAACTTTCGAAGCCACACAACTTTGCTACTGGCTGAACATGCTGCAATATACTCTGCTTTGGTCGTAATGAGTGCCACACTAGTCTGCTTTCTGCTGAGCCACGAAATCATAGCTGACCCCATACTGATGCAACATTCTGATGTACTCTTTCGGTCTACGACACTATCGGCCCAATCTGAATCAGCATAGCCATGCAATCTTATCTCACAATTTTAAGCATATATGAGTCCATAATCAACTGTACCTTTCGGATACCTCATCACATGCTTTGGTGCAATCAAGTGAACACGTCTCGACTCAACCATTTACTGACTCAATGTGTTCAATGTAAAACATATATATGGCCTTGTGTTCGTCAAATACATCAATGAACCAATCATCTATCGATACATGGTGGAAACCACTGTCTCTGAAGAAGTATCACTCAATAGCTTCAGGTTCGTCACCATATGTGTAGGCATGGATTTACAATCCATCATTCCGAATCTCTTCAGGATCTCTACAACATATTTTCCTTGGTTAAGGAAAATCTCGTCTTGTTTTTGCCACACCTCTAGACCCAAGAAATATTGTGTCATACCTAGGTCTTTCATCTCGAACTCTGCAACATGCTTCCACTTACACTCAACGATGAGCTTCTTGTACCCTATTAGAAATAGGTCATCCACATATAAAAACAAAATCACTGGTCTACTGTCCACAACCTTATAGTAAAGGTTGGAATTTGCTTTACTCTTAGTAAAGGGCAAGCTCATCAGAAAACTATCAATTCTATGTTGTAGTCACTCCCTTTGAAGTGGAGTTTTGTGCTCGTTCTATAACTGAGCACCATCCTCCCTTTGCATCTTAACATCTTGTACTCTCTGCATCAGGACATCTACATATAGCAACCATCTTCAACCTTGTAGCAAAAGGTTGAAATCTGCATCAAATATCTTTCTATCCTGGCATACTATTCCTCGGGTGTCTTCTGAGCCTGTACAAAGCCTTCTACACATGTGATTCTCTGTTGAGAGTCACGAATCTTGGAGATTGCTCGATATACACTTCTTCTTCGATTACACCATTTAAGAAAGCAGTCTTTACATCTATCTGGTGTAATTTCCATCATTGAAGCTATAATAGTTTTGATAGAAGTGTGTCTGGCCACTAGAGCAAATGTCTCATCATAATCGACTCCCTCTTTCTGAGAGAAACCATGAACCTTGCTTTGTACTTCTGTAGTATGCTTGATTTTGCAAATCTACTTGAAGGTCACTGTTGAACAGTTATCACTTGTTCTTCGGAACAAGTTTCATCATCCTTTTCTTGTAGGTCACAACACACGATCTTTCCTACAAGTCAAATTCGGTGATATGATTAGTAACATTTCATAATCATCAAATCATATCGACCTTTTAATGACAAATTCTTATGCATATTGACATAATTCACACAATTATGTAACCATCTTAGCCAATGCTTCAACGCAACACTCATCCATATCCCGTATACTCACAGTAACTATCTAGATGCCTTCCATCTCTACGAGAACATACTATCAAGAGCGTGCACTACTCCCAACATATTAACAAAGAGGTTTCATTCTAGACAAGCAACAATGCCTCATGGAATGTTGTGCAACACCATAGGCTACTTACCCATCAAATGCACATTAAGAGTATACTGTTCATTAATCCTAGCCATATCAGTGCATTCACTATAACATGCATACTACACTTCTTGATTCTAGAATACAAATATGCATACAACTGTGATGCAAGGCGCCTTAGGACAAAGGTTCTTGCTTAACAATTACACACAACACACGCGTTCACATAGACAAGATGTAAACATGATGCCATGAATTGGCTTATATTACTTCCACCGAAATGGTTACAATGCAAATGACAAGAAATGTAAAATAACTCACTAATGTCGGCCTTAGCCAATTACAATACAGAAGTAACTGTGTGCTATCTCAGTGTGTCGATCTTCACCCTCTCTTGGTTCACTGTGGAACTCTGATCTATGGCTTGATCTTCTCTTCGTTCGGAAGACGTGTGACTGTTCTCTCCAATCCACCTATCTTCTCCCCGAACTCTGCCAATGATCCAACTGATCTAAAGCTCCCTGGCCATCTACTCTGTTGCTGCTGTTCCCGATATCACTCCAACCCCTGAGACACGCATCCACTGTCTGTCGATCTCCTCAGATCCTGCAGACCTGCAACTGTCAGCGCTCCCTGCCGTGCTGCATAGCCTTTGCCCGTGTTGACATTTTTCACGATCTCAACTACCTTCAATAACTGCCATTAACTTCCTTACCAACCCCGAACGGCTACCAAGTACTCTACTTGACTTCTCGACCTTTCCTCTGACAGGCTACAGTAATCCGTCACGTCGGCCATACTGTCTGTCAACTTCGACTTACCCGTCGGCTTCGTTCACACTCTTCACTTAGGCTTCGCCAGTCCGCCCCTTCCTCCTCGCTTGCCTCATGCCAAACCTGTCGGAGTTGTGTTTGACGCATGTTGACCATCAACAGCTTCGCTTCAACTCTGTAAGCTGTCGACCATCATCATGTCGACTCTTGAGCTTTGCAACATCTGCCGGTCGCTGCTTCTGTCGGTCGCATCTTGACTGCTGACTTGTTGACTTAGACAAGCCAATCTGCTCTTCCGCACCAGTGGTCGTCGGCACTCCCTCTGGTCAGCCTTCTCCATGTCGACTATCTTCGACTGATTTGCCTATGCTCCGATGCTCCTGCATCAGACTCCCCAGGTGAAAAAGAACTCGATTGCTCCGTCAGTCTCCTGAACTCTTCTTCGGAAATCCATGTCGCCTCCTGCAACTCGTCATCTTTCCATCGCACTAAGTATTCCTTCCTTCGTGAACTACGCGTATGCCTGACTTCGCGTTCCTTTATTACTTCTGCGATTTCTTTCTTCTGTTGATCTGGAATCTGCTATGTCTAGTCAATCTTCGACACTTCCGCGCTTCCACTGCTTGAACCTTCTTCAAACTTGTGCAACTCTGACACATTGAACGTTGGTGAAATGCTCAAGTCATTCGACAGCTCCAACACATAAGCGTTATCCGAAATCTTCTTCAGAATCTTACATGGTCCAATCTTCTTTAGCTTCAACTTGTTATATGTCTCTGTTGGAAATGTATCCTTCTGCAAATGTGCATAGACCAAGTCTCCTTCGCTGAACGACTGTAATCTCTTCTTCTTGTCGGCTCTCAACTTGTATGCCGCGTTACTCTTCTCTATGCGCTTTCACACATCTTTATGCACTTTTTTCATATGCTCTGCGAATGATTCTGCATCCGCGCTTTTCCTGGTTTCTGTCGGTAACTCGACCAAATCCACCACTCCATGTGGGCTTCTTCCCTGAACAATCTGGAATGGGCTCAAACCTGTCGACCGATTCACAGAATTGTTGTATGCAAACTCTGCTTGCGCCAACACGTTCTCCCACTGCTTGGGTCTGTCGGCCGTCAAACATCTCAGAAGGTTTCCCAAACTTCTGTTCACCACCTCGGTCTGTCCGTCTGTCTATGGATGATACGCCGAGCTAAACTACAACCTCGTGTCCAGTTTCTTCCATAGGGTTCTTCAGAAATGTCCCATAAACTTGGTATCTCTGTCCGATGTGATACTCTTCGGCAACCCATGCAATTTGACTATCTCCTTGAAGAATATAACAACAATGCCTGTGGCGTCATTTGTCTTCCGACACAGAATAAAGTGTGCCATTTTCGAAAATATGTCGACTACAACAAAGATTGAGTCGCTCCCTTGCTGCGTCTTTGGCAATCCTAGCACAAAATCCATGCTCAGGTGCTCCCATGGGGTATTCGGTACCGGTAACGGTGTATACAATCTCGTGTTCTGACTTCTTCCTTTGCCAACTGGAAAACTCGACAATGTCGTACCCACTTCCCGACATCTATTGTCATTCATGGCCAAAAATACTTCTCTTCGACCAATGCCCTAGTCTTGTTGATGCCAAAATGATCTGCTAATCCGTCGCTATGCAACTCTCGGATTAAGTTCTCTCTAACTGATCCTCTGGAAATACATAACTGTTGTCCCTTGAACAAGTATCCTTCTTGGATAAAATAATCCAAGGATGGAGTTCTGTTGACACTTCAAGGTTCAAGACAAGCCTCCCATGCTTTCGCAAAATCCTCGTCGGTCTCATACTTTGTCTTCATCAACTCTATTCCTGTTGCTTGAACCGTCGTCGTGTTCAACAATGCAACTCTTCGATTCAGCGCGTCGGCAACCTTGTTCGATTTGCCCGATCTATGTCGCAACATGAATGTATATCCCTGTAGGAATTCGACCCACTTCATGTGCCTCTGATTCAACTTCGACTGAGTATTCAGATACCTTAGTGCTTGGTGATCTGTGTACAACACAAATTCTTTGTGCAACAAATAATGCCTCCACTTCTTCAATGCCTAGACAATAACATAGAATTCCTGGTCATAGACCGAATATTTCTGCTTCGTGTCATCCAAATTCTCACTGAAGAATGCAATTGGTCGGCCCTCCTGGATCAACACTGCTCCAATTGCCGTTCCACTTGCGTCGCAATCGACCTGGAAAACTTTGTCGAAATCTGGGAGCACTAACACCGGGCTCTCAGTGACCTTTTCCTTCAACTTGTCGAAAGCTCACTGGGCAGTTTTCGTCCACATGAACTCCCCTTTTTTCATGCACTCTGTCAAAGGTGCACAAATCTGACTGAATCCCCGAATGAACTTCCTGTAGAAATTGACAAGTCCATGGAAACTCCTTACTCAAGTTGCACTTGTCGGTTCCATCCAATCCAATATCGCTTTCACCTTTTCTGGGTCCATCACCAACCCTTTACCCGAGATTATGAATCCCAAGTACACCAGTTCTTCCTTCATGAAGAAACACTTTTGCAGGTTCACCATCAACGTCTCTTCCAGCAACCTCTGCAATATCTGTCGAATGTGCTCCAAGTGTTCTGTCTTGGTTCGACTGAAAATCAGAATGTCGTCTAGGTAGACTACGACAAAATTTTCCAATAATGGTTTCAGTACCTTATTCATCAATCGCATGAATGTACTGGGTGCATTAGTCAATCCAAATGGCATGACCAACCACTCATACAACCCTTCCTTTGTCTTGAATGTTGTTTTCCATTCATCTCCTTCTTTAACCCGAATCTGGTGATAACCGCTCTTCAGGTCTATCTTCGTGAAGTACTTGGCTCCACTCAGGCAATCCATCAAATCGTCCATTCTCGGTAATGGAAACTGATACTTGATCGTGATCCTGTTGATGGCTCTGGAGTCTCTACACATTCTCCATTCTCCACCCTTCTTCGGAGCTAATACTACTGGTACCGCGCATGGACTCAGACTTTCTCTAATCAATCCCCTGTCCAACAACTCCTGGACCTGTCGATTGAGTTCCTGACCTTTCGTCGGACTCATCCTATGCGGTGCTTTGTTTGGCAGACTCGACCCTTGAATCAAGTCGATCTGATGGGATATGCTCCTTGTCGACGCCAATCCTGTTGTTGTCTCATCGACCACTATGCTTCGAAACTCGTCAAACATCTTTCCGACTTCGACTGGAACCTTCTCCATTGTCGTCCTCTCGACACATGGTCCTTTCGGAATTATAGCATAACACCCCGACTGCTTTTCCTCCTCCGCGAGGAATTCTTTCGCTGAACACATCAGCACTCGCTTTTCCCAAAAGTTGCTCTCACCGTGCTTACAGTCGGCTTGCTCATCCGGCTTCGGTTTAAGAGTCCTTTGCACGCCATTCTTCCACATTGTGACTGTGTTGGCTCGACCATCATAGATCATATTCCGATTATATTGCCATGGTCTTCCTAACAACAGATGGCACGCGTCCATTGGGATTACATCGCATAGTACACAATCTTCAAATCCTTTGACTCTAAAGTTAACCAGGCATTGTGTGGTCACCTCCGCATGGTGTCCTTTCTGCAACCATGAGATCTTGTATGGGTGTGGGTATTCCCGACACTTTAACTTTGCTTTGTCGATCATCTCTGTCGACACAAGATTCTCAGTGCTTCCACCATCAACTATGGTCTTGCAACGCCATTCGCCGATTTACACCTTAGTTCGAAAGATGGTCTTTCGCTGTGCCGGCTCTTGCTCGTCGCGTTTGTCGTCCAAAACCAGTGTCTTCCTGTCTGTCATGGCCCGACTTTTCTTCTTACCATCCTCACTGCTATCGAATGTCGACTCTTCCCTCTCGTCGACTTGCTCATTCCTTCGACGTCTGGGTTTCGACTCCTCTGCAGCATGTAGGTTATCTGGGCACTCATATGCCTTGTGTCCCGCTCTTCGAAATTTGTAACAAATTATGGCTGGTCTGTCAGCGCCTTTTCTGTCGAATGGACCACTTCGACCATACGCACCTCGACGGCGGTTCTCACGACTATTGCTTCAGTTCTCTTGCGTTTTCTCCCTTGTCGATGTCCCTTCCGTCCGTCGATTCTCTTCGACAGATTCCTTCCTGTAACCGCTATTCTGGCCTTTCGTGGAAACAATCTCTGCACTCCGACCAGTCATCCTACCTCTGGTCGCTGCGGATTTCCTCGATAGTTTCTCTTCTGCCTTCAGAGCTAACTGGCAGTTATTGAAGGTAGTTGAGATCACGACATATGTCAACACGGGTAGAGGCTGTGCAGCACAGCAGAGGCGCTAACAGTTGCAGGTCTGCAGGATCTGAGGAGATCGACAGACAGAGGATGCGTGTCTCGGGGGTCGGAGTGATCTCGGGAACAATAGCAGCAAAGTAGAAGGCCAGGGAGCTTGGATCAGTTGGATCATTGGCAGAGTCCGGGGAGAAGATAGGTAGAATGGAGAGAACAGTCACACGTATTCCGAACGTAGAGAAGATCAAGGCATAGCTCAGAGTTCCGCAGTGAACCAGGAGAGGGTGAAGATCGACACACTGAGATAGCACACAGCTACTTCTATATTGTAATTGGCTAAGGCCGACAGTAGTTAGTTATTTTATATTCCTTGCAGTTTGCATTGTAACCGTTTCGGTGGAAGTAATATAAGCCAGTTCATGGCATCCTGTTTACATCTTGTCTATGTGAATGCATGTGTTGTGTGTAATTGTTAAGCAAGAACCTATGTCCTAAGGCGCCTTGCGTCAATGGGTATCAGAGCGGGAGGAGAATCCGTGAGCAGTGAAGGAGGTGATACCAACTTGCCTTGCGTCAGTTGGTATTAGAGCAGGAAGTGAATCCTGCGAGCAGAAGAACGTCAGTGGTATTGACCCTGCAAGTGCGTTGAACAGCTCCAGCTGAGGATGGGTAGAGTTGTACACGACTTGTTGAAGTCCGGTTGTGATTGGACGAAGTGGGAGTTTTGGCCGAGGTTGAAAATGGCTCATAGAGGCATTAATGTTTGAGGACGAAGAGTGTGTGGCACAGAAGTCACAGTTGATCGTGAGATGTTCGACGAGTACGTTCGAACAATGCGAACTTTGACAAATGAAGTCGCATCGATCAAAGAAAGCTAAAGGCGTGGTTGTATTCCTGATGTGTTAGACCACAGCGACGAGGAAGTCAAAGAAGTGGAACCACGGGAAGCAGCAGGAGAAGAACCAAAAGACAAACTGATCAAACTTCTGACGGATATGAGAGGTCAGACGAAGATAGACGTGCGTACCTACTCAAGAAGTCTGGATCCAGAAGACTTGATCCACTGGTACAGAGAGATAGAGAAATACTTCAACATAGAGCAAATTGAGGATCCTAAACGGGTTAAGACTGCATGTCTGAGGTTGAAGGGTCATGCCTCATTATGGTGGGACAATGTGTAGGCTGATAGAGTTGAGAAAGGCAAAGAGAAAATCAAGTCTTGGGATAGGATGGTCACCAAGTTGAAAGGGAAGTTCTTGCCAAATGACTATGTGATTTCCTTGTTCCGGAAGTTGCAGAACTTTCGACAAAAAGAGACGACCGTGAAGGAATACACGGAAGAGTTCTACAGATTGTCGATAAGGTCGGGACAAACCGACGAAGGAGAAGAAGCTGTCGCTAGGCATGGGAACAACTTGAAATATGCCATTCAAGACGAATTGAGCATGTCTAGATTCAGAGCAGTGGGTGAAACCTACCAGTTAGCTCTGAAGGCAGAAGAGAAACTATCGAGGAAATCCGCAGCGACCAGAGGTAATCCGTCACATCGGCCATACTGTCTGTCAGTTTCGTCTTATCCATCGGCTTCCTTCGCACTCTTCACTTAGTCTTCGCTAGTCTGCCCCTTCCTCCTCGCTTGGCTCATGCCTAAACCTGTCAGAGTCGTGTTCGACGCATGTCGACCATCGACGGCTCCGCTTCAACTTTGTCGTCTATCGACCATCATCATGTCAACTCTTGACCTTCGCAACATCTGTTGGTCATTGCTTCTGTCGGTCACATCCCGACTGCTCCTGCTTGACTTATTGACTTAGACAAGTCAATCTTCCCTTCCGCACCAGTAGTCGTCGGCACTCCCTCTGGTCGACCTTCTCCATGTTGACTAACTTCAACCGATCTGCCTAGGCTCCGATGCTCCTGCATCAAACTGTTGTTAACAATATCATTTAATCACTTAGAGATTTAATAAATAACTCAAAATAATAGTTTAAATACTTATATTTCATGTGGTTGATACTAGTCCCACTCCTCTTATGACACGTTGGCCAGGTTGTCAAATCTGGTCAATTGTATAGAACTACAGTCAATTGTCTAGTCCTTTATTTTTTTTGGTGAGGACACTCAATCTAAGCATAATTGTTGTATTGGATATTTCTACCCATAAGACATGGGTAAATCTTGATCACAGATCATTGCTTTCACAACCTTCATAGTGGACTTGATAGAAACGTCCACATGGGTTAACCAGTACTAATTTAAACAATTATATTATCAATAAAAATATTTGTGTTATTTATCAATAAGATAACAATTTAAATAAATAACACTTGTTTCATAAAACATTAATACTTATCTTTGCTTGTTTGTTTGACTCCCTCTTGATCTCTGCGTCCTTGCAAGTTTTAAAGCTTGATCTTCTTCTTCATCAAGTTATGAACTTCTGAAACTTGTTGAAACTTCAATCTTGGTCCTCATGTCTTCTGGATGCACTAGATCCTCTTGGATCTACCTTCATAGTTTAGAAAAGATCTCTTGGCATCATACATCATCATGCTATATCTGAATCTAATTCATGCTTGGACAAATTCTTCATCTGATTCTTCCTTTGTCTTCTTGTATGGAGTAGGCTCATCATCATCCACTGTATGAGCATGATGTTTTTTCTTTCCTTTTTTGTTACCTTCAGTGCAAAAACCCTTGTAAAAGTAGACATACATTGTTTTTGACTTCTCTGTCATCATATTCCTGTTGGTGTTCTTGCTTTCATATAGTCTTGTCAACGCCTCAAACATTTCCTTTGGAGTTTTTCAATTCTGACACATGAGGAATCAACTAATCCTTGATAGAATCTGACATGATCCTCTTAGCTTTGATCATATTCTTCTTGTACCTTGTCTTGGCCTCCTCTTCTTCTGGTTCTTGAATATATTCCTTGACATGTCTTAGGAGGTCATTCTCTTCTAGGATAAGGAGTATCCTATTCTTCCATGATCTGAAATTGTTTGCCCCTTCCAATCTATCTTCATCCCTTAGGTTTGAAGACATTCTGACAAGATTAGGGTTTTGACCTGGAAACTCTAGTAGGAGGTAGGTCAAAAATGAAAGTTGTCAAATGGAAAAACTGATCCAGGGAAAAGATGCACCTTCCCATGGTGAGTTGAATAGCCCATCTTTTTAGTCAGATCTGTGGATAGAACATGCAAAAAATGGAAGCCCTAGTTTTCTCGATCCAGGAGTAACTAGGTCAAAAATGAAAATTCTTGGATCTGAAAATTGCCTCCACAAGAAGATGCGCCCTCCTAGGGTGAGTTAAAGAATCCACCTTTTCAAATCAATCTGTGGTTGGAAATGCCCGGAACAGGAAGCCCTAGTTTTCTGGTTTTAGCATACATTAGGGAAAAACTGAAAAGTCTCAGAATGGAGATTTGTTTCCACAGAAAAATGCGGCCTATTGAGGCAACTACCAAAACATATTTTTCAAGACAAATCTATGGATGGAAAGGACCAAACTTTGATGCCCTAATTTCCAACTATCTGTAGTTACGACTGTTGCAATGGCTTACAGAATAATAGATACACAAGAGAGAGATACCGAATAAACTTCCCGATAGAATAATCTTCCTGAGAACATGAGAGATAACCCAAAATATGTCTTCACATTGCTGCTACTTCTACTCATCTAGAGTTGTGTGCTTGTTCACTTGCTTTAGCGAATTGGTGGTTGCAAATGAGCCACCTTCACTTATATTTATACTAGAAAAAGTACTTTTCTTACTGGGCCGAGTTGTCTTCTTGATTGGGTCATTTTCCCCTTTAACTGGGGTAGTTTTAACCAGTTTTGGGGCAATTTTACCCTGGGGCTGACTTGTCTTTTTTTTGTAAGGATAAAATACAATATCATTTTATTTCTAGATCCGATATTCCAAATATGTTTTAGCATTATTCTTTTAGGGTTTTGACTTGACAAGAATACCTTCCGAAGTTACATAATACTTCAACAAACATTAAAGACAATTTATTATTACAACAACATCTTTCACATCAATGCTACATAAATAGAGAGCACGAGATCAGATGGAGTGAAGGAAAAGATGAGAGGTGCCTCATGTCTCTCTCCCACCCCATTATAGTGTGTCGTAAACCCTTGTAGGGTTCCTTCCATACACTATTGGTTGCTAGTGGAAGTATTTGTGTGGGGGGATGTTGATGGTTGAAGGTTGAGAGTGGCGCATAGGCAACTTTGGATCATAGCATGGTGGGTGTTTCAGGAGTCTCTTGTTGGTGGTTCCTTGTGTTGGTTCTGAGCTTTTTGTATTGTAGTTTTGCATGAAGGTGGATTTTAGTGTGGATTGTGGCTTGTACTTCTCCCTAGCTTATTGGCCCTTGGTGCCACTAGTGCTACTTGCATATATTTTTTTTGGTGCCTGGGGGAAATGTTCACAACTAAAACCACTACTATCCTACTCACTAGGCCTTGTGAGAGCCACAATAGATCTAGGCTCAACACGAGACAATGTGAACGTGGGAAGCCCTAGTCAAAGTTGTTCATTGTGTAACACCTGCATCGGTGATCTTTCAATGCAAACTAAAACCAAAATAAGGAATGCAGCTCACAAATTCCAGTGTAAAATTAGATGACAAAAATATATGGGCAGGTTAGATCTTCATTACTATAATACAAGAGTACATCACAAATGCTTATGCTTACAATTCTTAGGATATCACCCCGCAATCCGTGCTATGTGATGTACACCAAAATATTTTCCATTCGAAAAGTTGGCTTTGGGGTGCAAGTGTTTGTGTCGATGTGATAGTTCCATTGTTCATTCCCATACTAACATTGTTGACGGTTTTAGTGTCATGCCTCGTCCTTTGTCATTGGCTTGTGTTTATTTTCTATCGGATGTTGCAAGCTATGTTAGGATTTTGTTCCACATTAATATTTCCCCTTCATCATAACCTTTTTATTTAGAAAACAAGGATAATCACATTGCTTGAACACTAAAAGCATCCACTCATACACAAATCAAAGATCAAAGCACAATTTTTACATGGCTAAAATCTCTTAAAGAGGGAATACAATCCACAACATCAAAGACATTTATTAATGTGGAAAAAATGTTTACATGAACATCTTTCACATCAATCATCAACAAATGATCCCACATACTTTTTAAATAGAGATAAGGGATTCGATGGAGTGAAGGAAAAGATGAGAGGTTCCCTGCGTCTCCCTCCCACCTCATTATAGTGTTCCCTAAACCCTTACAAGGTTCCTTCCATATACTTCAGGTTGTGAGTGGAGGGCTTTGTGTGGTGGGGATGTTGATGGTTGAAGGTTGAGGATGGTGCAAAGGAAACTTTGGATCATAGCATGGTGGGTATTTACAGAGTCTCTTGTTGGTGGTTCTTTGTGCTGGTCTTGCGCTCTTTGTTTTGTAGTTTTGCATGAAGTTGCATTTGCTGCAGATTGCGGCTTATTGGCACTTGATGCCACTAGTGCTAGTTGCATATATATTTTTTGGCGATTGGGATGTTCAGTTTTGGTGTTCATGTGAACAAGCTCTTTGTAGGATCCACGATATATGGATATGATTCACATTTGACACTGCCTATAGGGCTATGAGTGCACCGTAGTTGTTGGGTTTGTGATCAAGGTATAGCATGTGCTCCAAGTACTTCCAGGTATGTTTTTGAGCTTAGATTTGGTTCAGTACCACATTTTCCATTGGGTTTGTGGCCTCTTAAACTCTATTGTGGTGTTTTGAACCACTTTGCTTTTGATTGTAGTCTTGGAAGTTGCTTTCCCCCTTACACTATTAACAAACTATGGGGGATGGTTCTTCTCAAGGTCATGTTGCTTCCTTGCATGAAGTTCATGATTTATAAAGGGAATTTTTTGGTTTGTAGCAAGTTCATTCCGTGTATTCTTGATGATGACAATGCGGCTAAATGCTAGGGTTTTCTTGTTTGTGCTTGTGGATGTTGACTATGTAACACAATTGTTTTGTAATATGTTTACTTTGGAGAGTCTAAAGGAAATATTTATTCAGTCAAAAAAGAGATCATGGACCAATTGAGTCTTAAGTCACAGATGTTGAATTGTTGGATCACTTGTGCAAGACATGATTATGACTGTTAGATTAATAAACTACAAAAGCACAATAAAGAAACACATTAAAAGTGCACTATGCCTAAAAATACATAAGACCAAGTTGTGCTTAAAAACACTCCTAGTGTCAAAATATCTTAACATTCGCCCTTGTGAACAACTTGGAATAGGATTGAAGGAATAAAATAACAAAATGAGATTGAAGAAGGAATTGAAGCCTAGTACCCCTTGTTAAATACAACTTGTAGAACATCAAACATGACCAAATATGTAGAGATGTTAAGCAAACAAGAAATGAACAGTCTCCAAAACATGGTATAGAGCGAAACAATCTAACACTAAAATAATTTGACAACAATGCAAGGAAGTGTTGAAGATCCATAAGAGTGCTCCAAACAAATGAAGAACTAGTGCTCCAACCAACGCATGTGAAGATGAAGTCCCATCATAAAATACATATATATGAAGGAAGCAAAAGTGGTTGCTATCATAATTGTCTAGAAATTTTATGCTCTAAAGGAAAAAAATTGTGGATGATCAACAAGAATGGTTGAGACAATCAAGGAGAATTGATTTACCTCTAAGGGAAAAGAGCTTAAAACTCACTAGTTGCTCCAAATTAGACCCAAGATGCATGCATACAAGGGGCAATAAAAGAATGTGCTATTGTAACACTAATGCTGAAGAGGATTTGTTGTAGAGGCATAAAAGGAAAAACTCTAACAATAATCATCACAAGTGTTCTATAAAAAGAGTGGTGCCAATGCAAAAGGATAAATCGAGTATAATTGTTGTTAGGAACATAAGTGCTAATGCTGACGAAGATTAAACAAAGATGCATGAAAGGAAACAATTAATAGTGTTCAACATAAGTACCCCAAGTAGAGCATAGCATAAAAATGCTAGTCAAGGTGCCTTGCGAAGCTATCAAGATAGTTGGAGTGATGAAGCTAAAGATAGTCTATCAAGATCATTGAGTATCCTGACGTTGAAGAAGATCTAATGTAGAAGCATGGAAAGGAAAAACCCTATCAATGAGCAACAATAGTGCCGGAGGAGGCAGGCAATGCCATCATAAAATAAATGTTGGACACGTGCTTCATGAAAAAGAAGCAAACACCAAGATGTCAAGATGGTTTAATACCTCAACACTAAAGAAGATCTAACACAAATGCATGGAAACAAATAATATGATGAAGATTAATGTACCAAAAGATGGTGTTAGCATAAAGAAAGCTAGGCAAGGTGCCCCATGAAAAAGAAGCAAACACCAAACAATGTCATCAATGAGATAAAAGGAGTGAAGGGTAGCTATGTGCAACTAATAGTTTGCGAACCATGCCTTTGAATTGTGGAAGAAACATGAGAATATGATGCATTTTAAACAACGATAAAGGTGTCTCCACGATTGATCATCAATCCATCCACAAGAAAGATGGACAGTGGGAGTTGAACCAAGATTTTTCCACTTTCTCTTTGACAAAAAATTTCTAAGGGAAGAGAAATTTTCATCTAAAAAACTTTGATGAGAAGGTCAATCTCAAGAATGACATCAAGAGTGCCCCCTCTCCAAAGGATGAGATTACTCTTTAAGAACATGAGTCTGTTTGAGAAATTGGAAAGTTGATACCAAAAAAGATGGAGAAGTGAGACAAAATGCTCAGAATATCCATGACCCTATCAAAATGGTTGAGAAATAGGTTCAATGGGTTTTACAATTCCTTGGCATGCTTTCAAAGACCTCTACTTTTATAACCCATTTTGTGGAGTAACTTAGATGACATGGAAAAGTTATTGCATGGCACCAAGTTATTGATCCACGTGGCAATGGGTGCATGACGATGAGTCAAATTTTGGTACGTGCGGCAATTGTTGGTACGTGTGGCAATTATTGGTTGGATGCTTGTGTAATGCCCTTGGAAGTAAGTTAGTACTGGGTCAAGGCTCTTGTTGTATCCAAAGTAAGGCCATTGCATTTGTGATATCCTCGGAGGAGTAACCATGTGATTGCCTCTAGGAAGAATCATCATTCAATGATGGAGGCCCTAGGGATGACACTCATAAGAACGTGGATAATGTTAGTCTAGTGATCTCATTTACAATGGTACAACTTGTCATTATGTTAAGGCATTTGTAAACACAATGAGTCGTAATTAGACTATTGGGCATGTTCTTCAATAACTCACTATTTATAAAGTGAGTTTGTCCCACATTCATCATGGGATATGTTCTCCTATTGCTCTACCCTATATAATAGAGGTGAAAGAGGCTCAATTGTGTATGGTGTGTAATATGTGCATATGTGGAGAGTTCAAGCATTATAAGTTGGAGAGTTTTCTTAGATATGTTCTTACATCCTATCAGAGCCAGTTACCGAGTTCTAACTCCTTGGAAATTTCTGTATCGATTTGTTTCATGCATCAAACTTTAGTAGATCTTTAGATTTATTTCCTACCTCTTTAGATTTGTTTCTTGGTCCCTTCTCTAGTAGATCTACATATAGATCTAGCCCACCAATTAGGCTTTCATCACATCTATGCAGTTTTCTCATTAAATTTGGTCGCCGTTTACGTGTACATATGGACACAAAATTTGTGTAAGAGAGCTGTTGGCTCATTGCGCCGAGAGGCGCTCTACAACCCAGTATGAGGGAGATCTTGTAACATTTCTGGAGTAACGTTTGTCGATATTGTCGGCTGTTAATAAAATAATAAAAAGTAAAAAGTAATAATATGAGGGAGATCTTGTAATGTTACATGTAACGTTTGTTGATATTATTGTCGGCCATTAATAAAATGTAATAAAAAGTAAAAAGTAATAATATGAGGGAAATCTTGTAACGTTACATGTAACGTTTGTCGATATTATTGTCGGCCATTAATAAAATGTAACCAGCCTAGATCCAAATCCTAGGCTCTATCAAGCGCCGAGAGGGATCAAATCTCCCGAGGTGCAAACCTCTTCTCAGGTATTGCACTCAAGGAGCTTTTTGAGGAGAGGTTTGCACCTCGGGAGATTTGATCCCTCTCAGCGCTTAATAGAGCCTAGGATTTGGATCTAGGCTAGTTTATGTATGCATCTCAGGGAGAGCATGGTGTTCTTCCTTCTCCACATGGTTGTATTCCCTCACCTCAACTATTTGAAGAGTGTGACCTTACCTGATAGGAGAGCATTCTTAATCGACTCTGGGAAAACTGAATTTTCAATTTGGAGACCAACGTGGGGAAGCCTTCTCTTGTGACCATACGGAAGATCCACACCTAGGCGTTTCTCCTCGCGCGACCTTATTGCCTGGCCATTTTCTTCATTTTGGAAATAGCTCTGTTGGCAAAGAGCCACTGACAGAGATCCGTTGGCTATGATCTAACCTACAAGAACTAGTCATTGGCTCACGTCCATCAAATCGCGTTGGCATGAGATATTGAAGTTGGATCAGTATCAATTTGATAAATAACCGTCGTGCATCTGTGCGATTGTGCTTAATCCGACGAATTTGGGGAATGAACCGTTAGAAAGAATCCATTGGCTCTTTCTTCATTCAATTGGTTGGATTGCAACAAATTATAGAGGGATCCGATATCGCTTCTTTAAGACATGCATGGGTTCTTCTTTTATCAGCTGGCAAGAGTTTAGTTGGCAAGAGCGTTGTCATTGTACTTTGGCAATTTTACAGATCGACCTCAAGAGATCTATCTCTGACAAAGATTGTGGTGAATTGTGGACAGTCTTGGCATGACCTAAAGCAGTTGTAGAAGTGTGACCTGGTGAAGGGGTTAAATAGTTGCAACCATATTTTTATTTGCATTGGTTTATCAATTTTTTTGTATAATCACATCATGACTTTTGAAGTAGTTACTTTTCTTGAGTTAATTGGTACTGACTACATTGTCTGAAAATGAATATGATTCACATTCTTAGGGCAATAATCTATAGTGAATTGTCAATGGTGGCATCAAGAAACCAACCGATGCAAAGGAATTGGCCGTATGAGTTTTGTGAACAAGCAAGAGGGCTCATTGGGAAAACTGTTTAAGATAACCTACATGTACATATTGTAGTTGAAGATAACCCCATTGAGGTATCGAAAATCTTAGCATCTATGTATGGCAAGTTTGATGATGTTTTTGCCTATTACCTAGAGAAGAAAATCCATGAACTAGATCTTAAGGCCTTCGAGAGAATTGAACAATTTCTTGTTGAACTGAAAAATTATAATGAGAGGCTTAATAAATGTTATTTTGATTATAAGAAAAATGGTACAACTTTCTCTATTCTAATAGAGCAAAAATTGCCTCTAGTATTTGATCTATTCATTCAAACTTGAATTTGAGCATTTGAAATGTCTAGGGGTACAATGAAACCTAATTTTGAATATTTTTGCGAAGGGTTGATTTGTCAACAAGATAGGTTTCTCTCATCAAGCAACTTGTTATTGGGAAAGATGATTTGGCACACAATAAGAAGAAGCTAGTCAAAGATTCTTAGAAGAACACCAAACCTCATGTTGCTAATACTTCAATCAAACTTCTACTGATTATCCTATAGAGGCTTCAAAGAAGAAAGTATGGAAACCATGTAAGCATTGTGGAAAAACCAATCACTTTGAAAAGAATTGCTTTAAGAGGCAAAATGAGCTTTCTAAAGCCAAGAAGAAAGCCTACAAGGAACAACATGTTGCTCTCATTGCTTATTCTGTTAAGCTAGGTACATCCTCCTCTCATGTGGAATGGATTTTGGATTTAGGTTCCTCCAATCACATGACTGGTACTGCTTCATTATTGACCTCTTATGACAAAGAGAAGCATAAGGCTTAGAAGGTTTCCATAAGTGATTCCAAGCACCTTTCAGTCATTGGGTATGGTAATATTAATGTTCCTAATGGTCTATTGGAAGATGTTATTCATGTTGAAGGCATTCCCATCAATCTCCTTTCTATTTACCATGCTTGTCTAAAAGGGTATAAATTTTAATCATGGCCTAATAGATATGTCTTGAAAGATATCAACAACAACTTCAAAATTGTTTCATTTGGCTTGACTGATCACGAAGCAAGTTTGTTTAAGTTCATCGTTTTTTCTTCACCCAACAAACAACCATTATATTCCTATGATGCACACGCTGATGTGCAAAGTAAGTTGTGGCATGGAAGGTTAGGTCATTTGAACTATGAAAAAATGCAACCGATTTTCTAAGATGGTACATGGCTTACCTTCAATTCCTTCCACTAAGTGTGTTTGTGAAGGTTGTGTCCTCTGTAAGCATCAAAGGGAAAATTTTGACAAGGATAAATCTTGGCATGCCCAAGAGTAGCAGCAGTTGGTTCATGTGACATTTATGGTCCTCTTGAAACCCCTTCATTTTCATGTGTTGTTTATTTCATTAACTTCATTGATGATTACAGTAGGAAAACTTGGGTCTATTTCTTGAAGCATAAAAGTGAATCCTTTGTTGTATTTCAAGAATTTAAGGCTCTAGTTGAAAAGGAATCTAGCAAATGCATCAAGATTATTTGAACTGATAACGTGGGGAGTACACCAAGAATGAATTTGCAGCATATTTATCTAAACATGGAATTCAAAATCAAAAGGATTGTTCCTTATACACCTCAACATAATGGGATTGTCAAAAGGAAAAACTTAACCTTGGTTGAAATGCATAAATGTATGTTGTATTAAGAAGGATTGGAGAAAATATTTTGGGTTGAAGCAGTTTTTTGTGCTAACTGTATATTGGATAGGGTTCCTACCAAAACATATTTGCAGGTTATTCCCGAAGAAAAGTGGAGTGGAAGGCGACTAGATATTAACAATTTCAAGGTATTTGGTTGTGAATGTTGGACTTATATTACCAATGAAAAATGGAAGAAGTTGGAGCCCAAGTCTCATAAAATGAATTTTTATTGGTTATAGTGAGGATTCTAAAGCATACAAGTTATTTGATCTATCTATTCAAGATGTCATTATTTGTAGAGATGCATAGTTCTGTGAAGTCTCTACACCACCACATTTTGTAGAAACTCATGTTGCTTTGAATTTACCTCAATCTTTAGTTGAGCAGGTGTTTGTTACTACTTATTCAAGTCATGCACAAGGCCTAGATCCTATTTCCATTGCTAGTTCTAGTGTTCCTCCTGAATATTTTGTAGATGCTAGTGTTGTTTCTAACATTACTAAATATCTTCCCATTTGGATTGGGAGAACATTTGAACTTTTAGGTTCTAAGATTGGTATTCCATTAGACACTTGAAGAACTAGATATTAATTTTCTCATGGATCCACATGGTGTAGAATATAAGGTGAATGGGTGTACTGTTAAGACATTCCTTGTGTAAGGTCACTGATTGGAAACTCCATGGCTACTAGCTTACAAAAAGAAAAAAATACTCATGGAAAAAGTATTAAACATAGATGATCCTTCCACTTATGTAGAGGCTAAGGGAAAGCCAAAATGGAAGAAAGAAATGGCTGCTGAGTATGAATCTTTGATGAAGAATCACACTTGGAATCTTGTCCCACTTCCTCTCGGAAATAATCTTGTTGGCTATAAATGGGTTTAAAAAACAAAGTTTACAGTAGATGGACATATTGGAAAGCATAAGGCTCAGTTAGTAGCCAAATAATTTCTACAGAATGAAGGTATTGATTGCTCTAATTTTTTTTCTCCAATTACTAAAATGAACACCATCATAACCATCATTTCTCTTGGACATCCTTCCATTGGAAAATTCACCAAATGGATGTCAAGAGTACCTTTTTAAATGATGATCTCCGTGAAGACATTTATATGCAACAACCACTTGGTTTCATCACCTCCAAAAATTCAAGTTTGGTATGTAAGTTGAACAAATCCTTGTATGGTCTTGAACATGCACCTAGGGCTTGGTATGAGAAAATTGAAACTAATTTCTTGAAGAGTGGTTTAAGGAAACATCGATTTGATCCAAACTTGTGTTAAGATTCAATATGCTAAGACAGAAAATATTAGAGTTACATTCCATTTCACAACAATAGCATATATAGGATCACTGAAAGAACAACAAGCACAGCATAAACACAAGAGACACAATTTTATCCTGGGAAACCCTCATGGGGTAGAAAACCTAACAAAGCTTCCTCAATATAGATGTCCAGCAAATACAAAGATGTAATCCCCAAACATGAGCTCCTTCTCCTCCATAGCATATCTCTCTCTCTCCTATGCGCCAATCACAAGTGAGTGAATGTGTGTTAAATGAGGAACACACCTCCTCTATTTATACACAACTCCGACTTGAATTTTACACTAACTAGGTCGGCCCCAACTTAACTACTTAACATAATGTGACAGGGCCGACCCCACTAGGGTGGTCTAATAACCCTTTAACCCACATGACTCATATAGGGCCAAATCCACTAGGGAAGTCTAATAACCCAAGTTACCACATTCTCCACGGAGGAATAAAACATCTCCAGATATACAATAGGGTCTCCACAGAGGAATGAAACATCTCCGGAATAATAAAGTACAAATATAATATTCTTAGAAGTTACAATATCTCAACACTCCCCCTTAACGAGAAGGATATTATAACAACATCTGCAGGAGCAAGGAGTCATCAACTACATGATACATGATGTTAACACCCAAAAAGTGCTCACTAGCTCATTTCCTTATTCACATGACCCATTTGTCCACTTTTTCACCATTTGAGCCTCTAAAGCCATCAAAAGGTCACCAAAAGACCTTAATACACCCTTTTTCCCACTCAAAATGATTATTTTTCCTAAGAAAGCATAGAAAACCCGCAAAAAGGGTCCAAAATTCCCAAAAATATTAAAAAGGGAATAAAAATATTAATTTTATTCAAAAAAAAGGAAAAAGGAGGGAAAAGGTACCTAAACCATGTTGGTCAATACCATTGGTTTCCTCAAAACCACAATGGTATTCCCCACCACCAAAACCTATAAAAAGGTGGTAGGGGCTCCTCACTTTACATCCATCCATCTTCCTATCCTCATGCTGCCAAAATCTCCCTTGAGTTTTTGGCCATTGTAGCTACCTTGGGGAAAGGACCCTTTGGAGTTTGGAGCTGCTCACCCTTGGAGCTTCTCAACTATCTTCATCACTTGGAGGTATTATTATTGCAAGCACTTGCTTGCCTCCATTTTCAATACAAAGTTATTTTTTTTCCATTTCTTGTTCTTGTTTTAATTCAAAAAGTTTATTATGATATGCACATGCTAGTTTAGTTTTAGATTTAGATTTAGTTTATTGTTTTTGCTTAATATTGAAACTGCTGCTACTTGTTAGCAGGTGCCCATAGCACTAAGCTTGGTTGCATCCATCGGTGCATTATCGATGAAGGGGCCTCTACATGCGTTATGTCCACATTCGTTTGGCAGAAGTTGGGATCTCCTACTCTCCAGCAGTCCACCACTGTGTTGCGAGCCTATGACGGCCGTTCGGCTCAACCCCAAGGTCTCTTAGCCAATGTCCCCGTCCAGGTGGCTGGTAAAACTGTACTCATTGATATAGAGGTCATCAATGCCCAACTTGACTATAACCTATTACTTGGCCGCAGCTACATGTATGCCATGCGGGCTGTTGCCTCATCCATTTTTCGTACCATGATGTTCCCTCATGAAGGATGCGTGGTCAAGGTCAACCAACTCACCTATTACGATCCCAAGGCCCCCCTTGCACCTGAAAATGTTCTCCCTATGGTTGAACAACCTGTTTGTGGTGCAACTACCTCGTTTGTTTCCTCTGTGGGACCCGGACTTTACTCCGAGGCGCCGATGACTTCTACATTCCTGTCCATTCCACCACCGTCACCGGAGACCCACGTCGCTAACCTCTGTACTCTTTCACACAATACACAAACACCCAACAATCAACCATCCTTGTTACCTAAACCACCATTGGTCCCTAGTCACATTGGTGTTACACCCATCCACACAATCCCCTTTTTATTTCCTCCCTCAGGTGTAGTAAGCGCTCCATTATGGCTACCCTTAGTCTCCCCGGGTTAACATTGGGATTACCTGTGTGGTATATTTCTCCTCCCGTTCCCCCGCCGACACCAAATGTCATCCTGCAACCGGTGCAACCCATTGTCACTTCTACTCAACCACCTCCCGGTATCACTACTCCTTCGTCATCTACGAATCCCCCTCCTCTCATCAGGCCCACTGGGGGCAGAGGCCCACAACCATACACAGTGGTACCCCCACCCAAAGCAGTTAAACCACCCCCCGTGTTTCGTGCTCCTCCCAAATGCTCGTTGTGTGATGAGTTAGGCCATCCAACTCATCAGTGTCCACAATTACCCGCATTATAGGAACACATGCAAATGCTTGACGACGATCCCAACATCCCGATTGTCAAACTTGACCCAAACCCCAAGCCTCGTGATAAATCACTGCGCACCAACCACCCTTGTGCCATATGCGGTGTTTACGGACATTACTCACATCACTGTCCTGATATCCCATATTACAGAGCAGCTCTCTATGAGATGAATAATTTGGATCTTGAGACGACGCCCCCTACTATCGAGGAGATCTACCCTCCCACATCATCCTCATCCAGAGAGATTAACACCATTTATATGATCTCTTCGACTACCACTTTCAAACCAGAACCCCTTGATTTATGGTCTGATTACTTCCATACTGATGAGCAAATTTTGGAAACACTCACTGCACCCGACTACCCTTGGGACGATATGCATCATCGCTCATACTTCCTTCCAGAGGCATCTACATCCACGGCATCTAACCAGTTATCGGTCGAATCGAAAGATTTCATACCCACTAAGGTCGATTGGTTCAAGGACCCCATCCCAGCACCGGATGCCTTCGAGGAAGGGAACATGTCCAACATTTCCCCCATTATACAAATTGATATTTCCACCACACCTGGAAAACCTGAGCTCATCTCGCTGGGCGCATCTTGCACTCAAGCGGAAAATCAGGCATATAAAAAGCTTTTTCAAGAATTCCGTGATGTCTTTGCCTGGTCCTATACCGAAATGCCTGGTCTTGACCCCGCCATTATAGAACACCACATTGACACATGGCCTGATGTCCCCCCCGTTCATCAGAAACAACGACCCATTCATCCTTCCAAGCTCCTTGTCGTTAAAGCCGAGGTTGAGAAACTTCGCGAAGCAGGATTCATTTATCCTATTGCTTATACCACATGGGTTTCAAACCCCGTTCCCGTCAACAAAAAACAAGGCACCCTTAGAATATGCACTGACTTTCGTGATTTAAACCGCGCTTGTCCCAAAGACAATTTCCCCACGCCATTCATTGACCAACTCATTGATGCGTGTGCGGGACATGAAGTCCTATCTTTCATGGATGGTTTTTCCGGATACAACCAGATTCAGATTCGTAAGGAGGATCAGTACAAGACTGCCTTTACCACCCCATGGGGCACCTTTTCCTATCGTGTCATGGCTTTCGGCCTAAAAAATGCTGGTGCCACCTTCCAGCGGGCCATGACCTATTGTTTTCACGACTTGGTCCATATCCTGCTGGTCTATCTTGATGACTTTACAGCTCGTTCCCGGAAATGATCAGACCACCTTAATGACCTCCGACAAGTTTTCTGCGTTGTCGCAAATATAAAATCCACTTGAACCCACACAAGTGTGTCTTTTGCATTCCTGCAAGCCGTTTGTTGGGTTTCATTGTTTCCCAGGATGGAATTACTGTTGATCCCCTGAAAGTCAAAGCCATCTTAGACCTTCCCTCTCCGCGCACGCTTCGGCAACTCCAGAGTTTGCAGGGGTAGTCCAATTTCCTTCGTCGCTTCGTTCCTGATTACGCCACCAAAGTTCACGGATTCTTACGCCTACTTCGAACCCACATACCCTTTGTTTGGGATGAGCAAGCAGACACGGCATTCGAAGCCCTCAAGAAAGCTCTCACACAAGCCCCCTTTATCTCCCCTCCGGATTTCTCTCAGGACTTCATCCTTTATGTCTCGGCATCTGAACATGCCGTGTCCAGAGTCTTGGTCCAAGAAGATGCCTCTCACCAAGAACATGTCATTTATTATGTCAGCCAGACCTTGTCTGGCCCACCCCTACGTTACCCATACGAGGAAAGATTAGCCCTAGCTGTAGTCTTTTTCGTCCAAAAATTGCGACACTACATTCTGCTCAGTCATACCACAGTTGTCGCCGACTCCAACCCTATGGTCTATATCCTAAACCGCCGACTCCTACAAGGTCGTGTTGCTAAATGGGTCATTATCCTCCAGGAGTATGACCTCACTTTCAAAACTACCAAGAGCACCAAAGCCCTCGCACTTGCCCATCTCATCACTGACCTCCCATCATCTTCGTCATCACCCGCTATTCAAACGGATTTGATTGATGATCACATCTTCATTATTTCGTCTGACGACCCATGGTACGGTGACATCCTAATTTACCTCCGCATGCAGAAATTTCGACCCCACATCGATCGTGACGGACGCCATCGTATACGTCACCACGCCCCCCGATACCTCTTGTTAGGGGATGTACTTTATCGACGCGGCGTTGATACCATCCTACGACGTTGCCTATCCCATAGCGAGGCAGAACAAGTCCTCAATGATTGTCATAGCGGTGCCTGCGGAGGCCATTTCTCTGGCATGGCCACCGCCCAAAAGATCATTCGTGCAGGTTACTTTTGGCCGTCATTATTTACTGATTGCATCACCGCAGTCAAACATTGCCAAAAATGTCAACTTTTTGCCCCCAAAGCAAGAACCCCACCCACCCCCCTTCATCCAGTCGTTACTGCCGGACCATTTTGCAAATGGGCCATCGACTTCCTTGATTGCAATCCCATGTCAGCCAGTGGTCACAAACATATTATTGTGGCGGTAGATTATTTCACCAAGTGGGCGGAGGCCATGCCAACTTACAATTTCACAGCCGAAACCGCAGCACGGTTCTTTCTCAACCATGTTATCGCACGTTTTGGAGTGCTAAAGCAACTTGGCTCAGACCACGACTCTCACTTCGAAGACGCCGTCTGGAAAGAACTATCGACCTTACTGAAATTTGAACACCATTTCTCCTCTGCTTACTACCCCCAAGGAAATGGCCAAGTCGAAGCGATAAACAAAATTTTGAAAACCATCCTCCAGCGCACTGTAGACAAACACAAGTCAAATTGGCACCACATGCTCTTCCCAGCACTATGGGCATACCGCACGTCAACGAAAACCGCCATCGGTTTTACCCCTTTCCACTTAGTTCACGGTGTCGAATCCGTCCTCCCCATTGAGTGCCAGATTCCAACCCTACATATGGCCGTTGAAATCCTACCGGAAACTGCCCCAATCGAGCAACGCTTACTACTCCTGGAGCAGGCCGATGAAGATTGCCTCACATCCCTTCAAACCATGGAAGCAGCCAAGAACCGATCCAAATTGAATTATGATAAACATGTCCACCCAATAACTTTTTCTGAAGGGGACCTTGTCCTCGCCTACGATCAGGCTCATGACAAAACCGGGAAAGGAAAGTTTGTGTCCATGTGGCAAGGCCCATATATTATACACACTTGCCTCGGACAGGGGGCATACATTCTGACCGATTCAGAAGGAAACCCCCTCCGCAACCCACGCAACGGGTTGTACCTCAAGCGATTTTACCCATAGTAAACCGAATGGACACCACCGTCCATTATAGAAGTTCATGACAGTTCTTTCTTTTTCCTGTTTTCCTCACGCCCAGATTTTTAAGGCATTTTTTTCCCATACCCCCTCGTCGCCTCGGTTTGCGTGCCACATCCGCCGTTCTCCGTTTTAGACGATTCTTATATCGCCGGATTCATTTTTTCGCGCTTGTGATGATGCTTGAGATCATTTCTCGCTTTCATGCCCAGATTTTTTGGGCATTTTTCCCATGCTCCCTCGTCGCCTCGGTTTGCGTGCCACATCAGCCGTCGTCCATTTTTGATGAGTCTTATATCGCATGATTCAGTTTTCTGCACTTGTGATGATGCTTGAGATCATTTCTTGCTCTCACGCCCAGATTTTTTGGGCATTTTTACCATGCCCCCTCGTCGCCTCGATTTGCGTGCCACATCGACCGTCGTCCATTTTTGATGAGCCTCATATCACCGGATTTAGTTTTCCACGCTCGTGATGATGCTTGAGATCATTTCTCGCCCTCACCTCTAGATTTTTTGGCCATTTTTCCCATCCCTTCTCATCCCCTCGGTTTGCGTGCCACATTGGCCGTAGCCCCCTTTTGACAATCTTTATGTCACCGGATCCAGTTTTCCGCACTCATGATGGTGCTTGAGACTTTTTCTCGCTCTCATCAATCCCTTTTTTTGTTCAGTATAATTTTATCCCCTTTTCGGGCCGAGCAATCCCTTTTACGAAAAAGGCACTTAGGGAGTTTCTGTTAAGCTCTTTTCTGACTCCTAAAACAATGAAAAGATCGCCGAGCAACCTTGATTCCTTTCATGCTCGTTAAACGTATCTAAAAGGGCATCTACCTGGTATAAGTTTACCCCTTTTCCAGACCTTGTAGACTAATTACGAAAAAGGAATACTCTAGTCACACCGGCTAGAAGAGTTCTCCATTTGCATCATTTTATGCTTTTTCGGGCCTTGGAGACTAACTCACGAAAAAGAACAACAATGGAGTCCCCTTACCGATTTCAGACTCCCTAAACATGAAAGCGACCATGAGCAATCACCATCCTGGGCTCGTAAAACCAACAGGACAGTAATCATAACCACTACAGAGTCTTCTTATCGTTTTCAGACTCATTAAAAAATGAAAGCACCAATGAGCACGAACAGTCCTAGGCTCACAAAATCCACAGGACAGTACCACTTCAGAGCACACTTTTATACCTTCTTGGAGCTCATTAAAACTACGAAGAAGGACCCAATGGTGCTTCTCGGTGCCACGATAGATCACATCTACTCATATGGCAGCTTCCCCATTTTGGTCGCCTTTGTTCAGAGTATTCTGCAGTACATCACGCCGAGAATCCCTCGATAGCACCCATCAGCTTGACCCCCCCAGAGTCAATACATACCCTTCAGTCCCTAAAAGCAATGATACCCACACCTACAAGTCAGTTCCCTATGCTTCCAGGTCAACCATGTCATCATGCTCTGAACAAAGGAAGTTTGAGTCTACCCACTATATGATCCCAGTTACTTCCCATCCCCACAAGTATGTCAGTCCTACGATCAGTACTACCACACTTCAGTTCTACACCTCGCGCTCCTATCAAGGAAACATCATTGCCTTGTTAGTTGCTGGTCTCCCTCTGTCGACGACAACCAAATTTATTCCAGAGGATAGACCTAGAGGTCCCTGTGTCTTGGACTCATCACCATTTATGATGAGTGCCTACGAATCATTTCGAGAAGAGTCCTCAGTGCCTCTCCAAATGGTTGTTTCTCACATGCTCGACTTCAACACCTTGATCGCATCGTTGAGACTTGCACAGGAGGGTATTGGTCCTTTCAGTTATTAGTCGAAGACCCCGGATACCATCTGACTCTTCCACATTTGAGAGTCTACCTATGGATACAACCAATTACATTTTTTCTATAGATATCCAGGTTGCGCATGGCGACAGTATTCAGATGTACCCCAGTTTTAGACTCCCTCGAGTATACAGTTACATATACTTCCCAGAGATGACTCACAATCATTGGGTCCCTATAGATGCTGGACACCTTTAGTTTCAGCAGTTCATCAGTCATTCCAGTGTATCAGTTATTGAGATCAGTCATGTTATGATCATGAGTACATCCCAAACTAATGTCCCCTCTGGACCATTATGATGTACCAGTATATTATTTATTTTTCAGGTCCCCCTTCTTGGGACTAATTGTTTATATGTCTTGATACGAGCATGGGTATGCCCGCCTCGTCCATTATCAGAGATTTTTCCTCATTCATGTTGAGGCCATGTAATATTGTTTAATTTTTGCAGCTTCCAAGGGCCGTGGATCCAGTTTCCAATTGGTCTCTTCTCCTCCCCAAACCCCAGAAAAAAGACAAAAGAACTATGATGTCTATCGACCATACAATGAGCTCCTGCCCTCACACATCAGGGGGCAATCTGTTAACACCCAAAAAGTGCTCACTAGCTCATTTCCTTATTCACATGACCCATTTGTCCACTTTTTCACCATTTGAGCCTCTAAAGCCATCAAAAGGTCACCAAAAGACCTTAATACACCCCTTTTCCCACTCAAAATGATTATTTTTCCTAAGAAAGCATAGAAAACCCTCAAAAAGGGTCCAAAATTCCCAAAAATATTAAAAAGGGAATAAAAATATTAATTTTATTCAAAAAAAAGGAAAAAGGAGGGAAAAGGTACCTAAACCATGTTGGTCAATACCATTGGTTTCCTCAAAACCACAATGGTATTCCCCACCACCAAAACCTATAAAAAGGTGGTAGGGGCTCCTCACTTTACATCCATCCATCTTCCTATCCTCATGCTGCCAAAATCTCTCTTGAGTTTTTGGCCATTGTAGCTACCTTGGAGAAAGGACCCTTTGGAGTTTGGAGCTGCTCACTCTTGGAGCTTCTCAACTATCTTCATCACTTGGAGGTATTATTATTGCAAGCACTTGCTTGCCTCCATTTTCAATACAAAGTTATTTTTTTTCCATTTCTTGTTCTTGTTTTAATTCAAAAAGTTTATTATGATATGCACATGCTAGTTTAGTTTTAGATTTAGATTTAGTTTATTGTTTTTGCTTAATATTGAAACTGCTGCTACTTGTTAGCAGGTGCCCATAGCACTAAGCTTGGTTGCAAAACCAAGCCAACACATGATACATCTATAAATCATTGGAAGCTTTCTTCATACATCATTAGTAACTCAAACAGTTACTGGAACATCTTCAAGATATTCAATATTGGAACATCAACATCTTCAGTACCGAGTCTTCATCTTCTGTAGCACCCGATCAACTACATCATCATCATCATCTGGATCACTCGATCAACATCATCATCTGGATCTCTTGATCAACAACCTCATCGTCTGGATCTACCGATCAACAACATCATCTAGATCTCTCGATCAACAACCTCATCGTCTGGATCTACTGATCAACATCATCATCTGGATCTCTCGATCAACAGCCTCATCGTCTGGATCTACCGATCAACAACATCATAGTAGCATACCCTGCAACACACATGATCCAATTAGGGGATGATCAATCCCTCTCACTTTAGGACATATGTACAAGGATGATAAAATCCTAACACGTACATTTTGAACCAAATGTTCAGGGATGATGCAATACTATCACGTACATTTTGAACCAACTGTTCAAGGATGATGCAATCCCATCACATACATTTTGAACCAAAGGTTCAGGGATGATGCAATCCCATCATGTACATTTTGAACCAAAGGTTCAGGGATGATGCAATTCCATCACGTACATTTTGAACCAACCGTTCAGGGATGATGCAATCCCATGACGTACATTTTGAACCAAAGGTTCAGGGATGATGTAATCCCATCACGTACATTTTGAACCAACCGTTCAAGGATGATGCAATCCCATCACGTACATTTTGAACCAAACGTTCAGGGATGATGCAGTCCTATCACGTACATTTTGAACCAAACGTTTAGGGACGATGCAGTCCTCTCACGTACATTTTGAACCAAACGTTCAGGGACGATGCAGTCCTCTCACATAAATTTTTAACCAAACGTTCAGGGACGATGCAGTCCTCTCATGTACATTTTGAACCAAATGTTCAGGGACGATGCAGTCTATCACGTACATTTTGAACCAAACATTCAGGGACGATGCAGTCCTATCACGTACATTTTGAACCAAATGTTCAGGGACGATGCAGTCCTCTCATGTACATTTTTAACTAAATGTTCAGGGACGATGCAGTCCTATCACGTACATTTTGAACCCAATGTTCAGGGATGATGAAGTCCTATCACGTACATTTTGAACCAAACGTTCAGGGACGATGCAGTCCTCTCACGTACATTCTGAACCAAACATTCAGGGACGATGCAGTCCTCTCATGTACATTTTGAACCAAACGTTCAAGGACGATGCAATCCTCTCACGTACATTTTGAACCAAACATTTAGGGACGATGCAGTCCTCTCACGTACATTTTGAACCAAACGTTCAGGGACGATGCAGTCCTCTCATGTACATTTTGAACCAAACGTTCAGGGACGATGCAGTCCTATCACGTACATTTTGTACCAAATGTTCAGGGACGATGCAGTCCTATCACGTACATTTTGAACCAAATGTTCAGGGACGATGCAATCCTATCACATACATTTTGAACCAAATGTTTAGGGACGATGCAATCCTCTCACGTACATTTTGAACTAAACGTTCAGGGACGATGCAGTCCTATCACGTACATTTTGAACCAAACGTTCAGGGACGATGCAGTCCTTTCACGTACATTTTGAACTAAACGTTCAGGGACGATCCAGTCCTCTCACGTACATTTTGAACCAAACGTTCAAGGACGATGCAATCCTCTCACGTACATTTTGAACCAAACATTTAGGGACGATGCAGTCCTCTCACGTACATTTTGAACCAAACGTTCAGGGACGATGCAGTCCTCTCATGTACATTTTGAACCAAACGTTCAGGGACGATGCAGTCCTATCACGTACATTTTGAACCAAATGTTCAGGGACGATGCAATCCTATTACGTACATTTTGAACCAAATGTTTAGGGACGATGCACTCCTCTCACGCACATTTTGAACTAAACGTTCAGGAACGATGCAGTCCTATCACGTACATTTTGAACCAAACGTTCAGGGACGATGCAGTCCTTTCACGTACATTTTGAACTAAACGTTCAGGGACGATGCAGTCCTCTCACATACATTTTGAACCAAAAGTTCACGGAAGATGCAGTCTAGGGATGATAGAATCCCTCTCGTTCACTAGGGACCACTTCTCGGAGACATATGTCTACGAATCAATTCAAGGATCGAAGTCCGGGGATGATACAATCCTCTCGTCAACTTATACCAAGTCTTAGGATCACTTATCAACTTTATCGTTGATATCATTGACCTCATCGTCGGGATAGGTAACCTCATCATTGACCTCATCATCGGAACATGTAACCTCATCATCGATACATGTATCCTCATCATCGATACAGTATTCTCATTATCGATACAGTATCCTCATCAATACAGGTATCCTCATCATCGACCTTACCGTTGATATAGGAAATCTCATCATCGACATAGGTATCCATATATCATCATCGACCATATCACTCCCCCTTTCAAGGAGGGTCCTTCTAAACTACACCAAGCTTGTCTCGGAAATACTCAAACTTTACTTGAGACAGAGGTTTGGTCAATACATCAACAACTTGTTCGTCAGTGCTCACATACTCGAGCTTGATAGCTCCTTTCTGCACCATATCCTGTATATATATAAAAATATCATATCTCTATGTGCTTTGACTTATCATGGAACACTGGATTCTCTGCCATCTTGATACAACTCTGGTTGTCACACAGGATCACAGTGGGGTCCATCTTTAAGTCAAAAAATCCTGATAACAACTTTCGAAGCCATATCGCTTCACAATTAGCAGAGCAAGCAACTATATATTTTGCTTTAGTTGTGCTGAGAGCCACACTAGACTGCTTCCTGCTAAACCACGAGATCATGGCAGATCCCAGACAATAACATCCGTCCGATGTGCTCTTCCTATCTGATACACTTCCTGCCCAATCAACATTTGTGTAGCCATAAATCTGAAGTCATGATCTCCAAGACAATATAGACCAAATTCTATTGTACCCTTTAGGTACCTCATCACATGCTTTGCAACTATCAGGTGAACACGCCTAGGTTCTGCTACGTACTGACTCAAGGTGTTCCTAGCAAAGCATATATCTGGCCTGGTATTTGTTAGATACATCAATGATCCAATAATATGTCTGTATAGAGTCACATCCACTAACTCTGATGAGTCATCAGCTAACATCTTCAAGTTGGAATCCATGGGAGTAGTCATGGCTTTACATTCCAACATATCAAATACTTTCCCTGGTTGAGAACGATTCCTTCTGGGCCTTGCCATACTTCCAGACCTAGGAAGTAATGCATCAATCTGAGATCTTTCATCTCAAATTCTATAGCTAGATTCTTCTTGCTTTCCATGATCTGTTTCTCATTCCCTGTCAGAAAGAGATCATCCACATACAGTAATAGTATGACAGGTTCATCATCCATAACAGGTCAACTTTACTTTTGGTAAAGCCCAAGCTTGTCAAGAAGCTATCAATTCTCCCTCTGTAACTGAACATCATTCACACTCTGCATTGAGTGATCTTTTGCATATCTATCCGTGCCATCTCCCGTTAGATGGGTCTACTGATATGAGCTTCAAGATCATTCGAACTCTATGGTGAGTTCCTTCTTGCATCCATCTAAGAGAAGAATGTCATCTGTATATAGACACCATCTTTAACCTTGTAGCAAAGGTTGAAATATGCATCACCCATGGTGATCATTAAGCTCATCAAATGACTATCGATCCTGGGTACCCGTACAGAGATTTCTTCAATTACACCATTAAGAGAATGGTCTTATCTAGCCACTTGGAGCAAATGTCTCGTCATGATCCTCTTCCTCTTTCTAAGAGAATATTCTAGCCACGAGCCTTCTATAGTATGTTTGATTTGTAAGTCTTCTTGTTGAACATCCATCACTTGTTCGGTGTTCATCATTTTTCATGATCTTTCCTACAAATCAAAGTTAATACTTCATAATCATCAAATCATGTTGACATGATAACCTAGTATGCATACTGATATGATTCACATAGTCATGCAACTATCTTGACCAATATTTTGGCACAACACTTTTCCATATCCTGTATGCGTATAGTGGCTGTGTAGATGCCTTCCATCTCTACCAGAACATACTGTCACACAACTCTCAGCATGTTAGCAAAGAGGTTTCATTCTAGACAAGAAACAATGGAATGTTTGTCCAACTTACCCATCATATGCCTATTAGTAGTATACTGTTCAATGATATACTATGCATGATATATTCTAGGAATACAAATATGCATACAACTATTACGAGCAATATCATTAACTATTCAAAGATTCAAATAACAACTCAAATACTTATCTTCTATGTTTGTGTGGTTGCCTCTCGCTTGATCTCTATTTTATGATAACATCATTATATGTCTTTGAACTTCTATCCATTCTGTACCACTATGCATGCTTAAGTGTGCACTAGTGTCATCCTCATGGTCTCATACATAATCATACATTCATTAGTATAGTATAAATACTATCAAAACATTATGATTCTAAATAATCTTAAGTATGTATGGTCATGATCATTTCATACATAGGTATACTTACCTAAGATCCTAACACAAAGTAGGATTTTAACTTGATATAGGAAAACATAGCTGGATTATCATGCTTGGTTATGTCTTAACATACCCAAACAATATCTTCTTTGTTCTCTTCAATGATTTAGAGACCTTGTGCTAGAACCTGCATATCTCATAAGTTAAGCACAGTAGAACAAAGTCATACATACCTTGTAAGTAGAGCTTCTATGTGGTCAAAGACTATGGATGAGTCTTTGTCTTTATATCATCACGGTCATAGAACTTGATTTGTCTTTCTTGATGTACTTGTATCTTGTTAGCAGACAACATCATCCTCATACAACACCACAAGTGCATTAGTACAATCATAAGTGTCATAACCCTAATCAATGAATGTATTCTATCATTCACATGCATTCATTATCAAACAATCATAATTGTACTAACCTCAATAACATGAAGATAGACATATTATGAACTTAATCAAGAATCAGATTTCAAAAAATACCTGTGTCTTCTCAAGTCATACTTGACGAGTAGTCTTCTCTATAGGGGTAAAACCCTAACCATCCAAGGTATATCACTTGTAAAAATATTATGTATGTTCATGGTGCCAGGATGATAGAATATCAGTGCCATTTAAGCCTTCTTCATCGCTTCCCTATGAGTCTCCCAACTTTGCTAGGGTTTCTTCTTACTTGGAAACCCTAATTTTCAATCTCCTTTCTCCCACAAAATTTGATGGAAGATCAATGAATGGATTCAAAATCCATTATCAAAGCTTCCAATGTTGTATCAGGTGTCTCCAACATTGTATTAGGTCCTTCCAGACCTAAAACTGCGAAACCCTAAGTGAGAGCTTCTTCCTCCTCTTCTTAGATTTCCTCTGTTGAGCTATTTCAGATGTGCCGTATTGTTTCTGGTACATCTATGAAGTTGTGGCTCTGCAGGGTCTGAAACTTCGTCCTATGGTATCCTAACCTATCATCTTTCCAACCCCATAGTTCTGAACTCAAATGGATTTTCTGAGAGAGAGTTATGCCAAATGTCGCAACGTGACCTGTTTATGGGATGAAACCGTACAACGAACTTGTACGGAGTTCCATGTGTCACTATTTGAACTCCGGACTCTGAAAAGAGGACCTGTGAAACTAAAGTCCGTTCCCTACCTGTCAATTTTTACAAAATTGTATTTGGAGCTTCCTAGCCCAAGATATGACCTTTTTTCCTAGGTCACCTGTTTATGACTGAGATCTGGAAGAGGCAGAAACCCTAACTTGTACTGATCATATCTCACAAAGTACAATGAATTTAAGGCTCTCCTTCAGACACAAGGTACAGGGGGATGTTATCTACGACCTGTAGAAGTTTCATATCCTTAAACTTCTCCAAAATGGATTTATAGAGAAAGTGCCACGATGACTGGTTTTTTCTATATAAAACCCTAACTTTTAAATTGTCGCAAGTGAGACAAGTGTCATGAGTTCCATACATTGCCTTCCTTCAGGCTAGCTCTGATACCATGCTAAGATTCAATATGATAAGATAGAAAATATAAAAGTTACATTCCATTTCACAACAATAGCATACACAGGATCACTGAAAGAACAACAAGCACAACATAAACACAAGAGACACAGTTTTATCCTGGGAATCCCTCATGGGGTAGAAAACCCAACAAAGCTTCCTCAATATAGATGTAAAACAAATACAAATATGTAATCCCAAAACATGAGATCCTTCTCCTCCATAGCATATCTCTCTCTCTCCTATGCGGCAATCACAAGTGAGTGAATGTGTGTTAAATGAGGAACACACCTCCTCTATTTATACACAACTCCAACTTGACTTTTACACTAACTAGGTCGGCCCCAACTTAACTACTTAACATAATGTGACAGGGCTGACTCCACTAGGGTGGTCTAATAACCCTTTAACCCACATGACTCATATAGGGTCGACCCCATTAAGTAAGTCTAATAACCCAAGGTAAGTCTAATAACCCAAGTTACCACATTCTCCACGGAGGAATAAAAAATCTCTGGATATACAATAGGGTCTCCAAGGAGGAATGAAACATATACGGATACACAATAGGGTCTCCACGGAGGAATGAAACATCTCCGGAATAATAAAGTACAAATATAATATTCTTAGAAGTTACAATATCTCAACAACCTGTTTGTTAAATTATTTGAAGATGATGTTCTCATAGTTGTACTTTCCGTGGATGATCTGATTTTCACATCTAGTCACATTTTCTTAATCCAATAATTAAATAATGATCTCAAGCATAAATTTGAAACGACAGACTTAGGCATATTGCATTATTTTTTAGGTCTATAGGTATGGCATATGGATGAAGGGATCTTCCTTTCTCAGCCTAAGTATGCTTTGGATTTGCAAGCTTTGTTTCATGTGAGTAATTGTAATCCTTCACCAACACCATTTCAGTCATGAGTCAAATTAATGGTTGATCGTGAATCTCCTCTTTTTACTGCCACACTCTATCACCAACTTGTTTATAGTATGATTTAATTGACTCTTTTCAGGCCTAATATCTCCTTTTCTATTAGTATGGTTTCTAGGTTTATGCAAAATCCTCATGACAATCATTGGAAAGCAACTAAAAGGATTCTAAGATATATTTAAGGCACTATCAATTATGGTATTTTATATTCCAACAAGGTTTCTGTTCACTTCTTGGTTATATCGATTTTGATTGGGTAGGACATATATTAATAGGAGGTTTACTACATGATGTCTTACAACTTGGTTCAAGTCCAATTTCATTTTCCAATAAGAATTTGAGAACACTTTCTCTTCCTTCTTGTGAAGCAAAGTATAGGGTAGAAAATGAAGCAACTAAATAAGCAGTGTAGATCCAACATGTCCTTACTGAACTTGGTTAGAATGATCCCGGTGAGTTGAGATGTGACAATCGGAGTGCTATTCAACTTGCTTATAATCATGTGTTCCATTCCAAAACCAAGCACATTGACCTTGACACTCATTACATTTGAAACTTGGTTGCTGATGGTGTTATTCATTTGGAGTATTGTCCCACTAAACAACAAGCTATCGATATTTTCATCAAATCCATGATAGAGGCAAAGTTTCTCCATCTTCTCAAACTATGGGGATGAGGGAAGTTGTCACCAAGGGGGAATGTTAACATAATGACATATTCCTCCCATTAGTTTAGGATTAATTTCATTGTGATATATCATTTAAATTTCCTTTATTTTCTTTGCAAAAGGGTCATATTCCATCCTGCTAATCTAGGAACTAATTGAGGTCCCATTTGTACATGGTGGTTACGGATCCCATCAAAGAATTTCTACCCCATTCCTTGAGTTGTTGTGAATAATTTAGTTTCAAGATATTTTATTTCTTGCATTTTACAAGTTTTGTGACACCAGATTCGAAGGATAAAGGTGCATAACAACTTAGATATTGGGGATGCTTGGGTTTCCTTGCCATCATACCTACTACGGTTAACATAATGTCCACTAGGGTGGGTGGATCGACACTATTTTAGTTGTATATTATTGACATTATTTTTCCCATTTTTAAGTGGCTACTGCTAAAGAGGCCCATGCAAAAGGTTTCAAAAAACATGCTATAAACACACCAAAAATAAAATAAAATAATGGATCCATCCCACCCAAATAAAACTATCATCACAATAGGGAAAAATAAAAAATTATATCTATATCTATATCTATATCTATATATATATATCTTAGAGAAAGTTTTCAAATTTTATTGACCAAGAGAAATACTTGTGAAAGAAAGTTGTGATCTCACCATGTAGATAGCTTGGTATTTCTTTTAATTTTTGCATTATCAATTTCTAGAGCACTAAAAGTCATTACTTGGGAATCCCTCTCAGGGGTCTATTGTAATCTTGTTTGGCATCAAGTAGGTGAGTCTTGGTCGATCAATATTTTGTTGAAATTCGACGGTTCAAACTTTGATTAGGTAAGGCTTGTTTGAATACTACTATGCTTGGGTAATCTTGGCTATACTCCCTTAGGGAGGTCTTAAGTCATCCCTTTTGAAAGTATCCTTCTTCTATCTAAGTGGATTTAGGGGCTCAAAAATATGAGGCGTACCCCTCTTTATTTGAACTACATGGATTCCTCTTGGTTATGATGATGTGATGTAAACCAAATCATCTATTAATACCAAGTGTATTGTACTGCGAGATGGTGAGATTGAATGATAAAACATTTAGAATGGTGTGGTATCTCTGATTCTTTATTAAGATATATAAAATTTCATAAATTTACACAATTAAAGAGTCTACCCAACACCAATTAGTCTAGTTAAAAAGAACTAAAAAATGGTTATTTCAAGCCTATCCTATTCATATTTTTTATTTCCATCCCTTAATTTGATCTAGAAACCTTGCCAGAGTCTTTGGGAAATTGGAAATATTTAATTTTTGGTTTAATTTATAGCCTTACTAAGGATCACTAGTTGGCTAGTTTTAATTCCCAAACCCAAGTAAAATCAACCAAACTCTATTATAACCTACATAGTACACTTTTTGAGCAATTTTGGGCTCATTTTCTGCCTTATTTTGGCTTGGACAACTTGTCATTCACACCTATTATTCCTTATCTACATTTCGAATCCTAGCCACATTAAAACATGGATGTAGTTATTAGGTGCTCCTTTGTCTTAATTTTTCCAGGACAATTGCATGACCAAAGTCTTGAACTAAGTTCTCCTAGTTCTCGGTGGACCTCGAGAACTTGTCTAGTACAATTTATGAGCTTAAAAGGAAGAAAATAGCTTGTTGTTCATTCTTATTATCTTTCTGGTCCAAAAGAACCAGCGAGCTAATACTCAAAATATGAGGGAGGACAATGCCCAAAATAGGGAGGACAATGCCCAAAATAGGGAGGACAATACCCAAAATAGGAGGTCCTAAGGGGACTTGTATGCAAGTCTTACATTTACCCCCCTTCCCCCTTTTCTAACTCAAACACATGACCATTCAAGATGCGAGTAGCCTCTGCCTTGTTCCTAGCTACCAAAGAGGACATGGCTGGCTTAACCATTGAATAGGTGGGATGCAAGTCAATATATGGATTTTGAATAAAACAATTGCATTAGTCTAGAAAAAAGGTGGATTTTGGTCATCGGGAGAGTGGATTGGCTTTGAGTAAGTCTCCATACTGTCCCCTAGTTCACAATTGGTGGTTTATGTGTTCTCTAGTGTCCTTTTTTGGTAGTTATTTGGTTTTCTAAAGGCTTATGCTATCATCTTCACCTCAAGCTCAGTGAATTTATCAAGTTATATTTTCTAAGTTTGGTTGCTTTGTTGGGATTCACTATACCATTGTTATTTAGGGTTTCTTATTCTTTGCCTCAGATCTTGGTCGTCATCAAGACGCTTTGGGATTTTGGGTTTTTTGGTTCATATACTATAGGATACCCATGTATTGAACCATCCTTTGGTTTGTTTTCTCGTCCACACTTGGGAATTCCATGCTATTTGAAATATCATTGGTTGGTTTCTTTGCTCTCATGTTATTTGACACATCGGAGGAAAAATAATTAAATGGAATGAAAACACTCTCATTCTAGTAGGCGCTTGATGTGTTAAATTGCTAAATTTTGTATAATATTAGAAGCCATGAATACTTAATAGCATGCAACATCACCTCAATATTATTAGTGATCAGTAAAGTGCATCCATAATAGGAATTACACAACAATACATATGTAGTGAAAATGGAAACAATTATGCACCAGAAAAGGAAAATAGAGGACCTAGAATTAGAATGCATAATTATTCATAACGTGGTAAAAAATTTAAGCAAGGATTCCTTCTCTACAACTTCAAAGCTTAAAGTATCCATTGGAACATGCCCAACAAATAATAAGAAAAAGACATAACAAAAAAACATATGGATCGGGGTGGAATGGTTGAATATTGAAGCCAATCAAACTCAAAGAGAGGAAGATGAAGCCAACGGAAAGAATGGGTTCACTTAATTTCTAAATCTTGACATATCTTGTAAAACTTGTTTACATTTAGGGATCTTTCGGTTAGTTTACACAAATATAATAACTAGAAAATCCTTTGCGAAGGATACTAGCTCTTCTTTTAGATTTACATGTAGAAATTGTGCAACTTTATTGCACAAGATTTGAATAGAAAGCTTATATATGTATGCTTTTTGTTTTTCTCTATTTACCAATGTGGCTACAACAATTTATAAATACAAAAATATCTTTTATTGTTAAAAATATAAATTTCTTAAAAAAAATATGAATATTTTTTTTTATAGTTTTGTTCATAAAATACAAGAAAAAATGTTACCCATTTTCATGTTTTTACCCTTTATAGAAATCACAATGCAACCATTACCATCATGTTTTGGATTGTTCGAACTTGAATTTTTTTCGTCACGAAAATGCGCCGAGAGACAATGCTAATGGTGATGTTACTACCCTGTATTTTAGTAGTGGAACGATTTAAAAAAAAACATAATAGAAAGAAAAGCTAGTTGATCATATTCCAATCATGAGATGTATCTTATAAATAAGCACAATAAGAAAGCGGTTATCATATTCCAATGATGGCTATTAGATTGGTAAAAGGATATGGCTATCATGCATGAGAACTACATTATATGGTTATCTACCTTTTAAGCAAATGATAATGATTCATTTTGTGAACAAAATACCTTAAAGACAACTACTAGGAGGAAAATATTCCAATTTTTAATGTAAGAGTCAAAGAGATTCAAGATTTAAATTTTATTTTTTAAGAGGTTCATTTTTTTTTTCAAATTCATCTAATTTTATTTTTTTTTGAAAAAATTAAAATTATGATTTTTTTGGAACCTCGATGGGTGTCGATGTAATCAAAACCCCGAATCAATCCATGAATTGAAAAGTGGTGCTACCAGTAGCACCAATTTTTGAATTGGGGCTTGATTTTGGGTTTTGAATGTACCAATAATGGTCAGGGTTTCCAAAAAGTAATAATTTTTATCCCCTAAAAAAGGTGCTACTGGTAGCACCACTTTTCAATTTAGGGTTTTGGTTGCATCAACACCATTCCGAGTTTCCAAAAAGTCACAATTTTAGCCTCGAAAAAAAGGGGTGATATCAGTAGCACCACTTTTCTATTCATGGTAAAATTAGCCACTAAATGAAACCTATACAAAAATGAGAAATCTTAAGTGTTTTCGTCAAGTTGTATAATATGTTGGTAGAGTGCATTGTCGAGTTGCCTCCTCCTTGTAATATTCGTCAACTTCAAAGTTTACAAGGTAAAGTGAATTTTCTACGACATTTTATTGCTAACTATTCTGGTATAACCTAAGGATTTATGCATCTGTTAAAGAAAGGAGTCCCATTCATATTGGATGACTCTTCTCAACATTCTTTGATGCCCTTAAAAAGGCTCTTATGACAACTCCTTTTCGTAGTTCTCCAAATTATACTAGATATTTCTTGTTATATCTAGTTGCATCATAAACCACAATTGGTATGGTTTTAGTTAAGGAAGGTGATATGTAATATACTTGAGAAGATTCGTCCAAGATATTAACTCAAGTTCATAATTTTTGATCAATTTTTATTCAATTCATCGAACAAAGCAAGAAGTTAGTGACGGGTAGGGAGACTTGAAAATGAGTTTGGTAGGATGAAATTTCAAATCTGGAATTTATATGGGGAAATGTTCAGCAGTAAATATTAATATCATAGGGGGAGTCCTAAGCACAAAGCACTAGGGCCATTTATGTTTCGGACAACAGCTACCGCTGAAGCCTACCGCAAAGCTTCCTGGGTGCACCAGCATATGCTTACTAGACTGGGTGCGTACAAAAATGAGTTATGATGGTCAAATAGGCACAATGGATGCTTTGGACAACAATCAGAAAGATTCGGGAAGAGTAGAGGTGGTTTGGAGATTTTAGACCCTGCCAGGATGACAAAGCTAGTCAATCTTTAAGCTTTACAAACAATGGGTAAATCCTTATAAATTATTAAAGTATGAGATTATGTGGATAATATGGTGTATTAATGACATCCTACAACTTACAGAAATCAGATCTGACATTTAGAACAAATTTGACAGTCATTTTAGTGAAACTAGTCATTAAACAATGCTCAATGAGCTAGTCTTCTTTTCTGAATTGAGTACTGACTTTATTTAAAGTAAAAATATGTTCTGAAATATTAGAGTGCTCTGTTATAATGCAATTATCAGCAGCAGGTTGAAATATTACTCACTGAACTGAGTTTGCACTCATTTAATAGCTCCTCCTTAATACAATGAATTATAGGCTAGGAAACCCCCTCATGGAGCTGTAGAATAACTGGAAGAAGAGAAGTAATGGAAAAATATCTGTTCTGAAGATGTATTCTGATATAAAACAGGTATGAAACAGAGTGTAGGCTGCAACTTAGTCTCTGGAAAAAGTATGGAGAGCTATCCCCAAATCTTCTCTTCCTTATAGGGCAAACACCTCCAAATCTAGCTGTGGTTGTGAGAATGAATGAGAAGAAGAAGATGGATCAGTTATGAGGCTGCTTTCTGATACTGGACATTTCTATTGACTGAACATATGGCTGTACCCACCCTCCATCAATCCTTGGGCGCATTCACTGGAGCATTCATCTTCTACTAGAGAAGCTTCACCAAAACTAGCTAGAATTTCACTGTATGATAGATCTTCTCTCCCAACTGACTGTGTGACTTCAATGCTGAACTGATCTGAATGTGATTGGCTATAGCATCATGTTCTGGACTTGCATAACACTCACTAGAAACTCATGGGGCCTTGGGGCACATCTCCCAAGCAAACTTTGTTGAGGCACATCACTCAACACTAGAGAAGCTCAGAGCTCTCAAGCAAATTTCTCAAATGATCAAAAGTTGTTCAATGGAGTTAGTTGGATTCTTTTATAAACTTCATGATGACCTGCTGAGAAGGTTACTTGGATTGGTGACCTGTGAGAGTAGGTTACCCACTTGCCCATTCTACTCCAAAGCCATGAGGATGCCACCTTGGGATAATTAGCAAGTTTAGCTCATCCAAAATGGAAAGTGCGCCCACCTTGAGAAAATAGAAAGTTTATCTTAACACAAGATGTTTCCTTTATTGATAAACTTGGTCTGAATTAGAAACTGCGCCCTCACTTACTTGCTTTTGGGGTTGACATGCCTTTGTCTCTTTTTTAGAATTTGCACCTTCAAAGTTTCTTGCGTTTCAACTATGACAGCTTTTCTGTAGTTGCCTCTTTTGTCCTAGATTTCCTCTTTGACTGAATTGGTATGCTCCATCTTTTTTGGCTTGAGTGCTTTGGGTAATTTTCTTGATTTGCTTGATTGTTGCCATTAATGAATGCCAACTCATGGTCCACTTGGACCCATGCGCCCTCCAAGTCTATGCACACTTAACTCCAATATTTATTAAAATAACATAATTAATAAATAAAATTGAACTTAGTACATGCCTTCTTCATATTTAATAATTAAAATTTTCCTAGGTAGATTGATTAATTCCACTTTGGCCCCCTAGGTGCTTAGCAAGGTCAAGACTTTATATGTCCTTCTTGTTGAATATTGTAACTTCTAAGAATATTATAATTGTACATTATTTATTCCGGAGATGTTTCATTCCTCCGAGGTAATCCTACTATGTATCTGGAGATGTTTATTCCTCCAGGGTTTGATATTAACTAGGGTTATTAGACCCACCATGTGTGGGTCGGCCCTGTAGTTATATTTTAGGGGTTATTAGAATTCTCCAGGTGAGGTCGGCCCCAACAGGTCTTTTGGTCAGTTGAGAGTCAAGTATAAATAGAGGAGGTGAACTCCTCATTAGATCATTCACTCACTTGTGGAAGAGTGCGCACTTGTTTGGGAGATCAACTAAGGAGACAAAGGAAGGAGGAGCACATCTTGTATTTTGGTTGTTCATCTTATTGAGGAAAGCTTTACTGGGTTTTCTACCCCATGAGGGTTTCCCAGGATATATTGTGTGTCTATCTTGTGATTATGATTCTTTCAGTGATCTTGCTTGGTTATTTGGTTTAAACTTAACATGGTATCAGAGCTAGACTGAATAGGACATCTTTCACAAGGTAAGATTATCTCTCTCTCTCTTTTTGGTGAAGTTAGGGTTTTCAGCCCAAAGTTGGTATTATTGATTTTTGGTTGCATGGCTGGAAAGCCCTCCTCAATACCTTTCTTTTAAGCCCTATATCGAACTTTTTGGTTGGGTATAACTCCGGGAATTGCAAACCCTAATTCTACCAAAAGTGCGATACGTCAGATTTTGGTTTCAGAAAAAGTTGGAATTTTTGGTTTCTGATTACATGGTTGGATAGCCCTTATCAAGAGCATTCGTTTAAGCCCTAGATAGAACTTTTTGGTTGGGTAGAACTCCGGGAATTGCAAACCCTAATTCTACCAAAAGTGCGATAAAATTCTGTTCCAGTTTCCGGAAAAGTAAAAAGTAACTTTCAAGTAAGTCTACTCTGTCTCTTGGACTCCCCCAAGAGAAGATGGCTCCAAATACTAAGCTTGAAGACAAGCTAGAAGGCATAGAGAATTTCCGGGCATGGAAATACAGAATTGGTCTCATTCTTGAAGAGAATGACCTTGCTCATTATATCAAGGAGGAAGTTGCAGAACCAGAAGAAGATGAAGCCAAAGAAAAGCACAGGAAAGATCTGATTAGGGCAAAGAGAATCATAGCTGATTCCATTAAAGACCACTTGATTCCCCAAGTGTCTTCCAAGAAGACTCCAAAGGAAATGTATGATGCCCTAGGAAGAATGTATGAAGGAAAGAACATCAATAGGAAGATGAATCTGAGGTCTAAATTGAAGAGCACCAAGATGCACAAAGGAGAATCCATTCAAGACTACTTCTCAAGGGTTTCACAAATCAAGGAACAACTAGATGCAATTGGTGATACCCTTGATGAGGATGAACTTGTGATGACTGCCCTCAATGGTCTCACTAGATCTTGGGAGTCATTTATACAAACCATGTGTGCCAGGAAAGAGAGCATGAAGTTTGATGTAGTATGGGAGGATTGTGTTCAAGAAGAAGCTAGGGTTGCAAATAGAGAATCCCTTCTCAAAGAGGATGACCAAGCCCTAGCCACTCATACCAAAAGAAGAAGAATGAGTCATTTCAAGAGAGTTGATCACAAAGGATCTCAACACTTCTCTAGACCTAACAAGAGAAGAGGACCCAATTCAGCAAGAGATTATTCTACGGTAGAATGCTACAGTTGTCATAAATTAGGACACATCTCCAGATATTGTCCTTCTCAAAAGAAGAAAGTCTTCCACAAAAGACATCATGCACATATGGCAGAAAATGAAAGTGAAGAAGAAGAAGAGGAAGAAGATGAAGAAGAAGAGGTAGAGGTAAAACCCAAAAGGAAAAGATGTAAGGTGAAGAAAGAAGATCCAGAAGAATATGTTCTATTCTCTGCACTCTCTGGATCTGTATCTCCTGGAGAAGATACATGGCTCATTGATAGTGGTGCTTCCAAGCACATGACAGGTCAAAGGAAGACCTTCTCAATTCTTGAAGAAAAGTCTTCTTCACAGAAAGTATCTCTAGGAGATGACTACCAATATCCCATCAAAGGAATTGGTGAAGCTAGCTATAAGCTAGATTCTGGAACACCCTTGAAGATGAAAGACATCTTATATGTTCCAGGTTTAAAGAAGAACCTTCTCTCCATCTCAGCTCTAGATAAGAAAGGCTTCAGAGTAGCCTTCATAGATGGACAAGTACTCATGTGGTCCAAAGGGAAGACAATTAAAGATGCAGTTGTTATTGGTGAAGAAGAAGGAGGTCTCTATAAACTCAAGGGTCATCCAGAAGCTGCCCTTGCACATGATATCTCTAGCCCCAGTGAGCTATGGCATAGAAGATTAGCCCACATCAACTTTAAAGCCTTACCCTATGTAAGCAAGGTAGTCATAGGACTACCAGATTTAAAAGCTGATCATGATGGCTCATGTAAAGGATGTAAGAAAGGGAAAAATATCAAAAACCCCTTTCCAAAGAGTGAAACAAAGACTAAGAACATTTTAGAGCTTATACACTCAGATGTATGTGGTCCAATGCCCACCACTTCCTTAAGTGGGTTTGAATACTATCTTTCATTCATATATGACTATTCAAGGAAAACTTGGATATACTTCCTAAAAGGGAAGAATGAAGTCTTTGGAAAATTCAAGGAGTTCAAGGCTCTAATAGAAAATCTATCAGACAAGAAAATCAAAACTCTCAGAACAGATAATGGCGGAGAATTCACCTCAAAGGAATTTGAGGACTTTTGCAAAGAAGCTGGAATTAAAAGGGAACTAACTACTCCCTACAATCCCCAACAGAATGGGGTGGCTGAAAGGAAAAATAGAACAATCATGGAAGCTGTGAAGACCATGATACATGACCAATATCTTCCCATGTACTTATGGGCTGAAGCAGCCAAGACATCAGTTTATGTGCAAAATAGATTATCTCACAGTGCTCTTGAATTCAAAACTCCAGAAGAAGTGTTTACAGGTAAGAAGCCTGAGGTAAGTCATCTTAAAATATTTGGGTGTCCTGTGTATATCCACATTCCAAAAGAAAAGAGAACCAAGTTGGATCCCTCAGGTAAGAAGGGAATGTTTGTTGGTTATTGTGAAACTTCCAAAGCCTTCAGAATCTACATACCAGGTTTCCATCATATAGAAATAAGTAGAGATGTAACCTTTGATGAGGAAGCAACTCTCAAGAAATCCAGAAAGTGTCAACTTGAAGAAGTTTATGAAGAAGATTCATCACCCAGAGATTCAGAGACTGTTCACATCCCTGAAGAAGCTACACCAGAGGATCATGACATGTTGGAACCTCAAGAACCACCTGTTGCAGAATTATCCAGGAAAAGAAGACCAGCATGGGCTAGAGATATTATCCAAGGAGCTGAAAGATATGGAGCTCCTGAAGGCTCCACTAGAGAAAGAAAGAAACCAAAGCTAGTATCCAACTATATGGCCTTAATGTGTGACCTTGTGGATCAACTACCTACTAGCTATGAAGAGGCAGCTCAGAAGAAAGAATGGGTAGAAGCAATGACAGAAGAATATCAGTCAATAATGAAAAATGATGTTTGGGATATAGTTCCCAAGCCAAAAGATAAAAGTGTGGTTTCTTCCAAATGGATCTTCAAAATAAAACATGCCGCAGATGGAAGCATTGAAAAATACAAAGCAAGATTTGTAGCTAGAGGATTCTCTCAGAAGGAGGGAATTGACTACGAAGAAACATTTGCACCAGTTGCCAGGTATACTTCAATTAGAACTATTATGGCTCTTGCATCCATGATGAAGTGGAAATTACACCAAATGGATGTTAAGACAGCTTTTCTGAATGGAGTAATTGAAGAAGAAGTATACATAGAGCAACCTCAAGGGTTTGAGGTTAATGATGGAAGAACTCATGTATGCAAATTGAAGAAGGCATTATATGGGTTGAAACAAGCTCCAAGGGCTTGGTACGGAAGGATTGACAATTTCTTAACTAGCATGGGCTTTACCAAAAGTAAAGCTGACCCAAATCTTTATCTCAAGGTGATGGATGATGAACCAGTTATATTGCTGTTATATGTAGATGATCTTTTCCTAACTGGAGATGAGAATCAGATTATTGAAAGCAAGAAGAAGCTTTCTTCAGAATTCGAGATGAAAGATCTCGGACTGATGCACTACTTCTTAGGCTTAGAAGTATGGCAAGAACCAAAAGGAATCTTTCTAAATCAAGGTAAGTACACTGTGGAGATTCTCAAAAGATTTGATATGTTGGAGTGTAAAGCCATGGCCACTCCCATGGACTCCAACTTAAAGTTATTAGTTAATGATTCATCAGAACTAGTGGACATAACTTTATATAGACAAATCATTGGATCATTGATGTACTTAACTAATACTAGGCCTGACATATGCTTTGCTGTAAATACCCTAAGTCAGTATCTAGTAGAACCTAGAAAGGTTCACTTAGTAGCTGCAAAGCATGTAATGAGGTACCTAAAAGGTACATTAGATTTTGGCTTATTTTATGTTGGAAATCATGAACTCAGATTACATGGTTACTCAGATTCTGATTGGGCAGGAAGTATCTCAGACAGAAAAAGTACCTCTGGTGGATGTTATGGTCTTGGATCTGCCATGATCTCATGGTTCAGCAAGAAACAATCAAGTGTGGCCCTCAGTACTGCTGAAGCTGAATACATAGCTGCCTGTTCTGCTAGCTGTGAAGCAGTATGGCTTTGAAAACTCTTGTCTGGAGTGTTTGACTTAGAAATGGAACCCACTGTGATTATGTGTGATAATCAAAGCTGCATCAAGATGACTGAAAATCCTGTGTTTCATGATAAGTCAAAACACATAGAGATCCGTTACTTTTATATTCGAGATATGGTGCAGAAAGGAGCTATCAAGCTAGAGTATATAAGCACTGAGGATCAAATTGCTGATATCCTGACCAAGCCTCTGTCTCGAGTAAAGTTTGAACACTTCCGAGACAAGCTTGGTGTAGTTCAGAAGAACCCTCCTCGAAAGGGGGAGTAGCACAGTATGAGACAGACAAGCCTATCTCATCAATGATGAGGTTACTTATTTTTCTTTGCACTTACTCACCTAGAATTGTTTAGATTTAGGACTCTTATATTCTTTATTTTGATGGTTAGATGTATACATGCTCTTGATGATAGATGCATACATGCTTTGATGATGATGATACATGTTGTGGTTATACATGTTGTGGTTATATATGCTTTGATGATGATGATACATGTTGTGGTTATACATGCTTTGATGATGATGATACATGTTGTGGTTATACATGCTTTGATGATGATGATACATGTTGTGGTTATACATGTTTTTGATGTTGATGATACATGTTATGGTTATACATGTTTTGATGATGATGATACATGTTGTGGTTATACATGTTTTGATGTTGATGATACATGTTTTGATGATGATGATACATGTTGTGGTTATACATGTTTTGATGTTGATGATACATGTTATGGTTATACATGTTTTGATGATGATGATACATGTTATGATGATGAGGATACATGTTCTTGATGAACATGTGAGGGGATTGGATCATCCCTGGACTTTCAGTCCTAAAGAGAACCGTAGACGTGAGGTCTCCGAGAATGAAGTCCTTAGTGGACAGTTGAGGGGATTGGATCATCCCTGGACTTTCAGTCCTAAAGAGAGCCGTAGACGTGAGGTCTCCGAGAATGAAGTACTTAGTGGACAGTTGAGGGGATTGGATCATCCCTGGAATTTCAGTCCTAAAGAGAACCGTAGACGTGAGGTCTCCGAGAATGAAGTCCTTAGTGGACAGTTGAGGGGATTGGATCATCCCTGGACTTTCAGTCCTAAAGAGAACCGTAGACGTGAGGTCTCCGAGAATGAAGTCCTTAGTGGACAGTTGAGGGGATTGGATCATCCCTGGACTTTCAGTCCTAAAGAGAGCCGTAGACGTGAGGTCTCCGAGAATGAAGTCCTTAGTGGACAGTTGAGGGGATTGGATCATCCCTGGACTTTCAGTCCTAAAGAGAGCCGTAGACGTGAGGTCTCCGAGAATGAAGTCCTTAGTGGACAGTTGAGGGGATTGGGATCATCCCTGGACTTTCAGTCCTAAAGAGAGCCGTAGACGTGAGGTCTTCGAGAATGAAGGGATTGGGATCATCCCTGGACTTTCAGTCTTAAAGAGAGCCGTAGACGTGAGGTCTTCGAGAATGAAGGGATTGGGATCATCCCTGGACTTTCAGTCCTAAAGAGAGCCGTAGACGTAAGGTCTTCGAGAATGAAGGGATTAGGATCATCCCTGGACTTTCAAGTCCTAAAGAGAGCCGTAGACGTATGTCTTCGATAATAAAGGGATTGGGATCATTCCTGGACTTCAGTCCGAAAGAAGAGCCGTAGACGTATGTCTTCGATAATAAAGGGATTGGGATCATTCCTGGACTTCAGTCCGAAAGAAGAGCCGTAGACGTATGTCTTCGATAATAAAGGGATTGGGATCATTCCTGGACTTCAGTCCGAAAGAAGAGCCGTAGACGTATGTCTTCGATAATGAAGGGATTGGATCATTCCTGGACTTCAGTCCGAAAGAAGAGCCGTAGACGTATGTTTTCGAGAAAGAAGGGATTGGATCATTCCTGGACCTCAGTCCGAAAGAAGAGCCGTAGACGTATGTCTTCGATAATGATAGGACTGGATCGTCCCTGGAATTTGGTTCAAAAGGTACATGACTGGTTTACATCATTCCTTGACGATGCTGATGATCGTGATGCTCGTGTGATGACGATGCTGATGATCGTATGATGATGATGCTGATGATCGTGTGATGACGATGCTGATGATCGTGTGATGACGATGCTGATGATCGTATGATGATGATGCTGATGATCGTGTGATGACGATGCTGATGATCGTGTGATGACGATGCTGATGATCGTGTGATGACGATGCTAATGATCGTATGATGATGATGTTGATGATCGTGTGATGACGATGCCGATGATCGTGTGATGACGATGCTAATGATCGTGTAATGACGATGCTGATGATCGTGTGATGACGATGCTGATGATCGTGTGATGACGATGCTGATGATCGTATGATAACGATGATGGTGATCGTGTGGCGATGATGATGATGATCGTGTGATGACGATGATAATGATCGTATGACGATGCTGATGACGATGTTGATGTTCCAGTAACTAGTCAAGTTACTGATGATGATGAAATGAAGAAAGCTTCCGATGATATATAGATGATGTAGTAAATGACTCCTTGCTCCTACAGATGTTGTTATAATATCCTTCTCGTTAAGGGGGAGTGTTGAATATTGTAACTTCTAAGAATATTATAATTGTACATTATTTATTCCGGAGATGTTTCATTCCTCCGAGGTAATCCTACTATGTATCTGGAGATGTTTATTCCTCCAGGGTTTGATATTAACTAGGGTTATTAGACCCACCATGTGTGGGTCGGCCCTGTAGTTATATTTTAGGGGTTATTAGACTTCTCCAGGTGAGGTCGGCCTCAACAGGTCTTTTGGTCAGTTGAGAGTCAAGTATAAATAGAGGAGGTGAACTCCTCATTAGATCATTCACTCACTTGTGGAAGAGTGCGCACTTGTTTGGGAGATCAGCTAAGGAGACAAAGGAAGGAGGAGCACATCTTGTATTTTGGTTGTTCATCTTATTGAGGAAATCTTTACTGGGTTTTCTACCCCATGAGGGTTTCCCAGGATATATTGTGTGTCTATCTTGTGATTATGCTTCTTTCAGTGATCTTGCTTGGTTATTTGGTTTAAACTTAACACTTCTAGGAAGGGACATTACAATCCTCCCCTCCCAAAACTACTTTTCCTCAAGCAAAAGTAATTCACCCAAGGTGCTCCCCATGTAGGAAAGCTGGAACCTGACTATATAGATGAACTTGTGTGAATAAGGGTTTACTTTCTCCATCAAGCCAACATGTAAGTAGTTCTTCCAAAGACAAGCAATGCCAGGGTCCCATTGCTTGTTTTGCATCCCCATTGGTGAGAATGCCATCCAAAACCATCCCTCAAACAAAATTATGCATGGATCCCGGTTCCTCAACTGCAAGTATCCATTCAGTAGTGTCAAGGGTGGAAATTTGACATCCCAAGGAATTACAGGATCCCACGGTCCGTTGTGCATCCTCCTAAGCATCATCCATATGATGCAGAACCCACCATTATGAAAGGTACTATGAATGATAGCAGTGGAATCATGAAGAATGTCTGAATCATGTAAGTGACATAGAAATTTGTCATTCTTCAAACTAGGCTGAAATATAGAGAGGTCCTTCATCATAAAATACATGTCCCCAGAGTGAGGCTGACTCCAAATAATTCTTTCCAAGTCATCAACAGAAAAAGGTGGATCCCTTTTCTCCTCATGTGGCCCCAAGAGAAAGTATCCCCTTACCCAATCTTCTTCTCTATATGTCATGGCTGCCATATTTATGTGGGATGATGAACAATGAACCAACCTTTTCCGACAACCTCCTAGTGACAACTCATAACTTCGTTGACAATGTAAGGGTGCTTGGTATTCATCTTCCTTGTCTTCAAACTTCTCAAACTCCTGCCAATCAGAATGCACCTCATGTGCATGTGTACAGAAGATATCTAATGGCTGCAAGATAAATTTTTGTTGCTGCTCACATGTCAGGAAAATGTCAATTATAACAAAAAATTTATTGCATAAATAAAAGAACCTTTTACCTTCCAAGGTCTTTAATGCAATGATACATCTACCCATCCATCCCATGGATGGACAAGCACTTTCATTTGCTGAACCATATGGAATGTGATCAACCATATGTATGTCCTCCTCAAATGAATAGATCTCATGATCTCTATGGAACTCCATCGGTGCTCCCCTCTTCATCCAATGGCTCAACTCTCTACCATTGATCCAAGGGTGCAAAAATCCATGAAATGACCCACACTTTGGAAGTAAGTGTAGATCTGATTCCTCCTTGTCAAAAGTGGCTGCATACACTTGCATGGGCTGCCTCCACTGCTGCATTTTAAGGAACATGTCATCGGCCTCAATTTTAGGATCCTCCTGCTCATCATGTGACACCAAGAGGAAGAATCCTTTTACCCAATTTTCATTCCCAAAATTTGTGGCTGAATTTGAAGTGGGGAATGCAGGATGGTGAGCCATGCTTCTGAACATTTCATCCACTGAAGTTATGGATGTATCCTCTCCATTGATTGTTGATCCATATATGGTGTACTCATTTGGCTCTTCCTTGGAAGAGTGACTTTCTTCAATGAACCTCTCAAGTTCATTCTGGAAAAGGTCAAGTGCTTGTTTTTCATCAACCTTGTCTACACAGTCCTCAAGCACACACCAAGCAAATTGTTCCTCATGATCCACCAACTCATGCGGTTCATCCCTTGGAACATTAACTAACTCAGCCATGTTATTGTGACTTTGTGAAAGCTGGGAGGTAAAAAGTGATTCTAGCAACTTTTCATTAAGCTACTCAATCTGATCCTCAAATTCTTGACAAGCACCATGAGTACCAATCAGAGAATCCTGGGTGGTTTCCAACATATGAGTGAGCTTGCTGATCTCCTCATCATTCCTTATTGCAACATTATAGTACATATTCACAAGCTCCAACAAGTGATCTCTATCCGAAAGCAGCTGAGAGAAATTTCCTTTTAGGCTTCCATTGCTTCCCACATGTGCACACAATTTTCAATAGAGGGTTGCTCCTCCATTGATGCAGTTCTCCAACAACAGTGATAGATCAAAGCATTAAGTTCATGGAGGTTTTTTTGTGCCTCCTATATTTTTTCCTCACTCATTTTCAATGGTCCAATCAGGGCAAGAAGTTCTAGCTAGTGAACCTCCTCTTCTGCTTCTTGCAATTCAGCCTTCTCCCAATTCTGAATTCTGACACTAGAAGGATCTTCTAATCCATCATTCCCACTGGAAGTGGCTGCCATCTTGGGCTGCAACAAAGGCATGAAAAAATAAGAATTGCAGCCATAACTTTATGCCCAAATTTCCTCCTCATGTGGTGTTTTTATGGCAACATGCTTCTTTCCCAAATTCCTTGGTTCACACCTAGCTGATTTGGGCTTGTCTTCCACCTCAACCTGAAGTTCCAAGGATGATTTCAGATCTGATTGATGTTCTTATTTTGGATCTGATCCAAAAGATATCTCACCACCCTTAACCAAATCACCCTCCTTTGCAGTGATCTTGAAATCACCAACAAAGAAATCTGAATGTCTTGAAGTGGAATCGCTTTCCAAATTGTCCATAACTTTGTCACTTTTTGCTTGGTATTTGGGTGCCTCTTCTTCTTTGTCATCCTCTTCTAAGTGGTTCATTGATTCTTAAACTTCATGGCTGCCACAATCATGCTGACTTATTCCTCCTTCATTCTCTTCTGATGTTTGATCCCCCACTGTGGATCCTTCTTCCATTCTGTCAACAATCTCATGATTGGTTTTTGGGTCTTGCGTCTCCCTGGTTGTCTTAGGATGAAGATTCTTGGAGGCCCTTCTTGAAGATGATCCAAAAATTCTTGTGAAGTCACATGAATTCAATAAAGCTTCCATGTCTTTTATTAACTCTTCCATAGAGGGTTTCCCTTTGATGGTGGAACATGAAACTTTTTCGTGAAAATGGATACCAAAATAACCATAGTCTCTTCTTCCAATCATGATATCATGGGAGATGCTTGTGGAAGGTACTTCTTGGGAATTCTCTTCCTCATACTGTCTACAGTATTCTTCATATTGCTCATCATAATTATCATACTCTTCATAAAAGTAATCTTCCTCCTCATACAACTCAAAGTTTGAATCTTCCATGACATGGAACTGATTCCACAACTACAATTTGAAAATAGTGTTGAGCTACTTTTCCACTGAGATTTACTTTCCACAGGATGAGCCAAAGAAAGTGCTCTGATACCACTGTAATATCCTTGGGAGGATTTGTCCAAGATATTAACTCAAGTTCATAATTTTTGATAAAGTTTACTTGACAATTTTTATTCAATTCATCGAACAGAGCAAGAAGTTAGTGACGGGTAGGGAGACTTGAAAATGAGTTTGGTAGGATGAAATTTCAGTTCTTGAATTTATACGGGGAAATGTGCAGCAGAAAATATTAATATCAGAGGGGGAGTCCTAAGCACAAAGCACTAGGGCCATTTATGTTTTGGACAACAGCTACCGCTGAAGCCTACCGCAAAGCTTCCTGGGCGTACCAACATATGCTTACTAGACTGGGTGGGTACAAAATTGAGTTATGATGGTCAAATAGGTATAATGGATGCTCTGGACAACAATCAGAAAGATTCGGGAAGAGTAGAGGTGGTTTGGAGATTTTAGACCCTGCCGGGATGACAGAGCTAGTCAATCTTTAAGCTTTACAAAAAATGGGTAAATCCTTATAAATTCTTAAAGTATGAGATGATATGGATAATATGGTGCATTAATGACATCCTACAACTTACAAAAATCATATCTGACATTTAGAACAAATTTGACAGTCATTTTAGTGAAACTAGTCATTAAACAATGCTCAATGAGCTAGTCTTCTTTTCTGAATTGAGTACTGACTTTATTTAAAGTAAAAATATGTTCTGAAATATTAGAGTGCTCTGTTATAATGTAATTAGCAGCAGAAGTTTGAAATATTACTCACTAAACTGATTTTGCACTCATTTAATAGCTCCTCCTTAATACAATGAATTACAGGCTAGGAAACCCCCTCATGGAGCTGTAGAATAACTGGAAGAAGAGAAGTAATGGAAAAATCTCTGTTCTGAAGATGTATTCTGATATACAATAGGTATGAAACAGAGTGTAGGCTGCAACTTAGTCTCTGGAAAAAGTATGGAGAGCTATCCCCAAATCTTCTCTTCCTTATAGGGAAAACACCTCCAAATCTAGCTGTGGTTGTGAGAATGAATGAGAAGAAGAAGATGGATCAGTTATGAGGATGCTTTATGATACTGGAAATTTCTATTGACTGAACATATGGCTGTACCCACCCTCCATCAATCCTTGGGCGCATTCACTGGAGCATTCATCTTCTACTAGAGAAGCTTCACCAAAACTAGCTAGAATTTCACTGTATGATAGATCTTCTCTCCCAACTGACTGTGTGACTTCAATGCTGAACTGATCTGAATGTGATTGGCTGTAGCATCATGTTCTAGACTTGCATAACACTCACTAGAAACTCATGGGGCCTTGGGGCACATCTCCCAAGCAAACTTTGTTGAGGCACATCACTCAACACTAGAGAAGCTCAGAGCTATCAAGCAAATTTCTCAAATGATCAAAAGTTGTTCAATGGAGTTAGTTGGATTCTTTTATAAACTTCATTATGACCTGCTGAGAAGGTTACTTGGATTGGTGACCTGTGAGAGTAGGTTACCCACTTGCCCATTCTACTCCAAAGCCATGAGGATGCCACCTTGGGATAATTAGCAAGTTTAGCTCATCCAAAATGGAAAGTGCGCCCTCCTTGAGAAAATAGAAAGTTTATATTAACACAAGATGTTTCCTTTATTGATAAACTTGGTCTGAATTAGAAACTACGCCCTCACTTACTTGCTTTTGGGGTTGACATGCTTTTGTCTCTTTTTTAGAATTTGCACCTTCAAAGTTTCTTGCTTTTTAACTATGACAGCTTTTCTGTAGTTGCCTCTTTTGTCCTAGATTTCTTCTTTGACTGAATTGGTATGCTCCATCTTTTTTGGCTTGAGTGCTTTGGGTAATTTTCTTGAATTGCTTGATTGTTGCCATTAATGAATGCCAACTCATGGTCCTCTTGGACCCATGCGCCCTCCAAGTCACCTATGCACACTTAACTCCAATATTTATTAAAATAACATAATTAATAAATAAAATTGAACTTAGTACATGCCTTCTTCATATTTAATAATTAAAATTTTCCTAGGTAGATTGATTAATTCCACTTTGACCCCCTAGGTGCTTAGCAAGGTCAAGACTTTATATGTCCTTCTAGGAAGGGACATTACATGATACTCTTAAGGAGCATATCATCTATTATCTTAGCCTAGTGTGAATTGGTCTTGAACTAAAATATTCGCAGGTGGAGAAATTAGCTTTGGCTGTTGTTTTTATTGTCCATTCACTTCACCATTATATTTTACTATGCAAAACTATTGCTATTGTTGATCTCAACACATTTCAATATCTTTTGACCCAACAAATAATTGAGGGAAAATTCAATAAATGTATCACCATCCTATAGGAATTTGATTTAGACTTTTAGTCTGCTAAGTCCAAAAAATCATTGCTTTTTGTTGAACTCACAACGGAGTTTCCGAGTGAAGAGTGTGATAATTCTAAATATGACCCGTTTCCTAATGAGCACATATTTCTCATTTTTTCTTCAGATCCTTGGTATGGATATATCCTCATATATATTTAAACTTTGAAGTTTCCTTATACTTTTCATGAGACGATCAACGACGTCTTCGTCATAATGCTAAGAATTATCTTCTCATTGGTGACACATTGTATCATCGAGGGGTTGATTCAATTTTGCATCACTTTTTGACTCATGAAGAAGCTGAGAGTGTTCTAAATGACTCTCACAGTGATCCTATGGAGTTCATATTTATGGTTGGAAACCTCCCAGAAGATCTTGCGCTCAGGATACTTTTGACCCACAATATTCAAAGATTGTATTGAATTAGTGAAAAGGTGTCATGCTTGTCAAATATTTACCAAGAAGATGCATGAACATCCTGCTCCATTATTTTCCGTCATCATTGTTGGCCATTCACCAAGTCGGGGGTTGATTTTATGACTTACAATGCAGCTTCGGCTGGTGTGCATAAGTATATTATCGTGGCCGTTGACTATTTTACTGAATGGGAAGAGGACATGCCAACATTTTCTAGTGATGGGGAAACTGCCACTTATTTCATATTTAACCAGATTATTAGTAGGTTCAATGTTCCGAGAGATATTGTCACTAATCAAGGCAGTCACTTTTAGAGAAAAATGCTGTATGAGTTAGCCGCTAAGTTGGGTTTCAAACATGAGCATTTGTCTCTGTTTTATCCTCAAGTGAATGGTCAAGTGGAAGTTGTTAACAAAATTCTAAAGACCATTCTCCAATGAACGATTAATGCTAGTAGGTCTAATTGGAACTTAATGTTATACCCGACATTATGGGCATATCGAACCTCTTTTAAGACTACTATATAACTTTCTCCTTTTTAGCTCGTTCATGGAATTGAAGCAGTCCTTCCGATTGAATACGAAATTACCACATTAAAAATTATTGTTAAGATCCTTCCCACCACTTCTTCTTCAGAAGAACATCTCATTCACTTAGAATATCTCGATGAACAACATCAAGATGAAGCTATTGTGAATGAAGCACACAAGAAGCGTGTAAAAATCCAGTATGATAAGTCTATCCATCCTAGAATTTTCTCTGAACGAGATCTAGTTTTGGCATATGACCAAGACAAAGATCCTTTGGGGGTAGGTAAATTTAAATCTATGTGGCTTGGACCGTATATCATTACTCGTGTGTTGGAAAAAGGTGCTTCTGAATTAGATGATTATGAGGGTAATAAGTTGGCAGAGCCTAGAAATGGGATCTATTTTAAAATGTACTATTCTTAAGCTTGCATGCCGAGGCATGTGCTCTTTTTTGTACATAGTGTACATTTGTTCAAATTATTGCTTATTTGAAAGTCTCAACATTCACCTTTTGTTTTGCTTGTATAATCAGATGTCTTTTGAAAGGATGGCTTATATAGGTTTTGCGGATGGCGTTATTCGCCATACCAGGAATCTTGCTTGCTGCATGGGTGATTTACTCTCCTATCGGTCAACTGGTTACTTCTAGTGGTGCTTGTATTGGGCCAACAACTAATAATGTGGCCGAGAATAGCGCTGTGATTGAACTTTTAAGTGATGACATTTAAATTGTATTCAATGTCATGAGATTTGTCTTGATTCCCAATTGGTCATGTCTTAGTTGAATCATGAGTTCCAGGTCTGTGATCGTTCGTCAATTTTTATGGGTGTATCTTCTTGAATGTTGGTTTACTCTTTTAAGCTATAATCACGTTCCTAGGAGTCAAAATATTGTCATTGATGCATATGCTAACTATGTGTTGGATTGGTATTTATTTCATTTGTAAACAAGCAACGACATTCATGTATATAACATAAATTTTGATATACAAACACATTTATATAAGTAAAATGCTAAGGAAAAACATGTATACATAGATAGATAAGTTCTGAATGTCTATCAAAATACAAAATGGTTGATCAACATCATAGAAAATTGGGCATTTAGACCTACCTATACATAATCATGTAGAAATCCTATGGACCACCTACTCCATGTCTCTCATGGTAGCAAACAATGGCACTTGCCACCCTCTTGAAATCTCGTACCCATGGTCGAGGTACTCCAACTACCTTCCATTCTATCTCCTCCATCATATCTTCAATCTCAACCATCATAATTCACTCTATCATCTAATCCAGGTTGCTCCTGACATTTTCAAGTGTCCTTTCCAGGTCTATGGGATCTCCACCCTAGGCTCGATGTATATACTGATGATACTCTATAGGGAGGCTTGGTCCAATATATGTACATGAGACATTTATGTTTGAGTTAGTTTGCAGCTTCAATTTTTTTTTGTTTATTTCTTTAAATAAAACAAAAAATCTAAAATTTTTATATCACGAAAATGGTGTAAGACATTACCAATACCACTTAGTGCACTCTCGGGAGGCATCGCCATATTAGGATCCTTGCTGAAATATATCCCTGCATAGGGGTAGTCATCTATGGCAATCACTTAGCGCTTCCACCAGGTGAAGAAATTATCCTCATAAGGACTTGCAGCTTGTCCTCCATAGATTCCCAGCATGAATCTTGTCCATCATATCATGGTAGTATCTCAGAGAGCTCTTGGATGCACATATGCTCATGGGATCATAGAAGGCACTCTCTCAAAGAAAAATGTGCATATGTTTCCGTAACCAAAAGTTTCCATCTTTCCTACATTGCATCCTAATATTTGGGATTTCATACATCCCCACAGAGCCGAACTCCAATCATATATTCTTCCCCTCAGACATATAACATTTGTGTCCTGGATGCTTGGTGAATCCATGCTAATCCCGTAACTCATTCAATGGTTTTCACTATAATATTGAGACTTAAAATCTCTATGTCTTGGTTTGGGACTTGTTTCCCTACTTTTTGTGAATTTGTGGTACAATTTGCAGCAATGTACTCATCTATGTTCATCCCTCCACTCACACGATATTTGAAGATTGGTACATATACTCGGTGTGAAAGTCCCATGAGGAAATATATGTCTTCAACCTCTATTTTTAGAGGTTATCAATTTAACATGAAGGAATCATCCTCTGGATCCCAATACCCTATAAAAAACCGCAACAAATTCTTTTGAGCATGAATGCTATTCACTTGAAAGAATTTTTTTAACCCACAATTGCGAAGAGCTTCCATTGCTTCCGGGTCTTCTAAAACTTGGTTATCATCCTCATGCTCCCTTTCTCTCTCCCTTCAATCACCATCCTATAGAAAATTGGCAAATGTTTTAGTCAAAGTATCATTTTTATATGCTTGAGGCCTGATAAGTGCCCTATTTTGTTGATAGGCGTGTATATATGTGGCCTACAGTGGTAAAAATTCCATATAGGGATGTTCATATGACTCCGCAACACTCCAGAGCGTGTATGTCATAATTTGTGAGTAGAATTTAGCTACACTATCAAAATTTTGACTAAAATGAAAGAGCATGGGAAGACCTCTTACCTAGATGAAATGAAAGAGCACGGAAATACCTATTACCTAGCTCTAATGGTGTCTTGATCTGATGCTCACAGTTCTCACAATCTCCTCCTAAAGTTTGAAGGTTTTCTCCACTCACAAAGCACTATTTGTCCAAATGTTAAAATGAAATGGTAAAGAATGATTTTAGCCCTATTATTATATTTCCCCTTTACCTACTTATCTATAGTTTTTATATTTTTTGATTATTTGGACTAATTGTTGGTTGATTTAGGGTTTGGATGGAGTTCTTTTTTATCTTTTATACAATATGATAATTTTTTTTACCATCCATGACTCCACATCGACATGTATTGTTTTTGATAACTGGCATATAGGGTAAGCTATTCCCTTGTTACATTTTGCATTGTCCTTGACATTTTCGAAACACCTTAGGATTTGCTTTCCGGAGTTACAACAACCCCCTCTGTTATTTTTCAAGTGTCGTTACTTTCGCGATAGGGCCTTCCTTTACATGGGTACCTTAGATTAGATCCTTTAATGTCATTTGGTACCCATGCTGATGTATTTTTACGCTCGAGTGTCCCTTGGTAGTTTTACCATGACTCTGCGTTGAAGATTCATTATATTCTTCTTTCATTTTATGTTGGCCATTTCCTATAAGGTACTCTCACCATATTATTTTGTGTTCAGTTGTAAATGTATTTCATATTTCTTGCTTGTGCTTTTCAGCCTTATGTCGGCTTCCATCTTGCTATTGATGATTAGCCTTTTTTGCATTCTCTTAAATGATAATACTTGCATTCTTTTTCCGCTGCAACTTGATAGCCATACATCTAGAGGAAACAACCACCGAGTGTACTTATCCTTCACATGCTCCTTGAATAAAGCATAAGTTTGTTCCATGTGTTTGGAACTAGTTTTCTTACTTGCGACATTCGTCTCCTCCTATGTACTTTAGCATTATGTTATTCCTTTTCAGGCTTTAAGAATAATAAGAAGACAAACAAATCAAATATTTCAAAAAGATGGATGAAAAAGAGTGACTTCTTACTTATTCCTGGTAGAAGTCATGTCTCCATTGAATAAAGCACATTGTCTTGAGCAACATATTAGGTTTAGTATGGATTTAGGAAGATTCTCTCATTTATGCATTGTCTCCCTTGGATGGTTATTCTTCCAGTCGTTATGGAGAAGTCTGTTGATGTCTCATACGTCACAAACTTATGTTCTTGTTCATTCTTGAGTCTATGTTTCCTCAATCACTTATTGTGTCATGTTGTTTTTCAAGGGAAGTTTGTAACCTATGTCAACCACTCCTCAAAACTATTGAATTTTGCATGTTGGCCTTCCCGTATGTCGAGTACATTTCAAAATCAGTCATTTTGTCCATGTCCTTTCAAATCTTTGGCCTTTTTCTACTACCTTGTGTTGGATGACGGGGGTTTCCTTAATACCATCCTTCTAGCGAATAAATTCCCATCGACTTCAATTCATTTATTCTGGGATAGGAATCTAGAGTCTTTTTAGTACCATGGGACTTGCAGTCATCAATGGCAGGTTTCCTCACTACTGAAAATGGGAATACATCAAATTCCCTTGATCATTAGAGTCTACAAGTGTTCGACATCAACTCCTTTATTCACACTTGTTAGATTGTACTAGGTACCTTGTGTCTCATTATCATTATCCATGAGTTGGCTTACATTTGTTAATGGTATACATCAATGACCAGTAATCAAACGATGTCTTGCCGTGTTCAACTTCAATACATTTATTCACATGGTTTATACTTGTATCCTTGATGGTTTGATTTGAATACCTCGATTCTATTATAGAATCATCTCTTTTTATATCAATTGAGTTGCGATGGATTGTGATTTACTCATTTTTATGACATTGATACTTGTGACGATCAGTTTGTACAATACTTGTTTATAGATATCCTCACTTGATTATGAGACATAGATCCACAATGTATTGCTTCGTGACTATGATCTCTTTTGACATGGAACCACAATATATTAATTTTTCGTGGCCATGATTAGTGATTATATATATCATGGATTCGTGGTGTACTTTATTTGGCGGCCATACTTTTTGTTACTCCTAAGCATGGATATGCCCACCTCAGGAAGAGAGATTTGTTACTTGTTATGTTGTAGGTTCTTCCTATGGCTGGTCTTCGACAACTTCTGCCCGAGTCTTTCTTTCACTCATTTTTGAATATTTATAATGTATTTGGCCATCAATTTCTCTTATGACCTCACATATTAGGGATCATCTGTTATAGCATTTTTTCCACCTTATTTGCATAGATTTCCATATTGGCTCGATTTATGATTTTTTCCCTCTTGGAGACTCCCTTTCCCAATTGTGGATCACTTACCTTTTATTACTTCTTAGAAAATCCTTTAAAAAATCATTTTTGCAGCTCATACGAGCCCTATATATGGTTAGCCTGCGTATACACTCCCTATTAGTGACTAGCTTTCCTAAGCATCTATTTGAGGGTAAAAATATAAATTTTCAGTTATTTATTGGGAAAAGTAAAACAAGTTTCATTGGTTCTAACCTCCCGTTTCCCGTAAGTAACTACCCTAACTTCTCTAACTACCTATCCAAAAGTATAAAAGAGGCTAAAGAGAAGAAGAAAAGGAGGAGATATTGCTAAAGCATCATGATGCTATTATTTTTCTTTTAGATTCCACAAACCCTGATCCCATGTCTGCAAGTTTTTCTTGATATCTAGAAATCTACATTTCCAACAAGCCTTCATTTTATATCTAGTTAGAAAGTCATTATCTTGCTTTCTTGAACTTTCCCTGAGTGAAGCATGAAGAAGAGTTGCAATTGTATGTCCCAGGTGTTAGGATATTTAGACACTTAGGAGTTAGTTAAGATCAACTTGTGTAATATATCCGTTAGGGATAGTGTGTTTCTTTAGTATGCATTTGTAAATACTTAATCCGATGGTCACGATATGTTCCCGACACAGAGTGATCCGACGACTCAACTTCTCTTAGATCAAACCTAACCTTGATCCATGGCTTAACACCCAATTGGTCCATGATCTCTATTTAAAGAGCATGGAGGGTCATTATTTAGTTGATCGATTATGAGAAGCTCATTTATAACTTTCTTTCTTTGCATAATAAATTGTCTCGTAGAAGCTATTTGGCCGGGGCCGTGGAGTGTTTCCCTCAAGAGGGTTTAAACCACGTTAAAACATCGGTGTGTTGATCTGTGATCTGTTTGTGTGAAGTGGTTGCTCTTGGTGTTCGGTCCTTTGGTAGTACCCTGTGTACCCGAACATGGTATCAGAGCTTTTATGAAGTGCCGCTTCCGGTTATGATTTAGATCTTGAACTGCTGTTGCTGAAACTTGAAAGGGTTTCTAGTTCTGGTATTTCTGTGCATTTCTGGGCTGCGGGAGGTGGTCCATTGCGTCAGGAGCGTCGTTTCCATTGGGAAATAATTTTCGTTTGATCGAAAATGGTTCCTGGTTGCTCAAGAAACGCGTATTTCATCAGATCTGAAGGTATAATGTTACAGTGACGTATTTTTTTATTTTCTTTTTTTAAAATGAAAAAAATCTCATATTTCATCATTTTTTACTGTTAGATTTTTTTTGGGTTCGGATTGTTGCTTTCCCGTCTACGTATGCTCTTTGCTGTGCACCTTGAGCGATCTTGGCAAATCAGAAACAGAAAGGGAAAGGGTTTTTCTCGGCTGCGTATGCTCTTTGCCGTGCACCTTGCACGATCTCGGCAAATCAGAAACAGAGAGAAAACGTAGACTTTCCGGGCAAGCTAACAAGATCTAACTCCATAAGTGTGGAAATTTTTTTTTTGTTTCGATTTGTGGTTTGTTTTGCAGGAAAAAGGGCAAGCACGCAAACCGAGCAAGAAGAGTTAAAAAAAAAAAAACCCCTTCCTCATTCCCATATTTTACATACCTTTTAATCTAGCTCACTTGGTTCAAAGTTGCTTTATTCCTTAATAGGTCTTGTGTTCAAGTCTTAGGAAGTTACTTTTAAAAGAAAAAGTGCATGCAGTTTCTATTTTCAAGTTATTTTATTGTAAAAGTGCATCTCACTTAAATAATAAAAAATAAAAATCAAGTGAGTCACTTAAGTTTTTTTTATTGTTGCACTATTTAAAAGTAATATCACTGTAAAAGTGAAATCACTTATTTTACAAAAGTGGTTCATTTAAAGCAACTTTCTTGTAAAGTGATTGTTAAAAGGTTCATCTTGGGAAGAGGGGGGTTCTTTTTTTTTTGCTGGACATTCTCTAGCTGCCACGTCACTATTGGGAACATCTTCAATAGTTTCTTTGTTCAAACATAACTTCATGATACAGAGTCAGTTTTCATTGCCGTTTTTTTTGAAACCGCCTATTTTTTCGAGCTCTTCACATCTAGACTATTGGTTTCTGCTTTTACAGCCATTAATTTACAAATATGGCCGCCCCTTGTGATATTCTACTTAACCGTTCCAACTATTTCTCATGGAAATCTCGTATGGAGGATGTTCTACGAAATAGGGGACTTTTCAGAATTACCTCAGGGAAAGAAAAAGAACCCACTGATGATGATAAGAAAATAAAATGGGTAAATAGATGTGATGAAGCTCGTGGATTGATTGGGATGTCAATCTCTACTGATTTGCGATTCCACATATCTGGAATTGATGAACCTAATGCTGTTTGGGACAAGTTGGAATCTGTGTTTGGTAAACACAATGAAATTCGAGGTCACCAACTCAAAAATGAGTTGATTTCTTTAAATCCAAGTGACTTTTCATGCATTCAAGATTATTTATCTAAGTACAAAACTCTTAAACTCTTATGTGCAAAATGTAAGATTGAGAGGGAAGACAAACAATGCATTTATCATATTCTTTCCAAACTTGGACCTGCATATTCTGTTTTTGTATCTACATTTTACTCCATGAAAGCATCCTTGAATGTAGCTAGCTATCAAGAGCCTAGTCTTGAATCCTTTTGTGATTCCTTGATTAGAGAACAAGATAAACTCATTCATCTTGGAATAATCAACAATGCAGATACATCTGGGAAAGCTTTATTGTCCCAACAGAAAGAAAAGTCCAAGCCTCCCAATAAACAAATTTTTTGCAATAATAAGTCAAACAAGGGTCCAAAACCCTCTCAGTCAGCTCCTTCTTTAAAAAATGACAAAGGATCCAAGCTAAAAGGCAAGAAGACTGAGCGTCATTGCAACTATTGCGGGAAAGATAATCATGATGAATCTAAGTGTTTCAAGAAGATGGCAGCCTTGGAAGCAGCAATGAAGAAGCACCACATCAGCCTAGATTCGTCTTCAGAATCTGCCTCTCATGGACATGCACTTTGTGCTTTTGGTTATTCTTATAATGCATCTTCTTCTTCTACTTCAAATGAATGGCTCATTGATTCTGGAGCATCTTATCATATGGATAAGGATCAAGCCATCTTTTCTACTATGCATGAATGTAACACCAAACAAATATTTGTTGGTGATGATAGATCTCTAAGTGTTGTAGGAGCTGGAACAGTTCCAGTTGATAATGGTCATTTTAGTGATGTACTATGTGTTCCAAGAATTTCCTGCAATTTGTTATCAGTTTATCAGATCACTCATTCTGGTGAAGGTAAAACTGTGACCTTTACACCTCACCAAGTTATAATCAAGGATTTTAAAGATCCTCAACAGGTCATAGCTACCGGAATTGTTGATGATATTACCAGGTTGTACAAGTTTAACAACTTTGGGTCATCACCTTTCCCTTCAGTTTTTGTTGCTCATAGTGATAACTTGAGCAAACTTTGGCATGAGAGATTTGGTCACTTAAATTATTGCTCATTGCAACAACTATGTAAAGAAAATATGGTGACAGGTCTTCCGATGGTATCTTGCAGGGATGGTGTTTTCTCCGGTTGTGTACTCGGAAAACATCATCGGGACAGTTTTGACAAACGTGCCTCTTGGCACGCCTCGGTTCCCTTGGAGCTTGTGCATAGTGACTTGTGTGGTCCTCTTCCATCTGCTTCCTTTTCTGGTTTTAAATATTTCTTAACTTTCATTGATGATTCCACCAGACGCACTTGGGTTTATTTCCTAAAACTTAAGAGCGAAGTATTTAACACGTTCTTGGCCTACAAGGCCCTTGTTGAAAAACAATCTGGTCATCAAATTATTAAGTTAAGATTTGACAATGGAGGAGAATATGTTAACAATAAGTTCACTACTTTCTGCACTGAACAAGGCATCCAACAACAACACACTGTTCCATATACACCACAACAAAATGGTGTAGCCGAGCGGAAGAACCGCACTTTAAAAGAAATGGCTAATTGTATGATCCAATATAAGGGACTAAGTCTTCAATTTTGGGCTGAAGCCATTAATTGTGCAAATTACATAGTTAATTGCACCCCCACTAAAGCATTACAAGGTATAACACCGGAAGAAGCATGTAGTAAAACTAAACCTGATGTAAGTCACTTCTGTGTGTTTGGTAGTGAAGCATGGGCTCACATTCTAGATGAAAAACGGAAAGCATTGCAGCCTAAAAGTGAAAAGTGCATATTTGTTGGATATTCTGAAGATGTAAAAGGTTATAGATTTCTTCAACCACATTCTCATGATATAATCATTAGAAGAGATGTTAAATTTGATGAAAATCTCTTGGCCTACGAGCCTAACTCGGCGATTGTGCCATCTTTGGCCTACGAGCCTGATTCGGCATTTGTGCCTTCTTCTTCTTCTTCCAACTTCCTTGACAGGTTTCCAACTCCAGTTTCTGATAATGACAGTGAGGATGAAAATCCACCTCTGCCTGCTCATGTTCCTCCAGTTTCACCAGCACAAGTGCTTCCTCGATGGGTCCGTTCAACATGTGAAGCAGCTGGTGATATTGCCGGTGATCCTAGAGATCAACGTCGAACACATTCTCAGTTTCAGTGAGCCTCTTCTCTTTTGGCTCATGTTTCCGAGAATCATGATCCAAAAACTTTTGCAAAAGGTTCAGGAAATCCAGATTGGGATGCAGCCATGGATGAAGAATATCATTCCTTAATGGCGAATGATACTTAGGATCTTGTACCTCTTCCAAAAGGAAGAAAACTTGTCAGATGTAAATGGGTCTACAGAACTAAGTATGCATCAGATGGAAGTGTTGAAAGACTTAAGGCAAGGTTAGTTGCCAAAGGTTTTTCCCAAGTTGAAGGGATTGACTACAATGAAACCTTTGCTCCCGTCGCAAAAATGAACTCCATCCGCCTTGTTCTTTCCCTTGCAGCCTTACACAACTGGGATGTCCATCAAATGGATGTCAAGTCTGCCTTCTTACATGGTGATTTACAGGAGGAAATTTACCTGGAACAACCTCCTGGCAATGTTTAGAATAAGTCTAGCCTTGTCTGCCGCCTTAAGAAATCCTTATATGGCCTTAGGCAAGCTGCTAGAGCTTGGTATGCCAAAAAGGATAACTTTCTCCTTGACACTGGTTTTTCTAGATGCCATTCTGACCCCAATGTCTATACCAAGTGTTTGTGTCAGAAATTGTTTCTAAGGCCAGAGAAACAAGCCAACACAATCTCAAGAGTAAAACTCAATAAATAAAACAAAGTTTAGTGTTTTTTTGTATGATTTAAATGGTTATAAACTTTGAGCACATTCAAGGAATACATTAAAAAAAAAAGTAAAAACTAAATCATAAATAGAAATTGATAAAAATTTATAACATATCACATGAGATCCCGCAGAAAGAATATGCTGAGGTCCATACATAAATGATAAGCATTACCAGAAAATACACATTACTAGCAATGAATTTATCATTAAGAAGCTAAACAAGCTCAATAACAAAGCCAACACAGACAAACTGGAGGGGAAAAAGTCATATATTTCATTATTTCATCAGCTAATGCTTATAAGAGTCACAGTACTTATCTCTGAACAAGTCTGAAGATACAACACAGTCTGCAAACCTCTTGATGCTCCCAAAAATCAGAACCCTCTCAATGACTCGCTAACATGTCTAAATACTATGCTTTACAAAATCAGTTAGGTCTCTAACCCTAACTGTCTTCCAGCTGTTCAATGAGGTAAAGTTAATGCAGAATATTTACAAAGTTTACAAAATATGCTAAAAATAACACATCATTAACATATCAGTTTGATAATTAATGACAACTAACTGAAAGCACAACTGTTTTATAGGTATTTTGCCACCTCAGCTAGGAGAGCGATACCATCTGAAGCTTGGTCTTTCTTCTTAGCCTTCTTTTGCTCCTCCTCCATGTCATTAATCTTTTTTTTGAGCTCTTTGTTTTTCTGCTGCAATTCCTGGACTGTCTTCTCCAACTGGGTGCAATGACTGTCAGCAGCTCTTTTTCTTTTAAGTGCTTCTTTTGCATCAGCCACTAGCTCTTGAAAATTATCATTTACATCTTGGAGATCTTCCCTTAACCTCCTGTTGGCCATCATCAAACCATCGTTGACTTCTTGCATATAATTCATCTGTTGTTTGTATTGCTTGACAGTTTTCTGCAAATTTTCCCTGTCAGAGTTAGCCAATTTATCCATTGTAGAATTTTGTTCTTCATCAGGTTTCCAAGGAATGTCAAGCTTCTTGAAGATTTCTGTCTCTTCCATCAACAGCTTCGTAGAAGTGTCCTCAATGCTAGGATTTGGATTTTCTTCACCTGCTGCTTCCACTGAATGAATTTCTTCTTTTAAGCATGTCTGCAATTTATCTAGTTCTGGTTTATCATCATCTATGGACACTTCATCTAAGACAGTCACTTCATCTGTGTTTAATTTAGGATTCAGCAATTTCTTCATGTTTAATCTCAACTTGTTCTTTGACCTAGTTTTAGGTCTCCAAAATGCTGTTGCCTCTCCCATCATCTTCAATTCTTTCCCTTGGTACTGAATAGCAGCCAATTCTACTACTTCCAGCTTGTTCCTTTTCCTGTTAGGCCTTGTGGTTTTGCTATCTGAAGTATGAATTTCTTCAATTTCAGCTTTGACTTCTATTTTGGAAATGGGCTGTTCTTCTTCCAATAGATATCCCTCATCATCTGAGAGAATGGTGATAGGGCTTCCTTGCTGAGTGTGAATCTCTTCTTTAGGTACAGTAACCACCTTAATATCAACCTTTTTCTCCTCCTGAGGATCTGCTACAGGCACCAAATTCTTTTCAGGCTGTTCCTTCTTATCTTCAAACAGTGTAAACTTGCCTTTAGAGCTGGCTGAGAATGTTTTTTGTTCACTGTCTTCCTCCACAGGCTCTGTTGATTCTTCAATTTTGATCTTTCCCTTATCTTCCAGTTTGGGCTTATGACCTAATTTTCTGAGTAAGACTTTTCCCTTATCTGCTTGTCTTTTAGATTTTTGATCTTCAAAACCAGACCAAAAAACGAAGAAATCCCAGGTCTTTCCTTCATGTTGCAAGGCAGTACTAACAATCAACTTGATTAAGCCATGATGAAAGATGGACTAAGAGGAATGATCTACTGGCGCTTTCACCTTGTTGGACATTTTCTGCAAACTTTTCAGGAAGAAGAATGGCAGGTTCATCTTGGATACCCCCACCATGTGCTGAAGAAATCTAAAATGATACTTGTATACGAAAGCATACCTGCCCTCATAAGTAACATAACTCTGTAATATTCTGATTGGTTCAACCCATTCTTTTTTGACATTTTGGATTAGGACACCCTTATTCCAATCAGGTATGACATTGGGTAAGAGGTATCTTTGTGGATCAAAGTCAAAGGGAAGCTTCTTAAACCATTGCTCACCCTCGTCTTTAATTCCTGTGGCTTCTGAAATCAATTTAACTGTCAGCTTGAATTTTAGGGTATCGAAAACCACCATATCATTCTTGAAACCCTGGGCAAACTTGCAGGACACCTTTGCATTATATCGATCAATTTTTCTGAACACATCCATCCAGCCAGCTTGTTTAAATAGATCCACACACTCAGGAAGTTTTTCGACCCATTCTACATCTGTTGGTTCAGCTCTGTTTATTTTACCACTCCTGCCCATTATGCTTCAATCACTGCGAATTGAATGTATCCTCTTGTATTGTTTGTGAACAGGAGCTGAATTTTGGAAGTTAACAGCACTATTGAATGTACAGGTTATTCGTAGCACTGACAGGGTTAATTTTCATAAAAACGAGACTGTTATCTTCAACCCTCCTTCAGTCTGGCGTCGTAGATTATCAACAAAAATCTATTTCTCTGGTTAAAATTGCGTTTAGAAGCACAATTTAACCTAACCTTTGATTAATTTGAACAGAGTAAGCTCCAGCGAAAAAGCCCCAAATTTACTGTTATATGGATTTTTTAGGAATACCTGTAAATTGCTCCTCTATTGTTATTTGAAATCACGACCCACACCGCCAGATGAGTCAGCTTGGTTGTACAGATGTCCAACAATCTTCAATTTAGCTGTTAGCAACGGAATTAGGAAGCCCTAATTTCCCGTGAAGTCCTCAACGCCCTTTGCTTGTCCAGTTGGCAACAATGCTCGATTTTTAAGTGGCTATGGTTACCTCATTAAGTCCTCTGTGTTTGGATTAGCTTGTAGATAACAGATTCATGCCACATTACCTCAAACCATATGGATATCTGTCAAAATGAATTACACCTGCGCTAATGATGAGCCCGATTTTCTCACGACGTGCAAGCATTTGAACTCATGATGTTTTCTGCATCAACACGTCATGAACCCTCTAAAACACATAATCAAACATTCATTATCCCAAGCGTGCCAAATTTTGCTGGAAAATCGAAAGAATCTGGAATCGCGATATTCTTGTAGCACGCCTTTGGTGATTTTCGGCTCCAGCGCTACAAGAAAAACTTTGACATTGTTTTGTTGCTTTTAAACAACTTTTTATCATTTTTCATGGGATCTTAAAGCTGTCAGGATTAGGATTGTACATGTCCTCACTCAGAATAAGATTTATGAGCTCCTTATTTGATATAATGAACTTTTTAAAACCCCTCATCAAAAACAAACCTAAAGTTTTAAAATCTGAAAACTCAAAAGCAAGCCCAAAATCTCATATAAAACCTAAGGAAAATTTACTAAAGAGGAAAAAATCAAGTTAAATAACTTAAAATAAAGCGTGAATCAAACCCAATTTTGAAGAAATAAGTGCCAATCAAACCAAATTTGAAGAAACAAAATACTGACTTAACATCTGGCTCCAGCTGCGGGATGAAGACCTCCCTGCGAGGCTTCAAGAACCTGAAGACCAGTGCCTTATCCATTGGGATATGGAGTATTATTGTGATTCACTCACCGGTATGTACAATGATCAGTGAAAAAGTTCTTATAAACTGTAAAAATGTTTGAGGAATCGCCCATTAACAGGGCTGGACAACTCCTCAACTTCCAAGGACTGCAAAATAAAGGTATTGTTCTCTAAAAATTTTGATACCAGAAAAGGGCCAAACCAAAGATTGTCAAACTTACCATGCTTGCCCTTTTCCTCCTTTCTTGCATCCCATCTTAGAACCATTTCCCCTTCTATGAAAGTATTTTCCTTAATATTCCTGTCAAACCTGTTTTTAATCTTGGCTCTGTACAACTGTGCTTTTTCATCCACCTTCTCTCTATTTTGCTGTAACTCTATCATTTCAAATAGTCTCCTTTGCATATCATTAGGTTCCTCTTGAGAATTCTGGAGAAATTTCATCACTGGAATCCCCAATTGAACAAGGAACACTGCTTCTGTACCATAAACTAGCTGAAATGGAGAAGTTCCAATTGCCTGTTTCACTGTAATCCTATCTGCCCATAATGCATACTTCAGCATTGAATCCCAAGACCTTTTGTTATGCTTCAACAGTTTTTTGATGCTTTGAATGATGTTCTTATTGGAAGATTCAACTTGACCATTACCCTGAGGATAATAGGGAGTTGAGTGCTTCAGAATGATGCCATTTCTTTCACAAAAGGCCACCATTGCCTTGGATTTGAATGCCTTTGCATTATCTGTTATTAATCTCTGTGGACAACCAAACCGGCTCAAAATATTTTCTTCAATGAATTCCATGATTACCTTGTCTGTAGCATTCCTTGTGGGAATGGCTTCTACCCATTTTGTGAAAAAATCTATTGCAGTTAGGATCCAATGATGCTGTCTTGAAGATGCTGGATTTATTTCTCCAATAAAATCCAGACCCCACTGCTGAAAAGGGGCATTAACTGCAATAGGTTTTAAAGGCAAAGGCAATAATTTCTGCTTACCTGCAAATTTCTGACAAGGAATACATGCTCTTACTTGCTGATAAACATCTGTGAATAAAGATGGCCAATAATATCCAGCTCTTAAAATTTTGTAAGCTGTTGCTTTCCAGTACTTGTGTCCTCCACATGCACGCTCATGAGATTCTGAAATCACCTCTCCTATTTCAGATTGGTCTAAACATCTGAGCAAAATACCCCCTGGATCTTTCTAGAATAATTGATTCTCAACTAAACAGTATTTAGTGGCTTTGAGTTTTAAAGATCTTGCAGCTTTCTTATCCAAATGTTCAAGACATTGCAGAAATAATAAGAAATGAACAATGTCTGCATACCAGACTGATGATGAATAAAAATCCATGATTTTTTCTTTCTCCAGTTGTATTTGATCTTCTTCAGGAATTGATTCTTCAGCCATAACATGCAGTCCTAGGGCCTGGCAATTTGAGTCAGCCAACAGCTTGGCTAAACCTTGTCCCTTGAAAAGCTTAGTAGGCCTAATCTCTACATCATATTCCATAATCTTCGCAATCCATCTACCTCTCTTTCCTTCACTATCAGGCTGAGTTAACACCTCCTTCACAACAGGATTAGGTACAAAATAAATTACCTTTGAATGCAGGATGTTCTGAAAAATTTCAAAGCTTTTACCAAAGCATAAGCTTGCTTCTCCAATATACTATACTTCAGCTTCGAATCTCTGAGAGTTTTGCTGAAGAAAGCAATAGGCTGTTCCAATCCTTCTTTATTTTTCTGAAGTAAGACAACTGCAATCGTGTCTTCTGATGCAAATGAGAAGGTAAGGAATTCATTGGTAAAATCAGGACTTACCAATACAGGTGCTTCAGTAAGAGCTACTTTGATTTTCTCAAATGCTACCTTTGCCTCAGCAGTCCACTTTACTTCCTTATCTTTCTTTAACATGGCTGTGATTTGTTTAATGGTTTCAGCAAAGTTGGGAATAAACCACCGCAGAAAATGTATCTTGCCAATAAATGATTGAACATCCTTTTTACTCCGAGGTAAGCTAATCTTCAGTATTGCTTTCACCCTTTCAGGATCTATTCTGATGCCATCAGCAGACACCAAGTGACCAAGTAATTTACCTTCTTGCACAACAAAATGTGATTTTTTGGTGTTCAGGGATAGGCCAAATTTTCTGCATTTTATGAAGGTTTGCTCCAAATGCTTCAAGTGTTCGTCATCAGATTTTGAGAATACAGTAATATGCTAAGACAGAAAATAGCAGCATTACATTCCATTTCATAATAATAGCATATACAGGATCACTGAAGAAACAACAAGCACAGCATAAACACAAGAGACAAATATTTATCCTGGGAAACCCTCATGGGGTAGAAAACCTAGCAAAGCTTCCTCAATATAGATGACCAGCAATATACAAAGATGAAACCCTGAGACATGATCTCCTCCTCCACAATAGCAGACCTCTCCTCCACAAGTGTGCTATCCTCAAGTGTGTGAGTGTATCAAATGAGGAACACACCTCCTCTATTTATACACTACTCTGATATGTATTTTACACAAGTACATGTAGGCTCGTATTTAACCATTAGGTTAAATACCCCATTATAACTGACTGGGCCGACCCCCACATGGTGGGTCTAATAACCCTAGTTACCACACCCAACTCGGAGGAATAAACATCTCCGGATTTATAGTATAATCACATCGGAGGTATGGAACATCTCCGGAATAAATAATATACAAATATAATATTCTTTGAAGTTACAATATTTCAACACTCCCCCTTAATGAGAAGGATATTATAACAGTATCTGCACGAGCAAGGAGTCATCAACATCATACATGATACATCTATAAATCATTGGAAGCTTTCTCAACATCAACATCTAGATCCTCACGATCATCAGTATCGTCATCTCACGATCATTAGCATCGTCATCACACGATCATCAGCATCGTCATCACACGATCATCAGCATCATCATCACACGATCATCAGTCATCTCACGATCATCAACATCGTCATCACACGATCATCAGTATCGTCATTTCACGATCATCAGCATCGTCATCACACGATCATCAGCATCGTCATCACACGATCATCAGCATCGTCATCTCACGATCATCAGCATCGTCATCACACGATCATCAGCATCGTCATCACACGATCATCAGTATCGTCATCACACGATCGTCAGCATCGTCATCAACACAGGTATCCATAACAATACAAGTATCCACATCATTAGTACAAGTATTCATGCCAATACAAGTATACATATCATCAATACAAGTATCCATACTGATACAAGTAATCATGTCATGAATACATGTATCCCACCGATACAAGTAACCACATCATCAATACAAGTATCCATACCGATACAAGTAACCACGTCATCAATACTAGTATCCTACCGATACAAGTAACCACATCATCAATACAAGTATCCTACCGATACAAGTAACCACATCATCAATACAAGTATCCTACCGATACAAGTAACCACATCATCAATACAAGTATCCTACCGATACAAGTAACCACATCAAAAATCACTTTCTCGGAGACCATACGTCTACGGATCAATTCAGGGACCGAAGTCCGGGGATGATACAATCCCCACTTCTCGGAGACCATACGTCTACGGATCAATTCAGGGACCGCAGTCCGGGGATGATACAATCCCCACTTCTCGGAGACCTCACGTCTACGGATCAATTCAGGGACCTAAGTCCGGGGATGATACAATCCCCACTTCTCGGAGACCTCACGTCTACGGATCAATTCAGGGACCTAAGTCCGGGGATGATACAATCCCCACTTCTCGGAGACCTCACGTCTACGGATCAATTCAAGGACCTAAGTCCGGGGATGATACAATCCCCACTTCTCGGAGACCTCACGTCTACGGATCAATTCAGGGACCTAAGTCCGAGGATGATACAATCCCCACTTCTCAAAGACCTCACGTCTACGGATCAATTCAGGGACCTAAGTCCGGGGATGATACAATCCCCACTTCTCGGAGACCTCACGTCTACGGATCAATTCAGGGACCTAAGTCCGGGGATGATACAATCCCCACTTTTCGGAGACCATACGTCTACGGCTCTCTTTAGGACTGAAAGTCCAGGGATGATCCAATCCCCTCAACTGTCCACTAAGGACTTCATTCTCGGAGACCTCACGTCTACGGCTCTCTTTAGGACTGAAAGTCCAGGGATGATCCAATCCCCTCAACTGTCCACTAAGGACTTCATTCTCGGAGACCTCACGTCTACGGATCTCTTTAGGAATGAAAGTCCAGGGATGATCCAATCCCCTCAACTGTCCACTAAGGACTTCATTCTCGGATACCTCATGTCTACGGCTCTCTTTAGGACTGAAAGTCCAGGGATGATCCAATCCCCTCAACTGTCCACTAAGGACTTCATTCTCGGAGACCTCATGTCTACGGCTCTCTTTAGGACTGAAAGTCCAGGGATGATCCAATCCCCTCAACTGTCCACTAAGGACTTCATTCTCGGAGACCTCACGTCTACGGCTCTCTTTAGGACTGAAAGTCCAGGGATGATCCAATCCCCTCAACTGTCCACTAAGGACTTCATTCTCGGAGACCTCACGTCTACGGCTCTCTTTAGGACTGAAAGTCCAGGGATGATCCAATCCCCTCAACTGTCCACTAAGGACTTCATTCTCGGAGACCTCATGTCTACGGCTCTCTTTAGGACTGAAAGTCCAGGGATGATCCAATCCCCTCAACTGTCCACTAAGGACTTCATTTTCGGAGACCATACGTCTACGGATCTATTCAGGGACCGAAGTCCAGGGATGATACAATCCCTACCTGTCCACTAAGGACTTCATTTTCGGAGACCATACGTCTACGGATCTATTCAGGGACCGAAGTCCAGGGATGATACAATCCCTACCTGTCCACTAAGGACTTCATTTTCGGATACCATACGTCTACGGCTCACTTTAGAACATGTGTTCAAGGATGATACAATCCCCACATGTATTCTCATCAATACAAGTACAAGTATCCTCAACCATACACGTACATTAATCAATACATGTGTTCATCAAAAGTATCTATTCTTACCAATACATCTTATCATCAAAAGCATGTATTCTCACCAATACATCTATCATCAAAAGCATGTATTCTTACTAATACATATAACATCAAAAGCATGTATAAGTAAAACTAGGTATTCTAAGTATACGATTCCTAAATCTAAATATTTCTAAGTATCTAGGTGTAGAGAACAGGTTACCTCATCATCGACCTTGTTGTTCGATGAGACAATCTCATCATCAGTGACTATACTACTCCCCCTTTCGAGGAGGGTCCTTTTGAGCTACACCAAGCTTGTCTCGAAAGTATTCAAATTTCACTCGAGACAGAGGCTTGGTTAGTATGTTGGTAACTTCTTCACTCGAGGTAGAGGTTTGGTTAGTACATCGGTAACCTGTTACGAATTCAAACTTTATAGTTCCTTTCTGTGTCATATCTTGTTAGATCCCTATGATCTTTGACTTATCATGGAACACTGGATTCTATGTCATCTTGATACAACTCTATTTGTCACATAGGATCACAGTTGGTTCTATCTCTAAGTCAAACAATCCTGAAGCCAAACTTCTTCACAACTAGCAGAGAAAACAGCCATATATTCTGCTTGTGCTGAGAGCCACACTAGACTGCTTCCAGCTAAACCACGAGATCATGGCTAATCCTAGACAATAACATCCTCTTGATGTGTTCTTCTTGTCTGATACACTTTCTGCCCAATCAGCATCTGAGTAGCCATCTGAAGTCATGATCTCCAAGATAGCACAGATCAAAGTCTATCGTATCCTTTAGGTGCCTCATCACATGCTTTGCAACTATCAGGTGAAAACATCTAGTTTCCACTAGATACTGACTCAAGGTATTCATAACAAAGCATATATCTAATCTAGTATATGTTAGAAACATCAATGACCCAATAATTTGACTGTACATAGTTATATCCACTAACTCTGATGAGTTATCCCCTAACAACTTCAAGTTGGAATCCATAAGAGTGGCCATTCCAACACCTCAAGTCATATTTCTCATCATACTTTCCCTGGTTGAGAAATATTCCTTCTGAGCCTTGCCATACTTCCAGACCTAGGAAGTAAAGCGTCAATTTGAGATCTTTCATTTTCATTTCTGCATTGAATGATCTTCTGCATATCTATCTGTGCCATCTCTCGTTGGATGGGTCTACTAATATGAGCCTTAATATCATTCGAACTCTGTGGTGATTTCCTTCTTGCATCCATGTCATTTGTGTATAGAAATCATATTCAACCTTGTAGCAAAGGTTGAGATCCACATCACCCATGGTGATCATTAAGCTTATCAATTTATTATCGATCCTAGGTACCTATACAGAACCTGATTCACACTTCTTCTTTAATTACACCATACTTGGAGCAAACATCTTGTCTTGATTCTCTTCCCCTTTCTAAGAGAATCTTCTAGCCATGAGCCTTCTATATTTTGTTTGATTTGTAAATCTTCTTGTTTGAACATCCACCACTTGTACGGTGTCCATCGTTCTTCATGACCTTTCCTACAAATCAAAATTAAGTACATGATTAGTAATACTTCATAATCATCAAATCATATTGACATGATAGCCTATTATGCATACAGATATCATTTACATAGTGATGCAACTATTTTGACCAATACTTTGGCACAACACTTTCCCATATACTATATGCATACAGTGGCTATCTAGATGCCTTCCATCTCTACCAGAACATATTATCGAGAGTGTGCACAACTCTCAGCATGTCAGCAAAGAGGTTTCATTCTAGACAAGCAACAATGGAATGTTTGTCCAACTTACCAATCATATGCATATTAGTAGTATACTGTTCAATGTTCTATGAATATTTACACTCAGCATGATATATTATAGGAATACAAATATGCATACAACCTATTACAGGCAATATCATTACTATTTCAAATAACAACTCAAATACTTATCTTTTATGTTTGTGTGGCTGCCTCCCGCTTGATCTTCTGTATGTCTTTTGAACTTCTATTCATTCTGTACCACTGTGCATGCTCAAGAGTCATCCTCATGATCTCATACACAAACATACACTCATTAGTATATTCTAAATGCTATCAAAACATTATAGTACTAAATAATCTTGAAAATGTATAGTCATGATTATAGTTAATAAACATTAGTATTCAAGATTTCAGGGAAGTCTTCTTTTACTCATGCATATCATCAATCAAGATAAAAGATATAATATGCATAATCCCTTGATTACTAACTTTATGAATAAGCATAACCAATCATTCCAAGTATACTTATATAAGGGATCCTAACAAAAGGTAAGATTCATGGGAAACATACCTGGATTAGTATACCTACTTGGTTATGTACAACATACCTAAACAATCTCTTCAATGATTTAGAGATCCTGAGCTAGAACCTGCATGTCTCATAGGTTAAGCATAATATAACAAAGTCATACATACCTCGTAAGTAGAACAAAGATTATGGATGAGTCTTTGTCTTCATGTTTTCATGGTCATGGATCCTGATTTGTCTTTTGTGATGTACCTCGATGAGTCATACCTATCGAGATCGCTTGTAATCTCCTTATGTAAAGCCTTAGCCTCATCTCCCTCTGAAACAGTAACTCCTTCACTTATGCAGGTGACCAATCCATCTTCTTCTAGGATTAACCCTATCCACTTGATTTGAAAGAACTGGACCTGGAGCTGGATATGGGTTTGTCAGAGAAACCCCAAAAATTCAAACTTTGAATTTCAAACTTCCGAAAGGATAGAAATATGCGCCTTGATGAGCTGATCAAACTGATATATTCAGAATTTGAAAACTGCAAAGTTTCACTCCTCAATTTTGCCTTTGAAACTTCCGGATTCACTGGACGTGACCCTGAACTGGGGTTTGGTGAATCCCACTCTTCTGCCCAATCAAAATGTTTGATCCAAAGCTCTAAGCTTCTATTTTTCTAAGGAGCTTCCAGCCATGGTCACAGATTTCAAAAATTCCCATTTTTACAGAAGCCCTAATTTTCCACTTTTCTGATCAAAGTCCCGAACTAGGGTTTGATCAAGCCTGGCCTTCTGCCCAACCAAAAAATCTGATCTTGGTCTCTAAATTTCTATTTTGATGAGTAGCATTCAGCCGTGGTCTCCGTTTACAAAAATTCCAATTTTCTTCAAAGCCCTAAATTCCGGAAGCCATGAATGAAGGTATTCAAAAATAATTATGTTTTGACAGAAATATGTACCTGATTGTTTCTGGTGTAAATCCAAACTTTTCAATCCACAGGGTCTGAAAAAGTTTTTTGAGATATCCTGACCTGTTATCTTTCCATCCTGACAGGTTTGACCTCAATTGGATTCTCTGAGAGAGAGTTATGTCAAATGTCGCAACGTGACCTGTTTTGGGATAAAACAGAAGAGCGAAATTGTACGGTGTGCCACGTGTCACTGTTTGAACTTCGGCCTCTGAAAAACTTTTTTGAGGTAGATCGGCCTGTTATCTTTCCATCCTGATAGGTCTGACCTCAATTGGACTCTCTGATAGAGAGTTATGCCAAGTGTCGCAACATGACCTGTTTATGGGATAATACAGGAGGGAGAACTTGTACGGAGTGACACGTGTCACTGGTTCAACTTCGGCCTCTGAAAAAGTTTTCTGAGATATTACAGACTGTGTACTACCTGTCAGTTTTTATGAAATTTCATTTGGAGCTACCTAGCCCAAGATATGACCTTTTTCCCAAGGTCACCTGATTTTGACTCAGATCTGGAAGAGGCAGAAACCCTATATTGTACAGATCATAAATCACAAAGTACAACGAATTAGAGGTTGTCCTTTGGACACAAGGTACCTGGAGATTTAATATTCGTCCTGTAACAATTTCAGATCCGAAAAATTTGCCAAAACGGATTTATAGCGAAAGTGCTACGATGACTGGTTTTTGCTATGTAAAACCCTAACCTTCAAATTGTCGTAAGTAAAGCAAGTGTCTTTAGTGCCATACCTTGTCTTCCTTCAGGTTAGCTCTGATACCATGTTAAAATTCAATATGCTAAGACAGAAAATAGCAGCATTACATTCCATTTCACAATAATAGCATATACATGATCACTGAAGAAACAACAAGCACAGCATAAACACAAGAGACAGAGATTTATCCTGGGAAACCCTCATGGGGTAGAAAACCCAGCAAAGCTTCCTCAATATAGATGACCAGCAATATACAAAGATGAAACCCTGAGACATGATCTCCTCCTCCACAATAGCAGACCTCTCCTCCACAAGTGTGCTATCCTCAAGTGTGTGAGTGTATCAAATGAGGAACACACCTCCTCTATTTATACACTACTCTGATATGTATTTTACACAAGTACATGTAGGCTCGTATTTAACCATTAGGTTAAATACCCCATTATAACTGACTGGGCCGACCCCCACATGGTGGGTCTAATAACCCTAGTTACCACACCCAACTCGGAGGAATAAACATCTCCGGATTTATAGTATAATCACATCGGAGGTATGGAACATCTCCGGAATAAATAATATACAAATATAATATTCTTTGAAGTTACAATATTTCAACTTACCAATACAGGTGCTTCAGTAAGAGCTACTTTGATTTTCTCAAATGCTACCTTTGCCTCAGCAGTCCACTTTACTTCCTTATCTTTCTTTAACATGGCTGTGATTTGTTTAATGGTTTCAGCAAAGTTGGGAATAAACCACCGCAGAAAATGTATCTTGCCAATAAATGATTGAACATCCTTTTTACTCCGAGGTAAGCTAATCTTCAGTATTGCTTTCACCCTTTCAGGATCTATTCTGGTGCCATCAGCAGACACCAAGTGACCAAGTAATTTACCTTCTTGCACAGCAAAATGTGATTTTTTGGTGTTCAGGGATAGGCCAAATTTTCTGCATTTTATGAAGGTTTGCTCCAAATGCTTCAAGTGTTCGTCATCAGATTTTGAGAATACAGTAATATCATCCAGATAAATAACCACAAACTTATCTTTCTCACCCACAAATGCAATGTCCATGGCTCTCTGAAAGGTTGCTCCAGCATTCATCAAGCCAAAAGGCATCTTGTCATACATGAATGTCCCCCAGGGGGTTGTAAAAGCTGTCTTTTCCTTGTCATCAGGGTGCATGGCAATCTGATTGTACCCTGAGAAACCATCTAGCATTGAAATCCTCTGAGCTCCAACTACTTGCTACAAAACCTGCTCAATCTTGGGAAGAGGATAATTGTCTTTTAATGATGATCGATTCAGATTTCTAAAGTCAACACATAATCTGATTTCCCCATTCTTTTTTCTGACAGGAACTAAATTAGTAACCCAAGAAGAGTACCTGAGAGGCACTATTATCTTTGCATCCAACAGCTTCTTTAGTTCTTTTTCAATTACGGGGAACAAAGCTGGATTGATTCTTCTTAATTTCTGTTTGAAAGGTTTGACATTAGGTTTCAAAGGAACCTTGTGCTGAATAATTGCTGTATCATAAGTTTTTAATTCCTTATAAGACCAGGAAAATGCATCTACATGTTTTTTCAACAGCTTAATATATCTATTTATTTGTTCCACTGTTAGGAATTTAGATTTTTTTACCATTCTGGGATGTTCTGCTGAACCAATATTGTAGTCCTCTACATTGTCTTCTGAAGATTGAATTACTGGCTTTGAAGGTGTATCATCTTTTGTGAATATTCTTTCTAAAGGTACTAGACCTTTTGGAATGAAATTGCTCTTTAATTCAATAATCTTATGTCCTGCTATCTCTTCTGCAGCAAACTCATTTAACTGTTCAACCCTTTCATCTTCTTCCTGATCAATTTGAGTATTTGAAAACTCATCTATAAGCTCAAGAATTTTTTTTTTATTTCAATGTCATCTTCAAAAACCCTCCAGTGCTTCACATTGTCAGGGACACATGGTCTATACCTCACTTCTATAGGATACTTTAGCTGAGTGGTTTTAGGGATTCTGAAATGTGTGGCAACCAGCGCTAAAGAATCTGCAGTCTCATTATGATTTCTGGGAATATGAGTGATATTAAATGCTATAAAATAGTTTTCAAGCATATCCCATACCTCATTTCGATATACTTTCAGCAAACCCTGCTTTACTTCATATTTGTTCTTCACCTGTTGAACAACTAGTTCAGAGTCGCCAAATGCAGAAATCTGCCGAATTCCCAATTCTTTAGCAGCCTTCAATCCCAGTAGCAGAGCTTCATACTCGGCAGTGTTGTTAGTGGTAACAAACTCCAATTTATACATGAGTTTCACTGTTTCACCCCCAGGGTAAATGAGTAAAATTCCAGCTCCAGCACCCTCTTTGCATGAGGATCCATCAAAGTACAACTTCCACAATGCATCTTCCTCTTCTTTGCTGCATTTTACGTGCTGTTCTTTTTCCACTTGTAACAGACCAGCAGAATTATCCTCTTCACTAAACTGTAATATGCATGAACCAAGGTCTTTATCCATAGAGTACATTGGGTGATTCGTGGGATTTTTATCATCTGTGACTATGTAAGCAAGCTGCAGCTCTATGTAAAGTCTTCTATTTTCTCCACCAAAAACAGGAATGGTGGCATAAGAGAGGTCCATCTGTAATGTTCCCCCAACCTTCTTAGCCCATGACCTAGACAGAAGCAAGCCAAATTTTGGTGTGATGTCAGCTACCACAACATCCATTATCACACTTTTCATGGGCAACTGAGCAAGGTTGACAACCATGTCTTTTATTACTCCTAGACACTTCACAGCTCGGGAGTCAAAGGCATATAAATCATGGTAAGGTTTGGTGACATTAAGGCCCAGGGCTTCCATTACAGCTTTTGGCATCAAGTTATGGGATGCTCCTGAATCTAACAGGAAATTATGAATCATCTGCTCGTGTACAGTCAAGGTTACATAGAAAGGAGGAGAAGCACCAGCCTCATTTTCAGTCTTTTCAGCCAGAACTGATCCAATGAAAATTCTAGGGTTTTCTTCCTGCAAATTAACTGTATCTGAAACAGGCTGATTACTGGGTATATTCATCACTTTCAGAACTGTATCCTTATATGATGGATTCTTTATTAACTCAGTCAAAGGTACAGGAATCTTTAACTTCCCCAGTTCATTCTCCAAACTAAAATTCTGGACAGATTTGTTTACCTCTTCAATTTCAGCATTCTTCTTTGATTTTTCTGCAGACTGCTTCTTCTCAATAACAGGATCAGCTATTTGTTTAGCAGGAACAGGTGCAGCAGGAACAAGTGCCCTCTTCTTTGGAGCTTGGGCCACTTGTTTTGGACCTGATCTAAGATTTAGGGTCTTCTTAGGTGGTCCATTCTGATGAATAGCAGCAGTTATAGCAGTATTCTCCACATCTACCTCATCTTCAGTTTCAAACATGTCAGCAGTGTAGCATTCAGAATTCAAAAAATATTCTTCAGTAACAAAACCTGTAAACAATCTATCTCCAATGTGGTTCATGTCCTGATCAGTCTCAGTTTCTTCAAAGAGCAGCTGTTGACCAATTTCTTCTTCATCAACCAAATTATTTTGAAATGGTGGGGGCACTTTTTGATCCTCATTCTCCCTCCTTTCTCGCTGTATATCATTATTCCTACGCTCTCTTGGCATGAATCTAGGAGCAAACTTCCTTCTGAACTGATTTTGGTTGTTTGGATTTCGATCAGCTTTTGGAGTAGGTTTACTAGCATTCTTCTCAAGCTCTAGTTTATTCAATTTTGCAGTAAGAATCTTAACCATTTTAGCCATCTCATCTATCTTGGTCTCAGCAGACTGAGAAGCAGAACTTGCTGTAACATCTTCTTTCTTTCCTTTTCTTTCATACAGCTGTTGGGCTGTTTCTTTCTTAAGTCTGTTTGAAGCTAGCAAATTAGACTCTACCTCCAAAGCTGTATCTTGCATGTTCAGCAGGGTGATAGGTCTTCTTTCTCTCAGTAACAAAGAAAATTCATGATCAAAAGCATTTGCATAAGTTAGTTTAGCTGATGTTTCAGTAGGTTTAATTTCTGCTGGAATCTTACTATACATTTTGTTAAACCTTTTAGAAAAATCTGCTACAGTCTCATCTTTCTTTCTTCTGAGAGCTCCAAACTCAGTTATATAATAAGTGTGGTCCTTTGTGTCTCCCCATTGTCTCATGAAAAGATCATGGAGTTCTTCAATGATAGTAATTGAGTTAGCAGGCAAGTCTCTAAACCATTTTCTTACATCCCCATCAAGGCTCTGAACAAATACCCTCATCCACACATCTTTAATCTCAATGTTTTGATTGTGAGCATAACTTAGGAAAGCCTCCCAATGTTCCTCAGCAGTGATTTCCCCCTGTCCATTGAATCTAGGCATATATTTCTGGTAATCACCTCCAGGAAATGCATGTAAAGGCTGAGGTAGAACTAATGGTGCATACCTAGCTGCAACCATGCGGTCCATCATATCCATGGGTTGGTTTTGGCCTGCCATTTTTGTACTGACTGACTTGGAAGATGTGGAAACTTGACTGGAACCTTTTTGAAAAGGATTCCTTCCTACTTTCAGCTGAAAGATAGGTATTTTATCAGGGGAAGAGGTCTTAGCTTTCAAAAAACTTCGAGGATTAGTAAAAACCTGGAAAGTGCTCTCAGGGATGGTAGGTTTTACACAAGGTGAGGTTTCAGCTGAATGTAATGAAACACCCAACTGGTCAGGGTCACAGGAAACTGGAAAAGACTGAGACTTTCTGAGTTTCCTTGCTGTTTTAAAGATTTTTTCAGGGTCTGTCACACCCAGTTGCAATGGAGAAGTAGGTCTGTTTCTGGTTCCAATTCCTTGAGAAGCCACAGTGACAGCTTTTGGTGAAAATAGCCTTTTAAAAAGTGCTGGTTCAAGTCCACCTCTTAAACCAGGAAAACTGATAAGTATCCCAGGGAAGATATGCTTCAACTTTGTCCCCGGCAACGACGCCAAAGATGTTTGTGTCAGAAATTGTTTCTAAGTCCAGAGAAACAAGCCAACACAATCTCAAGAGTAAAACTCAATAAATAAAACAAAGTTTAGGGTTTTTTTCGTATGATTTAAATGGTTATAAACTTTGAGCACATTCAGGGAATACATTCAAAAGAAAAGTAAAAACTAAATCATAAACAGAAATTGATAAAGATGTATAACATATCACATGAGATCCCGCAGAAAGAATATGCTGAGGTTCATACATAAAGGATAAGCATTACCAGAAAATACACATTACTAGCAATGAATTTATCATTTAAGAAGCTAAACAAGCTCAATAACAAAGCCAACACAGACAAACTGGAGGGAAAAAAGTCATATATTTCATTATTTCATCAGCTAATGCTTATAAGAGTCACAGTACTTATCTCTGAACAAGTCTGAAGATACAACACAGTCTGCAGACCTCCTGATGCTCCCAAAAATCAGAACCCTCTCAATGACTCGCTAACATGTCTAAATACTATGCTTTACAAAATCAGTTAGGTCTCTAACCCTAACTGTCTTCGAGCTGTTCGATGAGGTAAAGTTAATGCAGAATACTTACAAAGTTTACAAAATATGCTAAAAATAGCACATCATTAACATATCAGTTTGCTAATTAATGACAACTAACTGAAAGCACAACTGTTTTATAGGTATTTTGCCACCTCAGCTAGGAGAGCGATACCATCTGAAGCTTAGTCTTTCTTCTTAGCCTTCTTTTGCTCCTGCTCCATGTCATTAATCTTTTTTATGAGCTCTTTGTTTTTCTGCTGCAATTCCTGGACTGTCTTCTCCAACTGGGTGCAATGACTGTCAACAGCTCTTTTCCTTTTAAGTGCTTCTTTTTCATCAGCCACTAGCTCTTGAAAATTATCATTTACATCTTGGAGATCTTCCCTTAACCTCCTGTTGGCCATCATCAAACCATCGTTGACTTCTTGCATATAATTCATCTGTTGTTTGTATTGCTTGACGGTTTTCTGCAAATTTTCCCTGTCAGAGTTAGCCAATTTATCCATTGTAGAATTTTGTTCTTCATAAGGTTTCCAAGGAATGTCAAGCTTCTTGAATATTTCTGTCTCTTCCATCAACAGCTTCGTAGAAGTGTCCTCAATGCTGGGCTTTGGATTTTCTTCACCTGCTGCTTCCACTGAATGAATTTCTTCTTTTAAACATGTCTGCAATTTATCTAGTTCTGGTTTATCATCATCTATGGACACTTCATCTAAGACAGTCACTTCATCTGTGTTTAATTTAGGATTCAGCAATTTCTTCATGTTTAATCTCAACTTGTTCTTTGACCTAGTTTTAGGTCTCCAAAATGCTGTTGCCTCTCCCATCATCTTCAATTCTTTCCCTTGGTACTGAATAGTAGCCAATTCTACTACTTCCAGCTTGTTCCTTTTCCTGTTAGGCCTTGTGGTTTTGCTATCTGAAGTATGAATTTCTTCAATTTCAGCTTTGACTTCTATTTTGGAAATGGGCTATTCTTCTTCCAATAGATATCCCTCATCATCTGAGAGAATGGTGATAGGGCTTCTTGGCTGAGTGTGAATCTCTTCTTTAGGTACAGTATCCACCCTAATATCAACCTTTTTCTCCTCCTGAGGATCTGCTACAGGCACCAAATTCTTTTCAGGCTGTTCCTTCTTATCTTCAAACAGTGTAAACTTGCCTTTAGAGCTGGCTGAGAATGTTTTTTGTTCACTGTCTTCCTCCACAGGATCTGCTGATTCTTCAATTTTGATCTTTCCCTTATCTTCCAGTTTGGGCTTATGACCTAATTTTCCGAGTAAGATTTTGCCCTTATCTGCTTGTCTTTTAGATTTTTGATCTTCAAAACCAGACCAAAAAACGAAGAAATCCCAGGTCTTTCCTTCATGTTGCAAGGCAGTACTAACAATCAACTTGATTAAGCCATGATGAAAGATGGAATGAGAGGAATGATCTACTGGCCCTATCACCTTGTTGGACATTTTCTGCAAACTTTTCAGGAAGAAGAATGGCAGGTTCATCTTGGATACCCCCACCATGTGCTGAAGAAATCTAAAATGATACTTGTATACGAAAGCATACCTGCCCTCACAAGTAACATAACTCTGTAATATTCTGATTGGTTCAACCCATTCTTTTTTGACATTTTGGATTAGGACACCCTTATTCCAATCAGGTATGACATTGGGTAAGAGGTATCTTTGTGGATCAAAGTCAAAGGGAAGCTTCTTAAACCATTGTTCGCCCTCATCTTTAATTCCTGTGGCTTCTGAAATCAATTTAACTGTCAGCTTGAATTCCAGGGTATCGAAAACCACCATATCATTCTTGAAACCCTGGGCAAACTTGCAGGACACCTTTGCATTATATCCATCAATTTTTTCTGAAAAAATCCATCCAGCCAGCTTGTTTAAATAGCTCCACACACTCAGGCAGTTTTTCAACCCATTCTACATCTGTTGGTTCAGCTCTGTTTATTTTACCACTCCTGCCCATTATGCTTCAATCACTGCGAATTGAATGTATCCTCTTGTATTGTTTGTGAACAGGAGCTGAATTTTGGAAGTTAACAACACTATTGAATGTACAGGTTATTCGTAGCACTGACAGGGTTAATTTTAATAAAAACGAGACTGTTATATTCAACCCTCCTTCAGTCTGGCGTTGCGGATTATCAACAAAAAGCTATTTCTCTGGTTAAAATTGCGTTTAGAAGCACAATTTAACCTAACCTTTGATTAATTTGAACAGAGTAAGCTCCAACGAAAAAGCCCCAAATTTACTGTTATATGGATTTTTTAGGAATACTTGTAAATTTCTCCCCTGTTTTTGTTTGAAATCACGACCCACACCGCCAGATGAGTCAGCTTGGTTGTACAGATGTCCAACAATCTTCAATTTAGCTGTTAGCAACGGAATTAGGAAGCCCTAATTTCCCGTGAAGTCCTCAACGCCCTTTGCTTGTCCAGTTGGCAACGATGCTCGGTTTTTTAAGTGGCTATGGTTACCTCATTAAGTCCTCTGTGTTTGGATTAGCTTGTAGATAACAGATTCATGCCACATTACCTCAAACCATATGGATATCTGTCAAAATGAATTACACCTGCGCTGATTATGAGCCTGATTTCCTCACGACGTGCAAGCATTTGAACTCATGATGTTTTCTGCATCAACACGTCATGGACCCTCTAAAACACATAATCAAACATTCATTAGCCCAAGCGTGCCAAATTTTGCTGAAAAATCAAAAGAATATGGAATCGCGATATTCTTGTAGCGCGCCTTTGGTGATTTTCGGCTCCAGCGCTACAAGAAAAACTTTGACACTGTTTTGTTGCTTTTAAACAACTTTTTATCATTTTTCATGAGATCTTAAAGCTGTCAGGATTAGGATTGTACATGTCCTCACTCAGAATAAGATTTATGAGCTCCTTATTTGATATAATGAACTTTTTAAAACCCCTCATAAAAAAAAAACCTAAAGTTTTAAAATCTGAAAACTCAAAAGCAAGCCCAAAATCTCATATAAAACCTAAGGAAAATTTACTAAAGAGGAAAAAATCAAGTTAAATAACTTAAAATAAAGCGCGAATCAAACCCAATTTTGAAGAAATAAGTGTCGATGAAACCAAATTTGAAGAAACAAAATACTGACTTAACACCAAGAAAGTAGGACACCATCTCATCATACTTGTTCTATATGTTGATGACCTTATTCTTACTGGTAGTGACCCTAAGCTTATAACCCATGTGAAATCAAGTCTTAAACAAAATTTTGAAATGTCAGACTTAGGACATTTTCATTATTTTCTTGGTCTCCAAGTCCTGCAAACCAAAGAATGAATCTTTCTTTCTCAGTCTAAGTATGCTTGTGACCTTCTTCGTCGCTTTCACATGGAAGATTGTACACTAGCTTCTTCTCCCTTCCAGTCTGGAGTCAAACTTTCTGCCACTTGTACTTCACCTGAAGTCGATGCCACCTTGTATCGTCAGCTTGTTGGTAGTCTCTTATACTTGAATCTTTCCCGTCCTGATGTTTCCTTTGCCGTTGGTCGTGTTGCCCATTATATGCAGACACCTCATGAAAGTCACTGGAAAGTAGCTAAAAGAATACTTCGATATATTCGAGGTACAGTTCAGTTTCGGATTCATTACAGTACAGGGGGGGAAACCTTTGTTGGTTGGTTTCACTGATTCAGATTGGGTCGGCGATCCTGATGATCGAAAGTCTACTACAGGTTATGTTTTCAGTCTGGGATCTGGACCTATTACTTGGGCTTGTAAGAAACAACAAGCTCTTGCTCTTTCTTCAGCAGAGGCAGAATATCGAGCAGCAGTTAATGCCAGTAAGGAAGATTTATGGCTTCGACAAATCCTTTCAGAGTTTGGATTCGAGCAGCAACAGCCTACTCCACTTTGGTGCGACAATCAAAGTGCCATCAAGCTTGCCAAAGATCCAGTTCTACATCAACGCAGCAAACACATTGAGCTACATATGCACTTCATCAGAAATTTTGTTCATGATTGTGTTCTTGAAGTGCTCTTTTGCCCTACAGATGATCAAGTTGCAGACATCTTCACCAGGTCTCTTACAGAAGCGAAGTTTTCTAAACTTCGATCTATGTTAGGAGTTCAGGAACTTGTCATTAAGGGCGGATAGGCTCTAATGCCTCCTTCCTTCTCCTAATAGTGTCACTTTTGTAAATCCTTCAATCCTATCCCAAGTTGTTCTTAAGGGGGGATGTTAGGATATTTAGACACTTAGGAGTTAGTTAAGATCAACTTGTGTAATATATCCGTTAGGGATAGTGTGTTTCTTTAGTATGCATTTGTAAATACTTAATCCGACGGTCATGATATGTTCCCGACATAGAGTGATCCGACGGCTCAACTTCTCTTAGATCAAACCTAACCTTGATCCGTGGCTTAACACCCGATTGGTCCATGATCTCTATTTAAAGAGCATGGAGGGTCATTATTTAGTTGATCGATTATGAGAAGCTCATTTGTAACTTTCTTTCTTTGCATAATAAATTGTCCCGTAGAAGCTATTTGGCCGGGGCCGTGGAGTGTTTTTCTCAAGAGGTTTTAAACCACGTCAAAACATCGGTGTGTTGATCTGTGATCTGTTTGTGTGAAGTGGTTGCTCTTGGTGTTCGGTCCTTTGGTAGTACCCTGTGTACCCGAACACCAGGTTGTAGGTGAACAGTTCCACAATAGGTTATAGGTGAAATCATTTGTGGATTTGATGTTCTTATTTATAAAGATCTCTCTTTTTCATCCAAATTATTGTGCTAACTTTATGTTTGAGCATAAAACTCTAGTTATTTAATGCATTAATTTGAACATTTATAGTCAATTACTTGTTTATTTGCGGCCACATACTATTGTCCTATTGTTTCTTTCTTGTTTGCAGGTGAACGGGGGAGCATTGGACGAAGATATTCAAGAAGTGGAACTTCATCAAACATTGGACCACATCTTGGTTACTTGATCTTCTAGTTCAATTATATTTGGGCTATAAACATGTGATTGTTTTGTTTTCTTTTGGGATTGAGAGCTATCTTTAGTGAAATAAACATTTAAGGGGAAAAATTTAGCCCATGGGCTAATTTTTGACTTTTTTTTCCAGAAAAAGATTTGCCAATTTCCGTTTTTTTTCTAAATTGATTCACCCAAATTCCATGGGATAAAAATATTTTACTCTAAAAATCACCAAAATTGACAAAAAATTCTATAAAACCCTTAGAAATTTGAATCTTTTTTAAAAAATATTTCCCAACATTTTATGGTTGGAAAATTATGAATTAGTAAGATTTTCCAAGGTTTCTACACTTTAAAAAAATTATGGATCGTTAAAATTTCCCCTGCTTTAGGGTATTTCTCTGTGATGGTTATAACCCAATACCAATAGGGGAATTTTCCTCGAAAAAAATACTTGAGGTATACATTTAAGGGTTTACCAACCCTTCTTAAAGGTTTCCATTCTCGTCGATGGGTATTTGGTGGAAGAGTAGATTAATACTTCCCTTGGTATCTAGTAGATGGGTCACCTGACACTTCCTCCTCTAGAATTTTATTCTCCTCAAAGGACGAGGTTGTCATGGAAGGGTTGACTAATCCTTCCTCCATAATAGAATTCCTATAGAAGGGTCACTCAAAACTTCATCCAGCATTGTGTTCTCACAGAGGGAGATCACATAAAAGTGTTGGCCCACAATTACTCAATGATGGTGTTAATGTCTTGACTCTTGAGGTATCCAATGGAAATATTGAATGAATCTCTCCCAAAGGATGGTTTCTCATTGAGGGGTTTCCACTAGAAGGGTTGGCCTATCCTTCCAATCACATCCAATAGATTGGTTTAGTGACACTTCATCCTCCAAAATTATATTCTCCTCAAAGGGGGACTTGTGTAAGGGTTTACCAACACTTCCTCCATCATATAAATCCCTTAGATGGATCGGTTGACCCTTCCTCCAGCATAGTGTTCTCATAGAGTGAGAGAACATAGAAGTGTCGACCAACACTTCCTTAATCATGGTGTCAATGTATCAAGATATATATTGGAAGTGTTAATTGACTCTTTCCCAAAGGATGGTATTCTCATCAATTGGTATCCAACAGAAGGTTTTGCCACCCATTCCCTTGGTATCCAAATGACAAATCGCCCAACACTTCCTCCTACAGAATCATATTCCCCTCAAATGGAGGCCTTTGGAATTGGTGGTTGATCCTTTATTCATCATAGAAATTCCATAGAAGGGTTGGCTGACAATTCCTCCATTATTGTGTTTGCATAGAGGGAGACCATAGAGATGGGTCGAATGACACTTTCTAAATTGATAATTTGAATGTCTAGAGGTATCTAGTGGAAAGGTCCAATGACAATTTACCAAAGGATGGCATTCCAGTTGAGGGTTATCTAGTGGAATGGTTGATTGATCCTTTCACTTGTGACCAATAGATTAGCTACATGATACTTCATCCTCCAAAATCATGTTCTCCTCAAAGGGAAACCATGGAAGGGTTTATTGGTTCTTCCTCCATCACAAAATTCCCTTAAAGGGATTGAACGCAATTTCCTCCAACATATTTTTCTCATAAAAGGAGAGAACATAGAAGGGTTAGTCAACAATTCCTCAATGATGGTGTCAAATTTTCTAGGTATCCATTAAAGAGTTGACCGACCCTTCTTAAAGAATTTTATCCCAATGAGGGATATCTAGTGGAAGGTTCATCCAATCCTTACCTTGGTATCCAGTATAATGGTTTACCAATGCTTCCTCCTCCAGAATCATATTCTCCTCGAAGGTGGTTGGAAGAATGGTTGGCCAATCATTTCTCCTTTATGGAATTCCCGTAGAAGGGTTGGCTTGTAATTCCTCCAGCATAGTGTTATCATGGAGGGAGACAATGGGGAATAGTCACCTAATACTTCCTAAATGATGGTCTCGACGTCTCGAGGTATCCATTGGAAGCTTAAACCAACCATTCCCAAAGAGTGAAATTCCCATGAACGGGTATCTAATGGAAGGATATGCCAATGTTTCCCTTATTATCCAGTAGATTGGTCACATCAATGGTTTTCTAGTGTATGGGTTGGGCGATCTTTTCTCCTCCACAATTTTATTCTCCTTGAAGGGGATCCCTTTTAAGCATCGACCATTCCTTCCTCCACCATAGAATTACCATAGAATGGTTAGTAGATACTTACACCAACATATTGTTCTCATGTAGGTAAACCTCTAGTGGAAAGGTTGGTTGACCCTTATTCAAAATTTTTATTCGTACTAAGGTGTATCTAGGTGAAGGATTATATTCTCACCGAGGAGTATCTAGTGGAAGAACCAACTGATATTTCCCTTGGTTTCTAGTAGATTGGTCACATGACACTTCATTCTCCAAAATTGCTTTCACTTCTAACTGGGGCCTAAGGAAGGATCGGTCAATACTTCCTCCATAATAGGATTCCTTTAGAAGTGTCACCCAACCCTTCCTCCAGTATAATGTTCTCATATATATAACAAACAAAAAGGATCAACTAACACTTTCTCAATGATGGATTCAATGTATCAAGGTATCTAGTAGAAAGGTCAATAGACCTTTCCTAAAGGATGATTATTCCCATTGAGTAGGAACCCATGGAAGGGTTGTCCAATACTTATCTTGGTATCTAGTAGATTGGTAGCTCCACACTTCATCCTCTAGAATTGTATTCTCATCAAAGGGAGTCTTGATGAAGGGTCGATCGATCCTTTCTATATCATATAATTCATGTAGAAGTGTTGTTTAACACTTCCTTTAGTATACTAGTGGTCTCATGAAGATAGACTGTCAAGAAGGTTTAGTTGAAACTTCATCAATGATGGTGTTACCATCTGAAGGTATTTAGTTGAAAGGTCAGAAGACCTTTCTTGAATGATGATATTCCTATTGAGTGGTTTCCAGTGGAATTGTCAGTCAACTCTTCCCTTAGTATCTACTAAGTGGGTCACCCAAAACTTCCTCTAGAATTTTTTTCACCTTCAAGGGCCCGTTGAAGGTTTCATCGATCCTTAATCCATCATAAAAATTTCTAATGGGGGAAGACTGCCTATTTATCAAACATAATGTTCTCTAGATGAAGAAAAAATATAAAGGAAGAATAACACTTTCTCAAATTATGTTGTCAATGTCCCGAGATATCCAGCTGAAAGGTTGGATGACCCCTCGCTAAGTATCATATTCACCTCGAGGGTTTTCTAGTGTATGAGTTGGATGAACCTTCATCCTCCATGATTTTATCTCCTTGAATGGGAGACTGCTTAAGTGCTAGTCGGGCCTTCCTTTATCATAGAATTCCCATAGAAGTGTTGGAATATACTTACACTAGCATAGAGTTCTCATGGAGGTAAACCTGTATTTAGTGGAAAGGTTGGTTGACCCTTATGGAATAATTTTTTTCACGTTAAGGTGTATCCAAGTGAAAGTTTGATTGATCCTTCCATTGTTTTTCCTGACACTTGGGATTCATCGGAAAACCCTTTCCTCTGTCATATAATTCCAATGAAAGGTGATAATAGAGAAGGGATGATCAACCTTCTCATATATTTTATTCGCGTCTCAGCTTATCAAGTGGAAGGTTCGACTAAAATTTCCTCAATATTTTTTTTGGGTAATGGATACCATGGGGAATTGAAAACTGACACTTCTTGAATTATGTTATTTGCATCTAGGGATATCAAGGGCAAGGTTCAACCAACCTCTCCTATAGAAAATTTATGGCATAAGGGAAATCCATATGAAGGGTTGATCGACCCATCCTCTAGAAAATTTTCCAAATAATGGATATCCATGTGAAATACTTGTCACCCCTTTCACTAAACAAATCTTCACATAAGCGAAATCCATGGGAAATGTTGGATAATAAATCCTCTAGAAAAACCTCACACAAGGGAAATCAATGGGAAGGGTCAGTGAAAATTTTTTCTACCATAAAACTCCCATGGAGGGAGAGCATAGAGAATTTTTGGTGAACCATAACTCAATGAATTTATTCTCTTCTCGGGATATCCTTTGCAGTTTTCAAACTACCCTTCTTTCAGCATACTATTCTCATTGAGAAGAAGCATCAATAGTTGTCACTTTGACCATTTTGTAACCATATTTTTTTCCTAATGTGGCCACCATGGAAGGGTCGGTCGACCCTTCCTACAGTGTAGAATTATCATGGAATTGTATATTGGAGAAGCTTTGTCCATTCCTTCCTCAGTGATAATATTATCGTCGCTAGGTATCCAATGCAAGTTGCAGTTGACACTACTTCAACCATAGTATTCTCATTGAGAAAGGTTGGTCAATGCTTTATGATGGATTTTATTAGCGTTGATGGGTATGATGTGGAAATATTGTCTAATCAATCCACTAGAAAAAAGGTTCACATAAAATGGATACAAGTGAGTCTTTGGCCGATTCTTCCTCTTTAATGGTATTCTCATGTAGGGGGACCATTGGAAAAGAGTTGGTTGACTCATCCTCAAAGATGGTATCCTTGTCGTGATTTTCTAAACACCAAAACATTGCATCTAAGCATCCTTACAAGTTATTTGGAAGTGTATAGCGGTATCCTTATCATGGTGGAACACTAATTAACTTAAAAGAGCGTACACGAGAACAATAGTTAGAGGGACTAGGTTTCTCTCGTTTATTCTCTGGCAAGCTCTGACCACTTCACACACTTAATTGGCTGAATCCTATGATGTTTTCAGGTGGTCAACCCATGAGTAGAATTTGAGGCATGAAAATGCATAACAAATCAAAATCACTCTACATACCATCCCATGCCTTTAAGGGGATTACTGAATCTACTCCCACATCCATCCACTGCAAAAGCATAAATTATCTAAGAGATAAAAGAAAATATGTATGTACATATATAAACCAAACAATGAAATGGGACAAGAGCATTTATATGTAAAAGGGGTTTAAGAGGAAAATTTGTTGAGGTTATGGACTCTTATGGGTAGCATACCCATTCCTTTCGTATAATAGACGAGGACCAAACATCAACACTTGTCTGACTTATAATTTCTTATACGGTGGTGTTATGCCCAATGAAAAGCACATACATAACTAAGCTTAGTAAATGAACTACATACTTTGGCGCCTAAAGAATCACCGTAAGATCACCTTAGGTTTTATATTATTGATTCATATATTTTTCATAGGATTTTAATATATATTGAAGTGGTACCCATGAATACATGGAACTATTATGCTCATATAGAGGACTTAGCTTTCATACTTGGATGAATTTAAGTCTTTGAGAGATTTGGACAGATATAAATGGTTCTTCCAATAACTCACCATTTGTTGTGTCCACAACAACCTCTCATGCTTTTCTTAACCTAGGAAGAGAAAAGGAGGCCCCCCCATACTAAATTTAGGGTTTTTGAGTGTTACTAGGGTCGAGTGGTAAATGATGAATGATTTGAATGGAATATAATGACTTGAATTTCCTATTGATTACTTTGAGATGATCTTGTATGATGCTATTGATGTCCTTGAATTATTCATTTTGAATCTTTTGGTTTTAAGGCTTCCTCCCTCGCTATTAATTTGGTTTGATCAAGTTTAAATTTAGAGATTTGAGGGATGAATAAATGTTCTGAGTATCTTTTTTCATGGTCATTTATGTTTCCTAAGTATCCCATGCTTGGTTTACAATTGCCATGTTTTAATTCCAAAATTTCACCTTGTTTGTGTTTTCCTAGCCTGGTGGCCAGCGAGGGTGGATGACTTTGTGGAAACTTTCAAGCAAGGATAAGTTTCTACTCTCTAGGGTTTTCTATGATTTGGTGATTGATTTGCTATTATCGATTTCCTACTTGGTTATGTTGTGATACTGATTTTTTTAAATCCTTGTGCGACCAAGTCAGCCTGCACCACCTGATCATTGAGTATGCATTTGTTACATCACATGCATCATAAGATTTTTCTCTTGCATTCTTGGATTTGAATGGATCTACCCTATGTGAAAGGATTCTCTCAACTATGACTAACTCATTCAAGAATTTATACATCACTATCTAAATCAGAACTGGGTTTCAAGGATGAATTAGCTTTTGGCTAGGTGTCGGGCATGAAGTGCGTTAGGGGGCCAACTGCCATGGATTATGAATTAAATTCTCTTAATTGTTGATGAATGGTGCCAATTTTATTCAATGCATGGAAAGCATTCCTAACACATATGGAAGGGGAGTTGACATAATTGAATTCGAGTGAAGCAGTCACAAGAATGGGGTCTAAACTTCCATTAAAACCAAAGTGAATCGTTCACTAACGCACCAAACCAACTATAATCTTTGCCTCATTATGAACCCAATGTAACCGACAGAATTCAAATCCAATCTTTAGAGGTAGAAAACACACTATGATGATTTCTTGTCGAACCAAGTAGTTGGTTCTTATCACTTAGAAATTCCCCCCCTTCACGAAGTAAAATTTTGAGTCAATGATTGAAGCTAAAGGATCCATCACAAAGATATAATTTAAGGCACTGATGGGACTTCACCCAATTGAAATTTAAGGTACTAATGGAGGGGACAAGGAACATTGATCTAATAAAATTTAAAGTGATGATAGTCGATAAGTCTTAAGTCCCAGATGGTCGATAAGTCTTAAGTCCTCGATGGCCTATAACTTTTAAGTCCCCAATGTGCGATAACTCTTAAGTCTCTTATGTGTGATAATTCTTAAGTCCTCGATGTGCGATAACTATTAAGTTCCGGATGTGTGATAACTCCAAAGTTCCCAATGATCGATAAATCTTAAGTCTTCAATGGTTGATAATTATTAAGTCCCTATGGTTGATAATTATTTTTTCCTCGATGGATGATAACTCTTAATTCCCTAATGTACAATAACTCTTAAGTATTTGATGTGCGATAACTTTAAATTCCCCGATGGCCAATAACTCTGAAGTCTCTAATGGACAATAACTCTTAAGTCCTAGGTGTGCGATTACTCCTAAGTCTTTGACGTGCAATAACTCTTAAATTCTTGATGGGTGATAAAAGCAACACACGAAAATGTGACTTCCTTATTTTGGCCATAAATTTTGACTCGGAAATCCATTTTGAGAATTATTTACACCACTAGAAAGGTATCGATGATATCTATGATCTTGTGGTTATAATTATTTTTATATTACCTACAATATTGTTTAGAAATTGTAAAAAAAATAAAAATATAATATCATCAATGTTCAGAAGGATTGATTTGACTTAAAATTATATATGGTGCACATAAATGAAAATTATAATGAAAGGAGCATGGTTCAATCTTATGTAGTCACATTAGAAAAAAATTATATGCACACATGACTAAAGGGCTCATCTTCACCTTAGTTATTAAATGTAAATTTTACATTTAATATATCTCATGAAAATTCCAATAAGGGAAGTTGAACAACTGTAAAAGACAAAAGGGTAACTCAAAGATCAGGAAGAGGAAACAATTGGATAGTTACTCAAGAAGACTATTCAACTTCTGAAGGAGAAAGGTTAGATAGAAGGGGATCGAATGAGACTAGGATTTTGGCTCTCTAACTTTCTATTTATTATTGCTGAATAATCAACGAGGAGAAGCCGCTTTTGGCCAAGTCACTTTCCAAGAAGCTATGATTCCCGTGTTTTATTTGTTGTGGACTATTCTGCTGCACTTGTTATATATTGGAATTATGTAGGAATGTATCTCATACTACAAAATAATCTTATGTGTAGATGATGCATTCTTATTTCTGTTTTTTTTTAAATGTTTGTCTGAATTCGTTGATACAAGACCGTTAATTATTCTGCAAACATTTTCACCATATTCCTGTCTTTATCCCCAACAAACTATTTCATGGGATTCGACAGGCGCATGTATGGTTCTATGCTTATATCTTGTAAATTTTATCATGTCCAGACACCTGCATTTTGCATTTTAGAGTAGTTGCATTTTATACTTTAATTAGAAAACCATAAACGGTGGACTAAGCCACAACCGATAAAACCCAAACTCATTAATGGTTGTCAGGACAAAATCCAGATAGGTTCCCCATTCCAAACGGTTTAAGGTATAATTGGGACTTTCTACCGGGAAGAATCCCTATTGTTGGCTAGGGTCATTTCGACCGTCCAAAACTTGGGTATTTAGTAGTACAACTAAGGGCCCGTTTGAGCCTCCTTAGTTAGTGCACTAAGATATTAAGCTGAGTACTACTGTTGAACCCCACCAATATATCAAAGAGACATAGCACCTAACATTCCATTTTATTAGGACCTTGTAAAACCTAGCCTCTACTACACAAGCCCAAAATTCCTACATAACTTGGAATATCAATAATTTGGGAATTTTGTCACTCTAGTATTAATCAAGTAAGAGTAATACTCCCATGGGATTAGTACTTTAGAAAAAAAATCTAGATTCAAACTTTACCTTATAAAAGAAATATCTCAAAAGAATCCTTGTTCCATGCTAATCATCGTGGTATCTCTCCCTGGTAATATTCTTTTAGGGAACCCATGGATTCCATGATTACTCTCTCTAACACCATGCAATTAGATAAGAGAAGTTATAGCCTAGATGATCAATATTCAATTACATTGTTTCCTAATAGGATAAAGGTATTGCCACACTCCAATAATTAGTCAATCCCTAAAAAAATACAATGGCCCCTTTGGGGAGTATGCAAGTGTTAGTCCTAAAGTTTGCGCTGACGGCTAAGCACAAATTTTAGGCACTGGGTAGATTTGGATTTGGTTGATAGGGTTGTGCAATGGGCCAAGAGATGATTTATAAAATATAGAAAGTAGAAGACAACTAATAAAATCAGATTCTGAAAATAGGATTGGGTAAATGGACTGAAAACAAGGACAATCAAGATGCCTTAGGTTCAAAACTAATGATAACATATGGAACAAACTTGCTCATTCACACATTAACATAAAATACCATATTCAGAAAAACATTATAATCATGGAATCTGAGATACTAAATCCGAGTATGAGGCATCACAACAAAAACATTGTTGCTCAAGTATACATAACTAAGATTAGTTAAAACATAACTGCATAGTATTCAGATTTAAAAGAAAAGCTAGAACTTGACTCATAGAAGATGAATTCTTGCATTCAAATAACAGATCTCCAATGAAAATTTACAGAGTATGTATCTTCATGCTTTCAGAATAATCAGTGTTGATATTTTACCATCTCACAGCCTCTCAGCTGGAACCCCTTTTGCACCTCTTCCTTCATAGTTTATATAAAGATATTACATTCTTATCAAGATACAAAAATAATGGATCTAGTAACTTCTTGATATATATTTTAGCTTTCTGAGGATATCTCATCCAAATTCGAAATGATGAGGTGACTCATTAACCAATTGATTTAGAATATTTTTAGGAAACAAATTTTGAAAAATATGGAAAGATAGGGCTTGAAACCCGATGCATATCTCTAAGATATTAACAACTGTGTAAAAAGTGAAAGAGGTTTTTGTATATGAGTATGTTCTTAATAAAAACCTCTTTTAGTTTTCAATTTTCTCTCTCAATATTCTCGATAACCGTGCCAAAAGTTTGTGACTAAAACAAGAAATCATTTAATATTTTAATTATGGAAAATAGGTTGTAAATATCCCTTCGATTCTCCCAAACCATAATGTTTGTTGAAAAACCGAAGAAGGTTTTTGTGAATGAGCCCGTTCTTAACAAAAACCTCTTTTGTTTTTCAAAAATTCACTTCTATATCCTCGTAATATGTTCCAAAAGACAATGACTAAAACAGGAAAATACAAGTAATTATGTCTGAAAAATACTTGGTTTTTATATACTTTGCCTTGGGATATTGGATATTTAATGATTGGAATTTGAATAGAATTCACCAAGTTAAAATATTTGACATGAGGAGAACTAACCAGGTTTATTGAAACACTCACAACTTTGGTGAAAATACTCGTGGACATTCCAACAGCGAAAACTGGGGTGGCTCTTTACATACGCGTTGCCGGAATCTGAATTTTTTTGATGGGGCAGATTTTGGTACCAACATTTGGTTCCGGATGGGGATGGAGTCCTCCCTGCGAGGCTCCAAGAACATGTATACCCTGTTCCTTCTTCATGAAACATTCTCTGACATCTGCAACTTGTCCTGCTAATCATTTATTGCAAATCAAAATTTGCAATTTGTTTTGCTCATCAAACTCTTAAATGACCTTGCTCTGCAAACCAAAACTGCTTTTCAAGTGAGAATAAGAAGCACCAGTGCCTTGTATCCATTGGGTTATGGAGTCTTATGCTGATATATTGTACTCTGATATGAACTATTGGACACCATAATAAGTTGAAAACAAACTATATTACAGATTGAAACCAAAGCAAACCCAAATGCTCATTTATTGAGCTTATTTATATATAGGTCATAAATTCATCTAACCAACTGAATTCATATTCCTCGTGTATAATGGTATTTCCAATAAAACCACGAAAGTATTTGATCAGCTAGGTGAAACTTTTGCATTTTTTTTTGCATAAATAAGTCTTGAAGAGAAATCTGTGACTCACTAGACAATCGGGCCTCATAGTCCTAGTGAAAAAATAATGAAGGATTTAGACTTGAAAAACTATCCAAATATGCGGCCACAGGATCATGAAAAATTACCGGTTGATCTAAAAGAGAAGGCTGCCTTTGTATATTTTCTACTCCATGGAAGATATCAGACTTCCGTTCTTGAAATGTTGCAAATGAAGAAGCATAAAACAAGAAATTGCTGCCCTTATCTTCATCTATAATAACCTTGTTTTGTTTGGTGTCTCCTTCAGATTCAGATTAAAAAACGGTAGATACAAGTTTATTGATTTCTAGAGACTGCTGCTCAACAACTGGTGAAGAAGAAAGATGTGCAAGCTGCTCTTCTAACTCATCTTCATACTTATAAAAAATAGGCATATCTTCATATTTGTTTTGAGCAACAAAGTTATCACAACCGAGGCTATTAGACACATCTAATATTATGTTCAAAGTATCTACAGTCTGGCTGCTATCAATTTGAGAGTCAAAGCAATTCATAATTTTTTCTTGTTCAATAGAAAGATTGGAATATAATTCACCTACAATCTGTTGCTGCTGATCATGGAATTCCCGATGTAGAACTTCAATGTATTCATCATAAAGTGGAGCATTCTGAAAAGTTTCGAATGATGATGCTGAAGGTTCATGTTTTTCTTCATTTAATAAATCCTGAAAAGCCTTTTGTGACATCATATCACCATGGAAACAACCAGAAGCTTTTTGAGAATCATTTGAACCAAACACTTCTACAGTAATTTCTTCATTACAAGACTGATCTTCATTGCAAAAATGATGTCCAACATGATTTAAAACAATAGTTTGTTCAACAAAAGACTGATCTTCAAAACTGTTAAAATCATTATGAGAACATTCCCGACTATCTTCGCTGATTTCATCACTAAAAACATGACTAAAAACAACATCTCGGTTATCATAATGATTATGATATTCTTCCTTAATAGAGGAAATTGAAAATATTTCCTCTTTATCTTCAACTAATTCTGAAACCACAGCTTCCGCATGACATATTTGGCATCCTTGATTACATTCATCATCATAACTTGTTGGATCACATAAAGAACTTGTATTATGGAAATCAACTTGTTCGCAACAATATTTCAAAAGAAGTTCAACTGAAAAAATGTACTTACAATGTTTCCAGAAACATGCGTGGAATTCTTTCAGTGCAGAAATGATAGCAACTGGAAAAGATCGATACTACTCTTGAGCATCTCCTTCAAGTGAATACATGAACATTTTCATGAGGACATACTCATGATGAATTCCCAATTGATACATAACTTCATGAAATTTCAACAAATGTGCTGCTGGATTGTCATCTTTTTTTTCTTTGAACCATGGAAGGAAATATCCCCACTCATCCATGATAGGTACTTCATTTGGAAAGCTTGGAACAATTGAAAAATTGAATGGTGCAAACTTCCAAGCCAGAATGGCTTCCATGGTTTTCGACATCTTGAACTAGTGGAGTCGCCAACAGATCCTTCCTTCGTTGAATTGCCTAGTGAAAAATTGCAGTCCAATTATGTATCCAACCCTTGTTCACCATCAAAGACTGGATCTATGCTTTGTCATTATCCTAGGGAATATTTACTTCATTTCCATCCTCGACAACGGCGACAAAAGATGTTAGTCCTAAAGTTTGCACTGACTGCTAAGCACAAAGTTTAGGCACATCAAGTTTGGGTAGATTTGGATTTGGTTGATAGGGTTGTGCAATGGGCCAAGAGATGATTTATAAAACAGAGAAAGTAGAAGACAATTGATAACATCAGCTTCTGAAAATAGGATTTTGGGTAAATGGACTGAAAACAAGGACAATCAAGATGCCTTAGGTTCAAAACTAATGATAACATATGGAACAGACTTGCTCATTCACACATGAAAATAAAATACTATATTCAAAAAAACATTCTAATCATGGAATCTGAGATACTAAATCTGAGTATGAGCCATCACAACAAAAACATTGTTGCTCAAGAATACATAACTAAGATCAATTAAAACATAACTGCACAGTATTCAGATTTAAAAGAAAATCTAGAACCTAACTCATAGAAGATGAATTCTTGCATTCAATTAACAGACCTCCAATGAAAATTTACAGAGTATGTATCTTCATGCTTCAGAATAATCGGTGCTAATATTTTACCATCTCATAGCCTCTCAGCTCGAACTCCCCCCTTTTGCACCTCTTCCTTCATAGTTTATATAAAGATATTACATTCTTATCAAGGTCCAAAAATAACGGATCTAGTAACTTCTTGATCTATATTTTATCTTGCTGAGGATATCTCATCCAAATTCGAAATGATGAGTTGACTCATTAACCAATTGATTTAGCATATTTTTAGGAAACAAAATTTCGAAAAACATGGAAAGATAGGGCTTGAAACCCAATGCATATCTCTCAGATACTAACACCTGTATAAAAAGTGAAAGAGGTTTTTGTATATGAGTATTTTATTAATAAAAACCTCTTTTAGTTTTCAAAATTTTCTCTCGATATTCTCGAGAACCGTGCCAAACGTTTGTGACTAAAACATGAAATCATTTAATATTTTAATTTTGGAAAAATAGGCTGTAAATATCCATTCGATTCTTCCAAACCATAACACCTGTTGAAAAAACGAAGGAGGTCTTTGTGAATGAGCCCGTTCTTAACAAAAAACTCTTTTGGTTTCAAACATTCACTTCCAGTACCTTGTAATATGTTCCAAAAGACAATGACTAAAACAGGAAAATACAAGTAATTATGTCTGAAAAATACTTGGTTTTGATATACTTTGCCTTGAGATATTGGATATTTAATGATTGGAATTTGAATAGAATTCACCAAGTTAAATATTTGACATGAGGAGAACTAACCAGGCTGAATGGAATACTCACAAATTTGGTGAAAATACTAGTGGACATTCCGGTAGCGAAAACTGGGGTGGCTCTTTACATACGTGCTGCCGGAATCTAATTTTTTTTGATGGGGCAGATTTTGGTACCAACAACAATAACAACTTATTCAGCTAAAAAAACACTTCCTACCAATGGATAACCAATGGAATAATCCATACAAAGAGATACCTAGTGAGCAATATTATTCAAAGACATGATCTTTTCACCATACACCCCATTTAGGTCCTCATATTCATAAATTTCCCTTATTTGATAAAAACATATGGAACCACTTTCCTAAAATGGAATGAACAAGATTGATGGTTTTGACCCCTTTGGTTAAGTCACCTACATGGAACACTAATTTTCCATCCATGGCATTAATGATGACATGATGCAAGTTAGAGTGGGGGTGTTGTATTTAGATCTAGAATGATGGAAAAGTGGGAATGACATAAAAAACCCTATGGTGTCTACATACCATGGAGTTAGTTTTTAAAGCCATCTTTTCTTGTTTTGAGTGAGATACTAACTATTTGAGGCAATTAAAAAATTTTGTGCCAAAGAGACACTAGTATACTTTATCACATCCTTTGAGCAATTACCAATCCGTACATAGGGCTTAACTTATTCTTTTTATACATAATGCTTCATTAGTGGCCTCGAGGAATATATTGGAGCACAAGTCAAGATGCAGAAAGTTGTAACCTGGTTGGAGACCTCCCAACCAACTCAAAAGTGAATACAATACCCACAAGACAAAACACCCTCTTTCATTCCTTTCACTTTACCTTCACAGGCCACTCCCCCAAACACCCTACATGTTCAACCCTTGAAATTCAGGTGGTTGTATTCAATACAAATGGTAGAGCATCAACAACACATACTCCATTGTAATTGTGATTGGAAGTATGTCCCATGTCATGAATGTAAAGAAAAAAAATGTATTTCAAATTGATGCCACCTCTTCCAACCAATTAGAAGAAATCATTATGGAATATACCCTTGAGTTAAAGTTAGCCGACAATGATCCTAGCATGTAGGTGCACGTGGAGCCAAAGTTTAGCAAGAAGAACTCCTTGTATCCCTTCATAATTTATCTGGTATTTCTTCTCCTCAAGCCCTAAAACTTCTCGGCTACATCAAGAATAGAAATTTTATTTTTTTGGTTTATAATGGCAACACTCAAAATTTTATTCACGGGTGTGTGGTTGAATAATCCCATTGATGTTAGAAAAACAGGATCATAGAACAATAGCATAAAATAAGATGCAGAAATAAAACACATAAACATAATACAAGAGAGACACCAATATCCGTGGTTCACCCAATATGGGCTATGTCCATGGAGAAATTGCCAGTCCTTTTATTATACCATCCAACAAATGAAGGGATAAAACCCGTAGCACATTCACTGCAATTTCCTCTCTCACAATATCTCTCACACAATCACATATATATTTACAATTCTACAATCCACAACCGTATTACAATGCCTTCCTTTTAAAGAAGGATTACCATGGGAAAATACCATGGGATACCCAATACTATGGGCCTGTAAATCACCCATTATTGAGCAAGTCATGACTATGAAATTACAACATTTTATAAGGCATTAAAAAATTTCTTTCAAGGGCTTCGCCCTTGAAGCCCCACCGAGGGCTCGCTGGCCTCTAGACACCCTAGCTAGGGGGGGATGGGCCTCCCTGGTCCCCAGTGGGGGGGGGGGGAATCTCCCCCACACCCCTGACTGGGATGAGTGTACAATCCACCTGCACATCATATAAAACTGGGGTAAAAACATGGATGAACCACAAGATATCTGAATTAGGAAGATAATATGGCTCCAGAACCAACAATTGATATGTCCACCCAGTGCAAAAAAAATCAAATTATGATAGCTAATGGAGGTATAATGAAACGTGGAGGCATACATGAAAATGTGAAACTCCAACTATGGGACTATCATATCAAAACTTATATGTTTATATGGATGGTTGTGATATAGTTTTTGGGGAAGAATGGCTATGCACCTTAGGGATAGTCACCATGTATTTCAAAAAATTATATATGATACTTATTAAAAATTCCCATAAGCACACCCTCAAAGGGATTCATTTAGGCTTCTCTAAAATCATAATATCTCACTATACGGAGAACTTATAAAAGAAAGGCCACTTTGGTATTATTTCCCAATTCAATGCCATATGGGTTATGGATATTCCCACACAAGAATTCCACCTTGAATTGCATTAGGTTTTGAATAAACATCATTAGGTATTTGAGAAACTAGTTGGTTTACCCCATTCATGAGGAGAGCATGCTCATGGCATTCCATCGATTCCATGTAGTTCACCAAATGTGCATCTTTGTTGACACCCTTTTACACACAAATAATGAAATAGAAAATATTATTCATGAATTGTTGGAGGCAAGTGTCACATGTCCCAATACTAGTTTTTATTCATCATCAGTGATCATGGCCCTAAGAAAAGGTGTGGGCACATGTTCCTAGACTTGTGTGATTTCAATAACCTGAAAATAAAGGATGAATAACCAATTCAAGTGGTCGAAAACCTCCTAGATGAGCTACGTTGTGCCATATTATTCACCAATACTGACCTTCTCTCTAGATACCACCAAATCAGAATGTAGGAAGTTGACATCCCCAAGTCTTCTTTTTGCACTTGAACAAAGTCCATTATGAGTTTCTAGTGATTCCTTTTTAACTTTGTAATGTCTCATCCACCTTCCAAATCCTCATGAATAACATATTTAAACCTTACCTATTCCACTTTTTGCAACTAATACTTGATGGTATATTGATCTATAGTGAAAATTGGCAAGCACATGTGGAACATGTTTATAAAACACTACAACTAATTAGGGATGATCGATTATTTCTCATGTAATCCAAAGATATTTTTGGTGCTTCCAAGGTCGAATACTTAGATCACATTGTTATTAAACATGGGGTGTGAGTGGATTCCAAGAAAATTGAGTCTATCCAATATTGACCATAACCCAAAAAACTGAAAATATTACATGGCTTCCTAGGGTTCACAGGTTATTACAAAGAGTTTGTGTAGAATTATGGGAATATTGCTACCCCATTCACAACTCTAATAAAAATGAATTCCTTTGTTTGGACCAAGTCTTAAAAGAAGATATATTGATCATAACCGTTTGGAGTATTTTTTTGGAACATAGGTTTTAGTCTCTAGAGAAACACAAGTGGGTCACTAAGATGTTGGGTTATGATTATGATATCATCTATAATAGGAAAATACAATGTCTTGGTAGATTCCTTACCCAGGAGATATGAGGAAGATGGATCTCTATTTTATTTATCCTCACTAGTACCATACTGGTTAGTGGAAGCATGACACGAGTCATTGACCAATGATGAGGTGTCTCAAATCATCAAATGAATTCAAGAGGAACCCATTACTCTCAAAGGATTCACATGGAAACAAGAGACATTGAGGTATAATTGTCACATTTTTCTCATACCACATTAATATTTGAAACAAAGGATAATAAAAGAGTTGCATTCATATCCTATAGTCGGTCATTCAAGATTTTAGAAAACCTATGAATGCACTAGGCGATCCTTATTTTGGGTATGAATGAAAAAGGATATAGATAATTTTGTTAGTGAACGTGACACATTTCAAAGGAACACGGGTGAGACAATGAAGACCCCAAAGGCATTGCAACCATTGCCAATACTAGCTACTATTAGGACAAACATTTCCATGGATTTTATAGTAGGTCTTCTAAAAGAAGGAAAAAAAAACAATCATCATGGTGGTATTCAATTGAATTTACAAATATGCTCACTTTTATGCCCCACAACACTCCTTTACGTTAGTTTGTTTCCCAAGGTTTTATGGATCAAAATTTTAAGCTCCATGTTATTCCCACTTCCAATGTGTCAAACTAGGATCCCACATTCGATGATCAAAATATTTCAAGCATTCTTCAAACTCTATGGAACCCAATTGAAAATGAGAATATATTATCATCCCCAAACATATGGCCAAAGAAAAGAAATAAACAATTTTCCAGAAACCTATTTGAGATTTTTTTCTTAGAAGAGTGACACTAGTGGGTAAAGTGGTTACCTCTAGCTAAATGTTGGTTTAATATCACTTATCATGATGATAGAAAAATGATACCATATGAAGTGATATATGGCCAACATCCACCTTCAATAGTTTCATATATACCAAGGACCTCAACGCTGCATTCAATGGATAATATGCTTCACAATGACGAAACCAATCTTTGCACACTTAAGGAAAATCTGATTATGGTTTAGGATTGCATTGAAACAACTGGTAGACCAACATTGCTCAAAACATTCCTTTGAAGTATGGGATCACATGTTCCTTCGTCTCCAACCGAATATGGATACATCTCTCAACGATTAAGGTCATTAGAAGTTGGCACCAAAATTTTATGGCCTATATTAGATTATACAACACATTGAATTGGTGGCTTACAAATTACCCCTTCCAATACACTCCAAGATCCACCTAGTATTTCACGTTTTTAATTGGAAGAATTTATGGGGAGGAATTGTTGAGTTCAAACTATCTTACTAGAAATCAATGAATAAGTCTCCATTTTTCTCCAGCCAGAAGCATTTTTGACCACCCACGAGGATCGCCTTTAGTAGCACACTATCAATTTTTTTTATCAAAGTTAGTGGAAGGATATGCATCAAGAAAATGCTATTTGGGATCCATCAACCATTTTTCAGTAGTTTACCCATATCCATCCTTGAGAACAATGTTTCTATTTAACGAGGAGGGAATGTAAGGGTCCTACCATAACCCCTTGATCTGAAATGGATCAATATATAAATTTTCATCTATTTTGGTGTTTTTTGGGTGGAAAAATTGGATGAATTGGCTTGTAGGGCCCATTTTAGGGGTAGGTATTACTTTCCAGATATGGGGTCCTTAAAATTCTGAGGCCCATTTGAAGGATTAAATGATGATTTTTGGGGTCAAAATATTATGATCATAGATCACAATTCCTCAACATTGTTCTACAATCTGAGACCTTTCCAACGATGCAAGAATCACCTCAATCAAAGTTTGTATGAGGAAGTTATGCCTCTTGCAAGTTGACCTATCTAGTTGATCACCATGGTACCAAGTGGATTCCATGTCAGCTCTCATAACCCGAACATGTGTATCTGGTCCCATGTTGAATTTCAAGAGAAATCTAGAGGGTCCAAAACCCTAACCCTAATTGGGATTCAAGTCATGTACAAACTCTAAAATTAACCCTAGATGACTATCAAGATCTAATAAATACCAAGATGTTAGCGCCATGAGAAGGGGTTCCATTTGATGATGTTATTGTATTTTTCGATAGTTGAGCAATTGTAAGGGACTAGGATATTAGAGAATAAAATAGGAAGTAGGATATTTTGTAGTAGTAGTGTAGGCCATAGTGTCATAGGTAACTTCATAGTGAGTACCGCTTTCTTTGTATTTGCATTACATATGGGAGAAGAAAAGAGCAAGGCATAGTCCTCACTTCTGGTTAGGATTTTCCACATAGTGGGTTTTCCCAGGATATATCTTGTGTTATTTTTGTGGCTATGTTATTTTCCTTTAAATTCTATTTCATTTATCATTATGTGGAATTAAGCTAACACAATGAATTAAGTTGTAAGATCCATTGTGACAAACTGTTCTAGTGGAATATCCATGGAAGTTTATGGCTCACCCTTCTACTTTGAGGATACTTATGAGTACATTATTAAAGTACATGGCCATTTTTTTTGAATAATTCATATTAAATAGTTGATAGTTACTGAATGTAAAAGGGTCTCTTTATTAATTAAGACCCATTAGGCGGTTGACCCTATTTAATAATGGGACCACAAGTAGTTAGGGATTTTCCTATTTATGCACCAAATATAAAGTAGAAGGTTACGTTATGTGATCAAGTATTTTTATTATATTTTTAAGTCTTCTCAAAGGAGGCTTATCCCTCGAAGAGAAAAGTGAACATTTCTATTACTTTTGGATATCACTAATACAAGGGTTCTTTCTCGGGGTCTATCTATTTCTCTTTGTATTTTTTGTTCAACAATGGTATTTTAATGCATTCAATTATTTTTCTTTGTAATTATGGGGTTAAGTACATTACAAACCACATGGGGAGAATGGTGGAAAGATGCCATTGACCAAATTACAACTCCTACAAGGATTTGGCCACCAAATAATAGTTGTGTGTCATCCATGCCTTAAAACGGCTAGGTAGGGATTGTGTTAGGATTAACCTACTTAGGTTATATAAAGAGGATGTCCAAAATAAGTTGCTCATGCCTCTTCTCAATAGAGGATTCACCGAATTAATCCCCAAAGAAAGTGACCTAGAAATCATGATTACTATATAGAGGTCAATTAATCTCCTCAATGCATCCTATAATATTTTGACCAAGGCCTTGGTCTTGTGACTTCGCTACATTTTAGCTCAAATAATTAGGGTGAAGAAAATTGGTTTAATTCAAGATTGATTTATCCTTGATAATGTAGTAGTTGTTTGGAAATGTATGGAATGGATCAAATATCTAGGGATAAAGGACCTCTTCATAAATTTTAACTTTGAGAATGCCTATGACTAGAGGGGCCTTTCATTCAGGCCATGTTGTGGGCACTAGGTTTTGGCCAATTTTTTGTCCAATTTTGGGAAAATTTATTTAAGGATGCTTTAGCCCTTATTTATATTAATATAGATAAGTTTGATGAAGTTGATATGTTTTGGTTGAGTAGAAAACATTTCCATCTAGGCTCAACAATAATTGTGCTAGCAATACAGGCCCCTAGCTACCTCCATCAACGCCAACTAATCTAGGGTTGATTAAGGATATTATATTCCCCAAGATTTATGATTGTCATAAGCTTAATGATAAAAAAATTAGTGACTCATTTCTTACAATATTGGAAGACATTGAGTCAGTGGAACCCACTATGGACTATATCCATATTTTTAATGAGGCCTTAGGTTTTAAGTTGTAAATTAGAAAACACCCAATGCTATATGTTGGGTTAGGATGACACATTTGACGAATAACTTGACAAGAATGGGATTATATTTAACATGGGAAACTGTTTAAGTTTATGGGGAACCCTTTTTCTTTTCAAGATTCATTTAAATCCTCTTATATGAAGTGGTGAGATAAATAACCAATAAAGTGGCCAAGTGGATTTCATGTCCTCTGTCCTTAGTAGCCAAATTCCAAATATGTTCCAAGTTTGTAGTTGCTTCATATGTATATTATTTATTATCTTAGGTTCCATTTGAAACAACTTATCATCAATTAGATAAGCTCCTCTAAGATTTTCTCTTGGATGACTTGTAGGGAAAAAGAGCTTCCATTAGCCTTTAACTGGGGGCTTTGTTGCAGTAAAAAGGAATGGGGTGGCCTAGGGATGATTAGGTATTTCCACTAAAACTGGGCCATGTGCATAGAATGGGTGATCATGGATATGGAAGGTTAAGATAACTAGTAATTTATCCCATGCAATCACATCTTGAGAGGGTCCTCATTAGGGAAAACATTTTGGGTGAATCTCAACTTGAAAAATTTATAATCCACTCTGACCAATGTCAAAATTAATGGAGTGATTGTGGCTCAAACTATTTGGAAGGATTAACACTATATTAAGCATCATCTTTCATGGAAGGGAACTTCTCTACATATAGGTCTTTCTTTCAATGATCATTAAATTTGGTGATCTACCTTAATGGATTATGAAGGAAAACCTTTCATGGAATATACTTGTGTCTCATCTAGATGATTGTAAAATAATGGAATCGTAGAAGCAATGAATCCCTTTGATTGATGTACATGTAGTTAGAAACCGTGGTTTACTCTTAATTTTTTTTTTGTCTTTTTAGGTCAAAAAAGCCTACCATCAAGTGAGCTCATGATTTTGTCACTGAAGACCTTTTCCTTAAGTTAGGAATGCCTGGCTTGATGGTGTGCAGGGATAATGGGAGTGGAGCTACTCTAAAGGATTATTGAAGTATAAATAGATGATGTATATCAATGGATTAAACATAGACTAATCTTAGATGCCGAGTTAAATGCTATTTAGAGATTAGCCTCTAAGAAGTATACTTGGATATTTTGTATGCGTTAAATCTAGAAATACTTTATTAAGCCTAAGAATATTGTATTTTCCTAGTCACTACTTTTAGGCATAGGGACTTCCTCTTAGCCAATGTATGAAGTATATGGGAGTGTCATAACATGATTATCCTTTATATTGAGAAATATGAAATTCTCAAACACCTATTTTTGTTTTTCCCTTATGCTAAGATAATTTGGGAATGGATCTTAAAACTATGTGGTCAAATTCTCCTTGGGTATGTATTGAAAGTCTTTTTCCTTGATGATAAGATCCCTTACGAAATGTATTTCCAGGAAACATGGTATCTTGTTAGAATAGAGCTCATATTATACGTGGAGAACATATGACTACAATTTTAAGAGTGGTAATTTCTTATAGATGCACATGGTATGATGGATTTATGTTCTATGCCAAATTAAACTTGTAAATCTAGCTACAAGCTAGAAAGGTTGAGTTCAAGCTAATGCAAGCAAATTTGATGGTTCACTTCATGAAATCATCAACCATGAAGAGAGAACCCCATAAATTTCATATTAAAATAATAATTATTTGATAACATAAATATATTATATGGTGTTGATATAAAGAGTTACAATCATGTGTATATAAATACACATTGGTGTGATAAGTCATACATTTTGAGGAAATACATATCCTTTCATTTTTACAACACAAATGTAAATTATAGCCTATAACTATTATTATATAATAACTATTTATAACAATATTACAATAGTTGTAGTATTTATTATGTGTATTATAAGTCCCCCCTCTTAAAATGTTTTATCCTCGAAGCATGAGTAAAGAAAATCTCTTCATATAGAATGATCCATATTCTTGTGATTTATGAATCCTTTAACAATATTGTTGCATCATAAAATGATGAATCTATCCTATCTAGATTATTTCTAGAACTCTACATTGGTAAGATTCTTGATTTGAGATTTTTTGTTTTTAACTTGAAGTTGGATTGATCTTCATATGCTTTAATATGTCAGTAAAACATTAACTCAGGATAAGTTTCTTTGGGTGTTGATATGAGGATTCTTGTGTACTATGGACTCTCTAATTTGGGTGATGATAATGGACCCTAGGAATTCAATCCTTCTTAATAGTTTAGATTTAACATAAGTATCATGATTTGCATGTGTCATCATTTTGATCTTTGATATTTTTGTATTCGTTGGTATGTCAACATCTGTTGGTTGAGATGTGGCTTTATCAATGACATTGGTGGACTTTAAACTATAATTGAATATGTACATGCCTGCTTCTCATTCTGTTGTTTCCTTATCTCAATTACTTCATGATATTTGTCTAATAAAACTTCATTACTTATGACATTAGTTTTTTCCACTTTAATTGATTTGACGAGGGTTTCTTTATCCATGGATTGGATTATTAACCTCAACAAACTTCCCTGATTCAACTAGATTAGTTAAGATTTCTTTATCAACAAGTTGTTTCTTGATTTTTTGTTGTGTATTCTTTTCATTCTTTAATTTCAGGTAACTTATACAAGTAGATTTCAATTATGATCTCTTAGGTGTGGAATTTCTTTATTATTTTTAGATAGGTGTTTATTTTCTTGACCATTTTTGTAGTTATTCTACCGTTGAAGCTCTTTTATTTGGTGTTGAAATTGGTGGACATTTGTATCTTGGCATTCCAATTTCCTTTGGTTTTGAACAATTTCTTCATCTTTGTGGACAAGGAATTTATCAAATTTCTTATTTTTTCTTCTAAATCTTCATAATTATATTGGGGTGATCCATCATAACATTGGGTAGTAACATCTTATCCATCTTTTTTAGTTCTCAGGATTTTGAGATCCAACTTATGATGAGGGTATTCTTGATCCATCACATAAGTTTAATAAATATCAGTGTTTTTCACTAATCAAATGTGGTCCATCATCATGAAAAGAGAATGATGAGGGAATTTTTGTGAATGATTTCACTGTAAAGCCTTCCAATGTTATATTTTTCCTAGTGGAAAAATTGCAAATATTCATTTTTATATTCAAGGTGAAAGTTCCTAGTGCTTGAATCCATGTCCAACCCAATTTGATACGAATATGCGAAATAGCAGAAATGACAGAACTCAGAATCACTTTTATATTGATCACATGCCACTTCGAGGGGGCAACCTCCTATGAGCAAGCTCAATACAAATAACTTCACGGTGCCTTCATAGGTCTCAACACACACTTATATACTAATTCTAGGCGCCAATACTATGGGTTGAAACCATGGGCCGTTACAAACTATGGATCAACAATACTACGGGCGACTTACAAAGCATATGTGCCAACAACAATAACACAAACTATTGATCAACAAATACTACGGGATGACTTACAAAGCGTATGCGTCCAACAACAACATACTAACAAAGTAAAGACATGGGTTCCTAACATACCCTCCCCCTTAAAAAAAGCTTTGTCCTCAAAACTTTAGATGTGGAAATTGTTGTTGAATCTGAAGGAGTGGTTCCCATGTAGCATCCTCTGGTTGCATACCGTGCCACTGAATTAAGACCTCTGTGATAGAGCGAGAGCGAAGCTGACGCATGCGCCGATTGAGGATGGCCTCTGGCTCCAAAAGGATGGATCCTTCATTATCCAGTGTGGGTAAAATCGTTTGTCCGCTGATGTTGGTGCCAAGAACTTTCTTTAGACAAGAGACATGAAAGACTGGATGAATGCGGGAAGAAGGAGGAAGTTCCAATTTATAAGCAACGGACCCAATCTTCTAAAGAATCCGATATGGCCCATAGAACTTTGGAGCGAGCTTATGACACCCTTTGAGTTTCAAGGAGGATTGTTTGTATGGCTGGAGACAAAGAAAAACCATATCGCCGACTTGAAAAGTGCGCTCCGAACAGTGCTGATCAGCTTGTTGCTTCATGCGATTTCTTGCCATGTGAAGATTGTCCCGCAAAATGCGAAGAATATGATCGCGGTTGCGAAGGACCGTGTCAACTTCCTGAACTGGTGAACTGGTGGGGGTGTATGGAAGAAGAGCTGGAGGTGCCTGACCATAGACTGCTTCATATGGGGTCATTTTACAGGCAATGTGGTAAGAGGTATTGTACCACCATTCAGCGAGAGGGAGCCACTTTGCCCACTGATGTTGTTGTTCCGAGGTGAAGCAACGAAGATTAGTTTCCAAGCATTTATTGACAATTTCAGTCTGGCCATCTGTTTGTGGGTGATACCCTGAACTCATCTTTAGTTTGGTGCCAGTGTGGCAAAATAGTTTTGTCCAAAAATGACTGGTGAAAGTCGCATCACGATCCGAGACAATGGAAGAAGGGATGCCATGAAGACAAAAGATCTGGTCCAGAAAAATTTGAGCGACGGAGGAGGCTGTATAGGGATGGCTGAGAGCACAAAAATGACTATATTTGGAGAGGCGATCAACCACAACGAGAATCACTATCTTCCCACCAGATTTAGGGATCCCTTCAATGAAATCCATAGAAATATCTGTCCAAATCCGTGTAGGTATGGGCAAGGGTTCAAGCAATCCTGGAAGGAGTGTTGTTTCACCCTTATTGCGCTGGCAGGTATCACATTCGGTCACCATCTGTTGAATTGTCCTTTTCATGCCCTGCCAAAAGAAGTTACGCCGTGCTCGTTCATATGTTTTGAGGAACCCAGAGTGCCCTGTCGATGGAGAAGCATGGAGTTCATAGAAGACAGCCTGTTGAAGATCTGTGCTCTGGGGAAGCACCAGACGACCCTTGTATCGTAGAGAAGCACCATCCCAAGAGTAATGTGGTACAGCAGAAGGGTTGTTGGTCAATCGTTGGATGATTTGAGATAAGGAAGAGTCATTGACATAACCCTGTTGAACAGATTGCAACCAATTTGGAACAGGCATAGAAATAGCTGAAAGAGAACCTTGGGCATCAAATGTGCGAGAAAGAGCATCTGCCACAATATTGTATTTACCCTTCTTGTAAGTGATCTCATAGTCATAACCCATGAGTTTGCTAACCCATTTATGTTGTGCCGGGGAGGAGACATGCTGGTCCAAGAAATATTTCAGACTCTGGTGATCAGTCTTGATGCAGAAATGATTCCCTAATAGGTATGGGCGCCACTTCTGTACTGCATGCAAAATATCCATCATTTCCTTCTCATAGGTAGAGGCAGCTAAATTCTTACCTGAAAGGGCTTTGCTGGTGAACGAAATGGGGTGTTCATCTTGAAGGAGAACAGCACGAAGTCCATTGCCGCAAGCATCACTCTCAATAGTGAAGGGCTTGGAAAAATCGGGCATAGCTAGCACAGGTGTAGTACACATAGCTTGTTTTAGTTTGTCAAATGCACACTGAGCAGCAGGTGTCCATGTAAAAGCATTCTTTTTCAATAGAGCAGTTAATGGAGCTGCAATCTTCCCATAATCCTTGACAAACTTGCGGTAGTAGCCAGTCAACCCCAAAACACCACGAAGGCTCTTGAGTGTCTGAGGATGTGGCCAATTGTTCATGGCATCGATTTTGGCAGGATCCACGCGAACCCCTTGTGCTGAGATAATGTGCCCGAGATACTCAACTTCCTTCTGTCCAAAAACACATTTAGACTGCTTGGCATGGAGATGATGGTCAGATAAAAGTTGCATGACAAGATCCAGATGCTGGAGATGTTCATCCCATGTTTTACTGTAGATGAGGATATCATCAAAGAATACCAGAATGAATTTTCGCAAGTAGGGTCGAAATATTTTATTCATTAAGGCCTGGAATGTGGAGGGAGCATTAGTGAGGCCAAAGGGCATGACCAAAAACTTATAATGGCCATCATGTGTGTGGAAAACTGTTTTAGGAATATCATCCTCATGAACTCGAATTTGATCATACCCAGAACGAAGATCCAACTTGGAGAAAAAGTGAGCCCCATGAAGCTCATCAAGAAGCTCATCAACAACAGGAATTGGAAACTTATCCTGATGGTGAGGTGATTAAGTGCTCGGAAGTCAATGCAGAGGCGCCATGACCCATCTTTTTTGCGGACAAGAATAACTGGAGAAGAAAAGGAACTAGTGCTTGGGCGAATAATACCTTGCTTCAATAAGTCCCGAACGAGCATTTCAATCTCCGTTTTTTGGTGAAATGGGTAGCGATAGGGCCCAATGTTGGGAGGAACGATGCCAGAAAGGAGCTGAATACGATGGTCTTCTGGCCTGGAAGGTGGTAATCCCACTGGTTCAACAAAGACACCTGTATATCGATCCAGAATTTGTTGTAGATCCAAAAGAGTAGTGGAGACCATTGATGGTTGCATCTGGATGGAATGGATCCGAGCGATGACACCATGTGAATTCTTCTTGAGGAGTTTTTCCATGCGATGTGAACTGATGATGCTGATAGAACCTGGTTTTAATCCTGTCAATGTGTGTTTTTGTGCATTGAGGGAAAACTGCATCCAAAGTTCAGCAAAATCCCATAAGATAGGGCCAAGTGTGCATAGCCATTGAGCACCCAAAACCACATCACATCCGCCTAAGGGCAAGGCAAACATGTCAGAGCGCAAGGTATAATATCCCATAGAGATACGCACGTTTCGACACTTCCCTTTGCAAGGTAAGGTGCCCCCATTGGCAACCATGACTTCAAAGTTGGAGCAAGGATGGATAAAACAATCAGCTTGTTTGGCGATCCGAGGGTCAATGAAATTATGAGTGCTACCAGAATCAATGAGTATTGTAAGAGGAAGCTTATTGAAGTAACCCTTGACCCACATTGTTTGGGGGGTGGTGATTCCAGCTAAAGCATGGAGAGATATCTCTGGCTGGTCATCCTGAGACGGAGGGTTAATAGGCGGTTCCTGAATGTCGACCGGAGCATCCAGTGTTTCTGGATCTTCGTCACCAATTTCAGAGGCAGGCGGAGACTCCACATCCAAGAGATAGAGCTTTTGCTGAACACATCTATGTCCCCGAGTGAATTTCTCATCACAATTATAGCAAAGCCCCTTTTCTCTGCGTGCTTGCATCTCTGTTTCAGACAAACGCTTGATAGGAGTCAGTCGAGGAGCCTGCGGTATAGGTGGTCGCTGAGAACCCATATTTCGGAAGGGAACAAAAGTGGGCTTGGAGCGTTGTTGGGATGCAATCTTGTCTTCGGCCAACTTAGCCAACCCTAGGGCTTCCATCATTGTGTTGGGACAGAACATTTTGACCTTAGAGCGGATGGCATCCTTTAGACCACTGATAAAACAACTTCGGTAAAAGTCATCAGACAATCCTTCGGTGTGGTTGGCTAGATTCTCAAATTCGGTTTGATACTCTCTCACCGTGCCAATTTGGCGAAGTTTAGTGGTTAGTGAGGGCTCCTGTGAAGTCATCAAAAGCACTAGGACCAAATCGTTGCAAAAGGAGCTAGCAAAAGTCTGGCCATTTGGGCTCTGGATGAGCCTTGATGTACCAACGGTACCATTGAAGAGCTTCCTGTTCCAAGTGAAAGGATTCCAGCGGAACTTTGTTGACATCAAAAGTATTATGCAGACTGAAATACTGTTCTGCACGATAGATCCATCCAGCTGGATCAGTACCATTGAAGCGAAGAAAATCAAGCTTCGGACCACGGAAATTGTTGGAAGAGGAGAACCCATTGTCTGATGACGACTCAGACTGTTGTTTGTTGTTCATAGCTGAATGTTCAAGATGGAGGCCGAGAAATTTTTCATCCAGATCCTGGAGTTTGGCTTGGATGGCTGCAAGTGCTTCCTCCATGGTTTTTGCTCATGCATGGGTGACAACCATAACCAGGTTTTTTTTTTTCCTCCATGGTTTTTGCTCCTGCAAGTGCTTCCTCCATGTTTTTTTTTTTTTCGGTTGACTGGGTAGGAAAACAAAAACAGAAACTACTTCAGTAAGGGAAAATCTAGACTAGGGAAAAAATATGAAGGGTAATTGGGGTTTGACTAGGTTTTGGACACTGTCGACTATACAGGGAAGCAAAAATGAAGATTTCAGAAGCGGGGTGAAAGAATGGGAAAATTTGGCAAAGGGGGACAAAGAAGCAGAATTCATAAAGGAACTTTGTGGTAAAATTTGAAGGTGATTGGGTGAAATCTGAGGAAGTTATGGAAAACCCTAAAAATAGACAAATGTGGGCTTTCGGGCTTTGGGAAGGAGAATTGGGGATAGGGTCCTCAGGAATGAAATATGCAGAATGGGATGATAGGGGTTCCCCGAAAATTTCAAGGGAAACAAAGTAAAAACAAGGGAGATATGGACAAAAAACTGAATTTTTATTTTATTTTATTTTATTTATTTATTTTTTCAGACTGAAGCGGCTACGGCTCAGAAGGGATCTCGAACAGCGGCGAATGGACTGAAAGCGGCTGGATTTGAAACGACTTGCAAAATGGATCTGAACGGCACAGTAGTGATTGACAATAGTTCAGCTGAAAGTAGATATGGACCCCAGGTATGTGCGGCTTCCTAACAGTTCAGGGGTTTCACTCGGCCACCAATGCTGTCTGACGGCTTGCGTATTGGGGCAGTACCCCTCACTCCACGGCTCAGGTAAAACTGATAACCACTTTTCCACAAACGACAGCTCTTGGTTTACCTCACGGGTGGGAACTAGTCAATCAGGTAGGGGTTGTTGCCCTTTTCGCTGGCACGTCCTCTCAATGGGTCAGCTACTTCGGGGTTCCTGTGGTACTCCTCACAATGAGTTTTAGGGCTTATGCCCAAGTACTTCCCACAGTTAAGCGGATAGGGATTATTCCCAAATCCGAACCTGCAACAGATGCGAAAAAAAATTTGGCAGAAATTTCACCCAGCGAGCCCAAGAAAGTGCTCTGATACCAGATGTGAGGCACCTGCAACAATTAATTAATACGAATATGCGAAATAGCAGAAATGACAGAACTCATAATCACTTTTATATTGATCATAGGCCACTTCGAGGGGGAAACCTCCTATGAGCAAGCTCAATACAAATAACTTCACGGTGCCTTCATAGGTCTCAACACACACTTATATACTAATTCTAGGCGCTAATACTATGGGTCGAAACCATGGGCCGTTACAAACTATGGATTAACAATACTACGGGCGACTTACAAAGCATATGCGCCAACAACAATAACACAAACTATTGATCAACAAATACTACGGGACGACTTACAAAGCATATGCGTCCAACAACAACATACTAACAAAGTAAGACATGGGTTCCTAACAAGTACATTCCGGTTGATACATCTGGATGGCGAAATGATCCCTCTTCTTGTCAATGGACAATTCTGAAGAGGTACTTTACAGGTGATATCTGATCCTTTGTATCTTTATATTAGTTTATTCATTATTCGATTAGTTGGTTCATTAGTTGGTTTATTAGTTGTTGTGTCGTTATTCGTATGCATTCATTTTATCTTATTTATGATGAGTAGGGCAGGACAAAAGTGTCTGCCTAATGGTAGTTTGATGTCCATGGTTATTTGATATGTGTGTAGGACTACAGGTACCCAGATGATTCATGGATTCTTGAGCATCCTCAGGTGGAGTACTCGTCCTGCAGTTGGAGCCAGTGTTACGTGGTACCAGTACCAACGCACCTGTAGAGGGTCCCCAGGGAGAGGGGCTCATTTTTCTGACCAGAAGGGGTGTTTAGATAGCTTTTTTGGAGTAGGGGTTATGGCTTGATCCTTTGGTTTCTCCATTGGAAGTACTATGTCTGAGTGGCATTTCTGACTTCCTCATGAAAGGGATTGAAGCCCTAAGGTTGGTGTCCGAGGCTTCCAGGGGTGGGTCACTGGGTCACATGACCCAAACCTTGATTTATCACTCTAGTGGTAGATCTTTCGGTACTGAGGGACATGTATATCCTCTAGGTCACCTTCCACACCCCCCTGATCCTCCAGCTCACTAGCGCCCTCCCTCCTTGGGCTTCTCTTGATGATGATGTCATCCTCTAGGCCAGGCTGCAGTGCTTGATTAGGGGGTGGGGGAGTTGATGGATTTTCATTATTGTTGGGGTTAAATAGGGCATTAACGCCCCCCCCTCTGCAGTCCAGCTTTCAAAACAGACTAATTTGCTTATTTTTAGCTATTTCAGTCATGTGTGGGTAAATTTTGGGGAAAACACCCCACATTACCCACAGGTCTGATTATTTTATATTATTTTTGTTTTAATTTTAAGTTGACATTTTATAATTTCAAATTGACATTTTAAAAGGCATGTCGGCCTGGATATTTTTTATTTTTGTAAAGTGAGTGTGAGAAAGTATAAATAGATTTCTTCTCACTTCATTTAACAAAAAAACTTATGGGATAAAACATTTTATGCTGATTTTTACCCTTCTTATGGCTTTATGAGTGATGCGCACCTCTTGAGGATTGATGTACTTGCTTGTTTGGAGGCAAATATTTGAATTATATTTTGGTTCTTTCTCTTTGCTAAGGTGATGCTAGGAGTTGTTTGCTAAACAAATGCACAAGGAGGTATCTAAGTTTCTTCTCTTGATTTTTCTTGTTGAATGTTGGATGTGTGCTTGTCTAAGGTTGAATGGTATCCATTAATGCTACATTTTGTACTAGCTAAGTCATTTTCAACCTTTAGTTACCCTAGCATTGTAAGTATTTAGCTTTAGGTCTCCAAGGTTTTCCCTAATTAGGGTCTCTTTAACCAACTCTTGTGTTTGTTAAGCTTGGCAAATACCATCTCAAGAGGAGGGCCATCCTCCTTGATTCCCTAGGGTTAGGGTAGAGCCTCTTGAAACCCTAGGTTTATTTTTCAAAATCCTATTTTCTGAGTTTTGTTTCTTTTGTGCATATTATGTTAGCTTAGTATTTAGTTTTGTGTAATTTAGGTCTTTATTTTACTTTTATTTTTTATAAAATTTAACTCTTGAAAATCGAGAAAATCCCATTTTTTCTGATAAAACCCTAGCTGCAAACCCTTTTCTACCCTATGACTTCCTCCTTCCTCCTCCAATACCCTCTCTCCATATTTTTTTACCTCTCCCTCATTCATTCCTCTTTCCTAGACCTTCTCTCCCTCTCCTTCTCAACTCACCAACCTAATCGCACCCCCTTTCTTTCCCCTTCACCACCTTGCTGCCCTCTCATCATTTTCCTCCTTCTTCCCTTACCTTCCTTCTCCCTTCACTTCCTCCTTCCTCCTCTTCCCTCTGTCTCCATCTTCTTCCTCCCTCATCCTTTTCCCTTCCATCCCTTCCTTTTCTTTCCTCCCTTCTCCTTTTTGCTCCCTCCTTCTTATCCTTCCCTACCTGCTCCTGCTTCCCCTTACTCACGACCACCATCCTTGTGGCATTACCCAAGGCCAAAGCAACCGCAAGGCATCTCTCTAACCACTTTCCACAATCTGCATTAATTTCAGACGGTCAGACCTATAAGAACGGTTTCACACCTACACAAAAAAAGGACTTTAAAGTGGTAAGCTTGAATTGATTTTTTTTCCCTCTTGCATGGTTATTGTTGGTCAAATGAAGGTTTGAAATTCACATATAACAAGTTTGAATTTTCTACTACATACAATATGCTAAAATTTGTCTTCAATTGATCAATGAGAAAACACTATTGATTTTTAAGTATTGGTATTGGGTATCTTCATTATAAGCACATGTTCAAGCCTTGGTGATCTTGAAAACTTGATGCTGCTATAAACTTCTGATATTCTACCACTGCAAGTAAGTCTGAAAAACATACAGTGAATTAATATTTTTTGACCATACTGATTGGACTGGCGGTGTTTGGATTTTTGGAGTTGTCTAAATTTTTGCATATGAATTAGTGGATGAACATTGAAAGATAAGTGGTGAATAATATAAGAGTTGGGTTGTTTTCTCTGCTGCCACATTATACTGATATTTATTTGTGATAAGTATTCTCCCTAGACATACATACATCGTTGTTCCTATCTTGATTTATATGCTGCTATGCTTTAATGTCTTTTGCGAGCGAAATATGATATAGAGTGCTACTGCACAGTCTTAGAAGTGCTTGGTAATTGGGATTGATTACTTTTGTTAATAACACATACTTTCATGATAAATGTTGGTAAATGATCTCTTGATTTGGATAATGTTATTACTCATTATTGGATGATACATGGTTATATTATCAATGAATGATCTTTCTCTTATGCTACAATACGTTTAGTTGTTCCTTTTAGTCATTGGCCTAATACTTGCATTGTTACATATACAAGCACTAAACCTAAATAGTATGTCTCTTCTATTCGCTTAAAAGGAACTGGTCATTAATAATCTTGTCAAAGAGAGACATAGTTTTTCTTGTGCTTAGGTTTTGCTACAAGCCATAGAAGGGCTCTTCCCTTTGGAGGTTCCAACTCTTCGAAGAAGTTAGGGAATTGGCTTAGGTGATAGTGGCCACTTCCCTCATATTTTTCATTGGAGGCTAGTCCTGCTAGTTCAGCTGGTAACACTCCCCTTTCTTGGTCTCTCAAGACCTAGTATACCACCTTCACACAAAGAAAAGAGGACCCATCCTAATGTTTCTACTAAGCGTTTTCACCTTACTAAACCTTTGATCATGCTTTCCAAATAAGTGAGTCTTGAAAGTATATATATTTAGTTTGTTTCTAGGTAAAGGAGTGATGTGATAAGGTCTAAGCTACTTGTGGCCTATGATGTTCCTCATGAAGCTAAAATTTTCACATTACCTTGTATGTTGATGCTCAATTGCTCCTTGATGCCACCGTCAAGCCTCAAACAAAGAGAATCGAGATGAGTGCATAATGAAGGGTAAGGCACTCAAAAGTAAATCCATAAGTTAATTTCCAAGCCCTTTTTCACTCTTTGCAGAGTTAAATTCTAAATCCCCAAAACTCTTAGCGGGGAAAACATCTAAAGTGGCACTGAGTTAGGTGATAAACCATTAATGAACCGTGTTGGATTAAAATTTATATTGCTGGCATGATAAATTTTAAGGCGTTGAAGCAATGAAAAGGAACATCACTAGGATACGTTTTAGATTGTCTAATGGGAGAGACCATCAACGCAAGTTGCAAGCCATCGCCAACTTAAAATTTAAATCGTCAAAATGTGAAATAACAACGACAGGTTAATATTTATATCACCAACATAAAAAATTACAAGACGTCGAACCAATGAGTCAAAATGAAGATCCTTCACCCAAATAAGTTTTAGAATAGTAGTGGCTTGACACTAGGATAAAAACTACTATGGCTCGATTAATGCTCGGTTGGCATATGACTGCATCCCGGAAGTAGATATTAAACCTGGCATTCTCTGGTTGTCAAATATGGTCTGGAATGGAAAGTGCCCTTTAAATATTAAGTGTTTTATTTGGCTTTTTTTCACAATAAGATACTAACTTGGCAGAATTTACAGAAGTGGGGTTTTGTTGGTCCTGTTATTCGCTGTATGTGCAATGCTGATTTTGAGGAGGTGAACCATCTTTTTGGAAGGTGTTGTTTCTTTCAAAATGTTTGGGCAGAATTGCAGAATTCTTTTAATACTCTCTCCACATGGGACTGGTTATCCTTTGAAGATAATATATATTATCTGCTAACTCATCCAAGAGAAGACAAAAGCCTGATTTTTTATTTTATCTGGTAGGTTTGGAAGGCTCGTAATGGTTTGATTTAAAAAAATACGAAACCAAATATTATTTTTGTTTGTACAAAAATCATTGCTAGTTACTTGGCAGGAAGAGGCACTGTATCTATAAAGGGGATGATGAAATCACATATTACTGAATTGGAACACTTATTTCCATTAGGCTACTTTGATGGTGCTGAACAGTGTGGGATTTGCGGGGATGGAATGATTCTAAAGATCAATGAAGATCATGAGTTCCACTTATAATTTCAAGCTGGAAAGGGTACTAACACGAGGGTAGAGATACTTTCTCTTTGGGGATTGTTGCGGTTCAACAGAAAAAGAGGTATCCAAACTCTACATGTATTGGGGGATTCTCAGTGTATCATTGAGTGGGAAAAAGGAAACTCTTCCTTACACTCTTTACTGTTGGAACACTGGATGAGGAGGGTTAAATATTTGATTTCTACTTTTGAGCACATCTCCTTCAATAATATATACAGACAATTCAATGGTGATGCTAACTTGCTTTCAAAGCTCTCTCTTGGTCTGATGGATGGAATACCGTTCGCTGAAGAATACAGGAATGGAGTCCTGTTTTGCTCTGAGGACTTACCTATTTTTTGATTTTGTTTTGTGTTGCTAGTTTCTGAGTACCATTTTCTTATGTTTATGAAAGACATAACTTTTGTAACTAAAGAGATGTTTTTATTTTAGTACTTAGACTTTGATACTCTGATATAAGTAATATTAGCTTGGTGAATTAAAAAGAGAGAGCATCTCGTTTCTCTTGATTTGAATGTAACTTGGACATAACTTTGTGCTTAATATAAAGTTGTTTTTTTCGAGTGTAAAAAAAAAACTACTGTGCTAATACGAAGGGAATATATGGATCCAAGATAAGTGTTATTACAACGAGGAGGGAAAGAAAACACAATGCATACTGAAACTCATCGTGTTAATAGTTTCTAGCACACCACAGCTCGGCGCCAACTTAAAACCGATTCCTCCGACAAGTTAGAAATGCCATATGATGTAAAAGGGGTAAATGCAAAGGAGGTAGCGGGGGTTATGAAATGAGACAAATCCCATTCAAACACCATTCTAGTCAAACCACTTTGATAAGGGAATCATGGTGGGTCTTAAACTGACACCTAGTCCATCCTCTACCCATCGAAATCCTCCACCCCGACCAAGGGGTATTGGAGCTAGATCAAACAATGACTACCTCAATCGGTAAGAGTATTGAAACATCCCTTCTCTTTGAATTTATCCAGGGTAAATTTGTGTTGAGGTTAAAATTGTGAAGTGGGGAGGGTTATTTTCTTGTTTCATTAAAATAAAGGTGAATTTTCCATTCTAAATAAATTGCCCCTATATAACTTAAGAAGTCTCAATTTAAATATTTACCTCCTAAGTTAAATCCTCGACACCAACTTGAAACCCTTCCTTTTCCTTCAAATCTCATCCCATACCTTAGGTTTTGACTCTATTGAACCTAGTGTTTGAATTTTGTCATGAGTATCATGATGCTACTCACTCCCATTTACCTTAGCCTCAGCTGTAAAGGGCTCTCCCACAGCCATCCCCTTGCTTAGAATGATGAATTTTTGGTGCAATAAGTTTTATTTGGAAGGTACTAGCACGCCTTGTAAGTGCAAAGACAACTGTGATTTTCAGTCACCCATACCTCCAAAAGAAAGAAAATCCATGAACATAATCATCATTGAGGCATAACCCATGCCTCCTTTCCATTCTAAAGGGGTAAAAAATGGGTTGATATAGAAAAATAAGAAGAAATACCCCATCCCTGATCATAATGAAGCTAGGTTTTTTATTTTTATTCCTAGGACTAAGATTTTGCTCTTTTTATTTTTGACTGTACTAATGGAGTTTGGGAATGATGTCGAACTGCAGGACCAAAAAATGTTGTAGAGAAGAATGAGACAATTATATAAAGAAGTCTAGGAGGTATCGTTCTCCAAGTAAATGGGTGAAGAAAAGGAGGAGGCCATCCTAGTGATTCAGTATGACGATACTAGAAATGAAATCAAGTTTGAGCCGATGTATCATTGGGGGAAATCTACCAAATTTTTAGTGAGGAGGAATACACAAACATTCCTGAGGAGGATAAGGATGAATTAAAGATATATCAGAACATTAGAAGACCAATACTACACAAAGAAGAAGCTATACCAACCATTTTTCCTTGTGTTGAAGTCATTGACTAGTTAATACCAAAGATAGATATCGTGAATCAATAGATTAAAAATGTAGATAAGGAAGTCATTGCTTCTTTCCAACCAGTAAATCTTAGCAGCTACTACAAGTTTCTGGCCTGCAAAGTTAATATAACCATGGAATGGGTCACATAACTATAGCTATAATACATGGATTTCTTGAAGAAAGAATGGGTGAAGGAAAACATATTCTAGTCAAAGGAAAGCGGTTAATATTTTACAAGGGACTTGAAACTACCTTATAGAATAGCTACAACCCTTCTATGTATCTTGTATGAAGAGAAATATGCTACTCATTTTTTAGAAGATGGGTGCCTCTGTTGCATCATGTCACTTCCTCTGGCACCAAATTCAATTGGGAAACCATTCTTTCTTATAGCTTACTAGTGGCAATAACCCATGCAAGGAATACCACATTATGGAATACATTGAGATTCCACATTTCCTCATATCTCCTGGACATTGTGTGTGCCACAAACAACTTATCACGCATGGGTTGGAGGTGGATTCCAACAAAGCGTCTTGTTCATGTGTACTGTCAGCTACTATGGGAACACAAGTGGAGCACAAGTTTGTCCTAGACTATAAGAAAATCCGTGAAGAATTTATTATTCCTCTTTATGAGTTGGTTCACAAGGATCCCACAAAGTGTATGTCTGGTAGGGATTTGGAAGAAGTGACACAAGCTAATATATTGGTTTCTGTCAGAACAAAGAACATACATGCATCGACAAAGTGGTGCTACATGAGATCATGCATCACACTTATGTGATCAGGATCAACACATCCTTGGAAAAATCTAAGAAGTATTCATGGCCCCATTTTCCACTTATCGTTGGTGCATACAATATGATACACACAAATGACATCGACAAGATTCTACAAGGCCTAAGTTCATTTGATTCTGGCACCAAGAAATTCCAAAGAAACGATAGAAAAAATAAAGTGATTAACCATTTCCTTTTCTTGGGTCTCAAATGTCCATATGTAGATGAGTTATGTGCCTAAGAGAAAGTATTTAGAAGAAAAAAAACTATGTATGAATTGGTGAAGAGGCTAGTAAAGGGAAAAACTATTACTTCATAAGACAAAGTAGTAGAGGAGGGAAGGAAGAAGAAAGATATTGAAAAGGAAGAAAGACGAAAACAAGCAAGGAAAATAGAATAAGATCAGAGAAGGATATAAGTAGAACAAGAAGAAGCATATCAAAGAGAGGAGGAAGAAAATAAAAGGAAGGAGGAGCTATATGCTCAATTAGGTGGGACATATTTGACCACTAAATATCCAATGACCACCATCACCGAAGGGCACTTTCCTTTGCGTGATATCGAACTTGGTGTATACATGACATCAAAGGATGAAGTTGTGACCTCACTCAATCCATTTGTATTTGATTGGCAGAAAAAACATATTATTAAAAGAACACACAAGAAGCTCAAGTTGTTAACTCAACGAGAGATGGAGGTCACTTTTGAGACACCAATGTTCAGTCATTGATCATGAGCCTGTTATGACGACCTCTACCAATGTTGCAAGTGAAATGGATACATAATTCAATCTGAAAAAGTAAAGCAAGGTATGGCATAATCAAATCAGAATATCAACTCGCTTACAGATGAAGTGTTAGAGGTGGATGAAGGAATAGTTGCAGTCCACCATGAATATGAGGCTTTGCGCATGGAGAATGATGCATTGAGCAGGGAGGTAGAAATTTCACGAGGAGAAAGAAGAAGTGTACGAGGGTTCAAGACTTATTTAGCTTCTTCACATTGAGATATTTTTGGAATGAATGATTTGATAACAGCGAAAATGAAAGAGCTCCAGAGGCTTGTGAAGAGATTCAAAGCAGTTGTTGAAGCAACTAAGGACCAAGACATTGTCACCAAAAATGTTAAGGAAATTTTTGATGAGATATTCAAATGGAAACAATAAGAAGCATAATCCCTTGCAAACCTACCTAGGAGAACTCAACGTCAAATTCAACGAGACTATGTAGTCATCGCCAATTGTAGAACTATAAGCAGTTTGTTACAGAAAGATGTCACTGTTTTATTACATAAATGTCAATGCTTGCACTAGGGATAAAGGAGAGTGATAGAGAGATCCCATATTCTTTCATTTGGAGTGATGGATAATATGAGACCTTGCTATCCACTAAATTGCACTTAGTGGATTCCGAGTGAACCATCGAAGACTTGAAAAATCTAATTGTTCATTATCAGAGTTCGGAAGTCCATCAGGCCTTCTAGGCCCTTTTTATTTTTTGTACCACATGTTCATACCCCCTCGGGGAAATTGTAATAAAATGTACTAGAATGGTATCTGTATGTAAAAGACTCGGTTTTCTAGGACTTAAATGTTAATCCGACTAGCCCAGAGTGTTTTTTTCCTTGGAAATTATTTGTTGTTGAACAAACGACTAATAATTTTTGAGTTTTTCACTCAATCCTCCAAATTTGGGGTGGTCGGCATAATTTTTACGCCTTAAGAGGTTATTAGAGCCTAAGTGTCAATGTATTAAACCATGTTAGGGATTAATTTGAGTCGCATGGACATGTATTAGGTCCCCCTAGTTTTTTTTTTAAGTTCCATGAAAAAAATATTTTTCCGTAAAAAACAAGCCATTTTTAATGGTTTGGGTAAAAAAATTGAAAAAGTGATAAAATTATGGTCTAGAGATCTTTTTGGTCATGGGGGTGCTCATTTTAGAACCCAGAGCACCCACATTACCCCTAAAACCACTTTCCTAAGTGTTTAGACACTTTATTTTTCATCTATTTTGCAAAAATTCAAAAAAGTAAAAAATGAGAGAAAATATGCAAAAAAGTGAAAAATCATAAAATATCAAAATCCTAAATTTTGGGGATGTGTAAGAGATTTTGGATCACCGATGTTTGTGGTCATGTAAGATAGATTTTATAACACTTTTAGGGAATCTAACTTTAAGGGATCACTTCTCCATGACTTGGGCGCATTTCCCAAAAAGAGTGCCCACAATTTGGGGATTGTTGCAGCTGATTTTTAGGCCCTCTTTGGGCTGATGTATGGGATGATGTGGGGCTGATTTTTGGAATCCAAATAAGAGGGAGGAAGCCCCATATTCTACCTAAATCAAGGCTTGTGTCTCTCCACTATTTCCCCCCTCCCCTCTCTTCTCATTTCTATAAATTGAGAGCACCTCTCTCATTCCAAACTAGTTAGAATTGGATGAGGGAAGGCTTTCTCTTGTAATATGATATATCATTTTTGAATTGAGAATAAAAATATTTGGAGGATAAAGATGTAGTGCATTGGTGTGTGCATCAACATAGTGATTCTCTTCATATGGTAACTGGTTTCTACTTTGCAAATTTATTTCTTTCTCTTTTTGTAGATCTTGCCTTGATGATTCGGTTGAATTAATAGGAATATGAAGTTGTAAGTAAGCTTAATTTCATTTTTTATTTCATGTATGACTGGAAACCAAAAATTTGCATGTTAAATAGGTTTATTTGCATGCTATTTCAATTTTTGGTTTATATATGTTTACAAGATCTCATGGGTATGCAAGTGTTTGTGATTTAACTTTCAGGTTGCCAAGCTTGGAGGAGGATTGGATCAACCTTGACTCCATTCCATCTTCAAAAAATATTCAGGAACATTGTCCCTCAACACTCCACATAGAAGCATTCTCAGTTTGATATTTTCTGGCACAAGCTCTCTTCTACTTTCTCTTTCTCCTTTTAAAATAATTTCTTCTTGGTTACTGTTTTTGGGTATTTTAAGATATGATCTTCTTAGCAAGCTTATCAAAAAATCAGATCTGATTTTTTTTATGCATAGATCCAAGACACTTCAAAATTATTATTTCAAAATTATTAAGGTTTAAATCAAGCAATCAAGTGCTCTATTGGCTTCCTTTTCAAGGCTTTCCAAGGCCCTAAGATGTTGGCTTTTTAGCCATTCCATCTTAGCTCCTTTTTCAGTTAACTAGTTTTTTAAAGTGATTTTGGGCACTTTTTCTACTAATATAGTTCGCTGGTTTTTGTATTGTGACATCAGATAGAAGGTTTTCAAGCACACTTTTTGACCAATTTGGATGATCCAGAACCTTCATTGAACCTTACCTTTCCTTCCTTACTTTGACTCTATCATTTGTAACCACTTTTCTCTAGGTCTATAAGGAGAAAGATGAGTTCTTTATGTCATTTTGGCATTGTAACTTATAATAAAAAGTATTTTGGAAGCAAGCTCACAAAGCTTGCTTTTCATCCCCTTAGGGGGGATTGGTGTCGATTCAAATTTTGTGATTGTTGTCAATTTTCTCAAACTTTAACAATTTTCACAATAGATTAGACTAGTTTAAAATCAACCAAGTTAAAAATAAAATCTAACGTCATGGTCCAATCCAAATATTGGGCCATTGACTCTCTGAGGACTTAGGAACATTTTTATTTTTGTTTTTGCACATCGTATACTTTTTCACTACAATATTTTTCATCTTTTGCAAAAAGTAAATCAAATACTAACCCACTACCTCGGTAGTGTAGTAACTAGAAAACATTTCATTTTTTAGTTATTTACTTTGCAAAACACCCCCTTGCTTTCCCGAAGTAAGGTTTCAGGATAAGGGCTTTCCCGAGTACTGGCCCGAAAAGATACTCTTGGGGAATAAAAAGTAAAATATTTGTTCAAAAACCTTTTAAAATAAACAAGCCTCTGTCCTGAGTATGCTCTGGATCACTGCAGCTGTGTCTGAACATGCTGATCAAACCAGAACGAGGCTTAGCAACTAGTAATTAATTTAACATTTCCCAAATTAACCACCCTTTACGAAAATCCAGCGTAAATAATTATTGACGATGGTGAGAAAATTTCTCAAAGGAAGCAGGAACCACTGGGTAGTGACCTCCGGATACTGTTAGACTATACCCTTGTTTGGTGTTGTGTTGAACACCTCCCTTTCAAGTTATATTGCAAATCTCTTGTGTCAGTTTTTTCATTATAAAAAACTCCTAAAAAACTAACTCATCCACCATAACCAGCTAGCTTAATCAGCCTTAGCAACTTTTAGGGTCCAACCCCCTTGGGCTTCGTTAGGAGTTTTCCTAAACAGAGGAGTCAATATTCAAGTGACATTACTTGACTCAAGGATTTCCCTTAGGGAAACCCTTAGTGGCTTGAAGATTTCTGCCACGTTAACCCCAGGTGTGTTTCCGGCGGCAACATCCTTTGGCGCCGTTGTCGGGGATAAATCTTTTTATTCCCGGAATACGACTTTTCATTTTTCTTTTTGATTTTTTTGATGAATGTTTAGAGTATATATTTTTATTTTCATCTAGAAACTCCACTAACTGTAATTTTTTTCCCTTATTGTATAAATTTTCAAAGAAAAGCAAAAAATAGAATTTTTTGTGAGTATTTTAAATGCATATTTTTATTCTCACATGGCGACTCCATTGAAGGGATAAAACCCTTGTTTCTCATAAATTTGTGAAAATCTGTTGTGTGTAGATGAGCACATGCGACACATTGAAAACCTTTAAAACTCATGATTTGACAACTCCACTTGTTGAATGGAAGATCTAAGCTATTGAATTATGCTATGTATAGTAATAAAGAAGGGCTTTGTGCTCACTTGTTCGAGGCATGCCCCTTGATATATTTCTCAAATATCCATGGGTTTCCCAATGATTGCTATGATAATCATGGGCTATATAGTGTGGCTCCAGAGTTCTGTGGAAATACTGGTGATTCATCCATTGATCATATTGCTTCCTTTCTCAAATTGGTGGTTGACTTCAATGTTATTCATGAGGATGATCTGATGACCATTTTTTCTTTATCCTTGATGGGGGATGCGGTGAATTGGTTCTATGACCTTCCTGAAAAATGAATTACCTCCATTTCAAGTTTCTTTGAGATGTTTCTTGAACGGTGGCATGATGATGAGATTGATATGAAAGAATTTATAGAAAATTCCCTTGCCATCCTTCCTAAATCAAAATCTATTTCAGAAACTAAAGAAGATATTCAAGAAAAGCACCTTGAAGATCAAAGAGATATTATTGAAGCTCCTCCTTGTGTGACTATAATAGAAAATATTAAAGATATGGAACTATCTCGGGATTATGAAGATGATCACATGTGTATGCCAGATCTACCTCAAGAAGAAACTACTATAAAAGGTCATGAAGGAATTCATGATATAATTTGGGATGTGTATGATGATACTCGTTCATGTGCTCCACATGGTGATGAAGGATTGGTAAATGCATTCACTTTTGATATGTTTGAAACCAATGCTTCTAAAGATGATAATTATGAACATGAGGACGAAAAGTATAGCCCGGAGCATGATGTAAGTGATGAAGACTCTGTTGGAACTATGATTCAGTTGTCATTGATGGTTTGAAAGCAGACAAGGCGGGTGACTCAGAACTTCAGTTGCGAGCTGCGACTCAGACAGCTGCGACTCAGACAAGCTGCGACTCAGACAAGCTGTGACTTAGACCATACCAACTTCAGCAGTGAGCTGCGAGCTGCGACTTAGACAGCTGCGACTCATAAAAGCTGTGACTTAGACAAGCTATGACTCAGACCATACCAAATTCAGCTGCGAGCTGCGACTCAGACAACTGCGACTCAGATAAGCTATGACTCAGACAAGCTGTGACTCAGACCATACCAAATTCAGCTGCGAATTGCGAGCTGCGACTCAGACAGCTGTGACTCAGACAATATGCGACTCAGACAAGCTGTGACTCAGACCATACCAAATTCAGTTGCGAGCTGCGACTCAGACAGCTATGACTCAGACAAGATACGACTCAGACAAACTGTGACTCAGACAACTGCGACTCAAACAGGCTGCATATTTAAGTTATTGCGGGCATTTAACTCATCAATAAATAAAGGGAGTTTTTAATGAACATAAAAAGAATTTTTTTGCTAAAGTTTCAGTGGCAGAAAACTCATTCAAACATTTATTTATTTATTAATTAGTCAGTTACAGCATGTGAGTTTTGGAAGTCAAAGAGACAATTCAATTTTCGAATTAGGAGGTAAAGAGACAGCTTCAGTTTTAGAATTGGAACATCTGGAAGTTAAAGAGACCGAGGCATATAACTTTGGTATCTATAAAAACCAATCGTGTAGAACAAAGGAAGGTGTGAGAATTGAGAGGATAAAGAGGAATGGTTGCTGGCTGAAGAAGATGAAGCTATGATTCAAAGAAAACAATTCAGAAGGAAAAAGTGTGGCTCGATTTAATGAAGAATAGAATGCCCAGAAACCCAAGCTGTAGCAGCAGAGAACAAAAATGAAAAGGGTATGTACTGATATATATGAATCAATTAAATATAATTGACTGAAAAATTCTTACATAGGGTGGAAGGGAGGTGCTAGGGAGGATTGATTTCCTCTGTAAATCAGGTTGATGCCTGAATATTGGGAGTGGGTGCTTCCTTCTAGTGGGTGCTAAAAAAACATGAGAGTTGGTTCTCTCAACAAGTTGCAGCTTGTTAAACAGAGGTTGTAGCCTCATCTTGAGTTAGTGCTCAAAGATAATTGATGTACAGGAGTTAAAGACTGCTTATCATTCTAAGAAGAAGAGTTTTTTTCCATTTATGGGTTTCCTCATGAATATCTGTGTCTGTGTACATCATATGTGTGAATGATGATTACTAGGTCTTTGTTTATCTTATTCATTATCTTGACAGTCATTTTGTGAATGCTAATAAAATTTTAAAAGGAACGATAATTTGATTATTGTTATAATTACAAATGATTCACTCCCCCTCTTAGTTGTAACAACTTCAATTGATATCAGAGTGGGTTCCTTTTATTTAAAGGTAGATCTGTGAGCTTACAACATGACTAGTCATGATGGAAATTCAATCAATAAGGATGATCTGTTTGATGGGAAAATTTTTGCTTTCTGGAAGGTTAGAATGAGAACCTATCTTATGTCCTTAGGTGCTGATGTATGGGATGTAGTTGAAACTGGATATGTAAAGCCCATTGTACTAGCCACCAAAGATGACAAACTGGAATTTACCTTTAATGCAAAAGCAATGAATGCTATTCTCAGTGGTCTTGCAGAAGCTGAATTTGTAAAAGTTATGCATCTTGAATCTGCCTAAGGAATGTGGAACAAACTTATAAGCAGTTATGAAGGGAATGAGAAAGTAAAAGATGCCAAACTACATACATACAGGTTGAAATTTGAACAATTAAAGATGAATGAGGATGAGAATGTTAGTAAATATTTCCTAAGGGTTGAAGAGCTTGTGAATGCTATGAAAGGCCTCGGTGAAACAATTGAAGAAGAATTCTTAATTCAGAAAATTTTAAGATCTCTGCCTGATAAATTTAACCCCAAAGTTTCAGCAATAGAAGAGTTAAATGATCTTAAAACTTTGGGCATTGATCAACTCCTAGGAACTCTAAGTGCTTATGAAATGAGGATTAGTACAGACAAACTCATCACTAGAGAAGCATCCTTTAAAGCAGATAAGAATATTGATTCTGGAGCAGATGAGATTGAGGCAAAATTTGTAAGAAGATTGAAGAAAGGATCAGGTAAATATAGAGACAAGCTTCCCTTTAAATGTTTTAACTGTGGTAAGATAGGTCATTTTGCCTCTAAATGTCCTCACAAGAAAAAAGATCAGAATTCTTTTGATGAAGAGAAATACAAATTTAAGAAATACAGTAAAAAGAAAAGTTTGTGTACAATTCATCTTGTGAATATAGAATGAATGATTTTATGCTTATGGCCATAGAAGATCTTAATGATGAAGAAGCTATGATTGACATGGAAGGTGAATTAATCAACGCTTTAGAATATATTGACAGACTTAGACTTAAGAAGAGAAAACAAAAACATTTGTTGATGCAGCTTGAAAAGAATGGTAAAGGAACAAGTGAAGATTTTGTGCTGTTAAAATTAGAATTAGAAGAAGCAAAGAAAATAGAAGACACTCTAAAACAACAATTAGCAGAGAAAAATTTGAGAGATGAAGCTCTGGAAGAAGAAGTAGTAAAAGCTACAAAATATTTGGAGAAATTTCAAGCTTTGTACCACCAAAATTTGTCAAGTATCAAAGCCTCAGAAGAACTGAATAGCATCCTGAGTAAACAAAGATCTCCATTGATAAAGACTGGCCTAGGTTATGAAAGTGGTTCAAGTAGCAGACAGTCAGATGATGATCATACCTTTCTAACCAAAATCAATAAATATAAGTTTAGATCTGATCAGGAAAATAGCCAACAAGAGACAAATCAATCAAGCCCAGAAAGAAGACCAATATACAGGTACCAAATTTTTTTCTATGGTTATTGCTATTACTGTTCTAACTTTGGTCATAAAATTGCAAATTGTGGAATTAAATTTAGAAGTATGCAACTACTGAAGTTAAAGAGTTAGCTGCTACAAAATAGAGCTGGACAGTCAGTGAGGAAACAAGGATATCACGCAATTCAGTCCACAACTAAAAGAAGAACCGATTATCAACATATCAACTCTTTTGATCTATTAAATAATGAGCCAGAATGCTTTGTTTGTCATAATTTTGGACACAAAGCTTCAGTCTGTCATTTAAGGAAATACAAAACAAATCCGAGAATAAATTATACATTTGAAAAGGCTAAGGTTTGGAAAAAGAAAGAAGGTGACAAATGTGGATTAGTACTTTCTGCTCAAAGGCAAAAGGATCTCTGGTATATTGACAGTGGTTTTTCTAAACACATGATGGGTGATAAAAATAAATTTCTATCTCTAAGTGAAAGTAAATAAGGAAATGTGACCTTTGGAAATGATGCTCCAGGAAAAATTGAAGGAAAAGGGATGGTAAGCTTGAGTAATGGCAGAGGAAAAGCTCAAGACGTGTTGTTTGTACATGGTTTAAAACATAACCTCCTTAGTGTTAGTCAGGTCTGCGACTGAGGGTGTGAAGTAGTTTTTAATTCGAAAGGTTGCAAGATAAAATCTGTACCCTCGGGACAATTGATTGCAAAAGGCATAAGGACAGAAAATAATGTTTATGTTTTGAATGAAGAAAAGGAAGAATGTCATCTAAGCAAGTATGATGAGAGTTGGTTGTGGCATATGAGACTTGGACATTTTAATTTTGATCATATAATCAAAATTAGTAACAATAGGGAAGTAAAGGATCTTCCAAATATATCAAAGCCATATGATTCGATGTGTAAGTCATGTCAAATGGGAAAGCTGACCCGCACTCAGTTTAATTAATCAAAAGGTTTTACATCAACAAATAAGCCCCTTCAGTTAGTACATATGGATTTATGTGGACCATCCGGGAAGGAAGGTACATAAAAATAAAACTATTTCATGTTGGTTATTGATGATTATTCTAGACTCACATGGGTTGCTTTTCTGAGAGAAAAATCTAAAGCATTTGAAAAATTCAAAGTGTTTAAGGCTCTGACTGAGAATCAAACAGGAAAAAGATTGAAGGCAGTAAGGTCTGATAGAGGAGGAGAATTTAGTTCAGGATATTTTAAAGAATTCCGTGATAAACATGGGATCAAAAGGGAATATACTATTCCAGGGACTCCACAACAAAATGGAGTAGTGGAAAGACATAATAGATCAGTTCAACAAATGTCAAGATCAATGATGAATGAAAAAAACATTTCTCAGATTTATTGGGTAGAAGCAATTCATACAGCTGTCCATATTCTTAACAAAGCACATCTAAGACCAAACAACGATAAGACTCCTTATGAACTTTGGTTTGGGAAGACCTGCTACTATTAAGCATTTCGAAATATTTGGAAGTAAATGTTATATTAAAAATAATGATGAACATCTTGGCAAATATGATGATCGAGTTGATGAAGGTATTTTTTGGGATGCAACAAACAACAAAGGATATAGATGCTATAATAAAATATTGTATAAATTAGTTGATTGTATTGACATTAAAATTGATGAAGAAATCTCAGTTAAAAATGATTAGATAAGCAGTATTGAACCAGATGCAGAGAATACAATTGAAATTGAAGATGAAGAGGTCCAAGAATCAGAAAGAGAAGACTGTGAGTCAGATGATGGAGATGCAAATAAGGCAGTTTCAAATCAATAGACAGAAACAAAATCACCTTCCAGAATTGTTAAAAAGAATCATCCTGAAAGTAAGATAATTGGTGACAAGAATAAAGGAGTTTAGATAAGAAGAAAATTGATTGAAGCTTCAGAGCAATCACATATTGCTTTTCTATCTATGGTTGAACCCAAGAACTTTGATGAAGCTAGTAAAGATGAAGATTGGATTAAAGCCATGAATGAAGAGATTGATCAAATTGAGAAGAATAATACTTGGGAACTTGTTCCTAAACCTACAGATAAGAATGTAATAGGCTCTAAATGGGTGTTTAGAAACAAGATGAGTGAACAAGGACAGGTTGTGAGGAATAAAGCCAGATTGGTCTGTAAAGGGTATGCACAAATTGAGGATTAGGTTTTTGATGAAACCTTTGCACAAGTGGAAAGATTAGAATCCATTAGAATGTTTCTTGCATATGCTAGCCACAAAAATGCCTTCAAAGTGTATCAGATGGATGTTAAATCAACATTTCTTAATGGAAATCTAGAAGAAGAAGTCTATATGGAGCAACCTAAAGGATTTCAACTGACAGACAATCCTGACTATGTTTGCAAACTGAAGAAGGAGCTATATGGATTGAAACAAGCACCAAGAGCCTGGTATTATAGATTGGACAAGGTTTCAAGAAAGGTACTGTTGACAGTAATTTGTACATCAAGGTTGAAGATGCTGATTTATTAGTTGTTTTGGTCTATGTGGATGACATTATTTTTGGATGTACTAATGATTCTTCTGTTCAGTGGTTTGCTAATGCCATGCAATCTGAGTTTGAGATGTCAATGATAGGAGAGTTGTCATTCTTTCTTGGTCTTCAAATCAATCAAAGTTCTGAAGTTTTATTTCTCTCTCAAGAGAAGTACTTGAAGGAGATGTTGAAGAGATTTCATATGGAAGATTCTTCACCTGTCAGCACACCCATGGTTGTTGGATGCAAACTCAGCAAGGATGATGTATCACCAGATGTTGATCAAAGAACATATCGGTTAATGGTAGGTAGCCTGTTGTACATCACAACATCTCATCCTGATATAATGCAAGCTGTTGGTATGGTAGGTAGATTTCAGTCTGCTCCTAAGGAAAGCCATTTAGTAGCTGTTAAGAGGATATTCAAATATTTGAAAGGCACAATGAATTATGGTCTATGGTATCCTAGAAATAAGAACTTTCAGTTAATAGCATATTCAGATGCTGACTGGGAAAACTGTTTGGATGAAAGAAAGAGCACAAGTGGAGGTGCATTCTTCTTAGGTGATTCACTAGTAGCATGGCTAAGTAAGAAGCAAGGCTCTATAGCTTTGTCTACCACAGAAGCTGAATACATTGCTGTGACCACATGTTGTACACAGGTTCTATGGATGATTCAAACTCATGCAGATCTAAAAGTAACATATGTTGAATCTATTCCTCTTCATTGTGATAACACAAGTGCCATTAGTGTCTCCAAGAACCCTGTTCTTGATTCCAAGACCAAACACATTCCAATCAAGTATCATTTTTTAAGGGAGCAGGTTACAAATAGAGTTGTCCAATTACATTTCATTCCTTCTAAAGAACATATTGCTGATATATTTACTAAGCCCTTATCCAAAATCCAGTTTGAATATCTACGCCAGAAGTTGGGTGTCATATCTTATTCCAACTAACTTGTTCACTTTGGCAGGGGGAGTTTGTGCTTATTGCATATCTGATATAATTCTGAGATGGTTCCATAATTTTTTCTTTGCTGGTTTCTGAGTTCATCTTGATAGGGGGAGATGTATTGTCATGTTTTCTTTGACATTGATGTCAAAGGGGGAGAAGTTCAAGTAGTTGCAGATGACAAGCAGTCGATGATTATACTTGCAGCATCATAAATTTTAGGTTTCCATCAATTCCAAAGGGTGAGATTGTTGGAACTATGATTCAGTTGTCATTGATGGTTGGAAAGAAGACAAGGCAGGTGACTCATAACTTCAGCTGCGAGCTGCGACTCAAACAACTGCGACTCATACAAGCTGTGACTCAGACAAGCTGTGACTCAGACAAGCTGTGACTCAAACCATACCAAATTCAGCTGCGAGCTGCGACTCAGACAAGCTACAACTTAGACAAGCTGTGACTCATACCATACCAAATTCAGCTGCGAGCTGCGACTCAGACAGCTGCGACTCAGAAAAGCTGCAACTCAGACAAGCTGTGACTCAGACCATACCAAATTCAGTTGCGAGGTGCAAGCTGCGACTCAGACAGTTGCGACTCAGACAAACTGCGACTCAGACATCTGCGACTCAAACAGGATGCATATTTAAGCTATTGCGGGCATTTAAATCATCAATAAATAAAGGGAGTTTTTAATGAACATAAAAATAATTGTTTTGCTAAATTTTTAGCGGCAGAAAACTCATTCAAACATTTATTTATTTATTAATTAGTCAGTTACAATGTGAGTTTTGGAAGTCAAAGAGACAGTTCAATTTTCAAATTAGGAGGTAAAGAGACAACATCAGTTTTAGAATTGGAACATCTGGAAGTTAAAGAGACTGAGGCATATAAATTCAGCATCTATAAAACCCAATCGTGTAGAACAAAGGAAGGTGTGAGAATTGAGAGGATAAAGAGGAATGGTTGCTGGCTGAAGAATATGAAGCTGTGATTCGAAGAAAACAATTCAGAAGGAAAAAGTGTGGCTCGATTTAATGAAGAATAGAATGCCCAGAAACCTAAGCTGTAGCAGCACAGAATAAAAATGAAAAAGGTATGTATTGATATATCTGAACCCGTGAAATATAATTGACTGAAAAATTCTTACATAGGGTGGAATGGAGGTGCTAGGGAGGATTGATTTCCTCTGTAAATCAGTTTGATGCCTGAATATTGGGAGTGGGTGCTAGAAAAACATGAGAGTTGGTGCTCTCAACAAGTTGCAGCTTGTTAAACAGAGGTTGTAGCCTCATCTTGAGTTGGTGCTCAAAGATAATTGATGTACAAGAGTTAAAGACTGCTTATCATTCTAAGAAGAGGTTTTTTCCCTTTATGGGTTTCCTCATGAATATCTGTGTCTGTATATATCATATGTGTGAATGATGATTACTAGTTCTTTGCTTATCTTATTCATTATCTTGATAGTCATTTTTGTGAATGCTAATAAAATTTTAAAAGGAAAGATAAATTGATTATTGTTATAATTACAACTGATTCACCCCCTCTCTCAATTGTAACAACTTCAATTGGTATCAGAGCGGGTTCCTTTTATTTAAAGGTAGATCCGTGAGCTTAAAACATGACTAGTCATGATGGAAATTCAATCAATAAGGCTCCTCTGTTTGATGGGAAAAAATTTGCTTTCTGGAAGGTTAGAATGAGAACCTATCTTATGTCCTTAGGTGCTGATGTATGGGATGTAGTTGAAACTGGATATGTAAATCCCATTGTACTAGCCACCAAAGATGACAAACTAGAATTTACCTTTAATGCAAAAGCAATGAATGCTATTCTCAGTGGTCTTGCAGAAGCTGAATTTGTAAAAGTTATGCATCTTGAATCTGCCAAAGGAATGTGGGACAAACTTATAAGCAGTTATGAAGGGAATGAGAAAGTAAAAGATGCCAAACTACAGACATACAGGTTGAAATTTGAACAACTAAAGATGAATAAGTATGAGAATGTTAGTAAATATTTCCTAAGGGCTGAAGAGCTTGTGAATGCTATGAAAGGCCTTGGTGAAACAATTGAAGAAGAATCCTTAATTTAGAAAATTTTAAGATATGCCTGATAAATTTAACCCCAAAGTTTTAGCAATAGAAGAGTTAAATGATATTAAAACTCTAGGCATTGATCAACTCCTAGGAACTCTAACTTCTTATGAAATGAGGATTAGTACATAAAAACTCATCACTAGAGAAGCATCCTTTAAAGCAGATAAGAATATTGATTCTGGAACAGATGAGATTGAGGCAAAATTTGTAAGAAGATTGAAGAAAGGATCAGGTAAATATAGAGACAAGCTTCCTTTTAAATGTTTTAACTGTGGTAGTATAGGTCATTTTGCCTCTAAATGTTCTCACAAGAAAAAAGATCAGAATTCTGATGATGAAGAGACATACAAATTTAAGAAATACAATAAAAATAAAAGTTTGTGTGCAAATGATGATGACTCCTCAGAGGATATAGATAGCAATTCATCTTGTGAAGATAAAATGAATGATTTTATGCTTATGGCCATAGAAGATATTAATGATGAAGAAGCTATGATTGACATGGAAGGTTAATTAATCAATGCTTTAGAAGAGATTGATAGACTCAGACTTAAGAAGAGAAAACAAAAACATTTGTTGATGCAGCTTGAAAAGAATGGTAAAGGAACAAGTGAATATTTTGTGCTGTTAAAATTAGAATTAGAAGAAGCAAAGAAAATAGAAGACACTCTAAAACAACAATTAGCAGAGAAAAATTTGAGATGTGAAGCTCTGGAAGAAGAAGTAGTAAAAGATAGAAAGGATTTGGAGAAATTTCAAGCTTTGTACCACCAAAATTTGTCAAGTATCAAAGCCTTAGAAGAACTGAATACCATCCTGAGTAAACAATGATCTCCATTGATACAGCTTGTCCTAGGTTATGAAAGTGGTTCAAGTAGCATACAGTCAGATGATGATCATACCTTTCTAACCAAAATCAATAAATATAAGTTGAGATATGATCAGGAAAATAGCCAACAAGAGACAAATTAATCAAGCCCAGAAAGAAGACCAATATCTAGGTACCAAATTTTTTTCTATGGTTATTTCTATTACTCTTCTAACTTTGGTCATAAAATTGCAAATTATGGAATTAAATTTAGAAGTATGCAACTATGGAATTCAAAGAGTCAGCTACTACAAAACAGAGTTGGACAGTCAGTGAGGAAACAAGGATATCACGGAATTCAGTCCACAACTAAAAGAAGAACTGATTATCAACATATCAAGAAAAGGCATAAGGATAGAAAACAATGTTTATGTTTTGAAAGAAGAAAAGGAAGAATGTCATCTAAGCAAGTATGATGAGAGTTGGTTGTGGCATAAGAGACTTGGACATTTGAATTTTGATCATATAATCAAATTTAGTAACAATAGAGCAGTAAAGGATCTCCCAAATATATCAAAGCCATATGATTCGGTGTGTAAGTCATGTCAAATGGGAAAGCTGACCCGCACTCAGTTTAAATCAAAAGGTTTTACATCAATAAATAAGCCCCTTCAGTTAGTACATATGGATTTATGTGGACCATCTAGGAAGGAAGGCATAGGAAAAGAAAACTATTTCATGTTGGTTATTGACGATTATTCTAGACTCACGTGGGTTGCTTTTCTAAGATAAAAATATGAAGCATTTGAAAAATTCAAAGTGTTTAAGGCTCTGACTGAGAATCAAACAGGAAAAAGATTGAAGGCAGTAAGTTCTGATAGAGGAGGAGAATTTAGTTCAGGAGATTTTAAAGAATTCTGTGATAAACATGGGATCAAAAGGGAATATACTATTCCAGGGACTCCACAACAAAATGGAGTAGTGGAAAGGCATAATAGATCAGTTCAACAAATGGCAAGATCAATGATGAATGAAAAAAACATTTCTCATATTTATTGGGTAGAAGCAAATCATACAATTGTCCATATTCTTAACAAAGCACATCTAAGACCAAACAGTGATAAGACTCCTTATGAACTTTGGTTTGGGAGACCTGCTACTATTAAGCATTTCAAAATATTTGGAAGTAAATGCTATATTAAAAATAATGATGAACATCTTGGCAAATATGATGATCGAGATGATGAAGGTATTTTTTTGGGATATGCAACAAACAACAAAGGATATATATGCTATAATAAAAGATTGCTAGTAACCAAAGACAAGGAAAAAAATGGTTATATTGATACAATGCTTAGATGGTTACATTGGATTTCCGATTACACTTAGCATTTTTCTTTATATCATGCTTAGATTAGGAAAATAAGCTCCTTAAAGTGAGCATTTACTTTACGCATTTCTTTGTAGTACTTAGGAATAATAACATTTTTCCTTAGTTAGTTTTAGTTTTTATGAATAAATGCAATTTTTGATTCATTGGCTTCTTCATAAAACTTGTGCTGCTGTATAAACCAGAGATTATGGTGTTCTCACATCCTCTCCTTGTGTGAAGGCCAGATCGAGCACACATCCCACAGTTGGAGCCAGATGTTATCCACTAAATTTAACTTAGTGGATTCCGAGTGAACCGTCGAAGACTTGAACAATCTAATTGTTCATTATTAGAGTTCAGAATTTCATCAAGACTTCTAGGCCCTTTTTATTTTTTGTACCACATGTTCATACCCCCTTGGGGAAATTGTAATAAAATGTACTAGCATGGTATCTGTATGTAAAATAATCGGCTTTCTAGGACTACTTAAACGTTAATCTGACTAGCCCAAATTGTTTTTTTCCTTGGAAATTATTTGTTGTTGAACAAATGACTAATAATTATCGAGTTTTTCACTCAATCCTCCAAAGTAGGGGTGGTCAGCGTAATTTTTAAGCCTTAAGAGGTTATTAGAGCCTAACTGCCAATGTATTAAACCATGCTAGGAATTAATTTTGAGTCATATGGACATGTATTAGGTCCCCCTAGGTTTTTTTTTAAGTTCCATTCTATATATATATATATATATATCCTTTTTTTTTAATTTTTCCGTAAAAACAAGCCATTTTTTAATGGTTTGGGTAAAAAAATTGAAAAAGTGATAAAATTATGGTCTAGGGGTCTTTTTGGCCATGGGGGTGCTCATTTTCTAACCCGGAGCACCCATATTACCCCTAAACCCTCTTTCCTAAGGGTTTAGACACTTTATTTTTAATCTATTTTGTAAAAAGTCAAAAAAGAGAGAAAAAATGCAAAAAAGTGAAAAATCATAAAAAATCAAAATCCTAAATTTTGGGAATGTGTAAGAGATTTTGGATAAGTTATGTTTGGGGGCATGTAAGAGATATTTTATGACACTTTTTTGGAAGCTAAATTTAAGGGATCACTTCCCCATGACTTGGGTGCATTTCCCAAAAAGAGTGCCCACGATTTGGGGATTGTTGCAGCTGATTTTTAGGCCCTCTTTGGGCTGATGTATGGGATGATGTGGGGTTGATTTTTGGAAGCCAAATAAGAGGGAGGAATCCCCATCTTCTCCCTAAATCAAGGCTTGTGTCTCTCCACTATTTCCCCCCTCCCCTCTCTTCTCTTTCTATAAATTGAGAGCACCTCTCTCATTCCAAACTAGTTAGAGTTGGATGAGGGAAGGCTTGCTCTTGTAATCTGATATATCATTTTTGCATTGAGAATAAAAATATTTGGAGGCTAAAGGGGTAGTGAATTGGTGTGTGGATCAACATTGTGATGCTCTTCATATGGTAACTGGTTCTTACTTTGCAAATTTATTTTTTACTCTTATTGTAGATCTTGCCTTGATAATTTGGTTGAATTGATAGGAATAGGAAGTTGTAAGTAATCTTACTTTCATTTTTTATTTCATGTATGACTGGAAACCAAAACTTTTCATGTTAAATAGGTTTATTTGCATGCTATTTCAATTTCTGGTTTATATATATCTTTACAAGATCTCATGGGTATGCATGTGTTTATGATTTAGCTTTCAGGTTGCCAAGCTTGGAGGAGGATTGGATCATGCTTGACTCCATTCCATATTCAACAAATCTTCAGGAACATTGTCCCTCAACACTCCACATAGAAGCATTCTCAGTTTGATATTTTCTGGAACAAGCTCTCTTCTACTTTCTCTTTCTCCTTGTAAAATAATTTCTTCTTGGTTACTGTTTTGGGTACTTTAAGATCTGATCTTCTTAGGAAGCTTATCAAAAAATCAGATTTGAATTTTTTTTTGCATAGATCCATGATACTTCAAAATTATTATTTCATTGTTGGGTCTTGCTTGGAAAAGAGTCTTTAAATAAAATTTTCAAGTCAAATTTTTAGGATTGTTTAAAGATTTCTTCTTTAAAAGTTTTAAGGTTTAAATAAAGAAATCAAGTGCTCTATTGGATGCCCTTTAAAAGGTGTCCAAGAACCTAAGAGGTTGGCTTTTTAACCATTCCATCTTAGTTCATTTTTTCAGTTAACTAGTTTTTTAACTTAGAATGTTTTTTAGTATTTTTGGTGTTTGCCCAAAACACTTCTAAATTGATTTTGGGGACTTTTTCTACTAATATAGTTAGCTGGTTTTGTATTGTGACAGCTGATAGAAGGTTTTCAAGCACACTTTTTGACCAATTTGGATGATCTAGAACCTTCATTGAACCTTACCTTTCCTTCCTTACTTTGCCTCTATCATTTGTAACCTCTTTTATCCAAGTTTATAAGGAGAAATATGAATTCTTTTATTTCAGTTTGGAATTGTAACTTATAATACAAAGTATTTCGGAAACAATCTCACAAATATTGCTTCTCATCCCCCTAGGGGGGATTGGTGTCAGTTCAAATTTTGTGATTGTTGTCAATTTTCTCAAACTTTAACAATTTTCACATTAGATTAGACCAGTTTAAAATAAACCAAGTTAAAATAAAATCTAACCTCATGGTCCAATCCAAATATTGGGCCATTGACTCTCTCAGGACTTAGGAACATTTTTGTTTTCGGTTTTACAGACCGTATACTTTTTCACTACAATATTTTCCATCTTTTGCAAAAAGTAAATCAGATACTAACCCACTACCTTGGTAGTGTAGTAATTAGAAAACATTTCATTTTTTAATTATTTACTTTGCAAAACACCCCATTTCTTTCCCGAAGTAAGGTTTCAGGATAAGGGCTTGCCCGAGTACTGGCCCGAAAAGAGACTCTTGGGGCATAAAGAGTAAAATATTTGTTCAAAAACCTTTTAAAATAAACAAGGATCTGTCCCAAATATGCTCTGGATCACTGTAGCTGTGTTTGAACATGCTGATCAAACCAAAAAGGGGCTTAGCGATTAGTAATTAGTTTAACATTTCCCAAATTAACCACCGTTTACGAAAATCTAGCGTAAATGATTATTGACGCTGGTGGGAAAATTTATCAAAGGAAGTAGGAGCCACTGGGTAGTGACCTCAGGATACCGTTAGACTATACCCTCATTTGGTATAGTGTTGAACACCTCCCAAAGACTCTGATCCAGCCCAAATGTCCAAGTGAGGAGCCACCTTGTCAAATTCCGGACATATTTCCAATACCTTACGGTGTATTGGGAATCCCCCATCCATAGTAAAAACTCATTACCAAATTAATTTAAAATTAACCAAGAACATTTGCACAACATTTCATTTCCAGCATTACAAACAACATTTTATTTGACTCCATTTTTAGCACTGGTCTCTCTTGATTTATCATTGCAAATTATATTTAATTTCTATCATGTGTTGAATGAATTGATAATCATGTTTAATTTTTATGTTGTTTAAATCTTTATGCTGTTATGCTTTCAAGTTATATTGCAAATCTCTTGTGTCAGTTTTGTCATTATAAAAAACTCCTAAATAGCTTAATCATCCACCATAACCAACTAGCTTAATCATCCTTAGCAACTTTTAGGGTCCACCCCCCTTGGCTTCATTAGGAGTTTTCCTAAATGGAGGATTCAAGATTCAAGTGACAGTACTTGAATCGAGACTTTCCCCCAAGGACACACTTAGTGGCTTGAATATTTCTGCCATGTTAACCCCATGTGTGTTTCCGGCGGCAACAGACCCGAAGGACAAAGATCCACGAAACTGGATGCATTGAAAAATAGTCCTCGGTCAACACTTGGGGCTATCACAGAGGTGACTACAAAATCCTTAATGGATCATGTCTTGGTACCTACTCGGGACATTAATCTCATGACATCATGCAATTCAACTATGAATAAAGGGGTTTCCACTCTTTCTCATGAACCTATCAAGCTTGAAGCTACCCTGGAGTCTTTGAAACCACAACACATGACCATTATCTCATATGAGTTTGATCTTTGGAACACATTTGGTGAGTCAAAAGGAGACCCACACACTTGAAATGATGTTATATTTTAGTTTTTATTTTGTATATAAAAGGTTACTTTTGTTAGAATCAAATAGTATCTAGGAATATGAGGACTTGTAAATTCTTGGGGTAAAATGAAAGGTCCCCAAGGAAATTACCTTTTGTAAAGTCTATAAAACAAAAAATTGAAGGAAAAGAAAGGGATTTTGTTGGTAAATTTAGGCTAGAACAATTTCTTTCACGGTGAATGAGGAGAAGCCATTAGCTGGCCAATTTTGAACAGGAATACTCTACTCATATTGATGAATTCCAATGGACTATTTTGTGATGTTTATAATTAGAGAATGTGAAGTAAGACTCTGTAATATTGTGGTGATTATTTTGTGTGTTGTATCTTTATTGATTTACATTTTTATTCTTGTGCATAATTTGCTTTCCTACGAGTTGTAAAACCATGTAAAATAGATGAGAAAATATTTTGAATATGTGCTTCACCTTGTTATTTATTTCATTTAATTTGTAGAGAAACTAACTCAAATTGAAATGTGTGGAATGAATGTTGTTTTTGTTGGCACTTTGATTCAGTTGTCATTGATGGTTGGAAAGCAGTGACTGAGTTTTTAAATACAAGAAAAGAATGTTGTTAGACAAGCTGTGACTCAGACAGGTGCGACTTAGACACGCTGTGACTCATACAAGCTGTGACTCAAACAAGCTATAACTCAGACAAGCTGTGACTCATACAAGCTGTGACTCAGACAAGCTGTGACTCATACAAGAAAAGAATGTTGTTAGACAAGCTGTGACTCAGACAAGCTATGACTCATACAAGCTGTGACTCAGACAAGCTATAACTCAGACAGCTGTGACTCAGACAAGCTGTGACTCAGACAAGCTATAACTTAGACAGTTGTGACTCAGACAAGCTGTGAATCAGATGGCTGCAACTCAGACAGCTACAACTCAGACAGCTACAACTCAGACAGCTGTGACTCAGATAAGAATACAGTGATTCGCGTCTCGATTTGCGGGCAGCTGGAGATGAATCTCAAAAATCCGGGACATGGGTTTTGTGCGCAACGGCCTCATTTGATTGACAAGAGAGGAAATCGCCAAACAAAGCTACAGTTTGAGCTATACAAGTGGTTCTATGAACATGTAATTCTCAGATTTACTGTTGCGGCCGGTTTTTACAAATTAGCAATTGGTTGAAACAGCTGTGACTCAAACAGCCGTGACTCAAACAAGCTGCGACTCACAAACATTTTTTTTTTTTTTTAATCAGTCAGTTATTGTGTGTAAATTTTGGAATTCAAAGAGACAGTTCAAATAACAGTTACAGCGTGTAAATTCTGGAAGTCAAAGAGACAGTTCAGTTTTCGAATTGGGAGTTAAAAAGACAGTTTCAGTTTTAGAATTGGTAGATCTGGAAGTTAAAGAGACTGAGGCATATAACTTCAGCATCTATAAAAAACAATTGATGAGAACAAAAATGTATTGAGAATCGAGAGGATGAAGAGGAGTGGTTGCTGATGAAGCTGCGATTCGAAGAAAATGAGAACAAAAATGTATGGCTCGATTTAATGAAGAACATAATGCCTAGAAACTCAAGCTATAGTAGCACAGAACAAAATAAAAAAGGGTATGTACTGAAATATCTGAACCAGTGTGATATAATTGACTGAATTTTTTCTTACAGAGGGTGGTACGGAGGAGCAAGGGAAGACTGTAAAGTCTTCTTTGCAAGTTGGTGCTTGTACATTTGGGAGTTGTAGCTTCCATTCAATTGGTGCTGAAGAAACAGAGGTAGTAGCCTCATCTGGGTTGTAGCTCAGATAAAATAGAATGTAAATAGAAGTTGGAGCTTGCCTTTCATACTAAGAAGAAGAGGTTTTTTCCCTTTATGGGTTTCCTCAGGAAAATTAGTGCCTCTGCATATTTATGTGATTGAACATTGTTTATATGCCTTATATTTAATTCTATTATAACAATATACATGCTATTAAGGAATGTGCATAGAGCATCTCATATCATATTGATCGTCAAACTTCATCAAAGTTAAAAGGGAAAAGGAATGTAAGATTGTTTAAGCACAGTAATAGCTGATTCACCCCCCCCTCTCAGTTATTTGAATACTTTCAATAGTTTTATTGCTCACTTGTTTGAACAAATCCTAGATAGGATAGGATAGAATTGCATAGGTTGTAATCTTCAGTGTTGTGCATTTAGAATAGGGCATACTATGCATTTCACCCTTCTTTAAAAAGTTATAAATGACACACCATGCCACAACTGGTAAACCAAACTATTAATGGTCGTTGGGATAACATCCATATGGTTCTCTAAACCAAGCAATTTAAAGTCTAATTGATACTTTTCACCGAGGAGAACCCTTATTGTTGACAACAAACAATTCCTCCTGTTTGGCACTAGAAGGAGGGACACCATTTATGGACAGGTGGGGAAATCCTCTTCCATGTGGATAGGTTTTTGAACCTCTACATCAAGGTATTCATCTTGAAACCTCATACACCCTAGGTGTTTAATTCAAACATAAGAATGACTTTGAAGACAATGCAACTGAGTTAGAATAGCCTAATTATTCCCCTGAACAACTAATCATAGTTCCACACCAAGAAGTGAATATGATTCATCGTTTCACTAGATCTTACATTAAATAGTATGGATAATTGTTTGTAGCTCTCTTATTACCTTAGTGTCGTGCCTCTCAAAAAATAGTTATTCAAACCAATGAAGCAATCCTGATAGATACCCTAGAGGACCTAGTTGACTTGATTTTGCAATAAATTATTGAACCTTTGAGTCATATTGATCCTTCACCTCCTAAAACACCTTAGTATCTGCATATCCCTAATCCTCTAGGATCACCTATAGTCATCCATAACATGGCACATAATAAATTACCAACATGGAGGTCTCAAGGTGCTTTGAACATCATTGGATAATTTCATGATTTACTTAAGTACCCTGAGCGTATCCTCCAAATATTTAATCCCGACAAAGGATGTATTCCAAAAGATCATATAAAGAGTTTCTATCTGTCCCTTTGACAAATGAAAGTAGAAAATGAAGACGTCATTTGTAGATTACTCCCCTATACATTTGAAAACAATGCATCTACATGGTATTTTAGCCTACCTCCACGGTCAATCACCAGCTGGGATGATTTTGAAAAAACAATTGTTAGTAAATTTGGGGAAGAAAAGAGCCCCACCACTTTGATGAGAGAACTATTGGCTCTTAAAATTGAAAAGAAGGAAAAGATGAAATATTTTAATCAATGTCTTACCATTATATTAAAAAAGTACCCCGTTGACACTTCGACCTCTTATGAGGTTATTTTTGAATACTATACTTCAACCTTACACCCTTCAATGGCTATGTTTGTGAAGAGGGTCAGGACAATTACTTTAGTAGGAAAATTCCAGGACGCTAAAAAGGTAGAAATTGAAATGTCTAGTTTGACAAGTAATTCATTAGGGTAAGACCACAAAGCTTTAGCTTCTTCCAATAAACCATTTTTTTTAACTAAACCAATTGAAGATAATACCGCTGATCTAGGAAGTGTTCTCAAGTTGGTCAAGAAACTCTCAAATGGTATCATTGATCCAAAGAAGAAATATGGAGAGGGATCTTCTAGTAAAAATCCTTTCTGAACATCATTTAAGAAGAAGGATAACACACCCAAACCTCCACATGCTAATCAATTGACATTCAATCTTGACGTTGTGGCAATGCATCATTTCTACACATACCATCAGACTAACCATTATGAAAATGCCTTCCCTCAATGGATTAATTTGATGAATTTGGTAGTTAATTAGCTCCTAGATAAATAGTTAATTTATGAGAAATAAATATAGGAAGTAGAAATAGAAAACCCCAACGAAGATGGAGAAGTCTCTAAAGAAAAAACAATGTTGTTATTGGACTGGGCACCTAGTATGGGGGATAACAATGAAAAAAACACTAACACTACTAAAATTCATGACATTCAAAGTGCTCCCAAGTTGTACGCATTGAGGAGAAAAGGGCTTATTAGTAAGGTTTCTTAGCCTTCTAAGATAACTATCAATTCTAAAAAGGACACTATTCCTAGCACGAGTAAGAAAAAGGTTGTAAATTCCAAAAATAACACAAATTCTAACCATCAAAATACACTTGGTACTACCCAATCACAAAAATCTACTGCTATTTCTCCACCTCAAGAGTTTTTTCCTACAAATAAGGAAAAAATCCCAACAATTCCAACTAAGTCAACATGTACCTCAGTAGACAAACCCACTTAATGTTGTTGAATATTTGAAGAAGACTAGAGCAAGAGTGTCCTTTTTAAAATTATGTAGTATTCCAAAACAAAGGAATTTGTTGCTCAATGCTTTCGACAAATCTCTTGATTCACATCAGCCCCTAGTAGATTCCAAGGAAGATCAAGGTTTTAAACTAAACATGATTTTATAATAAATGAAGCCATCATATGAGTTCATTCTAAGTCTTAGACTCCTCCATTTCTCCTAACCTTTGAAATTTTCAATTACAATGTGTATAATTGTTTTGTCGACTTTGGAGCTTCGTCCAATGTAATTCCTTATTGTATTTGTAAAAATATTAACGCAATACCCACTCCTTTCCCTTCCCAAATTATCCATTTTGATAGATATGATGTGAAAGTAATTGGTGAGATTACAGATGTCATGATTAGATTATTTGTGGATCCCATACCATGCCACGTCATTGATATCCTTGCAGTATACTTTCCAAAGGCATATGGGTTACTATTACGCAAAGATTGGTCAAGCAAACTACAAGGATATTTCGCCACTAACTAGTCACACTTGTGGTTTCCATACAAAAGGAATATGAACCAAATTCAAGTAGATCAAGAGGAACATATGAAAAGCATTGTCACATAATTGGATTACCCACACTATCCTTGGAAAATATTTTTTAGAAACTGATTTCAGCTATTATAAGGTTGAAGAATCCGATTCTGGAACTGATACACATCCCAAACTCCTTCTTTTCAGATGGACTAGTGAGAATTAATTGTCATGTCCCCATCCATCTATTTCACCAACAGAGGGGGGCATTTACAAATTCTAGTCTTCTAAATTTCACCCCATGGCCATATTACAAATTCATAAACAATGAAGATGCATGTGCAAATTTATAATTGTAAAACACATCGGAAATAGCTTTCTAACCACGCATGCACAACATGCATATACAAGCATAATTATCACATGCATAGAATAAAATCATTGCATATACAAATAAAAAGAGAATACTTATCTTTAAACAAAGAATATCCAAGCAATTGGCTGTGTAAGAGAAAATTTCCACTTAACCATAAGCACTCTGTCCAACATATACTCTTTCTACTGAGAGGCCACCCCCAAGTTGGGATATGAGCCACTAGGGTGAAGAAAACAACTACAGGCTTCTCTCTCTCAACCCACAACCCATTATGCTCTCCATGTTTATCCAAATGCTCATATAGATCTCTATAGGAATATAAATAATCCGTCACAACCATGGCACTCCTTCCAACTACCCCATACAACAAAAGGAATACATTTCCCTTCACCGATCCACAGTTCCCTTGGGAAATCCAACCATTATAGTGCTTACTAGTGTGTGCAATAAGAGTCCAACATGTTGTATGTTGTTTTCAAACCTCCTGTAATGTTAATTCATGGCTTCTTAAGAACAAAAAGGTGGAAAAAATCAATGGGTAAAGGGTCCTAGCTTTCCAAACCTCTATGCTCACCTGAAACCATCTCTTTTTCCCTCAAATATATAGTTCTCCTTCCAAATTTGAGTTTTTTGGGTAATGCCCAATCTACTAAATGGCAATGGTAATGAATAGAGAGGAAAAAATATACGTAGTGTAATATTCATGAGTAATAACAATAATAAAATGATTCATAGACCCCAAAATATATGAGAGAATGATGAAAACACCACTGACATAATTGTTGGCCATAGAAGAATGGAATTATGAAAACTGACATAATTGTCATAGAAGTACATTCACCCCCATGTTCCCATAACTAAATGAAATGACCTTTCCACACTAACCTCACACACACATTCAATGATTGGATTTAATATTCAAAAGGATTTAATATTTAAAGGCACAAGGCACCAACCTCTTCCCCTCTAGTGGAATTGTAGCCCTTCTAGTGCTCTTTAAAAAACCATCTTGGACCATTTTATTATTTTTCCAACACAATATTTAGATGGATTTTGAGTTAGCATCACATTCCAACCATATGGTCCAATTAAAAATGTTTACATCATATGTTCCTAGCCTTTCAATAGTCGGGCCTAGGCCTTGAGCTCTACAATTGGAATCCATACTAACATATTTACATAATTTTGATTCAATACATTCCAAGTCAAAATTGGGGGTATTATATGAATGTACCATATCAGGATTAAAGAATTGGCCTTCTTTTAAGAGTATATTAGATACTAAATTTTGGATTTATATTTTGATGGTTTGAAGATGTAGGAAGGTGCAAGAGAAGGATGTGTTCTTGTAGATCTAAAATAACGCAAAACTTTACTTTCCTGTAGATTGGAATTTGAATACACTAATAAAACTAATGAGTACGAAGCCCTTGTTTAAGGTCTTCGAAAGGATGTAGAATTAAAGGCAATGCATCTAAAGGTTTTTGGTGATTATGAAATAGTCGTCAAACAAGTAAGAAACATCATGTACTCTCTCTCTCCACACTTGAAAAGCTATCAAGATGAGGTATGGAATTTGATTTCAAATTTTGATGCATTTAACATCAGTTCAATTCCTCATTCTATGAAAGCTACAATTGATATCTTGGATAAATATTGTTTATCATTTTATTCCTTTTAGTGACAGGTTTTCTATCGAGCTCCTTTCCAGGCCCTCTGTCCCAAACAATGTTAAAAATTAGAGGGTATTTAATGATGACCAACATATTATAGATTTCCTCATTAATGAATACACACTCAAATATTCTTCTATTGATGATGAAGAGCATGGGGGAATATTACGTAAACATACAGAGGAAATAAAACAAATGAAAGGAATCCTATCCCAATGGGATTCATTACATTGGAAAATCTATTCGATCTTCAAGAAAGGTTGAAAAAACCAGTGAATGTAAAGACAAATAGTTCCTCCATGCAATATGAGTTGGTTAATTTGGGTATTGAAGAGGAACCTAAGAAAGTGAATCTACGGTCTTGATGTTCTCAGAGAGAAAGACAGAAGCTCATTTGATTGTTAAACTAGTACATAGATGTTTTTCATGGACATATGATGATCCGAAGATGTATGATACCCAAATCATTATGCACATCATTCCATTGAATGCGGGTGTTAATAATTTCCAAAAGAAAATCGGAGAGGTACATCCAACCCTTGAACCATTAATTCAAAAGGAATTAAATAAATTATTGGTTGCAGAGATCATATTCAAAGTTCAACATTCTGAATGGGTTGCAAATTCGGTACCAGTTAGGAAAAATTTGGGAGAGATAAGGTTGTGCGTGGATTCCAAGAATTTAAATAGAGCCTTTGAAAAATATAATTACCTTGTTCCACCCATGTAGTAGATTTCACAACTCTTCTCAGGATCAAATTGTTTTTCCTTATTAGACAGATTCTGAGGCTACAATCAAGTCCTAATGGCTAAAAAAGATCGATTGAAAACCACTTTTCAGACGAAGTGGGTTACTTTTTCCTACCAATGAATTCCTTTTGATTTGGTGAATTAAGGAGCCACATTTCAACATCCTATGGACATGGAATTTAGAGGAATGATTGGTTAGACTGTAGTGGTTTATATTGATGACATCACAGTATTTTCAAGGAGAGGATTTGATCATTTTCATCACCTAAAGCATATTTTCGAGAGGTGCAAAAAGTACAACATGTCACTAAATCCAAAGAAGAGCATCTTTGTTATTTTGGAAGGAAAATTAATGGGGCATGTCATTTCAAAAGAATGGGTATCCATAGAACCTAAAAAAATACAAGCTACCTCACAAATTCCCATGTCAAACATTAATAGATCAATAAAATCTTTCCTAGGAAAAATTAACTTTATTCATAGGTTTGTGTCAGACTTCGTTGAAATTGTCAAACTGTTAATGCTCAAATCTTGCACACATGCGACATTTCTGCAATTTTCACGGTAAAGCATCATCAACATATAGCATGCATCCCACCGAAGGTATCCTCATTAGATCCAAGAAGCAACATGAGTCCAGAAATTCCCTAAAACAACCAAAACAACAACCACGCGGCCACATGTTTGTTAATATGCGCTATCACGTAGGTTACCAGAACTTCGACCGTGCAATCAATGTGGATAATCCATTGATATCCATGCGACTGAAATAAACAGTGGAATATCAACCACCAGTGGCGCATTAATGACTCATGAAAGTTCCATTACCTCCACAAGTTCGAATTTGGCCCTGCACACACTTGGGTTCCTTAAATGGCCTCTTTTGTGTACCTTGGAGCCAGATCACAAGATCAAAGTTCACATTGGGATATAGTTATTTATTGGCCACCTCTTGGCCTATAAAGGGAATCCATGTGCATGCTTATGAAAGAGAGAAACCGATAGAAAGGTTATGCTGTTGGAATTGTGCTTGAGCTCCCTTATAGCTCACCTCTTCCTTCTTGTTTAGCATATACCAAGCTCCTTTGACACTTTCCTTCAAGGGAAATATTTCTTCTCATTTGTTCTTCAAGCTGCGTAGCATCTAGTGTGGACTAAATAGACCCCCCTAAGGGGGATTTTTTTCCTCCATTGGAGCTCACATTTCATAGATGTTGTATATGATTGACCATTGGGAAATACAAGGTGGTTTGGTATCTATTGGTTGTTGGAGTTTGCATCTCTACCCCTCTTGTTCTTTGTTTTATTTCATTTTTATTTCTTTTGTTTATCTATTTCCACTAACAGTCACTTGCAATAACACTTGGATAACTAACCCACAAACAAAATGGGCACCTAATATTGAGGCCTTGCTGCAACCTACAAGGATTTGCCCCTCACCAAGTGGGAAGGATTCACCCTTGTGCAATTTTTTCCACAACAATATTTATGGTGATTCCACTTATTTTAGTTCATTTCTCTTAAACTAGTTTGTTGTTTGTTAAGTAGCTAATTTAGGGTATCTTGTGCTTTGCAGGTGAAGAGGTCCATACCCTTCATCCTAGAAAATTGGCCTCCTTTTGGCCGTAATTGATGTTTCAATAGACGTGCAGATCCCAGTGTCTCGAGCGCACTGTACCCACGAACGATCCCTTGACAGTTGCGCTACCGCGCATATTATCAGATCCCCACTTGCATGTATTTCTATACAACTGACCTGCATGAACTCTTTGCACTATAACCATGCTACCGTGGGCTAGTGAGTCTTTATGCCATGCTACAATGCACCTGCTATTTTTTTTCCACACGGATCTGCTCTTTATTTGCTTTATACCTTTTTTTCACAATTTGGTAGCCCCATTGCTGCTCACGAATGAACCAGAACTAATTAACTTGCAATAGTTATATGTTTCTCTAGTAATTATCTCACTTGGACTAAGATTAGGGAGTAAAGAGTCCTTCTCTCTCGAAACTTACTTAGGTAACCAACCTTGAGGCTTCTAATGGGCCTCATTGTTGTCACTAGTATTCAAGACATCTCATGCTATTTGTTTACTTGGCATGTTTTTAGGCTTAAAGCTAGTGTAGAATCCACTTTTTGCACACAAGCAAGGACCTAAAGTCTCTTCTCTCCCCATGTATGCTCTTCACCTTGCACTTCTTGTGAGCTTGTTGAATAAGAAAGGAGTGAGAAGTGTGAAAGACCTCCATTGCACACTTTTACTTCATTAGCACTTTGTTTTGCAAAGCACCATTAGCATCTTTTAGAGTTAAAAGTTAATCTCCATTTGCATTTACTTTAAACTCTTCTAGTTAATTTGCAGCAATCAATTTTCTTATCTCACATGTGTTTTCATCACTATCACACACTAACAGACCTAAAATCTCTTTCATTCGAAGTATTCTCTTCACCTTGTACTTCTTTGGAGCTTGGTGAATAAAAAAGGAAGGGAATTCTGAAATACCTCCCTTACACCTTAATCCAAAGTAGACCCTTAAAATCAACTTTGTAAATTTGAAACTAACTAAAATATTCCACAAGAGGTCACAAAACAACATTTTAGTTAGGTAGGATTGATTGGGCTAGGAATCCATTAAGGACCACCAAACTAGTTTCATTAGTGATATTTTGAAGCATGTTGACTTATAGGGTACTATCAAAATCCTTCTATCAGGAAGTGTTAGAAGAAATCCCATATAATAAGTGTGTCATTCCCAATGAGGTCAAATCCGAGCAATAGTTTCCCTGGCCTCTCGAAAGAGCCACTCATCTTTTTTTGGAGGCGACATTATACCACCTAGGAAGAACTAGTTATCCACATATGACGGAAGGTATCTTAGTGGAAAAACTAAGGACATCCTCAAGGAGCAATTGTGAGTGTAATTGAATCCCGAATTCAACTATTACCATTGGGAAGTGTCACCAAGTATTCTTGATTGGTACATTTCCCCATCGCCGATAGAACTGGATCTTTGTTACCTTCACTAGTCAATTCATGTGTGGATCCCATTGTCACCATCAATTTTACTTTTGGGAGGACCGGTTACATTTGAGATGAAGGACATTAGGTCTTAATAGGGAATTTACACTTATTTTTCTTTTTAAATACAAGTTCATGAACTCGTAATTAAAAAGAACCTACATGTGGGGACTCATGCACTAAACCAACTTTGCAATTATCACTTGTTGCACCATATTGCATATGTTGTGGTTGGAATATTTTTTCATTTGTTTAATTGTGTTTAATTCCACCATCACTCTCACTTGACACTAAGATTTAACCATTGATGAACAAAAAAAACTCCTAAGCAAGTCCTGAAGATTTCAAGGCTTATCCCCTCTCTTGAAGGGTGATTTTACACCTTCTCCCCGTGGTTCATGCGAAATATACTCTAGTCGGGGTGCACTCAGGCCACATTGATTGGATCATCAGAGTGAGGTCGCTCCTTGATTGATTCATTTTATCATATTGGAGAGATTTTTGATCATTTTACCTCATCCATCGCTAGAAGAGGACCCCCTTCATTTTCTCCCCTCGGAGATATTCTAGATACCTTTTCCTCCCCTCCTCTTGGAAGAGGCCCTTTCTTGGATTATCCCCTTGGAGATCCTTTGGACCATTTGTATCCCTTCTATATTGTAGGAGGTCACTCATTATTTGCAACACCACCTCAGTCTCCACCTCATAGAAACCACACATAACACATAATGGCAGGACATAATCATACCCTACCTTTCATGGCTATCCTAAATCTCCCAGATATGGCCAAATTTATCAACAAACCTATTGCACATAATCCAACATGGTCAAGTATGCCAGAAAAATTTCCCTTCGATATTCCTAAATTCAAAGGGAATCAAAAAGGTGATCCCGCCAACCCTGACATGTCCTTCCACTTATGGTGTTCCTCTAACAACATTGTGGAATATTTAGTGAGGCTTCGCCTCTTTCAGTGTACCCTCACCAGGATGAAAACCAAATAGTATGTGAACTTACCAAGATCGGCCCATGCCACCTTTGGAACATTGGACACTGCATTTCTCACATACTTCCAGCTTCTAATCTGCCATGAAATTGGTCTTGAAATTCTCACAGAGCTTCAAAAAAACACATCTACCCACATTGTGAACCATATCCATGAGTAGCGTAGACACTGGAAATTGTGTAAGATAGGAATACGACCACCATTTTTGTTGGATTGGTCCATTAAATCACTTTAACCAGCTATTACCAAATATGTATCCACCTCCATGCCGCAAAGCGAGGAAGAGGCCATTCTTAAATCCTAGCATTTCGATCTTATCTATGCACAATCTAGATACGTGTACACTATCCTACCTGATTCCCCTCGGCATCAGTCGTTGGACCTACACCTGGATTTTCATCACACTTGGCGGATGGGATTATTGGTTCCATTTCCCACCAAGGAAAGGTTCCTCCCTCGAATCCCGTTCCATTCAATATGGCCCCATAGTACCCACCCATGCCACCTGTGTCAGTACCCCCTTCACCTATACCAACCCCTCTAGTTGGTCAGTTACAATATGGAAGCTATAGAACCACATATCCTAATGTTATCCAACCACCGGTGGTACCTCCACCGTAAATGGCACAAGACGCTCCTACATCCACATATTATGGGGTGAAAACCACATTTATCCCACCACTGAGGTATAACCCTTAATACCCGTTCCCATACCCTACTAGTCCTACCCCCACACCTCATATGTGGGTAAATATCGTTCAACCTTCTTTCGCACAACAAGCTCAACAATTTGAGTAGTTGAACACTGCAAATCCCCAGAACCCTCAAATTCAGGGTAAGAAGAAAATAACGAATAAGAAAAACCAGCACCAGGAGCAAGGGGGTAACCCCCCTCATCAACAAATGAGAACCCGGGTAATCAGAATGCGGGGGAAAATAAATCCCCTAGACAAGGGAAGAACACAAACCTAAGGACCAATTACTCTTGCTCCATTTGCAGGGAATATGGTCATTATACTCACCACTTCCCTCTTATCCCTGAATTTCAACAGTTGCTTGAAGCTAAGAAGAAGACGGTGGTAAATCCTGCTCAGATGCCCAATCCTCCCCAACCCTAAACCCTAGTTTTAAAACAACCCTTTTCCAATCAAGGGGTCGTTACGAAAAAACAGGATCCGCTCATCCCCCTAGTGATGGATCCTTCCAAAACATATACACCCTATATGTTAACCTCCAAACTCGAGACAAAGGTTATGATAGGCCTAAAGCCCCCCAAGTGGAAGATGTCCCTATCCCCTCGGGGGGACCTTTTCAAATACCACGCTCAAGTAGCGAACATATCCCATTGATCCCCAAAGTTCCACTTCGATGCCCACCTAATAACCCCCATATGAAAGCTGCCCACAATTACGATATTGTGGATGAGTTGGATCAATCACTTGCCGCAATGTACACATAAGAGGTGCTACCATCATTCCCAACCCAATGAAAGTAATTACTCAATGCACTCGGTGCCTTCAACCCTTTTGACTCGTGCCTCATGACCTTTGATCTCGACAAAGGTGAACCACAACTACCCTCCTCAGTTGCATTTCAAATCCCCATCACGGTAAAAAATATTATGATTCATAGATGTATCATCAATGAAGGCGCATCCACTTGCATCATGTCCTCTTATGTTTGGAAATGATTGGGATCACCCAAGCTAGTCCCCTTGTCTATGTTGGGATTCCATCCCAATTTCCTAGAGGATTGTACCAAAATGTCCCCATCGAGATGGGGGAAAAATGGTCATGATCGATATCGAGGTATACGATGCTCAACTTGAATACAACATCCTCTTGGGGTGTAGTTACATGTACTCCATGAATGCGGTCACCTACTTAATCTTCCATATCATGATGTTTCCCTTAAATGGGAAGATTGTCACCCTCGATCAACTTAATTACTACGATCCCAATGCCAATAGAAACACTGACAATATCCTACCCACTATCGCTGGAACAAATCAAACCCCCTATGTTGATATTTCCCCCAGCATGTACAAGGACTCTAACTTGATAGGGTATACTCTGTCCCACCACCTGAGATCCCCGCATCCACTGATGGCCTGATGTGCACAATTTTCACTGCTGAACAATTTTCACCATTGAAAATTGTCATTAGCACCACCATGGATCCATGACATCGAACAAACATTGAGTCCATTGGTACCTCCTATTTTTAAAATACCATTCTTATACCCACCCACAGACGTGCAAGGAATGCCGGTTATGGCTCTATTGACTCTAATTGGACTCACCTTGGGTATACCTGTATGGTACCTTGCACCACCCTAACCAGAAATGGCTTCTAAATCTATATCCCACTATGATTTTGTCCCTGTTTTGGCTATTACGCCTACTAGGCCAATTACACCATCCATATCTCTAGTCAGAACTACTACATCTGCAACTAAACCACAACCGATAGCCACTAATACCACCAATGTGGGCATAAAACAACATAAATTGAAAGGCCCACTCCTACCCAACCCTGCTCCCGAGTCATCGCTGGTCGTTCAGCCTAAAGAAAGGGCATCAACCAACAATGGTTAAAATCCCTAGTAATGACCAATACTCCCACACAGAGAGTCACCCCACCATGTGCTCTTTGTAGGCAACAAGGCCATGCAACCAACCTATGCCCCACCCTACTGGAGCTCTAGAATTTACTCAACACCCCTCTTAGTGTGACCCATGATCCACCGACAGTAGCAGGGAACACATCATCTTTTCCCACACCTAAGTCCAAATCATTGCATACGAATCACACAGGTTCGATTTGTTCACAGTTTGGGCATTGCACACATCATTGTCCCGATCTCCCTCAATTTTAGGATGCTTTGGGGACCATCCTCTTCACTCAAACGCTAGTTGAGAATTATTTCTTCCAAACCCTTCTATCAATGTGTTCACTGCATCGGCGAAAACACTATTTTCACCTCCCTCAACACCAACCCTTATGGCAGTTTCCATTGTGGAGCCTATGATGCCGCAAGACCCCCAACCTACATATCTTACAACGACATCACCACGTAATGGATGCTCCTCCCACAAGCATCATATGCACATGATCCCATCTAGGGCCATCTCATCAATTTTGGATCAAGTAACTCCCTAGCGACCCAAAATCCTCTCAGTGCTTGAGTACCATGCCCATTCCAGTCCTGCGACGATACTTGTCACTTTTCATTCCAATGTCCCATTTTACGCGCCAAACAAGAAGCTTGTCTCGAACTCACGAGGCTCCAAGATCAACTTACTTACCTCAGCATAGTCCCTCAAGGATTAAATACTGAGGAATTTGTTTCCCCCTTACCAGATACCATCGATAGCGCATCTTCTTTGGCCAGTTTACTAACTAGTGATGATTCCTCATATTCTGACGATTAATTGGGTACTCCTCCACCATTCCAAGGTGTTTATACAAACCTAGGGGATCCCCTTTAAATGTTGGAGACTCGCCAATGAGTAGGATACCACTTTGGTACCACCTTAAGCTCCAACATCCAAAAGTATTCCCCCCCCATCAGGAGGGTAAAACCATTTTTTCCCTCTTTTACATTGTCTTGTTTACACAAGCTAGCATTTTATATATTATTTTCGATCCCTTTTGATTAAGAATAAGTCCCTCTTTTGTTTGTGCATATAACCTCTTGACTAGACATCTATATTGGCTACGTATATAGCGCAAGTCAATGGTCCAAGAATCTTGCATCAACTACTTGGGATATCTATTTCCCCTCCTAAGCCCTCTACCACACCAGAGGGGTTTGTTTAGGGGCACTCACAAAAAACCAAAAAGAGTATGATGTTGTCATTGATCTCATAAGTGATGCCATACACCTTGGCATACACCATATGCACATACAACCAGATTCCCAACTAGTTGTATCACAACTGAACAATGTGTTCCGTGTCCTCAACCCCCTCCTCTTCTGCAAGTTCTTATGATGCAACTTCTCATACGACAGTTTGAAACCATTACTTTCATGCACGTCCTGAGAAATGCCAATGCGCTCGCTGAATTTGTTAATGCCAACAAGGTATTGAACTGGAACTTGATACATCAAGAGTCTACCTAATCCCCTAATCCCGCACATCCAACCAAAACACACACACACACACACACATATTATCATGTGTAAGCACCTATCTTTACGCATAAATATATATATATATATCATCATCATCATCATAACCATGCATCATATGTCGATAACCATATACATCATATGGGTTAGTACCTACTACTACACATAAATCATATCAACATATAGATAAAATCATCATTATCCAAGATACATAAACACATACATACATGAGACGATACACATGCCGCCAAAAAGGTGTGTGTATATATATATATATCGTCCAAAAAATGTGTCATGTACAAAAATAGCCCTCCATGGGAATATACAGAAAGAATCATAAGCCTTATGTGGGATACATCATAAACCCGCCTCCCATAGGATCCATCAAATACATATACGTCAAAGGGCCCTCAGCCCTACCAAAACACAAAATATACAACAAGCTTGACAATTAGGATGCTCCTTTGGAATTTGGATCACCAGGCCCCATAATAGCTAAAGTCCACACAACCTCACCTCTCGCTACCTCCGTATCTGGTCCCTGTGCCAGTCATGGTCATGGCCGTGGTCTCTTCCTAGGTCATTGTCCGCCCTATGCCTCCAGTGCCACATGGTATGCCACTGCTAGCCATCACATCACCTGACGCTATCCAGGACCACATGCTGTTGGGAACTTCAACGTCCGTGACATCTCCTAATTGTCCAACTCAGTGATCCCATGCTCATTGATCCCCACTGTCATCTTTTCGAGCTTCCTCTCCAACTCATCCAAGGATATTGCCGAAGCCTCCTCACAAACCAACCCCCCCCATAGGAGCCACCCCACCTGTAGATACACCACCCACACTAGCCCCTACCACCTCCCTAACAGGTCTTGCAGGCCAAACAACCCCCTCATGGCGGTGATGCCGATGAGCCCTGCAAGCTAGAGGCACTGGTCTAACATATACAACACCAATCAAATATTAAACCATTATCAATACGTATGTCATAAAGTATGTGCATTATCATAAACAATGTATGAAAAAAAAAGATATAATGGAAAAATATGATGCATACATGAGCCATCCTAGCCATCATCCTGCTATGGTAACTCTAGATCCACGGTGAAGTCCATACCCCTATACAGGTACCACTTCATCGGTGCAATGCGTTGCAACCACACCTCCATAAAATGTGGTGTGTAGTACAATCCTACCTCGCCACCACCAAGGCCATACATCACCTCTCCCCAAAAATCCATATACAACTCTCGAGGCCCCCTAGGAGGAACCACAACCACTGACCTCGAAGTAGGGTACCTCTAAAAAAAGGAGCATAACACACTCCCATGGAAGAAACGCCTCCTCCTACCACCTCTACGCAACTCGATCAACTTCTCCATCATACTCTCTCGTAGAATCACCCTCTCACTAGTAGTAATTGGCCACCTGTGATCTTGTATGGAGAGGTCACCCCTAAGACTCTCAACACAGTAGTTTCTATAGCCCAAACTGGTAGGCTAATCAAATGAGTCATCAATATCTTCCTCGAGTCCAGGGGATCTGGATCCCCACCACAATACTGGTCAATCAATCCCTAGATCGTACGTCTTCCTCCCAACGACAGATGGATGGACTCATGCATCCTGTGGTGACTCATTGCGATCATAAAATATATGTCTTGAGCCATAATACTTAGGTCCTACCTCCCCACATGGAATACAAATTGATCCAGGTCCCACATCTGAACCAGCTTGGGCAACATATACTCCACTGATCTCATGAACGGGTACCTACAAACATTTAGGAGCCCTACATCCGTTAGTGTCTGAGTGGCTATGAGGTCTACCCTCACCTCCTTTGTAAAATCCTCATAACTCCACTCACGCCACTCAACATACACCATCTCAAATTATAAGCACATAAGGTCAAACATTAGTATCTATCTAGTCATCTCAAAAACTAAAATAAGTCCAAATGACCTGCTCTGCGTGGGTTTTCTTTGCAAACCCGCCCTTATCACCCTTACAATGCTAAAGTAACGAGTCACGCGAATGTGCTCTAGTTACCCACACGGCACAATCCATGCAGGATTTCCTTAGCCGGGCTCTAGCGTGATTGCCTAAATTTCAGTCATGTTGATGCCAATGCGGGATGTGTACATCTCGGTTGCGCACTAGTGTGATTGTTGCTTAAACAATCACATTGATCTCTAGCGTGGTTGAAGCACAAAAATACCGCTCTTTGCGCAACTTCCCAAAACTATCTCACACTATATCAGTGCGAGATAGTCCCTTTTTCTCAAACCCCCGCAAGATAAAATCCCAAATACTCGCGCGACCGATTTTTATGGATAAAAATCGGTCGTATGGGCACTGGGTCCCCCTAAGCCTGGATCTATCTGGATGGAAATACAAAAGATAAGGTCAAGGCTTACCTGGATCTTGTCGCTCAGAAAATGGCTACACCAATCTCTAGGAATCAACAAAATAGCTCTCTGGAGTGCGTAAGTCAAATGGTACAAATGATTTTGAAAAGTTGGCCCCACCCCCATTTAATAGAAACTAGGATAAACTTCAAACCTTCACCACAACCAAAATGTAGCTCCGTTTGATGAACTGTCTACACCACCGCGATCAATATGATGAGACCTACATAATTATACTTCTCACTTTCTAAACTAGACAGTTCCATCCGACACCTATTTTTACAATTGCACCCCCCAGGTGCACTATGTTTTGGTTTTATATTTTGCATCATCAATACCTTTGTCATGTTCTTTACTACACTTGGGTATTTGCACCGTGTGTGTAGGATAGGGACCAAGATAAAGCTACCTCTTTTTTTTCCATTATAAGAACAAGGCTCCATTCCCCACCAATGATGTCGGGATATTATCACATGTATCATCCCGAAACTGGCATATAGGCAATGCCTTTCCTCTGTTTGCATTGCATTGACAAGATATTCCTATTGATAACCATAGGGTCCTCACCCCCAGTAATGATATTCCATCAATATCACTACTACCAGAAACATTCTTCCCCCATGGGTGTACAAAACATTGCATCCCAGTCATCATTTGGCCATGATATCGAACCCCCGATAAGCCCGAGTAATTTGATAAACCTTTAAACGATCAACCCATAGTTCATCATTTTATAGCTTTGCATTTAATCCCCCACCTTTAGCAGTCAGTGCCATCAAATTCCTCGGCACACGTTATGATCAAGAACCAAAGTTGACCACTCATACCTCCATGAACGTGCTACCATCTTCAATCTTCTTCGTACCATCATCTCTGCCAAGACACCTATGGGCCCCCCACCATATGAAACAACCAATCCCATTCAATTATTCTTGTAGAAACAATCTGCATGGAATAGATTCATGGGGAACCCATCTTTGTGTTCTCCAAACACCCCTCACATCATTTTGGAAAAGGTTCCCTGACTCACTCAAACCCGTGGGAGCTTCTCCCATCATCAAATTGATTCCCCAATTCGCTCAAAACTGTGGAAATCCCACCCATCATCAAATTAGTCCCCCGACACCCCAAAAACCATGGGGACCCCAACAATTATTCTTTATGTACAAATTGTTCCCCAATCCACACGAAACTATGGGAACATCACTATTCTTTTGGAAACAACCCCTACTCGCCTTTGATCGATGTCGTTGAGTCACCCTATCCCAAACATTATGCATTTTTTCAATCACCATCACCCTTAGTGTCTTGTCCATAACAAAACCCTTCATCTGTAGTTTGTCCCCCTCCATTACACTCTGTTCCTTTATTTTAAAGAATGCTTTCGACCAGTACTCCCCCAAGTTGACATCCATCAAAGGAAGTCATAAGCATCACGCTTAACAACCATTTTTGTGTCAGGTCTGTGAGTCCAACAATTGGTTACAACATGATCTTGGTTTTCAAGATAAGACCCTCGTCTTATCATGTACTTCAAATCTCGTCGACATCACAACACTATATTCTGAGAGTTGTAGTAGTTGCAGTTGTACCTTGGGGTCCCTTTCAATCACTATAAGGGATTTCCTCAAAATAAGTAGGGAGAGCCCTTAGTTCTCCTTAACTTAGTGATCTCTCCTATGCTCGATGCCAACACGTCTATTGCATTAGGGAGAGTTGTACGGTTCGAAGGTAGCAATGTTCACATTTATAAATCATGGTATTAGCAATTCAGTAAGATACTCCCTTCAATATAACACTGACATTCCGGTCCCCCACCCCCATGGGCTCATTATGGTTATCAACAGTGCCACTTCTTCAACACCTGTAACGACTTTTCCTAGTTCATTTACTATTGCATGGATTGAATCCACCCTCATCCATTCACCAAAATTATCTTGAGGTGATCCCTCGGTCTCTTATTTTTTTAGCCACTTATGGAATATTTTCACAAGCATGGGTATGCTCGCCTCATTTGTATAAAACATTATTCTTTGTTATGACTTCACAAGCAATATTCCCCCCATGGGAGGACCCTATTCATATACACACACTTTGTAGCTTTCAAGAACAACATAGAAAACGCACAAGAAACAATGCTGCATTATTGACTCTACAGTACCCTCCAAACCTCATACATCAGGGGGCATATGTTAATACTCAAATATCGCACACATGCGACATTTCTAGAATTTGCACGGTAAAGCGTCATCAACATATACCATGTATCCCACCAAAGGAATCCTCATTAGATCCAAGAAGCAACATGAGTCCAGAAACACCCTAAAAACAACCAAAAGCACAACTGCATGGCCACATGTCTATTAATATGCGCCATCATTTAGGTTACCAGAACTTCGACCGTGCGACCAACGTGAATAATCCCTCGATATCCATGTGATTGATAGAAAATATAGAATCTCAAGCACCATCGACCCTTTAATGACTCATGAAAGCTCCATTACCTCCACAAGTTCGAATTTGGCCCCTCACACAATTGGGTTTCTTAAATGGTCTCTTTTGTGTACCTTAGAGCTAGATCACAAGATCAAGGAGTTCACATTGGGATCTAGTTATTTCTTGGACACCTATTGGCCTATAAAAGGAAGCCATGGGCATGCTTATGAAAGATAGAAACCAAGAGCAAGGTTATGCTATTGGAATTGTGCTGAAGCTCCCTTATATCTCACCTCTTCCCTCTTGTTTAGAATTTACCAAGATCCTTTGCCACCTTCCTTCAAGGGGCAAGAGTTCTTCTCATTTGTTCTTCAAGCTACTTAGCTTCTAGTGTGGACTAAATAGACCTCCCCAAGGGGGATTTTTTCCTCCATTGGAGCTCACATCTCCTAGGTGTTGTATATGATTGACCATTGGGCGATACAAAGTATTGTTTTTTGGAGTTTGCATCTCTACCCCTCTCATTCTTTGTTTTATTTCATTTTTATTTCTTTTGTTTATCTATTTCCACTAACAACCACTTATAGGATCACTTGGAGCACTAACCCACAAACAAAAGGGGCACCTAATATTGAGGCCTTGCTGCAGCCTACAAGGATTTTCCCCTCACCAAGTGGGAAGGATTCATCCTTGTGCAATTTTTTCCACAACACAAACCTTTGCAAAAAAATGTAAAAAGGATGCAGATTCCAGGTGGAATGTTGTAGAGAAAAAAACATTTTAGAGAATTAAATCTGCTATAGTTGTTTCTTCATCATTGCATGATCCAAATTTTAATAAATATTTATTACTTTATACTTTCTCATATGACCATTCCCTTGCGGTAGTGCTCACTCAAAAGGGAGAGCAAGGGGATGAGTGTCCTATATCATTCACGAGAACTGGGTTACATGGGGATGAAATCAATTACCTTTCCATTGATATGCAAGCATTCATTTTTTTCAAGGTAGTTAAATAGTTCAAACCCTATATTCTCAAAAATCACACTAAGGTGATCATCTCACACCCTTTAGTAAGGTCACTCTTTATTCACAAAGAGTTGGGGGAGAGAAGGGGAAATTGGGTCACTGTCATGCAGGAGTATGACCTCAATTTTAAACTAGCTACAATAGTTAAAGGTCAGGGCTTATGCAAGTTTCTTATTGAAGCCTTAGATCCAACAAAAGGAAGTGAAGAGGGACGGGAAAATGAGATTTCACATTACACGCAAGATGTCCAGTATGTTCCTTCTGTCACAGACTCATGGTATCATGACCTTCTACACTATATCCAACATGGTAATACTCTTGAGTACATGAATTCAAGACAAAGGAGAGCTCTTGGGATGAAATCTGCCCAGTATCAATTGATAAATGGCATCCTTCCCAAGAGGAGTTATGATGGGGTATTATTGAGATGCCTCGAGAAGGATGACACAAGTAAGGTGTTGGCAGAATTACATTATGGGTTGACTACAGAACACTTTGCAGGTAAAAATGCAACACAAAAAATACTAAAATTTGGTTACTATTGGCGTACTTTGTTCAAACACACACATTATTATGCAAGGAAATGCATCACATGTCAGAAGAGAATTGGGGAATAAAGGGGGCCCGCAATTCTGCTACAACTAATTATCATTGAAGAACCATTCGATTAATGAGGATTAGACATTATCGGTGAAATAAATCCTAATTACTCAAAGAAACATAAGTACATCCTTACCACCACATATTACTTTACAAGATGGATGAAATCTATACCCCTATGGAAATTTAATGAAGATGTGGTCTTCCAATTTATGGAGTAGCACATATTTGAGCTTGTAGTTGAAATGGTAGCGAAACTATAGAACATATGACCAATTAGTAAGATCTCAACAAACTAGTGACTGGAAGGTAGGCTAGAGCGATTATTGGATCTCCTTCATAACATTGCAACAATTGTCCCCTCCCAATAAGGTTGTTAACTGAATGAAAAATAAGGGAATAAGCAATCAAGAGGTCAACCTAGAGATGGACTGGACTGGAATATCCCCTCTCCCCTCGTTACAGATTGTATCAATCTCTCCATATAGGACTACATGGAAGATAACCAAGGAATACCGCAACTCTCATATTGAGTGCTAGGGGGGAGAAAGGATCCCCAATAGGCATGACTCATATGCACCCCACATGGTGAGGAATCCCATGGACAATACCCTATGGCATGTGGTTTAAGGAAGAGCTAAGAGGTGGGACGACTGTCAAGCCTCCCCCAAGTGTTCAACACTTGAGAATTATGGTGGTGATTACGACTTAGGTTTTGAGTGCTTTATTTCTCATTATGATGGCTTTTGATCAATCCAGGTTCTGGTACGTGAGAAATTATGGAACAATAATGGCTAGGTGCGAAGGTAAAGGCGGGAAAAATAATTGATTTTCCAACTTAGGACATTTCAAATCTTTTGAATTGTTTCCATAGTGCGTTTTTCCTTATCCACTAGCGTCTTTGGATCCAACATCTTGGGATATTGAGGAATGTTTCCATTTTGGTACTTCACCCAACTGTTCCCCCTTGGATCTCCCTTATGCATTGGGAATTCCTTTCTCTTCATCAAGACGCCTTATCTTCAGATTTGTTCAAAGTTTCAATTTGTCTCACTGCTTTCCTATGTCTTTCCCCCAGCTGAAGTTAATGTTACCTCTCTCTTTCTCCATGGATGGCAAAGGTAGAGGTAAGAATTTTTGATGCAACAAGAATAACCTAAACCCCATCAAGGTGCAGATGGAGGAAAGGGAGGTCGAGGAAACCTACTATTAGGAGATTCCATTGGAGATTCACACCCAGCTAGCTTAGGTTGATAAATGGGTTAAGGAGGAACACCATTACGTTGGCCAGGAAGAAATCAAAGCATAAATGCGACCTTGGGTTCATGACTCAGGGAACACTTGGACCTATGACATCAAATATTACAGAATGTTGGTTCTACATTGGACTCTTAAATTGTTTTTGGGTAAGGTCCCACTCGACACCAAGGAGGAATGAGTTGAACTCCTATTGGAGATGGAAGAGATAAATGATAAGCTAAAATAACTCATTAAGGTCACCACTAGAAAGGGCTATGAAGCTGACGTTCAAAATCCCACCCCAGACAATAATAGTGAGCGAGAGGTGCCCCCTTTTCCTATGACTGATGATCGCAATACAATCTAGCTATGTCCTGCTCTAGGACACTTTTTTTCCTTTTTACTGTCATAGTGATATTTAGAGGATCATAGTGTTTACTAATAGTATTTAAGGGAACTTGTCAATGTCATTATTATGTTATTGATAAACTCTTTTTCTATCTTTGATCAGCTTTCCCATAAGACCCTTAAAGTGAAAATATCATAACATACATACTTCTTCATCTAATTCTTTTTAGACATTAATGATATTCACGTGATGTCCATCCTTAATTTAATCATTTTTTATTATTAAAAAAATCTATTACTAAAAAATCATATACTTGTGCTGATCCTTTAATTTTATATATTGAAAGAGAATATAGAGAGAGACTATCTTCTCTATAGTTGAATTGGAAACCATTAAAGAATAACCTTTCACATTCACTTTAATGATTAATCATTTGAATTTTCTGAGTAATTAAAGAATGACATTGATTTTATTTCAGTACCTAGTATAATGTTATATCTCTTTTTTAACTTAATATATTTCACTTGGTTATTTATGCGTTTTCTCATTGAACTAGATGCATAAGATGGTGGTGTGGACTTTTTTTTACAATATATTTGGCTGGGTTTTTTATGTCTTTTCTCATTGAACTAGGTGCATAAGACGGTGGTGTGGCTTGTTTTTAATATAGGTTTTAGTGGAGCTCCTAAAAATTCGATGTCTTTGTACTTTTTATGATCATATGACATGTAGAGCAAAAGAAACTGGTTTTAGGTGCTCTAATGATGGTTTGATCAAATAAGTGTTATTATACAGTGGTAAGTGTTATTCTACAATGGTAGCTTAGATGAACTGTTACGATTGCTTGGCAATTATTTTTTAAATAAATTCCTAATGACAAAATGACACAAACCAATAATATGAAAAATAGTGTATTACAATATTTATTCTTTAAATTGGCGTGCTAAAATGTGGAAACAATTTCCAAAGATCAACACCTCTCAAAATCAAATACCCTTCTCCAAACCTCAAATTTATACATAATAATTTAAAAAAAAAAACTTATATATGATAACATATATAAAAAATCAACACTTCTCATAAGATAGATCAAGTGTTTCCTTTCATTTCATCAAGATTCATTATCATTATAACAAATGTTAAGTATTAACAAATAACAAATAGTAAGTATTAGCATTTTCATTGTCAACGTTGAAACTACACCTTTGTTGAGGAATATGTACTTCAAAAATCAATAAAAACTAACTAAAGATTACCACTTTCCTCTTAAATTAGGTATTGGATTAAGTTTAATAGCTTTTATAAGGATTAGGTAATAACATTAGGTGATAGCTCTAATAAGGATGAGGTACTCCGTTTTCATATTTATGGAAGTGTTTTTAAAGGTCAACGATTGATGTTGTCATCTCACGTAAGTGCTTTTTATTATGCAAAATTAAAAAAAAAATTCAATATCTTATTAAGTGTTTTTTTTCAAACATTTAAAGTTAATTTAAAAATGAAAATTAATATTCTCAATTTAAGAATATAGTATATAATTATCTAATTTTTTTCTTTTCTTAAAATGGCATAAGAATATAGTATATAATTATCTAATTTTTTTCTTTTCTTAAAATGGCATATATCTTTTCATAGGTGATCTATGTCTTTTCATGGGTTCATCTATACCCTTTATCTAGTCATTATCATTCAAACATCTTTATGGAAGACTTTCAGTGAGGTTGTCCACTACTTTTAAGTTACTTTCCAAACACTCTAGTCACAGATACCCACTTTCCCAATAATCACTTTTATCAACCACCACAACACACTCATCTTTAGTTCATACCTAAATAATAACCACCAAAGTCATTCATGTTTTCATTTATTCAATATTCCACCATATGCTATCCATAGAATATTTTAGCACCATTTCATTATATTACCAAGGTATTCCATTAAGTCATCGAATCACCATTATCAAGTCACACTAATTTGAGTATCATCAAACTAAGTACACATTATTCAAGTTAAATAAATTAGAATAATTTGTTTTCGTCCATGTGTTATGAATTTGATTTGATTAGTTTAGCATTTGGTTCAAATCTCTTGATTTAGGGCACGTAGTAGTATATGTCAACCAATTTTCTAAGATGTTATCCATAAATGTAAATAAACATTCTTTAAAATTTTATGCAATATTATTTTTGAAAAAATAATAATACATATCTTTGAAACTCATTATGCTAAATGACATTATAGATTTCATCACCATTTATATTCAAGTATGGCTAAGTTAAAAACCATCACAATCAAGCAAGCACCATATGTCCATCATTGTCATCATTAAACCATCAAATGCTAAATGACATTATAGATTTCATCACCATTTATATTCAAGTATGGCTAAGTTAAAAACCATCACAATCAAGCAAGCACCATATGTCCATCACTGTCATCATTAAACCATCAAAAATCATCATAATAAAGTATCATCATTGATTAATATTGAATAACCATATATCATCATGAACAATCATGTGCCCTTCCTCCCACATATCATCATTAACAATGATGTGTCCATCCTTCTTCATCATCTTTGTTAACAATTAAGCCTTAATTAATCATCCCAGTTTCAAAACATTCTTGTTATGGTTATATTTTCCCATATTAATCCAATATCCATATGGTTTTATTTTCCCCATATTAATGCATTATTCATAGCACTAAATGATTTTAAGTCCCAATTTGCATACAACCTCTTAAAAAGCATAATCATTATGATTTGTATCCAATCTCGATTCACTCTATTACAAATCTATATCGTCCTAATTTCATATTTATCAAACACCAAGAGGGATCAAATAAATCAAGATGCAAACATTTTTTAGAGTGAAAATTTTGAAGAAAGGTTTGCACCTTAACATATTTGATCTCTCCCAAGACTTGATAGATTTGGAATTAAGATAAATCTGTGCTAGTTCCAATTGCGGTTGGCCACATCAAAACTTTAAACGATCTTCATTATGTATATGTTTTAGATGAATTTATCCTTTAAAGTTTACTAGGTATCATCTATAGCCTAAAGAGTACTATCAATAAGTCATAACATTTATTTCTTACTTTACAATTTATTCATAATTTCTTTGTCCAATATTAATAGTTTCTTGTCCAACCTCATATGTCCCTCATAATTGTATTCATGTTGTATTGCATTTTTTTGTTTTAATCATTGTATATATAATGCATTGCAAGTATGTCTTAATATTATAATGGCTTTAATGTGCAAATATTAGTAAAGGAATCACACCCAAGCAAACAAAGCAATGGATGTGAGCTTATCACTGAGAATCTATTTTGAAACATCATAATATGTATTTTGAAATTTGTTTTCACTGTAAAGTCATTTTACTTGATAATTTGCACTATCTCCATATTGAAATCAATGCACTAGATCAATTTATTGTATTATCATTATTTTTAACAGAAACAAGAAAAGTATATATATATATATATATATATATATATATATATTATAAAACAAAAGTTACAATAGTCCCCAGGGTAGCAAAAATCATAACTAAGGTCTAAACATAGAATTTCAATGCAGGAAAGGCCCACATACTGCTTAGTAAGATATGGAGCTTTACACTACTTAACAAAATTTGTTCTGCTACTTCTAACTGTATATATTTTGATGAACTGTCCACTAATATATTGGCAAAAAAACATCTAAAAAATAGGAAGTAGAAACATAAACATCATTCCCGGGGAAGGTCTTCATCTGCATCAAGCTGGATGGTTTAGGCTTCATCCATAGAGGAAGATTCGACTTGGTCACAAGAAGGACCACTGTTTCCTCTGTACAGACCATTAACGTCCGCTTGGACTTCTTCCAAAATTTCTTTCAGCTGCACAAAACGAGATTCATTTCGTTATGAGGAATTCATGTTCTGTTCCTGCATGACACGCTTTAATTCCATAGCCATCCCACATATCCCATCAAACTTGGTCCTCATTGTCTTCTCCATCTTAGTCAGGCACAACTTCATTTCTTCTACTTCTTTGGATTGGACCCTGTAACCACCTTCCACACAGGATTCTAGACATAAAATGTCCAGGGAGTGTCGCCTTGTTTATTCCAGACAAGCCTTCGCCACCTCAAAAACACATCTAGACATTTTCTTGAACTCTGCCATGTCATCTTTCAGGCCACAAATTTCTTCCATAACTTGTTTCAGAGTGATCTCCTCAACAGAAAGGGGCTCATTCATGTCCTTCTCCATTGCACTTTCACTTCCGTCCAGCATTAACACCTCTTGGAAAGACGACCCTACTCTGTGAAAGGAGTACTCGAAAAAATGCAAGAGATGGAGCTGGGTCTGGATGCTTCTATAGGAAGCCAGCTCGAGAACGAGGGAAACGACCTCCATAATTTCACAATTAACTTAGAAACATGAGCTTTTGCAAAAGGCACAAGCAAATAAGATAGGTTTAAATAATCTCTGGAAAAAGCATAAAACGCCCACACCAACCCAGACATTTTAAGAACCACCTCGCATAATATTTGACCGGATGTTGACCTTGTCCCAAAACCATATGCACTTGGGTAGAGGAGCCATTAATGCTAGAATTAGAGGGCGCATAACCATTTAAGAAGAGGGGGAGAGTTGTTATATGAGATTTCCCCTTGCCTTAGCCTTGCACCATAATTTGCAAGTCTATCAGCTTCAAAATGATTCTGGTGTTTAATATGAAAAAACTTGATTTTAGATATGTCCGGGAGGAAGGTCGGAGCTCTTTTATGGATTCCATTATTTTTCACGACCTTATTGGACTTAAGGCCATGCATAGATTGTATGATGATCCAAGAGTTTCCAAAGACATTGAAGTCATCAATATTCAATTCATACATAGTTTCCAAGTTTTGCATAAGCGCAACCTATTTGATTGTTCAAAAATGACCCCTTTGGCACTTGCCTCCCCAATGTTTATTGTATTATCATTGACATCAATACACCTTATTATTTTGTGTTATAACATTGCTGAAATCAATGCAACTACTTTATTTCTCTAAATCATTTTTGTTGTATTATCAATAAAATCAATACATTATATTGTTATGTGTTATGTCGTTATTAAAATCAATATAACTACTTGATTGCTCTAAATAATATTTTACTATATCATCATTAAAATCAATACACTCTATTATTTTACATTATATTATTACTAACATGAATACAAGTTTTTTTGGTTTGACTTTCGTTACAGATCCATAGTGGCTATCATTGTCCATTTGTATTATCAATAAAATCAATACATTATATTGTTATGTGTTATATCATTATTAAAGTCAATATAACTACTTGATTGCTCTAAATAATTTTTTACTATATCATCATTAAAATCAATGCCCTCTATTATTTTACATTATATTATTACTAACCTGAATACAAGTTTTTTTGGTTTGACTTTCGTTACAGATCCATAGTGGCTATCGTTGTCCATTAATTAGTTATTTCGTCTGTTCATCGTCTTCTTGTTCCAGAAGTCCTATTCATTGTTATATTTCAGTGGCCACTGTGAAATTAAGAATACCGGCTTCTAGGGCCTTTGTGTGAGGTGCTGTCTCCTCAAAACTGAAGCAACTTTTGGCAGTGAGACCATGAGATTTTTCCGGGACTCCTTAATGGTTGTAAACTGGGCAAAACATCTTCTTACTTTGAAATTCATCACTCTAAAAGAATTGAGTCTCTTTTAAATACCTTTTATGATTGGTCGATCGATGATATCTACAGAGAAATGAAATGAATGATACAGCAGATGTGGTGATGAAGGTATTCTTTTTTTGGGAGGAATGTATGGATAACTCTCTTTCATCTTAGGGTTCACCACTGATATTTGATGATTAACTCTCCTATATTATGAATTTTCAGCATGTTTTGGCTTTCTTGAAGTTGTCTGGACAGAGACTCATTTTCTCTGCTATGTATGGAGTTTCTGGAACTAGTTTTTGAGTTTCCAGTATTATCTTTGTACGAATGAGTGAGGTAGGATAACAGATCGGTATTTCTGTGTTGATATGATTAGTAGGTGATCCTGATTTATTTTTGTATAGAGAAGTACTTTTTGATTATCTAATAACAAAAATACAGTTTTTTTCTTTTGAAAAAACTAATCTCTAAATAATTCCATGCATAAACTCTTTCTACAATAAACAACTGAGATAATACAAGGCATTTTAAATCAAATTCACATATGAAAAATGGTTCTATTAAGATCAGCCAACCTCAGAATAAGAATGATCTATTCACCCAAAAGATGATTTGGACCGTTCTTAGATGTCCCTTGGATCAGTTTAATCCCCTTTCCAATGATTCCCATCCTCAACCTCCCTAACATGTAACTTATAGTAACTTAATCTCCACAATTACTAACTACCATTGCAGGCTCCGTTGCTCATCATATCAACATACCATACCATACCATTTTTACAGAATGGAATTGGTTATCATTATTTTTATATTACCATGGCTGTGGCCGGCCCTCTGTAGCCACTATGATCGACGGCTCTGCTATGAGCCGCAGGATACGAATTCTCCTCCCCTTACCGTCCACACTCCCCTGGTCGTCGTTAATTCCCCTGTAAAGAAGTATTTCTGGTTTGTTCAGTTATCTTGATATGTATTTTTTAGTAGTTGTCTCCAATTGCCCTAAGACCAATTGGTCATAAAGGGCAAGTCACTCCTTACACCATCATAAGTTCAAACCTCATAGCCTTCTATGCCATGTATGGACTCTGCAATAAGCGGCAACACACCCAAATGGATCCTTCAATACTAACCAAGCCCACACACCCAAATGGATCCTTCAATACCAACCAAGCCCAGTTACCGACTCTATGTGTAAAGTATGTTTGTCATCCACCCCCAATCTAATGGGGGTGGAGCAGCAAAGTCAACAGTGTAATCGAAATTTACTAATAACATTCATATGTGGACGCTGCAATTATATTTCACAATTGAAAGAGATGAATTCCCATACTATATTCCTCAAATAAGCTTAATGAACTCTGGAGTCTAGAGACAATACACACAAAAAATGTTCAGAGCAATATTACACACAGCTTCTTGTTAAATTAGCGGAGCAATGGGCGAAATAAGAACTATATTACGAAGCCAGAGCCATAAGTTGATACAAAGAGTGTAGCACGGTAATTGTTTACCTCACGAGCGCTACGATAAGTGTAAGCTGTTGCCACCACAGTTCTCCGCAAAAACAAGCAGAGGCCGTGAGCAAAGGCAGAGAGGCACGTGAGCATTAACGGTATGTTCCTGCACGAGGGAAGCCGCAACTCCAGCGAGGAGAGGAGCTCCAAGATGGCTGCAAACATCCTATCAAATATTAAACTGTAACTTAGCAGTTTCTCCAGAAATATCGAACCGCTATGTTGGTGCGAGTATGCTTGCTGTTTGATCCGTCTTCTCTGCAAAAATCTACTGAAATTATATATCAAACATCTTGGAATTGTTTCAATTATATTAGTATATATTCATTTTAAAAGGGGATTTATTAAGGGGTTAGAGATCAAATCTAAGCTGCAAACCCTGATGTATAATGAAATGTTTATGATTTGTGCAGTTTTATATATATTTGTTCTAAATATTTTAAATCTAATTTGACTGACATGTTATTTTTTATAATAATTTTATAAAAGACACTTGTCAACTATAAGATGAGCATAGAAAAAGTCACACATCCCCTATTAAGTTATAGAATAAATCTCTTCAACACAATAAATATCAAATAAAATCTAAATAATATTCTGGCTCATTAAAAACCAAAAAAATTCCAACCCATCAGTCAAGTAAACCAAAAAAAATTCCAACCCATCAGTCAAGTGGAGGTCGGTTCTTTATGATGACTTAGCAAAAATGGAAAAACGTAATAATCGAAACGTTGAAACGTCCAAATCGTTATAATTAGTTTCATATTCACATAACCACGCCTCCAACTTTTAATCCGACACCACAAAACAAAGTCAAAATTGGCCTTGGCCATTCGGACAATATGATTGGAGTGACATGGGTGGGTCCCTTTATTTCTTTCGGTGTTTTTTTGGTCTAAGATGTATCATTACAACTGTGAGTGTCAATCATTCGCCATGTGTTAAGAAGTCGACATTCTATATTATCTTAGTTTCAATAACAAGTTTTTGAAGATTATGCACTTGCTTCCAAAAAACACTTACTTTTATTAAAATGATGAAAGAGATAAAATTGATATTTTGTTTGGTATGGTCGAAAAGGTCGATCAATCATATTAAGATAAAATTGATGTTTTGTTTGGAATGGTTGATAAGGTCGATCAATCATATTAATTGATAATATGGGGTGTGGTATATACACAAGATAAAATTGATAATATGGATTATGGTATATAGACCACATAGTGATATCAAAAGTAGAAAAAAAATATCGTTTATGGATTTATATCAACTATATTATTAATTAATATGGTTGTGATAAATTATTATAAAAATATTTATTAAAAAAAAATATTTTTGATGAAATTATATCAACTATATTATTAATTAATATGATTGTGATAAATGATGATATTATTTGACAAAATAAAATTATTATCAAATAAAATATAATTATAATTATAAAATAAATTATATTATTTGTATAATTAATATGGTTTATATTATGAAATAATATAAATATAAAAATGAGGTTATATAAAAATAATAATAATTTTCCCTAGATGGGGTGATTGAGCTAAAGAGGAAGCCAAGAGACGGTTGCTCGCATGCGTCCCATGTTGTGGATCATTTGGATGACAACCCCCCACTCATGGGGATTAATGGAGGTGGGTGGGAGGGACAGATGGAATGTCCTCTCTCGCAAATCTGGCAACACCGAAAGGATTTTTCGTACCATTAGGGGACATAGATGTAAGGTCAAGGGTGAGATTCAACCAAATCGCATAATGAGAAGGCAATATCGTGGGGGACGAGGCTTGTATTGGTTTTGGATACTTCTATTGCATGGATTTTGGGCTCGAAAGCTACAACTTTCACACTGCTTTCCTCCTAGGCTTCGTATTGAGCTTTGCGTTATGGTTTTTGGAACCATCGAGTGGACTTCGATAGTGGGAGATTTGAAGAGTCTATGTTTTCTCTTGTTAGAGGGTGATCTGGAATAGTAGTTGTGATGGGGCGTAGAGGATGCAAAAAGAGGGTTCACATAGGCAGTAGCAGCAGGGGGCGATAAGAGCTCAAACATAGGTGAATGATGTAGAAAACTTGTTTTACTTGGAAATTCTACCCAGAATAAGGGCTCATATCGCTCAGGAAGATAAATGGGTAAAAGATGAGGAGTATTTCACTATGCTTAAGGTGATTGAGCAGGACATGCATCCATGGGTGGAAGATAAAAGTAATACTCGTTCTCGAGAGACTAAGTATTACAATACTCTAGCATTGCATTGGACTACCAAGGATTTACTTTGCAAGGTGCTACTGAATACTAAAGGGAGAGAGTTGAATTTCTACTTCAAATGGATGAGATTAATGACAAGCTCAAATTTTTGATAAAGGCTATCAATGGTAAAGAATATGAAGCTGAGAACCATGCCCTTTCTGAAGAGGTGCCTCATGTCAATATCTATGAGGATGATATGGCAGCTTCTTAAGTTGATTTCATGTTATAGTTTCTTATGTTGTTATCATAGTTATGTTAAGAGACCTGTTAGTATTACTACTAGTTTCGACAATATTGCTGGAACTTGTAAACTCTTGTTTTACATTTGGTTGTGTTTCCCATGGGGCCAAAGAATTTTGATATCTCTATAATTACAAGTTGATATAATACAAACATTTAGCTTAAAAAATTTATATATATATATATAATGAAATAAATTTATGATAAAAATAAAATAAGTATTTTTTAATAATAATAATATATTTTTAAGGTCACAACCAACCCAAAGACCAATTTGGTGTATGAGATCCCCTTGTTTGTGGGATGTAATTGCTAAAGTATACAAAGGTGTACATACCCTACCCCCTCCGAATTTGAACCTATGACCTCTTAGGAGGAAACACGCGTTCTTAACCATTAGGCTCATTATCTACATAAAATCAATAATAAAAAAATAGTAATCAATTATAAAATTATGTTAATATAATTAATAATTAAGTAGTTTGATCATTTGTTTAAGAAAGGAAATTTTCATAAGTAAATATATATTTAATAATTAAATGTAATATAATTATTTAATGAATAATGATAATTATTTAATATTTAATATTTAATGATTAATATCAATATTTAATGATTAATATCAATATTTAATGATTAATATTAATAGAATCTGGTGGAGAGGATAACACTCCATCCCATAACCACTTGGGATAAATCTAATTGACAAGAAAAAATTAATATATTTTTAAGAAAAAATTAATATAAAAATGTCCATAATTAAGAATAATAACCACGACTACCTATGGTTGACAATTGGTTATGGTTGAATTTGCATGGCCATAATTGTCGATGTTTGACCGTGCTTGACCTTGGTTAATAATGTGGTTGACCATTGCTAATTATGATGCACCATGGTTGAGTATGGTTTGACCATGCTTGATTAAAGTTGATGATGGTTGACCATGTTTGAGTATTGTTGATCATAGTTGAATTTTGTTGACTACCTTTGACCATGGATAATTTTAGGGGCTATATTAAGGGGGTTACACAAATTTAGTGGGCTATTTTCTTATATGGAAAGGGTTTTTTAAGCTAAAATATATTTGCCCAATATTTATTAGAAAAAAAATAAATCCAGAATTAATAGCCTCTTGTATATTAATGAGGAAAATGAAAAAAAAACTATTTTCGCCCCTAAAAAATCTCCCTCCAATCTAACTTTCGCCCCCAATTTCTAGAGAAATTCTAGTGAAATCATTCCTTCGCCCCCAATTTTCATAATGGAGGCTCCCAAGGGTTATTTCGCCCTCCATTTTCCTTGTAATTCAAGCATATGGTTGCATTCGCCTGTATTTTTAGTCAATTTCATGTGATACCTTCTTTGAGCCCTCGATTTCCAGTTTTGGAGGGAAAATCAAAGGCTATTTTATTCTATAAAGGCTATAGTGATTCATTGTTCACCCACATCGGATTGCGCTTGCAGGGTGAAGGTTCTGGTTGATGTGATTCCACTTTTCATTTCCTGAACATTTTAATCTTCACATAACTTCTCCATTGTCGAAAGCTCAGGTCTTGAAGGGGCATGCCACACATGAAATTTATCAGAGAATACAAATTTGCATCACACCTTTTATTCAATAATTAATGTGGTATGATTTTTATCATTCTTTTTATGATTTTTATCCATAGTTACAATAGATTATCATATTGTAAATTTACCTTTTATCATGTTTTTTAGGTCTCTTGAATTCTAGGGCACTCTTGATTCTTAGGGATCATTCAATGTTATTAGGGTTTTATTCTATCATAGGAGTATTAGTTCCATGAAAGTGTTATAGAGCTCAAAAGATATGATTTATTTTATGTCTTTTCATGTTTAAACCATAGTAGCAAGATTCGAGTACGGATTCGAATACGATACAAAAAAAATACGTAATAAAAAAATCAAGTACGACTAAAATACAGGAGTAGAAATCTTATAAATAAAAAACATGCAATTTTAATTTAAAAATAAAATAAAATTATACATAATCATTCCAAATTTTCACATCTCACTCCTTTTTCATTGAAAACTTTAAAAATAAAACTTAAAACTACACAAATTTATTTTTATATAAAATGAATAAAAAAATGAAAACAGAAAAACTATATAAATTTACTTTTTGATAAATAATAAATACTAAAATGTAAAATTAAAATAACAATCGTATAAAATAAAACTTAAATAAAAACACTATATGTAATAAAATAAAACTTAAATAAAAAAACTACATGTAATAGTAATAACGCAGATGATATAAAAGTCTCACATATACTCACACTAAATTAAAAAAGTATTTTAAAGTTTTTTCTTAAATAATTTTTTTTATTAATCGGCCATGCTTTGGAGTTTTACATTTGATTGTATCAATATGAATTGGATTCCAATTTAGTTCATTCAAAATTGGGTAAATAAATAGTTGACTGTATCGAACCCGTATCATCTCGAATGTTCGACGTATTTTTAACCTGGTTCGAATTTTCGTACAGCAAGTGCCAATACGGCCGTATTTTGCTACTATGGTTTAAACTATCGACTGAGATTTATATGTTGTTAGTGGATTCTACTCTTGATGGAGAGGCGCCACATGGTTTTTATATATTCAAAGTAAATTTGACCCAATTGTTTAAATGTGCTTTTATTAGGATCTTGCTCTGCAATTATTATTGGATCTAAGGCGTTAATGAGAGTGCATATGTTCATATTTTATGTTTGTTATTGTTGATGTTTGAGATGTTTGTAATATAAATGAATGCACACTGATTATAATGGTGGAGATACAGTGGAATGGTCATTATTTTGGATGTCTTCTTGTAGAGTTGTCCCAAGCATTCTGGTAGATTGTTTTATTTGCATTGAGAAGTTCATGACTAGTAGATTTTTTTATTCTTATTACCAAGTTCATCAATTTTATTTGTGACCTAAATTTGTTGGGTTTAGTACTTGTTTTTTGATTTTTTTTTTTTTTTTTTAAGGGTCATTCAGAAGTAAAATGTTTTTCGGTGATTTATTTTGATGTGTAATTGCTACAATCATCCAGAAAATGATCTAGTTATGTATGATAATAGATGATTTAGTTGGAACACGATACTTCATTTCCATCATGATTGTATATAATATGTATAAGTCATGTTTGACATGAGATGTAGACATTATGCTATTTGATATTTAGTCTTTTGCATTCAATGACGATGCTAAATTTTTTTACCACATTTTGCATGCTTTCAAAAATTTTAAAGACATGGATACAAACACCTCCTCAGTTTATCTAAGAAAAAGTAGTCTTTAACATAGTAGTTCTAAAGATATGCGTGATGATGAATTAATTTGCTTTCTATTCTTGTTAGTGTATGTTCTTATTTCTAATAACAAATGGAAGTTTATAACTAACTCTAAAAATTCTAAATCAAATGACATAATTCATATTTGGATTGTCAACAAAATAAAGGAAAAAAGTGGCATTTGTATCTATAAATAGATAAGCAGGTTATTTTTTCTTAGAGGGTAGCTTAAAAATGAGAGATTTGAAAAATAAGATAATTGGGAAATCATACACTATATTAAGGTTGTGGGTCTCAATATACTCCACATTGTAATAATGGTTCATGGGTGCCATAATCACTCCACAGTGTAAAGTGTTCAATTCTATCAGTTTGTCAATGGTATGTCAAGATTTGGGTCCCCACATGTCTGTTGGACAATTAAGGGATGAGATACAAATTGGAGTCCCCACTTGCCCTAAATCTAGTTAGTGTAGTTGTGTTTCAGCAATACCTTCAGTTTTGATTGACCCAATACTGTTTGTACAATGTATAAATAAATCCCTCCTCTCCTCATTCGTTTATCTATTCATTTGAAGGTCTAGGAGTCAAGAGATTCGATCTTTGGTATATGCTCTTCTATTGCACTACCATAGTAATATGCAAAATCAAAAGCTGAGTATTTCTAGCAAAATATTCACCAAGACGTTACAAGGTTTTATAATTTGATGAAAGATTCACCAAGTTTTTACAATATTTTATAATTCACTGAAATATTCGCCAAGATTTCACAATATCTTATAATTTAATGAAATATTCGCAAAGATTTTACAAGATTCTATAATAGAATGAAATATTAGCCAAAAAATTATATATACATATTATATTATTGATAAAATAGCCTTCAAATTTTCCTATATATTAGGGAGATTCACCCATTTATTATACATATAAAATTTGGGGGTGTTCTTAAAATTATCCCTGCCTTTGACCATTATTAACCATGGTGGACCATGTTTAACAATGATTGAACATGGTTGAAAATTGTTAGGATATTTAGACACTTATCAGTTAGTTAAGGCCAACTTACTATAATGTGTCTTTACGTAAAGTGTGTTTCTTTAGCATGCATTAGTATGCATTTGTACTTATGTAATCCAATGTTCACGATATGTTCTAGACATAGAATAAAGTGATGGTTCATTTTCTCCTTGATCTTAACATTTGTTGATTCTTGGCTTAACGCCCAATCGATCCATGATCTCTATTTAAAGAGCACGGAGGGTCCTTTTCTTAGTGATCGATTGTGAGAAAATCATATGTAAAATATTTTTCCTTTGCTTAATATATTTCCTCTAGTATCTATTTGGTTGGGGTCATGGATTATTTCCCTCTTTGTGTGTTTTAACCACGTAAAACATCGGTGTGTTGATCTGTGAGATGTTTGTGTGAGTAGTTTCTTAAGGTGTTGATATGTGATATGTTTATGTGAGAGATTGCTTAAGGTGTTTGATCTTATGGAAATACCATGTGTTAGTTGAACATGGTATTAGAGTGCTTATGAAGTTTCGCTTCCATTGTTGATTGAGATTTTGAGCCAGTGTCACCGCGTGCATCAAAGGATTTATGGATTCTTCTATTATGTGTATTTTTGGGCATAGAGAGGTGTTCCATTGCATATGAAGCACTTCTTCCAATTGGAAACACTTTTCATTTCACTCAAAAAGGTTTATGTTTGCTTGAGATACGACCATTTGACCAGATCCATATGTATACTTATTGTGGGAAAAACTACCCTAGTAACTAGGGTTAGGGATACTAACATATTAAGGGAAGATAACCTACTCTTGATTCCTACTTAATCAAGCATCTTCAATGAGAGAGAAAAATGGACTTACTCAGATCTTGGCTGTTAAATACTGTGCAAGTGTTTGTTGCTCCAAGTCTTGTCCTCTACTGGGACCATATCTCTTTTGTACTGGAAAACAACATAGTTACATCAACCTTTTCAAACAACTTTGACTATTGAATGGAAATAAAAAAGGCTATTATTGAACTTGTGATTAAATACATAAATTGATTTACTTGGGTTAATATTAATTCATTCCCAAAACATCACATGTAAACAAACACACAATGACCAAAGGTATTTTTGGGGAGGGAAGGAAGAGTGATATTATATTTATGTAAAGAGACAACTACAAAGTAAAAACATCACCCGATTCTTTAGCGTAGTACCTCTGTCACCAACCTAGATTCTCCTTTCCCAGGCCACTAACAAGTCTTCATCCACTCTCTTTCGCAGTCTAGGAATAAAGGGGATCCATTATAAGCAATCAATATTCCCACTCACTCAAAGGAGAAAGGAAACTTGACAAAAAGGGAAGTCTGAGGAAAATAACACTATAAAATCCTTGGGCACTCTGATTTGAATCCTCTAGCATGCAATTGCAAAGATGGTATACGACCCCCCTTTGAAATGTAGGACATGTCTTTATACTTGAGAGAAGTGTTTTAGGGATTTGGTTCAGGTACAACCAAGTCCATTTGGATTGGAAACAACTTCTAACCACCTAAAACACACATGTGATAATACACTTTTTTTTTTCAATTTTTTAGAGATATACATATGTTTCTAAACGGTAACTAGCATATACGCTTGTTCATAACTAACAACATGCGTATGCAAGTCAAAATTGAGTTTTTTGAATGATATTTTCACATTTTTGTTAAAATGTGTACTTAAACTTAGCTATAGAAATATTCAAACACTTAGCAAGTCTCTGATTTCAATCTTCTACAGTCATAGAAAATCAAAGCATATCACATGCACTCATTCCCATGTAACATTAAGTTGAAACACACATGTTAAGAACACATTTGCAACGGAAAATAACATGTAATGTTGTTATTTGGACCATATGGTTGGCTTGTCATGCTTACTCGAAATATGTGTAAATATTATGTTGCATAAATAATGAAATGGTTATTTATGCAACATAATATTTACACATATTTCGAGTAAGCATAACAAGCCAACCATATGGTCCAAATAACAACATTACATCATTCATGACTGTGTAAAGAGCATTAGAGGGGCTATGATTCCACCATAGGGGAAGAGTAAATGGGGCATATGGGAAACTAAATCCTTTGCCGCTAAGTGTCATCCTTAGAACTGATCCTATTTTTCCACATGAATTTGAGTGAGCCAATAACTTTTTTTTTCCAGTCATTAAATGCATGTGATAGGTTGGTGGGAAAATTCACCTCATGCAATTATTGAATCATAGGGCCGAATGCACTTTTGTGACAGTTCTGTCACATGCCAGAAGTTTGTAGCTACTAAGAGTCCTTTCTTCTATGGTCATAAGCTATGCTATTTTTCTTTTCACCATTATCTCATATCCTATGGAATCAACCTTCATTTTGTCATTATTTCATACATATATACACTATGCAGAGCTCACTGTGGTTGTTCATGACCATTTTCCAGACTATGTAACCCAAAAATTCAAAATTAGAGACAACATTGCATATTTAAATGGGAAAATAGATGGTTGTAGGTGAGCGACAAAGGTTGGGAACGCTAGGAACCATTACCCATTGAGTTTTGCTGCTCACATGTGCTTGAGAAGCCACAAATTAAGGCTATAGGTGGTTCTCCAACAACACATATCACATTGGACTTCTCCTTTGCACACACTGGAAGCACCTAGAAAGATGGATCTCCCAAGAGTACTGTGGATTGGTTTAGGGGATGCTTGCTCCTAGAAGGGTGTTGTGTGGGGCCAAGGCTGTGATGGTTGAGTGAGACCCCTGTAGAGATTTGTATGAGCATTTGGCTAAGGATAGAGAGAAGAACCGGTTGTGGGATGAGAGAGAGAGAATCCTGTAGGTGTCCTCAATACCCAGCTTGGGGATGGCCTCTCACCAGAAAGAGTATATGTTGGACAAAGTGCCTATGGTTGGGTGGAAAATTGCTCATACACTTCCAGTTGCTTTGATCCGCGTTGGATAAAGATAAGTATTCTCATGTATTTGAATTTAAAAGGTTTTTATTTAATTCCTGTTATGATTATGCTTGTTTATGGATGATGTGTGTGTGTGTGGATCAAGTTTATTTTCCGATGTATGATTTTATTCTGCACATGTATTTTACATAGCATGAATTCATAATATGGTTATGAGGTGAAATTTGGAAGCCTGAAGTTAGTTGATGTTCCCTCCCATTGGTTGGATTGAGTGAAGGGGACGTTATAGAGTGGTATCAGAGCTTTTGGTTGCAATACTAGAGCTGTATGGGCCAAAAAAAAATTACAGATTTACAAGTAGAAATTAGAAATAGTTATGTAGAAGTCAGTTTTTGGTAAGTGATGGATAAGGGGACATAAATAATTTCGAATTAATCCCGCTTACTGCTGAATTAAAAAAATTCTATGCAATTTCAAAATTTTAAAAAACTGGGAATTTTAGAGTGGGCCCCACTTTTGTCACGTTGACGGGTGATGTGGAAGAGCCACGTGGGTAGGAGGTCTAACGTGGATGAGCCATGTGGGAAGAGGGTGTGATGTGGACCAACCACATCAGATCCACGTGAAGTTGTTCCCACATGTGATGGAGTCCAAAGGAGAAGGAGATATTACCATTGGGCAGTGGTGGAGATCAACGGCTCACAGTGTTTTAGGATTGTGAATATGCGTGGAGTTTAAATTAATTAGCATGGGCTTGAAAGGAAAACCACCCTGTCAAAATGTCAGCCGCTAGTGCATTCAGGCTCGTAAAAGCTGTTTCAGGAAACCACTTTCCCGAGGATCCTGAAACAACTTTTGGTATGACAAGTGGTGATGTGATGTGCAGATATGTGATGTGGGGTTATGTTAGGAATGATGGGACCCACACTGTTCATGTCAGTCTTGGAATATCATGTAGATTTGATCGACAACTGATAGTGCTTCAATACTATGAACTTGCATGACATATAATTTAAAATCAACATGATCCTGAAAGGAAAACTGCCTTATGATGTGTTCCCTCTCATGCCTTCAGGCTCATAAAATTAGTTTCAAGAAACCACTTCCTGCAGAGTTTGAAACCACTTATGTTTGATAGACGGTAATATGATGTGGGTTGGTGTCAGAGGTGCACAAGCCAAGGGAAAGACAATGTTTTCCATAGACTAATTTCAAGTGCCTGAGATTGAAGAATGTCATTGATCTTATGTGCTAAATTGCGTGAAATTGAAGGATTTACAAAAAAAATGATGGTGTTTCCCTTGACTCAAGATACACCGACGTAGGGGGGCTACAGGGGGGAAAGATGCTCCCTTGACCCCCCATTTTTTTTTAAATATACAAATTTGGTTCTCGAGTTCAACCGCAACAACTGGAATAGTATAAAATGGGGTAAATTGTGGATTATGAAGGGGTGGTTCAGATGTTTCTGTGATTTGACAGAAATTGCCAATATGGGTTGTTCCCAAAATGTATGAAAATTAATTTTCTGATATTTTGAGAATATAATGTAGCTAAAAAATGTGTTTGTATGAACACTTTTGTAGATTCAAAATGATATCAGTGATTGTTAAGGGTCAACCTTTAGTCTAGTGCAGTTGGGAAATATTTTCTCTTGGTTGGGCCAAGAAGGTCATCATCATGGATAATGCACAATATCCCTATGAAGCTGAAACATATGCAATGGAAGAGAATATACAGGTTGACAATGTAGAGACATAATATAATGGTAGAAGAAACCAAGTGACTCCCCCTAACATTGCATACAACATAGGATCCTAAGTGTGGAATCGCATAATTGCAAAGCAAACAATGAGAGACTGATTAGGGATCAAGAAGAATAAAATCAACTAAATGCATCTATGATTCAAATCTTGACATAAATTTAGAGGAACATTAACCATGGGCATAAATCATAAAATTAGGAAAAGAGTGGGAGTAGTTCAAGGAGGCATTCCCACAAGAGGTCCCATAGTTCAAGAAGGATTTATAGAGACACAACATATATTCCAAAACTTTATTCTAGTGATTCATTTGACTCTAAAGACTCCAATGAAGGTTCAATCTCTTCATCTCATAGGGATAAGAAGGAAAGGTCTTTCAAGAATATTTCACATGGAGAATTTAGAAAGGTCAAACCTCCTATATTTGATGGTGAAGTAAATTCTGGTTAAGAAGCTGAGGCTTGGCTTCTTGGTATGAGAAAGTATTTCCAAGTCCAAGACTACTTAGGAAATATGAAGGAAAGAGTGGTTATATTCAATCTGAATGGAAGGGAATCTATATGGTAGGATCACCTTAGGCAAGTAAAGAAGATCAATGAAATGAATATTGTGTGGAAGCAGTTCAATAAATACTTCAAGGAAAAGTACCTCTTTGATGGGTACTATGATGGAATAATCAAAGAGTTCCATGAGCTAAAATTGGGACAAATGACTATGGAAGAATATGTAAATAAATTATCGGATCTCTTGAGATATGTCAAATATATAAGAGATGATAAGGTGAAAACTCAACATTTTCTAAGTGGGTTACCTCATTAATATAAAGACATAATTGAGTTTGATGAACCTCGAACTATGGAGGAGACCATAAGAAAGGCTAAGTATTGTTATGATTAAAACAAAAGTAAACCATAATTCAATAAGGCATGGAAGGACAAGAAAAATGAAATGTTTGACCAAAGGAAAAAGGGGTTCAAGCCTCCTAAATTAAGAAACAACCAAGGTAGCCACCACAGGGTGTGACTAAGCCAGCTAGGATGATGGGAGACAAGCCAAGAGAGCCAGTTCAATGTTGGGGATGTGGAGAGGACCATATGAAAAGAAAATTTCCACATCGAAATTGGAGTGCAAAGCATGTTCAAAGCATCCAAGAAGCTGAAACTATGGGCCAAGTGGCAAGGAATGCCCCTAGAATATATGTAGCACTAGAGGATTTCCAAGCATACCATCAGTAAACTACAGTTGAAGTTGAAGGTAGGATTTCTAAGCATTCTATTTCTATTTTGATTGACCTTGGATCCACTCACAGTTATACCACTCCTGAAATTATTGAGATCTGCGTTTTTAAGAAATCAAAGAATAGTAAATCATGTTTGATCCAACTAGCCACAAGAACCAAGATGAAATTTAGTAAAATGGTGGAGAAATGTCTACTAGAAATGGATGGACTTCTCACTTTTGCAAATCTGAATATTTTACCACTCGATTCCTATGATATTCTCATTGGAATGGACTGGTTGGAAGCACACAAAGTTAAACTTGATTGCTATAGCAAGAATTTTGAATGTATTGCTGAAAAAGGAAACCCAAGGGTTGTAAAGGGAATTCCAAAGGTAGTTTATGTTAGAAAAATTTCAGCCATGCAATTGAAGAAATTCTATAGGAAAGGTTGGCAATTGTATGAAGCCCATGTTTTGGAGAAAACAAAAAATGAAATCCCAAGTTGGAGGATTATCATGTGTTGAAAGAATTCAGGGATGTGTTTCCCAATGAAGTACCAAAACTTCCTCCAAAGAGGGACATTGATTTTACAATTGATCTTGTGCCAGGAGACACACCAGTTTCCAAAACACCTTACATGATGCATACACCAGAATTATTAGAGCTGAAAATGCAACTGCAAGAATTGTTGGAAAATAAGTACATTAGGACAAGTGTGTATCCATGGGGAGCAATCGTACTATTTGTGAGAAATAAAGATGAAACACTCAGGTTATGTATTGATTACAGACAACTGAATAAAGTGACAGTAAAGAACAAATACCCATTGCCTTGAATTGATGATCTTTTTGATCAAATGAGAGGGAAAAACGTATTTTTGAAGATTGACTTGAGTTCTAGTTACCATCAAGTGAGAATCAAGGAAGAATATATTCAAAAGACAACATTTAGAACAAGGTATGGTCACTAAGAGTTTGTGGTGGTTCCATTTGGTCTCACCAATGCCCCAATTACATTTATGTGTCTCATGAATAGTGTTTTTAGCAGGTATTTGGACAAGTATGTTATTGTTTTTCTAGATGACATTCTTATTTATTCTAAGAATGAAGAGGAGCATGAGGAACATTTGAGAATGGATTTGAAATTGCTAAGGGACCACAAGTTGTATGCAAAGCTAAGCAAATGTGATTTCTATAAAAATAAAATTCATTATTTGGGTTATAATATTTCAGAGGAAGGAATATCAGTTGATCCAAAGAAGATTGAAGCCATCATGAATTGGTCAAATCCAAGGAATGTGACAGATGTGAGATATTTTATAGGTATTGATGGTTACTACAAAAGGTTCATTGTAGGATTCTCCAAGTTTTCAAACCCAGACACTTCTTTGCAAAATAAGGGAATGGAATTTGAGTGGACACAAAAAATGTGAAGAAAGCTTCCAGGTGTTGAAGAAGCTTCTTACAAGTGCCCCAATTCTAAAATTTACAAACCTAGAAAATGATTTTGTGGTGTGTACGGATGTGTGTAAACATATAATTGGAGTATTTATTATACAAGATAATCATGTGGTATGCTCTGAGTCTAGAAAATTGAAAGAGCATGAAAATAATTATGCTACCCATGATTTAGAACTTGCAGCCATAGTGCAAGATTTAAATATGTGGAGGAACTATTTAAAAGAATAAAATTGAGCTAAAGATAGAACACTATGGTTTGAAATATCTATTGGATAAGCCAACATTAAATGCTATCCAAGCTAGATGGTTGGATGTAATATCCCTAATATGAAAATTTGTTCAATTTTTTCCAATTTCGAACCATGGACTAGTGAAACCCCAAACTGTCCCAAATGCTCCAAAATGCTTTTGAATTCTGTGTGGAAGGGATTGAAGGGTCTTAGGAAATCCTAATACATATACTGGACACTCATACTCTTGCTTAAGGCCTTTAGGATTTGCATCAATCAATGAGGAATGAAAGGGAACAATGCTAGCAATTTTCGATGTGTAATCCCCCACTAGTGACTGATTCTTTGGATTCCCAAACACTATACTAACCTCCCTAATTTATGAACAGAGGCTTGTAATAGGTAAATAAATTCATTGAAAACCAAAATGCATCATTTATCGTGATATACAACTGGTTATTGCATCCATCAAACAAAGAGTTGTAACACCTAGACATTGCTTGGAAATTGTGAACAATGGACATGGAAAATGTTGCATAAAATTTAGTCAAATTCACAAGGGGCCTGTATAGTTTAGTTTGGTCATATACACTACATCATAGGGTGCTCGAACAACTTCAGAAACTTAGAGTAATTTTGATACAAAACAAATGCAAAACTACTCCAAAAAGCCATAAGAAAGTAGAGGGGTCACTAGCTCGAATTAGTGGTTTGCTTGGAATTTTTACATGATAGACATAGGATTTCAAGCTATGGATCATATATGCAACTCAAAATAGTGTCATACATCAGATATTTATAAAAATGGAGTCACAAAATTATCCTCCACAATTTTTATACAACTATGAGTGCGCCATCAACACTAGAACATGGACATTGAGAATAATATGTGAGAAGAGAAATGAGAAGATCTATGAGAGGAAACCGAACTGAAGAGGGAATTGAACCTGCAATAGACACATCCTTTAAGATCTGATAAGAGTATGAATGGACTCTCCTCCAACCAACTTGTACATGAATCTTTCACCTTCGAAATTGGTTCAATAAAAGGGAAGGTAAATACCCACCATGCATGGACAAGCTAAGCTATCCAAGAGTGCAAAACAAAAATGATCCAAAAGTTGCTCTCCTTTGTCATCCTCCCTTTTTATTAACTTCATGTGGACTCATGAGGTTGAATTTCCCTCCAAGACACTCACCCAACTAAAGTTAGTGATTGATTCCTTCATGACACACTTGTCCTCCTCATTCTTACTCCTCTTTCCCCGATTCGAATTGGGAATCTTGGATGACCATAACTCCCTCTATGCACCCTCTTGGTGAGATTTTTTAGCTTAGTGGAGAAATTGTTCAGATGGGATTTTTGTTAATTCCGTGGTAAATTTATTGAGCACTTGGATGGTCACACTAACATTGTTCACAAGCAGTTCCACATCAATTGGCTTCCTTGGTATGCTCATTTTATATCTTATCATAAATCCTGGGTACACTCTCTTTAATTAAGGTAAATAGAATATTTATGGCACTGAATTTTTTTTCATTATGTTTGGCTAACATGTCATATTTGTTTTATTACATGGGATTGACACCAAGAAATTTGTTGCTACTTCGTTACTGGAGAAGAAAGGATGATGTATCCTATGGTATTTTTTTCTACATTTGAAAGCAAAGAACAAGGATTTGTGGAGACCCTCAAGCTTTGAGTTAATGGAAAACTGGTGAGTTATTGATTAACAATACTTTGAAGAGTTGTCATTCTTTAATATATTCACGTTTCCAAAATAATATACATTAATGAATATGAATATAAAAAATTAGATATATTCATGTTTCTTTATTAGATGCATTGGACGATTGCCTCGAACCTATCTTTCTTTTTGCTAACGTTTTGAATTTGGGTTAAGCTTTAGATAATGATTTGAAACAAATTTTTCTTTCTTATGGAGCTTTGAAGTGTTTCCACTTCTATGAAGCCACGCTAGATTTCAAAAGTTTTATGGATCCTCTCATGGGGGCCTTTTTGGCCTTACAATGAGGTTACTTATGGATCCTCTCGTGGGGGCCTTTTTGGCCTTACAATGAGGGTATTGATTGTCTGGCTTAAACAAATTATATGGATGAGTAAATGGGCGAAATGTCCCTTGGATGATACTTAGCTACAATATGCAGCTTTTGATGCATCTGTCCCGATTGCTATATTCAATTTGAATCAGAACAAATATGATTGGATATCTCAAGTTGAATCATGGAGATCTTCCTTGAAAGACATTAAAAAATATTGTGAAAGCAAAATCTAGAATCAAAATATTGCTGATGTAACTAGTCCGATATTAGATAACCACTGAGATAGCACTCTTGGCATCTGTACTAGATCTGCATATACTTGGATACAACAATTCAGATTTCAGTTCAATATTCAATTTTTGTATCCTTTTCAAACTTCTAAACTTAACGTAGTTTCACTCCAAAGTGAATTAACATGCTACGTGGGATTTAAAAAATTTAGTGCTTTAATATAACTTAAACCTTATCAATTTGCATCGGTGCACTACCTCGAGCTTGACACTGCTATTGGGTGTAAACATTTATTATCATCATTTTTACATGTTTGGTTTGATTCATCATGAAGCCTCGCAACTATTTTATATTCATTACATTTTTATTGTATTCATTTGCTTATTCATCCACCTATTTGGAATGACACATCAAATAAAGACCTTAATGAATATTCATTAATGTATTTTATTTTGGAAACATGAATATATTAAATAAGTTATTAATATGAATATAGATATATTATGACCTTAATGACCTTAAGATATTCATGTTTCCAGAATAAGATACATTTATGCTTTGATACCATCCAATGCAGTGATACTTTATCATTCCGTGGAGCATATGAAGTGTCCATTCCAGATGGGTTTTGGAGTAAATTTTGGCAACTCATTTCGGGTGCTAATGAAATTATGTTGGACAACCCAAAAAATTATTAACTCCTCCTATCCATTGAAACATCTGAATCATCATAGCAACTTATTGTGAAAGACATCCATCACACTTTAAAGTAGACTATATGGATTTTTATTTATTGGATGTTGTGAAGTATAAGCATAGTCTAACAAAGTTTCACAAAAGTTTGTTGTTAAAAACTGATGCAAAACTTACTTATACATAGTCTAGTTCCATGGTCCAATGTTTCACCTGGTTTATTTCGTGAATATTGACCAATATATATTGATGGAGCTTGACGTTCTTTAAGGGGATTTATCCCTGAAACGTAGCTTTAAATGTAATTTATGGTAGCTTTAGATGCCATGATATTATATGTATGTATTTGATATGTTTTGTTTTTGTAGATCATAACTCTACCAAGTATTATGATAATTTAAAAGAATGAATTGGATTCTTAGTGTATTTTGAATTGCATGTAGCACGTGTCTCTACATTCACATGTATGGAAGCATGAAAATTTCTTATCTCAAGGTATTATAGTTGCAAGCCATTAGTGTAAGGTTTCAGATTTACATTTTTCCAAATTTTAAGCGGTAGCATATCTTAAGGATTGTTTAGCATCAAACATGGGGTTGCTCTAATTAGAGAATGCAATGTTTTCAAATCCAAATCGACCAAGTTTCTAAATTATGACAAAATGAAAGATAAAAACCATTGATTTATAGAGACCACACTTATATATCCTATAGATATACCCTTTGTGATAGTGTGTTAAGGTTTTTAAGATTTTGTGATATGCTTTATGTTACAGTTGGAATCGTAGCGTGTTAATGTTTGTAAGATTTTGTGATATATTTTTAGTGTGAATTTTGATTCTATTTAAGGGTGCTAGCTCAATGGAAAAACACTTGCCTTACAGGAAAAGGTTGGTGATTTGATTTTTCCATTCCCTATCTACATAAATCAATGACTAATTAAATGACCAATTAACAACAATCAATGACTGAATACATGACCAGTTAACAACAATAAATGACTAAATAAATGACCAGTTAACAACAATTAATGACTAAATTCCCTGAAGTACCTTTTCCTGTAGGAAAATGTCATTCGTATTGAAGAATGTTGGGGCTACTTTTCAACGAGCTATGAAATTTTCTTTCCATGACATGGAGCACGTGGTTGAACCTTACTTGGATGATCTACCTACACGATCTCGGAAGATAAGGGATCATCGTGAACACTTATGGCTCGGGTTTGAATGATGAAAATACTACAAGATTCGGTTAAATCCTAAAAAATGTGTGTTTTGCGTCGAGTCTGGACGACTACTTGGTTTCATCGTGTCTAATCGAGGGATTATGCTTGATCCTTTGAAAGTCAAGGCCATTGTCAAATTGCCTCCTCGTCATACTATCTGAAAACTTCAGAGTTTACAAGGCAGGTCCAATTTTCTTAGACGCTTTATTATCAACTATGCTAAGATCACTAAAGGTTTCATGCGATTGCTTAAACAAGATACCCACTTTTTATGGGATGAGGCTGCACAAAACTTGTTTGATGCTTTGAAAAAGGAACCCTTGTCAGCCCCCTTATTGGGCCTATTGGATTATACTCAATATTTTCTTCTATATCCAGTCGCATCTGTTTCTACCATTGTCATAGTCTTGGTTCAGGAAGATACAAACTCCAAGAGCATGTCATTTATTACCTTTATCGCGCGCTCGTAACTCCTGAACTTAAGTATTCTCACGTCGATAAATTGGAATTAGTTGTTGTGTGTGTCGTTCAGAGGCCGCGTCACTATATTTTATTGTGAACTACCACAGTAATAACAGAGATCAATCCTTCTCAATATGTTTTAACCCGACGCATAATCGGGGGTAAATTCAACAAATGGATTGTCATCTTGCAATAATTTGGTGTTCGTGGAACTTATAGCTGAGTTTCCTAGTGATGTAATGCATGATGAATAAGATCTGTCATTTCCTGATGAACATATCTTCCTCATTGCAACCTCTGATCCATGGTATGGAGACATTTTAATATATCTCCAGACTTTGAAGTGTCCACCAACTTTATCTAGGGAAGAACGATGAAAGCATAGGCATCATTCCAAGAACTACCTCATTATTTCTTATACACTATATAGACAGGGGTAGATTTGATATTATGTTGTTGTTTGACCTTGAATGAAGCCAAGTCAGTATTGAATGATGTTCACAGTGGAGCTTGTAAGGGTAATCTTTTAGGGTTGGAAACAACTCAGAAAATACTATGTGCTGAGTATTTTTGGTCCACTATCTTCAAATATTGTGTGGAATCCATGAAGCATTGTTGTCCATGTCAGTTTTTCACAAAGAAAATGCGAGCACATTCGGCTCCTCTTCACCCTGTTATTACAGCAGGTCCTTTCACTAAGTGGGGGGTTGATTACATGGCCTATAACCTAGTTTTTGTTGGGGGACATCAGTACATCATTGTTTCAGTCGACTACTTTACAAAGTGGGTCGAGGAAATTCCTACTGTGAAAGTAGATGGAGAAACCACAACCTATTTCGTTTTCAATCAAATTATTTCCAGGTTCGACATACCTAAAGAGATCATCACTGATCATGGATGACATTTCCAGAACTACATGATGACTGAGTTGACTAATATGCTAGGATTTCGACAAGAACACTCGTCTCCATTTTATCCACAGGAGAATGGGCAAGTTGAAGCGGTCAACAAAACCTTGAAAAATATTATTCAATGTACCATTAATGCCAGAAGGTCAAACTGGCACATCATGTTGTATCTGTATCTTTGGGTGTATCATTCTAATGTCAAGAATGATACTGGTTTGTCACCATTCTGACTCGTTCACGGGATGGAGGCATCCCCACCAATTGAATGTGAGATTCCATCATTGAATTTGGTTATCCAAATACTACTCGAAACTTCTACTTTGGAAGAGCGATTGCTTCATTTGGAACATTTAGATGAACAATGCTGTGATGCGCTCACCATCAATGAATCTCACAAGAACCAAGTCAAGCATCAATATGACAAGTCTGTCAAACCTAGGGTTTTCTCCGAAGGAGACCTTGTTTGGGTTTATGATCAGGACAAGGATCCCTTTGGGGCAGGAAAGTTCAAATCTATGTGTCTCAGGCCCTATATTTTTTCTAAAGTCTTCAGGAAAGGTTCATATGAGTTGATGGATTATGATGGTGTTAAGATTCCCGAGCCTAGAAATGGGCTCTACTTGAAAAAGTATTATGCCTAGGAATACATGCTTTTTCTTATACTATAGTTGTACATTTTTTGTTGAGTTAGTTCTTTTTAGACTTTGCTTATGTGTCTTCTGGATTGTGTTTTCAGATGACAAAAGAGTGTTTTCTAGGATTCGTTGATGGCACAAGTCGTCACAATCGTAACTTGGCTTCAGCTGCTTGGGTAATTTATTCACCCACAAGCCAACTTGTTTCCTCGAGAGGTGTTTGTTTGGGCACTACGACGAACAATATATCTGAGTACAATGTGGTTATTGAACTAATCCGAGATGCTATTCATCATGGCATTTCATGTTTGTATGTAAGACTCGATTCATAGTTAGTTGTACTTCATTTGAAGGGTGAGTATCGGGTTAGGGATCCTTCTTTTCTACGTTTGTTTTTGAGATTTAGATTGCTTGAGAGACATTTTGATTACATTTCTTATCAACATATTCCAAGAAACCACAATACATTAGCTGATGCATACGCAAATTATATACTTGATTGGCATTTGTATCACACACAATAAAATTAACCATTAACACACATATATCAAAACATGTAGATAAACCGATACTGTATAGATATAAAGTCCAAAAAAATATAAGTTTGAGTTAATATCAGTCAATACATTACAATATACAAAAGGGGCATAAAAACCTCAAAAATAGATGTCACTCTCTCTACGGAGAGGCATGAGGCTTAGCCTGCTCGGGTAAAGCCTCCCTATAACAGATCACCAGCGTAGCTACTTTCCTAAGCAGTTGGATCCATGTAAGGGGCACACCCACCACATGTTCTTGCATCTATATCGACATCTACTCAATCCTATATGTAGGAATATCATGGATCAATTGACCCATCTTTCTCTCAATACTCTGTAGCATGGCATCAGTACCACCTGGATCGGTTGGTCTCACATATATTCTAGGATTCCCATTTGGCCTTGATGGCCCCACATCTGTATAATTTGCATGTTGTAGTTAATCTCACTCATTAAAAAAAAATCACATATATATACAAAAAATATTAAAAATTAAATAACTTTTAAAAACAATTTTGGTACCTATGTCTCCCCAGGATGGAGGAAACATGAGCTTGGGATCCTCCCAGAAGTCCATACCAGCATAAGGGAACTCATCGAAATTCGGCACTTGGAGGCTCCACCACCCAAGATAGTCCTCGTTAGAGTATGCTGCACTAGTCTCACCACCTCCATGACGAAGGAAGATGTCACCCCATCGAGTCATCAGTGGATCACAGGGGTTCAGTACTGGTAGATCCATTCCCAGCAAGGAAAGGGAATCTCTCTTGAAGAAGGTACATAGTATACTACCATATCCAAATTTCTTCTTCTTCATTGTTTTGCATTATGTCAGTTGGTGTTTCATGTTCACCAACAGACTAGAGCACCAATCAAATATGATGTTGTGCAGACATTATACACTTATTTGCATATAGTTTCGGGATTCCAAGTGTTGTGTTGCACTTCCACCAATCCTGTTTATAGTGCTCAGGATCACTTTTAATGGAAAATTTTCTATTTGGCCAATGGGAACATGATTGCCACTCTTTTCAGTTTTGGCTATGCAGTAGGTATTTATGTAGTCCTCTATTGATGGGGCTCCAAACCCTCTGAATGTACCTGTTGGTACCAAATATTTCCATCAAAATTTTCAAAATTTTGACAGCAAATATCTTAAGAGTTATAGAACACCTACTGCAAGGATCTTGATATTCAATGGTTTGTATCACTATTCCTTTGTATTCGTTGAGTCGAGTCAAAAAGTACCTTAGTGTCAATCTTAGTCTTATCATTAAGAATCATCTTAGTTTTATCATTAAGAATCAAGTTTTCCTCATTAAGTTACTATATCATCCTTTAAGTTTAGCAAATAAAAAATTGATTTTACATTCCATGTCAAACCCAATCTCAATGTTATAAGCCAAGTCAACCGTCCAAATGCTAAATTTGCCTTGTCATGTTTTTCAAAAGCTAGCATAGGCTTTAAACACTCGAGCCCATCTTTGTATTCCACTAGAAGTCCACACTTAGCTGCCAAGAGCCATGACTAAATGTTTAAGTTTTATATATGTATCCATATACCGACAAAGAACCAAGCTAATGGGTATGCTGATTGAAGAGCATGCCACAAAGAGCTTGAGTGTTTGATGGACAAGTGCTAATTGCTTCACAACACCACCAATTTTTGTCAACCAATGCCGATTGTCAAATGGGAACACACAGGTGTAGAGAGAAAATCCATCATCTCCTGCAAAGGGAAAACTCCCAAGTACAATTTTAAGTTTTGTGAAACTTATACAATTCAGAAGGAAGTAGCAGATACACCTTTGTATATAAGCAACAAGTATTTCATTTCCTATTGCCATGCAAGACATATATCTTGAGGAGATTTAAAAGAAGGCAAACTCTGTTCACAAAAAGAAAGGAGGTTTCTTGGATTCAAGTGCTTGTGCATCATGCACCATTCCCAAGTCAAATGCGAAGTCATACATCACGCAAGCACTCACGATGAAGAAACTTGTGCATAAAGGTTAAGGGTCTCAACTATCAGAGGCTTTTAATTAAGATATAACAATGTAGCAGTGGAGGTGTCATTCCAAGTATGGTCCATGTTTCAGGATTCAATTACCAGTGAATATATAACAGGATCACTTGAGAATGTGCCCTATTATTTCACAATACTCAAAGAGGTCAATCAATACCCTAATGAAGATACAACAATGGATATTGTTTGATTGTGGGAAGTCCACAGTGGTGAAAGTGATCATGAATTTTATATTATATTCTCAGTGCATAAGAGGGAAAAGGAAAATTATGTTTTGTTCTTTCAATATAAATTTTGTTATACAAGCGAAGGTCGCTCAATTCTTGGGTTATGTCTTAGAGAATTCTGCTTACTATCATGGTGAGGAAAGTCTTTCCAGCACAATTATGGGAATGGCACAAGATTTTGTTGGAATTAACAACATCAACCTTCTTACGACACGTAGAAAATTTAATACAAAAGCTCAGGGTGATAAAGATCATATTCGAATACAAATAGTTAATAGGTGACAAAGCTGGTGGCAGAGCACCCGACAACAAAGGGATATAAATCTCACCTGATCTCTCCAGATCATGAACAGGTGGACATCATGTTAAACAGAAATATCGAGTCAATAAGTAAAGTTTATCTTTACATGTTATTTTGGTGAGCAGATTCAAGACTCCATCGAGAGGCAGATGATTAGCATCAAGATCAACTAGTCTTATCCACATCAATCCCATATTTCTAGTGATTCAATGCGTCTTTGGGAAATATTTGGGCTTTCGAGGATATGGGTGGAAATTAGAAGATGGACCAGATCCAAATTTAATGACACTTGACAGATTTTGACTTGAGCAGTTCCACATTTCCTATGACAAATCAAATATTTATTTATTTATTTTTAGATTAATAATAGGTTTTGTCTCCTAAAAACTGGTAAGGCTCATATATTGTACATTCTATAAATCTTATCATTTGTAATGTGGAAGGGGGAGTTCTAGCTGAGAGGGATGAGGATGTGTAAGAGGTCAGACTGCTGTAGCATGTATTATGTTTACCTTAATATGAAATGCTTCTTTGAAATGATTATGATCATTTGAACCATGTTTTGCTATAATTGAATTACATGTTCTCATGAATTTGTTCTGTGTATGGTCTCATTAATCCATACTAGAGTTCTTATGATTCAATATGCAATTATCTTTAGATGTTTGAATGCAAAACTTGATTTGTTTCTTTCATAAAGTTATGCTCGTAGCCCCTTTCTATTGTTGTACATGATAGTGATACATTTATGGCAGTTTGATCTTTAAACCTAGCTTGATCTTTGTACTGTTATACCTCCATCACTCTATCAACTTAGTTATCCATTAAACCAATTTTAAAGATTCACTAGCCATGCTCCTTATGCAGTCAAGGTGCATCTTTTAGTGATAACATCTTCTCGCGCCGTTGTCGGGGACGGAGGAACGAAGTCATCTTACCCGGGGTTTGATATTGATTAGATCCTCTTCTTGATGGTGAACAAGAAGTGGACATTTATATGACTGCAGATTTCTTCACCGGGCGACTCCAACGAATCCAGAGGTGACTCCATTCGTTGAGGATCCAGAATGCCATCAACTGATTGAATGGCTTCGATTGTGGCTGCAAGGTTTGCTCCACTCAATTTCTCATATGTTCTAGGATTTCCAAATTCAGTACCTATCATGGACATTTGGGGAGATTGCCTTCCACGGTTCAGAGAAAGCAAAGAAGATAATCCTCTGGATCACCTCATTAAGTTTCATGAGTGCATGGATCTGCTAGATCTACATCATGAAGATGTTCGTATGAAGATGTTTATGTGTTCCTTGGATGGAGATGCTTGGGATTGGTACCGGTCTCTGCCAGCTACTAGCATTTCCTCATTGAAAGGATTCCATGCATGTTTTCAGAAACATTCTAAGTATATGTTTTCAGTTGAACTCCTTTTAAAAGATTGTTGCAAGTAGGATGAAGTTCATAATATAATTTGTGATTCAAAAGGTCATGATGAGAAGTATTATCAAGAGTTCAAAACATGTCATGAAGAATATGTGGATTCAGAATGTGATGAAAATAAAGAAACATTTTCAACTGTTGTTTTTAAGGAAGAATCTCACGCTCATTTTGATATCCAAGTTATTGATAGCAATCATGTTGACACATTTGACATTGATAAGTTAGTTGTTGAAGATCATCCTAATCTTGATGGATATCTCGATAATGAGGAGGAAATATTTATCTCAGCACATGTGGAATTTATTCACAATCAACCAATTATTTATGATCAAACTGTTTTTGATAAGTATCCAGATGATGAAGATGAAATTTTCACATTAACTTCCATTGATTTGAGAAGCAAATCCAACTTTAATGAAGAATGGGATGATGAAGAGAAGTTATTGGATGAGCCACCATCGTTTCTTTTTCAAACATAAACAGACCAAATATTTCCATAGATACGCAAGCTTGCTTTTTCCATTCCCGAACTTGGATCTGCAGTAGATATTAAACAAATTACGAAAAACAGTGAAATCAGTGAAGGCAGCCCGCAACAATTTTCAGATTTGCAGACAAATGAAATTGGCAGCGATCATGTAGAAGATAATATGCAGAAACAATTTGATCTCTAGCTGGAACAATGTTAGGAAGAGGTAAATTTTTATATCTTTCATGATCCTGTCGCTGATTATTTGGAATCTATGAGCAAAATAGACATCAGACAATTCATGCTTAGAGAATGTTGTCTCTGCCATCGATTGCACTTTTCTATGCATTGGATTATTTTAGTTTTTCAACCCAGATCAAGAGTACAGTCAATCAATAAGCTGTTTGAGTGGTTATGATGGAAATTTCATATTACATGATGAAGTAATTCAACTTATTAGTGTAAAAAGATGTATATAAATAAAAGCGGTGTCCGAGCATTGGTTTCAATTTGCAGTACATGGATTAGCTTTCAGTCTACAATTTGCATCTACCAGTTTTATGTTTCAGCTTATTACCGTATGCAGTAGTTCAGATAGCAGCATGAAGACTCCAGCCCAATGGAAAAGGCACATGGTCAAAGTGTTCTTAAAGCCTCACAAGGACAAATTTATCCCCAATCAGACCCAGATGTTGGTACCAAATCTTCCCATCAAAATTTTCAAAATTCTGCAGCAAAAATCTTAAGAGTTATAGAACACCTACTGCAAGGATCTTGATATTCAATGGTTTGTATCACTATTCCCTTGTATTTGTTGAGTCGAGTAAAAAAGCACCTTAGTGTCAAGCTTAGTCTTATCATTAAGAATCATCTTAGTTTTATCATTAAGAATCAAGTTTTCCTCATTAAGTTACTATATCATCCTTTAAGTTTCACAAATAAAAAATTGATTTTACATTCCATGTCAAACCTGGTCTCAATGTTATAAGCCAAGTCAACCGTCCAAATGCTAAATTCACCTTGTCATGTTTTTCAAAATCTAGCATAGGCTTTAAACACTCGAACCCATCTTTGGATTCTACTACAAGTCCACACTTAGCTGCCAAGAGCCATGACTAAATGTTTAAGTTTTTTATATGTATCCATATACCGACAAAGCACCAAGCTAATGGGTACGCTAATTAAAGAGCATGCCACAAAGAGCTCGAGTGTTTGATGGACAAGTGCTAATTGCTTCACAACGCCACCAATTTTTGTCAACCAATGTCGATTGTCAAATGGGAACACACAGGTGTAGAGAGAAAATCCATCATCTCCAGTAGAGGGAAAACTCCCAAGTACAATTTTAAGTTTGGTGAAACTTATACAATTCAGAAGGAAGTAGCAGATACACCTTTGTATATAAACAACAAGTATTTCATTTCCTATTGCCATGCAAGACATATATCTTGAGGAGATTTAAAAGAAGGCAAACTGTGTTCACATTGAGAAAGGAGGTTTCTTGGATTCAAGTGCTTGTGCATCATGCGGCATTCCCAAGTCAAATGCGAAGTCATACATCACTCAAGCACTCACGATGAAGAAACTTGTGCATCAAGGTTAAGGGTCTCAACTATCAGAGGTTTTCAATTAAGATCTAACAATGCAGCAGTGGAGGTATCATTCCAAGTATGGTCCATGTTTCAGGATTCAATTACCAGTGAATATATAACAGGATCACTTGAGAATGTGCCCTATTATTTCACAATACTCAAAGAGGTCAATCAATACCCTAATGAAGATACAACAATGGATATTGTTTGATTATGGGAAGTCCACAGTGGTGAAAGTGATCATGAATTTTATATTATATTCTTAATGCAAAAGAGGGCAAGGAAAATTATGTTTTGTTCTTTCAGTATAAATTTTGTTATACAAGTGAAGGTCGCTCACTTCTCGGGTTATGTCTTAGAGCATTCTGCTTACTATCATGGTGAGGAAAGTCTTGCCAGCACAATTATGGGAATGGCACAAGATTTTGTTGGAATTAACAACATCAACCTTCTTGCTACACATAGACAATTTAATACAAAAGCTCAGGGTGATAAAGATCATATTCGAATACAAATAGTTATTAGGTGACAAAGCTGGTGGCAGAGCACCCGACAACAAAGGGATATAAATCTCACCTAATCTCTCCAGATCATGAACAGGTGGACATCATGTTAAACAGAAATATCGAGTCAGTAAGTAAAGTTTATCTTTACATGTTATTTTGGCGAGCAGATTCAAGACTCCATCGAGAGGCAGGGGATTAACATCAAGATCAACTAGTCTTGTCTACATCAATCCCAGTTTTCGAGTGATTCAATGCGTCTTTGGGAAATATTCGGGTTTTCGAGGATATGGGTGGAAATTAGAAGATGGATCAGATCCAAATTTAATGACACTTGACAGATTTTGACTTGAGCAGTTCCACATTTCCTATGACAAATTAGAGATTTTTTATTTATTTTTAGATTAATAATAGGTTTTGTCTCCTAAAAATTGGCAAGGGCTCATATATTGTACATTCTATAAATCTTATCATTTGTAATGTGGAGGGGGGATTTCCAGCCGAGAGGGATGAGGATGTATTAGAGGTCAGACTGATGTAGCATGTATTATGTTTACCTTAATATGAAATGCTGCTTTGAAATGATTATGATCATTTGAACCATGTTTTGCTATAATTGAATTACATGTTGTCATGAATTTGTTTTGTGTATGGTCTCATTAATCCATACCAGAGTTCTTATGATTCAATATGCAATTATCTTTAGATGTCTGAATGCAAAATCTGATTTGTTTCTTTCATAAAGTTATGCTTGTAGCCCCTTTCTATTGCTGTACATGATAGTGATACATTTATGGCAGTTTGATCTTTAAACCTAGCTTGATCTTTGTATTGTTATACCTCCACCACTCTATCAACTCAGTTATCCATTAAACCAATTTTAAAGATTCACTAGCCATGCTCCTTATGCAGTCAAGGTGCATCTTTTAGTGATAACAGTACCTTTGATTTTTAAAACCTCACCTCGGCGGGAAAAACCGGTTATAAAATAGATATCATCCATAGTGATATCTAGAATCTCCCCTTGGATATTAAACATGCCATGATTGGGATAAGAGTACTAGACGAGCATTTGGAGGAGGTAGGATTGCGCTTGCATGTTAGAGGTGCGAAAAAACTTGAGAAGTCCACATCTCCTTAATGCATTTAACGTTAATGGATCCCCCAAGGCTACTCTGTGCATAGCCTCATGTTCTCTTTCCCTCTAGGTAAGCACCATCTTGCATTGGAAACATCCATTCATGCATTAGTTTTTGAAGATTTCTTTTTTCCACTGTGCCAACTGCGGGTTTATCTTTTACACAGAGGCGGGTACCCACGAGTATCGTTTAAGATAACTTGCACCTTTTTCGCTTACCCATGCGTTTCAAAAAGGAAAACCCATGGGTACGCAGACCTAAAAATTTAAAATTGCTTAAAAAATTCAAAAAACCACTAAAAAACTTAAATAATGGATCAAACTTGTAAAGAAAGGAGAGATGAGTTACCTGCAAGTGACGGATTCTAATTTGGCCTCCTGGATCGATCGTAGTTAATGTTTGAAGTAATAGGTCTTTTGTCCTCTTCTCCAATGGTAAAATGGTAATTGTGGGTTATATTTTGAATTTGTTACTATTTATTCAAATTTTTTTGAATTCCTACCCATTCTCTATAGTTTCAAATTGTTTTTTGTCAATTTTCTTAATCTTAATGACCATTTTAAGCTGTTTTGACTAGGTAAAAGCTACAAGAAGGTGCTTTTCTCACTATTACATTCATACTGGTATTGTATACAAGGTTTGACTTATTATGACATGTTAGTTAGACCAATACATTGAATCTATATTTCTTCATTTTGTGTCTCCTTTGTTCACCTTGAACTGCCATTTGCTATCCATTGTTGTTGATTCTTTCTAGAAACCAGTATCGTCGCTTGACATTTTTGGAAACTTATGCATTATCCATCATTTTGCTATTTATTCTAAGTTCCCCATCCCTATGTATTTTTTACATGTTCTTGTTAGACTTCCTTAAAATTAACAAGATTACTGAGCAAACTTGTCTTGTTCAGACTCGTTAAAGGAATTGAACAGACTTCCACCTAGATATAAGTTTACCCCTTTTCCAGATCTTTGTGGATTATTTACGAAAAAGGTATACTTTGGTATTTTCAACTATAAGAGTCCTCTCTGACATAGAAGAGTCTACTCTCATATCAACAAACTCCCGGTTTAATTGCGGTAGTCTGTATTGACAACCCACGGGTAACACCTAAAAAGTTGCACCCACATGTTGTTGGACACTATACTTGCGACTCACTTGCTAGTTGTCAAAAGACACACTCGTGGATATCTCTAAATCACAAGAAACAATTATTAAAAGATCATTAGAGATTAGTTATGGTAGTTATTCTAAATACCACACCCTCCCTAACCAATTCCCTTTCGAGTCTATCCTCACAGCCTTGCTAAAAATACAAGGAGAGGGCCTTGAGAAAAGGGGAACCATTTTCAATAGAGAAATGCTGGAGAAAATTCCACTGAAGGAAGAGGAGCAGGAGCCCAGGGTCAGGTTTCAACGGTGCCAGTTGCAGAACAGGTTTAGTTGATTTCTTTTAATGCTAATAATACAGAGACTTTCCTTCCCGTAAGATTTGTCCATTCAATGAATTTATATCTTTGAATCTTTCATATATTTAATATATGAGTTTCTCGTTAAGAATTCATTTCTATTTGGTCAAAAGCTTTGAGAAGGGTATATGTTTTATTGCAAGTAATCTGTCTAGAGCAGTGGAGCAAAAGACTAAAGTTTGAAAGCTTGGATCGAACTCTAGTTATTCAGGTATTCATTTTGACTTTATATCTTAGTTCTTTTCAATTGAAAAAGTATTGCATGTTGCACATGTTTACTATCCTATCTTTGTGACTAAATTACATGTACGTTGATGATCTCTTGAATTCCCTATCATAGGTAGTTTTACCGCACAACAAACAACCTCCAGGAAGAACACCAATCCATAGTCTTAGAGACTGCAGGTAAGATAAATGGTATTGTATTTTCTTTACTCATTGATCCTCGGGAAATTGAATGTTTTATTTTGCATAATGCATTAGAAAAGAGAAGGATGATGGCCAGCGTTCAAGATGATTTCGACGTAATTGAAATGGCATTCGTTAGTACCCAAAGTGTGGGTCTGAAGTTAGATAATTGTGAAGTGGATTTGGGAGTGTGTAGCACTAGATTATATTTCTATGCAACTCCCCTAGGAGCTTATGATTTGATCCTGGGCATGGATTGGTTGGAATCTCATGCCGCAGTAGTCGATTGTAGGATCAAAGAATTGAGTTTTTATGATGACAAAGGTCACAAAAGATCTCTCTTCGGAAAGAAGAGGAAGGTATCCCTACGAATGATTTTAGCATTACATCTAAAGAAGAGTATGAGGAAGGGGTTTCAGTTATATGTTGTAATTTATATGAACAAGGAGGAGGACAAGGTTGACATAATCAACCATTTGTTGTTTTCTAAATACATGGATGTGTTCCCGAAAGCATTACCTAGATTACCATCACACTCATAATTGTACTTCACTATTGAAATAAAACCGAGAACCGAACTTATTGCAAGAGCCCCCTTATCGAATGTATGTACCAGAGATGAAATAATTACAAATACAATTGCAAGAGCTATTGGATTTGGGATTGATACGACCTAGCATCTCCCTATGGGGAGTGCCATTGTTATTTTTTAAGAAGAAATATGGGTCATGGAATCTATGTATATACTATCACCAACTAAACAAGGAAACAGTAAGAAATTAGTATACACTACCAAGAATCGATGATTTATTCGATCAGATGAAAGGCGCGGCCATATTCTCAAAAATTGATTTACGTCAGGGTATCATCAACTACAAATCAAGTAAGAAGGCATTCCTAAAACCGCATTCAAGACATGATTTGGACACTTTGAATTCGTAGTTGTACCTTTCGGATTGGCGAATGCACCCGACGTATTTATGAATTTGATGAATGGCGTATTTCTCCAGTATTTGGATAAGTTCGTACAAGTGTTTCTGGATTACATTTTGATCTACTCAAGGACACTGGAGGAGCATGAGGAGCATATAAGGTTGGTATTGCAGTGTTTAATAGATAACCAACTATATGGAAAGTTTTCAAAATGCTCATTCTTTCAAAGATAAATTCATTACTTGGGTCACATTATATCTTGGGACGGTATAGATGTAGATCTTGCGAAGATAGAAGTTATTTTGGAATGACTGACACCCATAACATTCTACCCAACACTAGCGTGTATCCTATTTGATTAGTCAAAATGCCAAAAGATGCTTTCTTTGTAAAAAGATCCTTTTTTGATTGGTTGAAATTCTCCACATGATTAAGGAAATAATATTTTTTATTGTAAAGTCGGTGAGTGATTCAAAAGTATGTGGCCAGAAAAGTTATAAAGGGCACCATTTCTCGGCAAATCTAGAAATTTTCCGGAAAATAGAATAGTTAACGTAGCTTGAACCTGAGTTAGGCATCTACGAAGGTGGGTGTAAAGATAATTGAAACTCTAAATCGCATTCAATAACCGACGTGAAACCTGGAAGTAAAATATTTTTTAATTTCCAAGTATTTAAGAAAACAATGACACAATTAAGTGATAGGAGTGGTGGAGCAGGGATTCCTGAGCATGATCTGACTGGTAATAAATTGATCAACTTGTCCTAAATCGAAATTGGTTGAGCATTCACACCCGATCACCCATTTGGAACCTAAAAATAATATAGGGAAGAAATAAACCGATAATGATTTTTCCATTTGGCGGTGAACCGAAAAATAATCCAGGGAAGAAATTAAGAAGTTTAAAAATAAATTCATGGAAGAATTAATATTGGGAATGTTTTTTGAAAATCATTGTATTTGGCGGTGATATTTGGCATGGTATTGTATCCGTCCTTACCTTTTGGCCATCAAGATGATTCACAGCAAAGGCAATTCTTGAAGATTCATCGAAGCAAAAACTTCTTTAGAAAATTTCATTGGGTTGCAGGTATGTCCTGCAGGCTAGAAACTTCATCTGAATTCTGAATTTAACAATGATTGGTTAACTCTCTAAATTTCTGGAGGAGATGACAATGAGGAAGGGGGAGATGACAATGATGATGAAGAGGAGGACGATAATGATGATGATGAGGATGACGATGATGGTGATGAGGATGACGATGGTGAGGATGATGATGATGATGGTGATGGTGATGAGGATGATGATGATGATGGTGATGATGATGATGATGATGGAGATGCTGATGTGGAAGGGGGGGATGACAATGATGATGAAGAGGAGGAGGACGATGATGATGATGAGGATGATGATGGTGAGGATGATGATGATGATGGTGATGGTGATGATGATTGTGATGGTGTTGATGATGATGGTGATGAGAATGATGATGATGATGGTGATGATGATGATGATGATGAGATGATGAAGAGGAGGATGATGATGATGAGGATGAGGATGAGGATGAGGATGAGGATGAGGATGAGGATGATGATGATGTTGATGATGACGACGATGATGATGAGATGATGAAGAGGAGGACGATGATGATGATGGTGATGAGGATGATGATGATGATGGTGATGATGATGACAATGGTGATGCAGATGATGATGATGATGAAGAAGATGATGATGATGGAGATGTTGATGAGGAAGGGGAAGATGACAATGATGATGAAGATGAGAACAATGATGATGATGATGATGAAGAGGAGGACGACGATGATGATGATGAAGATGATGGTGATGATGATGGTGATGATGGCGATGAAGATGTTGATGATGATGACGATAGTGATGATGATAATAATAATGATGATAATGATAATGATAATGATGATAATGATAATGATAATGATGATAATGTAACTATTTTTAATTTTTAACCAATAGAAATGGTGGGGCACGGTGCTGGAACGATTGGGGTGATCACGTCAAGAGAACGACGGAGCCAGTCAAGCGCAAAGCTCGGCGGGCGTGCTCCAGCCTCCGACGACCAAGAATTCTGGAATCTGGAATGGACGCCGCGCAGCCCTTCATATTTGACTGCTTTTGCTGCCCACCTGGTGTGCGGAATATGAACAAGAACATGCATTTACCAGCTGTACCAATGTACTTGACTCTATTTCTGTCATATGGACAACATCGTGCATTTAGCAGCAGTACAATTTGGAGGACGTCACAATCCCACCGCTGCTGTTGCGCACTATATATACACACGCACACCAAGCAACCCGAAAATCGTTAATTTCCATTCCCGCATTCCAAATTCTGGCTAATTATATTTGCTGAGAGTTGGAAGAATTTGATCCAATGGCTACCGTTTCTATTGCTTCGTCTACCCGGCCTTATGGTTTGTCCACGATTAACAGTAGCAGCAGCAGCGTGATCAGAAGGACGGCCAATCCTCATCCTAATCTTTGGGATTATGATTTTGTACAATCTCTTCAATCGCCTTACACTGTGAGTATAAATTCCTTCATTTCATTACAGATAGGTACCCTATTTCTTATCATCAAAGCAAATATTAGTATTAGTGCTGATCATGATCATTAATATTTGTGTTAACTCATGAACAGGATCCTTGCTATGGAGAACGTGTGGAGACACTTATTGCTGAGATTAAGCCCATGCTTCGTGGTGAAGGAGACTTAATGATCACCCCATCTGCTTATGACACGGCATGGGTGGCGAGGGTGCCGTCCACTGATGGCTCTTCTCGTCCGCAATTTCCTGAAACAGTTGAATGGATTTTGAATAACCAGTTAAAAGATGGTTCATGGGGTTCTGAGTCTCACTTTCTACTGTCCGACCGCCTGCTTGCCACTCTTTCATGTGTTCTTGCGCTCCTTAAATGGAAAGTTGGGGATGTGCAAGTACAGCAGGGTAAGATTTCTATACGTAGAAACGATCATTAATTCATGCGTACGATTTCGGAGTAGTCTTTTCAATTTATTTAGCAATGTAATTATAATGTGGCGTGATCATGTAATTGTAATTGCGAGTACCATTGATCTTGATCTTGATCTTGATATGCACGCATGTTTGCAGGCATTGGATTCATAAAGAGCAATTTAGAAGCAATAAAGGATGAAAACGATCAAGACAGCTTGGTAACCGACTTTGAGATCATCTTCCCTTCCTTGTTACGAGAAGCTCAATGTCTAGACCTTGGACTTCCCTACAACCTGCCTTATCTAAGTCTACTCCACACCAAACGGCAGGAGAGATTAGCAAAGTAAGTTTTCCTCCTCTCAATCCATATTCATAAATTCCAATTCAAATTCATGTCTTGTTAATTTAACAACAGAATTACACCACATTACTTTTTGTCGGAATTCTTAAATAAATGTTAAATATGATCTGCAGTGTGTCAAGGAAGGAAATTCATGGCGTTCCGTCCCCATTGTTGTATTCTTTGGAGGGCATACAAGACATGGTCGACTGGGAAAGAATAATGGATGCTCGAAGCCAGGATGGGTCTTTCCTGATCAGCTCACCTGCTTCTGCTGCCTGCGTCTTCATGCACACTGGAGACATCAAATGCTTTGAATTCTTGAACAACGTGCTCGCTAAGTTTGGCTCTTTTGGTACGTATATATGGTCATGGGGTGCCTTGACCTTCCGCGGTTTTAATTCTGTTTAGTTACGATATATATTTGATTAAATTACCTGCATCCTGCAGTTCCCTGCCTGTATCCTCTGGATCTGCTGGAACGCCTCTTGATAGTGGATAACCTTGTACTCCTTGGAATCGATAGACACTTTGAAAAGGAAATCAAGGAAGCGCTCGATTATGTTCACAGGTATAAATAGGAATTTTAATTTATAATCGTCTTCCATTCCTGATTAATTCCTCTGTAAAATCCATTGATGAAATCTGTTGCATACAGGCATTGGAACGAAAGAGGAATTGGGTGGGGTGGACTGAATCCCATAGTAGATCTTGAGATCACTGCTTTAGGATTTCGACTTCTTCGGCTGCATCGGTACAATGTAACTCCAGGTCTGTTTTTAATACCTGCAGAGAGCATGCAGTACTGCACTTGCTTTTCAGACAATACATTGTATAGACTCTTCTGACGTTCTAACTTTTGGACCTTGTATTATCAGCGGTTTTCGAGAACTTCAAAGACTCAAATGGGCACTTTTTTTGCTCATTCAACAAAGATGTAGCAAGCATGCTGAGCCTTTATAGAGCTTCCCAGCTGGCATTTCCTGGAGAAAACATTTTGGATGAAGCTAAGAGCTTCACTAGTAAGTATTTAAAAGAAGCTCTTGAGAAAAGTGAGACTTACAGTGCGTGGAACAACAAACAAAACCTTAGCGAAGAGGTAACACAACATGCTGCCTATACACTTATGTCGCCTGTTTTCCCCATACAAGGGATTGGATTGGATGAGTTTCTAATTTTGTTTGTCAATGCCGTTGCCAGATCAAATACGCGCTGGAGAATTCTTGGCATGCCAGTGTCCCAAGAGTAGAAGCAAAAAGATATTGTCAAGTGTATCGCTCAGATTGTCCACGCCTAGCTAAAAGCGTTTACCAGTAAGTGAGACCTAAAATCTTGTTTTTTCTAAATAACTTGCACACGTTCTTTCCTTCCTTGCTGATAATAGTAATGAGACTGACTGGGTGCTACATTTTGTCTAGGTTGCCAAACGTAAACAACGAAAAGATTTTAGAGCTGGCGAAATTGGACTTCAACATTATCCAGGCCATCCACCAAAAAGAGATGAAGAATGTCACCACGTAATTAACAAACCCTGATCATCTTGGCTATTATTCTAGAATCTAGTATGTATCCACTGAATGAATGAAGAGAAATTCAATTCCTGGTTTCAAAGTTGTTCTAATTTTTCCGCCTTGATTGAATCTGCTGCATCACAGCTGGTTTAAAGATTCGGAGTTTCCTCTATTACCGTTCGGTCGAGAGAGGCCGGTGGAATGTTTCTTCATAGTAGCTGCAGGCACGTATGAGCCCCAGTATGCCAAATGCAGATTCCTCTTTTCAAAAGTGGCGTGCTTGAATACTGTTCTGGACGATATGTATGACACATATGGAACCCTTGATGAGTTGAAGCTATTCACTGAGGCTGTGAGAAGGTAGGTCATTGCTGCAATCATCATCATCAGATCTTGCAGCACATAATCCATATATCTTGTGACTAATTCTATTATATTATATTGGCTCTTCAGATGGGACCTTTCCTTGACAGAAAGCCTTCCAGACTATATGAAGCTCTGCTACAAAATCTTCTACGACATAGTTCACGAAGTGGTTTTGGAGGCGGAGAAGGAACAAGGACGCGAGCTCCTTAGTTTTTTTAGAAAGGGGGTAAGTGAATTAGCTGGAGATAATGAATTAGCTGTAGATTGTTATTCATACAACAATTAACGCACACACAAACAAGGCTCCTAAGAGGTAATCTGAGTATACAGTTGTTACTGCATGAAAATTAATGAAGTATTTGGTGATCTGAAAGTTGAATGTTGAATGAATTGATCAGTGGGAGGAGTATCTGATGGGTTATTACGAAGAAGCAGAATGGTTAGCGAGTGAGTACCTGCCAAGCTTGGAGGAGTACATAAAGAACGGGGTCATTTCCATCGGACAACGTATACTTCTGGTAAGCGGAGTGTTATTGATGGAGGGCCAAATCCTTTCGCAAGAGGCGTTGGAACAGTTGGATTATCCAGGAAGACGTGTCCTGACGGAGCTGAATTGCATTATTACCCGGCTAGCAGACGACATACATACATACAAGGCGGAGAAGGCTCGTGGAGAATTGGCGTCCAGTATAGAATGTTATATGAGAGAACATCCCGGAAGTACAGAGGAAGTGGCTGTAGATTACATGTACAGCCTCCTGGAGCCGGCAGTGAAGGAGCTCACCTGGGAGTTTCTGAAGCCCGAGGAGGAGGAGACATGCGATGTCCACATCCCATTCGAGTGCAAGAAGATGTTGATGGAAGAGACGAGAGTGACGATGGTGATATTCAAAGAAGGAGATGGGTTCGGGATTTCAAAAACAAAAATAAAGGATTATATCAGAGACTGTCTAATTGAACCACTGCCTCTCTAACTCAACGGAACTCATCAAATTCTCTCTTTTTCTTTTCCTATCATGTGGGTGGACTTCACACATTGACTCAATGGAGGTCAATCATGTAGCTTTTTTCAATAGCCACTTTTATTGAACTTTATAGCCCAATTTTGTTGAATTTTTCTAAAGTTACCCATTATGCAAATTTCAATCATAATAGAATACTTCCTAGATTATTATTAATAGAATACTTCCTAGATTATTATTATTTCATTATTTATGATAATTCAATAGAATATTTCATAATTTAACATTTTCTATATAATCAAAGTGTCTCGTATTCATGAACACAAGATTTCCAATCAGAAGGGACCGGTCGAGATTTTTAAAATACTGTCTTCAAATTTTAAAATTTTAAAAATATATTATGTTTAATAAAAAATATTAAATAAAATATACTTTATCAGCAAAAAAATCACTACTCAACTTATCATTATCTTGCAATATAACGTTCGCTTTAGTTGAATCCACCCATATCAACAAACTTATTTCTTTCTTTGAAAATTTGACTAACGGAAATAGATTGAAAACCTGCATGTATATCCCAAATCTTGTCCCCAATGTAGATTGAAAATGTGCATCTGTATACCAAAATAGATTGAAAGCCTAATAACTTGTAAAATTCCTTAAAGCCTATTCTAGGTTATTTCTATGGAAGGGTTTGCATGGATGATATGGTTTTATTTTGAATTTATTTTTATATTAAAATAAATAATTTAGATAACTTTTAATTAATAAAAGGTTATTAATCTTACTTCTAAAGGAATAGGGTATATTTTTAATAATATAAAGTTATTAAATTATTATTTATAAATATATTTTTTTATTTAATTCATTTTTTTAATATATCTTTTTATTTTAATGAGTTTATGCCTATCTCTTGTTGTAATTTGATTTACAAAGTGATTACTAAACTTATTTCCAAAATCGATTTTGGCTACCTATATGTTTAAAGAGTAGTTTGGTTTTTTAAACAATTAGCTTATTTTTTTTTATGTTATTAACGTCGCACAAGAATCTCTTTATACAATTAAAGTCAAGAAGTTACATGCAATGATTTTGAAAATGGATTTGGTAAAGGCTTACGGCATGGTTAACTAGACTTTCTTGAGGTGAATTATGCTCCAAATTGATTTGAATGTGAAAATTATCGATTGGATTTTGGGTTACGTTTCTTTAGCTAATTTTTCTATATTGGTGAATGGTTCTCCTACTAGTTTTTTTAAGAGTTGGCGGGGCTTAAGGTAGGGATGCCCACTTTCTCCCTTTCCATTTATGCTTGTTGTAGAAGGCATGAGCAGGATTATAGAGAAATCTAGGAGGGATGGTCGTCTAAAAGGTGCAAAGGATCTAGGAGGGATGGTCTTCTAAAAGGTGCAAAGGTAACCAATGCTCATATCATTTCACATCTATTATTTGTCGATGATGTTTTACTTTTCAATGATGGGTTGGTCAAGGAGTGGCAAACTTTCCAGGATATTATCAAAAAAAATTTCATGCTTCTAGCATGGAGTTCGTCCCTAGCAAGTCCTCTTTCCTTTTTCATGAATTTGACGATGGTTCTCTTGCTCAAATTAAAGTTTTGTTTCCTTTTCAAATGGGTTTTCTTGATGTTGGGGTTAGTTTTAGGATAATAGAGCATAATAACTTTAACTATTTGCAGTGGAAAAAAAATTAGGATCACTAATAGAATAACCGAAGCACATAAACAAAGAGACATAGAGATTTATCTTGGGAAACCTTTCAAGCGAAGAAAACCCAACGATCTTCCTTACTCCGAGAAATAGATCAAGATACAAAATACATTAGATATACAAGATAAAATATAAAATATAAAGCTCAGAAAAGTCTTCTACTATACTCGTCTTCTCTATCCTGTACTTTCACATAAGATCGGCCGACTTGAGCAAAAGTGGATGGATCAAAAGAGTGAGAGGTCACTCTATTTATACAATCTTGTTGGGGCCAACTTTGTACATTTTAAGGAACCGACTTACATAATAATAATTGTTTATTCTTCTTTGGGGACCGAATTAGTTGTGAGGATACCTCACGAAGCTATAATGACCAACACTCCCTCTCAGCTAGGAAGTTATCATCATGCATGAACAAATATGTATATCATCTGAGTATCACGACTTGTCTTAAACGTCTCGTCATCATAAGGAAGGTCTTCAACGCAACTCAATCCATCGAGATGTGTCATGCTTCAACTTAGTCCATTGAGGAGCATCAGAGAACAACACTTCTCAATATGTCGAGAAGTTTCATGCTACAACCTAGTCCGTCGGGGAGCATCATGCCATAACTCAGTCCATCGAGGAGCATAACTGAATTGCACTTCTCATTCCGTTGCGAAGTTCCTTATGACAACACAATCCGTCGGGAAACATCATGCTACAACTCATTTCGTCGTGGAGCAAAAGATCATTTCAACTTTTGTTGAACTTTATGGCTGACCAGTGATCAAATTTGAACGGTAAGATCCTATTTCACTTTGAAGGGCTATGATATATTGAAACCTTCAATGATGAAATGTTAAAATAAACCATTCATTTTATTTGAAAATTATGTAGTAGTACATCAAAATTTCATTGTATATTAAAAGCGATGTAATCAAATTCCTTAATATACTAATAAAATTTGTGTTGTTCCACTCTATGGTTTTTAATAAGCAATGTCCAACCCAAATAACTGAAGAATCCATACATAGGAAATTTTAGAAACATAAAAAATACCCGACAATATAAAGAAATCAATTGAAAATCATTTATAACCAATCAAGATTGAGTTGGAAAGTAATAAAACTTCTAATAGATAATCAAGGTTGGATGAAAATGAAATACAATCTATACAATGTCCAATGAACACAGAGATTGATAAATACAAAAGATGGAGTGAATCTAAAAAAATATGTTAATGAATACCAAAACTATTACCTTGAATCACTTCAATAACAAACTCCACTCCTTTTCAAGAAGAAGCAAATAAATACTTATAAAATAACACAACAAAAAAATTATTCTCATGATGCACATCCCTGAAAAATCGTTCAGTCGCAGGAACAACCCAACCACTATTGAGCTCCACTTATGGAAGGAATCTCTTTATATATGTTTCTAGCCGCTCAACTCTGTGAACCAAAGGAGAGACATACTCCCCTATAGGAAATAATCATTAGGGGGGTGTCTTTTCTGTCTCTAGTGGAGATGTGCACTTGTGCAGGTTGGTGCAAGAGTTACTCCAATTTGAAATTCTTAAGATTTAAGGTACATCTTCCCCTTGAATCCTAACTCGTAGGAAAAATGACAATCTTAGTTGATCATGATTCTTGCAAACAATGATAGTTTCGTTCGGTTAATAATTGAATTAGCTTTCACTATTGACTTTATTAGAGGCTTAAGTTTGTTGTGCAATTTTATCCACTTATGAATTTAGATCTAAGTTAATTGTATATGTGTGTTGATAAATTATCAAGAACATTGAAAGTTAAGCTTGTTAGAAAAATAGGATCGCAGAGCAATAACAATAGACAAAAATGCAAATATAATCACACATACACATTACAAGAGAGACACAGATATATCGTGGTTCACCCAAGATGGGCTACATCCACACTGAAGTTGCCAGTCCTTTTATTATACTATCCAACAAGGTGAAGGGATACAAACTGCAGCACAACCATTGCACTTCCTCTTCACTGTCTCATAGTCTCTCTTTCGATCTCAGATATATTTACAATGCATAATACCTAATACATCAACCCTAGCCATGTTACAATGTATTTCTTTTATAAGGGAAATACAATGGAAAAATACCACGACTGAGACAATATCATCTATGATACTGGAAGATCTGGCTCCACAACCAACAATATCCCACTTGGAGACTGATCACAACAACTCCACCGCTGCTGTACTTGCTGGACCTTGGAGTTGGAAACTTTCTCATCTTCACCTTCATGCTAGAAGGCCAACTGAAATCGAGAAGGAACTCAGTTTCTCTCTGGTCAGTACCTTTGTTAACATGTCTGCAGGATTCTGGCTAGTATGCATCTTTTCCAGCTTCAACAATTCATCTTCCAGAACATAGCGTATGAAATGGTACTTGCACTGTATATGTTTAGTCTTGGAATGGAATGATGAGTTCTTTGCAAGATGAATGGCACTCTGGCTGTCACTATACAACTTTCTATCCTTCTACTTATTACCCACTTCCTCCATAAACCTCTGCAACCAAATCATCTCTTTACTAGCCTCTATAACAACAACATACTTTGCTTCCGTTGTTGAAAGTGCAACAACCTTTTGCAATCTTGAAATAAAACTTATTATTGTTCCACCTAAAGTAAACATGTACCCTGTGGTGATCCTCATGCTATCCTTATTACCTGCCATATCTGCATCAACATATCCCTGTAGAACAATGTCTGAACCTCCAAAACATAATGCTTGAGTGGTAGTACCTATCAAATACCTGAGAATCCACTGTACTGCCTTCCAATGTTCTTTACCTATATTGTTCATATATCTACTCACAACTCCCACTGCATGTGCAATATCTGGTCTTGTGCACACCATGGCATACATCAAGATGCCAATTGTTGATTGATAGGGAATCTTGGACATGTAATTTGTCTCTTCTTGTGTCTTGGGACACATAAATTTCCTTACTTAGACTGAAATGGATGGCCAAAGGTGTACTAACTAGTTTTGCATTTTGCATTCTGAACCTCTCCAACACCTTTTGTATGTACTCACCCTGAGACAATGTCAATTTGTGATTTTTCCTGTCTCTTGTTATTCTCATACCAAGGATTTTCTTTGCAACACCCAAATCTTTCATCACAAATGAATTAGCTAACTTCCTTTTGAGCACATTTATATCCTGCATGTTAGACCCTGCAACAAGCATGTCATCCACATACAATAACAAGATAATATAACTTTCATTATATAGCCTCTTGAAATAAACACAATGGTCAGAATGACATCTACTATAACCTTGTTCGATCATAAAACTGTCAAATTTTAAATACCATTGCCTTGGAGCTTGCTTCAAGCCATACAAGCTCTTTTTCAACCTACATACAAAGTTCTCCTTACCTTTGACCTCATACCCTTGTGGCTGCTGCATCTATAACTCTTCCTCCAAATCCCCATGGAGAAAGGTTGTTTTTACATCTAACTGTTCAAGATGCAAATCTTCTACCACCACTAGACTTAAGATAGTCCTAATTGAAGTCATCTTAACAACATGAGAAAATATTTCATCAAAATCTATACATTTCTTCTGTGCAAACCCCTTTACAACAAGTCTCTCCTTGTATTGCTTCTTACCTCCTTCTTCTTCCTTCAACCTGTAAATCCATTTGTTCTGCAATACTCTTTTACCAGCAGGAAAATGAACCAAATCCCAAGTCTGGTTTCCTACCAATTATTCCATCTCCTTATTCATGCCTTTCTCCCACTTCTTTCTAGTTTCCTCCTGCATTTCTTCTTCATAACATTCTGGTTCACCAGCATCAGTCATCAATAAATAGTACATTGAAGGAGAGTATCATTCAGGGAGTCTACTTAACCTGGTAGATCTTCTTACAATTGCAGGAGTTTTAGGTACTTACTGCTATTCTTAATTTTCTGGCACCTTTGGAACTTCATTTTCTTCAATTTCATCAAGTATTGTATACTCTGTGTTTTCCTTTTCTTGTTTCTTTCCCTGTAACTGATCTTTATACATGACCTTTTCATTGAATATGACATCTCTACTTCTAATGATTTTGTGATTTTCATAATCCCATAAACGACAACTAAAACCATCAACCCCATATCCAATAAATGTACATTTCTTGGATTTAGCTTCAAGCTTCATTCTATGTTCTTTATCAATATGGGAAAATGCTTCACAACCAAACGTTATCAGAAATTAGTAGTTTACCTTTTTACCTGTCCATGCCTCCTCTGGAATACCACCATCCAAAGCACTTGAAGGCCCTCTGTTTATTAAATAAACAACAATATTTATAGCATTTGCCCAAAACTATAAGGACAACCTTGCATGCAATCTCATACACCTTGCATGCTCCATGATCGTTCTATTCATCCTTTACGACACACCATTTTCTTGTGATGTTCCTGGTATGAACAATAACTATCAAAATCCTGGCCATAGTACTCACCTCCATTATCATATCTGAGACACTTCAACCTTTTTCCCGTCTCATTTTCAACCAAAGCTTTCCACTTCTTAAAAGTAGCAAACACATCATTTCTGTCTAATGCAATAAACCCAAGTTTTCCTAGTTGCATCATCAATAAATGTAACATAATAATGAGAGCCACCAGGATATTGTACCTGAGCTGGTCCCCATACATCTGTATACACAAGCTCTAACTTTTCACTCTTCTTCTGTTTCCCAACCCTGAGAAATCTGACTCTCTTATGTTTTCCATAAACACGGTTCTCACAGAATTCCAAACTTACCTGCTTCAAATCTGGCAGCAACTTCCTTGAGTGGAGAATCTGCATTCCCTTCTCACTCATGTGGCTAATCCTATGATGCCACAATGCTGTATATGTTATTGTGGAAGTTAAAGATATAGAATGGTCAATATTATGGGGACATAAATACAACGTACCTACCCTATCTCCTTTTGCTATCACCATTGATCTTTTAGTGATATTCCACCACTTTTCTCCAAATGTAGATAGACAACCACCATCTCCCAACTGCCCTATTGAGATCAGATTCTTTTCATAGCAAGAATATGCCTTACATCTTTCAACAGCCAATCAGTTCCATTCTTAACTTTTATCCATACCTTACCCATTCCAACAATTTTATATGGCTCATCATCACCCAATAAAACATGTCCAAAATCGCCTGGAACATAATCATGAAAGTATTTCCTATGAGGTATAGCATGACATGAAGCCCCTGAATCTACTACCCAATAATCACTAGTATTATCTAATGCAAGAATCAAAGCATCTTGTAACACATCACCTGCTAAGCTACATTTGCTTCCTGGGTAGTTTCCTGCTGTGCATCTCCTTTCTTCTTTAGAGATCTGCAGTCTTTCTTCAGATGTCCTTTCTTTCCACAGTTCTAGCACTCTAACTTTCCCAGTATGGACTTGGATCTTCCTGTTTTAGACTTGCCACGATTACCTTGGATCTTTCCTCTCTCCTTTTGTCTTCCCCTTCTCTCCATGGTCAACGCATTACTTGGTGTCTCACCTGTGCTTTTTCTTCGCATTTCCTCGCTAAGAATGATCCAGGTGGATGTTGGTGGCCACCCACCTTTCCAACTGGCTCAAAACAGTTTTATGGCAATTTTGGTATTGTACTATTTTTAGCAGTTTTTCGGGTCCTGAACTTCCGGGGCCATTTTGAGGCCCTAAACGACATTTTTTGGCAATTTGGGGGGCCAAATGGTTGCCTCCGGCATTCATTTGGCCCCAGTTGAAAGTTGTAAATCTCGGATAGACCTTTCCAACGGGCTACCGAGCGCCCCAAATGGAGATCGTATGCAAAAGTTACGACCCCGGGAAGTTGATGTACTAACTTACCCAAACGGGGCCCACATGACTTTTGGCGCTTCATCTCCTAGGGTTAGGTTTTTGGATGTCTAGGGTTTTTGACATTCTTGTTTATTGTAAAAGGCCTTGAGAGCCTCATTGTAACCATCTTCTTGCGAAATGAGAGCAGCCGTCACATCTCTTCTCAGAGATAAGCCACCACCATTCCAGCAAGCTTGTTTTCCGCTGCATTTTACAGTTCTAGCTTATTTCCTTATTGAATAGAAAACCAATTTTACTGTATCTCTGTTATTTTGTGTTAAGCATCTGATAATAATCTGTATCCATTTCGTTCTGCTCATAAAATCCGGATCAAAGAATAACACCAATAACATCATCAAATTTCAAGGTGTTTGAACCAGAGACAGAGTTACTTACAACCATGACCAAGCTATTCCAGCTTTCTGACAATGAACACAAGATTAGAAGATCCCTAACCTCATCATCGAAGTTCACACTTACAAAACTTAGTTGATTTGTAACCGTATTAAGTTCATTTAAATGATTAGTAATAGATCCACCTTCAAACATCTTCATATTAAATAAATGCTTTATTAGAAATACCTTGTTGGAGGTTGAGGGTTTTTCATACAGCTTACCCAGTGCGCTCATCAAACCCTCCGTTGTCGTTTATTTTGAGATATTGAAAGCCATCGACAAAGACAGGGACAATCGTATTGCTCCCAGTGCCTTTTTGTCAAGAACCTCCCATTCTTCATCCTTCATAGTCACTGGTTGCTTTGCTCTTCCTTCCAATGGTAGGAATAGATCCTTCTGGTATAGATAGTCCTCCATTTGCATCTTCCATAACTGGAAGCTTTGGCCGTTAAACTTCTCGACCTTAAAATTTTCTTCTTCCGCCATTACTCCCACTCGAACCAGAAACCCTAGCTTCCTGCGGGTTTATCTGCCAAATAGACCTTTGGCTTTGATACCAATTGTTAGAAAAACAGGATCGCGGAGCAATAAATATAATCACACATACACATTACAAGAGAGACACAGATATATCGTGGTTCACCCAAGATGGGCTACGTCCACACTGAAGTTTCTAGTCCTTTTATTATACTGTCCAGCAAGGTGAAGGGATACAACATGCAGCACAGTCGTTGCACTTCCTCTTCACTATCTCACAGTCTCTCTTATGATCTCAGAGATCTTTACAATGCATAATACCTAATACATCAACCTTAGCAGTGTTACAATGTCTTTCTTTTATAAGGGAAATACAATGGGAAAATACCACGGGTTACCCAAAACCATGGGCCCGAAAACTGTTAGCGAAAACAATCCCAAAATTTTTTCTTGGGGTGTTTCCCTTGAACCCCCATTTCTTGGGGGCGCTATCCCTGAACCCCCATTCGCGGGGGCTTTTCCCCCACACCCCTGTAATTCGGGGGTGTTTCCCCCGAACCCCAAGGTTGGGGAATGAGTGTACATTCCTCTGAGGTGCACGACAGAGACAATATCATCTATGAGACTGGAAGATCTAGCTCCACAACCAACAAAGCTATGTTTTGTAGATGTGTTCGGAGTTGAGCATTAAGAAACTAGATGGAAGAAGCTACATGTAACATGGAAATAACATTTAAAGTTAACTTTAGAAATTTTAAATTTTCATTGTGATTTAAATTTTGATAAATAATTCTAATGGAATGCGTGGAAGACTCGGTTGGGATTCTTCCTTTGTTGGTGCTTAGTCGTCCATTCTCAACCATCTAAAAATTTAACAAACAAAAATTGGAGCAGCTCTTCAATTGCAAAGTTGCAAAATAATGAACAATTTCATTATTGAAGGGCCAAATACAAAATTAATTATTTTTTGCATGGCTAAAATTGTTGTGCCCTTCTATGAAGGGTAAAATAGGCCCTAAAGGGCATTTAATGATTCAAATTTGAAACCTCTAGCCCACCTTTGTTGAACTTTTCTAAAATCATTTATCATATATGTAGATTTGAATGATAATAAAACCTTGTCTGATTAATATTATTTTATTACTTATGATCATTAAACAAAATATAACATCATAACATATTTTCATTTTATGTAAACAAATATTTAAAAAAAATGTTTTTAAATTTATTTAAATCTTAATTTTATAAAAAAAATTAAAATTTTATAATGTACATGTCATACTATATTTAAGTAAATATGTCTTTCTCAAATCTCAACATATTATCATTAACATTTTCTATACAATCAAAGTGTCTCATATATATGAGCATGAGATTTCCAATGAAAAAGAAATGTAAAAAATATTAAAATAAAATGTAACTTTATCTACCAGTAGAATTTTCTTGCAATATGACATCCCCTCTAATTGAGTTCTTTTGATTGCCTAGGATAAAAGACAACCAAAACGCCCCTCGGTGATTTTGGGATAAAAATTGGTTACATTTTTTGTTGGAAATTGTTATTTTCGTATTTTTGGGATTTTGGCAATTGAGATTGTCTGTTCTAGACTAATTGCCCAATTTTAAAACTACCTTGATCACCCAAATTACGATCTGAGCACTCCAAATTGCAATGTAGAAAAAAATTGCTCTGCCGGATTCCAACTAGTCTAGATCATTTTATTAGCCCTTATACAACTTCCCTTTTGATAGTTATATCAATGAACTTATTTCTTTCAGAAAGATTTGAAATAGTTTGAAAACCGGCATGTAAATCCCAAATCTCATCCCCAATGTAGATTGAAAACGTGCACGTATATCCCATAGATTGAAGACCTGATGACGTGTGAAATTCCGTAAAACATATTCGTGCTTATTAGTCCCTGCTCAGCAAGGAATATAGCGATCGCTTGGTCCCCTTATTCCGTTGAATTTCAATTGCTAAGTATTTTTAACTTAATCTGAACTAAAGTTTTAAAATTTTTAGATATTAAAATGATTTTTTTAAAATTAAAATATTTTTTAAAATTTTCCAAATTTTACTATCCATTTTTTCTATTGGTGCATTACATAGAATTGACTAATTTTCCCTGGTGTGCAAAATAAATAACAAATTATAAAAATAATAAAACTTAAAAAAAAATGTAAACTTGCCACGTAGAAACAATCATCAAATAACAATAAATGAAATGTTATATCAACCATATAACAATTAATGTCATAGAAAATCGCATGAGTGATATCACTTGAACGTGTCTACATGTGGCTGTGAGTTCAACACTGGTAACTGATATGTCGCAACACCTGTAACTAATATATTTACACCTGTAACACACGGCGGAGAAGCCACTTGGAGCGTGTTGTGCGCCATACTTGACAACTCTCTGAAATGCTCCATACTCGGCAACTCTCTGAAATGTTCCATACTCGGCAACTCTCTGAAATGTTCCATACTCAACAATTCTCTGAAATGTTCCATACTTTGTTGCGTCCAACAAGGGATAAATCGACCCTCAAATAAGCATGTTGAGTGTTCATCATCAACATGCTGAGGCACAAATGGCTACCATGATAATTCTCATAGATCAACTTCTTCACGTAGGTGAGAGGGATGAGGGGGTGACCGCACGAGTTTCCCTGGAGAGCGTGCATGTAGAACCTAAGCATGAGGAGGAGGCCATGGTTGCGAGGAGGACTCAGATCTTAAGAAGAAGCATCACAGCTAATTAATATCAGCCTTTTCCAAGTTAGGCGCCTAAGAAAAAAGAATCCCAACGATAGCTTAGCCTAGTTGATGCTTATAGCCTTTCAAGCATGATATTAAAACGCTAGCGGCTAGTTATGGCTACCTCAATAGCAATAAATATATGGATCCAATTTAATAAATTTGTGCATTAAATGTAGAATATTTCCTCATCTTTTAGGTATAATCTTAACATAAAATGTACAAATTCCAGGGCACCCAACTGGAATACCAGTGAAAAAATAAATAATCAAGATTCAAAACTAACTGATACAAAACTAACCGTAATGCCAATGGGAAGATAATTAACATTACATTGAAAAAAAATGGGGCATAGATACATAATTCCTGCTAATTGAATTCATCACAGAAAACAAATTCCAGGGCACCAAACTGGAATGCCCATGAAAAAATAAATAATCAAGATTCAAAACTAACCATGATGCCAATGGAAATATAATTACCGTTACGCTGGACAAAATGGGGCATAGATACATGATTCCTGCTAATTGAATTCATCACAACATTAAAAATAAAAAAAGGTGTGTGAGAAAGGAAGGAAAACCCACTTAGGAGAACTTTGTCATGTACGAGTGTCTGAATATGAGATTCATGTTGCCTGCTTTGGAACCCAACAACAACAAATCTACAACTAGCATTACCGTCACATCTGTGGGTGTCGGGTTGTAATTAGAATGGTGTGGAAGGGACTCATAGGTGGGAATTGACACCATTTCTTCATAAATTATGAGAGGTATGATTGCTAGAAGAGGTAAAAATGACCTCCAAGATACCATTTCTCTTGCCAAATTGACCACCAGAAGGAATCATAAATATAATACTAGACACTAGCTAAATCATACTGATTGGAGTAGTCTCTAGCCATATTAATGGGAGGGAACACAATGGCATCCTTGTTGTTTAATTTGTATATAGTAGGGTCCGAACGACATCGGAGAGAGCTTGAGGAGAACTATTAATAACTTAGCGAAGATTGGGAGCTAAGTTAACCTAGATGAGGAGGGATTTGTGGGGAGAAGCCACGCATACCTCATGCAAAGAAAGGTACGTGTCATGCAAGTCGTGGATGGTAGGTGTAAGAAAATAATTGTAGTTATAAAATTTAATATAAAGCTACAAATTAAACAAATTTCTTCGCTAAACGATGTTATAAAAAAGCACATTGCTTCTTAGAATGTTAGATCATGATATGAAGTGCATCTAGTTTCTCTCATGACAAGAAAAAGGAATATCCAAAACCATTTTTTTACTTTAATTTTCATTATTTTATATTTCAAATCTACCTATAAATCTATTTCCTTTCCTTTTTCATTTGACAATGTTTTAACGTTTCATTTGGTCATTTTATATAAAGACATACACTTCATATCTAATCATTTCAAATCTATCTATATCTATATCATTTAGTTTGACAACAACTTTTTAACTTTTCATTTGCAGTTCATTTCATGAGAATTTTATTGAAATGATTCCAAAACGTAGGCTCTTTACTGTTTAAAATTTAGAATCATGTCTCTGTAGCTAAGCATTATGCATGCAATGAGATTTTATTATTTTTCAGTTCAATGTGAACTGCATAGTTACCAAATTCCCCTGAATCTGGATAATCAATATGTAAATTCAAAAATTCGATTTGTCAAACAATTTTTTTAGGTTCACTGATGTTTATTCTGACTTTCTCCATAGACTGGAGCATGTTTTGATAGTACAGGGTCCCGCACAAGCTTCTCCATAGGTTTTCTCCACAGACTGGAGCATGTATTGATAGTACAGGGGTCATGCACAAGCTTCTCTATAGGTCTTTCTGACAGGGAATGTGGAATGGAGGATTTGTTCAACTTGAAAACGTTTTGTAAATTTAATAAACCTATCTGTAACTTGGGCAACTTGTGTGTATTGGTGAATGTTTACTGGACAAATTTTAATTTCCTAGGTTTAATCCAGGAAACAACCTCCCTTCCTTCCAATTGAATTCGATAAACCCTATGATCGAATTGACGGGGAGTTCAGTACAACTTTAAAATAAATTCATATTCATATTTGAAATCGAACTTGGTAACTATGATAAACTGTTTTGTTCATAATTTTAATTTTTTAGGTTTAATTTTTCAAGCAACAACCTCTCTTCCTTACAATTAAATTTGATAAATCCTATGATCAAATATGAGCGAATTGACTGGGATTGTTAATTTTTTGATAAATGCATTCAAACATTATCTAGGATCCTACTAAGAGAATAACAAATACATCATAACAATCATAGACACAAGAGACACAGAGTTTCCTGGGGGGAAACAGAGAAGGTGAAAAACCCCGCAAATTCCTAAGAGATAGAATAAGCCACAATACAAGATCACAATGATCAAACCCAAGATAGATAACTCCAGCAGCTACTCCTCCTCCACTTGTGCGCACTCCTCTCTCAACTAGTGCGAGTTGGATGAGTGAGTGAATGAATAGAATGAGACACACTCACTCTCTATTTATACTTTACTTCACTTGACTTTTAAGACTAACTAGGTCGGCCTCAACTTAACCACTTAACATAAACAGACTCTAGGCTGACCCCACTAGGGTGGCCTAATAACCCTTTAACCCACACAACTCATACAGGGCCGACCCCAACAAGGTGGTCTAATAACCCATCAAATATAAGTTGCGACACTTACAATAATACTTGCGACACTTGCAAATACAAATGACGACACTTCCAATCGGAGGAATAATACATCTCCTTTGGGGATACAATAAAGTACAAATGTAATACATAGAAGAATATCTTCCGAAGTTATAAATACATCAACACTCCCTCTTAACTAGGAAGGTATTCTCTAGACACAGGTCATCAATACATATCAGCGCAAGTCTTCAATTCTAGAGCTAGATCATCGTCATTGGATCACAGAGAATCATCATCACTGGTGCTGTACTCGTCATCTCGATCTCTAGGCTATCTCTCAATTCTTCTCGTCATAGGAAGTTCTACAGAGCCAGCCCTTTTTCATGTTGGATGTAGGCCTAGCCTCTTGTAGTTCTTCATCATCTTTGGCCATACTGTGGATCCCAGGACTAATGACGTACGTCAACAAAACCTCAAAAGAGTATCCCAGGATCCTTTATGTGCCTAAGCACGACTGACAAGATCTCCCAGGGAGCTATTACATGTGACCGCCACAAAACCTTGAAAGATCATCCCGGGAATGATTAGGAGCACGCAGCTCAACCTATCGGATCCCCTAGGGCACTATTACATGTGGTCATGGAAAAACCTCGAAAGAGCATCCCGGGACTAATTACGAGCACACAACTCAACCTATCGAATCTCCCAGGGCACTATTACATTCCGTAGGAAAAAACCTAGCAAGAGCATTTGCCAGATCTCCCAGGGAGCTATTATATGCCATAGGAAAAACCCGGCAAGAGTATCTGCAAATCTCCTAGGGCATTATTATATGTCCTCCCAAGCAAAACCTCGAAAGAGAATTTTCCAGATCTCCCAGGGGGCTATTATATGCGATAGGAAAAATCTAACAAGAGTATCTGCAAATATCCCAGGGCACTATTATATGCTTATCTGCACAACTTGTCCACGGCCAACCTGTAGCAAAACCTCGCAAGAGCATCCTAGCACAGAGTATAGGATCTCCCAGGGAGCTATTACATGCTACCTGCACAATCTGTCCATGGCCATGGAGTACCATCCTGATACTCGTGATCATACTGATCATCATCACACAACACATCATCCTGATGTACATCATCATTGCATGATCAACCTGATCATCGTCACAGCATCATCCTGATGCATATCATCTGGAGCATCTTCCTGATGCTCATCACACATGATCATCCTTATCATCATACATAGTAGCAACCTGAGCGTCGTTTTGATGCTCATCACACAGCGCTTACATCCACAGCCATGGGAAGGATCCTCCTACCACCATGCTTGGAATGGCTCCTGCAAATGTGTCCCATCACTTCTTCCTCAAAGTATCTTCTATCTGAAGAACACCAAGCCTCTCTCTGAAGTACTCAAACTTCACTTTGGCTAGTGGTTTGGTCAACACATCTGCAATCTGCTCATTAGTCACAACATACAGGAGCTTCACTGCTCCTCTCTGCACCATATCCTTGATATAGTGATATTTGATCTCAATGTGCTTCGACCTGTCATGGAACACCGGGTTCTCAGACAACTTCACACAACTCTGGTTGTCATAGAATATACAGGTAGAATCCAACGGGAGATCAAATAACTTAGACATTAGCTTCCTCATCCATATTGCCTCACAGTTAGTCGAACAAGCTATGACATACTCTGCTTCAGTTGTACTCAATGCTACGCAGGATTTCTTCCTGCTAAACCAAGAGATCACACCTGATCCCATACTGAAGCAGCATCGTGAGGTGTTCTTCCTATCTGCAGCACTACCTGCCCAATCTGAATCAACATAACCCTCCAGGTTAAACTTTTGATTCACATCATACTTGAGCCCATAATTAATTGTACTCTTCGGGTACCTCCGAATATGCTTTACAGAAATCAGGTGAACATGTCTAGGATTTTTCAGAAATGGGCTCAAGCTGTTCACTATAAAGCAAATATATGGTCTCATGTTCATCAGGTACATCAATGACCCAATCATCTGACGATACACTATGAAATCAATCGAATCTGATGAAGCATCACTCAATAGCTTCAGGTTCGATGCCATAGGTGTGGCCATGGCCTTGCAGTCCATCATCCTGAAACTCTTTAGGATCTCTACTGCATACTTCCCTTGTCGAAGGAAGATTCCATCTGCACTCTGCCACACCTCCATACCTAGAAAATAATGCATCATGCCCAAGTCCTTCATCTCGAGCTCGGCAGCAAGCTTCCTCTTCGTGTCGGCAATCAATCTATCCTCTCTTGTCACAAACATGTCATTCACATACAATAGGAGTATCACTGGATTTCCTTCCTCAACCTTGTAGTAAAGGTTGGAATCTTGTTTACTCTTGGTAAAGCCCAAACTGAACAGGAAGTTGTCTATCCTTCCGTACCATGTACTAGGAGCTTGCTTCAAGCAATACAAGGCTTTCTTCAATCTGCATACATATGACTCCGTGTCATTTGTCTCAAAACCAAGTGTCTGCTCCACATACACTTCCTCTTCGACTACACCATTCATGAAAGTTGTCTTGACATCCATCTAGTGTATCTTCCACTTCATCATTGCATCCAGGGAAAGTACTGTTCTGATGGAAGTGTATCTGGCTACAGGAGCAAAAGTCTCTTCATAGTCTATCCCTTCTTTCTGGGAGAAGCCACAAGCTATAAAATTTGCCTTGTATTTCTCTATGCTACCATCTACAGCATGCTTGATGTTATAGATTCACTTGGAAGTCACAATAGATTTCCCTTGTGGTCTTGGGACCACATCCCAAACATCATTCTTCATGATCGATTGGCATTCCTCGATCATGGCATTCTTCCATTACTGCATCCCGGATCCTGGGAACTTCATATTCTTCAATATCTTCAATAGATAGTTTTCTTTGAACTTCGTTGCTGGAACAAATGTTGTAGTCCTTCTTTTGTAGGTGATTGTACACGATATTTCCTACAAGTCAAATTCAATTGCATGATTAGAAACTTCTCATAGTTTTCCGAACAAAATCTTACACATAAGAATATATGTCATATAGTCATGCAATTATCTTAGCCAATGATTCAATACAACATTTATCCATATCTCGTAAATTTGTAGATGCCTTCCATCTCTATTAGAACATTGTTAAGAGTTTGCACTACTTCCAACATGTCAGCAAAGAGGTTTCATTCTAGATAAGTAGCAATGGAATGTTGTACAGTGCCATAGGCCACTTACCCATTACATGCATATTAGTAGTATACTGTTCATTAATGCAATTATTCTAATATGCATAATACACTACCTAAGTCTAGGAACATAAGTAAATATATCATCGAACAATATTATTTAAACAATCAGATATACAAGAAATGACAATTCAAATACTTATCTTTGTTTGTTTGTTGGGTGGAATCCCTCTCAATCTTTGCTTCCTTGCAGGAACCACTGGAGTCTCTGATAGTGTGCACCTTAACCAATGCTGAAAAATGGATGAGAGGTTCTTCCTTTCTGCAAATCCATTCTATTGTGGATTGTAAGAAGTGATCAACTCCCTCTAAAACCCTGAATCACTACATAACTTCTTGATTTCTTCTGAAGTGAATTCTCCACCATTGTTGGATCTAAAAGTCTTGATCTTCTTTTCAGTGTGGTTTTCTATCAAGGCTTTGAATTCCTTGAATTTGCTGAATACTTCATCTTTGTTCTTCAAGAAACAAATCCAATTCTTCCTAGGGAAATCATTAATGAAAGAAACATAATATACATACCCACTCAGAGAGCTGGATAACATTGGACCGCATGCATCGAAGTGGATAATTTCCAAGATTCCTTATGCCTTGCTTTCACTGCTTGGAAATGCCTTTTTTTTGTTCTTTCCTTTTGCACATCCTTTGCAAATACCTTCATGCTTTGACTGGATTTCAGGGAGACTTTCTACTGCTTTCCTTGCAATTGGTAGTGCTCTATAGTGTACATGTGCAATCCTTCTATGCCAAAGTTCACTTGGCTCCATGGATTCATGTACCATGGCATGTTCATGTTTTCCCTTCAATTTGTACAATCCTCCCTCTTGTTCTCCAATCACTACTGCATCATCTATGGTTTTACCTTTAGGCCACATAAGTACTTGGCCATCCAAAAATACAACTCTCATCCCCTTTGCATCCAAAGATGATATGGAGAGGAGGTTCTTCTTGAGTCCAGGTACATATAGAACATCGTGCATCTTCAAAGACTTCCCAGAGTCTAATTTGTAGGAGGCTTCAACACTTCCTTTTATGGGGTATTGATAATCATCCCCAAGTTTCACCTTATGAGGTGACTCATGTTCAGATAGATCTATAAGAGATTCTTTGAATCCCGTCATATGTTTAGAAGCCCCACTATCAATAAGAAAATCATTACTCCCATGTGTAACAATACCTGTGAGAGCAGAGATTAGAACATATTCATCGTCACTTGAAGAATCTTCACTTTCTTCTCTAGCCTTCTTCCTGGGAGGCTCATCATCCTCAGCAACATGAGCATGATATCTCTTCTTGTTCTTGTTCTTCTTATTGTTGTTTAAGTCTCCTTTGTTCTTCGGTCAATCTCAGGCAAAGTGTCCCTTCTCATTACATGTGAAGCATCTACCATGAGAGGTGTCTTTCTTAAAGTCCCCCCTTGATGATGGTGAGAAGATTTCCTGGTATTAGGCTTCTCCTTCTTGAACTTGCTTCTTCCGGTTTGAGCAGTGAGAGCTTGGTCTTCACTTCCCATCTTTTCTTCTTGGGCCACAAGTCTAGCTTCTTCTTGTGAACATTCCTCCCATAATCTACTGAAGGAGATCGGCTTCCTTCTTGCACAAATACCTTGGATAAAGGCGTCCCATGACCTAGGTAGGCCATTCAAAGTGGTCATGACAATTTCTCCATTCTCCACTACTTCATCCATGGCTTCAAGTTGTTCCTTGATTTGAGAGACCTTAGTGAAGTAGGATTGGATGGTATTTCCATTCTGGAACTTTACCCCTTTCAATTGATTCCACAGAGTCATCTTCCGATTTATATTCTTTCCTTCAAACAAATTGGTCAAGGAGTGAAACATCTCCTCAAGTGTCTTTAGAGAAGACCCATGGGGTATGAGATGGTATTTTATAGAATCAACAATGATTCTCTTGGCTTTGACCAAGTTCTTCTTGTGTAATACCTTAGCCTCATCTCCCTCTGGAATTGGAACCTCTTCTTTTATGTAGGTGTCCAAATCATTCTCTTCTAGGATTAATCCAATCCTATACTTCCATGCTCGGAAGTTGTCAGCTCCTTCAAGCTTATCCTGAAGCTTGGTGTGGTGAGACATCTTAATGAGAAACTTAAATGGAAATAAAATATTTAGGTCTTACCACTTGATTTGCTGAAAAATGGATCTAGAGCTGGATTAGGGTTTGTAAGAGAAACCCTAAAAATTCAAACTTTGAATTCCAAACTTCTGAAAGGATAGAAAGATGCACCTGCTGAGCCGATCAAGCTGGTATACTTCAAATTTGAAATCTGCAAAATTTGACCCCTCAAAATTGCCTTTGAAACTTTTGGATTTCCTCGACAAGATCTCGAACTAGGGTTTGATATTGCCCGGGGTTCTACCCAACCAAAAAATTCAATCATGTTCTCTAAACTTTGATTTTTCTGAGGAGCATCCAGCCGTGGTCACAGATTCCAAAAATTTCAACTTTTGCAGAAACCCTAATTTTCCACCTTTCCGATCAAAATCCCGATTTAGGGTTTGATGAAGCTCGACCTTCTGCCCAACCAAAAAGTTTGATCTTGGTCTCTAAATTTTTATTTTCTGGAGGGGCATCCAACCGTGGTCTTGGATTCCAAAAATTCCAACTTTCTTTGAAACCCTAATTTCTCGCAGTAGTGATGGGCCAAAAACTGAAAGTGCTCATAATTGAATTCTGTCTCGACAGAAAGATGCACCCTTCCAAGAAGAGTCAGACTAGCCTCCTACCTTTGATGATTTGAGGAGAGAAACACAAAAATTAAGAATCCCTAGCTTCCGCAGTTGCACAGTGTCTTCTTCTTAGCATGGCTCTGATACCATGTTAATTTTTCGATAAATGCATTCAAACATTATCTAGGATCCTACTAAGAGAATAACAAGCACAACATAACAATCATAGAAACAAGAGACATAGAGTTTCCTCGGGGAAAACTTAGAAGGTGAAAAACCCCACAACTTCCTTAGAGATAGAATAAGCCACAATACAAGATCACAATGATCAAACCCAAGATAGATAACTCCAGCAGCTACTCCTACTCCACTTGTGCGCCCTCCTCTCTCAACTAATGCGAGTTGGATGAGTGAGTGAATGAATAGAATGATACACACTCACTCTCTATTTATACTTTACTTCACTTGACTTTTAACTCTAACTAGGTCGGCCCCAACTTAACCACTTAACATAAACTGACTCTGGGACGACCCCACTAGGGTGGTCTAATAACCCTTTGACCCACACAACTCATACAGGGCCGACCCTAGCAAGGTGGTCTAATAACCCATCAAATATAAGTTGTGACACTTACAATAATACTTGCGACACTTGCAAATACAAATGACGACACTTCCAATCAGAGGAATAATACATCTCTGTTGGGGATACAATAAAGTACAAATGTAATACATAAAAGAATATCTTCCGAAGTTACAAATACATCAACAAGGATTTCATTACAGATTTAAAATAAATTTGAATCCATAGTCCACTCGAACTTAGTAACTATGATAAATTGTTTTGTTCATAATTTTCATCAAAGGTGAGACACATAACAGTTAACTGCAATCATAACCTGTCAGTCTCACAAAATTCTCACCCTTAAACTACGTTTGAACGACGCCATTTATGTTTTCGTTGCTGCTAATTCAACCTTAAATCATTAACGTGGTTGAGGGCCTTGAAGCTTCTGATTTATCCCTGCTTGCACAAACACGAATCCTTGTTTGTCACACAATCACAATAGCCTAAAATCTTTATATTGAAAATGTGAGATTAGATTTTCCTCTGCTAAGATTCAAACCGTGTTCATGGTCTATGCCATTCAGAACGATGGATACGATAATATAGATATCTATCCACTGTGTTTTGATTTGATATTCGAAACTTCCCAACATAAACAAACATCCTTTCATTTCATATTTCGATGTCATCCGTATTGAACAATCCGTTGACGAGACCTCACAATTTGAACCATATTTTCAAATGTATTCCCTATCCCCTTCCCTCCCTCCTGTTAGTATTACTATTGAACTTCTGTGTACTTTTGTCATTTTTTTGGCCATCCATACACAAACATCAAATTAAATGAAATAATGATGCAACAATCATTCAGTTCAGCTAAATTGAATGCGTACCTTGCATGCTAGTCAATAAGAAGTGGTGTAACAACTCTTCTTTACTAATATCAGCAAATAACTGGTAGATACGAAGTTCACGTTGAAAGTCTCCATCACCTATTGTTTTCACATCTACACATCTCCATCTAGAATTTTCATAGCGTAACCGATACATATCTACAAGCTAGGTCATGATATTTGTTTTTTCTCTCTCCAAATATAGCCGTTCAAACTCTATATAACTCCAACAAACCTATTTGATTTTTCTCCCTTCAAATATAGCTGTTCAAACTCTATATAATTCCGGTTTGGGACAAACATGTTTGATTTTCTCCCTTCAAATATAGCCATTCAAACCCTAATAACTCTGGTTTTGAACAAATTCAAAACATGTACTGGGCTGCTTAGCATAAATGGCAACTAAAACATCTAGCTTTTCAAGCTAAATTTTCATAGAAATCGGTCAAATTTGTTCCTGGAAATTGTTATTTTTACAATTCTACAATTTCAACGATCTTTATTGCTTCTCCTAAACTAAATGCCCTATTTTAAAACTATCCAGATTGGGAAAATTGCGATTTGACCACTCCAAATTACCATTTCAACTATTCTTGCTCTTAATTAGCCCTTATACTGCTACGTACAGTCGGCTGTGGTTGATTCATTGCCTTGAAAAAAGTAACATAACTTTATGATTGTGGAATTTGATCATTGCCCGACTATTGCATGATTGCAAACCTCATAGTGTTTTAATAATATCCTCTTGCAATTTTGTTTCGTGGTGTCCCAAGATTACTTACGAAGTAATATCCTTCTGCTTTTTTGTTTTGTGGCCATCTTTCCTGCTCCATGCTAAGAATATCATGGATAGACTTTTGAAGAATATTATGACACCGCACATTCCCAGAAATGTATGTTTTGAAGATTACTAAAAAGCAGTTGTTATTTTCATTAGCACGCTTACCCCTCCCTTTCTTAGTACAGTAAAACAAGGTAAATAAAGTACAACAAAGAAATTATTAATTATTTTTAGAAGATGATAAAATCTAATGATAGTGAGGACAATCATTTTTAATTGTTATTGGCAAATGCTATTTGAGTCATCACATCGTTCTTTAATGAAAACTTTGATTAAAATTAAAATAAATTTTAAATTATAAAAGATAAGATAAATTTTAAATTATAAAAGATAAAATAAATTTTAAATTATAAAAAGATAATTCTTATTATTTCAAATTTTAAATAAACAATTATATATATAAATAAACAAATTATATATATGAACTAGGGTTTGAGTCGACCTAGCGTGATCTCGACAGCTATGGTTCCTTCCATAGCCGCCATCCCCTTCCTCCCCTGTGCAGCTATCTGTCAAGGATGCATGATTTCCTGCGCTTGGAGCGGTGGTGGAGCCTTCACGGCGACCCAGTAGCGGGCTCGTTCTGCTGTGGCGGCGGCGGTGGTTTCATTGCAGAGGGGAGCCGAAGTGGCAAGGCGACCTTGGCGTTCGACTGGCGGCCATCTTGCAGCGACCTGTCAACTGTGGAGCAGCTTTCAGGGCTCTTGAAGCGGGCACCTGCCTTCCTGTGGCGGCAGTGGCTGATCTTTGCCGAGATTCAGTGGCAAGGCGGCCATGGCGTTGGACTGGCGGCCATATGCAATGGCTGTGGAGCTGCTTTCAGATCCTGGTGCGGGATCCTACGTGTGGCGGTGGCGGCAGACCCCAAGGAGACCTGAATAGTGCCATGACGTGGAGCTGCCTATGTTGATGGTGGTTTCTTGCCGGTGATAGCAATGATGCTGGGCGCCCTTGGATTTGAGACGGTGTCGACAGAAGGGGACTGTCGAGCACACGGGCTCCAGATTCACCATTAACGTCGACGGATTTGTTGAGGATGACAGCGGTGGATCGGCTGAGGATGACGCCCTGTGGGGCTTTGTTGACCCTGGTTCGTAGTCGGTAGCAGGTGATTTCGCACAAGCTCCCACTGACGGCGGGCACTTATTTGTGGCGGCGACGGCTGCTACCAGGCCGAGGTGCCTTCTTTTCTTGTTGGCTATCAAGGGTTTGAGCGTTCAACCTCGGCGGCCATGGATTCTTCCATGGAGGCCTCTCCTCTTTTCTGCGTTTTGCTTTCAGGCATTGATGGAGCGTGATGGATTTTTCTGAGTATGGAGAGAGGGTGGCGCCTTTGCGTGGTGACCCATTGGGTCTGAGCACGATCCAGTGGCGGCGACGGCGGTTTCAGGGAGAGCATCCAGATATGAAACCGGTGGCCCTAATTTCACCTACTGTTCAAGATATATCTGTTCTTCTTCTTGTGGCAACATTCTCTGGGTTTCTCTTTTTTGGTTCAGCTCATTATAAGCTGTTGTTTCTGCTTATATGGGACAGAAATATGTGAAAATGTAGGGATCCTTGTTGATTCTACTACATGTGCAGTATGTAATTTTGATCAACTTTTTGGAATAAAATTACGGACTTTTTCCAAGTAAAAAAAAAAAACAAATTATATATATATATATATATATATATATATAAACAATTAATTAATTAATAGATAGTTCTTAACATTTAACTTAAACCCTATAAATATTCATAAAATCGACTTTCTTAACATGAAAGCCATAAGCATGTCATTGCATGCTAAATAAAATGGTGTTCCATGTATAACATGGATGTGACGTTTTCTTAAACTAATGTGTTTTCCACGTCAATATATCTATGGCAAATTACTTTAAACACATATACGCTTCATGAATTTGATGTTGTTTTTAATTTAATAACTCGTAATGGTTAAATTGCATGGTTGATAAAACTGAAAATAAAGTATAAATTGTTGATGATCTTGATATTTTTTTAATAAAATTATTTGATTTGATATTATAAGTTTTTATCTTATTTTATTTCGGTTTGATAAATAATTATATATATAAGAGAAAAAAGAAAAGTTAAAAGAACAAATTTGTCAAAAAGTAAAATAAAAATTTGAATTCAAGGAAGGAAATAAATAACATAACCATGTTTCACCAATTAAACTTATACTTTTAAGTTCATAAGGATTTATTATATATTAACTATAATTAGAAAACTTTTAATTATATATTTATTATTATATAATAAAATATCAATAATGCCAAAAATATTCTGAACTCCTTATAGTATCTTAGTTTTCTCTTAAACTAATGTGTTTTCCACGTCAATGTATCTATGCCAAATTACTTTAAACACATATAAGACTTTATTAATTTGATGTTGTTTTTAATTTAATAACGTAGTAATGGTTAAATTGCATGGTTGATAAAACTGAAGTATAAATGGTTGATAAAACTGAAAATAAAGTATAAATTGTTGATGATCTTGATATTTTTTAATAAAATTGTTTGATTTGATATTATAAGTTTTTTTTATTATTATTTCGGTTTGATAAATAATTATATATATAAGAGAAAAAATAAAAGTTAAAAGAACAAATTTGTCAAAAAGTAAAATAAAAATTTGAATTGAAGGAGGGAGATTTTAACATAACCATGTTTCACCAATTGAACTTATACTTTTAAGTTCATAAGAATTTATTATATATTATATATAATTAGAAAACTTCTAATTATATATTTATTATTATATAATAAAATATCAATAATGCCAAAAATATTATTACCTTTAAGTTTAAAGAGAAATTGTGGTGCGAGGAAAATTTAGTTGTTAAGAGAAAACTAAGATACTATAAGGAGTTCATTAACCCTAATTTGCAAGCTCATAAATATCTCTTGATAATAACTAGTTCAAAGAATAAAATTAATATAGGCAAGATTAGAATGAACTCCATGAGCTTCATAGCTAAACGGGGCGTTGGTATATTCCCAAAACTGAAAATCACTTTCTCTTAGAGTGCTAGATACGAGTTTCATAGTATTTTCTACAATACAAACATGGTTAACCTCCTAACTTGCCAAAACTATAGTGAGTTTGGAAAACTTCTTACCAAGCTTTTTGAGCATAGGAACAAAAGTTTAAAGCAAACCAAGTAAAAACCTTCTTAAGGTCCAATACTTTGTCAAAAAGTCTATTTTTATTCTCAAAATATATAGTTAGAAATTAACAATTTCAATTGATTTCTAGATTACAATGACAATTAGAAATTGAGAGACAATTAAGTCTAGCTTCTTCTACTATTTCATATTAGTTTATTTTATTTTATTTTCAGATATTTTTTATTATTTAAAATTTTCAAAATATATCAAATTTCTTTTAACTTAATCCAAAGCAAGGACTAGTTGCTTTGCAACTATTTTACTTGTTTCTATAGAAGGGTTTGCATGGAGCGCTTATTTCTATGGAAAGGTTTGTGTTGATGATATGGTTTCATTTTGAATATGATTTTTGAATTAATTAGGATGTTATTATCATAAGGTGTTAGGGGTATATTTTTAAGAAGATTAAGTGATTAAATTATTATTTATAAATAGATTATTATTTATTAATAATATTTATAAAAAGTTTAGATGATTATTAAAAGTTTAATATTTATTTATATAAAGTTTATATAAAGTTATTTATTTACATGGTTAACTTATAAATATATTTTGATGAAGAACGCAGTATATTAGTAGTATTTTAGTGTATTGTTGTATGATATATGTAGATACCAAATTTCCTAAAAATAAACATCATACAACTTGTATAGAGATATTTTTTGTTTGTCTCAATTGGTCAAATTAAGATGTTTATAAACATTTTCTTTTTCCTAGAACAAAAGCATCTTGCAAAATAAATTTCTTTTTACATGTGCATTTTAATAAAACAAGTATTTTTTACTATTTTAAATGGCATTTCACAATGCACATGCATTAATATCATGTATGCACTAGCAATGCACACACATTTTTATTTCGTATATTCATAAATTTGCAAAAGTTGCATCACCTTTAGCATTAATACCTAATTTAGCACCCATGTTTCATAAGGGAAGGTTTAATATTAAAGCCTATTTTCCTCTCCTCGGCATACTTCTATTAGGCCTATCCTCTTTTTGCAAAATTGCCTAGTGGTGACTGAATATGACTTGGCAGTCAAATACACCATATATAAGGCATGCTTTGTGGTGGAGGTCTTTTTCATAACACTTAAGGCCACGAAGGTTCATTTTCCTACATAAGGCCTGTTGGCTCGGTTTTGCAACCAGGCTTAGTGCTATGGGCACCTGCTAACTAGTAGCAGCAGTTTCAATGGAAATAAATAACAATAAACTAATTAAACAAGACTAACCATGGATCTATGCAAAGATATTAAGCAAATAACAAAAATAATTTAAAATCAAGAACAAGATAATGTAAAATAATGAATTTGTATTGAAAGAATGGGGCAAGCAAGTGCTTGCGGAATCAATACCTCTAATGATGAGGTTGAATGGCTCCAAGGATGAGCAACTCCAATCTCCAATGGTCTCTTCTCCAATGTGGTTTGCAATGGCTAAAATGCTCAAGGGAGATTTCAGCAGCATAAGGATGAGATAATGGATGGATGTGAAATGAGGAGCCCCTACCACCTTTTTATAGGTTTTGGTGGTGGGGAATACTATTTGTGGTTTTGTGGAAACCAAATGGTATTGACCAACATGGTTTAGGTACTTTTTCCTCCTTTTTTCTTTTTTGAATAAAAATAATATTTTAATTCCCTTTTTAATATTTTTGGGAATTTGGACCCTTTTTGAGGGTTTTTTATGATTTTCTTGGAAAAATAATCTTTTTTAATGGAAAAAAGGGGTGTACTAAGGTCTTTTGGTGACCTTTTGTTGGTTTCGGAGGCTCATATGGTGAAAAAGTGGACAAATGGGTCATGTGAATAGGGAAATGAGCTAGTGAGCAATTTTTGGGTGTTAACAGATTGCCCTCTGATGTGTGAGGGCAGGAGCTCATCGTATGGCCGATAGACATCATAGTTCATTTGTCTTTTTCTAGGGTTTTAGGGGAGAGAAGAGACCGGTTGGAGACTGGAGCCACGGCCCTTGGAAGCTGCAAAAACAAAAAATATTACATGGCCTCAATATGAATAAGGTATAATCTCTGATGAAGGACGAGGCAGGCATTCCCATGCTCGTATCAAGACATATACAAAACAATTAGTCCCAAGAAGGGGGATCTAATACGTAAAGAAATATACTGGTACATCATAATGGTCCAGAGGGGACATTATTGTGGGATATACTCATGATCATGGCTGATCTCAATAACTGATACACTGGAATAACTGTTGAACTGCTGAAACTGAAGGTGTTCAACATCTGTATGGACTTAATGACTGTGAGCCATCTCTGGGAAGTATTTGTATCTGTATACTCGAGGGAGTATAAAACTGGGGTACATCTGAATACTGTCGCCATACGCAACCCGAATATCTATAGAAAAAATGTAACTGGTTGTATCCATAGGTAGACTCTCAAATGTGGAGGAGTCAGGTGGTATCCGGGGTCTTCGACTAATAACTGAGCGGACGAATGCCCTGTGCGAGTCTCAACGATGCGATCAAGGTGTTGAAGTCGAGCATGTGAGAAACAACCATTTGGAGAGGCGTTGAGGACTCTTCTCGAAATGATTCGTAGGCACTCATCATAAATGGGGACGAGTCCAAGACACAGGGACCTCTAGGTCTATCCTCTGGAATAAATGTGGTTGTCGTCAACAGAGGGAGACCAGCAGCTAACAAGGCAATGATGTTTCCTTGATAGGAGCACGAGGTGTAATACTGAAGTGTTGTAGTACTGATGGTAGGACTGACATACTTGTGGGAATGGGAAATAACTGGGTCAAAAATGGGTAGACTCAAACTTCCTTTGTTCAGAGCATGATGACATGGTTGACCTGGCAGCGTAGGGAACTGACTTGTAGGTGCAGGGATCGTAGCTTTTTTAGGGACTGAAGGGTATGTACTGACTCCGGGGGGGGGTAAAGCTGATGGTAGCTGTCGAGGGAGTTTTAGAGTGACATACTGCAGAATACTCTGAACAAAGGCGACCAAAATGGGGAAGCTGTTATGTGAGTAGACATGATCTATTGTGGCGCCAAGAGGCACCATTGATTCCTTCTTCGTAGTTTTAATGAGCTCCAAGAAGGGATAAAAGTGTGCTCTGAAATGGTACGGTCCTGTGGATTTTGTGAGCCCAGGACGGCTCATGCTCATGGTTGCTTTCATGTTTAGAGAGTCTGAAAGCGGTAAGTGGACTCTATTGGTGTTTCTTTTTTGTAAGTTTAGTCTCCAAGGCCCGAAAAAGCATAAAATGATGCGGATGGAGAACTCTTCTAGCCGATGTGACTAGAGTATACCTTTTTCGTAATTAGTCTATGAGGTCCGGAAAAGGGGTAAACTTATACCAGGTAGACGCCCTTTCAGATACGTTTTAGCGAGCATGAAAGGAAGCAAGATTGCTCGGTGATCTTTTCATTGTTTTAGGAGTCAGAAAAGAGCTTAACAGAAACTCCCTAAGTGCCTTTTTCGTAAAAGGGGTTGCTCGGCCCGAAAAAGGGGTAAAATTATACCGAACAAAAACGGATTGATGAGGGCGAGAAAAGGTCTCAAGCATCGTCATTAGTGTAGAAAACTGGATCCGGCGACATAAGGGTTGTCGAAAACGGAGAGCGGTCGATGTGGCACGCAAACCGAGGTGACGAGGGGGCATGGAACAAATGCCCAAAAAATCTAAAGGTGAGAGCGAGAAATGATCTCAAGCATCATCACGAGCGCGGAAAACTGAATCCGGTGATATAAGGCACGTCGAAAATGGAGAACGGCCGATGTGGCACGCAAACCGAGGCAACGAGGGGGGCACGGGAAAAAATGGCCGAAAAATCTAAAGGTGAGAGCGAGAAATGATCTCAAGCCTCATCACGAGCGTGAAAAACTGGATCCGACGATATAAGGCATGCCCCAAACTGAGAACGGTCGATGTGGCACGCAAACCGAGGTGACAAGGGGGCATGGAAAAAATGCCCTGAAAATCGGGACGTGACAGCGAGAAATGATCTCAAGCGTCATCACGAGCGCGGAAAACTGAATCCGGCGATATAAGGCACGTCGAAAACGGAGAACGACCGATGTGGCACGCAAACCGAGGTGACAAGGGGGCATGGAAAAAATGCCCTAAAAATCGGGACGTGACAGCGAGAAATGATCTCAAGCGTCATCACGAGCGCGGAAAACTGAATCCGGCGATATAAGGCACGTCGAAAACGGAGAACGGCCGATGTGGCACGCAAACCGAGGCAACGAGGGGGGCACGGGAAAAAATGCCCGAAAAATCTAAAGGTGAGAGCGAGAAATGATCTCAAGCGTCATCACGAGCGCGGAAAACTGAATCCGGCGATATAAGGCACGTCTAAAACGGAGAACGACCGATGTGGCACGCAAACCGAGGCTAGGAGAGAGGCCAAAAAAATAGTCAAAAAATGGACCTCGTGAAAACGGGAAAAGTAAAGAACCTGTATGAAGTTCTCGCTGTGCTGATCCCAACGGTACCAACGGTTTGAGAAATGGACTTCGTATGATACCGCAATGATTGTCGGAAAATTGGTGGAATTCCTATAAATAGGGCGTGGGGCCCAAATGACTTGTCATTGTTACGTGCGAGTTTGATAGAGCTATCAGAGCTATTTCTCGATTTCCGGGAGATTTCACCGTTGGTTTTCGATTTAGCGAGTTGCAGGTAACTCTATTCGCCTTAGCCTTGTCAATTATGTCTTTTTTGTTTGGCGGCGGGCCCCCGAAGGCCGCGAAATTCCACGTTGACTCTCCAAAGTGGACCCGCGCGGGTTTCGGGGTCGAACCCGCGATGAACCGCGCGGGTTTTAGGCTCACAGTCGCGATGTTCATCGCGACTGTGAGGTCGGAACCCGCGATGTTCATCGCGAGTTCATGGGGGATAGTCGCGATGTTCATCGCGACTGTCCGGCCAAAACCCGCGATGTTCATCGCGGGTTTTTGCATGGATCCCGCGATGGGCATCGCGGCTTTTCGTGGAAAAGCCGCGAGGGGCATCGCGGCTTTTCGTGTAAAAGCCGCGATGGGATTTTTCTAAAATTTTTATGCTGGGGCTAAAAATATCTTCTGTTTTCCTGGCAGGATGTTGAGGAGACCTCAGTCCTCGTGGCGGGAGAGGGAGATCGATGGTGATCTTATGGAGAGGATTCAGACTGATGCAGGGATTAGACAGACTCTGGCTATGAGCGGACTTTTAAAGTTCGCTCAGATCCCGCCTATACGTTCAGTGAGACAGCTCCTGAACAAGCTTGTGCATTGGTGGGTGCCAGCGGAGGGTGCATTCATCATTGGTGGTGAGAGGTTAGAGATCACTCTCACGGATGTTTATTTTTTGACTGGGTTGCCTCGCTTGGGTGAGGTGGGTGATATCATGCCGAGGTTGCCTCCAGGTATAGATATGGAGGACCTTTTACAGACTTTCTGTTCTGATGATGCTGTTTTACAAAACAGCTCTATTAGTCTGCGATCCCTACGTGAGTGGGATATGCGAGCTGTTGGGGCTTGCGTTCTACGGATACTGGGTGCTGCTGCGCCACATCGTATGTCTGGGGGGCAGACGATGATGGTGGACTCTGTTCTTCAGGGTACTTACTATGCCTGGGGGCAGATGTTTCTGGCCGGAGTCCGGAGAGATCTGGACAAGGCCATTAGAGAGGGAGGCGAGTTTTGTTATGACTCATTTTTATGTTGTTTTTTCTTCAAGCGGGTGCCGACCTTGCGTCCATGGGTACCTATTCGTGCTGGTCTTCCGAGTGAGCTGCGTATGATGAGGTGGGGGCAGATGATGCCCCGTGGCGGCGGTGGTGTCCGCGGTTACTTCACGGAGGATTTTTATCAGCAGTGGGAGCAGATGCCTCTGGTGATTGAGGACTATCCCTATGCCGGCATGGAATACCGAGGTGACCCAGAGATGCCTCGTGCCCCAGGACAGGCCTGGAGTTTAGACGGTATGTTTTGTGTTTTATTTGATATTATATCATATGCTGTATGATTTATCATTGATGATTATTGTTCTATAGTATGTGATGGCTTACTTGCTTTGTGCAGATGTGGGTCCAGTGCCACCGCCTGACTACGTGGCTCGGCAGGGGTGGGCGATGGTGGTCGCCCATCCACCTGTACCTGTACCTCCTCCGCGTGGTGGAGGATTTGCAACTCGTGGGCGAGGGGTTGGCCCTCGTGATGACGCCATAGATGGTGTCCGACAGACTTTTTCCCAGATCTTAGCTGGGCTTCCCGAGGATGGTTGGAGAGACCTGGATCGGGGTATTTTGCAGGGTTGTTTCGGTGCGCCGCCTGAGTGGCAGTCGCTCCTATTGAGGACAGCGGTGTTCGTGGCGAGGCACAGGGATGGTAGACGGGATGATCCGGCAGGGCCGGCTCAGGGTAGGATACGTCTGCGGGACGATCCAGCGGGGCCGGCAGAGCGGAGAGTTCGGGCTCGTCATGACCCGGCGGGGCCAGCGGAGGAGGATTCGGAGGAGGAGTCGGAGGAGGAGCCTGAGGATCCTCGGGATCCAGCTGAGTAGACGATACTATGTCTGCCCCCAAATGCTGATGAGCATATGGGGAAGCATTTTTTGTATGACAGATGTATTTTTTGTATATCGGGTGCTGAGGGCACTTATGACATGTTGACTATTTGATTTATATATATATATGTGGATATATATTTGGATATATTGTCGTGTATGCACGTGGATGCACCTTTGTCTTTTGTATATGCCCGTGGAGGCACCTGTTATGCACGTGGATGCAGTATGTTTGTTGATTTATGTATGCCCGTGGAGGCTCATGTTATGCACGTGGATGCATTATTTGGTTGTTTGTTTTATGCCCGTGGAGGCACATGTGATGCACGTGGATGCATTTTGTTTATTTGTTTTATGCCCGTGGAGGCACATGTTATGCACGTGGATGCATTTGGTTTATGGATATGACATGATGTGATTGGTGTGCCAGTCGAGGACCTTGTTGGCCATATTATCTGCTACACTATTGAGGTGTCTTGGGACATGTGTGAATGAAATGGATTCAAACTATCTAACCATTTGTTTAGTGCACAGGAATTTTCTGAAAAGACAGGGATCGCGTACTTGGTAATCATTGTTGAGCTGGGAAGCTAAGAGTTGTGAGTCCAAGTAAACGTTGAGGTGACGTATGCTCATTTGGAGAGCAGCGGCCAGGAGACCGGTCACGGCATCGTATTCAGCTTGATTATTAGTAGCGGCTCCTAAACATACTCCGTCAATGTGAATTATCTTACGTGAAGGGGAGTATATTACCCAAGCTGCGGAGGCGAGATTGGGAGACCAACGGCTTGCACCATCAGCGAAACCGACATGGCAGAGTGGAAAAGGCTCCATCTGTGGTCATGCAGAGAAAAACAAATATTTAGGTTTTTTTTTTTTTTTTTTTTTTTGTGAACAAAGAAAGTATGCCTATACTAAAATGGACGATGGTGTCCATCAGATTTTCTATGGTAAAATCTTTTAAGGTACAACCCGTTGCGTGGGTTGCGTAGGGGATTGCCTTCTGGATCGGTCAGAATGTATGCCCCCTGCCCAAGGCAGGTGTGTATGATATAGGGGCCTTGCCACATAGACACGAACTTTCCCTTCCCGGTTTTATCATGAGCTTGATCGTAAGCAAGGACAAGGTCTCCCTCAGAAAAGGTTCTCGGGTGGACGTGTTTGTCGTAACTTAGTTTCGATCGTTGTTTAGCTGCTTCCATGTTTTGAATGGCTGTGCGCCGATCTTCATCGGCCTGCTCTAGGAGTAGTAAACGTTGCTCGATCGGGGAAGTGTCCGGTAGGAGTTCAACGACGATATGTAAGGCTGGGATTTGGCACTCAATAGGGAGGACGGATTCGACACCGTGAACTAAATGGAAAGGGGTGAAACCGGTGGCGGTTTTGGTTGAGGTGCGGTAGGCCCATAGTGCCGGGAAAAGCATGTGGTGCCAATTGGATTTGTGCTTGTCTATAGTACGTTGGAGAATGGTCTTCAAAATTTTATTGATCGCTTCGACTTGGCCATTTCCTTGGGGATAGTAAGCAGAGGAGAAATGGTGTTCAAATTTCAACATGGTTGATAATTCCTTCCAGACGGCATCTTCGAAGTGAGAGCCGTGGTCAGAGACTAGTTGCTGTGGTACTCCGAAACGAGCGATAACATGGTTGAAGAAAAACCGTGCTGCAGTGTCGGCTTTGCAATTATAGGTCGGCATGGCTTCTGCCCACTTGGTGAAATAATCTACATCCACAACGATGTGTTTGTGACCGCCGGCTGACGTGGGGTTGCAGTCGAGGAAGTCGATGGCCCATTTGCAGAATGGTCCAACGGTGATGACTGGATGAAGGGGGGCGGGGGGGGGGTTCTTGCTTTGGGGGCAAATAGTTGGAAGTTCTGGCAATGCTTGACTGCGGTGATGCAATCAGTAAACAATGATGGCCAAAAATAACCTGCCCGAATGATTTTCTGGGCGGTTGCCATGCCGGAGAAATGGCCTCCGCAGGCACCGCTGTGACAATCATTGAGGACTTGTTCTGCTTCACTATGGGATAGACAGCGGCGTAGGATGGTATCAACGCCGCGTCGATAAAGTACATCCCCTATCAGGAGGTATCGGGGGGCGTGGTGTCGTATGCGACGGCGTCCATCATGATCGATGTGTGGTCGAAATTTTTGCGTACGAAGGTAAGTCAAAATGTCTCCGTACCAAGGGTCGTCAGACGAAATGATGAAGATATGCTCGTCAATCAGGTCCGTTTGGATAATGGGTGATGTTGAAGAGGATGGGAGGTCCGTGATGAGGTGAGCGAGCGCGAGGGCTTTAGTGCTTTTGGGAGTTCTGAAAGTGAGGTCATATTCCTGGAGGATAATGACCCATTTAGCAACACGACCTTGTAGGAGCCGCCGGGTGAGGAGATAGACCATGGGGTTGGAGTCGACCACGACCGTGGTATGACTGAGTAGGATGTAGTGTCGCAATTTTTGTACGGAAAAGACTACAGCTAGGGATAATCTTTCCTCATATGGGTAATGCAGAGGTGGGCCAGACAAGGTCTGGCTGACGTAATAAATCACATGCTCTCGGTGTGAGGCATCTTCTTGGACCAAAACTTCGGACACAGCATGTTCGGATGCCGAGACATAAAGGGTGAAGTCTTGAGAGAAATCCGGTGGGGATATCAAGGGGGCTTGTGTGAGAGCTTTCTTGAGGTCTTCGAATGCCGTGTCTGCTTGCTCATCCCAAACAAAGGGTATGTGGGTACGGAGTAAGCGTAAGAAACCGTGAACTTTGGTTGCATAGTCAGGAACGAAGCGCCTAAGGAAATTGGACCGCCCCTGTAGACTTTGGAGTTGCCGAAGCGTGCGAGGAGGCGGAAGTTCTAAGATGGCTTTGACTTTCAGGGGATCGACAGTGATTCCATCTTGGGAAACAATGAAACCTAATGAGCGGCCTGCTGGGACGCAAAAGACACACTTGTGTGGGTTCAAACGGATTTTATATTTGCGACAACGCAGGAAAACTTGCCGGAGGTCGTTAAGGTGGTCTGATCGTTTTCAGGAACGAGCTGTGAGGTCGTCAAGATAGACTCGCAGGATATGGACCAAGTTGTGAAAGCAATAGGTCATGGCTCGCTGGAAAGTGGCACCAGCATTTTTAAGGCCAAATGGCATGACGCGATAGGCAAAGGTGCCCCATGGGGTGGTGAAGGCAGTCTTGTACTGATCCTCCTTGCGGATGTGAATTTGGTTATATCCGGAAAACCCGTCCATGAAGGATAGGACTTCATGGCCCGCACACTCATCAATGAGTTGGTCAATGAATGGCGTGGGGAAATTGTCTTTTGGACAAGCGTGGTTTAAATCTCAGAAGTTAGTGCACACTCTAAGGGTGCCTTGCTTTTTGTTGACGGGAACAGGGTTCGATACCCAAGTGGTGTACGGAATAGGGTAAATGAATCCTGCTTTGCGAAGTTTTTCGACCTCAGCTTTAACAGCGGGGAGCTTGGAAGGGTGAATGGGTCGCTGTTTCTGACGAACAGGGGGTACCTCAGGCCATGTATCAATGTGGTGTTCTATAATGGCGGGGTCGAGACCAGGCATCTCAGTATAGGACCAGGCAAAGACATCACGGAACTCTTGAAAGAGCTTTTTGTATGCCTGAGTTTCTGCTTGAGTGCAAGATGCGCCCAGTGAGATGAGCTCAGGTTTCCCTGGTGTTGTGGAAATGTCTATCTGTATAGTGGGGGAAATGTTCGACATGTTCCCTTATTCAAAGGCATCCGGTGCTGGGATGGGGTCCCTTAACCAATCGACCTTAGTGGGTATGAAATCTTTCGATTCGACCGATAGCTGGTTGGATGCGGTGGATGTAGATGCTTCCGGGAGGAAGTACGAGCGATGATGCATATCATCCCACGGGTAGTCGGGTGCAGTGAGTGTCTCCAAAATTTGCTCATCAGTATTGAAGTAGTCAGACCATAAATCAAGGGGTTCTGGTTTGAAGGTTGTTGAAATCATATATATTGTATTGACTTTTTTCGACGAGGATGATGGCGGGGGGTGGATCTCCTCGATGAGGGGAGGAGATATCTCTAAGTCGACGTTGTTTAACTCGTACAACGCTGCTCTATAGTCAGGTAGATCAGGACAATGGTGAGAGTAGTGGTCGTAAACACTGCATATAGCACAAGGATGGTTGGTGCGCAGTGATTTGTCGCGAGGCTGTAGAGGTGGCTCTAATCTAACTACTGGGATGCTGATGTCATCGTCCAACATATTCATATGCTCTTGGAGTGCCGGTAAGTGTGGGAATTGATGAGTTGGATGGCCTATCTCATCGCACAACGAGCATTTAGGGGGAGCTCGAAACACCGGTGGGGGTTTAACTGCCTTAGGAGGTGGTATAGCAGTGTATGGTTGTGGACCTCTGCCCCCAGTGGGCTTGATAGGAGGGGGAGGATTCGTTGACGACGAAGGGATATTGAGGCTAGGAGGAGGTTTCGTTGACGACGAAGGGATTGCGACACCAGGAGGAGGTTGATTTGTGGTAACAATAGGTTGTACCGGTTGGAGGATGACGTTTGGTGTCGGCGGTCGAACGGGAGGCGGAATATACCACACGGGTAATCCCAATGTTAACCCGGGTAGACTAAGGGTAGCCATAACCGGGGCGCTTACCACCCCCGAAGGAGGAAATAGGAAGGGGATGGTGTGGATGGGTGTAACACCAATGTGACTGGGGATCAATGGTGGTTGACTACCGGATGTTTGTGTATTCTGTGAAAGAGTACAGAGGTTTGCGACTTGGGTCTCCGGTGACGGTGGTGGAATGGCCTGGAATGTAGAGGTCATTGGTGTATCTGAATAAAGTCCGGGTCCCAGAGAAGAGACAAAGGAGGTAGTTGCACTAGAAGTTGGTTGTTCAATCATGGGAAGAACATTTTCGGGTGCTGCGGGGGCATTGGGATCATAGTATGTGAGTTGGTCGATTTTGACCACGCGTCCCTCGTGGGGGAACATCATGGTGCGAAAAACGGATGAGGCGACCGCTTTCATGGCGTACATGTAACTGCGGCCGAGTAAAAGGTTATAATCGAGCTGGGCATTAATGACCTCTATGTCAATGAGCACAGGTTTCCCACCTAATTGGACGGGGACCTTGGGTAGTAAACCTTGAGGTTGAGCTGACCGACCGTCGTAGGCTCGCAATGCAGTGGTGGATTGCTGGAGAGTAGGGGATCCCAACTTCTGCCAAACAAATGTGGACATGACGCATGTGGAGGCACCCTCGTCGATGATACATCGATGGATGACAAGATTCCGAATAGAAACAGAAACTTGGACTGCTATGGTGGAAGGCAGACGTGGTTCAGACTGGTCTAAATCAAAGGTCATCAATTTCGAATCATTTGGGTCAATCGCCCCAATGGCGGAAAGTAAAGTCTTGCGTTGAGAAGGACAGTTTTTCAAGACTTCTAACGCAGACATGGCTGCGGGAGATTGAGCTAGGTCATCTACGATGTTGTAATTTGACGCAGCCCGTGCATTGGGGTTGTTGTTGATACGGCGGAGTGGGAAATGAGGTGCTTTAGATGCGCCATCAAGTGGAAGAGGTGGTATCCGTAACGGCTGATCGGTGGGATGAGCGTTAGTATCCTTGTCGGCGGGGGGGGCTTCAGAGGTAGGGCCATACTGGTTCCGGCGGGTTTGGATATTGACGTCGGCAGTGGACATCATCAATAAGTGGTGAGTCCCTGAATCAAACATGGGTTGATCAGGAGCGGCGTAAGTTATTTGCTGTGGTTGTACGTTTCCCTGTGGGGGGGCTAACGGCTGAGTGTTCACCACTCCTTGTGTTGGAAAAGGGTTTTGTAGCACCAAAGGTTGTGGTTGAGGTGGTGGAGGGTTGGGTGGCGGCTGAGGAGCCGCCTGTCCTTGACGATGGGCGTCATCTGTCCATAGTTGCCGAGCTCGCTCCAGATGTGGGCAAGCGTGTGTATAGTGGCCATAGACACCGCAAATAGAACAAGGATGGTTTGTTCGTAAATTAGCATTTTTGGCTTGTTTAGGTGGCCGATCAGGATTCTGATGAGCAGGCGCCGCGTTATTGTTTTGCGGGGGGTGGTTAGGTTGTGGAGCTTGGTTATGGTTTTGGTTGTTTCCACGGTTACGTCCTCTTCCGCGGTTTGGTTGCCCACCCTGGTTGCGTTGGTTATTTTGGTATTGGGGCTGATGTTGTTGTGCGTACACATGCCCTTGAGCATTGGGGGGATTCTGGGGAGCCGCAGGTGCGGGAGCAGGTTGCGGTGGGTAGTATGCAGGTGGAGCTGGAGGTGGTCCAGCTGCCTGTTGGGGTTGTTGGTACCCCTGAGCTGTTGGAGGTGCGAGATTAGCTGGTGCATCCGGTTGTGGGTAATGCATCTGCTGTTGTGGGAACTGCATGGGGGTATGTGTGGTAGGTTGAGTATAGTATGTAGGAGGTACATATGCTGATGGCACTTGCCCATAGCAATGTTGTGGACAAGAGGGTCCATGAATGTGATGGGTCTGGTTTGTTGGAGCATAAGAAGTTGTCGCTCCGGAACTGGATGTAGCCCTAGAGGGGTCTGGGGCAGGCATGGTGCTCACCATGCTGAAAGGTTTAGCTTGGGGTGTGATTTGGCCAATAATGCCATCGACGGCATGAGATGCCCCCGGCGCGTCGCTGCGTGAAGAGTCGCATCGTGGGGCGTCTGGTATGATTGTGTATAGATAACCCGACTGGGCGTAGATGAGATCAAACTGTTGGGCTTTGAGGATGGCCTCTTCTTCAGACTGGGGTCTTTCAGATGCCACATCCTTCACGATGAGTGGGAGGAGGGATTTTAGAAACCAATCTAAAAAGATACGATCGTCTAACTTAATTTTGCAGAGGCTCCGGCGTCGACGCCACTCATGAATATGGTCAGTGATGTGGGTGGCCGTATTCTGTCTGCAAGACAGTAGGATCTCGATGCCCGCATCATAGCGGACAGGTAACTAAAAGAACTGTAGAAAGGTCGAGGCCAGGGAGGTAAAGGTGGCATGCGTCCCATGGGGCTGCTTGATATACCACTTGGCTGCAGAGCCAGTGAAGGTGCGTTGTAAGAGCCGGAGGCGGACAGAGTCGTCCACTATGGAGTTGGAGGAACACCATAGATGGAATGACATGATATGGTTCTGGGGGTCTTCACCTGCCTTTCCCTCAAACTTAGGGATGTCAGAGGGGAGTTTGGTGGGCATGTGAGGCCACGCAGGATCGTGTCTGATGGGGTCATTGGTGAGCTTGGCTAAATCTGGCAAGTTCAGACTCGCCATATACGGTAAGCTAGCAGATGTAGTGACTGGGACTGGGACATGCCTAGTCATGGTGGTATGATGTAGGGGTCCAGTAGTGCCTAAAGGTATGCTAGGTATTGCAGGTATGTGTCCTGCAATAGGTGTGGTCTGGTATGGGCTAGCGCCTCCAAGTGCAACATGGGTTACACTTGGGTTAGGAATAGCAGTAGGGATTCCTGGGATAGGGTTTGTGGAAACCAGAGGGGGTGTGACCCCTATGTTGGGCATGCCCATAACAAGTGGTGGCCCTGTGTTGGGAATTCCTATAGCAGGAGGTGGCCCTGTGTTGGGCATTCCTAAATGTGGAGTGTTGCCCATGTTGGGCATACCCAGGGGGGTGGTCGTTGCCATGGATGGCACTGCCGCAGAAGGGTCTGTGGATGTCTCACCTATGGTGGTGGTAAACAGTGGATCAAATGGTGTTCCAGCCATAATGGTTGTTGGTGGTAACTCTGTGGGGTTTTCCGATTCTACCTCCAAATAAAATGTGAAGTGAGGTGTGTCAGAATCGGATGACTGTCTAGTTGACTGACGATGTGTCGAATCAAGGGATAAGGCTCTGCGTCCGTGACGTGGAGAGCCAAGTGGACTAAACTCTCGGAGTTTGCCCTGTAGACGACGAGAGCGTCTAAAATTCTCAATGGTGAGAATTAAGTTTTTGTAAAAAATTTGTTTAAGTATTAGGTGGTGATATTAATATATATAAAAGACTCAAAACCCTAATGCAACCAAGGGTGCAAGAAGGGGAGTGAAAAAAGAAGGCTCTCAGGCCAAAAGTTCACCCTAAAAAAAGGCACTTATTCTAGCAGCTGTGCTACAATAAGTGGAGGAATGCAACAACTGGTCAGAATACTAACATGCAAACGACTCCTAGAAAAAATAGGTGTAACTAGACCACAGGTGGGTTGAAATCATGCAAACACCTAACTAAAAGTATTGTGACTCAAACAAACGATATCCTCTGCAAGGTGATGAAATCCAAGTCAGACAATATGAGTGCTGAGACAACGGCTAGATATCCCCCTACCGGGAGGGACACCGGGTAATCAATCCTAAAGACAGGCTACTAGGATACTCCGTTCATGACGCGTCGAGAAAAGGTAAATCTGCCATTTGGTCCTTTGATCGCAATATCCCAATACAGGGATATCCCGAGAACTGCGAATGGTAGCCCTTCGGTTACTGAATGGATTTCGGTATTCCACTCAGGCTTCCGGAACCATCCTCGCGACTTCAACCCTCCTAGGGGAGAGGCCTTCCCACAAACCGGTTTTGACCGCGCCAATAAATACTAAGAGGTTTTAGCTCCCTAAAGGACAACAACTATGTCTCAGATGTATTAACTGAGGGGTGTTATTGGAACACCTATCCCCTCAATACTACCTAGCTACAAGGTTCTTTTAGTGTTCCCCAAGTGGGGTTAAAAGTGTGTTGCAATTATGGTAAGTTTTAAGGCTCAGTTCAATTAAGTGATCGAGTGAGTGCACGTGAGGTATTGTAAACTGAACTTGAAAAAGGTAAATGCTTTACAGGAAATTTTCAAAAAACAAAGGAGCTTTTGAAAATAAAAAAGCAAATATTTATGACTTTTTCAAATAAATGGAAATTAAATTGCTTTGCAAATATCAACTCAAAAAACAAAGGATCTTTTGAATTATGAAAGCAAATAATAGACTTCTTTAAAAGAAATAAATGGATTTCTTTTTTCAAGGAAATTGCTAAGGGCAAGATTTTAAAGAAGTAAACAGGAAAATTTTTAATCTAGATAAAAATGCAAAAATAGATCTTTCTTTCAATTGATGAAAATTTTTAAAAAGACTTCTTTCACATGTGCATTCTAAATAGTAAAATGTTCCTATGGCTGTAAACAATGTTGGAATCTTAGTACTGTAAAATATGAGCCAAAATGGGTGAACTGAAGTGATAAATAACACTAAAATACAATATTAGATAAATTTCTATGGAAATTTTCTTAAATCTAATAGCATATTTGGATTCCTTGATCGAAAACACCCAATTTGAAAGAAAAAAAATCGTTTCAAACGGAGTTCGGGAAAGGGAGATATGGTCGTTTGAAAATTGAGCTGAGCGGCCAAAAAATCACATGGACCGCGCGGGTTTTGGGCTAAAAGTCACGATGGACCGCGCGGGTTTTGGGCTAAAAGTCGCGATGGACCGCACGGGTTTTGGGCTAAAAGTCGCGATGGACTGCGCGGAAAAAAGGCCGAAAGCCGCGATGGACCGCGCAGGTTTTGACAGAAAAGCCGCGATGGACCGCGCGGGTTTCTGTCGCACAGTCGCGATGAGCCGCGCGGAAAATGACCGCGAAGCCGCGGTGAACCGCGCGGAAAAAAGCCGAAAAGCCGCGATGAACCGCACGAAAAAAAGGCCGAAAGCCGCGATGGACCGCGCGACTGTCAGGCTAAAAACCGCGAGGCGAAAGCCGTGCACGGAAGCCGAAAAACGAACCCGAAAATTGAGAATTCCGGGCTGTTAATGGCAATAGATGAGGCCAAAACTCAGAACAGCAATAGATCTGTTGTCTAAGATGGCAGATCTATGGATCTAAAGGTTAAAAACTAATAAAAAACTAAGATTAAAAGCAAAACTAGAGATCTATTGTTCAAAACCCAGCGGAGTCGCCAAAAACTGTTGGCCCGGTTTTGCAACCAGGCTTAGTGCTATGGGCACCTGCTAACTAGTAGCAGCAGTTTCAATGGAAATAAATAACAATAAACTAATTAAACAAGACTAACCATGGATCTATGCAAAGATATTAAGCAAATAACAAAAATAATTTAAAATCAAGAACAAGATAATGTAAAATAATGAATTTGTATTGAAAGAATGGGGCAAGCAAGTGCTTGCGGAATCAATACCTCTAATGATGAGGTTGAATGGCTCCAAGGATGAGCAACTCCAATCTCCAATGGTCTCTTCTCCAATGTGGTTTGCAATGGCTAAAATGCTCAAGGGAGATTTCAGCAGCATAAGGATGAGATAATGGATGGATGTGAAATGAGGAGCCCCTACCACCTTTTTATAGGTTTTGGTGGTGGGGAATACCATTTGTGGTTTTGTGGAAACCAAATGGTATTGACCAACATGGTTTAGGTACTTTTCCCTCCTTTTTCCTTTTTTGAATAAAAATAATATTTTAATTCCCTTTTTAATATTTTTGGGAATTTGGACCCTTTTTGAGGGTTTTTTATGATTTTCTTGAAAAAATAATCTTTTTTAATGGAAAAAAGGGGTGTACTAAGGTCTTTTGGTGACCTTTTGTTGGTTTCGGAGGCTCAGATGGTGAAAAAGTGGACAAATGGGTCATGTGAATAGGGAAATGAGCTAGTGAGCACTTTTTGGGTGTTAACAAGGCCCTTGTTTTCCTTTCTGACCATGGTCCTCATGTGACCTTGGATAGACCCCAAGAAAGATTATTGGTGCACAACTAACCAATCGATAATAGCCATAGCACCCTTCGAGATGATTGTTAACAAATAAAGGTCGTATGTGGAGGTTTGTGGACTTGTCTATGGCACTTGAGCCTAAGAAGAAAGGTTTAGGGCCAGAGGTTCTTGTTTCTTTTTGTTGACTATGGTCATAGACTCAACACCCATCCATGATGCTTGAGACTTAATAATGACACCCATATTCAATTTAGATGTCAAGGAATCCCTAGAGAGGGCTCATGTTGTGGTTTATAGGTGTTATTCATGGTGCTCACACATGAGAATATTCAATAGAGATTAAGGCCATTGTATCCCTTCTAACGATTGTTTATGCATTAACACACATTTCTAGTGCACAAATCCCACTCATGGTGCTTGTATCTGACTCCAAAGCCAAACAACCCCTATAAATTCCATGTGTATCAGTTCAAGCACTTATTCAAGGATCTTGATCTCAAGAATCTTTAATAATGTCCTAAGACAATATTTTTCACTCTTTGATGTTGGGAAAGGCCCTGCAAACCATCCATGCTCTCATGTGGTGGTTTACGGACATGTTCACGGTGCTTGAGCCTGAGGGAATTTATTTGGGGCTTGGGGATGTTGTTTATTTTCGTAGACTAATGTCAAGGGATCTAGGATGTTGTTTCTATACCATGACTATGGCCAAGGCTTGAAGACCCATCCATAGTGCATGAAACATCTTAATGGCACTCATATCCAACTACCAGGGAAAATACCTCCTAGCGAGGGCTTGTGTCACTTTGTCTAAACTTTGTTCATGACACTTGAGCTAAATAAGGTTTAATTAGGGATTAACAACCTTATTTACCCCCTTGATCATATGTTGTTGTCCAGATCCATTTCCAATGCACAAAATCTACCCACAACACATGTATCCATCCCATTCAAATTCCCCCAAACAATCCCTACAAAGGATTGAATGTGCTGGTACATGGACTCAATCAAGGATATTGATCTTGAGAAGATTCAATAATAGCTCAAGGGGTATGTTTCCTTCCTTGACCATGTTTAAGGATATGTATCCCATCCTTGGTGTGCAAGAGATCCAAATGGAATCCATATCCAACCTTGATTTCAAAGAACTTGTCACCTACCCAAATTTCAGAAATTATTATTTTATTAGAAAAATACTTTATGTTAAATTTAATTACAAAGTTTTGTAATTATGATCAGTTTTGATCAAGGATGAATGTAATTACTGATTATTATTATTTAAATAAATTAATAAGAAGACAAACACCCAAGGGGACTGTTAAATGAGTGTTCACTGACCCACTAGGAGGAATGGAAGCTGTTGGAAGGTATGGGACAGATGGCAGCAATTGCACCACACCTCTAGCTGTTGGTTATGGGACAACTACCCCTAAAAATGTGGCATTATCCCCCAGGTGGTGGGAGTGGGAAGGCAGCTCATTTAATGACCAAGTAACAATTGAAAAGGCTTAGGCAGCCTACATAAGGCAAATTCGAATTGAGCAGGAAGCTCTTACACAATATTTCTGCAGCAATATGTCCTCATGTGCATTAGGTGATCACTGAGAGATTCGAATAGGGAGGCTAGCTGTGAGTGCAATCATAAGTCTGCATACTATATTTATTAAGGAGAACCAGAGGTGCTAGAGGAGGTCCCTTGGATTGCTAGCTCTTGAAGATTCCACAGTTATTTACTACGGCAAGAAGAGATCCTAAATTCCTAAGTTTATTCCTCCTGGTGGTTTAGTGAATAGGCTCGGGGGTCCTAAGGAAAGTAACTAGGTTGTCTTCAGGAATTGGTTGGATGGAATAGTCTCCTTGGGCTGTTTGTTTCTCTACAGTTATCCAGGTTTTACTATTCTAAATCTGTTATTGTTTTTCAATGTTTTAAACTAGTAGAATTATTTATTTCCTTTTCTATGTTTAGCTGTGAATGTTAAATAGTTAAAAATATTGATGAGATAATCTTCTCTATATTTTTCCCGTGCTATTATGTGCACAGTACTCTAGTACAGAGAAGTGAATTAAATAATAGATGATAGATGGGCAATTTTTCAGTGATTGAATGAATTCTTATTGTAAATGTTCTATTCTAACGTTCTTGTTTATATAAAGAAAATAAGTTGCATGACATTTATTTATTTATGCAACACTGGAAAAATCATAACTATTCATACAGTCATAGAATATCTTCTTCTTTTATCTCAGTTCTGTCTATATAGCAATTAATTGAATGAAAATCATATATTCAGGCTTTCTGTCATACTAGTATCTTTGCAAAGCAATTTTGACAGTCGCATTTATTTTTCAAAATAATATTCAATCACTAACTGATGCATTCTATTCATCTTTTACAATTTCATAAGTGTTCTAATAAAACATTTTGTCTCATTTACTGTTCATAGTATTTCTAAAAACAAATGTATCAATATTTCTACATTGTCCTATGATAATTTTCAAAAATTATATTCTCTTCTCTAACCCTAATGCTTCATATCTCTTCTAAACCTAGATAGTTCTTCTACTCTGCATTTTTGTTTATTGCTATCAACTTTTCAAACATTCTGTATAAACGCATTACAAAACATAGTTCCAAACTATTGTTTCATAGTTTTTATTTTCTTTTAAAACGAATTTTCAACACAGTAAGCATCATGTACAATATCGTATTCATGTTATAGTTATTACTTATCTAACTATTTCTTTAAGAAATATTTTTCATCAACCGAGATTAGAATCAAGACGAAATGAATAGACATCCACAGCAGTTGAAAACACAAACATTCTATTTCAGAAAACATTTTGTTCACATTGAATCAACTATTGCATTAACACAAACAGGTTCGTTCCACATCAAAACTCAATAAAACGGAGTCATAGATTCATAAATTATTTTACACAGGGTTTTACCCTCAGGTTTTACAAATAGCATCACGAAGTTTCGAAACTGCAAAAACCCTTTTTAACATTACATCAAGATGCCAAAGGCAACGGAAATAACTGAGTAAAACACTCTTTACACACGATAGTAGGAACAAAAAACAAAACCCTAGTTTTGTTGTAATGTTTGGCGTCCCTTTGCAAACTAGCATTCATTGTAACCACACCAAGGTCCTACGAGGACGCAAGGGAAACCATCGGAGCTTACCGGAGGAAGACGAAGGATACCCTTTCGCAACGATTGTACCATAGTTTCCCAATTGGAAGTGGTACCTGCAGTTTAACAAACATACGAATGGTTAAACAATATTCCAGGTATTACAAGAGTAATTTTATAGTAATAAAACCCTTAACGGTTTTGAATTTTACCTTGTAAAGCTCAAAGCCAAGCTTCTCTACATCTTCACGACGGCGACGAAGCCTCACTTTGAATAGTATCCACCTTAAAGAAACACAGAAGGTTCATCAAACAACCGAAGTATCGAAACCTCGACCAAAAGCTTTCGCACTAACAGAGACTGGAAGAGCTTCAAAACTCACACGATGGTGGAAAAACTAATGATAGAGAATGTAGTTGGTTTGAATGCAAAGACAATGCAGTCGTATGGACTGTGAAACCATGCTAACACCTTAATGATTTGCAGGGTAAAATTTGAAGACTTACGACTATAATAGACCCAGGATCGAAACCCTGGAAGTTTTGAAACCCTCCATTCGAAATTCGGCAGCCTGTTGGCCCTGTCCAAGTTCACAATGAATACCGGAAACACCATGGAGTGTTTTTCACTTACCGTGTGTTAGGGTTTTGGATTGACGACGGAGGGAGACCAAGATCAACGATGGAGAAAAGGCCAACACACCACTTGGTAATTCGAGCGAACAACATTTAATATCACATTAATGGCACCACCTTACCAGAGCTACTAACGCAGGTGACACAACACATATCTGAGTTATGAAACTGCCAACGATGTACGCCAGCAAGGATTCACCACCCCTCTTGATGACAAGGTTCACGTGGTATGATGGCGTGGTGTTACAACTCAGCAATCCACCTCGGGAACTTTAATGGCGACCGTAGCATGGAAGACCTGTTAGCACAACACGATACCGTCAAATCCTTGTATTTAATGTTTGATAAATAGTACGTTAACACAGGAAGGGTTACGAAAATCATAGTTTAATGTTAAACTTTGCATTGTATTGTTTTAATTTTTATCATAACCATGTTTACGATATCGTTTCATTACGTAAACATTAAAATTTAATGTATGGTTTTGATATCGTATATATTTTACTCATATAATACCTATGGTATTGATATCATATTGTTTAGCAATAGTTTCGCCTCGAATATTGTTATTTGTATAGTTTTCAATATTATTCACATTTGATTATGAATAGATTATATTATTGTTAATTTGTATTATTAACATTAGTTTGATTTTTTAATATATATTCGATTACAATATATTGTTAATATTACAATAATATTATATAATATATATGTTTTGCAATATATATATTATGTTTTATAATGTTATGTTATAATTATTGAATGTTATAGTTATTATAATTGACTTTTGTAAATTTAATACAATATTTCATTACCCATAGAACGATTCATATATTGTTTTTGCAATAACATAGTGTTATGAGATTATTATATTTTCTTGAATAATTATGTGTTTAATGTCGCTTTTGACAATCATAACATATAGTCAAATTGTATAGTTCTATTGACCAACGACTAGGCACAATCATAGTATTTAACTAGGCACAATAATACTAGCATTTTTGTAATATTACATTTGTAAATGTGTAGGACTTAATTACTCTATATCGTTTATGCATTTTATAAAATAAGATACATAGAATGATAATTTTATAATTCATTAGTGCGTGGACTACTAATGTGACTCTAATGACGATAAATCGATCATTAATTGTAACTTTTTAACAAGTACAGGGGCGCTGTAATCAGAACCTGGAAGAGTATTGAAAGTCTTTTTACAAGCTAGATTAGACTCAAAATTCTTACCTTTGTCTTTTTCCAGGTCATCGCAAGAAAGTACTAACACTTAAATCTTTTACATTGATGTTGAGTTTAAATGAAAACAAGCACTTCTATTTTTCTATGTTGTCTTGTGAAATATATTACCTGTAGTCTGCACATGAAAACATTTCAACAACCTTAGCCAAACGTATCTAAGTAAGCTCCAGGGTACTTTAGAATTGAAAAACAAATCAGATTATCATACACATCTTCTTAACAAAAGGAGTCGCTATCGAAGTATTTAACATCTGCTTAATTCAGTAGCTTTTCATTCACAATTATTATTGAGAAATTATGACAGGTTACCATTATTGATTACTTTAGTCAAGTTTCCATTTCTTTTTGTTTATTCCACATTAAATGAAATCGTTTAAATTAGCTACTATAATTTTTTTTTTTGGAAATTTCGGGATGTTACAGAACTTTGAGAGAGTGTGTTTGTGTTGTGGTTTGTAGGTGTTCTTCATGGTGGTTGAGGTAAAGAATCATTGTTTAGGGCACAAGGCTCATTATTCTCCTCTTGTGCAAATCTAACCTATTGATGGAACACATAGCACCCTTAGAGGTGATTGTTAACCAACAGAGGTCGGATGTGGAGGTTTGAGGACTTGTCAATTATGCTTGAGCCTAAGAAGCTATGTTTAACGCTTGAGGATATTGATTCCCTTCCAGAACCAATTTTAAGGGCCCAAGTATTTTATTCTCATATCATTAATATGATTAAGGCCTCGAGACCCATCCATGGTGTAAGAAACATATTAATGGCACCCATATCCAACTTCTAGGGAAAATACCCCCAATTGAGATTTTTTGTAGCACTTGAGATTAATAAGGTTCAACTAGGGCTTATATATCATGTTTACCCCCTTGACCATGAAGGACAATCTATACCCATTTCTATTTCACAAGACATACCAACGACACTTGTATCCCACTCAATGGTTTGCATAGAACCCCTTTGACTCACATTCTGGTAGGAGGACTCATTCAATGGTATTAAGCCCAAGAAGATTCAACATATCTCGAGGCACATGTTTTCCTTTCTTGGCCATGTGCAAGGACTTATGACCCATATTTGGTGTTTAAAATATCCTAATATGTAATGTACCCAATCATAAATTAGGAATATTATCTCCAAGGTTCCAACTTTAATTATGTTAATTTTCAACTTTAACCAAACAATGGCTTATGTGCTCTTGTTCAACAACGGAGTAATTGATATATAATTTGGATTTGTATAATGAGGTGGAACCCATAAATATGCTTTAAACCACTGTAATATTCTCAAATTAGGTTTGATATGAAGTTTGGATGGTTGATTTAGAAGTCTTGTTCATGACTTTCTTCGAACACGTTGTGTGCAACCTATTTTTCATTAAGGTTGAAGCATGGAGAGTACAAACCACATAACCAGATGTAAGGGAAGAGTTATTGGCCCAATATGATAGTAGTAATTGACTTATACTTCATATTTGATCAAACATGAACAACACCATAAGCATCAATTCAAATCTAGGAAGACTAGCTAGAATCCTAATACAAAATTGTCTAGTTTTACAACTCTTTCCAAACACCTCCAAAATGACCCCAATCCTTCCCAAACATATCCAAATCAGTACAAAAACTCCCAAATCAACCCAATTCATTCACTGACATACTTGAGGGTACTTTAATGGAGGTTTAATACACATTGCATTGATATTGCATCACCATACTAACAAATTTGCACATACATCTACCAAAACTTGAACATGGAACACAATATGGAGAAAGGCATTGTAAGTATTTATTAAGAATGTATAGAAATAGTAATAATACTACTAATAAAAATATATGTCTCTTACAAAAACTTGAAATCCAAGAAATACCCATATGGAAATGTATAGGTGTGCCCCTCTACCAGAAGATATACCGAATATAGTAGATATGGTAAAATGAGTGTATCTTGGTGATCTAGAAACATTGTTGAGTAAAACAAAAAGTGTTTCCCACAGAAAAGATTCTATGAACGAAATGGAATATGTCTCACAACCTATAAATTATCAGAAGTATCGAAACCAGAACAACCATTCCGTCCCACCAACACCGGTCCAATCTCTAAATCAATAGAAAGTAACTCCAAATGATAGGAATTTGACCCCACTAATGTAGAAGAACATAAAACCTGAAATAAATCTCTGTAGAGAAATATGAAAGTGATTTCTTCTCTCAATACTCAGTTGTAATGAAGCACAATGAAGAGATTTGGATGACCTCCTCCTCTCTACTAGCTAGGGTGGAATATTTCACCACTGAAACTAATTCACAAATTCAAAGGGCACATCTCCCAAGCTTGAAATCCACAAGAGATTTACAATCAGAAATCAAATTACCAAAAGATCTCTCCCAAGAGGCTTGCATCCTTTTTATAAACTCCATTTCCCCTTCCCCCCTCGTTCTAGAATTCTCTCACAAAAACATTAATAAATGTTATTTTAATGAGAGAATGATACCTTAGAACTCATTTACTTCCTCTCTAATGTTATTTGACCAAATATTACCTTCATCTTCCTTGGAAATTCAAATTAGAGAGGCTTAACTTGCTTTTGCGGGAGTTACACTCTCATGTGGACCGAAATTATCCTCTAGCACCCTCCTTGGCTAAATTTAGGATCTGCAACATGTCATAAGATCTTATAATTTGTCATAAGATGTCATAGGACCGTATTCTTGTCATAAATGTCATAGATTTTCTATTTTTAGCCCAGGGAGTTACAACCCTTAAGATGCCTTCATGAGAGGATTCCTTCCACCTTAGATGGGAGTTACACCAAATATTTGGACTCATTCCACCACTAATGCGCCATCCTTGTCCAAATTCTCTCAAAATATTAATAAATTTGATTTTTAGGAGAGAATGATTCCTTGCTCCATAAATTTTTCCTTGGACCTTGGTTTCCCATAGTGCCTCATGACCCCAATTCACCACTTTAATATTCTTCTTTAATATTTCCAAGTGACTTTAGACCATTGAATTCCCTAGTCCAATGGAGCGGTCCATAATGAAATAGTGACATTTCATAATAGCACCCATATTCAACCTTGATGCCAAAGACCCCTAGAGAGTGTTTTTGTTGTGGTTTGCATGTCTTATTAAAATCACACAATTTAGCTATTGTTAGGAAAATCCTTGGCATAAGGATAGTTAAAATTTTAGATACCATTGATCATATTGTTAGAAATATTCAAGCTAATATGAATATAATTGTAAAGAATACTCGTTTAGTAGATTGTAATGCAGCCCATCATGTATTGTTAGAATTGATTATAAATAAGACCACAAGGAAACATAGTTTTCTCACACATACATCTAAATTTTCTAAAATAGGTGCCAAAACCTTTAAAAAATATTCTATTAGAAAATAAATCATCAACAAGTCGGGTTAGACAATTTATTGCGTATTCATTGGTAGGATTCCTCATTTCAAGATGAAGTTAATTAAATCTATTAATGGGATAGTCCATTTTTTTTGGCATGAACACACTAGGACTTCATCGAATCATAATGAAAATGTGGAATCAATTTAATACTGAGAGGGGGGTGAGTTAGTATTAGCGCAGTTATAAGCAAATTTTAGATTCTTTAACATATTAGTCTTAACTTAATATTGATCTTTAGTTATGTACCCAATATAACCAAAATTATTCATCCATATATGCACCAAGACAAAGAACACATAACACAAAATATTTTGACATGGAAACCCAAATGGGAGAAAACCACAGAATGCTCTTTGGTAGTGAAAAGAATACATTCAAGGAAGCACCAACTTCCTGTGTTTACCAGAACCAACTAGAAGGAGGCACAGACCCCCTGGTTTTATAGGAACTGACTTGAAGGAAGCTCCAACTCCTTGTGTTCTCCAGCATCAACTAGAAGGAGGCTACAACCTCTTGCTCCTTGCTCTGTCATGCTACCCAAATATACAATATACGATTTCGACTTACTGAACTTCCAACTCACGCACACTTCTGATCTTCTAGTATTCGTTTTGTTGTGCACTACCTTCATATGCAGATAATCCACTATCACTGTTCAACATACATCACTTGACTTCTCATTCCTCTTCTACACTTCTGCTAATGTTTTACTTCATATACTGTGTGCTGTTGATCCTGCAGTCTGCGTTAAGGTATGCTTTATCGATCTGCTATTGTGAAACTGTACTCACCAACTGATACTATGCTTTCAATTGATAGTTTTTTTTTCTCTGAGATAATACACCAGTAACAGATGGAACTACACACTTAATTTGATGTTTATGTTATGTTTAATTTCCACGGTCTTTTTTTTTTCCCGCAGGGGTGTAGCTCAACCGACGATTCACTTGATATGATGGAAATGTTATAAATGGAGGTCATGAGTTCAAATCACCCCGGCTTACCCGTGCCCCATGCTTGCAGGTTGTGTGGGTGCACCTAGGGGTATAGTGGTAGCAGACGGGATTGGATCCCTAGACCCCGTGTCACGCGAGTACCAGCCCCTTCCCGGTTGCCGATTCCCCTAGTTACAAAAAAAAAGCTCCATGGTCTTTTAGATAATTTGCGGCATAATGTGCATCAAGTGATTCGTCCTTTCAGTTTAACGCACTTGTCTTAGATCATCCTCATCATGATGCGTTTTAATGTATCCTGCTACTACTATGTTGCTGTGCATTAGATGGACTTCTCAACTTCTCATAATTGACTCCAAATTCTCGTGCATCATCCAAACATCAGTGCATAATCTGATATACTTCGGTTCTGTCTCTGCGCTTCTGACATACAACTTCTGTGAGTATCTGTGTGTTATCTGCAATACTTTCAATCAGTCCTCATGCACTTGTGCATACTTTTTTGTTTCTTCCTTTCAGTATTTGTGCATATGTCACATATCTACAACACCATTTTGTGCACCATTAGTATTTCATTCTGATGCATGTGCGCACTTGGATCCTCACTAGATCATGTTGTTCTATCCTCGAGCCCTTGATTCCTCGAATATAAATCTATATCTTCCACTTGAAGCCCTATGATCTCGCCATCAATATTACTTCAAATATCCAACTTGTATCTCTATTCATATATGTCCTGCATAGATTGTATGTCCACAATCTATGCTTCATCCTTCCCTTCTTCCATATTTCATAGATTGTGCTTTTGCCACATGTCATCTTATGCACTGCTGATGTGTCATCATTTGTGGTTCTTGGGAATCCATGGTCCTTGAAATAGTGGGACTTACACCTTAGTGGTGTACTCTTTCACTCTTGATGTACCATTGATTTGAGGTATGTGTACATCCTTACTCTTCAACTTGGTGAGTATTTGACTCTTGTTGTACCATCTCTTGTGGGTATTGCGCGTATGATGTATTAATGCTTTGTGGAATCTGTGCCTAAACTAAATTCTATTTGGTGGGAATTTGACCCTTGTTGTATCATCACGTGTGGGACTTGTGCACCTGTTGTATCGTCGAGTTGTGGGATTTGCGCATAAACAACTTCAACTGCTGCACCCTTCTTGGAACTTGTGCACCCTTTACTAACTGAAAGCATATTCTAATTGGTAAGACTTGCGCGCTTTCATGACTATCCAACCATAAGTTATTTATCACTGTTTGCACACTCCTGATCTTTGACAAAACAATGCTTGCACATTCCAGAGTCTTCTCATGACATGCTTGCACTCTTGTACTGTTGCTTAACCAAATCCTTGGTTGTTTGTGCACATGTATCTTTGTCCAACCAATTATTTGATTGCTTCCATGAGAGAGTATTACTTGGTGGACTTGGTATCTGCGCAGGTACCACATTACTTATGGATCTACATGATGTACCTTCCTTAGATGCTTCTTCAAACTGATCATGCATGATGTATCCTTGGACACACATATTCAAACTGAATGCAACTGCTAGATATACTTCTTCTTACTAGCATCCATGTCCTTCACCATCTTGTGCATATACTTCTTCAAAGTGTCTTCGGTATACTTCTTTAAGCTGGCATAGCAGCGTTGTATTGACTTTGACATCCGTTGACATCAATGATTCAAATTGAATTAATTGACATCCTCTTTGGCCTTAGTGGACATCAATGAAAACCAAAGTTCAACATAAAAATGAAGTTGGGTAACACTTTTGCTTGATTTTGATGATGAAAAGTACAAAATTTTATGGTTTTTCAACTTCAACCCATCTAAACTCATGTTTTCTTTGCAAATTTCACTTTCAAGTAAAAACAAGATTTGTAGAGAATTGTTTTATTTGTGTACTCATATTTAAAAGAAAACTATGGACATATAGTGGGATAAATTTGTTGTTTACTATTTGCACATACTTTAAAATTTTAGGTGAGGATAGTGGGTGACCTACATGCCCATCATGTTTTTTAAAGATGGCTATTTATTTTAGGGAAAAGAAAATATATGCTCACAATCTACATAGATACAATTTTAAAACTAATAATAAACCCTAATGTCTATCTATTGAAGTGTGCACCTTTCACTCCTCAGCTAACCAATGCATGGTTTGATGTGCTCTCCATAAACATATTAAAAGGCATTATGTGACCTCAAATTCTCTCAAGATTTGTATCTTCTCCTGAAGATGGGCTACGCTATTGAGCTCGAAACATCGAATTCAACTAGCTTACACAGGGTTCCAATTTGAGCTAAAAAAATATGTTTCATTTTGGTCAAATTTTTCTTGGATATGATTGATTTTGGTTACCTAAATTTGACTATGATTGATTTGGTTGACCAAAGTTAATTGTAGTTAACCATGGTTGACTATGGTTGATCATGGTTAAAAATAGTTAACTATAATTAAAATTTAGTTGACCATGATTGATTGTAGTTGAGAATGTTAGACAATGTTTGATTATGATTCAACATGTTTGACCATGTTTATTTATGATTAACCATGTTTGTTTGTGGTTGACTATGGATAAATATATTTGACCATGTTTGACTACGGATAGTAATGTTAGTGTATGGCCAACCATGTTTTACTATGGTTGAATTTGGATGAGAATGGTTTGGCCATGTTTGACCATGGTTGTCCATGTTTGACTATGGATGAGCATGTTTGACCATGGTTCTCTATGGTTGTCTTTGGTTCACTATGTTTAATAATGATTTACTATTATTAACCATCACAAACTATGGATGATCATGTTTGTTTATGTTTGACCATGGTTGAGTTTGGTTGGGTATGGTTGACCATTGTTGATCATGTGTTACTATGGTTTACTATGATTACATTAGGTAAACCATTGTTGAATATGGTTAACAATGTTTGAATAATATTAACCATGGTTAAGCATGTTTGATTTTGGTCAATTTTGCTTCAATACGATTGACTTTGGTTAGCTATATTTTGCTTTGGTTGATTTGGTTTACCAAGTTTAAATTTAGTTAACCACATGGTTGAATATGGTTACTCATGGTTAAAAATGGTTAACTATAGTTGAAATTTAGTTGACCATGATTAACTATAGTTGAGAATGTTGGAGAATGTTTGATTATGATTCAACATGTTGACCATGGTTTCATTTTTGACATGGTGAACATTCATTAAACTTGGTTGACTATGGTTGACCATGTTTGTTTATTATTAACCACATTTGTTTGTGGTTGACTATGGATACCATGTTAGTGTATGGTCAACCATGTTTTACTATGGTTGAATTTCACTGAGCATAGTTTGGCCATGTTTGACCATGGTTGTCCATGTTTGACTATGGATGAGCATGGTTGATCATGGTTCTCTATGGTTGTCTTTGGTTCACTATGTTTAACAATGGTTTACTATTATTAACCATCGTTAACTATGGCTTATGATGTTTGATTATGTTTGGACATGGTTGAGTTTGGATGGGTATGGTTGGCCATGGTTGATCTGTGTTACCATGGTTGACTATGATTAACTAAGGTTAGCCATGGTTGACTATGTTTGAATAATACTGACCATGTTTAATTTTGGTCACTTTGCTTGAAATTATTTGACTTTGGTTGGTTATGTTTGACTATGGTTGATGTTTTTGACCATGGTTGAGCACAATTAACCATGGTTACCTATGGATGCATGTTTGATTATGCTTGTTTATGGTTGACCATAGTGATGTGTTACTATGCTCGACTATGATTAACTCAGGTCAACCATGGTAGAGTATGTTTGACTATGTTTGATTAATAATGTCCATGGTTCACCATGTTCAATTTTGGGTGTGTGGTATTAACATGTCCATCAAAAGTTATGTCTCAATGCACATTTCTCTAGTATTAAGATGGACTGAAACATTATCTAATAGTTTAGTTGCATTGTATCATATTATTAATGTTAATGTTAATATTAATGTTAATGTTAATGTTGATGTTACCGTTAATGTTAATATTATTAAATTTTATGCGTTGTTGTAGGGATGCAAGATAGCTTGGAATGTAGGCATTTCCTCCTTAACAATCATTGGGGGATCTTCTTTGATAATCAACATTTTTGTCTTCAAATCCCAAGTCAAAGATCTTTGTCTCTAGTGAAAATATGATCGCAATAAACCAGAATTTAAAGATTTTTCTCAAGTTAGATGGTGGCATACACTCTATGAGTTGAATGATGTGGCCAATAAGGAATCCAACTCAACCGTTGGGTTGACCGAGCAAGAACTCCTGTTGAACAAAAGGGAACTAGGATGGGACTGGATCCCATGAATCTAGGTAAACAAAAGATGGGATGTGTGGAACTCTTTGGCCCCTTATTTACATGTGTAAAGGGTCCAAATGTCATCCTGAAACAAGAGTTAATCATGCAACAAGGTGGGAGATTTAAAATATTTTAATGTCACGTGGAGGAAATCTTTACAATTATTTCAACAATCAGAATTACCTTATGGAAACCTATTGGGATGGATGGCCTACGATACTCACCTGTAATAGGTGAAATTATGATAATATATGGGCTCTTGAAATTAAAAAGGCAGTGGGAAAGCTATGTAGATAGTATCCCCTACTTCTGATTACTGTGCTAACTCTTTGATGTCCGAGCGTTGATTATTTTCTAGGGAAAAAGGTGACAAATATGGGAGGAAATCAAGAAAACATGCCGAGACAAGAGGAGAGATGTCATAGAGGGAGTTGTATATGTCATCTTCTCCATCACGCTGAGGACAATAGCCGGGAAACTAATTGATTGTTAAGAAGGTTTGTTCACAAATTTAGATAGGACCTAGGTGTATTGGAACTATGCTTGGAACAGGAGGAAGATACCAAAGAACAAGAAAATGAAGACACACACCAAAGAGATTTGGAACTCACGGAAGAACTAACCAGGGAAAAAGAAAAGTATGAAAAGTTGGCAGAAAAAATTGCCACCTTGGAATCCCAATTGATATTCCTTCAGTAACGTGTCGACAATCTTGAAATGGGAGCCAACCTTGCGTCAACTAGCTTTATTCACTCAAGCCCACTCCTAGAAGTTGAGTCTAGGTTTGAGCCCCCAAAATTTGCTTAGCCCAAATATGAATTTGTGGCCCACTAACGAGAAGCTAAGCAAGTTTTTCAAGAATGAGCTAATATAACTCTCAACCAAGTTATTGCTCTGTAGTAGTCTAGTTCACTAGTAGATATTAAGTTCAATTTCTATTTTCTATCATGTGTCTTTTTTGTTTTTCTCCTATCAGTAAGAAACTGGTGTGGTTATGGAAGTCAAATGTTTAGAGACTGAAAGTTTTGTCAAGAAGTCAATGTCATGCCTCCGGGATTTATGCAAATCAGTAGTCAATAGGGTGATATAATAGGCTAGACTATGATAGCTTTGAATTTTTGCCTTCAGGTACCCTATGTACTCTTGTTGTGTGGGGAAACCCTGCAATTCTTTTTAATATAGATTTTTAGCCACTTTTGTACAAAAAAAATTAAACATTAATGTTGATGTTAACATTAATATTAAACATTAACATTAATATATAACATTAAATATTAATATTAAACATTAATGTTAAAGATTAGTATTAATATTAGACATTTATGTTAAATATTAGTATTAAAATTAAAATTTAATGTTAATATTATTAAATTGTTATCTGTATAAATTTCAATATAAAACTAAATAATGGTAAATAAAGAATGTAAAGAAAAGTATATGTTATTTAAATATATCACTAGTAATGTATATTTAATATCTATACAATACAACATGTAAATAAAAATACAAGTGATTTAAATATATCACTAATAACATATATATTCTTTTCACTAAGGAAAAAAACATGCTTCATGTTATTTAGTAGAATATAAGAGAGAATTTTTCTATTACATGACATTTCATTCATGAACAAGACTCATATCTATGTTCATAGTAAATAGAAATAGTCCAAGTATTCAGCCAATACTGTCCCTACTAAAAAATTTTAAACTTTGTTCATATTAACATAAGTCCAAAGATTAGATGTAGCCATATACTTCTATCCCCATAATAACAAAAAAATAGCAATACTTAAGAATACAAAAACATACATCACATTATCCCCAAAGTTCCCAATAAATATACCAGAGGAGGCAGCTGTGGGAGGGATTTTTTTTTATCCTGGTGGAAATGTTGTTAACTCCTATGCATGGGGACTAGGAATCAAATCGAACAACGAAGCTGAATGGATTTCCCTATTCTTTGGCATTGAGACCTCTTTCGCATTAAACATCCCCAAATTATTGATTTTTGGAGACTCTAGACATGTTATACAAAATATGCAAACTGGCTACAAGGTTGGATCCTTGAAGTGTCGTATATTATATGATCGCATCAAGAAAATCAACATGCCTTATCCTATTTCCTTCTATCATGTTATGAGGGAGAATAATAATTATGCGGATGATCTAGGTAATCAAGGGGATAGGAATATGAAATGTTTAGCAGTCTTGGCAAACAATGACAATGTATACAAATGTGTCCCCTAGCTACCCTTTAACATCATATCCTTTTAGGAATTTAGGCATCAAGAGGAAATCCGATCAGAGATCCATGTCCTCCTCCCCTTCTCACCTTGGGGAAAACACGTGTTGTTTTGCATGTTCTTTTAGGCTGTCTACATTGGGAAGGAGTGAATATCGATAGTTTTCTTTATGACAGCCTATGGGCCATTGTCTCGGTCTCATTTCCTTGCACGCTTTGCATTAACACAAAAGGGGAGGAACATTCAAGAACAATGGAAGGATTCAAGATGAGCATGTATTTGGATTTGAGTGGTGAGGTATAGAACTTGGTGTTGCATTTTTCTTCCCCTCGGCGTAGTGATGTGACTCTTTTAGATGCTCAAGGGTTTGAATTAGAAGCTAAGAATAGATAGGGCATACGGTTATACATTGCCATTCCTCAACAGGACCTTGGAATCCAGTCTATCAACCTAGTTGTAGATGATATGGAAAGATGGAAGATAGTTCTCTCATATGTTAAATATAACATGGAATATTTTAAGAAAAAAATGAGAAATGTCTATGATGTTTTGCATAGGGGAGTATAGGAAATTGTTGCAGTCTCAGAAGATACTCAATATATATCCACTCAGCAAGCGTGTTTTGATTCCAGGATAGAGTATTTGGAAGGTAATTTGAGGGAGTTAATGGGCATGGTGGACAATCAAGAAGGAGATTTTGAAAATGACAAAAATGTCACAATACAACCACTTCTAGGAGTCCCTAGAAGAAGGAATTCGCCCCATGGAAGAAGCCTCTGTTCAACAACCAATATTTGGCATCTCAACCAGATATGATTAGTTTAGTGTTTCCTCTTTCTCCACACACACACACACACAAACACACACACATATATATGTTTTTTGTAAATTTTGGTGCAATTAGTTTATCAGGGTCTATCCTTGTAGTAATATGGCTAGTACTAGAAGACGGGCTTAGAAAATATGTAGTTTCAATATTGCTCATGCTTTAGTTTTTCCTATTCAGACACTAATAGCTTGTAGAATGATACCTCTTTTTGTAATTGGATGGATGTGCACAACCTTTTTTATAATATAAATATTTTCTTTGTTTTTATTAAAAAAAGTTCCCAATAAATATACAGTCATAAAAAAATAATGTTGTCAGCTTCAAAAGACATAAAAAGAACCCTTAGAACAAATGTTATTGTCCCTTATTTCTCTAAAATATAAGGTTCCTACAAGGCAGATCAAGAACCTTCTTGGAATGTCCATCACCCACTGAGTTTAGCTCCGAGAAAATATGTTTGAAGGATATATTTGTAAAAGTAGCAATATGAGATCTTAACCTATCACGCCATTGTTCCAATATTAGCACATGTATCTCTATGCCACCAACAACCTAGTCCAAAATCACTTTAAAATCTCCAAGAACCTATAGAGAAACAAGACCAATATTAGATGCAAATATTAATAAGCCCCACAATACCAAAATTTCAACACAAGTGTTGATACTAGACCCGCATCCCATCCAAAGATGAAGACTGTGAGAATGACTGAGTTTTAAGATCATTCCTCCTCCACACTATCCCCTTTGTGCATCCCCATCAAAGTAACCCATTGCTACATTTGCTAACAAGGAAGGAACAATAATGTTTCTATATCTTCTTTGTTTCTCTTCCTTAAAGTACTCCCTGTATGTCCCAAAAACAATGTTACAAACCAAAGAAAAATGATGTATATTATTATTAGAGATAGTTATATTTAAGTTAACTATTAAGTGGAGTCACGTTGTTATATTACCAAGCTATTATTGTGGTGCTTTGTCTTTAGTTGATCCTTGGATTGTTTGGTCTTGGTTTTGGACCTTTTGGATGTTTCTGATTTCTTTGGTTATGGGGAGGTTGTTGTAGCCTTGGAATGGGCTCCTCCTAGTCTTGTCCCTATCTTTGGATAGTTGTATGGTCACATTCATATATATTTTTAATGAATATATAACTATTTGTCTGTGAAAAAAAAATCAAGCTAATTAGTTATGGATACTTGCATTCCATGGCTTTCAAGAAAACATTGGACTTATGTTTTAGATTGGTTGTTAGTTCTCCATATTGATCATGATAATATATACTACTCACTAAATAAATGTGTCAAAGTTTCCATATTCAAGATAGCTTCAAATGCAAATACAAATAGTGCATCTAACTGTTGACATTCAAGATAACATTAAAAAAAAACATAACATAATATCTTGGGATGCCACATATTTTAACTATCTGAACAAGATGTGATATTTCATAATTTATAAGATTGGCTATTTGGAACCACTCATGTCAACATTAACTGACCTCTTATGAAAACATTAAACACATATAAATAAACATATCAAGATGAAATGTGTTAACCAAACATTTCATCACTTCAAGAATTTGGAAAACAATAAAAATGTGTGGAAAATATAAATATTTTAATTTTAAATCACTTTTTTTGGATGAAATTAAATTTAGATAAAATCTTTCTCATATTAACACTTATTTAATAAAATTTGTGTATAATTCATTTTTTATAATTGGTCATATTAATATGATGTGACATATGTGATTGTTTTAGGTCATACTATCATCTTTTCCAAATGGATGATATTACAATTTGACAATTACATTGCAGTTCTTATAATGGCGAGACTTAATCTCAAGCAAGAATACAAAGAATGGAATCTAATACAAAGAATACACGGATAAGTTTATTAAGTGTAACAATGCATACAATTATGAAGCAAAATAGAAAGTAAACAATGACATTCACACACAATACACATTATCTTTGAAACCTTAAAGAGAAAAACCAGCTTAACTTAGAGCTTCACTCCTCTCTTTGTCTTTTTTCATTGTATTAATTCATTCATTTACAATACAATATATAGTCATTCACCAACATCAGAAACCCTAATTCCCAAATCGGAATTAGATTAAAATGGGTTGAAAACCATTGGCCAAAAATAGCCAAAAACAGAGCGAAATACAACCCAATTTTTTTTTCTCGGTAGCCCACTCTACTGCATGCTCCCCAGTTGGGGATAGGTCCCCCCCACACCCTCTTCATTCGAGGGCTATCCCCTAAATCCCCAAGAGAAAGTGGGTAGTCATGTAGAGAATATAACACATACCCATGATTCTCCCACTTGTTGTTTTCTATGCATACAGGGAGTACATGATTTTATCATATCAACAATCGAGGGCATGAATGCCCATTGCTTCTCTACACCAAGAATGCTTCTCAGTGCTCACATATTTTTTTAATGAATCAACAACATTCTCTAAAGTGTCAAATTTCTCTAGCAGCACCTTCTTGTTTTCAATCATGTCTCTTACAAAGTGATACTGCACATCAATATGATTCATTTTTTAGTGATAGGTAGGGTTCTTGGCTATGAAGATTACACTCTGATAGTCACAATATAACTTCACAACTTGTTGTTCAAACCCAATTTCTAAACACAAATTCTCAACACAATTTCTACAACCATACAATCTCTTTACTTGCATGAGTGGTTGCCATGTATCCAAATTATGTAGTCGATAGTGCCGCTATAGCATGTTTATTACTCATCCAACTTATAACGCCTCCAAATAGGTTAAACACATACCCAATTGTAGATATTCTATGATCCATATCTCCATCGTAGTCAGCATCAACAAAGACATGTACATTCAACACTCTGTCATGTCCAACACTTCCTTGATAATAGATGTGGGTGATCGACCATACCTCATGAGGAGTCTTGTCAACCGATGTTGATGTGGGTTATCGATTATTCAGATAACATGTAGTGCCAATAGCTTTAGCCCAAAATTCTTTTGCTATCCCTAGACCACTAAGCATACTCACCTTATCCATCAATGACTTGTTCATCCTTTCTGCAACCCTTGTTGGAGTGTATATAGGGATGTATATTTCCATGCTATACCACAATGTTTGCAGAACTAATCAAACTCTTTAACACAGAATTTAGCTCCATTGTGAGTTCTCAACACTTATATTTATCTTCTTGTTTGGTTTTCCACAAGAGCTTTAAAATCCTTTAATTTATTAAAAACCTTAGATTTCCTTTTTAGGAAATACAACCACGTATTTCTCAAGAAATCATCTATAAATGATGCATAATATAAAGATCCTCCCAGTGATGGAATAGGTATAGGACCAAACACATCATTGTGTATTAACTCTTGGATCTCCTTCTCCCTTATAGCACCAGAAGGGAATTTCACTCGATTATGCTTCCCATATAAATAATGCTCACATAAATCGAAATATAGTTTGCAATTAGACATACCTTCAACCATAAATTTACCTTATGTTTCTTGAAGACCCTTCTCTCCAATATGTCTCAACCTTTGATGCCACAATATAATATCTCCTCCAGATACATTAGGTTCTTTACTTTCTTCACTTTTACTCTCAGGAACAAAAGAATTGTTACACCCATGAGTGACACTGCTTCCCAATATCTTGTACGGAGTTCCACACCGAAATCACCTCATCAAAACCATTGGTCCTTAATTAACCATTTTACATTTGTATTTTTCAAATACAATATTTACACCTGCATCGTTAAGTGTGCTAACATATATCATGTTTTTTTCTATACCTGGAATTTGCAAAACACTGGGAATGGTTATAATCCTTCCATCCTTCAACAATAACTTCACTTTTCCACTCCCTATTATTTTGGCTAGTGAATCATCTCCTAGTAGGATGTTGGAGGAGACTAAGTCGATTTTCCAACTAGGTCCTCCACTCGACTACTTGTAATACATGTCAACGGATTGAGTCGAACAATACATGTTGGGTAGGTTAGTTGAACTGACATGTAGTTATGTAACTGTTTATCAATCATATAAATAGGATTGTGAGCCGAATTACAGAGTTAATTCCGTCTGTTCCTATATAAGTAATCTTCTACATATGTTGTTGAGTAATAAAGGCTTGTTGCTTCATCTTCCATCTCTTGTCTATTGTATCTGTATCTTTGTGCTTGCTTGCTTATATTACAATATGTATCACTGGTAACCATGCAACCCTGTCGACTACAACATTGGTTTTGTTGCCGGTGATGCATGCATAAGATGACAACGAGCATGATCAAATGATATAAGAGCAAGAGATTAAGGATTGGTGGGAGAGAAAGATAGCAAACTATCTGCAAAACTATGTCAGACGAAACAAGCTAACTATCGCTCAAGCAAGAGAAAATTTCTTTTCCGAGACGCATGAAAAATTTGTAGATTCTATACTATTCGCGTTGAATAAGCTCCTGGATGAAAATACCAGCAGATGAGAAAGAGAGAAAATTAATTCAAACGCTGAACATAGGAGGCCGTAAAAATCTATCAGAATGGTGCAAAAAAATTACTGACGAGTTTTGTGAAGAATGCACTATTGAAGAACGAGTGTCCATCGACAATGTGAAGAAAAGGTTTTATAACGACCTTATCGACCAATTTCTGCGTTCTTTACCGATACTTCTTTTCAGGTTCCTGATAGACAAAGGAGTAGCGCATATTGTCAACACTCGACCCCTGTTATCGCAACCACCCCCGAATGCGAATTCGGAAGAAAAGAAAAGAAAGTGGGATAAATTCATGCAAGAATGAGAATGGGAATATTTCCTGAACAAATGAAGTACCGTACATCCCCAATTTCCTAAAAGAGATTCGGGTCGACATTGGGGGGGTAGAAAAAAACGTTCCTGATGCAATAGATGTATGACACAAGTTGACAGATAAAAAGACGACATGACCAGCAACGAAAAATATGAAAATTTTGATAAAAATAGAAAAATGAGCCACAAAATCACTCCGGATATCCAAAATATTGAATGATAAAAGAGTAGACAATGACGTGAAGAACTAGGGGAGCATGCTAGTGCGCTCTGGAAAAAATGAAAGTCGGGTATAGCGATAGATGCAGAAGGAAATCCGCTAGAATCGAGTTGATCTTGGCAGAAAGGAGGCATTGATGAAGCTCTGTCGCTGATGGATGAAGACTTGTGGATCGAGTGTGGTAGAGCTCTCCAAGTGAACATACCTGAGACTATAAAACCACAGTCCCTGCTGCAGCTAACTCGGAGTGTTGAAGTGCAAGATATCGTCGAAGGATATTTAGGACTTCATGCTTGTCAGTCATGGATTTGGAGTCGTCAAAGCAATGAAGGTGATGAAGTCTACATATTATTGATTCATCGATTGGAAGAAGGGAATTGGGTCACTTTTCAACATGAATTCTCAAATAGAATTTTTCATCTACTCTACTCAGATCGTGCGAAAGCGCCCCCTGCCACTTCCAACACCAAGTGGTTCATTAAGTTCATCAAAAAATCTAAGGAGAAGTGAAATCCATATTGAGAAAAATTTTACCTGGGTTATGATAGAAGCAATCGAAGAAAACCGACCGCTGAAAACCAACGAAGAACCGACCAAATTTCAAGACATTGTCATTAAAAGTGAGGAGAAAGCTCCAACACTTGTCAACACACACTTAGAAATAGTACCTATCGCAACTACTCAAGAAAGTAACTCTACCTCCGGAAGCAATCCACCGTCACCACCAATAAGCTTAGAGCTCTAAGCCGTAGCAGACATGGCCCACACAACAACACACCTTCCTTTTTACAAAGGTTATGAAGATCCTAGAAGGCATTGGTTTGTATGCAAATCGATATAGGAAGCTAACAACCTTACCAATGAAGACCAACAAATGGCACAATTTGCTGGCTCATTGAAAAAAAGAGTTCTAATCTAGTATATGACATTTAACGAAAAAACACCCAATGCAAAAAAATCTCAAATCAAACAACAGTTCTTATCCTTCTTTAAAACACCGGATGCAAAGTAGTTGGCCGGTGAAAAATTGAAGACTACAGTGCAAAATCCGACAGAAACTATGAGGGAGTATGATAAGAGATTCAAAGATCTACTGAGCTAGATCGATTATGACATTGAAGAAAAATTGTTGATCCAATGGTTCGTAGATGGCCTATTACGGAAGATCAAAGTGCACGTTCGTTGGCATAACGTCACCATGTATGAAGATTCCCTAATGGAGGATTTACAAATAGAAATGGATGATGATTACCCCAAAGACCCCGTCGAAAGACATATCAAGGAATGACTGGAAAGCATGCAAAAATCCATCTGAGACATCAACCTCAGAGGAGCAAAACTATGGTGTACAAAATGCTCCATGATAGGGCATACAAAAGACTACTGTCATAAGGATGACCAATGACAAGATGTTCGGCTTGTACAAACAAAGTCCTTATGCGACATTTGTCAAGAGTATGACTCGCATGCCACAAAATACTGTCCATATAACATGAATAACAACCAAGCTCAGTGGTGCGCTATATGCAAAGTTAATTCTCATTCCATACCATAATTTCATTTAAAATTAAAGAAAAAAAAACTATCACGTAGTGTACCAGACTAATACTGTCGATCAAATAAATGAAAGAAATGATAGAAATGATCAGAGTGATAGAAATGACAGATACCAAAGGAATGATGGAAAAAGATATGATCGGCGTTATGATAATTTCAACCTACGAGGAGGATACCCAGGTTGAGGTTGCAATAATGGAAGTTGAGATTTCCAGCCTCGCCGACCCTCCCAGTGTTTCACATGTCTTAGTGAAGGACATCGTCATGAAAAATGTCCTTACAAAGAACGAACAAATATGAAATTTTGTACAAAGTGTGGAGTAAGGGATCACTATTTGGAGGATTTCCCTACCATGCTTGAAAAACTCAATAATAAAAAGAATGTTAATATCTTATCCTATGTTCCTAAATCTGATGTAATTAGAACTAAGAATCTTCAAATTTTAACGAGGCAATGGACTATAATTGGTCATGATGATCCACAAATTAGAAAATTAATGAATAAAGAGGAATATATGAACCCCAATAAGAAAAAATATCTGTTTAATAATGCGTCTGAAATATTTCCTAAACTGGCATCTCAAGAAGATAATGATGAAGATCAACAAGAAGTTACTATAGCATACTCTTTTTGCTGAAAAAACATTTTATGTTGGAAACATTATGTTAACTTTTATTGTAAAGTTTTATATTGGACAAGTGTCCAAGGATGACTGTAATTGCACAATATTTTATTATTTAATAAATTAAATAGGAGACAAACACCTAAGGGGACTGTTGAAAGAATGTTTACTGGCCCATTAGGTGGAATGGAATATGGGGTAGAAGGCAATGGACAAGTGGCAACATCATGATGCAACTAACTAGCTGTTGGTATGGGACAACTCCCTTGAAATGTGGTCATAGTGCCCTGGAAGGTGGGACTCGAGCTTGAGGCTCATTTATTCAAAACTGACCACTAAAGACCTAGGTAGTCTATATAAGAGCCATCGAATTATGAACTGAGGTTCATCACTTTTCCTGACGAGGAAATTTACCTTGGGGTTTTGCTGTGCTTGCACCCAAGAGATTTGATGAGGGGATATGCTGAGTTTTTGATCATGGTGTAAGTCTGCATATTATATGTTCAGGTACACAGGGTACTACCAAAGGACCGAACACCAAGAGCAACCACTTCACACAAACAGATCACAGATCAACACACCGATGTTTTGACGTGGTTTAAACCCTCTTGAGGGAAACACTCCACGGCCCCGGCCAAATAGCTTCTACGGGACAATTTATTATGCAAAGAAAGAAAGTTACAAATGAGCTTCTCATAATCGATCAACTAAACAATGACCCTCCATGCTCTTTAAATAGAGATCATGGACCAATCGGGTGTTAAGCCACGGATCAAGGTTAGGTTTGATCTAAGAGAAGTTGAGTCGTCGGATCACTCTATGTCGGAAACATATTGTGACCGTCGGATTAAGTATTTACAAATGCATACTAATGCATACTAAAGAAACACACTATCCCTAACGGATATATTACACAAGTTGATCTTAACTAACTCCTAAGTGTCTAAATATCCTAACATCCCCCCTTAAGAACAACTTGGGATAGGATTGAAGGATTTACAAAAGTGACACTATTAGGAGAAGGAAGGAGGCATTAGAGCCTATCTCCCCTTAATGACAAGTTCCTGAACTCCTAACATAGATCGAAGTTTAGAAAACTTCGCTTTTGTAAGAGACTTGGTGAAGATGTCTGCAACTTGATCATCTGTAGGGCAAAAGAGCACTTCAAGAACACGATCATGAACAAGATTTCTGATGAAGTGCATATGTAGCTCAATGTGTTTGCTGCGTTGATGTAGAACTGGATCTTTGGCAAGCTTGATGGCACTTTGATTGTCGCACCAAAGTGGAGTAGGCTGCTGCTGCTCGAATCTAAACTCTGAAAGGATCTGTCGAAGCCATAAAGCTTCCTGACTGGCATTAACTGCTGCTCGATATTCTGCCTCTGCTGAAGAAAGAGCAAGAGCTTGTTGTTTCTTACAAGCCCAAGTAATAGGTCCAGATCCCAGACTGAAAACATAACCTGCAGTAGACTTTCGATCATCAGGATCGCCGGCCCAATCTGAATCAGTGAAACCAACCAACAAAGGTTTCCCCCCTGTACTGTAATGAATCCCAAACTGAACTGTACCTCGAATATATCGAAGTATTCTTTTAGCTGCTTTCCAGTGACTTTCATGAGGTGTCTGCATATAACGGGCAACTCGACCAACGGCAAAGGAAAGGTCAGGACGGGAATGAGTCAAGTATAAAAGACTACCAACAAGCTGACGATACAAGGTGGCATCTACTTCAGGTGAAGTACAAGTGGCAGAAAGTTTGACTCCAGACTAGAAGGGAGAAGGGGATGGTGTACAATCTTCCATGTGAAAGCGACGAAGAAGGTCACAAGCATACTTAGAATGAGAAAGAAAGATTCCTTCTTTGGTTTGCAGAACTTGGAGGCCAAGAAAATAATGCAAATGTCCTAAGTCTGACATTTCAAAAGTTTGTTTAAGACTGGATTTCACATGGGTTATAAGATTAGGGTCACTACTAGTAAGAATAAGGTCATCAACATATAGAACAAGTATGATGAGATGGTTTCCTACTTTCTTGGTATAGACATTGGGGTCAGAATGGAATCTAGAAAAACCAGTGTCAAGGAGAAAGTTATCCATTTTGGCATACCAAGCTCTAGGAGCTTGCTTAAGGCCATATAAGGATTTCTTAAGGCGGCAGACAAGGCTAGAGTTATTCTGAACATAGCCAGGAGGTTGTTCCATGTAAATTTCCTCCTGTAAATCACCATGTAAGAAGGCAGACTTGACATCCATTTGATGGACTTCCCAATTGTGTAAGGCTGCAAGGGAAAGAACAAGGCGGATGGAGTTCATTTTGGTGACGGGAGCAAAGGTTTCATTGTAGTCAATCCCTTCAACTTGGGAAAAACCTTTGGCAACTAACCTTGCCTTAAGTCTTTCAACACTTCCATCTGATGCATACTTAGTTCTGTAGACCCATTTACATCTGACAAGTTTTCTTCCTTTTGGAAGAGGTACAAGATCCCAAGTATCGTTCGCCATTAAGGAACGATATTCTTCATCCATGGCTGCATCCCAATCTGGATTCCCTGAAGCTTCTGCAAAAGTTTCTGGATCATGATTCTTGGAAACTTGAGCCAAAAGAGAAGAGGCTCGTTGAAACGGAGAACGTGTTCGACGTTGATCTCTAGGATCACCGGCAAGATCACCAGCTGCTTCACATGTTGAACGGACCCATCGAGGAAGCACTTGTGCTGGTGCAACTGGAGGAACATGAGCAGGCGGAGGTGGATTTTCATCCTCACTGTCATCATCAGAAACTGAAGTTGGAAACCTGTCAAGGAAGTTGGAAGAAGAAGAAGAAGAAGGCACAAACGTCGAATCAGGCTCGCAGGCCAAAGATGGCACACTCACTGAGTTAGGCTCGCAAGCCAAGATATTTTCATCAAATTTAACATCTCTTCTAATGATTATAGCATGAGAATGTGGTTGAAGAATTCTATAACCTTTTACATCTTCAGAATATCCAACAAATATGCACTTTTCACTTTTAGGTTGCAATGCTTTCCGTTTTTCATCCGGAATGTGAGCCCATGCTTCACTACCAAACACGCGAAAGTGACTTACATCAGGTTTAATTTTACTCCATGCTTCTTCCGGTGTTATACCTTGTAATGCTTTTGTGGGGGTGCGATTAACTATGTAATTTGCACAATTTATGGCTTCAACCCAAAATTGAAGACTTAGTCCCTTAGATTGGATCATACAATTAGCCATTTCTTTTAAAGTGCGGTTCTTCCGCTTAGCTACACCATTTTGTTGTGGTGTATATGGAACAGTGTTCTGTTGTTGGATGCCTTGTTCAGTGTAGAAAGTAGTGAACTGTTTGTTAACATATTCTCCTCCATTGTCAGATCTTAACTTAATAATTTGATGACTAGACTGTTTTTCAACAAGGGCCTTGTGGGCCAAGAACATGTTAAATACTTCGCTCTTAAGTTTTAGGAAATAAACCCAAGTGCGTCTGGTGTAATCATCAATGAAAGTTAAGAAATACTTGAAACCAGAAAAGGAAGCAGATGGAAGAGGGCCACACAAGTCACTATGCACAAGCTCCAAGGGAACCGAGGCGTGCCAAGAGGCACGTTTGTCAAAACTGTCCCGATGATGTTTTCCAAGTACACAACCGGAACAAACACCATCTCTGCAAGATACCATCGGAAGACCTGTCACCATATTTTCTTTACATAGTTGTTGCAATGAGCGATAATTTAACTGACCAAATCGCTCATGCCAAAGTTTTCTCAAGTTATCACTATGAGCAACAAAAACTGAAGGGAAAGGTGATGACCCAAAGCTGTTAAACTTGTACAACCTGGTAATATCATCAACAATTCCGGTAGCTAGAACCTGTTGAGGATCTTTAAAATCCTTGATTACAACTTGGTGAGGTGTAAAGGTCACAGTTTTACCTTCACCAGAATGAGTGATCTGATAGACTGATAACAAATTGCAGGAAATTCTTGGAACACATAGTACATCACTAAAATGACCATTATCTACTGGAATTGTTCCAGCTCCTACAACACTTAGAGATCTATCATCACCAACAAATATTTGTTTGGTGTTACATTCATGCATAGTAGAAAAGATGGCTTGATCCTTAGCCATATGATAAGATGCTCCAGAATCAATGAGCCATTCATTTGAAGTAGAAGAAGAAGATGCATTATAAGAATAACCAGAAGCACAAAGTGCATGTCCATGAGAGGTAGATTCTGATGGCAAATCTAGGCCGATGTGGTGCTTCTTCATTGCTGCTTCCAAGGCTGCCATCTTCTTGAAACACTTTGATTCATCATGATTATCTTTCCCGCAATAGTTGCAAAGCCGCTCAGTCTTCTTACCTTTTGGCTTGGATCCTTTGTCATTTTTTAAAGAAGGAGCTGACTGAGAGGGTTTGGGACCCTTGTTTGACTTATTATTGCGAAAATTTTGTTTCTTAGGAGGCTTGGACTTTTTTTTTTGTTGGGACAATAAGGCTTTCCTAGATGTATCTGCATTGTTGATTATTCCAAGGTGAATGAGTTTATCTTGTTCTCTAATCAAGGAATCACAAAAGGATTCAAGACTAGGCTCTTGATAGCTAGCTGCATTCAAGGATGCTTTCATGGAGTAAAATGTAGATACAAAAACAGAATATGCAGGTCCAAGTTTGGAAAGAATATGATAAATGCACTGTTTGTCTTCCCTCTCAATCTTACATTCTGCACATAAAAGCTTGAGAGTTTTGTACTTAGATAAATAATCTTGAATGCATGAAAAGTCACTTGGATTTAAAGAAATCAACTCATTTTCGAGTTGGTGACCTCGAATTTCATTGTGTTTACCAAACACAGTTTCCAACTTGTCCCAAGCAGTATTAGGTTCATCAATTCCAGATATGTGGAATCGCAAATCAGTAGAGATTGACATCCCAATCAATCCACGAGCTTCATCACATCTATTTTCCCATTTTATTTTCTTATCATCATCAATGGGCTCTTTTTCTTTCCCTCTGGTAATTCTGAAAAGTCCCCTACTTCGTAGAACATCCTCCATACGAGATTTCCATGAGAAATAGTTAGAACTGTTAAGTAGAATATCACAATGGGCGGCCATATTTGTAAATTAATGGCTGTAAAAGTAGAAACCAATAGTCTGGATGTGAAGAGCTCGAAAAAATAGGCGGTTTAAAAAAAAACGGCACTGAAAACTGACTCTGTATGATGAAGTTATGCTTGAACAAAGAAACTGTTGAAGACGTCCCCAATAGTGACGTGGCAGCTAGAGAATGTCCAGCAAAAAAAGAACGTTACAAATGAGCTTCTCATAATCGATCAACTAAACAATGACCCTCCATGCTCTTTAAATAGAGATCATGGACCAATCGGGTGTTAAGCCACGGATCAAGGTTAGGTTTGATCTAAGAGAAGTTGAGCCGTCGGATCACTCTATGTCGGAAACATATCGTGACCGTCGGATTAAGTATTTACAAATGCATACTAATGCATACTAAAGAAACACACTATCCCTAACGGATATATTACACAAGTTGATCTTAACTAACTCCTAAGTGTCTAAATATCCTAACATTATACTACTGAGTGCAGAAGTTATATTGCTGAGTGCAGAAGGCATATTTGAGTGCAGAAGTTACACTGCTGAGTGCACAAGTTATATTACTGAGTGCCTTGTTTCTACACAGATTCCATCTACTTAGTGGTTCAGTAAGTAAGCTCGAGGGTCCAAAGGAAGCAAGTAGTTTTGGTTGCTTCTTCTAGAAAAAATTGGGAGGAACAGGCCTCCTTGGGTGTTTGTCGGCCCTATCTTCATTTACAAGTTCTACTTGTCTTTTCTAATTCTAAGTAGTTAATATTTCTATCTGCAATTATTGATTTACTGTTTCCAAGGATATTATTGAACAAATGCATTTATTTTAGTTTCTAAGCTAATTATGATTTTGTATAGTAATGATTATGTATGATGAATTGAATAAAATATTTCTCTACATTTTTCCCCATGCTAATGGATCTGCATCGTACTCCGGTACAGAGAAGAGATTAAGGTAGATAAATTGATAGGCATATTGCTAGATGAATGAGAAGATCAACCCTGTTGTATTTCATTAGTTTTTCCTACAATTTATATTCTTCAATTAAATAATTTTATTTTATGTCTTTTCCTTATCATTCTTTTCATCAGTTAAATGTTTCAGGTTCACTGTATTTTTATTTCACAAATTTTATTGAAATAACAGCTGCAAAATAATTACTTCCTAAGTACATATTACTGTTATTCAATACTGCTAAGCAAGTAAATATAATCGCATAAACAAATAGAACTCTTTCTATTTCAAACAATGCATAATTGTTTAGTACTAATTTTTATGCACAGTACTCATTCTGTTATATTATTTATTTATTTAAACTATAGTTAATACCATTACATTCAGCATAGGATTAGAAACCCTAGCTTATGGGTTCATCATTTTCCATAGTTATCACAACTATTAAAACAAATAATCATTATGTTATCCAAATAGAGTTTTCGTTGACCAAACCCTAGAACTATCAACACCTAACTCTTAGATTTATAGTTTAGTTAAGGTTCAAACACCTTCAGTTAACAACAGATTAGGAATCTAGATACAATCTCATTACATAATTGCAGACAGAAAAACATTGGCTCTCGGCCAACACTTAAAATCGACAGACATGAACGACGAGAAACACTTTCAACTCCATGAGCTTAATCTCGAAAATGATTATCAATTACATTCCTTAAGACTTAAAATAAGAGCATCTCGGCATCAACACGAGACTATATTATTACATTTCACCTTAAAACTATTAAACAGTAAACCATTCGATTTGCTCGATTTAGATATTTATTTTCAGAAGCTAAAACATTTGTTATCATAACAGCAGAACATTTCCGAGAACAAAACTTAGGGGTTTGACCATTTTAAACATAGGGTTAAACTCTCAAATTTTGAACTCTTCTTAAACACAGTAGTTGCAAAAATGACGAGTTTCATTGCATACAAACTGGAGAAATGCTCTCAAACTCAACACATATATCATAAAATAGAAAACACAGTTCTTTATTATCAAAGACACAACAGTTTTCAAACAAATAAGCTTTGCGTTCTTTACACAAAATAGAGCAACGCTCATAGTATCATCTATACAAACATAGGTCGAATGAAAACACAAATCCTTTCAGTTACCGATAACAATAGAAGGGTGAAACCCTTTCCTGAGTATTTTCTTTACGGATTATACAATGGAAAACAAATACTACTGAAAAAAATGACGAATGGCTCGAGGGTTTCATCCTCCCCAAACTGTCAAAACAAGCTCACAAATATTTCGACGAAGGTCACCCTTAAAGCCCAAGAAAACATGAAGTCTCGGCAAAGAACACAGTGAAGGTCCACTAGTCATCTAACCAGAGTAACGAGTAACCACCGAAGCTTACTGGTCTATTAGCAGTTTCCAGCTACCAAAATCTAAGCTGAGAAGCCATCGACGAAGGTACCTTCCATTCAAACACAAGTAGTGGTCAAAATGAGTTTTAAAAAGATCATTGCATGCGAAATAACAATAACTGAACTCTCAAAAAATAGAATGGAAGACTCAGGGTTTGAACCAAGAACCATTACCTTTTTAAGTTATCACCGGAGCAGAACGCCAAGACAGTGCAAACTGTAACGATTACTCCACCTCTGAATGCAAAGAAGGATGAAAAACAACTCTAGAAAACTACCACTGGACAGGCATGCTGAGTATCGAATAAAAATACCACAAAGCCTTGGTCACTCACCCTGGAACTTTTAATACAAACTGCTACTGTAAAACACCAGGAGTGTATCAGCCCTTAAGCTAATAGCAGGTCACGGTTTCAAACCCTAGGCACACCACAAAAACCTGCTATCAAAACCCTGAAGGCTCTCGGCCTGTCGGCCTCTCCTCTGAGCCACTACACCGAATTCCAAGGAAACATTAACTCTGTAGAACATAATGGAGGTTAGGGTTAGATCCCGAAACCAAAACCCTTGCTAGATCGATGGTGGAGATCAGCGAAGGGTTTTCACGTAAACCCAAGCAACAACCATAATAAATGACACCATCATTACCATAGCCACCAAGGAAGACAACTCAGTTAACATTCGAACCAAATCACTTACAGCTCGTCACGACACTTGAACTATCACCACACCATCACGTGCCTAGCACCACTACGATGTCCACGGAGACATTCCACTTCCTTGACAGTTGGGAGTATTAAATGCAAAGGGAAGCCCGAGTGTCTGCCAGCACGATACCTTCATAGTATTAATGTCAACTGATCATACAATGTATCGAGTTGTTGATCAAACGCACCATTTGGTTATGTAATAACACCTTGTGGTAAGTCAAGGTGGTGTCGAGTTCATTTGCTAGGAAACCATAATGTCATATAGGGTCACGTAAATGCACACACACAATACCATATAGTTATTGTTCATAGCATTTTGTATAAGATTTGACATATATATATATTTCAATATAGTATAAAAATTAAATAGAAGTTTGTATATAGTTCATAGGTTAGCAATTAACTATGATATGAATTGCAATAATTCCTAGGTGTTAGAATATATATAAAGAATTGCATATCGATATTGTATTTTAATTGCAATTAGCCATCACTTATAGACATTGGCTATTCTCATAATTTGCATCAATAGAAACTCACGATAACAATACATAAAGTTAAACTATGATATATGGATCATATTCATTGTTTGAACAAATAAATAAAAGGTTAATACAGGGATTTTTAATAGTACAAATGATATACTTATGTTTTACAAACTAGGCTAACTAAAGTTCTCACCAATAATATATTCGACATTATGTCTCTTAAATTATTAAGACTTTGGAGACACGGAAACTGGTTAGAAACTCTTCGGTCACATGTCGTAAACACTAAAAGCTCTTATCTGTAATCTGCGAAAAAGGATGATTCAAATGCTTTAGCATGAATGCTAAGTAAGCCTCGGGGCATCCGTAGGACCCGTTCATCATCAAACAAAAGAACAATAGTTAAACACATATAAACTTATATCATTGGATCAGCGACAAAAGAATTGTGAAAGTATAGTTGAGTGAGTTTAATATCAAAAGAAGATATTAGTTATCTTTTCGTAAACATTACACTTTTGACTAACACCGCATTTAGTACACCAAGATGACATTTAAACATTTATTATATTTCCACACAGTTAGATTGCACATTAAAATCTATATCGAAAAATTTTAATTTTTTTGTAAATTTTGGGATGTTACAGTTACCAATGAATTGCCCAAATTAATAACTAAAGAGGGAGCTATCACGAAGTTAATAGATTTATTGCACAATATTAAAAGAAAATATGTCGAAGCAAAGCAATCCAAAAACATATGTCGACTAAATAAAAAAGACAAGAATGACGTAGATCCTCTGGTCGACCTAGAAATCAAAGGATATTGTGTCTGACAGGTAGTCCTTGAATTTGGATCTCAAGTAAATATCATGACTCGTGATACTTGGGAGCACCTGGGTTGACCTCAACTACAAGAGTTGGGCATCTAATTGAAACTAGCGGACCAAGGTCTGATCGAACCAATCGAAGTATGGAGAGATGTTGAAACATCCATTAAGGGAAAAGTCGACTTTGAAATCATAAACCCCAAAGACAGATCTAGTTTGTTCCTAGCACTAGTTAGCTGACCTTGGGGAAGAAAAATGAAGGCATCAATATCGCTCGACAAATAATGAATCAAACATAAAGGCAATGGTCAGAAGGTCATAGTACCAATTCACCCGTCGCAAGGAGAACCTTGGACATAACCAATTGATGATGATAACGACATTCGACAGCTGTACCATATAAAGAATAATGAAGATTATACTGAACCCAATTCACAAGGAGAGCTCCATCTTGAAAATCCTGAATCCGTCGGATACAATTCAGATGTTGAACTATATGACGGGAAGATAGAGAACTATGAACTGCAAGCAAGAGAATGCTGGACAATCGAAGCTATTCCCAAAAAGAAAACAAATCAATGCTTCGTCATCTCTACAATACCAAATATATTCGAAAGAAAAATCTGAGAATATCCAACATTGGCACTGGCGAAGAATGACTCGACATACAATAATCCGCTAAGATACAAAGAACGCGAATCTCCATCTTTACACATCGAAGAAGTATCAAAGAATGTCAGAGAACAAGGACGATTGCAGATCTTGGTTGAGACATTCATAGGACAAGTAGAAAGATGGTGGGATACGCACCAGTTGAGACTTCGGACTTGGACCATAGCATCGACATATTTTGTTGAAATATTTGGAGGAAAGAAGCTAACAACTCAGGCAATAATTCCACTATTCACACAAGGACAAGATCCCGGAGTACACATCAATAACTAGGAAAGGGAATGGAAAATATTAGGATACAGAGATAAAAGACCATGGACACATCTTTTCACGAGTACACTCGAGGACTTGCCAAACAAGTGGTACGAAATGGAAGAGGCAAGAGGAGAAATGTCTATATGGAAAGGGATAAAAGAAAATTTTATCGAAGCTTTCAAATTCTCTCCAAAGGAGGAGCAACTAGTCGAAGCAAGCAACCAAATGAGAAAGTTTCTAAAACCAACGAGCACTAAAACATCAACAAATAATCAACAACTTGCTCGACAAACCGCTATATGCAATAACATCAAGTCAGCGGGAATCCAACATTTGACAAGATTACAATTGGAAAAAGAGAAAACAGAGGAGAAAAGCTTCAAATGGAAACAGGATCATTGAGGCACATCCAAGTTGGTTAGAAAAACCTTCAAAGTTGAAGCAACAAAGAAAGAAGATATTGAAAGGCTAACCGAAAATACTTTCCACCGACATTCACACAACTCAAAGAAGAAGAGTGAATCATCAATGAAAGCAGAGCACCGGAATGGATGGATGCAAAAGTCAAGAAGAAATAAATCGACATATCAAAAGACGAAAGACCAAAAATGGCAAAATTTAGTGACTACTGGATCGAAGAATAGACTGACTACTGGAACAAAGAATAGACAACAGAAATCACAAGTCTCCTCAAGGAATTTCAAGATGTATTTGCATGGGACTACAAAGATCTGAAAGGACTAGTAAAATAAATGGGAGAAATGAAAATTGACATTAAACCAGATGCAAAGCTAGTGAATAAAAGGTCATATAAGCTAGCACACAAATACAAGGAAATTGTTAAGAAAGAGATCGACAGTATGCTTGCCATTGGAATCATCTACCCAATCGATCAATCAAAATGGGCAATCCTGATGCTAGTCCAACCAAAGAAGCATGATCCGACTCGACTTCGAATATGTGTTGACTTCATAGAGCTCAATAAAGTAACACTTACTGACCGGCAAAAATAAGAAATATATAACAAAATGTATGACCAAGAAGCATCCAAACAATTCCTTCAAAAAAATGGAATGTCACTTCCTATGATACAAAGTCTGAGCCCTACACAGTAAAACAAATAAAAAAACACAATTTAGAAAGATGTACCAGCATTAGTTCCAAAAGGCATAATGAATATAAGAAAACAAATACTGATCAGTCTAAAATTAACTATTAGTGCTATAGGAGAGGCACCTAAAACTACTTGTAGCTTAAAATTGAATACATTCCATGAATAAAATATCCAATTATTTCCATTTAACTTTCGTTGTTATTATTGCTAAAAAAAAGAAATTCTACACATTACACCTAGGAATACATCTAAAGTCTCTCTTCAAACTGGATGTAGAAGAGTAGAAAAAACATAGCCTTGCAGTAGTATTGAGTCTTGAATGAACACTAGCACTCAAATTAGAGGCAAATCAAAATATAGAGTAAATCCAAGACCAACAAACACTTTAAGAATCATCTCTACATAATGACAATACGAGGAACAAAAGAATTGACCAATTCTAACTATGAGCAAGCAGCAGCTTTGGCATGCTCTTCAAGGAACCAAAAGGTGCTGACTAGTATATAATGGTGGGTAGATGCAAGGAAAAGGAATTAAAATAGAATTAGGGAATTCAAACCAGTGTTACAAAACTAGGTTGGATAAGAGATTTTTGGGAAAGAAATAATCTGTAGATGTCAAATCCAAAGCAGACACACTTTCCCTCTTATCGCTATGTCGGGAATGGGTACTTGTGTTAACACCCTTGGACAAAAAATATTCTATTTTAAAATAGACACGTCATAGTTTTTGCATGAAGGTGCTAAATAAAAGAATTTCAATGAAAACAAAAATATCACTATCATGAAGGCGCCAACTATGACTCGCATATTCTAGTTTAGAATCAAGGATTGATATAATGCCTCCTCAAGAGAACATAATATTGATCTCTCCTTTGGAAGATCGAACTTCGATGCATCATGCTATTGGATAGGATAGGTTTTTATTTGTTCAAATTATGTAGATGTGAGTGATCGCAAGATGTGCACAATGAATCAGTATTGCATGTTGGTTTCATTAATATCTGAGTGAACAATCGGTGGATTTAATTGGTTTCGAGGACAGAGATGTTCACTATTAAGATGAGTTCAACTAATTATGGATGAGAACTTATCAAGATTAGAAACATATAACATGAACGTATCATAAAGGACTTAACCAACCATTTTTTCTCCAAATCGGTTCATTACTTGTGTATTTAGATGATGAGATATTTTACACAACACCAACGCCAATAGGAACACCTTATATATCTGAAAGACGGAAGCATAGGTTCCAATATTGGATAGCTAGTATCAAGAACTATACGAAGCTGGAATTCAACTTGAGAAACATGTTCAAGAAATGTAGAGGAAGAAGATGCAGTCAAATCAGATAGACAACCCTATAGATTCATTTATCTCATGGAATGCTCTGGCCATGTGCACTTGACATGGAATTCTAATGCTGAGCTAATTGTGAGTCAATGAAATTAAAACTCCCAAACCTATATAACTGAAAAGTTAAACATATTGCAACTCCTCCTCCAATCACTGAAAAATGGGTTTATCTCTAATTATATGTAGAAGAAGGTCCCTAGGAGCTAGAAACTTCCTTCTACCGTCATTTAACTGCACGTCAATGTCAAGTTTATTGATGCCCACCATTAATTCACCTTCAATTTCCTGAAAACCTTATTTTTCCAAAGAGGGTTTAGGGTTATCATGTGCAGAGTGTATGAAGATAGAAATATCATTGCTTCATGTAGTCGATTTCCCTCAAAAGCTTACAGGTCTCATGAATATGGAGGCGAAAAGGATCTTGTAAAAGATATAAGTGTGATGATGGGGTTTAATAAGATGATCCCACTGATATTACAATTCCATTACTTGGCTCCTGCAGAGTTGCGTACTGCACAAAGATAACCTCAAGTGAAGGCATGATGCAGTTGTAGCTTAATCGATTTAGCTCATTAAAAAAAAACACACATGCAGTGGAAGAAGGTTATGTCCGGGCTGGAGAAATTGAATAGTGAACTTTATAGGCCATATTTATGGGATGATCCACATAAGGTTGGGTGACTTAACTGTGAGCATGGTTTAGTAATAGGGAAAATAAAAGATGTTAATGAAATGGAAGTAGCACTCATTGAGGATGAAGATATGATGAAGCTTGTGCATGAAGAGAATGATTTGGGATCGGAAGCAGTGAGTACTCTTGATAATGGATACATACAAATTACTTTAAGTTTGATGGTGCAAGTTCAATGTTAGATATTATACGTTCTGGCATATATGTAAATTGATGTTTGTGAGTGTTGTGATGATTACAAAGAAAAGAATGATGGTTTAAAAAAATAGGTACAACAATTGGAAAGATAAGATGGTAAACCATGCAAATAAATATCTTTGGATGTGTTAGGTACCCATCCCTAGTTTTGTGATATTTTATGACATTTTCTAGTGAACCAATTAAAATTTAGATCTCAATTAGAATCAGTTGGGATTCCTATTGCAGGTAACGTGTTCATGGTTTATAAATCATTTCTTCACTTTCTTCTTCGTGTAGCTATTAAGAAAGATTTTCCCTTATCACTTTCCTCAAATGGTCTGTTTACTCCCCTACATCAGATCTTTGTAACTGAAGTATGCCTGTAATAGTAAAATTGTGTTGCTTTTCATAATGTTTAGTCTTCACAATCCATTGTTCCTATAATTTTTGTTGGTGTCGGTCAACAGAATATTAAACCATTCACCATGGCTCCATTCCAGTTGTAATCTTCCTCCCCTAAATAGCATGTCTCAAAATCTCAAAAATAAATGAGGCCAAGTGCAAATCCAAAATGATTTTGGCAGCATGGCTACCCCTTAGAGATAGCACCTATGTCGAAGAAACCCTCAACTGCTAGGTGTATTTCTCAAAGTAACTTCCAAAAGAAATAGATAAATAATAGAGATGGCTCATATTTTCATAACATAGTAAGTTCTTTAGGAACAAAATAGTTTAATTCAGGGTTTCTTATGCATTTACCTATATAAATGTACGGTGGTGAAGGAATTTTAAAAATTCGACAAGAAAAAAGAGTATACAAGTTCCAATACAGAGAGTTTGATATGTTGGGGAGATATTTATCTCAAACATAGGATGAATGGGAAGAAATTTTCAAAGATAAGAGAAATTATATTAGCCTTAATCTAGTACCATCCAAACCCTACATATGCAGCAACAACCACAACTGGAAATGGTTAACAAGAAGAACTAAAGAAATGACAAGGAATGATAACTAATTGAAAACCATACATGTTTCTAAAAATTTCCAAGGAAACATTATGGAACTTGAAGAACTATAGATCTAGCTAAACTATCTTACCTATCTTAGCAATCAATAACATATCACAGTAAATGAGAACAGAAAAGAACAAGGAAAAGAGTACACTAGATATACGTGGTTCACCCAATTGGGATACTTCCATGGGAAGGTTGTCTTCTATTATCTCCAGAAATCTCATTCAATCTTACAAAAGAGAAACCATAAATAACCCCAATACAAATATAGCAGAGCTTGAGATCACAAAACCATGTGTCAATACTATCTATGAGCATATACCACTTTATCACTTGTTTTATCTCAGTACTTTCCTACTTGTGATGATGTGACTCCCTTGATCCTATTATATACCAAGAGATGTGGATGAATTACTGTCACATATTTCATGTGGGATAATATAATTCTCCATAATAACATCTTTTTATATAATGATGGATATTAAGAGTAAAATTTTACTTAATGAATATGGGATATATTGTATTAATCTTTTACATAAGATTGAAGATAACTTCTGACATAATACAAGGACCATATTACCTTCCAAGGAATATAATTAATATATTCCAACACTCCCCCTTAATAATGGATGGGATAAAATACCTTACTAACACTAAGGAAGGAAGGAGTCATTACTACTCCCCCTTGATGACAACTTCCAGAATATCCATAAGCTGCAAAATGGAATTTGATGAAGAACAACCACTTCTCACTGAATCATGAAATTGCACACGAACCAGGTTGTACGATGAAATACCAACAATAAGATGCCTAGATCTAAAGAGAATCCTTTATGGCTACTAGATCCAACAGTAAAATGCTGAGAACATGTGACACAATCCAACAACTACGTGCCCAGATCACCACAAGAATCATCACAACCATAACTGATAGTTGAATAAATCTGATATAACATCCACACCAGTGTACAGATACCTTCTGACGGTTGTTACAACAGGACATGTGGCTAAGAACACCACAACAGTGTACAAAATACCTAGATGGCCAATATACATGTGTATAGTAGACATTCTTCCAACCAAGGTGCAATATAAATATCCGTAGAAGACCTCAAACATTGAAGAAACAAGACCCCAATGGTCGATACATCAAAAATGATATCATACAGATGAACATCATGATTTTAACAGTAGAAGATGGTGCTTCATTATTCTTGAATAAGGTGATAACAAAGATCAAAGATTAATATGCTCAGGAAAGAAGTACAGAAACCAACTTCTCACAACTTTTCACATAAACAGAGAACTTATCTGCACACAAGAATTTCCAAGATTAAAGCATATAAAGATCATAAAAACAGATTGCTCATACATAAATGAAAATTCTTACACACCAAAGGTTAGAAAACATCATATAAAAAAGATGGCAACATAATATGATCAAAATAAAATATTAACTTGCTCATTAAGGAAAATGAAGTTACTTTTACACATTATGTGTTAGCCACAACATATAAATAGTGAGACCAAGATTTACACATATGAGATTGTTCTTATAAAATTGCTTTTATAAACATGACATGATTAGAAATCAACATGATTAAATATGATAAAAAAAGAACAAATTAGTTATTCAGTATTTTGTTAAAAATATTAAACATTAAATGGTTTATAGCTATCATCATGACAAAATACTAGAGATCCATGCCCTTAAAAAATGCCAATGCTTCCATATAGGAATGTGAGACAAATATATACCAAGAACAAGAAATAATCTCTTAATAAACATCATTAGAAGCAAAACCTAATGGAAAAAAGATGAATAACAGAAAACTAAAATACTTTACCGTACTGATCTGAATCTACAAAAACACAATTAGAAAAATAGTAAAGGAAAAAAAACTTTTACTTACATCCCTTGGAAAAGGGCCAAGAAAAGTCACTCGCGGATTTTCCAACAGGAAACTAGCAAATAAAAATTGATACCCATGGGTTCTACACGGAAAGGTAACGGTTACTCGCGGGATTACAGTAGAGTCAGCCGCGAATTCGCAGGTCTGTAACAACGAAGGTCACGGTTCTAATCGGGTGTTCGCGGGTGTCTATGCAATAAAGACGTGGCTATGCCAAAACACTTGTGGGTCTCTGCAAAGAAGGCTTGCGAGTATCCTGAAGTAAGTGCGAGTTAACAGTGAGAGAAGACGCGGGTATGTCGTAACACACGCGGGTCTGCACACTGGAAGTTGCGGGTTTGCAGTAGGGAAAGTCACGGTTAACCATGAGTTTTGCGAAACAAAAGTCACGAACGTCAAGTTTGAGGCCAAAAACAGTGCCGAATATGTCGAAGATGGAAACCTGCACAAAGTCTACCAAACTTGGATGAAAACTATCGATCTGTCAACTAGAAGATAGATCTCCTTGAGGAGAAGCAAAAAATCATATAGATCTACAAAAAAAATTCAAGAAACCCTTGAAAATAATATGCAAAAATCTACACAACAATGTTAGGGTTAGAAAAAAAATGCAAAAACATGCCCAGATCTGAAGAGAATCCTAATGCCTACCAAATAGAAAGAAAATCTACAAAATAAACAATGCCCAAAATGATAAGTTAGTTATTGATTGGAAGCTATAGAAGGTACTAGATCATAGCAACCATCTTTGATACCATGAAGAACTATAGATCTAGCTAAAATAGCTTACCTATCTTAGCAATCAATAACGTATCACAGTAAATAAGAACAGAAAGAGAACAAGGAAAAAATTACACCAGATATACGTGGTTCACCCAATTGGGCTACGTCCACAAGAATGTTGTCTTCTATTATCTCCATAAATCTCATTCAATCTTACAAGAGAGAAACTATAAATAACCCCAATACAAATATAGCAGAGCTTGAGATCACAAAACCATGTGTCAATACTATCTATGAGCATATACCACTTTATCACATGTTGTATCTCAGTACTTTCCTACTTGTGATGATGTGACTCCCTTGACCCTATTATATACCAAGAGATGTGGAGGAATTACTCTCACATATTGCATGTGGGATAATATAATTCTCCATAATAATATCTCTTTATATAATGATGGATATCAAGAGTAAACTTTACCATAATGAATATGGGATATATTGTATTACTCTTTTACATAAGATTGTAGATAACTTTCGACATAATACAAAGACATTATTACCTTCTAAGGAATATAATTAATATATTCCAACAGAAGTAAGGCGAGTCAAACCACTTGAGTGAACCCTTGGGGCTATCTAAACTAGTGTGTGTGTGTGCATATATATATATATATATATATATATATATATGGTATTATCAATATTTCATTCATATTATTACATCATCTTTTTATCTATATAATTTTTGTTTTGTTTTCATTTTTAATTTTAATTTTGTTATTATTTTGTGAGTCATGTGACACATCTACCTCCATAATGACCTATAGAGTGTGCCTCTCTGGTAAATAAAGTTTTTGTTTGTTGAAATATTGTGTGTGTTTCAATTCTGCAACTAACTTTTGCTTCACATCTCTGCTATAACATGTTAAATTATGTGTTTTCCTCCAAATTGCTTTTAAACTGGATTATTGACTTTCAAAGTGATAAATGGACAAGCTATTAGTTCCTACCAATGCTACTTACAGGCCCAGTATGGTAGACAAAAGAAATTTAGTTGTATATAAAAAACAAAAGAACCTTTGAATCAGATGTTAGGTGGGATTTGTGCCTAAGTGATTTTTGTAATTCTCTTAATCAAAGCTGAATACTATTTGTGGCACTTCCAATAAGAATAATGTAATTCTAGTAATCTTATTTGGCTATAAATGTAGGATGAGCTTCTTTTTTTTTGGTAATAAAATGAAGATTGGAAAATGTGATTTCCATCATGTTAGTGAGAAAGCTATGTTTCTGAGTTTGCTGGTTTTGAAAAGTCTCAGACTTTTGTAAATATATGGAATTAAGGCCATAATAAGAGGAAATCTGTATTGGGTATCCCCTTCAAAGAATCTCCTTTAGTTGAATTTTTCTTCATATCCCTCAAGAAAAGAATATAAAATTCTGCTTTCATATATGTTCAATTCTAAGCATGTTCCGTAAGTCATTATGGGAACTCTCTACAACCAAAAGTGTCCTTTGTTGCTAAAGCATCAAAAGGACTCTTGTCATTCAAAATACATGGCATTTGGTATAATGAACTTGTGCATGAATGCGGATGCATAAGATGTCTCATTGTAGAGAAAATTGAGTGTCCTTCCCATATGCTATATGTAATTTGTTTCAGATAATTACGTCATTGGTGAATATCCGGGATTTACAGTAAGATATGTTTCACAATAATTACCCCAAGTAAGATTTCCAATCATTTGTGTAAGAGATTCCAGAAGATTGCTAGGTGTCATATTTAATTTAAAACATGTTTAATTCTCATTACCAATGGGCTTTATGAAGAGCAAGAAAAACCATGGGATCTATTGAATTGAATAAATAGATAAACTGAAGTGGTATAAAATCCCTCTATGCACCAATAAATAAAATGATGAGTTGCAGATTTCACTCATACATAGAAGGAAACTTCTGTGAGGTTTGAACAACCAAAAATACAGGCTCAACTTTGATAGCAGTCTTTTACAGTTTATTTAGCTCCCATTAAGTGACAAGAGCTTGAGTCACCATGAGTGTACAATATGGAGGACAACATAGTTGCAAATTAACATGCTCAATGACACTATTTTTTATTGTTATTGTTATTTTTATTTTGTGCCAGTAAATCCTAGTGCTCAATCATAACTTCGTATTTTTTAGGCACCCATGTTTTCGCTGTGGTTTGAGAGATCCACATTAGCCACTTACAAATTTTCAATTATCATGATCCAGGTGACTTAGGTCATGTTGGAAATATTGTATTTATGAGTTGATAGCGTATCTGATATGCGCTGACTCTGTTAAACACTCAGTCAGTCTGCAATGTCAAAAGTTAGTTAGCAGTTTGCAGCCAATCCGGCTCACGACAAGTTAGTATTTATGTAGCCGAGTTTGTATTTCGCAGGCCCAAAACTTCTTAGGTAGAATTTTATTACAGTCTTTATTGTAACCCTATAGCTTCCAAGTGAAGCGATCCCAAGTTTGTGTATAAATGAAATTCACTCACAGAAGATTAAATAGAGATGTAGGAGTGAAGAGAAAAAGAGAAGAAGTGAAGACCCATGAAGAGTATTGACCTGCGTAAATGTTGTTTACATTTACGGTCTGTAAATAAAATAAAGATTCCAAGTATTTCACGGTGGTAAATGTCCTAGTTTAACGCATAGTAACTTCTACATATGTTTCAGTTCTTATGTTTTATCATGAAATATCTTTATGCAAAATTTGTTTAAGATTGGTTTATGCGCAACTAAATAGGTATGCGAAGTTAACTTGTGCGCAGTTAACCTTCGTAAAGTTAAAAGAAGTTTGCAAAAGTAAATTTATGTGAAGTGCGAAGTTCATACAAGTCAAGTTCCGCAAGGTTAGAGAACTGCGCAACAAAGTTAACCTGTGCAGTAGAAAGTCGAAATGCGCAAGTAATCTCTATGCATTTAAAAGTAGAAATGCACAGTTAACTTGCGCATAGTAAAAGTGAAATTGCGCGGGTAATTTCTATGCAGCTAATTTGTGAAGAAAAGTGTTTGGAAAAATAAAATTAGAGCAAAGTATTTTCTAAGTGAAGCACAACTCTAAAGCAAAGAAAAAGAAAGATATTCATTTACTGCCTGGGTCAAATCTTTTGACTGTGTGATGTTCTTTTCCCTTGATATGGTATCAGAGCCTGGTTTATGGAAAGTAAGAATTGTATTTACAAAAGGGAAAAGCAATTAAAATTAAGAATGGCTTCCACTTCGGGTAATTTGCAAACTCCAATATTTTCTGGTAAAAATTATGAATATTGGTCTCTAACTATGAAAGCTTTGTTTAGAGGTCAAGATGTATAGGAAATAGTCCAGAATGGTTATGCAGAACCAGTAGATCTAGTAGCATACAACAATCTCACACAAGTTGAGAAGGATGTCTTAAAGAAACAAAGGAAGAAAGATGGAAAGGAATTGTTCCACATACATCAAGCAACACATGAATCCATACTCCCAAGCGTAGCAGCAACGCAGTTAGCTAAGGAAGCGTAGGACACACTGGAAACTTCTTATCAAGGCTTGAACAAGGTAAAGACTGCCAAACTTCAAATTCTTAGAAGATATTTTGAATCTCTGTCAATGAAAGAAACAGAGTCAGTAGACTCATTCTATACTCATGTTATTGGTCTAGTTAATCAAATAAAGTCTCATGGAGGAAATCAAGGTGACCAAAGGGTTGTTGAAAAAGTTCTTAGAGTTCTTCCAAAGAAATTTGAATCTTTAATTGTGACCCTGGAGGAAAACAAAGATCTGTCTCAATTTACTATTGATGAGTTGCAAGCCTCATTACTCAATCATGAACATAGAATCAATGGTTCAGAAACATCACTAGAAGGTGCATTCACAGCATAGTCATCCATAAGTCGTGGAAGAGGCAGAGGAAGATCAAACTCTAGAGGCAGAGAAAGAAGTTTTTTCAGAGGAGGTCGCAGCAGCAGGCTTGCGCATGTCGCTGGTAGAGGCCAGAATCAGACCCCCAGTCAACCAAATAGACAAAGGTATGATAAATAAAAAATTCAATGTCATTACTGTAAGAAGTATGGACAGTTCACATATGAATGCAGGAAAAAGAAGTTTGACCAAGGAAAGCAACGACAAACATAGTCAAGCAACATCAGCACTCGAAACAGCTCACTGTTCTTAGCATGTGCATCTCCACTTGAATGCAATCTTGTCCAAGAAATTCCAAATGACATATGGTATTTAGAATCAGGCTATAGCAATCATATGACTGGTAATTTAAATCTATTTTCTAGTCTAGATAAATCAATTCAAATTGATGTCACACTTGGAAACAATATTCAAGTTACTGTTTTGGGAAAGGGTACTGTTGATATTCTAACAAAACATGGGTAGCATAAATTTATGCCTGATGTTTATTATGTTCAAGGTTTGGAGCATAATCTGATGAGTATTGGATAGTTGATGGAGAAAGGATACAGAGTTCACATGATAGGAAAGCATTGTGTGATCAAAGACATATATCCAAGCAATCAGTTAATAGCCAAAGTAAAGATGACAAGCAATCACTTATTTCCTTTGAGGATTACAACAATCATAAAAGGAAAAACAACTCAAGTTGTTCATGAAAGACAAAATGAAAATTTTGGATCTACGTTCAAAGCAGAAAGCAAAGAAGCAGAAATTCACTGCGACAAGGAAGAAAAAGACAGTGAAATGCAAGCTGCGTTTCAAGCAAAAATAAAGGATGAATCCTGGTTATGGCACTTCAGATTTGGACATCTAAATTTTGGTGGGATGAAGCTACTGCATATGAAGGACATGGTGAAAGGATTTCCATTGATTGAAAAGCCAGAGAGAATTTGTGAAGGTTGTATCTTTGGAAAACAACACAGAGAGAATTTTCCAGTCGAAAAGTCATACAGAGTTCGCACACTACTTGAAATTGTGCATTTTGATATTTGTGGACCAATGCAAACACCGTCCATGGGAGGATGCACTTATCTTCTCACATTTATTGATGATTTCACAAGAAAAACTTGGTTTTATTTTCTAAAACATAAATATGATGCATTTAGTTGTTTTCAGCAGTTCAAGGCACTTGTGGAGAAGCAGAGTGGTTACAGCATCAAGATATTAAAAACATATAGAGGTGGTGAATATGTTTCAAATGATTTATTAAAATTTTGTAAAAATCATGGCATACAGAAGTAATTCATTGCGAGGTATACACCGCAGCAGAATGGTATCACAGAGAGGAAGAATGGAACCATTATGGAGATGGCGCGCAGTATGTTGGCAGCCATGCATCTGACAAATGAATACTGGGACGAAGCAGTGGAAACTGCTGTATACATCATGAATCAATGTACGACGAAGAGCGTGAAAAACAAAGTTCCGTAGAAGCATGGACATGTATGAAACATAGTGTTTCACATTTAAAAGTTTTTGGTTGTGTAGCATACGCACATGTTCCAGATGAGTTAAGAAGAAAATTAGACAATAAAGGACAGAAATGCATTTTTATTAGGTATTCTGAAGACACAAAGGCATACAAGTTATATAACCCTATCACAAGAAAATTTATTAACAGACGAAATGTTCAGTTTGTAGAAAATGAAGCATGGGATGGAACTAGAGAGAAGAATGTTAAAATCGTGTCACATGTTGAATATGATGACATTGCAGAATATGTGGTTGAGTCTCTGCATGTAAATTAGAACTGCGCAGATCTGTCTACTCCGAGGACTGCGTATCATGCTTCGGGACAGGGAACTTTGACATAGGTCGCAGTTCAAGCAACTCCGACAAGCACACCAAGTGCGCAGCAAAGTCCAACAGGCAGTTCGCGCAATTCAACAGTAGCAACTCTGCCAAAGACACGAAGTCTGCGTGAGATATATGAGAATGGTACACCTAATCATTCTCAGTTTTTGCATTATTTTCTCAAGTTAATGATCCTCTAACATTTGAAGAAGTTATTGAAGATAAAGTTTGGGCACAAGCCATGGATGAAGAAAAAGAATGCATTGAGAAGAATCAAACATGGGAATTAGTTGATGTTCCTAAGGATAAGGATGTGATAAGCATAAAATGGATTTACAAACCAAGCAAGATGCTGATGGAAATGTGTAGAAGCACAAGGCAAGATTGGTAGCAAGAGGGTTCACATAGAAACCTGGCATAGACTTCAATGAAGCCTTTGCACCTGTAGCACGAATGGACACTATCAGAACAGTTTTGGCCATCGCAACTCATAAGACATGGCATGTTTACCAAATGGATTTTAAGTCTGCATTTTTAAATGGTTATTTGGAAGAGGAAGTATATGTGGATCAGCCACAAGGCTATGAAGTTCTAGGACAAGGACATAGAGTATACAGACTGAAAAATGAACTTTATGGTTTGAAGCAAGCTCCTATAGATTGGTACAGTCGCATTGACTCTTACCTCATTCAGAATGGATTTCACAGAAGTGAATGTGAGCCTACGCTGTACACAAAAATCAACAAGCAAGGTAATACGATAATTGTCTGCATGTATGTAGATGATTTAATATTTACTGGTGATTTTGGCATAGAGGAATTTAGAACAGTCATGGAAAGTTAATTTGAAATAACTAACTTGGGGCTTATGAAGTATTTTCTGGGCATATAAGTCCAACGGACTGAAAATGGGATATTTATATCTCAGTCAAAGTATGCAAGTGATGTCTTGAATAAATTTAAGATGTTAAACTGTAAGACATCCCCAAAACCAGTAATAACAGGTTTAAAATTGAGCAAGGATGATGATGGATCCAATGTAGATCCTACGCTGTTTAAAAGGCTCATTGGCAGCCTTATGTATCTTACAACAACAAGGCCAGACATCATGTATGGAATCAGTTTAATATAAAGATTCATGGAGTCACCAAAAGAATCTCATTGGCAAGCAAGTAAAAGAATTCTGAGGTATGTAAGTGGAACAAAAGACTTTGGTATTTTGTATTCAACCTCATAAAATTTCAAACTCATTGGATACACTAATAGTGATAATGGAGGCAGCATAGATGACAGAAAAAACACATATGGGAACACATTTCATGTAGGAATAGGTGTTGTATCATGGGCTTCAAAGAAAAAACCCATAGTAACTCTTTCTTCAGCAAAAGCAGAGTATGTCGTAGCTACAAGCGCTGCATGTCAAGCAGTTTGGATGCGGAGGATGTTAAGTGATCTGTCGCAGAACCAGCAAGAACCCAAAGTCATTTACTGCAACAACAATTCAGCTATCGCACTGTCAAAGAATCATGTGTTTCACAAGAGAATCAAGCACATCGACACAAGGGATCATTTTATCAGAGAATTGATAAACAACAAGGAAATATGTTTAGAATTTTGAAGGTTTGAAGATCAGGTAGCAAATATATTTACAAAACCATTGGAAAATGACCCATTCCAATATCAGCGAAGTTGTTTGGGAGTGACAAGTTCTGCGCAGTGAACTTCGTCATGAACAGAGCATGTTTCAGCTCTTAAAAAATTTATTAAATTTTATTTTTGTTTAAAGATCCCCATCTGCTCATAATTAAGGGGGAGTGTTGGAAATATTGTATTTATGAGCTGATAGCATATCTGATATGCGCCGGATCTGTCAGACACTCAATCAATCTGTAATGTCAGAAGTCAGTCAGTCATTTTGCAGCCACTCCGGCTTACGGCAAATTAGTATTTATGTAGCCGCATTTCTATTTCGTAGGCCCAAAACTTCTTAGGTAGAAATTTATTACAGTCTTTAATGTAACCCTGTAGCTTCCAAGTGAAGTGATCCCAAGTTTGTGTGTAAGTGAAATTCACTCACAAAAGATTAAATAAAGATGTAGGAGTGAAGAGAAAAAGATAAGAAGTGAAGACCCGTGAAGTTTATGAAGAGCCCAAGCTCTATGTAAGAAGTGAAAGATTAAGTAAAATCCCATCTCTCTGTAAGTGCGGAAAAGTTACTCTATTTTATAGTGGTAATATATATAAGTCTTTAGTTTTATGTATTCATTCTCAAGAATGTTGGTTTATGCATCCCGCACATCTACTTCATATTGACTTGTGTAAATGTTGTTTACATTTATGGTTTGTAAATCAAATCAAGATTCCAAGTATTTCACGGTGGTAAATGTCTTCGTTTAACACGCAGTAAATTCTATATATGTTTTGTTTCTTATGTTTTATCATGAAATATCTTTATGCAAAGTTTGTTTAAGATTGGTTTATGTGCAACTAAATAGGTATGCGAAGTTAACTTATGCGCAGTTAACCTTTGTAAAGTTAAAAGAAGTTTGCAAAAGTAAATTTATGTGAAGTGCGAAGTTCATACAGGTCAAGTTCGGCAAGGTTAGAGAACTGTGCAGCAAAGTTTAGCTGCACAGTAGAAAGTCGAAATGCGCAGGTAATATTTGCGCAATAAAAAGTAGAAATGCACAGTTAACCTACGCACAATAAAAGTGAAATTGCACAGGAAATTTCCACGCAGCTAATTTGTGAAGAAAAGTGTTTGGAAAAATAAAATTAGAGCAAAGTACTTGCTAAGTGAAGCGCAGCTCTAAATCAAAGAAAAATAAGCATATTCATTTACTGCACAGGTCAAATCTTTTGATTGTGCGGTATTCTTTTCCCTTGATCTGGTATCAGAGCCTGGTTTACAGAAAGTAAGAATTGTATTTACAAAAGGGAAAATCAATTAAAATTAAGAATGGCTTCCACTTCGGGTAATTTGAAAACTCCAATATTTTTTGGTAAAAATTATGAATATTGGTCTCTAACTATGAAATCTTTGTTTAGTGGTCAAGATGTATGAGAAATAGTCCAGAATGGTTATGCAAAACCAGCAGATCTAGCAGCATACAACAATCTCACACAAGCTGAGAAGGATGTCTTAAGGGAACAAAGGAAGAAAGATGGAAATGCATTGTTCTACATACATCAAGCAGTACATGAATCCATACTCCCAAGAGTAGTAGCAGCGCAGTCAGCTAAGGAAGCGTGGGACACACTGGAAACTTCCTATCAAGGCTTGAACAAGGTAAAGACTGCCAAACTTCAAATTCTTAGAAGAGATTTTGAATCTCTGTCAATGAAAGAAACAAAGTCAGTAGACTCATTCTATAATTGTGTTATTGGTCTAGTTAATCAAATAAAGTCTCAAGGAGAAAATCTAGGTGACCAAAGCATTGCTGAAAAAGTTCTTAGAGTTCTTCCAAAGATATTTGAATCTTTAGTTGTGACCCTAGAGGAAAACAAAGATCTGTCTCAATTTACTATTGACTAGTTGCAAGCCTCATTACTCAATCATGAACATAGAATCAACGGTTCATAAACATCACTGGAAGATGCATTCGCAACACAGTCATCCATAAGTTGTAGAAGAGGCAGAGGAAGATCAAACTCTAGAGGTAGAGAAAGAAGTTCTTTCAGAGGAGGTTGCAGCAGCAGCCTTGCGCATGTCGCTGGTAGAGGCCAGAATCAGACCCCCAGTCAACCAAATGGACAAAGGTATGATAAAAAAAAATTCAATGTCATTATTGTAAGAAGTATGGATACTTCGCATATGAATGCAGGAAGAATCGGTTTGACCAAGGAAAGAAAGGACAAACACAGTCAAGCAACAGCAGCACTCCGAACAACTCACTATTATTAGCATGTGCATCTCCACTTGAATGCAATGCTGTCCAAGAAATTCCAAACGACATATGGTATTTAGAATCAGGCTGTAGCAATCATATGACTGGTAATTTAAATCTATTTTCTAGTCTAGATAAATCAGTTCAAACTGATGTCACACTTGGAAACAATATTCAAGTTACTGTTTTGGGAAATGGTACTCTTGATATTCTAACCAAATAGGGGGAGCATAAATTGATGCCTCATGTTTATTATGTTCAAGGTTTGAAGCATAGTCTGATGAGTATTGGACAGTTGATGGAGAAAGGATACAAAGTTCACATGATAGGAAAGCATTGTGTGATCAAAGACATATATCCAAGCAATCAGTTAATAGCCGAAGTACAAATGACAAGCAATTGCTTGTTTCCTTTGAGGATTACACCAACCATAAAAGGAAAAACAACTCAAGTTGTTCATGAAAGACAGAATGAAAATTCTGGATCTGTGTTCAAAGCAGAAAGCAAAGAAGCAGAAATTCACTGTGACAAGGAAGAAAAAGACAGCGAAATGCAAGCTGCGTTTCAAGCAAAAATAAAGGATGAATCCTGGTTATGGCACTTCAAATTTGGACATCTTAATTTTGATGGGATGAAGCTACTGCATATGAAGGACATGGTGAAAGGATTGCCATTGATTGAAAAGCCAGAGAGAACTTGTGAAGGCTGTATCTTTGGAAAACAACACAGAGAGACTTTTCTAGTTGGAAAATCATACAGAGTTCGCACACTACTTGAAATTGAGCATTCTGATATTTGTGGACCAATGCAAACACCGTCCATGGGAGGATGCACATATCTTCTCACATTTATTGATGATTTCACAAGAAAAACTTGGTTTTATTTTCTAAAATAGAAATATGATGCGTTTAGTTGTTTTCAGCAGTTCAAGGGACTTGTGGAGAAGCAGAGTGGTTACAACATCAAGATATTAAGAACATATAGAGGTGGTGAGTATGTTTCAAATGATTTCTTAAACTTTTGTAAAAATCATGGCATACAGAAGAAAGTCACTGCGCGGTATACACCGTAGCAGAATGGTATCGCAGAGATGAAGAACAAAATCATTATGGAGATCGCGCGCAGTATGTTGGCAGCCATGTTTCTGACAAATGAATACTGGGTTGAAGCAATGGAAACTACTGTATACATCACAAATCAATGTCCGATGAAGAGCATGAAGAAAAAAGTTCCGCAGGATGCATGGACAGGTATGAAACATAGTGTTTCACATTTAAAAGTTTTTGGTTGTGTAGCATACACACATGTTCCAGATGAGTTCAGAAGAAAATTAGACAATAAAGGACAAAAATGCATTTTTATTGGGTATTCTGAAGACACAAAGGCATACAAGTTATATAACCCTATCACAAGAAAAGTTATTATCAGTTGAGATGTTCAATTTGTAGAAAATAAAGCATGGGATGGAACTATAGAGAAGAATGTTAAAATCGTGTCACATGTTGAACATGATGACATCGTAGAAGATGTGGTTGAGTCTCTGCATGTAAATCAGAACTGCGCAGCTCCGTCTACTCCCAGGACTATGCAGCATGATTCAACACAGGGAACTCTGACACAGGTCGTAGTTCAAGCAACTCTGACAAGCACACCAAGTGCGCAGCAAACTCCAACAGGCAGTTCACGCAATTCGACACTAGAAACTCCGCCAAAGACAAGAAGTCTACGTGAGATATATGAGACTGGTACACCTAATTCATTCTCAGTTTTTGCATTATTTTCTCAAGTTAATGATCCTTTAACATTTGAAGAAGCTGTTGAATATAAAGTTTGGGCACAAGCCATGGATGAAGAAATAGAATGCATTGAGAAGAATCAAACATGGGAATTAGTTGATGTTCCTAATGACAAGGATGTGATAAGCGTAGAATGGATTTATAAGACCAAGCAAGATGCTGATGGAAATGTGTAGAAGCACAAGGAAATATTGGTAGCAAGAGGGTTCACACAGCAACTTGGCATAGAATTCAATGAAACCTTTTCACCTGTAGCACGAATGGACACTATCAGAACAGTTTTGGCCATCACAGCTCATAAGACATGGTTTGTTTACCAAATGGATGTTAAGTCTGCATTTTTAAATGGTTATTTGGAGGAGGAAGTATATGTGGATCAGCCACAAGGCTATGAATTTCCAGGACAAGGACACAGAGTATATAGACTAAAAAAAGGCACTTTATGGTTTGAAGCAAGCTCCTAGAGCTTGGTACAGTCGCATTGACTCTTACCTCATTCAGAATGGATTTCACAAAAGTGAATGTGAGCCTACGTTGTACACAAAAATCAACAAGCAAGGTAATAAGCTAATTGTCTGCCTGTATGTAGATGATTTAATATTTACTGGTGATTTTGGCATAGAGGAATTTAGAACAGTCATGGAAAGTGAATTTGAAATGACTAATTTGGGGCTTATGAAGTATTTTTTGGGCATAGAAGTCCAATGGACTGAAAATGGGATATTTATATCTCAGTTGAAGTATGCAAGTGATGTCTTGAATATATTTAAGATGTTAAACTATAAAACAACCCCAACACCAGTAATAACAGGTTTGAAATTGAGCAAGGATGATGATGGATCCAATTTAGATCCTCCACTGATTAAAAGGATCGTTGGCAGCCTTATGTATCTTACAACAACAAGGCTAGACATCATGTATGGAGTCAGTTTAATATCAAGATTTACGGAGTCACCAAAAGAATCTCATTGGAAAGCAGGTAAAAGAATTATAAGGTATGTAAGTGGAACAAAAGACTTTGGTATTTTGTATTCAACCTCATAAAATTTCAAACTCATTGGATACACTGATAGCGATAATGGAGGAAGCATGGATGACAGAAAAAGCACATATGGGAACATATTTCATGTAGGAACAGGTGTTGTCTCATGGGCTTCAAAGAAACAACCCATAGTAACTCTTTCTTCAGCAGAAGCAGAGTATGTCGCAGCTACAAGCACTGCATGTCAAGCAGTTTGGATGCGGAGGATGTTAAGTGATCGGTCGCAGAACCAACAAGAACCCATAGTCATTTACTGCGACAACAATTCAACTATCGCACTGTCAAAGAATCATGTGTAACGCCCCATTTTGACATTACTACCTAAACTATTATTATATGTTGTATTTGCTTGATTATGAGACTTCGTCGGTTTGACGACACTGTGGACATGTGGTTCTATTATTTGGCCGATATGTGTGTGTGTGTGTGTGATGTTAGTATTAGGATACATAGTCATGTTAGATATGCATCATGTGTTAGTTATGTCTCATATATGCAAGTTAAGGAATTATGGGTACATGGATACCATTAAATTTATTGTTGAACAAAGAATTTTATACCAGGTGCATGGTGAAAATAATGAATTGATTATTGTGGTTATGTTATGACAAAATGTATGTGTACATGTTGAGGATTTGTGCACGATATTTGAGATTGTAGTTCGAGGACTGTCTTACAGTTTAAAATGTCTAAGTGATAGTTGGATCCTACGAGGTGGGAGGGCCTCAGGGATATGGACTCCGAAAGATAAACAGTATGCAGGTGATGCATTATTTACTTTCACATGATTATTATGTTGTTATTATGATGTATGGGTGGGGTAGGGTTTTAGGAAACTCAACCGCCCAGATTGGTTATACGATAACAAACCGAGTATAGGTGCAACGCAGTTATTATGTCGGGTAGACATAGTCCTTTGTTCCATTAGGGGGGTGGAGTATTTACCCACCGTTTATCCCCGAAACCTAGAGTCATGGGAGGGTTGTGCTACGACGCGCTCCCCAAGGTGTGTGATGATGACTGGTGGTTTCCTGCTGGGGAAGATTGGTCGATGTAGTCGACACTTCCACTTACGGGTTCTAATTGGATCCAGTCATGGCTTGACACTTCAGGGTAGTCCAACAGAGGAAAGGGTAGGATGTGGAAGTTAGTCGCGATGTAGGCAGATAGGTGTAGCTTGAAGTCGAGAAGTAAACTTGGTCTAAATTTGTATGTTGAAAACCTTTGACTGACTATGTGTCGTAACTCAGTAATGTATGAATTGTTCGTAAGTTAATAAGATGTGGTTAGGTGAAATATTGTACCTTGCAAACTATGTTTAAGCCCGTGTCAGTAAACAATAAATTTTATGATTATGAAATATGTGTGTGATTTAGTACTGTTAGTGTACTTACGCGATCTATGTAAGCCTTAGCTACACTTACATAGCTTGCCTACTTGAATATATATTAGTTATATATTGAACCGTTGCTTGGATAAGTTGTAAATATAAATTATCCATGTGCACTCGCTTATGCTTAAGTGATAAATTAACTTAATAAGTTAAATTGGAATTGTTCAATGAATGGTTGATCAATGTCGATTAATGTTAATAATGTGATTACTTGTCGATTAAAGTTAGTAATGTTGACTAATTTTAATTATGTGCTAATAATGGTTAATTAATGTTAATGAGATTAATCTTATCTTTAGTAAGAATTGTTAATCAGTTTAATTATAAACTAATGAGTAATTAATATGGAACTAGGTGAATAAGTGGATTAATTCTTAGTTAATATTATTTAATTAATATAAATCTACATTGATAATGATATGAGTCATATTGAAAGGACTATTATTCATAATTGATAAATTAATTAGTTTGAAATTATAACTAGAGGGCAATTAACATTTTAGTAGTGTTATATTCATTAGTTAAAAGACTAGGTCATTATTAATTAGTCAATGACTATTATTAATTAATTAATTAATTAATAGACCATTATCACTTAAATGATTATTACTAATAGTTGGAAGTAGAACTAAAAATAATGATGTATTATTAGAATGACTAATTAATTATGAAGTTTGTTATGAAATTTTGATTTATAAAGTCAAGAGTTGATTAGAAATCTAGTGTGGATAAAGCGTGTAAGTGTTGTAAGTGTAAAACACTTACGGTTGGTGGGTGAACCAACCGCAACCCCAAATTAAATTATAAAAATAATATAATGTTCAATTATTATTAAATCAAATATCATATTACTATTACCAAGGAGATAACGATGTTTGGAAATTATTACACATAAATGAGAAGTTATGACCAATTTGATAAGTGACAAGGTGGTGAAACCGCGTAAATAATTAGGTTGACTTCTACCTATTCCATTTGTCCAAATAACTTAAGGGATAATGTTTATTAATTCTAAGGGTAAATAAATTTAATTAATAAAGTACTAATGAATTTAATGAAATGGGGATGGGCTCGAGGACTGACATGGGGGTTGGGATATTTATGAGGAGGATAGGGGTATTAGTAATAAAGGTAGAAGAGTCAAAAAAGGAAGGGGGGGATAAGGTCGAGGACGGAAGGAGGAGAAGGGGTCTTCTTCACCTTGGATATTTTGGGAGAGGAGAGGAAGTGGAGATAGCAGGGAAGAGCAGCAGAAGAAGGGGGTTCTTGTTGGAGAGTTGCAGAAGGGAAATATTGGTTGGCTTGTACTCGGTTTGGGCTCGGGGGTCCAAAGGGGTACCTTTGGAGCTGGGTGGTCGGCGAGACATCTCCGGTTGGAAAGGTGGAAGCTTAGTTTGGGCTGGTTGAGTTTCATGGTTTGGGAATATTTTGGTTGCAGGGCTACAACAAGGCAAAGGAAGCAACAAAACAGGGAAAAAGAAACAACAAAAAGGGATCTACTAGCGATTTGCAGGTATTTTCCCTACAAGTATAATGACACATTCTAACTCTGTCAATATTTCATATCTCATGAGCTAATAAAAATTTAATCTAGTGTAAATTGACACATATTATATGCTGCAAGATTGTAACAGTTAGAAACCCAAAACATACAGCTAAAACATAAGTGAAAACAAGTTAAAAGAAAGAAACATAGAATTATTATTTAATTAGGACACGGGTCCTACATCATGTGTTTCACAAGAGAACCAAGCACATCAACACAAGGTATCATTTTATCAGAGAATTGATAAACAACAAGGAAATCTGTTTAGAATTTTGCAGGTTTGAAGATCAGGTAGCAGACATGTTTACAAAACCATTGGCAAAGGACCCATTCCAATATCTGCGAAGTTGTTTGGGAGTGACAAGTTCTGCACAGTGAACTTCGTCATGCACAGAGCATGTTTCAGCTCTGAAATATTTTGTAAAATTTTATTTTTGTTTAAAGATCCAAAATAAAATATTGGAAATTAAGGGGGAGTGTTGGAAATATTGTATTTATGAGCTGATAGTGTATCTGATATGCGTCGGCTCTATCAGACACTCAGTCAGTCTGTAATGTCAGAAATCAGTCAGTCAGTTTGTAGCCAATCTGGCTCATGGCAAGTTAGTATTTATGTAGCCGTGTTTGTATTTCGCAGGCCCAAAACTTCTTAGGTAGAAATTTATTATAGTCTTTAATGTAACCCTGTAGCTTCCAAGTGAAGCGTGTTGATGTATATGTAATTTCAGAATGTATTTCACATATATGTATATTGTATTCCTGTAGAGATGCTATTATTCCTCTATACGGGAGTGTCGTCATTTATATTGTAAGTGTCGTAACTTATACTTGATGGGTTATTAGACCACCTTGTTGGGGTCGGCCCTGTATAAGTCATGTGGGTCAAAGGGTTATTAGATTGCCCTATTGGGGGTCGGCCATGTGGGTCAAAGGGTTATTAGACCACCCTAGTGGGGGTCGGCCCAGTCAGCATTATGTTAAGTGGTTAAGTTGAGGCCGACCTAGTTGAGTAAAGGTCAAGTCAAGTTAGTGTATAAATAGAGAGCGTGTCTCTCTCATTTTACACATTCTATTCTCTCACTCACACTTGGGAGAGTGGCGCACTTGTGGAGGAGGAGGCTCTGCTGCTAGGAGAAGACTATCTCTTGTATTCTGGTTGTATCATTGCTCTATTTATCTTTGAGGAAGTTATTGGGGTTTTTCACCTTTATGGTTTTCCCCAAGTAAACTCTGTGTCTCTTGTGTGCTTGCATTATTGTGTCCATGATTGATATGCTGTAGATTTGTTGTACATGTTGTTCTCTCAGTTAAGATCCTAGATCAGATTGAAGTAAATTCTGAAAATTTAACAAAGCGATCCCAAGTTTGTGTATAAATGAAATTCACTCACAGAAGATTGGATAGCGATGTAGGAGTGAAGAGAAGAAGAGAAGAAGTGAAGACCCGTGAAGTGTATCAAGATCCCAAGCTCTGTGTAAGAAGTGAAAGATTAAGTAAAATACCATCTCTCTATAAGTGAGGCAAAGTTACTCTGTTTTATAGTGGTAATATATATAAGTCTTTAGTTTTATGTATTCATTCTCAAGAATGTTGGTTTATGCATCCCACACATCTAATTCATATTAACTTGCGTAAATGTTGTTTACATTTACGGTCTGTAAATCAAATTAAGATTCCAAGTATTTCACGGTGGTAAATGTCCTAGTTTAACGCACAGTAACTTCTACATATGTTTCGGTCTTATGTTTTATCATGAAATATATTTATGCAAAGTTTGTTTAAGATTGGGTTATGTGCAGCTAAATAGGTATGCGAAGTTAACTTGTGCACAGTTAACCTTCGTAAAGTTAAAAGAAGTTTGCAAAATTAAATTTATGTGAAGTGTGAAGTTCATACAAGTCAAGTTTCGCAAGGTTAGAGAATTGCGCAAAAAAGTTCACCTGTGCAGTAGAAAGTCGAAATGCGCAGGTAATCTCTGCGCAGTAAAAAGTAGAAATGCACAGTTAACCTGCGTGCAGTAAAAGTGGAATTGCGCAGGCAATTTCCGCGCAGCTAATTTGTGAAGAAAAGTGTTTGAAAAAATAAAATTAGAGCAAAGTATTTGCTAAGTGAAGTGCAGCTCTAAAAAAAAGAAAAGGAAAGATATTCATTTATTGCGCAGGTCAAATCTTTTGACTGCGCAGTGTTCTTTTCCCTTGAGGGCACTCTTGAAATTACCCTTCCCTGAAAAGATCCAACAAATTGGCTTGAAAGGGATAGTGAACAATATTGCTTATGATTGAACAATATCACTTGAGCTCGTGATGGGAATGTACCCTCACCTACACTACCCTTGAGATTTTCATTGAAAGAGATTAGAATAACAATTTTATGCTTCAATGGAGACAATGTTGATTTCACACAAAAATGAAAATGGACAGTATTATATGTTTATATGAAATTCTGAAAGCATGACAGCAAACGTCAGTCATGATGCAATGGAAAGTGCCTTTGTTACACTACCATTAAGTAATGAAGTTGAAGTTGAGCCTTGTAAAGTTCAAGAATGATTTTTGTAACTCTTACAAATACTTGAATGAGATTGCCTTTGATCGGCAACAACAAATTCAATTACTTACAAAAGGATGTTGATTATACCTTGTATGCCCATGTGATAGAGTTGGTAACATAAACAAGAGCTGCAATAGACACTAAAAACACCATTTAAATTTATAAAGTAGGCGATGATTATGTTTGGAGAAGAGGATAACTAGAAATTCCAGAGAATATTTCCATGGAGATGCCAATATGTAGTAGCTAAAATTCAAAATATAGAGGAAGAGATTAACTAATTGAAAAGACTTTTGGTTGTGATGGAATAAGAAGAATCATAATCTATGTAGGAGGGAGAAATGATGTGTCTCATAAAGAAATTAACATTAAATTTGGAGATTGATAACATTTTAGAAATGAAACACATGAATCTGAATTTTCAAGACCAAGAATTGAAAAGAATGACAATGTTGACTTGGATGTTGAAAATGTCAAAACATTAGAAATAGTAGGAAAGACTTGTGTAATACTTTCTCCTTTGGAGGCTGAATTTAATCAATGAAGACAAGCAATTGAATCACGGTAAGATGGAGAAAATAATCAAAGGAAGCTATGATAGAGCGTCTAAAAATTTACAGGAAGTGGATGTTGAGGCAAATATATCCAAGAATAAAGTTCAAAAAACTAGAGAGGATATGCACAAATTAATGTAATAAGATGCACAAACAGGGCTGCTACTAGCAGCACAAAGAGGAAGTTACAAGCAATTATACAAATAGAAAAAAAAAAAACAGTTTGGTGCACAAATTTATGTCAATGCCTGTCCAACACAAAGAATGCTTCCAGCCTTGGAATATATGTTGATATGCATCCAAAGGGATGTAGGTAAGATCCCATTGATCTGTTGCCCCATTCCATACCTAAATAAAGTCACTAATGCAAAATAAGGTTGACTTAGGCAAGTTGTAAATAAGAGGAGGGCACAGATAGAATGTCACGATATAAAATTAGACAAAACAATTCTAAAACCCAATGCAAATACTAATAACATAAGAAGGACCTGTCCAACATGGGTGTCTCAATAACTTTGTAGATCTTAACCTATCTCCGTCCTCCCAAGTGGGCTTGCCAATACTATAGATGCAAATGTTTCAACAGTGAGCAATTATTGTGAAAGGCATATATGTGGTTCTTAAATTCATGAAATGGGGTTCTGTACCCTATAGAGTGGATCTGGAAGTAATAAAAGCATCATCTAACAGGAAATTTCATTTGAAATTTGAATCATAGTTTAGGTATACATATATTTTTCTGTTTTAAAAAGATGAAATCAAACATGATTCAAATACTATCGTTGGTTTTCCAACTCTAGTCCTTCAGCCCAAAATTTTAACAAGGGTAATCATAATTCATAAACTTCTCCGAACCAATGGAGATTGAAATACATGGAAGATTAAAGATGTACACGTGCTATAAATTAACCACAAAACAATGAAGAGAGAGAATGGAATAAGGTATTCACCTTCACATCAGTGGGTTGGAAGTAAACGAAAAGGAAATACCCAATAACAAAACCAATGGTAACAACCACTCCAAGCTGAAGGAACCCACTACAGTACTCACAAAATCCATCTCTATGATTTTTGACCTAAATCATAGTGTGTTATAGCAGCCTTAAAACTGGTAGTAAAATATCATATCCACAATGTAGCTTCCAGACCATTCATCCATTAATTCCCCATCTGCTTGAAGTCTCGTCCTCTTTCTATTCTCTTTTGAAAAGATAGAATTATAAATGTAACTTTTGGAGACTTAGATCAGGAATGGTGATGTTACAAACCCTGCCTTCCAGACCATTCATCCATTAATTCCCCATCTGCTTGAAGTATTGTCCTCTTTCTATTCTCTTTTGAAAAGATAGAATTATAAATGTAACTTTTGGAGACTTAGATCAGGAATGGTGATGTTACAAACCCTACCTTTGGGAGATTTGGTTGGGGATTGAATAAGCTGCACATCTCACCTGGAAGAGACTTCAACTCTAAAAAATGTAGTGTTTGTGCCACTCTAATCCTTTTTTATCGAGTGTTTGATGAGTGTTTCAGATAATGAAATATCTGCTAGCCCATTTTTTTGCAAAATAGTGTAAGACGAAACACACACTGATTTTTTTTTCCTGGGTGTCATGGAGCTTCACAAATTAACCTAACTTTGTACTACATGTTTCATAAATATCCATTTTCAATTATTAGAATTGAACATTTTGCATGCATAGTGAATTGGGCAGCTAACGAAACTGGATGAAATTGGACATGAAGGCATCTTTGGAATTGGCATTATGTTAGATATTTTACTTTATATAGATTTTGAACTAGTGGAACATGGGCTTTTGAATAAGGTCCAAAGAGCCTGGCTCGACTTATTTTCCATATGCCCAACAATGGTGAAACACCTAGGTGCCCAGGTCTGTACTTAACTAGCATAAAGCAAGTCAAAATAGCAAACTCATAACAATTCACTTACCTTCAGTCACATAGCATCCTACACGGTCAAGAAACTAGTTGTTGTTTGCTAGCAGGGATGTGAACTTAAAATTATATGATATAATGGGTTGAAACACAGAAAGCGGTACTTTATAGTACCCAATGAGGGAAAAAATTCCTTTTGCATACAAAACTCTGAAAACCCTAACAGCTGCAATCATTGGTAAAAGACAAAAATTGATCAAAATTCTCAGTTTTGAACTCTATAATATGGAAACACATAAAATTCCATAGAGCATTATCAACGAAACCCATCGATCGACAATTCTAGCCAAAAAAATAAAATTCAGCATCAACCATCAAGCATCTTAATATGCAGTAGAACAAATCAGTAATCAAGAATCTAGAAATTCCAAAGTTCACAGAAAATTCAAACAAACTTGAGGCCTCGGCCAGTAGACCGAGGGATAGGATGGGTGGAGAGTTGTCCCCATACTTTTTTTTCCTATGTTGTCGTTGTTGGACTTGGTATGGGCTTGTTTTACAACATGTAAGTCAAGTTTTTCTTATTTTCATATCCAAGGATGATTCATTGACTTTCTTCTACTTAAGGTATTTTCAGTAATTTAAATTATGTGTAAATAGTTTTGTTTTTGTGTTGTTTTGTGGAATTTCATAGGGATAATAGAGATGGATTTGTTATTTATACCTTGCCTTAAGTAGTTATAGTGTTAGGTTTCACAGTTTTCTAAGGCCTCTAATTGCAACAACATTATCAACTGAAGTAGTAGTAGTCGGCTCTAAACCTCTTCCCAACATCAAATACAAGGCTTGCACTTTTGTTTCTTGCACACGTTTATATTGGACTCTTGAGCTGAAATTTTTTGATATATCATGTATCACCAGAGGTATTTCATATTGGGTCATGTGCCTTTCGCTTCCCACCTGCAAGTACTCGGCCCAATACCAATCACAACCGTTGATCTATCCGATCTTTGATCAGTCGGATCTTATAACTCCTTGTGCTTTCACTCTTTTCCCTTTGATCGTATACAACAAACATAAAACCCTATGGAATTTAGGTGAGTGGGTTTCTCATTATGTTGTTCCATGCCTCTTGGTTGAACTAAGATAATGCCATTTCGCTATTCCTTTCCCTTGAAGTCCTGAAAGCCATGGAATCACCCCAAAATCCATGGCAACCACATGTAGGAAGAGGCCACTGTGTTGCATCCCTTCCAAAAGTTAAATTTTAATTCGTTTCACTGAATGTTATGGTTCATTTAGCATCCCTTCCACAAGTTAAGTTGTTTTTTAGTCTCTATTGTAATTAAGGAATATCGCAATCCCCTCATCAACTAATGTTGATGACGTGGTGACTTTATACTATTTTGGAAAAGTATTATTTAAAACAATATGGATAAATTTAAATTAAATAAAAAAAATAAAACATTATTCTAATTCTTTATTAGTGAATATAGGAATAAATAAATCTAGTTAATTTTGGTTTGAAAAAAAATAAATTAAGAGGACAGAGGGTGTTATCGAATGTTTAATTTGTCACTATTGAAGGAATCATTTCATTGAATGCACATGCATCCAATTTAGTGTTCTATATTCCCATTCTACTTGCAGTCTTGCATTCATTTTCCATATAGCTTGTTTTTAGGAGGAATAGGGCTTGCACTCCTATTCCATTGGTTTTCTATGGGAATTTGTGATGACTGGGCAATGTTTTGTGATAACTCTAACATTGTTTTTCTCTATGTATATGGTTGATGGTATTCCTTTTATGCTTTGTAATGGTGTTGCAAGCCATATTGTTAGCTTGTTATTTTCTTTGACCTTGTGTGTTGTGTTGTGATTGATGTGATTTTGTTGTGTTTTCAATTTGATTTCATTTGAGTTAGAACCTTTAGGTACTTTTACAAGGGTTCAAACAAGTTTTCAGAATGGCTTGATCTCCAGGTTTTTTTTTTGTCCTATTGGATTTGAAATTCTTATATCATTTCCATATCTATGTGTATGGTTTTCAAAACTTGCTTAATCATATCTTATGGACTTATACAATCTATCATCATTTTCCAGCCATTATATACTCAAAGGCATGTATTGATATTTTTTACCATTATAGAGGACTCTGTAAGTTAGGTTCCCAAATTCTTAAAGGGTTCTAGCTTAATGGAAGAGCGCTTGCCTTACAAGCAGGAGTTTGGTGGTTCGGTTCCTCTGTGCCTTAATGATATTGCAATATCGATTAAAAACAACTAAATTAGTGACCAAAAAATGAGAGATAAGTGACCAAACAAAATGACCAAAATTTTCATATAAAATTACTAAAAACGACTAAATTAGTAACAAAAAAAAGAGATAAGTGATAAAAAAATGAGAGATAAGCGAGGAAAAAAACGACCAAAATTCGCATATAAATGGCCAAATGACATTTTTGGTGGCTAATTTACGGTCTCTTATCACGCGACAAAAAATGTGGTCATATTTAGTTTGGTCATTTATAGCTTCATGTCTTGTGGTCACTAATTTGGTTGTATATTTGGTCATTAACTTGGTCATATATTTGGTCCTTAACTTGGTCATATATGTGGTCATTAATTAATGATCAGATATATGACCAAATATATGACCAAATTAATGACCACAAGAGAAGCTATAAATGAGCAAACTAAATATGACCACATTTTTTGCCGCGTGATAAGAGACCGGAAATTAGCCACCAGTGATCGACAAATCAAAAGTGGTCATTTATATGCGGATTTTGGTCATTTTTTTAGTCACTTGTCTCTCATTTTGTACTAGTGGTGACATTCTCCCCGAGACAAGGAGAATGGTGTGACAGTCCCTTGAGAGGGAGAGAAAGGGATTTGACAGTTGTGCATGATGCTCCCCGATGGATTGGGTTGTAGCATGGCACTTCTCAATGGACTAAGAAGTGTAGCTCACTTATGCTCCTCGACGGACTGAGTTGCAGCATGATGGTCCCCGATGGATTGGGTTATAGCATGGCACTTCTTAATGGACTGAGAAGTGTATTTCACTTATGCTCATTAGCGGATTGAGGTGTAGCATGATGCTCCCTGATGGATTGGGTTGTAGCATGGAACTTATCAATGGAATGAGAAATGTAGTTCACTTATGCTCCTCGACGGAATGAGTTGTAGCATGATGTTGCCCGACAGATTGGGTTGTCGCAAGGAGCTTCTCAACGGAATGAGAAGTACAGTTCACTTATGCTCCTTGACGGACTAAGTTGTAGCATGATGCTCCCCGATGGACTGGGTTGTAGCATGAAACTTCTCGACAGATTGAGAAGTGTTGTTCTCTGATGCTCCTCGATGGACTGAGTTGAAGCATGACACATCTCGACGGATTGAGTTGTGTTGAATACCTTCCTTATGATGACGAGACATTTAAGGAAATTCATGATACTCAGATGATATACAAATGTGTTCATGCATGATGATACCTTCCTAGCTAAGAGGGAGTGTTGGTCATTATAGCTTCGTGAGGTTTCCTCACAACTAATTCAGTCCCCAAAGAAGAATAAACAATTATTATTATGTAAGTCGGTTCCTTAAAATGTGCAAAGTTGGCCCCAACAAGATTGTATAAATAGAGTCACCTCTCACTCTTTTGATCCATCCACTTTTGCTCAAGTCATTTGATCTCATGTGCAAGTACGGGGCAGAGAAGACTAGGACAGTAGAAGACTTTTCTGAGCTTTATCTTGTATATCTAATGTATTTTGTATCTTGATCTATTTCTCTGAGTAAGGAAGATCGCTGGGTTTTCTTCGCTTGAAGGGTTTCCCAATATAAATTTATGTGTTTCTTTGTTTATGTGCTTTGGTTATTCTTTTAGTGATCCTATTTTATTTCCACTGCAAATAGTTAATGTTATTATGCTATATTATCCTAAAACTAACACCAACATCAAGAAAACCCATTTGAAAAGGAAACAAAACTTTAATTTGAGCAAGAGACCCATCATCAACTTCATGAAAAAGGAAAGAGGACTTGCTAGGGATGACCTCCATGCTAGAATAATGAAAAAAAATGTTGATAGTATCATGGAAAGTCCGCCACTCCTTCACCAACCCATCATTGAAAAGTAAAACATTATCGACAAATAATAGATTTGAAATGATATGAGCATTGTTTATCTTTGCACCTTTTAGATGACCATACCTCCTAGATTTCTCTATAATCCTGCTCAAGCCTTCTACAACAAGCATAAATAGTAAGGGAGAAAGTGGGCATCCCTGACTTAAGCCCCACCAACTCTTAAAAGAACCAGTAGGAGAACCATTCACCAATATAGAAAAAATATCCAAAGAGACGCAACCCAAAATCTAATCCGTAAATTCCACATTCAAATTGATTTGGAACACTTTGATTGTATGAAGAGATTCTTGTGCCATGTCAATAACATCAAAGATGAGCTAATTGTTTAAAAAACCAAAGTGCACTTTAGACATATAAGTAGCCAAAATCCATTTTGGAAATAACTTTAATAATCATTTTGTAAATCAAATTACAACAAGAAATCTAAGCGTGAACTCATTAAAAGAAAATGATATATTAAAAAAAAAAATTAAATAAAAATATATTTGCAAAAAATAATTCAATAACTTTATGTTATTAAAAATATACCCCTAATCCTTTAGAAGTAAGATTAATAACCTCCTATTAATTAAAGATCATAAAAATTATTTATTTAATATGAAATTAAATTCAAAATAAAACCATATCATTAGTGCAAACCCTTCCATAGAAATCACCTCAAATATGCTTTAAGAAATTTTACAAGTTATTAGGCTTTCATTCTATTTTGGGATATACATGCACGTTTTCAATCTACAATGGGGATAAGATTTGGGATATACATGCAGGTTTTCAATCTATTTCCGTTAGTCAAATTTTCAAAGAAATAAATAAGTTTGTTGATATACTATCAAAAGGTGGATTCACGTTATATTGTAATAATTTGAGTAATGATTTTTTTGTTTTGTTGATACCGCTATATTTTATTTTAATATTTTTTTATTAAAGATAATGTATTTTTAAAATTTGAAGACAGTGTTTTAAAAGTCTGGATAGTTTCCTTCTGGTTGGAAATGTTATGTTCATGAATATGAGACACTTTGATTATATAGAAAATGTCATAAACAAGGATAAAAGCTGCAATGCAGCTATGTCCTTGCCTCCACAACAGAAAATGTAGATTCTAAGTGCAAACATTAATCTTGGAAGATGTTAGCTCACCCTAATGTCTATGTTTCTCAGCCTCATTTTCCTCACCTAAATTCACAATGACAGCCCATAAAATCCAACTGACTTAGGAGGTGAGGACTTTTAAGATACATTGTTTATTTAAAAGTATTATTATTCCAAGATTTAACAAACTTTTAAAAACAATGCTAAATGTTCTCCTTTTTATCTAAGGAAGATCCACCATTTTTGTTAAAAGAAAAGGATTTCACATCAATAAATGGAGCCTCTTTCAGATGGTTGAATAATAACGGTGCATAGAATGGAGGAATGATTTTTCAAACTTCAAATATTAAAATTAAGAAAATGAGATGACGATTTTTCAAACTTCAAATATTAAAGTAAAGAAAACTAGAGAGCATTTGCTTTGCAAAAGCCACCTTACAAGTATAGTCATGCCTATGTTTTCGGAGGTGGTGTGCATTGTCGATGGACTATGCCCAAGTTTTCATTGGTAGATTACATGAGAAAAGTATAATTAACTCAAGAAGCGGGGTTTGTGGGGTTTTGATGTCAGCTAATGAAATCCCCTGCGCAGGATTTTAATTTTCAGCGAGTTTTATCTGTGGCCAGCTTCAGAGATCCTTAAGCTTACCTATTATACCGAGACATACCATAATGTCAAAACCCTCTTGAGATGATGAAAAAAATTCAGTGGATCATCTTGAATGAGCTTATCAATAAGAACACGTACTGAGCACAAAACAGTGCTATACAATAGAATTTATAGCAGATCTTTATTTTATTACAAGAAATGTTTAAAAAGGAAACAAATGTTTTTTTTTCTATAAAACTTGTCTCCATATTTGTGTTATAGCCAGGTCGTCTTCTTTTTTAAAACAATAATCATAATTTCATAGTAATTAATTCCATTTTTTAAAACTGATTTTCTTGTAGTAATTGATGCCATTCCAATTATTGGATCTTATAAATTGTTACTTTTCTTTGAACACTAAATTGTTGAGTTTTCCTGGTTCTATTATTCAGTATATTGAATCAGTTACTTAATTTTCCTTTCAATCATTTAAACACTAATGATTTCATTTCTTGAAAGTTAACGAAAATAGAAATTGTATTGTTTAAAAATTTAAACATTAAATATTTTATTTCTTAAAAGTCCATGAAAATAAAGTAGTATTTAATTATTTTGAACAGAGGAAGTAGGTTTATTATCTTTTGAAAATAAAAATTGTATTGTTATCTTCAACAAAGGTAGGTTTATTATCTTTTATGATCTTACACATCTTTTCCACTCCAAACAGGAGAACCACTAGCTCCTCTGTGTACAATAACACAGGAGAAGGAGAACACTTATCCAAACCAACCTCTGATTGAGTTTGATTCCCTACTAATTACACATTTAATTTTCAATAACACATGATAACACTTCTGTCAAAAACCGATTTATGCACACAAGTGATGAAAAGACCCAAAACGGTCAAACAACTTATGCATTGCTTGATGTTTATTCTCACCTCAAAACTTCTTATCCTCTAAGACAATGATTTCTGGATCCCAAGATCCAAAAACAATATTTTAAATGAAGAGTAATTGTCAACCATTTGGGTGAACAAGCTGTTCTTTACTCATTTGAGCGATTATTAATTTCATGACATAAACGAGCATGTGGTGAAAGGTACAATTCTGCTAATATCATATCATCTAGTGATGAGAACGAATGCTACACAATCAGAAAGAAACAAGATGGGCATCAAACTTCCATTCTCCAATTAATTCACATGAGAGAAAACTGGCCATATTTTTTTCAACTTTTGTTTGTTGCATCTCTCTGAACCTTTTTAGCTTTTGATGGGATTCTCGTTGATTTGTTTTTCCTTCTAGTATTGTTAAACAACTGGGTTTGTACCATTAAATTTGTTGGAATGAAATTATCCATATTCAACTTTTGTTTGTTTACATCTCTCTAAACCTTTTGATGGTATTTTCTATAATAACATAATTAGAGTACGAATATTGATACAAATACAATTAGATAACTTTTCTCTCGAACATTAGTGACAAAAACTTTTCAATAATAATTCAACCCAGACTTGGACATCTTACCTAACAACTGGTTCTTACAGCGCTCCAATCAGGTTTCTCTCAAGCCTCCATTCAGGCATCGCTGTGACAGTGAGTATTTCATGTTACTTGTGCTCATTGCTTTAAAAAAACTTCAAAAAATACAAATATTATTCTTGTATATGAAGTTGCAGGGTACTAGCTCAATGGTAGAGCATCTGCAGAAGATTGGTGGTTCTATTCCACCGTGCCCTATCATAAATATTTGCATTCTATCATTACTAGATAGAGGAAGTATTAAGACAATATTTGTGTAAATTGTCTCAACTAGTGCATTGTGCCTTGTCTTAAATATTGTCTTTAAATGAGTGTCTTAAACTATTGTCTAATTTTTCTGTCTCTGAAATGTTAAATTCATTGCAGGTTTATAGCTTTCCCAATTTGTTAATTGGGGAAATGCCTCAGTCGTAGTAGCAAGTTCTAGATTCTTCCCACAATCGGAAAATCTCAGCCTTGTATAGGTTATTTGGAGAAACCTCGCTGCTTGTGTCAAAGGATTCGGCTCTAGTCTTTTTCGACTTCGGACAAGATGTTTGTTCTGTAGTGAGAAAAGAATTGGATGCATTAATCACAACTACATCCATTCTTCAAGTTCTTGAATGCGTTTTCGGCCATATTCGGAAAAATTGAGAAACTAGATCGGCTGAGGCGGCCTCTAGGGATAATTATAGGTATGGATGACCGGGGGCTTAAGATGAGCAACGGATTGGAATTGCAATTAACGGTCGCTGCTGTTACTTTTCTCAGTGCAAGATTCTGCTCCTGCACAACACGATTATGAAATTTTGTAGCTTGAGCACTGGAAAAAATATTCTCCATTGCGGCAAATTCAGGCTGTCCCTGCCAAATATGCCTTAGACTAAATCCCTTCGACTTCGACGTCTCTGCGGAATTATAGTAGTAAGGAGAAGAGAAGCCGACAAAGCAATCACGACCGTCTTCGTAATTTTCAGAAATGAAGTGGTTATGTGACAATCAGCAAAGAGCTGGACTTGGGGTTGTGGGAGTCTTCGTTTGACGACATTGGTGGCCTGAATTTGAAGAAAATTCCGTCAACTGAGGAGGCGTCGGTGTTGGAGTTCATTCCATCTTGGCAGGAGGACCAGCAAGAAGGGTACATCTTCTTGGACCCCACTACATATTTGTGGAACTTCTGAGACATTTGAATCACTTACAAGAAAGAGGAGGAAACAAACATTCCACTTCTCAAATCCCAACCACTCACAAAATACCATTTTTCGTCACGTCGTCAGGCAGGCATGCTTCGACCAAATTCTCGAAATATTTTTCCAATTTCTTCACACGTAGATTGAACAAATATTCCGCGAGATGCTTAGAAACTCAGTGATCACAAACACCTTGGTCTTGGTGTAACAATAACAAATTACTTGTCAAATTTTGAAAATTTAGATTTTAAATTAATTTTAATTTCTGATAATTTTATTCTCTTTGAAAGGATTTAAGTATAATCCAAACAGTACTTCACCAATAAGAAAAACATATTTTTAATTTTCAGAAAATACAAATTATATTCTCTATTATAAAAAAAACAATTTAATATGCATTTTTCAAAACATTATGAAAACATTAATTAATACCAACTAAAACACAGTCAAAAGCTTTGACCACCAAACTATTAGTATATATCCATGCCAAGGCAGGGACATAATAATGAAATAATAGTAATCTAAGAAGGATTATATTATGATTGAAATTTACATAATGGATAACTCTAGGAAAATTCAACAAAATTGGGCTATAAAGTTCAATAAAAGTGGCTATTGAAAAAAGAAAAATATTCTTTTAGTTATTAGGTAAAAAGTATAGTAATTAATTCAATTCTTATTATGATTGAAATTTACATAATGAATAACTTTAGAAAAATTCAACAAAATTGGGCTATAAACTTCAATAAAAGTGGCTATTGAAAAAAGCTACATGATTGACCTCCATTGAGTCAATGTGTGAAGTCCACCCACACATGATAGGAAAAGGGAGAATGAAATGAGTTCCGTTGAGTTAGAGAGGCAGTGGTTCAATTAGACACTCTCCGATATAATCCTTTATTTTTGTTTTTGAGATTCCGAATCCATCTCCTTCTTTGAATATCACCATCGTCACTCTCGTCTCCTCCATCAACATCTTTTTGCACTGGAACGGGATGTGGACATCGCATGTCTCCTCCTCCTCGGGCTTCAGAAACTCCCTGGTGAGCTCCTTCACTGCCGGCTCCAGGAGGCTGTACATGTAATCTACAGCCACTTCCTCTGTACTTCCGGGATGTTCTCTCATATAACATTCTATACTGGACGCCAATTCTCCACGAGCCTTCTCCGCCTTGTATGTATGTATGTCGTCTGCTAGCCGGGTAATGATGCAATTCAGCTCCGTCAGGACACGTCTTCCTGGATAATCCAACTGTTCCAACGCCTCTTGCGAAAGGATTTGGCCCTCCATCAATAACACTCCGCTTACCAGAAGTATACGTTGGCCGATGGAAATGATCCCGTTCTTTATGTACTCCTCCAAACTTGGCAGGTACTCACTCGCTAACCATTCTGCTTCTTCGTAATACCCCATCAGATACTCCTCCCACTGATCAATTCAGTCAACATTCAACTTTCAGATCAGCAAATACTTCATTAATTTTCATTGCAGTAACAAGTGTATACTCAGATTACCTCTTAGAAGCCTTGTTTGTGTGTGCGCTAATTCTTGTATGAATAACAATCTACAGCTAATTCATTGTCACTTACCCCCTTTCTAAAAAAACTAAGAAGCTCGCGTCCCTGTTCCTTCTCTGCCTCCAAAACCACTTCGTGAACTATGTCGTAGAAGATTTTGTAGCAGAGCTTCATATAGTCTGGAAGGCTTTCCGTCAAGGAAAGGTCCCATCTGAAGAGCCAATGTAATATAATAGAATTAGTCACAAGATATATGGATTATGTGCTGCAAGATCTGATGATGATGATTGCAGCAATGACCTACCTTCTCACAGCCTCGGTGAATAGCTTCAACTCATCAAGGGTTCCATATGTGTCATACATATCGTCCAGAACAGTATTCAAGCACGCCACTTTTGAAAAGAGGAATCTGCATTTGGAATACTGGGGCTCATACGTGCCTGCCGCTACTATGAAGAAACATTCCACCGGTCTCTCCCGACCGAACGGTAATAGAGGGAACTCCGAATTTTTAAACCAGCTGTGATGCAGAATCAATCAAGGCGGAAGAATAATTAGAACAACTTTGAAACCAGGAATTTGATTTCTCTTCATTCATTCAGTGGATACATAATAGATTCTAGAATAATAGCCAAAATTATCAGGGTTGGTTAATTACGTGGTGACATTCTTCATCTCTTTTTGGTGGATCGCCTGGATAATGTTGAAGTCCAATTTCGCCAGCTCTAAAATATTTTCGTTGTTTACGTTTGGCAACCTAGACAAAATGTAGCACCCAGTCAGTCTCATTACTATTATCAGCAAGGAAGGAAAGAACGTGTGCAAGTTATTTAGAAAAAGCAAGATTTTAGGTCTCACTTACTGGTAAACGCTTTTGGCTAGGCGTGGACAATCTGAGCGATACACTTGACAATATCTTTTTGCTTCTACTCTTGGGACACTGGCATGCCAAGAATTCTCCAGCGCGTATTTAATCTGGCAACGGCATTGACAAACAAAATTAGAAACTCATCCAATCCAATCCCTTGTATGGGAAAACAGGCGACATAAGTGTATAGGCACTGGGCAGCATGTTGTGTTACCTCTTCGCTAAGGTTTTGTTTGTTGTTCCACGCACTGTATGTCTCACTTTTATCAAGAGCTTCTTTTAAATATTTACTAGTGAAGCTCTTAGCTTCATCCAAAATGTTTTCTCCAGGAAATGCCAGCTGGGAAGCTCTATAAAGGCTCAGCATGCTTGCTACATCTTTGTTGAATTCAGCGGCTGAGCAAAAGAAGTGCCCATTTGAGTCTTTGAAGTTCTCGAAAACCACTGATAATACAATGTCCAAAAGTCAGAAAAGAGTATACAATGTTCATGATGTATTGTCTGAAAAGCAAGTGCAGTGCATGCTCTCTGGTATTAAAACAGACCTGGAGTTACATTGTACCGATGCAGCCGAAGAAGTCGAAATCCTAAAGCAGTGATCTCAAGATCTACTATGGGATTCAGTCCACCCCACCCAATTCCTCTTTCGTTCCAATGCCTGTATGCAACAGATTTCATCAATGGATTTTACAGAGGAATTAATCAGGAATGGAAGACGATTATAAATTAAAATTCCTATTTATACCTGTGGACATAATCGAGCGCTTCCTTGATTTCCTTTTCAAAGTGTCTATCGATTCCAAGGAGTACAAGGTTATCCACTATCAAGAGGCGTTCCAGCAGATCCACAGGATACAGGCAGGGAACTACAGGATGCGGGTAATTTAATCATTATCGTAACTAAATAGAATTAAAACGGCGGGAAGCTCAAGGCACCCCATTGCCTGCATATATATACGTACCAAAAGAGCCAAACTTAGCGAGCACGTTGTTCAAGAATTCAAAGCATTTGATGTCTCCAGTGTGCATGAAGACGCAGGCAGCAGAAGCAGGTGAGCTTATCAGGAAAGACCCATCCTGGCTTCCAGCATCCATTATTCTTTCCCAGTCGATCATGTCTTGTATGCCCTCCAAAGAATACAACAATGGGGACGGAACGCCATGAATTCCCCCCCTTGACACACTGCAAATCATATTTAACATTTATTTAAGAATTCCGACAAGAAGTAATGTGGTGTAATTCTGTTGTTAAATTAACAAGACATGAATTTGAATTGGAACTTATGAATATGAATTGAGAGGAGGAAAACTTACTTTGCTAATCTCTCCTGCCGTTTGGTGTGGAGTAGACTTAGATAAGGCAGGTTGTAGGGAAGTCCAAGGTCTAGACATTGAGCTTCTCGTAACAAGGAAGGGAAGATGATCTCAAAGTCGGTTACCAAGCTGTCTTGATCGTTTTCATCCTTTATTGCTTCTAAATTGCTCTTTATGAATCCAATGCCTGCAAACATGCGTGCATATCAAGATCAAGATCAATGGTACTCGCAATTACAATTACATGATCACGCCACAAAATTACATACCTTCGCTCCCATCTGATCACGCCACATTATTACATTGCTAAATAAATTGAAAAGACTACTTCGAAATCCTATGCATGAATTATTGATTGATTCTACGTATAGAATTCTTACCCTGCTGTACTTGCACATCCCCAACTTTCCATTTAAGGAGCGCAAGAACACAAGAAAGAGTGGCAAGCAGGCGTTCGGAGAGTAGAAAGTGCGACTCAGTACCCCATGAACCATCTTTTAACTGGTTTTTCAAAATCCATTCGACTGTTTCAGGAAATTGAGGGCGAGAAGAGCCATCAGTGGAGGGCACCCTCGACACCCACGCTGTGTCATAAGCAGATGGCGTGATCATTAAGTCTCCTTCACCACGAAGCATGGCCTTAATCTCAGCAATAAGTGTCTCCACACGTTCCCCATAGCAAGGATCCTGTTCATGAATTAACACAAACAGTAATGATCATGATGAGCACTAATACTAATATTTGCTTTGATGAGAAGAAATAGGGTACCTATCTGTAATGAAATGAAGAAGATGACTCACAGTGTAAGGCGATTGAAGAGATTGTACAAAATCATAATCCCAAAGATTGGGATGAGGATTGGCCGTCCTTCTGATCACGCTGCTGCCGCTGCTACTGTTACTCGTGGACAAAGCGGAAGGCAGAGTAGAAGAAGCAACAAAAACAGTAGCCATTGGATCAAACTCTTCCAAACTCTCAGCAAAGATCAGCTAGAATTTGGAATGCAGGAATGGCAAATTGGCAATAACAATTTTTGGGTTGCTTGGTATTACGGGAGTGCGTGTGTATATATAGTGCGCAGAAGCAGGGGTGGGATTGTGACGTCTTCCACATTGTACAGGTGCTAAATGCACGATGTTGTCCATATGAGAGAGAAATAGAGTCTTGTCCATATTCCGCGCACCAGGCGGGCAGCAAAACCAGTCAAAAATGATGGACGGCATCCATTTCAGATTCCACGGTTGTTCCTTGTCGGAGCACGCCCGCTCTTTGCGCTTGACTGACTCCGTCGTTCTCTTGACGTGATCACCGATTCACCAGTGTTCGAATTTCATTTGATCTCCGATTCTCCACCCTTCCAACTAAGTCTTGTTGTTGACGTTCTCTTGACGTAATCACCATGACGTGATTAGTGATTAGTAGGGTTGGAATTTCATTTCATCTCTACGTTTCCAATTAAATTTTGTTCACTTTTTGAACTTTTTTCTAGCGCGTCACACACGTTTTAGTGAAAAATAACCTTTCCATAATTAAGTTTTATTAAAAAAAAAAACCTATTTTTATTAAAGAATTTAACTTTTAATTAAATGAATATTTTTAGAATTTAATTTCCAATTAAAAAATAATAATAAACTCATTTATCAATGTTTTTAGAATTTAATTTCCAATTAAAAGATAATAATAAACTCATTTATCATTATTTTTAATTGATCATGTATTTTGAAAATTGAGAGTGGAATACATATATAATATTAGCCACCTAATGCAACCACTTATCTAGGAATACATATATCTTAACAAGCTTATTAATAAAATTTAATGACGATTTGAAAAAATAATTAATAATCGAAAATACATCCTTGCAAATTGTTTACCCATTTTTTGAGATATGTCCATCAAACTCCAACCCCGGTGATCACCCCAATCATTCGAGCACCATGCCCCACCACCTCTATTGCTTAAAACTTATTGCATATTTTGCATGTGTCAAAATTCTAATTCAAGATCTTTTATTTAGAATTATTGCATGCCTTGCGATCATTTGTTATATTTTGCATGCAGTCGATTGATGGCAATGTGTTGAACTGAATTAGAAAAACTATTACTCAACATCAAGATGATTAACTCCTTACAAAACAAGGACATGGCCGAAGATGGCCAAAGGAAATAGGTCTCTTCCATTTTCATTTCTATATACAAATATTATTGAGTTACCAAATAATCACCCATTACATTCATGTTATTTTGTTTTGTGATGGGATAATCAAACCACCACTCGTGAAATTGTGGAAGCAAATTGTTGTTGGTCGAGGGTAAAAATGATGTAAAGAGAAACTAAAATCTAGTTGGTGTAGACTTGGCATTGTATCTTGAGGAAATCAACTAAATTTTTTGCAGGGAATGGTAATGAAGGGCCAATTGTAAGAAGTTCTTTCATGATAACACAAATAGTTACATGAATATTCACATCACAAATAAGGATGCATTTTTAGATGGAGTCCATTCCTAGAAAGTAGGATATGTTGGTTTTTTTTTTTTTTTTTTCGATTTAGTTTAAATGATTTCGCTTAAAGTAGATATAAAAGCTTCAAGAGACAAATTGCACACCTCCAAGTAAAGCTACCTCTCTAATTCAAAAGTTAGTCGCTAAGGGGAAATTGCTCACCTCATAATGTAAGGATCCTCTCAAAACCAATGATTAGAGCATGCAACCTTCAACCTCATTGAATTCTTTTTTCTAAAACAAATGAGCGAAAGCTTCATTTACTATTCTCAACAAACCACTCACCAAAAGATAAAATTGCCAACCTAGGAGTCTCACAAACTCTCACACCTAGAAAAATAGATAAATCACTCACTTGTATGTGCAATCTACTAGCTTAACCCAATGAATTACTCACTCTGAGATCAAAGTTTACCTTTTAAAATTGTCTCTCGTTGACTTGGTTCATCACTATTTCACCCTACCTTTTACAATTGTCTCTTGTTGTCTTGGTTCATTGCTATTTCACCCTACATCTTTTCATTTACTTGAAAACAAATGATCTAGACCCATTTATGGATTATTGTACCAAAAAGTGACCAAGATCTATAGGATTTTGGTAGGGGTGGAAGTCTACCCCCTTATAAAAGCCTAGCAAGTCATTTCAAGTGACATGGTTTTCTTTAAAAACTCTTCCCTAAGACATTATACTGCAAAATCTGAAGTCAATTCAAATGACTTGGTTTTTCTTAAATATGAAGTGAATTCAAGTGACATGGTTTTCCTTGAATAACTCTTCCTTTAAAAAATATCTACCAAAAAGAGATCGATTTATCTTAATAAACAAGTGAAATTAGCAACATTGTTGCTTAATACCTGCGAGAACAACAAAATTGCTTCATACTGGTTTTTTAGAAAAAGTCAACAAAGGTGCTTAGTACTTGCCTCTTAAAATAGTGACAAGAATTGCTCATAGTCTATCAAAATATTGCACTAAACCATTGGTAAGATGAATAAGATGACATGCTTTGGATTATATAGTTATTGAAGTAGACATAGTTATATTGTTGTTGGTTGTGGAGCCCGATCTCCAGATTCAGAGATATTATTATTCAGCCGTGTCTATACCCTAGATTTGGTTATGATCTCGGCATGACCCTAGGGGGGTCCAGGGGGTTCGGGGGCATAGCCCCCGAAGAAACTTTTTGGGGTTGTTTTCGCTACCAATTTTTGGGCCCATGGTTTTGGGTAACCCGTGGTATTTTCCTATTGTATTTCCCTTATAAAATAAATACATTGTAACACGGCTAGGGTTGATGTATTAGGTTTTATGCATTGTAAAGATCTCTGAGATTTGTGAAGAGAGACTGTGAGACAGTGAAGAGGAAGTGTAGCGGTTGTGCTGCAGGTTGTATCCCTTCACTTTGTTGGATGGAATAATAATAAGGAATGGAAACTTCAGTGTGGACGTAGCCCAAGTTGGGGTGAACCACGATATATCTGTGTCTCTCTTGTAATGTGTGTGTGATTATATTTGCATTTATGTTTATTGTTATTGCTTTGCAATCCTGTTTTTCTAACAATTGTTTCTTATGATACACATACTGTGTTTAATACAAACCTAAATATGTTTATTAAGATAGATTGTTTTGTATTATAAGGGGTTAGTTGAACAATGGTTAAAGGATATACTAGTAGGTTAGGTATTAGTGGGTTAGTAGCGTCAATCATGGATAACTATATTGTATCATACTCTTCCAAGTTTGACTACAATCAATTATATGACCATAGTATTCCATGTTCAACCAAAACACTTATAGTAGTTGGGGAGTTTGACTACAATCAATTATAAGACCATAGTATTCCATGTTCAAATCCCTTGAGGTGCAAACCCCTTTTAGAGTCTTAATCTTAAGGAAAGGTTTGCACCTCAAGGGATTTGATCTCTCTCTCTCTCTCTCTCTCTCTCTCTCTCTCTCTCTCTATTGGTTCCAATCTCATGCTGCATCAAAACATTGTTGCTTAAAAGCCAAAATTACCACACTGAAATCGTTTCATCCAAAATTTAAAAAATATATATATATACATGATAAAAAAGATGAATTGTAGTAAATAAATAATCACGTTATGTGATTATTGAATTCCCATATTATAATATTAGGTGTCAATAGATACTTAAGTTAAGGTTTCCAATATTTAAGTGTGGTGATTCTATTCATTCGGCTAATGTGGTAACTGAATCAAATTAGGGTTTCAAATATTTCACTAAATGATATCATACAAAACGATGAGAATATATGGATGGAAAGCTTGGCAAGAACAAATGGATCAACCACGGGATTTTGGCTCCAAGAATGACTTGATGAAAAGATCTATCATGTCCCCAATTTTGGCTAATTCAGTGACCATGGTTAAAAGGGGACAAAATAACCCGTAAGGAAAATAATTTCATTTTATTGTGCATGCATAGAATAAATTTTATCCTAAGTCTAGTATAAATAATAATTTTATTAATTTTAATTATTTTTATAAATAATTATTCCTAAATATTGAACAAGTGGGCCAAGAGGGCGCTCTCATGAGGATAGGGTTGCTAAAATGGAATTGGAGCTAAGAAAAATAGCAAAAGACAAAAAGCAATGAAGGTGTGAGAAGTTTCCAAAAGAAAGAAATTAGAAATATCCAGGAAAAGCTAAGAAGGGTGCAGTTTCTAAAAGGGAGCTTAGTTTACAAAGCATGAAACTATAACAAAGCAGGAAACATATTAAGACAAAGGGGGGCACAGTTTCTAAAGGAAAGAAAAGCTTGTAAGGAAAAAGCAAGGCAAGTATATCCACTCATGGGTGGCCCATGTGGAAGGATTCTCACAGGTCATCAAGCTATTCAACTTGCTCAGCAGGTCACCCTAAAATTCTATAAAAGAATGATTTCAACTCAAATTCACATATTTTTTTACCATTTTTAATTGAATGTGAGAGCTTTAGCTTCTCTTGTTGAGTGATGTGCCTCAACCTTGCTTTGGGTGATGCTCCCCTTAGCCATTATTGTTCGAATATGTCTTCCACTCTCTCTTATATGTACTGAAGACTATTGTACAGCCATTGAATATCATTTTGCAGCCACGTATATTCTGATGTGCAGTTATTGAAGTCCATTCAAGATTTTTTTAGATTTAGAATAATGAATATCAAGCATCCAATTCGAAATCTCTACTCACTCCCTTCATTCAGTGGGAACAATGTGGAAGGGCCTAAATGGAGCTTTTGGGTTCAACACTTCTGAGCACTTCTAGGTTGTGAGACCTATTCCATTGCATCTGGAGGTTCATTTCTAGTAATAAACGCCTTTTCTCTTGTTAAAAAAGGTGTCTGGATGACCAAGATACAACCATTCTCACCAGAGCCAAGGTTTCAATGTTAAGGAGCGCACATGTGAAGTTTCAGTTGATGAATGCACCCATGAGAAGTGCATGAAATTCAGTGTGACCTCATCTACAGATATCATCCATGTTATCAGTCATATATCATATCCAGTGCAGAACTCCATCATCTTCTCCTCCTCCCATACTCATTCTTTCAGTGTGTAGGATTTCTCTAAGCATTGGAGACTCCCTAAAGTTCTGAATGTAATAATTTATATAATATCTTCTCGGGACCTCCATTTTCGACCTGATTATGCTCATTAACTTTGATCAGAACCCTCGCATGCTTCAGAACTGGTTTTTGTAATCCTTTAAAGCATTTTGGAACAAGTAATTCAAAGACTAGCTCATTATGCACTTTTATTTAACTAGTTCTACCATTTCTGCAATTCATGACTAAGTATGAGTCAGGTTGTTGATATGATGGATTTTTGAGGTTCCTGAGACAATATTAAATCACTCCAAACCCCATTTTTGAGAATTTGGATACACCTTCTTCATTTTGAGAGAGTTTGGAAAACTGCTAGTTGAACAGTCCTACCTAGCGCACTTGACCCTTTTGCTCCCAAATTCCCTAAAATCTGATCAATCATTTATTAGAGAGATTAATTCCTAACACACAACCCTGGTTTCATTTAGGTGTTACATCTAAGTCTAGTTTGCATATGTTGGAAGGCCCAGGAAGCATCGAAGTAGACACCAGCTCTGGATGACTGTTGAAAAGTAAATGGCTCCAGTGGTTTGTGCATAGGACTTGGAAGTTGGCCATGTTTCTACCTTGCTACTACACACTTTCCCATATAAAAACTAGAACCTAAATTCTTCCCTATCATCCTTGGGTGGGGAGTCAGTATCCAAAGTTATCACCTTGCAGATTATAATAATTGTTAAAATTTAGTAGTGAAAATCCTACTTAAAATTTGTGTTCCAAGTTGAGATTCTAGCCTAGTCTTGGCTGGTATCTTATAGTGGTATCAGAGCACTTTCCTCCACCCATGTGGAAATAAATAAGCTCATTGTTGAAGAATATTGCAGAACAAATCTTCAAAAGCACAGTATGAGGCTCCTACCAATGTTTGAAGAAGATTTTGAGCCATATGAAGAAGAGGAAATGCCCTCTGTTGGAGATTGTTACTTTGCAAAGGTGTGAAGAAGATTACTTTGCTGACCATATGTTTGATGAGGACATAGGATCTGATCTACCTATGTATAAATGGGATGGAAAAGTTTCATGTGGAAAGAATATGAAGGGATCATTCCAATATCTCATGGAATACATTGCCTTGAAGAAAGAGATAAGGAAGGTTTTGTCTTTCCAAGACTACTGCTCTTTGGATAGGAAGAGACTGTTCAAGAACCTCTACTACAAATAAAATGAAGTAAATATTGCACATATGGTTGATAGTGTGTGCAAATAAGTGTGGTTATTAGTACCGAAGGGAGCCAAAGTTGATTCACAAGCGAATCACTATTGTGCTAGCCAATGCAAGGACGAAATGGATCACTCTCTTTCTCCAAGCAAGGAAGAGGGAAATAGCAATAATAAGCATGATAAAAGTTCTGATTTTTGTAGAAACCATGTTTACTTGCAGCCAAATGATCCATTAGAGGGTAAGCATATGTCACTTGCATATGAGGGTTGCAGAATGAAGAGCATCTATGAGAAGAGCAAGTCACTACAGAGTGACTACAATGGACAAGAAAAATTCCATGAGGATGAGTGTAAGTTAGAAGAATCCAAGGAGACAATCCTCACTGATGAGGTTTGTACATCACATGAGAATGATGGTTCCGCCACCTATTCTAATTATGATCACCCAGAGGTTGGTGACAATTTGGACTTGGATAGAGGAGGAACCGATGTTGGTTTCTGAATTTATTGTGAAGCATCGACTGATGGATGCTTGAGTTATGATAGAGTATCTAATGATGGGTACTCTCATATATATGTTGGTAACATGGAGGTCCTTGTTATAGGTCAAATCTGCACTTCTCCGTCCGTGATCACATTGAGTTGTCGATCACACAAAAGGACAACTTGGATTGAAGAGCTAGATTAACCTAGGTGATGTATGGACTAGACTTACTCCTCTGTAGCTGACAAAACCCTGTTTTTACCTTCATTTTGACATGTGCGCTACTCCACAAGCATCAAACCAGTTCACATCAGGAAGTGTGCCCTACTCTACAGGTATAAGAGGGGCACACACCAACTAGTATTCCCTACTTTACCTCTTGCATAGTAGTGCACACCTCAAAAATTGTTGCAAACGCTGGTTGTAAAGCATTGAAGTTGCATATTGTGCGCTACTATACTGTGAAAAACTCGTGCACATCTTAAGATGAAATCAAAAAATATATTAATTTGACGAATTGGGATTAGTTGAAGTTGGTTTGCAACTTCCCCAACCTCCCAATCAAACTACCTCTTGATCCAAACTGCCTACCTTGTCCCATAAATACAAAGGGGATAGAGGAGAGAGGGGAGGAGAAACTATGCATTAAGGGTTGTTATGCTAGAGGAATTCCAAAGTTAGAGTGAAGAGCAGGAGCCCAGAATCTGGTTGCACAAGCACTCTGAATGATCAGGTATAATTGTACTGATTATTGCTTTTTGACAATAAAGGTGGAAATACCCTTGCTGTCCCAATCAAATGTCTAATGGATTGCATATTTGTTTGGTTTAATGCTTGATTGTATTTGATGTCTAAATTGTCTTTCAATTTCATCATTGTTATATCAGTCAAGATACGTTGAGGAAGGTATCTTTTGTATTGCAGGTTCACCAAACAGAAGATCAAGTGAAGGATCGATCGAAGGAGTGAGCGAAAGCTAGGATCGAACATTGTTAATAAGGTATGCCTTCAAGAATCTTGATATCTTTCCTTTTGTAGAAGCCTATGTGATATGATCAATGTATTTACCTATCACCCCAGAAGTTGGTAGTGTCCCTCTCCTTGCTATAAGGTAGAAATCCTGAACAATAGACTGCCGACTCCGCTGGGGACCGGTTGTTTTTTTCTCTAAGAGACATAGTTAGTTTTCCTTCCAGTACTTTTTGGTCTTTTTGATCCTCTAAGAGGCCCTGTAGGTCACTGTTACCTGTTTCTGCTTGCTTGACTCATCTCAGTCTAATGTTGCAAGGCCTGTTTTTGACCTCCTCTGACACGTGCGCTAGTCTTCCTTATACACAGTAGCGCATACCTGATGATGAGCGTTGCTTTCACTACTGTACATTATAGCACATATCTCAATGTGCGCTGGTTTATGCACTGCACAGGAGGGCATATTCCTGTAACTCTCTGTTTGTTGTGGGGATTTGATTTCCACTTGTTTGGTTTGATTTCCAGCCTCTTACTTTGCCTTCTTAACTGATCCTTGAGGTTTGTAAGCCTTTGTTGAGTCTTGTTTGCCTCTCCTAAGTCCCTTAACTCATCTTTGCTTGCTTGAGTACTTTTTGAGGTGTCTTGCTTGTTTGTGACTCTTTTTGAAGACCGCATATTGTTCCTTGTTGGACACAGCTGCACTCTTGTACCCTAGATGCTTGTTGCAAGTATACAAACCTTTGTTTTATAACATTTGGTGTTTGTGGCAACACTAGCACACTGTGACGGTTTCTTGGCCTTTGATTTAGGGTTTGAACCCAAGTTGGAGTCCTTAGGGTGTTTTCAAAAGCTTTTTGAGTCTAGACACTTTCTTGATTGTTTTTCAGTTTCAGTCCAAGTAAGTTGAAGTCCTTTAGTTTGCTTTCTTTCGAGTCTTTGTGATTGTAAGGCCATCTTTGGTTCACTTGCCTACCTTTTTGCTTGGCTTAGTGCTTTCTTAGGGTTCTTGGTGCTTTGGAGCAACCTTTGAGGTCTGCCTTTCCATTCTAAGCGTCTCTTATCCCTATTTTCTTTTCACTTTGTTTTCCAAGCCCAAAGTTCTTTCCTTTAAAAAAAAATAATTTGTAGGACAAGTCTTTGTCAAGTCATCGAGTTGATTGTTGTGAGCCTTAGAGTTGCTTTTCCTTACTTACATTTCTCTTTTAGGTCTTACTTGCTTCCATTTTCTAGTTATTTTTCTTTTACATATATCAGAAAAGACAAAAAATGAGTTTGGTAGTTTAAAGTAGTAAGACTTACGATCATTTCGAAGTAGCATAGTTTACTTTGTTTTGAATTTGAAAAGAAAATAAAAAGAGACTTGTTTTAGGTTTGCTTATCTTTAGTTTTGGAAAACAATGAATGAGAAAGTTTGGTGAAAGTTCTTTACTTTTATGTACTTTCCATTTCTATCACAACCACGCCACGCAATGCATTGCAACCTTTGAGTAAAGAACAACCCTTAAAAAGAATCATTAATAAAATTTATTAGCAACTTTTCTTTCTAGGGATGTCACTACACCAATTCGTCAAATTAATATATTTTTTGATTTCATCTTAAGATGTGTGCAAGTTTTTCACAGTAGAGTAGTGCACAATATGCAACTTTAGTGCTTTACAACCAATGTTTGCAAGAATTTTTGAGGTGTGAGCTACTATGCAAGAGGTAAAGTAGGGAATACTAGTTGGTGTGCACCCCTCTTATGCTTGTAGAGTAGGGCACACTTCCTAATGTGCCCTGGTTTGATGTTTGTGGAGTAGCGCACATGTCAAAATTAAGGTGAAAACAGGGTTTTGTCAGCTGCAGAGGAGTAAGTCTAGTCCATACATCACCTAAGTTAATCTAGCTCTTCAATCCAAGTTGTCCTTTTGTGTGATCGACAGCTTGGACGAAGAAGTGTAGATTTGACCTATAACAGTCCTCATTGATGAAGATGTTGTGAGTACAATTTCCTTGGAAAAAGAAGGCCTTGCAACAACAGAAGCTGAAACAAAGAAATTGGTGGAAGAACAAACCACCATAATTCCATCACACGAGGAGGAGAACATAACAAATGGTAATTTATTCAATTATGATTTTTATGTGCCTCTATGTCAATTTGATGTGTCGTGCACTTTCGATGAGAATATTGGCTTGGTTGAGCCCTCAAGTGTTGGGGTTCATGAATTGGAGAAGGATGGAATTTTGAGAGAAAGTTTTTCGGGTGCACCTGAGATGAATGAGCACCCAAGTTGCAGCCTAAGTTATGTTGTTGATGATATAAAATATGAATATTATAAAGCATCAAGAGATGGATCAACTTTCAAAACTTCGATGGAACTTCATGAAGGTGATCCTGAAAAGATAGAAGAAGAGGAGGTTCATCTTCCAGAACCTCATTTCCTTGAAGGGGAACTAAACCTGAATGAATGCAAGATCAAAGAGACCCTTCCAGTCCTCAATGAAACCCATGGGAGAAGTCTTCCATGAGGGGACATGGAGGAGTTTCAGAAAGCCATGACAAGCATTAAGGGAAATTCCCTATGCTTGCTTTCTGAAAGAGACAATCTGCTTGAGCTTGTGGAGTTGTTTCGTGGTGCATCCTTGAAGGATGAAGAGGATATTTGCAAAATCACAAAAGAGTTGATGACCACCCAAGATTCCTTGCAGAGCACTCAATGTGCACTCCAAGAATATAAGATGGAGATAGTGCAGCTTCATGAAAATTCGCAAAGATCACATCTACCCTCCTACACACCATTCAAACATCTTCACTTGGTTGATTGCATTCTTGAACATATGGAGGAACCTCATGAGAATGTGGATCATGAGGATCATTCTATTTTGCATGTGCTTGAGGAGTGTGCAGAGAATTTTAATGAGAAGCAAGCACTTGATCTTTCCCAGAGTGAACCTAAGTTGTTCCTTGGAGAGAGTCACTCTTCCATGGAGGAGTCAGATGAGATCACCTCATTTGCACCAGCTAGTAATGAAGAAGTTGTAGCCATAAGTTTGATTAATGAGAGTTGCAGATATATGAGGTTGGTTCACAAGGAAGTCATTCTTAGTAATTGTTGGGTAACCAAAGGAAGTCATTCTTCAAGTAATTGTTGGGTTTCAGATAATAGCCTAGGTACTTCAAACCAACTGTTAGTTTTAGGATAATATAGAATAATAACTTTAACTATTTGCAGTGGAAGCAAAATAGGATCACTGAAAGAATAACCAAAGCACATAAACAAAGAGACATAGAGATTTATCATGGGAAACCCTTCAAGGGAAGAAAACCCAACAATATTCCTTACTCAGAGAAATAGAAGAAAACCCAACAATATTCCTTACTTAGAGAAATAGATCAAGATACAAAATACATCAGATATACAAGATAAAATATAAATCTTAGAAAAGTCTTCTACTATCCTCGTCTTCTCTGCCCCATACTTGCACATAAGACCGGTTGAATTTAGTAAAAGTGGATGGATCAAAAGAGTGAGAGGTCACTCTATTTATACAATTTTGTTGGGGCAAACTTTGCACTTTTTAAAGAACCAAATTACATAATAATAACTGTTTATTCTTCTTTTGGGGGCGAATTAGTTGTGAGGATACCTCACGAAGCTATAATCACCAAAACTATAAGTCTACATGGGATAGACTTCCTTAGAGATTTCAGCAGCCTATAGAAATTTTCAAGAACCGTTCCTTCTGCAAATCTTAGATCCTGAATGTGTGGCCAAAACTGAAAAATTGTCAAGATTTTAATTTGCTTCCACAAAAAAAAGGATGCATCCTCATAGGGCGAGCTTCAAGACACCTAGATCGAATCCAAACTAAGGTTGGAAGTGTTCTTCTTTGGAAGCCCTAGTTTCCAGGTTAGGGCACAAGTAGTCTTTGGCAATGCCATCTATTCAGAGCTCAGAGAAATAGATCAAGATACAAAATACATGAGATATACAAGATAAAAGATAAAGCTCAAAAAATTCTTCTACTATCCTCATCTTCTCTGCCCCATACTTGCACATAAGATCAACTGACTTAAGCAAAAGCGGATAATTGGAATGGTAACTAAGGAGTCTCTTCAAACCATAAACATAGATGGTCTTGGTTGGACGTGAAGACACCAAACCCTAATCTTCATCTTGCCAACACAGTGGCAGATCATGATGAGAATGACATTTCCACGACCTCAAGAGGTGTGAGTAATGCAAACAGCCCAATATGGTAGGAACCCCACAGACAAGGGAGGATGAGGCGATAGAATGTTGTTTGTTGTATGCACACATTCGATCCCAAGAACAAAGATTATGTGATGCAGACATTTTTTGAATGGTTATGAAATCCACGTCGTTCCTCATCGGTGTCAGAAGGTTTGGTTCCCCTTTCTCCAGAATATGCTTCGATGGTTATGAACAGGACACTTGGTCTTCTCTACTTACTAAACGTACTGGTTATCGACACAAAGTGACAGTCAAGAGGATCAAGGTCATCGAAGGGATGGATATGTTTTGGGTTCAAAGCAAGCTTGAGAGCTTGCGACGAGCATCTATGTGGTGCTAGAAAGTCTGTAGCTTTTACGGGGCTTATGAGAAAGAAAGCAAGCTCTATATGGTAATGATTAATACATGAGTTCTATGCAGGTAGAGATGTAGCACAATGAAGGTCTCCTTACATTGGAGAACATCTTAAGGTTCAAAAAACAAGACAAGTTGGATGGTGTATAGTAGAAGAAAGATCTTTCAAAAGATCAAATAAGCCCACCTTGCTTATCAATGCTCTCAAGATAGAAGGAAGAGAAAGAAACATACAGTCTCCATGGATCCCTACAAGAAGCCAGAAATCGATAGGGAGTTAACAAAACATGAAAGATAGGTATTTCTATTTGAACTATAATTTTGTGTTATTCCTTAAAATTCTAGGTGTTTTGAACATATTTAAAGGATATTGTTGATAACAATTGTATGCAGAATGTGATACTGCAGACTAGAATTATCTATTCATAGAGTCAAGAAGTGTGTACAACATGTTACACATTTATATGACTAGGATTGATGAGAAATGTGCTCTTAATGTGCATGTGATGTCATGCTATATATGTAAGCAATTTGTAATGATGCACAACATTCTATGAGCCCTTGGTGGAGCTAGTCTAGGATGAAAACTCTTTGCTAACATATTGAGAGTAGTGCACACTCTTGATAGCGTGTTCTAGTGAATATGGAAGGCATCTAAATACTATACCAAGTGTGTTTGGGATATGGATGGGTGTTGCGCTAAAGCATTGGATAAGATGCTTAAATAATTGTGTGAACTATTTCCATTGCATTGAATTGTCAACATGATTTGATTGAATTTCATGACTATACAATGTTGGTAACTAATTGACTGAACTTGACTTGTAGGAAAGATCATGGGTTATGACCTACACTGAAACTTGTTCCGAAGAAAAAGTGATAGTTTTCCAACAAAAGGACAAGTGGTGGATGTGAAGATCCCGGATGCTCAGAAGTAGGAAGCTTCTAGGAGCAGGATGCTTAGATGTAGAGGGAGAAAGGCACTCTAGCACAAAGGAATATGTGGTGAGATTGAAGACGGATGTTTGCAGCATCAGGTGGACATTCCCTCAGTGTTAGCCATGTGACTTGGATAATGGTGAATGGTTCGGTGGAAGAGCAGTATCTTCTCTCGGACACCCTGTAACAAGGTAAAGAGATTGGTTCTTGCATGATGAGCAGTGCTGTGGCACCAAACATTCCCTCAAGGTAGGGTTGTGCTTTCTTCTGGACATCTCGTATCCTCAGTTGCACACACTTGAGATGTGGGGATCACATGAAGAGCATTTGGCTTCTAGTTGGAGTCATGGCAGACTCTAGAAGTGGTTAGAGTAGTGGCTCAAGATTCATCATATGCAGGTGGCACAAATTACTGATGATGATGCTTGATCGTGATTTAGTTTCCTCACTAAGACAGAGAGATTCATTGGCAGATGCAGAGGGAGTTAACCTCTCAGTTTGAGATGAAGGACCTTAGTTTGATGCATTAATTCTTGGGACTAGAAGTGTGGCAGAGACATGATGAGATCTTTCTGAGTCAAGGGTAGTATGCAACTGAGATTCCAAGGAGATTTGGGATGGTGGAGTGTGAGTCCATGGTTACATCGATGGTGACTAATCTGGATCTGTGATATACTTGGTTGATACCAAACCAAGTGAAAATTTGTGTTTATTCTCTATGAGATCCAATGTTCAGGATGCAGTCCAAATTCATATCTAGGATGACACCTCGTATAGGTTGATGGACTAGCCTGTGAGTAGCTCTAGAGGGAAAATATGATGCATAGTTGCAGAGGGAGTTTGCAGCATGGATTCAAAGGGAGTCTGGAGTGACATCCTGTGAGAAAGAGGCTCATCTCATTAGACTTACTTGATGAGAGATGGCACAGATGGATGAGCTGCAGTAGACAGGAATAGTAGCTTCCGGTGTTGCATGAATTTGGGATCTGCCATGATTTCCTAGTGTAGCAAGAAGTAGATCTCAGTGGCACTTAGTACAATAGGGTCTGCATACATTGCAATGAGTGTCACAGCTTGGGAAGCAGTATGGCTTCAGAAGCTCCTTCTTGGATTGTTTGGTCAGATGCTAGAGCCAACCTTGATTCACTGTGTCAACACAAGCTCTATGAAGTTTTCAATAAATTCAGTATCTCATGACAGATCAAAGCATGTGGAGATAAAGTACCACTGCATCAAAGAGATGGTGCAGAGGAGAGTAGTCCAACACTAGTATATTCTGACAGATGATCATATTGTAGATATCCTCACCAAGTCTCAAAAACTAAAGACACGTCATATTGCAAGATAATGATGATTTGAGTAATGAATTCTTGTTGATATAGTTACATTTTATTTTATTTATTTATTTATTTAACATAATATATTTTTAATTCTTGTTGGAAATCTCATGTTTATGAATATGAGACACTTTGATTGTATAAAAAATGGTAAATTATGATGTTATATTTTATTTAATTATCATAAATAATGAAATAATAATAATCTAGCAAGGATTCTATTATCATTGAAATTTACATAATAGATAACTTTATAAAAATTCAACAAAATTGGGGTATAAAGTTCAATAAAAGTGGGCTATTGAAAAAAGAAAAACTATTCTTTTACTTATTATATAAAGAATATAGTAATTATTTCAATTCTAACTCTCCTCTACTTTATATGGGCTACATGAGGTCCCACCCATATGATAGGAAAAGGGAAAATGAGATGAGTTCAGTTGAATTAGAGAGGCAGTGGTTCAATGAGACACTCTCTGATATAATCCTTTATTTTTGTTTTTGAAATCCCGAACCCATCTCCTTCTTTGAATATTACCATCGTCACTCTCGTCTCTTCCATCACCATCTTCTTGCACTCAAGTTAGGGTTTTGTGGTGATTCTATTCACTGGGATAATGTGGTAACTGAATCAAATTATTCACTAAATGATATCATACAAAAAGACAAGAATAGATGGATGGAAAGCTTGGCCAGAACGAATGGATCAACCACGGTGTTTTGGATTCAACAATGAATCACATATGCCATTCTAATCTAGTAATTGTGGTGATTTTGTCTATTCATCTAACTATGGTAACATAATCAAATTAGGGTTTGGACTATTTAACTATATGATATCATACAAAATTTCTTATCGCTCAAATGTGGCTCAAATCAATGCATCTTTTTTTTTTGTAAAGTTGCAGAGCAGAATTAATTAACAGAAACATAATTTACATCTAAAGCCGAGTGGAGTTTTGCATGTTGGGGAGGCCTCATATGGTGAAGCCACCATCCCAATTGCTCAAAAATACTGTAATAACTGACATAATACAAAATTAAGACCTTTGGAGTATGGTCTGCCCTTAAAAAAGTTGGGACTTTCTTCATAAAAGATAACCTATTTTGTCTAGCTTTTCTGAAAAATAGACTATGTAGAAAATAGAAGCAAAAAAGCTGGTAGTCGTAGAGATAACCTGGAGCAATGGTCGCCCAGGTTTCATTCTACTGGTGGTTTCTCTGGATCTTCTTCGATGATGGGGCAGGCCTCATAGTAATCTTCTAAAATTCCCGGAGGGGGTAGAGAAGGTGAACCTGGAGTATACAGTCCATCCCAGGTGAAGCTAGGACCCGGAGTTGAGCCTTTGTTCTTCATTTGTGGCGATTTCTTTTTAGCTGACCCATTGTTTGGAGTTGCCTCTGCAGCTTCTTCATTTTTTCCATCCTGTTTCACAGGTTCGGAATTGTTTCCAATGGAGAAAACCTCCCAGGTCATGTTTGCATCTAGAGTGTTGGAGTGTTCCGCTGCTTCCTTCAAGATTTCCTTGATGTTGCGGACGATGCTGGAACTGGCTTTCCAACTGGCTTCTATTTCTTCTATGAGTGTGCTCATCATATTTTTGAGCAACTAGTAATGGTTAATGGCACTGCCATTACTACCAGCAGCAAGGAGTGTTGCTACTCTACGAGCCTCCCACCCATCTATGAGATTTCGTGTCCGTGCCGAGATGCATTCTGCATATCCGTCCATCACAGACTAGTCCATGGCCACCTTGGGCCGACAATTTTTGTTCTTACGACTGCTCCCACTCCCATGATGAGAGATGCCGCTGGTGCGATTCGTCATGGTAGTGGGGAGGTTTGAAGTATCTCTGTGGTTCGCAGAAGCCAAGGGAAGAAACGCAGAGAAGAGCCAGAAATCTATCATCGAAGCCCCATCCATATCGACCAGGAGATTTAAAGAGTCGAGGTAATTGATGTCACAGTTTGTCGTCTTCATTGAAATTGCTGATAATAAATGCAGGTCCCAAAGGCCGAGGGGAGATGTCAATCCAGACGTGCGCGAAGGGGATCTTCATTAACTCCCTCATCCTCTAGACTTAAGTATATGCCGTCGTCCAGGTTGCCGCGCTGTCTAGCTTCCAGGTGGCTACATTGTCCATCGTTAATCGTGGCCAGGTGTCTGTCTTTGTTTGCAGCTGGAGTGTGCTCTTGCATGCCGGTTCTATCACCATGTACGGGGGGATGCGGTGGCAGCCTCTCCCTGCTCGCTATGGCCAAGGACGGAGCCATGAGGTCACCCGCATCCGGGAGGCTCAAATCAATGCATCTTAACCATATTATTAGATCATATTATATTTCCCAATGCATAGATAATTTAAAGATAGAGGAATGTTAGATCATAACTCAAATCTCCATTTAAAGACATAGATTAATAGATCATAGAGTGTAACTCAATCAAATTAGGGTTTCCACTACTTAGCTAACTATGGAAATTGAATCAGATTGGGGTTTCTACTATTTAACTAAATGATATCATACAAAATGACAAGAGAAGATGGATGGAAAACTTTGACCAAAATGAATGGATCAACCACGAAGATTTTGGCTCCGACATTGACTTGATGATATGCAAAAGTCCTCTTGTGAGGTGTCATTTATGTTAATTAGATTAGCGTTTCAACTATTTAACTTGTGATTCTATTTGCAGTTGTAGGTATTTCGTTATATTCTTTCCTATACAAAGTTTGAATACTGAATTACCACATTATAATATTAGATGCCAATATATAGTCAAAATAGTAACTACATCAAATTAGGGTTTTAACTATTTAACTGTGGTGATTATATCTACTAGGCTAACTACGGTAACTTGCGACAATTGAATGAGAAATGAAACAAATCTCCATCTAAAGACATAGATAAATATATCATAATATGCCTCACTGTACGCAATGCATCTTAACAATACTAAAAAGGAACATTCCTAAAATCAAAGCAATTCAAGAATGGTATCATACAAAATGTAATATCGTTGAAATCATACATGCCTTGAGTGTAAGCAATGCATATTACTTTAACCTGGTCATAGGGTTTAGTTCATGGTCTCATCTTTTTTTAGAGTTGATAACCCAGTTTTTGAAATAGCCCATGCATCCAAATTTGTGGAGTCTGAAATTGCTTGTCCAAATATCCAAATACCCTGAAATTGCTTTCCCATATATTTAAATGCATGGAGTCTATAATTGTTCATGCTTGAATTCATCGTAATTTGAATGTGAACTTTGATATATATTTATATAAATGTGTTTTACAATATATCCAATTTAAACTTGAAGCGTACATATGCTTGATTTAAAAATAATTTTTTTTTTTTTTTTTAAGACAACATATACCATGTAGTATTATAGACATGACACATCTCACCCTCTTAGACAATAATATACGTATTAGTCCATGCCTTCGGCTGCAGGGACTCTAGTAAATGGAGTGACGTCTTTTCAATTAAATGGCACACAACTCGAAACTTTTAAGCTTAAGTTTTCATTTTCCACCATTTCACTAACGATTCAGAGAAAAAATGTTTTTTTCCACCAATGAGCAAATTCAATTTCTTATTTGGCTTCATCTTGAGGCAAGCTCATTGTTTTGATTTGGTTGTGAAATATTATAATTTGGTTGTGTAATAATTTATAACTAAATCAGGTGTATATTAATGCTAGCATTTCATGTTTATGAGATCAAGTCTCTCGTCTTCCTTCACAACGATGCCTTTCACACCCCATTGTTTGTAGTGCACATGTATTGGTATTGGCACGATCTTTCTGCAGTTGGCATGATATCAACAGGCCAAGTCCCTCCCTCTTCATGCATGGTGACATTGTATCATCTTCATGCACGGTGTTGTTTCTATTCTTCAACTATAAAGTTCAAAGTTCAGTGGAGGAGGTGATCCCACTGATGTCCTGTTCTTTCACTACAATGTCCATGGTACTCTCGTATAGCTACAGAACTCCACCTATTCTTTCTTGAGGAGGAGGTGAGCCCACTGGAGTCCTGTTCTTTCACTACAGTGGCCATGGAACTCTCGTACGACTACATAAATCCACCTGAACTCCACCTACTATTCAAGCACATAGAAAATGATCAGAGTGAGCAATCTTCAGAAAGTATGAAACACATTCTTTAAGTTCTATTAAAATTTCTCTCGTTCATTACTCCTTTCTAGTTGCATGTTAAAAATCAAACTGTACATGAACATTTTGGTACAATGCATTGAAAATATGAAAATATTCATTGAGACTAATATATGAGAATAGGTAGGCGGTTCAGTACAAAAGGAATAAGAAACCTTGGATAAGTGTAGATGTGTAATTGTGCATTTAAATGCCTTCAATCAATGAATTTTTTACTTCGTTAGGAAGGCTTGAATCCATGTTTCATTGCCGCGTCCCAAACAATATCAAGGCGAGCTCTTCTGAGCATGGTATATTTCAAAAATCAAATGCAAAGCAATTTGAGTTAGAAAACTCCAACACACATTGATACAATATTTTGAATGCAAAAATTCTAAAATGGAAATCCTCATACCTCACATCTATTCACGCCTTTGTCAATGTTTGGTAATTTAAGTGATGATAAATCTCCATACTTGCAATCCTTCCCGACTTCACTAATATTTGGTAGAGTAAACTGGTAAGAGTGAGTTACTGAAGGTGTCCACATTTGTTCTTTGTAACCTGCCCATTTGCCTATGATCCATATCTAGTCAAAATTATTTATCACAACTGTATTGTATCGAATGTTGTGATATATGAGTGTAGTAATGTCTATATATTCTATCTACAAATTAAGATACAAATGAGCCACGCATATCAACTATTTCTATCTGGAAAAAAAGAGTGGTTAGCAGGTTCCAAATATCAATTAATTTTTTTTATTGAATCGCATATATAGTAGAGCCATTGTCTCATAGAAAACAAACAAGTTCATCAATGTGAATAAGGTCAGTAAACAACACAAATAATTTCATACGAGCTAGTTATTACTAGTGGCTAAGACTTACCGTACACCGTTTCGAAGCCTGTTGTCGAATTCTTTAGAATGCACACACTTCCCTTTTTAAAGACCTTCGCATGATGGATATACAAAGTTTCTTTCTGCTGCAACAACATTGCACATGCATTGAACTAAAAAAACCCACAATTCATCAATAGAAACGAACTCCGGCTAAGCACTAATCGACCAACAATGGCAATCATTTTACCAAACGGAAAAATTAACATAGTGACACTAATCCACACAACATTGAATCACATAAACACAAATATTTTACCCAGTAGATTAAATATTATTTCTGGGTTGGATATTAGTATAGATGGACTTAGGATGAGTGGACAACAATGAGATTGTACGATGTCTAGGCACTGTAATACCCCCATTTTGGTCCTTAGAGTGTATCAACTCGATATGTAAATATTGTGCATATGTGATTTATGATTCCTAGCGTGGCGCTCAAGGCCATGGCCACGCTAGTGAATGCTCATCCTTGAAGGGCTGGTATTTTATGTTGTGTTATCCATGTGTCAGTAAGCCATGGGAAAATTGTAAAAATGATGTAAATGATTATAATGCAAATAAAATGCCAAGGGGCTAGCTATGGATGCAACTAAATGAGGGGGATATGTGTATCCACTAGGGAGAGGTTAGGGGGTTGTGGGATTGAACCCTAGGCTTCCATATGTCACCTTGAGAACCCATCTTTGATTGTCCTAAGTGTCATTTATTTCTGCTGTAAGGAAGTACTTCAGAAATTAGTCCGTGAGAGTGATGGAGTATGGGCAGCCCTGAAATTCGTAAGGCAGGGTATGGGATCCGTTTTCTTGTCCCATAAGTCACCCTACCTCATGGGGGGACTTTTTCCCTGATATGCAGGCCATGGTGGAGGGGATATTTTAGTTTTCATGGAGGATGCGGGCCCAACAGTGAGAAGAACCGAAAATCGCGACTTGGAATGAAGCCATGCTTTGCAGAGACAAAATGCCCAGAAATCTGTGGGGAAAGAGAAATCCAATGGGGGATCCATAGACCCGAACCTTGGGGTGAAATTGAGAGGGTTGGATGCTAAGGAATCCATAGGGAAACCCGATTTGGAAGCTCGAAAGGGAAGGGGTGGGATAGAGCCATTCGACCGCAACGATGCCCATAAATTCATAGGGAAACCCGGTTTTGGAAGCCTGAAAGGGTAGTGGCGGGACAGAGCCATTCGGTCGCAACGATGCCCATAAATTCATAAGGAAACCCGGTTTTGGAAGCCCGAAAGGACAACGGCGGGAAAAATTCATTCAACCGCAACGATGCCCAGAAACCCATAGGGAAACCCAAATCTGATCGCTCGAAAATCCAGTTGCGGGACAAAGCCTTTCGGCCGCAACGCTGAGGAGATCCTAGAGAAGATCCCAGTGGGAGAGAAACCAGGGGGGGTTAGAATTCATGGTAGAGACAGTGAGGGCTCATTTAACCTTGGTTTAGAAGTCGAGACCAACCATACCTTCCCAGGTCATCGCTGAGGGAAGGGGTGCCTAAGGGACTGTGTAGCAGAGAAGGGGACCTTACTTAGGCTGAGAGTGGAGGTGATGGGGGTGCCTGGATTGTTTGAAACCAATTGGACATGCTTGTAGCTCTGTGTTTGAGCTCATTGACTTAGGAAACTTCTTCCATGTCTCCCCACTTGCTTGACAAAGCCAGTTGTGTGCTGGATGACCCTGAATGACTGTGCCTAAGGTTGTGAGTGAGACTGTTAGCTCCTCCTTAGTGGATGCATAGCCCCAACTCGGGGGTGGTCTCTGAGTACTGAAGGAATACAAGTTGGGAAGAGACCTATGGTTGGGTTGGAATGTTGTAGTCCATAGCCAGTTGCTTGGTGATTAAATCTTAAAGATAAGTGTGCTCCGTGGTTCAAATTATGCTCATTTTACATATATGCATGTTTGTTGTTTATGTCAGAATGCATATATTGATCCAGCTGAATAATAGAACTAAATGCATGTGCATTATATTGTATATGCCTATGATTAAATGCTGGTAGATTCATTCTGGTTGTGTGTTAATGTGTTTTAAACCTGATGTGTATGTTATCTTACCATGCTTCTATACACCTGCATTCTATTATGTAATGCCATGAATTTGTTCATTGATGAATAGGTCTAGGTATTGTAAAGGCCCAAAATGCTCAAAATGTTCATTCAGGGCTTTGGGGGAGAAACAGGCACCCCCTGTTGTGTTCATGTTCCCTCTGAGGGTCTGGATTGATTGGAGGAGACATGGTAGAGTGGATCAAAGCTCTTTACAGAGAGGTAAAGAAGTCTTGATTGAGTTTGGGCAACACCTGGGTTGGAAGAAGGACAAATTCAGAGTTCTCAAGTGTGGCATAGGATCATACAGGTGCATGGGCATCGCCGAGAGATTTTCAACCATACCAAGTTTTCCAAAAATGGAATTAGGATGAGGAAGATATCAGCCTGATAAGTTGGCAGGAACAAGAGCACATGTTCGACTTCCGACTTTCTGAACCCGCATTGCAGATTGCGGATTGCGGAATTCAGAGGCATGATTTATTTGGAGTTGCACGCTGTGGTTCTGACTTGCCAAATCCCGGAAGGTGGATTATGGATTGCGGAAGTCGGAGGAGAAATTTTTCCCATAGCTGTCAATTTGGAGTTCCGACTTCCGACTCCCGCATCGTGGATTACGGATTGCGAAAGTCAGAGGTGCAATTTTCCCGCAGCTGTGAATTTGGAGTTCTGACTTCCGACTCCCGCATCGCGAATTGTGGACTGCGGAAGTCGTAGGTGTAATTTCCTGGAGCTGTGAATTTGGAATATTGACTTCCGACTTCTGCATCGCAGATTGCGGAATTCAGAGGTGTAATTTGCCTGGATTTATGAATTTGGAGTTCCGACTTCTGACTCCTGCATCGCGGATGGCGGATCGAGAAAGTCAGAGGCGTGATTCGGCGAAGCAGAGAATTTGGTGTTCCTACTTTCCGACTCCCGCACTACAGATTGCATATTGCGGAAGTCAGAGGTGTAAATATTCGAAGTTGTGAATTGGTGTTCCGACTTTCCGATTCCTGCATTGTGGATTGTGGAAGTCAGAGGTGTAATTATTGAAGTGGTGCATTAGGGTGTCGACTTTCGACTTGCGGATTGTGGATTGAAGTTATTGCGGCTATGTGAAGTGCATAGTTTGAAAAAAAATTAGTAGGTTGTTTCTAAGGAGCTCCCCCATCACCTCTAAAGGGAACTGAGGGGACCGGAGACGTTACAGGCATTGGGCTAGTTTATGGCTTCATTATGCGAGGAGATGTTTTTTTTATGCTTATCCAAACGCTCCATCAAAGATGAGTTATTCAGTTTTTTCCCCACCCAACCACACTTTTATCAATAGAAAACGAAACACTTTTATCAATAGAAAACGAATAAACTATTGATCAATGGAATCCCACCAAATGAATTCTTTGTCCCATGCAGCCAACTCGATAAAAAAAATTTACTTTGGTGTCTCTCGAAAGGTTTCTAAGCGATTTATTGGCTTCCTTTTAAGAGTGAACCGAAGATGATGGGCTCAAATTATAGCTCATCTCACTAAATATCATCACTTGCTTATGGGTGCGAAGGCCCAATCTTGCTCCTTCAACGAAATCAGATAGAAATGGAAGGAGAATTTCTTTTGAATCAGCTAGCAATGAGAGTTTTGAAGCTATAACATGATTTGATTTTGGATGACCTTAGTAGAGGGTTCGCAAGCAAACACATCAAGCAATAGATGTTTATCGTCATGAGCCACTTGGCTAGGTAACTTGGTAAGCACCTCCACCATATGCAACTATCCATGGTGGTCGATGTGATTTGGACAATTGACAACACAATTATCTTCAATGGAATTATTGGCACACTACTGATAAGTCTCGCCACATGTTAGACTAGGAAAATGGTGTGCCCGCATCGTATTAATATATCCTTACTACTCTATCTCGAACCATATTTTCACGTGTTCGATCTCTCCCGTTTATACATACATAAATATCTATAATAAAAAACCACTGTTACGGACATAAATATCTTTATTAAAAAACAACTGTTCAGAGTTAAAGTTTACACAAAGTCTTTGGACTAAATGTCTATCAATCACGCTTGTTTCTATTGTCATTAAAGTAGGAATATTAGTTATATTACAGCCTACAATTCTTGCTTGCAAACACCAATTTAAGTGATAGTATTTTGTTAGGCATATATACATTTATTTATTTTAACTTCAATTTATTTGAATCTATATATATATTAGATATTACTTATTATTCTGTCTATTATATATATATATATTACTTATTATTCTATCTATTTTATAAACTTTTTCATTATTGTCGTTTCATCTTTTCTTCTTACTTTTTAATTATATTTACTTTATGAATTGCTGCACTTTATGATTATTTATTTTATTTATCCATTGATTCCAACGTACCATGCACGGTGAAGTAACCCTTTAACACACCATTACATTATTATTATTATATTTTTTCTTCAAATGTCGGTTTGGTCGTTTCCCACTCCAAATGTCCTGAATGCTCTTGATGCTTCTCAAACAAACACCATTTGTCAAGGGCATCAAAACCCATTGCTTTCTCCAATAGTGACATCTTTCCCTCCTTCTACCTCATGTGGTGAAAGTCTTAGTACTAGTATCCGATAGTCTAAAAGGAGCATAAGGAGGAAGATTAAGAAGAAGATGTGAAGACAAGAGGGCATGCCACCTATTACTGCAATTCATGTTGGGAGTGATTCCTCAGCTTCTGTGAGTCATGTTGGGGGTAATTACCCATCCACTACCAGTTATTATAGGGGGAACTCACCAGTCACTGTAATCCATATTGGAGACCCGCAACCAGCCACTGCAAGTCATGCCGAGGGAAAACATTTCGCCACTACAAGTCATACTAAAAGCATGTCCTCAACCACTGCTAGTCATGTTGGGGACATGTCATTGGTCATTGCGAGTCATATTAATGACAAGTCACCAATCATTGCAAGTCGCACTAGAGAGAAGCTACCAACTACTTCAAGTCATGTTGGGGATAAGCAACCGACCATTGCAAGTCATGTAGGGGGAAACTAGCCAACCAATGAAGGTCATGCTATCTATATTGATAATATTGAGAAGCCTAAATGAATAGGATGCAAACCTAAGTTCCCTTGTATGCTTTGCAAGGGAGATCACCTTGCTCACATGTGCCCTACTATTTCAGAGGTATAAAGAGTGGGGTCCATGTCTCAAGGATCCTCTGCTCCTGAACAAACTATGATTTCACAACAACCTATTCAACCTTTGGTTAATGAAGTGATCAAGTCAATGCAATATTTGGTTGATCCCACTCATCCCTTGGGGGGTGTTGATGTGGAAGTGGTCGAACTAGTGCAATATTTGTTCGATCCCACTCTTCCATTTGAGAGTGAAAAGATTCAATTGGTTGAATTGGTGCAATATTTGGTTGACCCCACTCTTCCTTTGGAGAGTGATGTGAGTACCTCTCAAGTTTTCTTCACTGCCAGTTTAGAACTTTCTGGACAAGGGGTCACTCCATTAATTTTGAATGAACCCCCACCAAGCTCTAGGATTGATTCCTTTGATTGGAATAGTCTAGTTGGTCCTCACCTTCCTTCTACTACTATACCCTTCCAGATAAAAGTTCAGGCTAAACACAATACAATTTGTCGGTGTATTGTAGATGAAGGACCCTCTGTTAGTATTTTATCCGCACATGCTTAGAGAGGTTTGGGTTCCCCCAACCTTATGTTGATTGCTAATCAAATTTTATCTCTTGATAGAATACGTAGTGCATATTTGGGATTTCTTCCTCAATTTCATATTACATTAGGTGGGAATACTATATTAGTTAATTTTATGGTTATGAAGGGCCCTTTGGACTTTGATATGCTCTTGGGGCATGATTATGTATATGATATGAATACTTTGGTGTCTACGCTCTTTCATGTGATGCATTTTCCTCAAAATAGAAGCATTGCCACTATTGATCAACTTGCATTTGTTGACCCTCCTTAGTACTTGACTTTAGATCAAGTATGTCCTTTGTATGTTCATAGTGTTTCGGTAAACACTTCCTTGCCATGGGTGAATTATGCAGCCTTGTATCCTTCATGTTCAATTGCTATTAAGAAGAAGCCTCTATCTTCATGCTTACATTCTTGGGACTTAGTCCTAGTAATTGACAAAGTGACTTATTCAATGGGTGCATTAGAAACTTCTCTCCACACTATTGATCTAAAACATATTATACAACTTGACGAGAATTGTAAAGAACTCTCGTTCTTTTAGGTCTTGTTTAGTGGCTATTTTTACCTCAGATCAAAAAGTGGTGCTACTAGTAGAAACCTTTTTATTTTGGGGCTAAAATTATGACTTTTTGGAAACCTCCATTTGGTGTTAATGCATTCAAAACCCTAAATCAACCCCCAAATCAAAAAGTGGCGTTATACCCTTTTTTTGGCGAGGGGGCTAAAATTTCAACTTTTTGGAAACCACAGCTAGTGTCAGTGTAATCAAAACCCAAAATCGACCCCTGAATTGAAAATTGGTGCGTGAGTGATGCTACTAGTGGTACCCCCTTTCTTCCATTGGGTTACAATTGCATTCATTGAATTGAAACCATGCATAACATAAGAAAAATATTTTTTTCTTATAAATCACTTTAAAAAAGAGCCAAATTTTAATTTAAATTTCTTTTTGCTAAGATATTAACATATCCAAATGTTAAAATAAGTATTAAAAAATCAAATATAAAAAAGAAAACAAAAAAAATCATAAATAAAAAGTAAAAATTTAAAAATATATATATAAAAACTTGAAAAAAAACAAACAATTAAAAAAAAAACAAAAAACAAATTACAAACTAATTTTTTTTAAATACAAAATTTTAAATTAAAATTAAAATTAAAAATAAAATAAATTTTAAAGTTAAACTAAAACAAATTAAAAAATAAATCATACAATTAAAAATTAAAACTAAAACTAAAAAAAATTCAAAATTAAACTCTTTTTTTATAAAATAAAACAAATTTAAAATGACTAAATATAATTAAAAAAACAAATATTAAATAACATTTCAAAACAAAATAGAACTAAAAAAAAATAACTAAATGTTTCATATGGGAGGGGGCCTTGATTCCCATAATCAAGCCGCCACCCTCCCATCACCCACTCCTTCCCCCTCTCATGCTCTTCCCTATCCCTCCGCCCTCTACCTGCTAGCTTCCCTCCCCCTCTCGTGCTCTTCTTTGTCCCTCTTCCCTGCACCTGCGGAGGGAGGGGAGAGGGGAGGCGGGTCGAGGGGTAGAGAGGAATGGGTTGGGGGAGAGGGGTTGGCGAGTGTAGGGGGCAAAGTGGAGGTACAGAGGGGGAGGGGAGCAAGGCAAGTGGAGGGTAGAGGGGCAGGGAAGAGCCTAAGAAGGAAAGAGAAGCGAGGCAGGTGGAGAGTGGAGGGGCACATAAGAGCATGAGAGGAGGAGGACGTAGGTGGTAGAAGGTGGTTGCTCGATTATGGAAACTGAGGCCCCCCACCCGTATGTAATATGTTGTTGTTTGTTTTAATTCTGGTTTGTTTCTAAATGTTAGTTAATATTTGTTTTTTTTAATTTATATTTAATTATTTTAAATTTATTTTATTTTATAAAAAAAATTTTACTTTTACCTTTGTTTACTTTTAGTTTTAATTTTGATTTTTTTTTTTAATTTAAATTTCAAATTTCAAATTTGTTTTATTTTGATTTTTTTCTAGATTTTAAAATTTAATTTTAATTTAAAATTTTGTACTTTTTTAAAAAACATTTAATTTTAAGTTTTTTTTTAATATTTTGTAGTTTGTATTTTTTTTTAAGTTTTGTTTGTTGTTTTGATTTTTCTATATAATTATTTTTGTAGTGTTTGTTTTATTTTTATTTTATTTTCTTTATTTTTTTGTTTTTTTCTAATATTTGTTTTTTAATTTTTTTTTTCTAATATTTGTTTTTAATGAGGGGGTTTTGTAATATATTTTTCTTTTTATTTTAAATATTTTTCTTACATTATGTATGGTTTCAAAATGCACGCAATAGTAGCCTGGCAGAAGAAAATGAGCTACCAATAAGCATCATTATTTTATTTAGACGTTGATTTTGGGTTTTGATTTCCTCGACATTGGTTAAAGTTTTCAAAAAGTCATAATTTTAGCCCTGAAAAAAATGGATGCTACCGATAATAGCACTTTTCGATGTGGAGGTTGATTAAGGTTTTGATTGCATCGACATCAGTCGGGGGTTTCCAAAAAGTCCTAATTTTAGGACCCCCCTAGAAAAAGGTGCTACTGGTATAGCAACATTTTTTGATTCGGGGGCTATTTTTGATGTTTTTGACACAACGATATGAGTTTTATGGCAAGAGTTCTAATTTTGAGTATAATTTTCTCGTCAAGTTGTATAATGTGTACTAAGTGAATGTTTTGACATATGTTCTCTCTAGGATGATATGCTTCCTTCAGATGAAACTTTCCTAAAGCCTATGTTCAAGTCTAACATTCCTTTGGATATTTATGTCCTTTCCAAATATCATCTCCCTAGAATGGACCTAGTTGCAATCAAATCCAACCCCAATTTTCCTTTTGAGTCAGACCTCACTTTTCATAGAACCTCGGGCATTGACATTTTTTAGGCTTTGGATTCTACCATTTAGTTGTAATTCGATGTTCCTTATGGGTTTGATTCTACTTGTATATTTTTCAACTCCTATGATGATGAGTATGTTCTTATAGACTCCATTATTTATTTCAACATCGATCTTCCTCATGAGTTTGATCTTATTGAATACAAGTCCTCAATCCTTGGTGAGCTTGAGCCTTCACTGATAAAATCTACCTTGGTAATCATATTGTTGAATATATTGAAGTTGGGAATACTTCTACCAAAGTGACATGTATCCTATCTTTGTTTATAGATCTTTTAGATATGATAATGGTATTGTTATTTCTTGGAGACAAGAATTTTAGTTGGATTCATGGTTTCTTAGGGATCATACTTTGCACATTGCTCGATCCAATCAGGTAATTCTAGAAACTTTCATATAGGTTTAGGCCTCCCCTTTGTTATGATGAATTTGAACCTTTTGTTACCCAAAATTTTCCATAGGGTCAAACCTATTGGATATTGATGCATCAACCATCTCTATCCACATTTTGCACCAGTCCGACAGAAGAGCCTACCTAACATGGGACATTGTAGTCAACACCCTCTTGCCATTTTGGTTCCCATGCCAAGTTTTTCTCATAGGCTTGGTAACCTTCATAGTTTTACCATGAATTTGAAAATAAGTTGCATGCCTCTCTTTCTCATATATTTCTGTCCATTCCCTATAAGGCTCCCACTTTCTTTTATTATGCATTTTTCTTTGCTCACTGCTACTTGCACAACTATGCCTAATGCTTTGTTGCAGATTTCATACTGCCATTGCATTCATCGTGTTGCTCGTCACTTGCATCCATTTCATTTGAATTTTGGACTGTACCCTTGGGAGAAACATGTTGATGAGTTTCCCACCTCTTCCTTAATACCTTTTTTGCATTTTATTTAGCATAGGTATGTTCCATGCGCTGGTATCATAGTTACATGCTCTACGACACTTGTTTCTTCCACTCTATTATAACATTATTTTATTCTTTTTTCAGGATTTCATAAATATGAAAAAGACAAAAAATCAAATATTCCAAAAAAATGGATGGGAATCTTGAGTCAGTTCTTACTTATGTCTAGTAGTAGTCTTTTCACCCTTGAACAAACCACATTGTCTTGAGTCTTTACTCAGTATATTGGGCTTAGTACAGATTTAGGATTTACTAAACTCATTTATGAATTGTCTCCCCTAGTTGGTTATTCTTCTAGTCATTATGGAGAATTCTATTGATGTTTCATATATCACAAATTTATTTTCTTGTTCATTCTTGAGTCTATGTTTCCTCAGTCACTTATTGTGTCATGCTTTTAGTTCAATGAGATTTTTTAACCTATGTCTACCACGCCTCAGAACTCTTGACTTTTGTATGTCATCCTTCCTGTATGTCGAGAACATTTTAGAATCAGTCACTTTGTCCTTCTACTATACCTCATGTTAGATGATGGGGGATGCCTTAATGCCTTTGTTATATCAAATCACTTGCCATCGACTTCAATTCATTATTATGGGATAGTGATCTAAAGTCTTTTTAGTACCTCGGGACTTGCAGTCATTAGTGGTTGGTTTCCTCACTACCAATAGTGGGAATACATCAATGTATCCTGATAGTTAGAGTCTATAGGTGTTCCACATCAACTCATTTATTTAGACTTGTTAGATTGTACTAGGTACCTTGCCACTCATTGTCATTATCAGTGACTTGGCTCACATTTGTTAATGATATACATCAAATCTCGATAATCAAATAGTGTTTTACCATGTTTGACTTCACTGGAAATTTATTCACATGATTTAGACTCGTACCCACAATCGTTCTTTTGAAGAACTCGGGTCCATTATAGCATCACCTCTTTTTGTTATGACTTAAGTTTCTATGGATTGTCATTTACTCATTTTATGACATTGATACGTGAGAAGATCAATCTATCTAGTATTTGTTTACATATATCTTCATTCATAACATTCTATCCAAGTCTAGCACATATCCTATTTCATTAAGAATAATGCGAAAATATGCTTTTCTTTGTCAAAAGATTCCTTTTTTGATTGGTTAAAATTCTCCACATGGTTGAGGAAATACTATTTTTTATTGTGAAGACGGTGAGTGAGTCAACTAAATAATTGAATTTGGAAAAGTATTTGGCTAGAAAAATTTTAATGAGGACAATTTCCTGGCAAATCGAGACAATTTCTGGAAAAAAAAGAGTAAACGTAGGTTCAACATGAGTTAGGAAGCGACGAAGGTGGGTTTAAGAGTAGGTTAACTATCTTGAATTTCTAAATTGCATTAAACAACCAACGTATTCTATGAGTGAAACCTGCAAGTAAATTCATTTTTAATTTCTACGTATTTAAGTAAAGGGTGGCGCAATTATGTGATAGAAGTGGTGGAGCATCCATTCTTGATCATGATCTGATGGGTAATAAACTGAGAAAATTTTCCGAAAATGAAAGTGGTTGAGCATCCATTCCTATTCACCCATTTGGAGGACAAATTAAAATTCTTTTAGGGAAGAAATTAAAGTGATAATGTTTTTCGAAAATTAGAGTGGTTGAGCATCGATTCCTGATCACCAATCTAGTGGGAAAATTAAAGAAGTTTCACGGAAGAAAGTAAACTGAGAATGTTTTTCGGAAATCCTTATTTTTGGTGGTGATATTTGGCATGGTCATGAAAGAACGAAAACATGCTAGTGTATTCACCTTTAGCTTTGGCCATCAAGAAGACTCACACCAAAGACAATTCCTGAAAATTAATCCAAGCAAAAAATTTTGTTGATAATTTCATTGTGTTGAAGGTACGTCATGCAGGCTAGCAATAAACGATTCTATCAAGCTATTGTAATCTCAATATGAAATAAAAATGCACTTGCATGTTACTATTGATCAATAAAAAACACGAAATATGAGCAATAGTAGCATGTACTTACGAATGTTTATAGAATTTTTTAAATCGTTGCTTCTATGTGTATCCCATTCACAGGATATTCGGATATGATAGTGATGATAGTAAGAAAAATCATTGGTTGATTGGTTGAGGAAGTGTGCATTTTTGTTCTAATCATGACAAAATGGCTCTCTTTCCAATTCATGGATAAGTAGGCTCAGATATGTGTATGTAGCCAATTGACAGAGGTGATTCATGGACAAGTATGCTCATATATGTGTAATTATTCCTTAGACTGGATTTCATACATGGGGTGTACTTGGATTGGTCAAGTGTGCATTTTTGTGCTGGACAAGAAAAATTGGGAAACCCTATCAATTGCTAATCTAGCATTCTTGGATTTCACTGTAGATGAAACATTTTACAAAAGTGAGTACAAGTAGATGTAGAACCATAAACCCAATTTCCTGAACCTATTAATTTCCTTGGTTGAATCTACAGTTGAAAAATCTGTTCATTGTTTTTATTTCATTGCACTAAAAATTTGAGGAATGATAAATAATTTCCATGAAAATTTATTTTATATCTTAATTTTGAATTTAACAGTGATTATGTAAAATGATTGGTTGAGTCTCTAAATTTATGGAAATGATGTTTTAATTTATGGAAATGATGTTTTTATGAAATGCAATGCCAATGGTCAAGTGCATAAATCATCCGTCTGCAAACTGATGCTTTTAGATTTTTTTTATCCCTCACAAGTGAGAAATGGTGGCCATTTTCCCAAGGCTACTTAAGCCCATTTTTCAGTACTTAACCAATTTTTCCAACGACGAGCATTTTTCTGGCAGGGTGCAAAACATGATGAATGACTGTTTTGGAAGGTAAATATCTCCTTAACCAGAGACTTGTTTTCAAAACTGAGTCAATGGTCAAGTGAATAAAATATCCACCTACAAAATTATGCTCTCATAAGTTTTTTATACAACATAGGTGATAAATGGTGGGCATTTTCCTGTGGCCATTTAGGCCAGTTTTATGTGCAAAATAGGCTGAGTGGCTATTTTGTCAGGCTAATATTTTCTTGACCAGACGTTTTTTCAAAACTGAGCCAATGGTCAAGTGCATAAATCATCCACCTGCAAGATGACGTTTTCTGAAATTTTTTATCCCTCACAGGTGAGAAATGGTGGGCATTTTCCCAAGGCTTCTTAAGCCCGTTTTTCAATACTTAACCAATTTTTCCAATGGCGAGCATTTTTCTGGCAGGGTGCAAAACAGGCTGAATGGTTTTTTTTGGAAGGTAAATATCTCCTTGACTAGAGGCTTATTTTAAAAAATGAGTCAATGGTCAAGTGAATAAATCATCTACCTACAAATTGATGCTCTCATAAATCTTTTATCCCTCATAGGTGAGAAATGGCGGGCATTTTCCTAAGGCCATTTAGGACCGTTTTAGGTGCAAAATAGGCTAAGTGGCTATTTTGGTATGCCAATATTTTCTTGACCATAGATGTTTTTTCAAAATTGAGCCAATGGTCAAGTGCATAAATCATCCACTTGCAATCTTATGCTTTCATAAAAAATTTATCGCTCAAAGGTGAGAAATGGTGGGCATTTTCCTAAGGCTACTTAAGCCTGTTTTTCAATACTTAACCAATTTTGCCAATGGCGAGCATTTTTCTGGCAGGGTGCAAAACTAGCTGAATGGTTGTTTGGGCATGTAAATATCTCCTTAACCAGAGACTTGTTTTAAAAAATGAGTCAATAGTCAAGTGAATAAATCATCCACCTCCAAACTTATGCTCTCAAAAATGTTTTATACAACACAGTTGAGAAATGGGGGGCATTTTCCTAAGGCCTTTTAGGATAGTTTTATGTGAAAAATTGAGTGGCTGTTTTGGCAGGCTAATATTTTCTTGACCATAGATTTTTTTTCAAAACTGAGCCAAAGTGCATACATCATCCACCTGCAAGCTGATGCTTTCAAAAATTTTACAATGTCTAGATTCCCTTTCCATGTACATACCCATGCATTTATTGGGTAGAATGCATATCCAACATAGATTTCCCAACTACATCCTAGACATTGCTAGATACAACAAAATAAGGCTTTCAACCAAAAACCATGTTAGTACATTATTTTCAAAATATGAACCATAGGATTAACAACACATACCTCACTCCAAATGATAAAAATATTCTTAAACATTCACAAACAAATACAAATCATATATGAATTGAAAACCAATTCCAACAATTGAGTGGGTGTCCAAGCCTCCAAATTTATTGTCTATTCCAACTCGACTTGTGCCAATTGGTTTCCACATTACCATAGCCAAGGATAAATTCTTGCTTGGGTGCCCTTTAGTTATGTGGGATTACAACTAGGATTTGAAATAGAATTCAATAGTAGAAATATATTTCAGTGGTGGTTTTTCCACCTACTAAAATCGTTAGGAAAGAAACACACCTCTCACAAGGGAATTTCTACAATAATGTTTCTCAAATTCATTCACTAGATTCAACTAACCATGTTAGAACTATCCCTCTAATTTACTGCAATTAATAAACATAGAGATTATTATTTTTTTGCATAAGGATTCTCCTGTTTATTTACTTGTAATTCATTAAATTCAAGGTAGATTCCATAATAATTTGGGTTCCCATGAAATATGGCACAGCCTAGGAAGAGTCTAAGAACTAGGGAAGACTTGGGAATTTTTTGGGTATGGAAGAATTGTTCTAAGTATTGAAGAACAAGGGTTGTATGAGGTAGAACTGTGGGTTGCGACTAAGGTTTTGGAGGTGACTATTGTGATACCAAGGAAGTTTCCTCAGTCCTGTGTATCTCTATTTAAGGTTGCAACAAATGTGTAAACTCTTATTAATAAGTATCATCTTAGTATCAAGAAAGAAATTATTGGGGGGGGGAAGTGTTACCTAAAAATTATGTACAATCTCCTCATCTATAGTAGTGATAATGCTTTTATTATAAGAGTATGTCAATGTTCCTAAGTGCTTTATTGATTGGAGAAACTTTTTTCCCTTGGTGCAGGTAGAACCAAACAGGTATTTTTCAGATTTGTCTTCCTCGAGCAAGGGGATTTTAGGAAGACTAGAGGAAAGTGAGACATCCAGTAGGTCTACAAGAGGTATGTCAAACGATTAGAAGAAAATTCCATAAATGAGTGGAAAATTTTCTCATTGAAGAGGGGTCATGTTCTTATGATGATGAGACCATAGGTGACAGTGAGGTTCCCTTGAGGTACAAACATCTAGTGAAACAATGGGTACCCAAGGATCTCCGTAAACTAAACACATATTTTTGTGTGAACGAGAGTATATATCAGATTGCATTGTCGTCATTACATGGTTTGGGGTTGTTTTGCATGGATAGCATAAAGGTCGGTTACGACAAATGTATTGCATGGATGGAGCATGCTGGACCTTGTTACAACTACAAATATTGGGTGCGACTGGTCCAATATACATGAAGTATGCGTAGATATGGATTGTATGCAAATTATTTACAGTTGAAAGACAAGGGTCAAAATAAAGGAGCGACGATGTACATTGACGGAAGGCCAAAAGCTACAGGGAATATTGCAGGGTTTATAAATAGTACACAAATAGGGTCTACAATTAAGAAACCCAATTCCATATTTGAGGGGCGTGAAGGAAACCATTTTTTTGTATGTGCCATTAAATCGATAGCTGCAGGGGAAGAGTTGCTTATTAATTACAATTTGAATTGAATAGATACAAACACGGTTAATATGGGAGTGGTACATCTGACAATTTACCCAACCTTTCATTAATGAATCTAATATTTTATGTATTTTTCGTTAGTCTATTGTTGTAATTTCATTAAAATTTTCTATATTTTTGATGCAGAGCGCTGATTAGACAAGACCACCCTTGAGGTAACAGGTATAGCTCATTGTACTTGTACTACTATAATATGCACAATATGTTTTTTTATTATTTCTTTTCATGAGTATATTGGTTTCATTTTGATAATGAATTCTATATTTTCATCGCAAGCTAGCGATTGGGGCATCTCCCTGATAGTTCATCAGAGGAGTACACCATCCTCGAGGCGTCAAGTATACCTCATTGTAATTGCAAAAATATAATTATATCAGCAATATGTTTTTTATTATGTTTTTTTCATGAGTATACTGGTTTCATTTCGATAATGTTTTATACAATTTTTATTGCAGAGAAGTGATCGGGGGAAGTCCCTGACCATTTATCAGATGATTACATGATCCAACTCGAGGCAGAATGTATACCTCATTGTAATTGTACATATATAACATGAGCAATATGTTTTTTTTGTTATATCTTTTTATTGTGTATATATTATGATAATGTTTTCTACATTTTTGTTGTCAGGTGATGATTAGGGTAAGTCCCCAGTTGTGGATCAGATGACACCAACCTTGAGGTAGCAGGTATACCTAATTGTAAATTTAGAAATCGAACATGAGAAATATGTTTTTTTATTCTCATTTTTCCCTCAGTATATTGCTTTCATTTCAGTAATGTTTTATATATTTTTGTTGCAGGCTACTGATTCGATGTTTGATCTAGCATTAGAGCAATCAATAGATATTTATGTGGATGAGCTCATGTGCAATGCTAACATTAGATCTTCACTAGACCCAATTAAGATGATAGAGAAGACCTTAAAATTTTTTAATGAGGATATCCTTCGTCTGCTATTCATTCAGCCGCAGACAAATGAGATTAGAGGAAAGGTTGATGTTTTGTTAAAGAGATCTAAGGCCTTGAAAGTAAGTTGCAAGATATTGAATTAGAAGATAAATTCATTTAGGATTTTATAATTTGTACTTGTATATGACCGTGAACTAAAATATGGTTTGTATTTATAGAATTTTTTGCGCCCACACACTAGTGGTCAGGGAGGTGTTGGTACTAGTGATGCTCGTGGAGAGTCGTCAAATGAGCATATGACTCCACTTGCATGTCATGTGCCCTTATTGTTGAATGAACAGTTGGAAATACATTTTTTGACACCCCCGAGGCTAGATGTGAGTGCACCCGCTACTGGCCGATGCATGCCATGTCGTACAGAAGAAGGGGTTGATGCAGAGACTAGTATTGATATTGCTCAAGCAACATTTACTAGATATTCCCGTGTCACTAGCATAGGTACACTATAGACCAAATTTTTGGTTGACGAAGATCTCATTCCCATAAATATAGAGAATATACCAGGTATTTATACATTGTTTAAGTTATTGTTTATAATTTGATTGTAATATACTCATAAAACATTGTTTTTCAACTAATGATGCCATGATCGTCTTGCAAGAAATGATGTTTTCTTATAAACATCTAAATGATTTGTCATTGGATATATTTCGGCCCACCATCTGCACAAGGTGGGATAAACAAAGTAAAAATTTAAAATATGATCTCACTATTCGCTTGGTTGTCGTGTTCAACAGCGAGACCTTCAATCAAGAGGATGTCCTAAAGAAGGCTGACCAACATATGAATATTATGAGGGACCAATATAGAGTTCATCTAGAAAGGAACCTTAGGTATGAGCGCCCTCCAATGATTCTAGGAAGAGAGTGAAAATACCTAGTGGAATATGGAAATGAGAGGGCTTTGAGAAAAGAAGGAAATCTACCACTGGGCACATGCAGGTATGCAATACTTTCAACAATGTAATTATAAACCTTATTATTATTTATTTTTAGATAAAATTTGAAGTATCTAACATATTTCAACCTTTTCATAGGATTTCAGACATTTCCTAGGCTATCAGACACATCATAGAGCACAAAGGAAAGACAAAAAAAAAATGGACATCACAAGCTTGGGCCTAGTGGTTATTCGAATTTGGCAGCACGAATTGTAAGTATAAAAAAACCAATATTACATCCAAACAATAAATTGAAAATTATTTTCATTTTATTGCACTGTAAAAGGTAAATTCATGACTTTATTCAAATATGAAAGCCAATTGATTCATGGAAGTTCTCGTAGAGGAAGACTTGAAGCTTGGCTACCAACTCTGCTTTGGAGCTGTTGTTGAATGCCATAAAATATTGTCTAGGAAAACATAGTCTTCTGAGGATCCATCTTGCGCGCGGGTATATAAAATCAATGAATTTTATTTAAGATTGATTACTTGTGCAATCTATTCATTATAAATATTTTCCATAAAATATTGACTCTGTTTTGAGTAGGAAAGCAACGATCCACTTAATGTTGAGGATGGAGAAAAACCTATCAAAGGTCATGCTTCGAATCCTGGTAATGAATGTATTCATATGCTACAATTTAAAATATTTCATTTCAAATGGTGAATATTAATTGTAACTTTTCATGTTTCAACTACAAAGAATGTAGAGGGTCATACTATACAATATGAGCCTAGACAAGAACATGAAGTGCATGATGTGGCCACATCGGGTAAAAACACCTCTGTAATGTTTTTTTAATGAAATACTTGTCATTATAATAACAAAAGTTATCAATGTAACATTTTTACATTATTGCAGCAAATCCCAACCCCTTGCAACAACATCCACGTCACGAGTACTCTACTAGGAAGATAGTATGGCCAGCTATAAATGCCACAAGAACTGAACAACAAGTTGCAGAAGATGAGTTGCTTGCTAATTTTGTCAAAAGAAAAAAACCTAGAAAGAAGTGACTGAAGAAACACTATGTATACTTATTTTTGATACTATAATGTCATGCATTATTTTTTGCCTACTGAATGAATGGGTGGATTGATGAATGTTATATTTTAATCAATGAATGGTATACATTTCTTTATGATGAAATCCACATGTTTGCATATAAATTTAATTCCACCTTCATGTGGTTGGCCTTGTTCAGTAGAGAATATTAATTTATTCTCGAAACAAAGAGGAGATCAATGATGTATTTATACCTTCCATCAATGAAATAGCTTCAATACATTTCATAAGTGAGATCACACTCTTATGATCACAAGATCAACTAGGTTTCAACCCATCAAATCCTTCACACATGCAAGTGCTCATCTTAAACACACTAGGGTTTGACCATTAAACAACCACTCCTAGGTTCACCAACCGAAATATTTGGCCTTCAAAACAACAAGAAGGAAATTTCATCCCAATAAGCTCCCCCTATCTATAAGAAGTCAATTCTAACCAAAGCTAGTCGCTTTGTCATTCGTATCACATAAGTGAACATCCAAGTACATTATCACATCATGTTCAGAAGAAAGGAATCTCTCCAAAATCCATCAATCATGACATCACATCAAGCTCCAAGTCCTCCAAACAAAGCATCTCACCATGCTCAATTTCTTCACGTTAGTGTTGTTGTATTCCTTAGGGTTTACTAGCCACTGTGACTGGGAAGAAAATAGGTCCATTTATCACCACTAAAACCTACCCTATACAATATATAATCTTTTCAAAATCGTATAAAGTTTCCCATACTATAGATTACATGATTATGTTTCCTAACGTTACCCAACGTTACCCATACTAGAAAATATTTTGTGAATAGGTTGAAGGAATCATGCCTTCAACGGTTCAAAAACCATCTATATTGGTCATTCTCAAATATAATGATGCACATGCAAATCAAAGAAGTCACCCATAACAAGGAGACAAAATTTGTCATAGGTTGGTCTATAAAGAAGACAAAAAAACAAATGTCTCAAAATTGCAAGCGATTCCGGTGCAACCAAACAAAGAAGATAAAAAAAATCATGCCCGAGCAAAGGATATAAAAAGGCCAATTGATGTAAGTCTTAAAGTATGGAAAGAACTTGTCAAAGCATATGAGAAGTCAGATTCATGGAGGAATTCTAGAGAGGAGAGTACCCAGGTAATTAAATTTTCTCGTAATATTATATCAAAATTATTGAACGCTTTTTATGCTTTATTTGTGCATAGTTAAATTGATTTGGTATATGTTTCGGGACAAGGCCTCCAAGGATAGGCTTTCCAAACTCCGTGCCACACATCACAGTGGCAATAAAGGTCTATGGGCCTTGATCTGTACTTTTGTAAGTATATTTAATTTGTCAAATGATATTTTTTTAATTCCTAGAAAAAAGTAAATGATTGTATAGTAATTCGTTTAACTAGTTCATGTGTCATGTGTTTTACAAGATGAGAAAAGTGGTTGACATCCAACACACTTTAAAAAAAAAATTACAAAGAAAAAAGTGTGCCAAATTTGGAAATTGGATGGAGAACGAGGTATCAATCTTAACTAATAACTCTTGTTGATACCTTTTACTACATTCCTCATTCTTTCTTTGGGAATCCATAATCTTTGGTGGTTTATCACGTTTATTAGAGTTGAACTTAGACACACTACACCCTCCCAAATATAGAATATGTTGTCCCAATTCATACCTTTCCTCATCCCATTCATAACCAATAAGAAATTGAATGACACATCAGTTCCATCCCTTTGTGGCTCCATATGTTCAATAGTAGACTTGAAACCAATTGTATTATATGAGCCGCTAGAAATTTCATGAAGGAGTCAATGACCAAGGTTGGATATGAAAATACCATACCTTTTAGGGCTAGAGTTGTAGGTGGTTCCAATATGTTGGTTTGATTTGTAGTTCCAATGACAATCTTCCCTATTTAATTAGGCCCTTGGTTAGAAGTGATTTGTATTGGACATCTGAACCTACAAAGCACATTCTAAAAAAAACTTAGTTGTTTCTTTATATGGGCCCACTCAAATGTATGGGGCATTTACCCACAAGAAAAACTGAGATTTCTCACCATTCAGTTCATAGGGGGGAGACATTGTTGATGAATGTTAGGCTTCAAGTTTTGAATTCTACTCACTAGTAAAAAACAAGATAAAAAATACATTAGTAGTAAAATCATAAAATCATCACTTTTTATGATTTAATTAGAGAATTTTCAATATGGGCATTTTGAGGTTTCTACCACTTGTCATATTTTGTCCAACATGTATGGATTGTTGGAACCTTTTCTTGACATGATCATTGGTTTAATATTTGAGCAGTTCCAATAGAAAACATGGCTTCCTACTCAACAGTTATTTTGGCAGAATTATGGTTCACTATTTTGTAGTTAAATCATACATAAAATTTTAGATTGAGGATTCGTCAGTTAATTGACACTATTTTTTATGTCATTTTCTAATAACACTTTTTTGAACATTTTGTACTTAGATGGTATTTAGGTCTAGTAAATTATTGCTAGATCATTCTTATTATTATTCAGGTTGTGTTAGGCATTTCATGGATGTGGCATACCTACAGTTGAAACCACTTATACTATGAAACGAGAACTCGAAACAGTTCTCGTTTTTCTCTCTCCTAATTTTAGTAGCTATTTTTACCTCTGTTTCAAAAAGGGTTGATACCAGTATCACACATTTTCATTTTGAGGCATTTTTGGGGGCCTTTGAATTATCTTTATTGTAAAATATTTTTAATTTCTATTTTCAAGTGCGTTTTTAGAAATTTAACAAAATAACATACATTTTTAAGCAATTTATAATGAAAAACATATACATTTTGCAATTTTTTCTATACAATAAGACATCTTTATGGACAAAATAAGACATTTGTTTTTGACAAAATTGTAAAAAATTCCAGAAAATAAAGACATTTAAAACCATTTTCAATCAATTTTCAGAGTTTTTTTGTATAAAAATGATACTATTTCATATTATTTTCCGAAAAGTGATGATTCACATAAATTCAAGAAAAACTATACAATTTATTTGTAAAAAACATATTAAAAACATAATATATAGAAATTTCATTTCTAAAATAAAGTTTGAAAGTCAAAACATTACTAATATATCTTATCAAAAAATTGTCAAATTTAACATTTTCTTCAAAACATGAAACTAATCAACAATATCATGCAGGCCAAATTCTTCATCGAAATTGGAATTTTCTGGAGCTTGGATTTCCTTAGGGACATTAATGTCCTCTTCCATTGGGTCTTCCATGTATGCAAGATCCCCAAAGTGCTCCTTTCCAAACAACCCTCCTAATCGGGGTTGAGGCTCTTTTGACATCTTTGCCACAAGTGTTTCACTAAACTCTCCTTTCTTCAAACCAACTTCTTGCAGTTCATCTGGAAGAACTTGAATAGAATTAATTCTTTGCTTTATGTAATTGCATTGCAGTGGATCATTATCAATGGATATGCAAATTCTTCCTTTCTGTCAGGAGCATGCTATTTTTGTACCTAATCACCAAAAAAAAAAAAAAAGTCAAATAGCATAAAAAAGCATACTTTAAAACAATAAAATAATGAAGAATAAAACATACAATAAAACTTGACATATGCTTTCATATGTAATATGAGAAAGTTTACTTGAACCCGAGAAAAAATCTAAGACCCAATATCCTTCTCTTGAAAATGTATCTATGAGATAATTAATCAATGCTTGTGGCTTTTGATAGATGTTTACAGTCACTCCTTTCAAATCCCTTTCTTCATATGTTAATTTTTTTACCACGACATTATAACCCAAAAAATGACTATATTTTCCTCCACTATTTTCATTGATTAAAAGAGATTCACAAGTCTCATCTTTTGTCCAAGTTGCAAGATGTATGCTTTCAATATCACTCAGGAATGGATCGTTGCTAGAGCTACGAACATTAGGCTTTTTCTTGTAACAAAAATATAAAAAAAGTTAATTAACTTATCAATAAATATAATTGATTTATAAATTCAAAATTTGATAATATAGTACAAATATATTACCAATAAAGTTGCTTCCTTTTTTTTCCTTTTCCCTTGAAGGTTGTCAACAACCCCCCTAATTGTGTGTCTGAATGAAAAACAACAAATCTCCATAGTGGTGATGTTGTGACATCTACAAATACCGAAACCAATTTATTGAATTATTGGTAAGTATAAGGCTCACAATCATAAGTAGTGTTTCGGATATTGTATCCATGAGGGATATCTGCAATCACTAGTGCGTACTCCTTTTTAGGAACAAGATTTGAAATGTCTACACAGTCACCTAAAATGAATTTATATTGCACATTGTCAATCCCATTCCAAATAAAATGATCAAGTGTATCATCAAGTTCAACGTTTGCAAGACATTGTCTCCTTTGGCGTTCTATTTTGGCTCTTTATTTATGAATTTTGAAGGACTCTGGTACTCCATCTGTACCCCTCTTTGGCATCTTCAAATGAAAATGATCTCTATAAGTAATAAAATAGAAATGAATTGAATTAGAAAATAAATAAAAAAGGATGTATCATAGATCAACATACCTTCTTGAATGCAACAAAAAATTGTTTTACAGTTTCTATGGAGCTTGAGTTTGGATGGTTGCATTTGACATAATCCCAACTCTTCTCATTGAACATTATAACCATCTCTTCTTGTATTTTAATGTAGACCTTGTGACTAGGCAATGAAACAATAAATGATGTTTACAATTATATATAATAATATAACATAATACTTAGAACATAACAAAATTGTTAAACTCAAGAACAAAACATCGTACCATAAAAAAAATCAACTTACTTGTCAAATTCGATGCACATTTCCTCCATGTATAATTCACCTGACTTTACCTGTGATAGTATTGTAGCTATTAATGTTTCATCCTTCATACCTTGTATTGTTCTCCAAGGTGTAATAGTCATGTCTTCTGGCAGATTCTTGGTGTAGAACCTGCCTTACCACTGCTCTATGGAACAACTCTACTTTTTTCACTTTCTGGTTTTTTATGCCAATATTCTCCCACAAGCTAAATATGTCATCAATCAAATCCCATGTTTTCCCAACTTTGAATGCCGATTGGAAAGAGGAATCTATAGCTCTGAATGCATCACTTCCTTTGGCATTTTTTGGTTTCACATTATCCTCTTTAATACGGAGACCTATTTCCAGATAACATTGTCTCCAAAAACTTGCACCAACTCTAGATTTTTCCCCACCACATATTTGCAAAAATTCACCGTGGATAAATATCACTCTTTGATAAATGTCATTGTCAACCTATATTCAATATTTGTGTTATGATCCCATGCCAATAACTTTGCTTCTACATCTGTTAAACCAGCATAAATGATGCATTTAACTATTTCAAAAATAGGGTTATTGGGATATTCTTGCATCAACTCTTTTCTTGCCTATGTAGAATGATTCCCCCCAAGAACATAATATTTGTAATGAAAACATCTTGTTTGATCAAATTAATCTCTAGTAGGAACATCTTTCGGGTCAACAAGGACTTGGTAGTCAACCACATGTGCATAGGGATTGTGCCTCATCAATGCTTTCAAGTTATGAATATGCAAGTGATGTGGTTTTATAATTCTAAATTGATATTTCCCTTTTGTGGGTCTATAAAGTTGATTCACATTCAACTCAAATGTATGTCCATTGTTAACAAAATTATCTCTCCGCAATCGATCTCGAATGGCATTTTGTGTTGTCTTGACAATGCCCTCCTCTAGATCAACACCTGGAGTAATGATTTCCCACAGGGGATTCACTCAATAAACCGCTATCATAGAACGTTCGTTAGTGGCATATGAAACAATACCCCTAATTTCACTAAATATTGGAAAATACCTTCCAAAATTGTTTTTTTTAACCCCCTCCCAATACGCCTTCCCAATTTTAAAAAACCCCTATTTTCACTAGATATTGTATGTATCATTTTTTTCATTAACATGTTTTATACCCCTTTATATGATACCCCTCTTATGACCCCACATGCATTCTACAATGCACCTTGCTTCTTTCAATGTATATTGTGGATGCACATTACTTCACCCACAATGCAATTACTCAACCACATATCATTATGATTTGCAACATCTAATGGTCCAATGAATAGATAGAAGATCACTTCTTGTATGTCACTAGAGTCAATGCACATAGTACAACATTTAGATTGCATGTTACAGTTCCCCAATCGCTGACTAAGCCTGTTGTGGGCTAGGTATCGAAGCCCCCAGGGCCTGTAACAAGATTTAGGAGGCTGACGAAACCTCCCAAGGCCTATAACAGGCACGAGTGGTTGGGTATTCAAGCCCCCAAGGCCTATTGAGGGCCTATAACAGGACCCAGAGTCTTAGATCCTCCCAAGGCTATTGGTAACAACTGGATGAGTGCTATTGGTAATAATTGGCTATCAATGACCACTGCCTCTTGACTATGATCGAATGGAAACCCACTTCACCACGGAACCCCCTGGCCTCAAGCATGCTTCAAGACGCGATTTTCCTATGTACTAGTAAGCCCGAGCCTTGCCTCAACCCGATTTCTCATCCAGCCGTGATCCCGCCATCTCCATTTGGCGGATATTTGTCAACCCGCCCATATAAAAAAGACCCCAAAGTATTTTTGTATTGTTACATTAAATTAAAAACCCTTTGCCCCTTAATATATAATCAATATAATTTTTAAGTTTTCATGAATATTTAATACTGCAATATGAATAAACGTGGTATTATATTGTCTTCTAGTGAAGCCCTCATTTGATTTCCTTACTACCCCCATAATTTTCACTCTCAGATTCAAGAATAAAATTGGCTTCAATAACAACAGATCTCCTCTTTTTTTTATTTGAAGGGGTTCCTTCTAAATCAACAATGCCTTCAACAGGAATCGAGGCACTCTCAACCATATTTCTTTTATGAGATTGTTTGTTACTCTTACTAGCAGGAGTATCAAGCTCATTTGCAACAATTTCAACATGTTCAGTTGGGAGAGATGAAGATTTGAATATAACCCTTCTAGGTACCTGATCTGATTGTCAGATGCTCTTTCCTCTTTGTGCTTGTACTTCTTCAGTTTGAACATTTGACACTTGTTTCTTCTTCCTTGCTTCTGGTCCCTTTTGAATAGCGGCATTAACGACATCCATAGGATTGACTTCTGTATAATAAAATACATTCAACATTTTTGAAATCGAAATGGAAAAATACTGCAAATTAAAAAAATATTAAATATATTACATTGTGGTATCCATGTTATAACGAAACCAATTTAAGAATAATATCAATATTCAAACTTACTCTCCCGCTATCAATTTCATGCACGACCCCTTGACAAAAATCTGTGAAATTTTCTTGAACATTATATTTTGAAATCTTCAAAGAATATAGGATTTTGGCAAAGGTCCTGGCTTGTTTCACTTCTGCATAAACAATAAATGTACTCGACATCACAAATATATCTCTCAACAATCCCAATGGATGGTAATCTGATTGAATATATGGAAATGCAGAAGAATATAAGTGAATACTTTCTCGTTTTCTTTGATATTTTTCCTTCAGATGCCAATGATAGTCTGTTCTGTCTTCTTCTGCTGCATGTTTCCATTCTCTAACATTCTTCATTTTTAAATCTTAAAAGTTAAGAACTTCGTCTTGAGGCTCAACATTCTCAGATGCCTTAATTGTTTTTTTGTATGCAATCATTGCCGCTCTTGATCCATAAACGTTTACAGATATCTTTCTTGATTCCATTGTATGTATATCCAAAATGTAGAATTTTAAAATACAATCAACAAAAATTCATTATCTAAACAAAATCAACATCAATATTCCCTATAAACTGTATTTGAAAAACGTTTTAAAAAATTTAAAAATATTTTTACATTCATAATCACCGCGTTTTACGTTTTGAAAAATATTTAAAAAAATGTAAACCTACCCCCTAACCCCCCTAAAATATATAATAATTAATTAAAAAAAATAAACCTAGCCCCTACCCCCTAACTATATAATAAAAATTAAAAATAAAATAAAATTAAAACTAACCCCTACCCCCTAACCCCCCCTAACAATATAATAAAAAATTAAAACTAACCCCACCCTAACAATATAATAATTTTTAAAAATAAATAAATTAACCCCCCCTAACAATATAACAAAAAAATTAAAAATAAAATAAAACTAACCCCTCCAAAATTAAAAATTAAACTAACCCCCCGTCCTTGTGCCCCCCCTTCCACCTTCTCCTCGCACCCCACTCTTCCATCTCCTCCCTTCTCGCGCCCCCCTTCCCCTGCCACCCCACACCCCTCCCCTTCCCCCTCCTCCCTCCTCCCCATGTACCCACCCTCCCCCTCCTCCCCACGCCCTCCCTTCAACCTCCCCCCACCCCCCACCGCCCACCTCCCCCACCTCCCCCTCCCTTCTCCCTTCGCGACCCTTTGGTCGCTCGCTTCTAAAATCTGCTCACGCTCATAATAAAATCACAGTTTGCTTCTACTGTGAAGATATCTAGAATAACTACATAATTTGGAGTCCTTGGATGAAATTTTTGTTCTTCTTATATGTTCCTAGAATTTCTGCTTTGGAGAAAGCTTCTCCATTTTGGTTTACTTCAACTTTGCAGCATGAATTAGCAAAAGGAGCTATTACTTACAGTTTGTTTCAGTTTGAAGTCTTATGGAAATGAGCAGTTGTCAAGACATAGGTAGATACTGGTCAAGAATTAAGTTTTGTTATAGAAAATAACTTCTTTGGTGAAGTATCAGTCCCTGACTATGATAGACAACGGTATTTCCAGTAGTCTCCCTTTTCAACCTGCTTCTATGAAAATCCTCCATATTGGATGGAAAATATCTTACCGTATGGTACGGAAGCATACCACCAAATCTTTCATGCTTATCCAGGAAGAGAATTCGATGAAGACAATGATACTGGCCATAACGGATTTGGGTCAGAAGGATTTGATTCTGATCATAGTCCTCCCGACTATTAACTTTATGTCACTTCTTTCGTGGGTTCTTGTGAAAGAATATCCACTGTGTACAAAGCATAATGGTCCTTTCCTCTTTGTCGGCCATATGATTTCCATTTAAGTCTTTTCTTTAGTGGGTTCTTTTTTAAAAGAATATCCATAGTGTATTCTCCGTAAGATTTAGATCTCTTTTGAAGATTTGCCAGAGATTTGTCCAGAAGGACAATAATGTAACTCTTAAGGTTCTAGCTTCTTCGGGACTCTCATTTCTCCCTATAAAGAGGATAATTCCCAGAGTATGAGGCATTTAAAATTCGAGCCTAAGATTCTATTGTAATATTGTTTTTTAATCCTATGTTGGCTTTTCCAGAGTTAATATAAGATTTGAGTTGGCCCATATATATGTCAATGTGTTTATGCATTCGTTGTTATACTAGTTTGCATATACTGGAGTACCCAAGAGCCTTGGTATATTTCAGCATGCTGATCTCGATCCATTAAAGGTCCCAGTACTTTGTTCAAAGGTCTATCAATCATATTTCTATATTGTTTGCGTTGTGTACTTTGGTAAATTGGTATCAGATCCTGCATTTTGATTCTATCCTGAGTGGTCATCTTCTTTCTCTGCTTTCGATCTGTTTGTTTGTTCCCTTTTAAGGTGGAAGGATATTGCGAGTTAAATTCTTGTATCGTGAGGCGTTGGAAGAAGATTGTTTGTGTAAGGTGCGAAGTAAGTCCCATTGAAGGCACAGTCAGCTGTGTTGGGAAGCAGTGCAACGATTCTTCCAAGATTCGTTTTTCAATTTTCCAGGTTCCACTTTTATTCCTATTATCTCTCACTATGGATTCTTCCAACATCAGCTTTTACTTCCCAGAGTCTGCTTCTTCCCGTAGAGAAAAACACTCTAAGAGATGGTCATGGTTAAATAAATATTTGAACAAAACTGATTTTGATACTTTGTATGATACCCACGTAATCTCTCAAGAATATGACCCACAGCCCAATTCGAATTTGCCTAAGATAGATGTCGATAAAATTTACGATCTTCCTATGTTTATGTTTTGTGTTGTTCAATTATTCTGGTTCACATCTGTTAACATTCCTATCACCATTGGTCAATCTGTTGATCAAATTCCACTCATCAAGCTTGAAGACATTGCTTGGGGAGTAGAACATGGTTATAAATACATCCATATTGGTTTGATTCAGTTTGGTATTAATCCACTGGTCCATCCAGGATTAAATACCTCTTGTTTGTCCTACATATTAGATTCCCGCCTGAATAAGTTTGAAGATGCTCTACTTGGTGGCTTCCAAATTCCATTAAATAATGGCCCTGCATGCTCTTCCCTTGTACCCAGATACAAGGTGTCACTCAATGATCCTTACATCAATGAGTTTTTGCAAGCATATATACATTTTTTTGGTTTTGATGTGGCCCCATAGGCCCAAATTTCTCAGTTACATTCTACCTTGTGCTTATGTTTTATTTCTACAACTATTCCTGAAATTAATCCTAAGCTGCATAAATGAGCACTCCAAGGAGGGGTAGTAGTTGGTCCTGGAAATACTACATCTCTCCAACCTGGTTTTTCCCAAGTAACCCTACCCGATGAATGGAATAGCAGTTACTTGCCATTATCACAAAAATATCATGAACTGCGACAGTCTGGTTTCAAACAGCTAAGAATAGTTCAGTCATCAGATGGTAGTACCTCTCTCCATTTTACTCCATCTCAGTCATTTAATTTCCCTGCATTTTCTTCTCCACCCATCCTCAGTTGATCTGCATCACACCACCATCACACTCAGTATCAATTCCAAGAAGGATACCTCCTATCCACATGTAACCTTATGATAGCCAAATGCATCAACATATTACTAATCATAGACAGTTTCCATCTGCATCCTGTAAATTCTGCAAAGAAAAGCATGTGCCGAAAAAAGAAAAAAACTTTTCAATACATTGAAGAATCATCCTCCTCTTCTCCTTCTCATAAAGGTCAGCATTCAAGTTGTGCTGAATGTTTTTCTTTATTCATAGATATAAAAAGATTTACTCTTCCTAGAGAAAAGAATGGTTCCTTAGTTCAGTCGGCTGCAAGGAGACTAGATTCAGGAAATTCTAGTCCTACATTTAAGGAAGGAACAATCCAGTCAGATCTTCAATTTGTAAAGCTAATAATCCATACAAATCCAGAACTAGCAGAGCAAATAAAATTGAAAATTTATACAAACTTCCAATCAGTTTTTATAGCTCAGAATCTCAATGATGTTGCTCAAGATGTATTAGATCTCAAAGAACATCTGAAAACATTGCATGGTACCATCTATCACATATTTGGTTCCATTGATCATTTGCTTAATGTTCAATATGAATGAAAGAGTAAAGTAGTTGATATTGAAACTAGTTTAGATATCATATCTAAATCTGTTAGCAGTCTACAATCAACCATTCCCCATCCTCCTTCTCCTCCCAAATATAGCCAACTTGATAAAGAAGGCTATAAATTTAAGTATCATTTTGATAGTTCTATCTTACACAAGTATTTGAAATAGTTCAACCCACATCAGCTGCAGAAGATTCAACAAGGTGCTGAATTAGCAAGATAAAAGTTTGATTTAATGAAACAAAGGGCTCATGTGTGAAGAACCTACAACATATAATTAATGAGATAGTAGAAATAACAGAACTCAGAATCACTTTTATTGATCACGGGCCACTTTGAGGGGGCAACCTCCTTTGAGCAAGCTCAATACAAATAACTTCACGGTGCCTTCATAGGCCTCAACACACACTATATACTAAGTCTAGGCGCCAATACTATGGGTCAAAACCACGGGCCAATACAAACTATGGATCAACAATACTACGGGCGACTTACAAAGGATATGCGCCAAACAACAATAACACAAACTATTGATCAACAAATACTACGAGACGACTTCCAAAACATATGCGTCCAACAACAATATACTAACAAAGTAAAGACACGGGTTCCTAACATCATGGGTTAGAAATTCAAGATATAAAAATGGAATCCTCCCAAATCTATATGGATTCAGAGATTGGAGAAAATTCTGGCTTTAAATCTAGCAAAATAAATAGAGCAAAAACACATTTCTTCCAGAAAAAAGCAAGAAGAGTTCATGGCCAAGATGTCAGTCATAATAAATTTCGCAGTCCATTTGTCCGGTGGAAAAATGAGTTGAAAAATGTTGATATTAAGATAGACTCTGTTTGTGTCAGAAATTGTTACTAAGGCTAGGGTAACAAGCCAACACAATCTCAAAAATAAAATTAATCCAAACTAGGTTTTTAGGGTTTTGTTTTGTATGTTTTGGTTAGAAACTTCAAGAGCATAAGGGAATACATTCAGCAGATAAGTAAAAACTAATTCATACACATATATCCATGAAGATGCATATATATCTCAGGAATCCACAAAAGATTGCAATGAAGTTCATACAATAAAAGACAAGCATCACTGGAAATTACACATAAAACCAGAAATGAATTTGTCAATCAAGAAACTATATAAGTTCAAAATGAAGCCAACACATATCAGAAGTGGGATAAGGAGTCATATATTCATAGTTTCATAAAAAATGCATATGAGAGTTTGCAATACTTAGCAGTGAACAAGTCTGGAAGAATCAACAGCTTGCAGACCTCCTAAAGCTCTCCAAAAATTCGAACCCTTACAATGTCTTTCCTCCCTCTCTAAATAGTTTTTCTTCTCAAAAACAGTTAGGGTATTTCCTACTAATTCTCCATCGAATGACTAGACTAGGTAAAGTAACAATTACATTTTTACAAAATTACATCTTTGCTAAAAATAGCAAATTCTTTAACAAAATGTCTTAAATGAACCTAACTGCCTTAGATTTCTTTCGATGCCTCCACAAGCAAAGATATGCCATCTGGACTTGAGGATCTTTTCTTCATTCTTTTGTGCTTTTGCTCCAGCTCAGCTATCCTTTTCTGTAGGTGTTCATTTTCATGCTGCAAGGTTTCAACAGTCTTTTCTAATTCTGAGCAGTGCTTATCAGCAACCCTTTTTCTTCTGAGTACTTCCTTTGCATCAATCACTAACTCCTGAAAATTATCATGAGTATCTTGAAGATCTTCTCTTAATCTTCTATTTGCCATCATTAGACCATCATTAACTTCCTGCATATAATTCATTTGATGTTTATACTATTTGACAGTCTTCTTCAAATTCTCCTTGTCAGAATTAACCAGCTTTTCTATTGCAGCATCTTGCTCCTCATTAGGTTTGTAAAACATGTCAAACTTCTTAAATATTGCTTCTTCTGTCAATAGCTTCTCAACAGTATCTTCAATGGTGGGACTTGGATCATCTGTGGCCTGTACTGACTTAATCTCTTCTGTCAACAATTTCCCAGGAATGTCTTCAATGATGGACTTGGAGTTTCCTTCACCTGCTACCTTTTCTGACCTAATTTCTTCCTTTTTACCTGGCTGCAGTTCATCTTTCTTTGATTTCTCCTCCTCCATGGGTTCTTCATCAGAGATAGTCACCTTATCAGCCTTCAATTTTGGATTTAAAAGCTTTTTCATATTTAACCTTAATTTGTTTTTCGACCTAGTTTTAGGTCTCCAGAAAGTAGCTGCTTCTCCCATCATTTTTAATTTCTTCCCTTGGTACCGAATAGATGCTAACTCTACCACTTCCAGCTTTTTGACTTTCTTAGGCTTTGTGGTTTTGTCCTCTATAGTTTGATTTTCTTTAATCTCAGTTTTAACCTTGATCTCAGGAATAAACTGCTCTTCTTCTAACATATAGCCCTCATCATCTGAGAGGACTGTGATGGGGCTTCTTGGCTGATTATGAACTTCTTCCTTAGCTACAGGAATCACTTTGATGTCAATTTTCTTCTCTTCTTGAAAATCTGCTGTAGGTGATGACTTCTTTTCGAGAAATTCTTCTTCCTTTTTATCATCAAATAATGAGAACTTGACCTTATTGTGCTCTGGAAATTCCTGAGGCTGACTGTCATTCTGTCCTTCATCTGCTACCTGCCTTGTTTTCTTTTTATCTTTAATGTCATGTTTCTTTGCAGGTTTAACTGAATGCCCTAACTTTTGTATCATTACTTTTCCCTTGTCAGTTTGTCTTTTGGGTTGTTGGTCTTCTCCTTTAGGATGAACTCCTGACCAAAACAAAAAGAAGTCCCAAGTTTTTTCCTCATGCTGCAACACTGTAGAGATGATTAGCTTAATGAGACCATGATGAAACAGTGATTGAGAAGTATGATCATCATGCTGTTTTATTTTGCTTGACATTTTCTGCAGGCTTTTAGAGAAAAAGAATGGCAAATTCATTTTAGACACCCCTGCCATGTGCTGTAGGAACCTGAGATGATATTTGAACACTAATGAATACCTTCCTTCATGAGTCACATAACTCTGAAGAATTCTTATAGGTTCAATCCACTCCTTCCTGAAATTATGTATGAGAATACCTTTGTTCCAGTCAGGAATAACATTGGGCAATAAGTATCTTTGAGGATCAAATTCAAAAGGAGACTTCTTGAACCAGTGCTCACCCTCATTATTAATCTCAGTGGCTTCTGATATTAATTCCATAGTCAATTTGAATCTCAAGGGATCCATTATAATCATCTCATTCTTAAGTCCTTTGGCAAAATTGCAGGACACTTGAGCATTAAAACCATCTATCTTCTTGAAAAAATTCAACCATCCTGCCTGCTGGAAAAGCTCTGCACAATCTGGAAGTTTCTGAATCCATGTCAAATCTGTGGGCTCAGCCCTGTTAACCTTGCCACTTTTACTGTTTTTTCCCATAGCTTTCTTTTCAAGGAACAGGAAAAATCTAGTTTCAGGTTTCAGAAATGTGTTATAAGCTGTATTCTGAGCAAGTAATTTTGCAGACTATAACAATTTCAGTGATATTTAAACCACCTGCATAAACTAATAGACCCCTTCTGTGTAACACCTGTATTAACTAGCAAAGTCTTTCCTGTGAAAAAACGACGCCCTATTCTGTATAATCTGATGTTTTAAAACATTAGGGCATGAGAGAAACATTCATACACCTCCCTCCTAACGGGCTTCAGGAAACTACTTCTGTGGTGAATTCCTCATTTTACGGTCTATTATATCCTCCTCAGCAATCAATTTTTCCAGAAACTCGTGCAGCAACAAAAACCCAAATTTTCCAGCTATACGGGTTATAACATAATACCTGTCAATTACTCGTCCAATGTGGCTTAATGTCTTCAATTTGAGGTGTCAATGATGTCCTCCTTCGAGCACAGGTGTCCTCATATCGATTTTTTAGCCCCAGGTGAATGAATTCACAAGCCCTAATTTTCGCTGACGCCAGAACACACCTGTCTCCTTTCCACAACGACACAATCCACCGTTTAACAGTGAACTCTCCTGCACAAACACTGCCTCCTCTGTGATGATGCGTGTGACAAGAGAAAATTGACAGCTAAACCCAGAATTGGCTGGTCTCTGTGCAACTAAACCCGCATAACACGTAATGATGCCCTTGTTTTCTCTTCGTGATTAACAACCAACTAACATCATGCTCAAAATGCTGCAAACACGTGTTAAACACTCGCACAATGCGATTAGATACTTTCACTCTGCATCATGATTGAAATCAAATCGAGAATTTACAAAAAACTCATGCCACGATATTCCTGTAGCGCGCTCTGTGTTAAACTTTGGTGTAGCGCTACAAGAATATCTTTTAACCAAAATTTAGCAATTTTCTAACTTTTTGCCAATTTGTCGGAAATTTTGGCAGCTATTTGGTTTAGGACATAAGTTCAACTACTCTCTAAAGTTATTAATGATTCTTCTTTTGAATATATAACTCTCAATGACCCCCTTTTCAATATAAAAAATAACCAAAATCAAATGAAATCTAAAAGGACTGGGTTCAAACTTTATTCAATCACTCATAAGGTTCTTAAGAAGACAAAAACCAAAACTGAAAACCAAAAATTAACTAAGGTAGACTCAAAAAAACAAACCAAAATTGGAGAGAAAAAACTAAAAATGCAGAAAAAATTACTGACTTAACATCTGGCTCCAGCTGCGGGATGAAGTCCTCCCTGTGAGGCTTCAAGAACCTGTAGACTAGTGCCTTCAGTCTTCCATTGGGCTATGCAGTCTTTATTCAATCTCACTCACACCGGTATATACAATGAAATGTGACCATGATCCTCATTTAACTGTAGAAATGCTTGAGGAATCGCCCATTAATAGGGCTAAGCAATTCCTCTCCTTCCAAAGACTGCAATATGAAAGTATTATTTTCCAAAACCTTAGCTATAAGAAAAGGGCCAAACCATAAATTATCAAATTTGCCATGTTTCCCTTTCTGCTCCTTTCTTGCATCCCATCTCAAAACCATCTCACCTTCTGAAAAAATATGATCTTTGATATTTCTGTCAAACCTGGTTTTCATTTTAGCTCTATACAGCTGAGCTTCTTTGTCTACCTTCTCCCTGTTCTGCTGTAACTCAATCATTTCAAAAATTCTCCTTTGTAAATCATCTGGTTCCTCTTGAGAATTTTGGAGGAACTTCATTACTGGGATTCCCAATTGTACTGGAAATACTGCTTCTGTTCCATAAACCAGCTGAAAGGGTGAAGTACCAATGGCTTGTTTTACAGTAATCCTATCTGCCCATAATGCATATTTCAACATTGAATCCCAGGATTTTTTATTTTGTTTGAGCAATTTCTTGATGCACTGAATGATATTTTTATTAGATGATTCTGCCTGACCATTTCCCTGAGGATAATAAGGAGTTGAGTGTTTAAGTTCAATGCCATTTTTCTCACAAAAAACCACCATTGCCTTGGATTTAAATGCTTTGGCATTATCAGTGATCAATCTTTGTGGACAACCAAACCTGCTAAGAATATTATTTTCAATAAAATCCATAATCACCTTATCTGTAGCATTCCTTGTCGGGATAGCTTCCACCCATTTTGTAAAGAAATCTGTGGCAGTCAAAATCCAATGATGCTGGCCTGAAGATGCTGGATTAATTTCTCCAATAAAATCCAGACCCCACTGCTGAAAAGGGGCATTGACTACAATAGGCTTCAAAGGTAAAGACAGTAACTTCTGTTTACCTGCAAACTTTTGACATGGTATGCAAGCTCTCACATGGTGATAAACATCTGAGAAAAGTGAAGGCCAATAGTAACCAGCTCTTAAAATTTTATAGGCTGTTGTTTTCCAGTATTTATGTCCTCCACAAGCTCCTTCATGAGATTCTGAAATCACTTCCTTTATTTCAGCTTGATCTAAACACCTTAATAAGATTCCTGCTGGATCTTTCCAAAACAATTGACCTTCTATCAGACAGTATTTGGTAGTTTTCAATTTCAGGGACCTGGCAGCTTTTCTGTCTAAATGTTCTGGACATTGCAAAAATAACAGAAAATGGACAATGTCAGCATACCAATCTGAAGATGAATAAGAATCCATGATTCTTTCTTTTTCCAGGATTATTTGATTTTCTTCAGGTGCTGATTCTTCTGTCATAGCATGTAATCCTAATGCCTGACAATTTGATTCAGCCAGCAGTTTGGCCAATCCTTGTCCTTTGACCAGCTTAGTAGGTCTGATTTCCACTTCATATTCCATAATTTTGGCAATCCACCTTCCCCTCTTTCCTTCACTATCAGGCTGTGTCAAAACATCCTTCACTACAGCATTTGGAACAAAGGAAACAACCTTGGAATGTAAAATATAGATTCTGAAAAATTTTAAAGCCTTTACCAGAGCATAGGCTTGTTTCTCCAAGATACTGTATTTCAGCTCTGAATCTCTAAGTGTTTTGCTGAAAAAGGCAATTGGTTGTTCCAATCCCTTCTCATTCTTCTGAAGTAGGACAGCAGCAATGGTGTCTTCTGAAGCAAAAGAAAATGTAAGAAATTCTTTGTCAAAATTTGGACTCACTAGAACAGGTGCTTCAGTCAGAGCCACTTTAATCTTTTCAAAAGCTGCCTTTGCTTCAACAGTCCACCTGACTTCTTGGTCCTTTTTTAACATGGCTGTAATTTGCTTAATTGTTTCAGCAAAATTAGGAATAAACCATCGCAGAAAATTGATTTTGCCAATAAATGATTGCACATCCTTTTTACTCCTGGGCAAGCTAATCTTCAGTATTGCTTTGACTCTCTCAGGGTCAATTCTGATACCATCAGCTGATACCAAGTGGCCAAGCAACTTACCTTCTTGCACAGCAAAATGTGATTTTTTAGGGTTTAAAGATAAGCCAAATTTTCTGCATTTTATGAAGGTTTGTTCTAAATGCTTCAAATGTTCATCATCAGACTTTGAGAAGACAGTGATATCATCCAGATAGATAACTACAAACTTATCTTTTTCACCCACGAATGCAATGTCCATAGCTCTCTGAAAGGTTGCTCCAGCATTCATCAAACCAAAAGGCATCTTGTCATACATAAATGTCCCCTAGGGGGTTGTGAAAGCTGTCTTTTCTTTGTCATCAGGATGCATGGCAATCTGATTGTATCCTGAGAAACCATCTAGCATAGAAATCCTTTGAGCTCCAACCACTTGCTGCAAAACCTGTTCAATCTTGGGGAGAGGATAATTGTCTTTTAATGATGATCGATTCAAATTTCTGAAGTCAACACATAATCGAATCTCTCCATTCTTCTTTCTAACAGGAACTAAATTGGCCACCCAAGAAGAATAACTAAGAGGCACTATTATTTTTTCATCCAACAACTTCTTCAATTCTTTTTCAATTACAGGGAACAAGGCTGGATTGATTCTTCTTAATTTCTGCCTGAAAGGTTTGACATTAGGTTTCAAAGGAACTTTGTGCTGGATAACTGCTGTATCATAGGTTTTTAGTTCCTTGTAAGACCAAGCAAATGCATCTATATATTTTCTCAACAGCCTGATATATCTACTTCTTTGCTCAGCTGTTAGGTTTTTAGACAGTTTTACCATTCTGGGATGTTCTGCTGAACCAATATTGTACTCCTCTACATTGTCTTCTGAAGATTGCATTACTGGTCTGGAAGGTGTATCATCTTTAGTGAATATTCTTTCTAAAGGTACTAGACCTTTTGGAATGAAATTGCTCTTCAATTCAATAATCTTATGCCCAGCTATCTCTTCTGCAGCAAATTCATCTAACTGTTCATCCCTTTCATCTATTTCTTGATCAATTTGATTGTTTGAAAATTCATCTACAAGCTCAAGAAATTTTTTTATTTCAATGTCATCTTCAAAAACCCTCCAATGTCTCACATTATCTGGAACACATGGTCTATATCTCACCTCTATTGGATACCTTAATTGAGTGGTTTTTGGAATTCTGAAGTGTGTGGCAGCCAGGGCTAAAGAATCTGCAGTTTCATTATGATTTATGGGAATATGAGTGATATTAAATGCTATAAAATAGTTCTCAAGCATATCCCATACCTCATTTCGATATACTTTCAGCAAACCCTGCTTTACTTGATATTTGTTCTTCACTTGTTGAACAACTAGTTCGGAGTCGCCAAATGCAGAAATTTGCTGAATTCCCAAATCTTTAGCAGCCTTCAATCCCAGTAGCAGGGCCTCATACTCAACAGTGTTGTTGGTAGTAGCAAATTCTAACTTATACATAAGTTTCACCATTTCACCCCCGGGAGAAATCAATAAAATTCCAGCTCCAGCACCTTCTTTGCATGAAGACCCATCAAAATACAACTGCCACAATACATCCTGCTCTTCTTGACTGTGTTTTACAGGCTGATCTTTTTGTACTTGTAACAGACCAGCAGAATTCTCTTCCTCACTAAACTGTAGTATGCATGAACCAAGGTCTTTATCCACAGAATACATTGGGTGATTTGTAGGGTTTTTCTCATCTGTGACTATGTAAGCCAACTGTAGCTCTCTATAAAGTCTCCTGTTTTCTCCACCAAAAAAAGGAATAGTTGCATAAGAGAGGTCCATCTGTAATGTTCCTCCAACTTTCTTAGCCCATGACCTAGACAGAAGTAAGCCAAATTTTGGTGTGATGTCAGCTACCACAACATCCATTATTACACTTTTCATGGGTAACTGAGTAAGATTGACAACCATGTCTTTTATCACTCCTAGACATTTCACAGCTCGGGAGTCAAAAGCATATAGATCATGATAAGGCTTAGTGACATTAAGGCCCAGGGCTTCCATCATAGATTTTGGCATCAAATTATGGGATGCTCCTGAATCTAACAGACAGTTATGAATCATCTGTTCATGCACAGTCAGAATTATATAGAAAGGAGGAGAAGCACCAGCTTCATTTTCAGTCTTCTCAGCCAAAGCTGATCCAATAAAAATTCTAGGGTTTTCTTCCTGGAGATTCACTGTATCTGAAACTAGCTGATTATTTGGCATATTCATTACTTTCAAAACTGTATTCTTGTATGATGGATTTTTTATGAGCTCAGAAAATGGTACAGGAATTTTAAGTTTTCCTAACTCATTTTCCAAACTGAAATTTTGACCTGACCTATTTACCTCTTCAATTTCTGTATTCTTCTTAGGTTTTTCTACAGGTTGCTTCTTTTCTGCTACAGGATCAGCAGTTGGTTTATCAGGAATAACTGGAGCAGGAACAACAGCTTTCTTCTTAGTAGCTTGAACTACTTGTTTCGGTCCAGTTCTGAGATTAATGATTTTCTTAATTCCATTCTGATTAGTGGCAGCATTTACAGCAGTTTTTTCAAACTCCAATTCATCTTCAACCTCATATAAATCAGCATCATAATATTCAGAATTTAGAAAATCTTCTTCAGTAACAAAGCCTGTAAACATTTTATCTCCAATGTGGTTCATGTCCTGATCAGTCTCAGTTTCTTCAAAAAGCAGCTGCTGATCAATTTCTTCCTCATCAACCAAATTATTTTGAAAAGGTGGGGGCACTTTTTGATCTTCATTTTCTCTCCTTTCTTGCTGGATGTCATTATTTCTTCGCTCCCTTGGCATGAATCTAGGTGCAAATTGTCTTCTAAATTGATTTTGGTTATTTGGATTCCTCTGAGCTTCTGGAGCAGGTTTAGCAGAATTCTTTTCAAGCTCAAGTTTATTCAACTTTGCAGTAAGGACCTTAACCATTTTGGCCATCTCATCTATCTTGGCCTCAGCAGATTGAGAAGCAGAGCCTGCTGTGACAGCTTCTTTCTTTCCCTTTCTTTCATACAGCTGCTGAGATGTTTCATTCTTAAGTCTATTTGAAGCTAACAAATTAGACTCTACCTCTAGGGCTGCATCTTGCATGTTCAGCAGGGTGATAGGTCTTCTCTCTCTGAGTAATAAAGAAAATTCATGATCAAAAGCATTGGCATAGGTCAACTTGGCTGATGTTTCAGTGGGTTTAATTTCTGCTGGAATTCTACTGTACATCTTATTAAACCTCTTGGAAAAATCTGCAACAGTTTCATCTTTCTTTCTTCTGAGAGCTCCAAATTCAGTTATATAGTATGTGTGATCTTTCGTATCTCCCCATTGTCTCATGAAAAGCTCATGGAGTTCTTCAATAATAGTAATGGAGTTAGCAGGCAAGTCTCTAAACCATTTTCTTACATCTCCATCTAGACTTTGAACAAATACCCTCATCCACACATCTTTAATCTCAATATTCTGATTATCAGCATAACTCAAGAAAGCCTCCCAATGTTCCTCAGCAGTGGTTTCCCCTTGTCCATTGAATCTAGGCATATATTTTTGGTAATCACCTCCAGGCAATGCATGTAGAGGCTGAGGTAAAACTAATGGTGCATACCTAGCTGCTACCATTCTATCCATCATATCCATAGGTGGATTTTGGGCTGCCATTGTGGACTGAGTTTTAGACTGAGATTTTAAGGAGGGAGATATTTGACTAGAACTTTTTTGAAAAGGATTTCTTCCTACCTTCAACTGAAAGATTGGTATTTTATCAGGGGAAGAGGTTTTAGCTTTCAAAAAGCTTTGAGGATTGGTGAAAACCTGAAAAGTGTTCTCAGAAAGGATAGGTTTTATACAGGGTGAAATTTCAGCTGGGTCTAATAATTCACCCAACTGGTGAGAGTCACAGGAAGCTGGCAAAGATCGAGATTTTCCGAGTTTGTTTGCTGTTTTCAAAATCTGCTCAGGGTCTGTCACACCCAGTTTTAAAGGAGAAACAGGCTTATTCCTGGTCCCAATCCCTTTAGAAGCCAGTGTGACTTCTTTTTGGTGAAAGTAGCCTTCACAAACTACTGGTTCAAGTCCACCTCTTAAACCAGAAAAATGATGATTATCCCAGGGAAGATATGCTTCAGCTTCATCCCCGGCAACGGCGCCAAAGATGTTTGTGTCAGAAATTGTTACTAAGGCTAGGGTAACAAGCCAACACAATCTCAAAAATAAAATTAATCCAAACTAGGTTTTTAGGGTTTTGTTTTGTATGTTTTGGTTAGAAACTTCAAGAGCATAAGGGAATACATTCAGCAGATAAGTAAAAACTAATTCATACACATATATCCATGAAGATGCATATATATCTCAGGAATCCACAAAAGATTGCAATGAAGTTCATACAATAAAAGACAAGCATCACTGGAAATTACACATAAAACCAGAAATGAATTTGTCAATCAAGAAACTATATAAGTTCAAAATGAAGCCAACACATATCAGAAGTGGGATAAGGAGTCATATATTCATAGTTTCATAAAAAATGCATATGAGAGTTTGCAATACTTAGCAGTGAACAAGTCTGGAAGAATCAACAGCTTGCAGACCTCCTAAAGCTCTCCAAAAATTCGAACCCTTACAATGTCTTTCCTCCCTCTCTAAATAGTTTTTCTTCTCAAAAACAGTTAGGGTATTTCCTACTAATTCTCCATCGAATGACTAGACTAGGTAAAGTAACAATTACATTTTTACAAAATTACATCTTTGCTAAAAATAGCAAATTCTTTAACAAAATGTCTTAAATGAACCTAACTGCCTTAGATTTCTTTCGATGCCTCCACAAGCAAAGATATGCCATCTGGACTTGAGGATCTTTTCTTCATTCTTTTGTGCTTTTGCTCCAGCTCAGCTATCCTTTTCTGTAGGTGTTCATTTTCATGCTGCAAGGTTTCAACAGTCTTTTCTAATTCTGAGCAGTGCTTATCAGCAACCCTTTTTCTTCTGAGTACTTCCTTTGCATCAATCACTAACTCCTGAAAATTATCATGAGTATCTTGAAGATCTTCTCTTAATCTTCTATTTGCCATCATTAGACCATCATTAAATTCCTGCATATAATTCATTTGATGTTTATACTGTTTGACAGTCTTCTTCAAATTCTCCTTGTCAGAATTAACCAGCTTTTCTATTGCAGCATCTTGCTCCTCATTAGGTTTGTAAAACATGTCAAACTTCTTAAATATTGCTTCTTCTGTCAATAGCTTCTCAGCAGTATCTTCAATGGTGGGACTTGGATCATCTGTGGCCTGTACTGACTTAATCTCTTCTGTCAACAATTTCCCAGGAATGTCTTCAATGATGGACTTGGAGTTTCCTTCACCTGCTACCTTTTCTGACCTAATTTCTTCCTTTTTACCTGGCTGCAATTCATCTTTCTTTGATTTCTCCTCCTCCATGGGTTCTTCATCAGAGATAGTCACCTTATCAGCCTTCAATTTTGGATTTAAAAGCTTTTTCATATTTAACCTTAATTTGTTTTTTGACCTAGTTTTAGGTCTCCAGAAAGTAGTTGCTTCTCCCATAATTTTTAATTTCTTCCCTTGGTACCGAATAGATGCTAACTCTACCACTTCCAGCTTTTTGACTTTCTTAGGCTTTGTGGTTTTGTCCTCTATAGTTTGATTTTCTTTAATCTCAGTTTTAACCTTGATCTCAGGAATAAACTGCTCTTCTTCTAACATATAGCCCTCATCATCTGAGAGGACTGTGATGGGGCTTCTTGGCTGATTATGAACTTCTTCCTTAGCTACAGGAATCACTTTGATGTCAATTTTCTTCTCTTCTTGAAAATCTGTTGTAGGTGATGACTTCTTTTCGAGAAATTCTTCTTCCTTTTTATCATCAAATAATGAGAACTTGACCTTATTATGCTCTGGAAATTCCTGAGGCTGACTGTCATTCTGTCCTTCATCTGCTACCTGCCTTGTTTTCTTTTTATCTTTAATGTCATGTTTCTTTGCAGGTTTAACTGAATGCCCTAACTTTTGTATCATTACTTTTCCCTTGTCAGTTTGTCTTTTGGGTTGTTGGTCTTCTCCTTTAGGATGAACTCCTGACCAAAACAAAAAGAAGTCCCAAGTTTTTTCCTCATGCTGCAACACTGTAGAGATGATTAGCTTAATGAGACCATGATGAAACAGTGATTGAGAAGTATGATCATCATGCTGTTTTATTTTGCTTGACATTTTCTGCAGGCTTTTAAAGAAAAAGAATGGCAAATTCATTTTAGACACCCTTGCCATGTGCTGTAGGAACCTGAGATGATATTTGAACACTAATGAATACCTTCCTTCACAAGTCACATAACTCTGAAGAATTCTTATAGGTTCAATCCACTCCTTCCTGAAATTATGTATGAGAATACCTTTGTTCCAGTCAGGAATAACATTGGGCAATAAGTATCTTTGAGGATCAAATTCAAAAGGAGACTTCTTGAACCAGTGCTCACCCTCATTATTAATCTCAGTGGCTTCTGATATTAATTCCACAGTCAATTTGAATCTCAAGGGATCCATTATAATCATCTCATTCTTAAGTCCTTTGGCAAAATTGCAGGACACTTGAGCATTAAAACCATCTATCTTCTTGAAAAAATTCAACCATCCTGCCTGCTGGAAAAGCTCTGCACAATCTGGAAGTTTCTGAATCCATGTCAAATCTGTGGGCTCAGCCCTGTTAACCTTGCCACTTTTACTGTTTTTTCCCATAGATTTCTTTTCAAGGAACAGGAAAAATCTAGTTTCAGGTTTCAGAAATGTGTTATAAGCTGTATTCTGAGCAAGTAATTTTGCAGACTATAACAATTTCAGTGATATTTAAACCACCTGCATAAACTAATAGACCCCTTCTGTGTAACACCTGTATTAACTAGCAAAGTCTTTCCTGTGAAAAAACGACGCCCTATTCTGTATAATCTGATGTTTTAAAACATTAGGGCATGAGAGAAACATTCATACACCTCCCTCCTAATGGGCTTCAGGAAACTACTTCTGTGGTGAATTCCTCATTTTACGGTCTATTATATCCTCCTCAGCAATCAATTTTTCCAGAAACTCGTGCAGCAACAAAAACCCAAATTTTCCAGTTATACGGGTTATAACATAATACCTGTCAATTACTCGTCCAATGTGGCTTAATGTCTTCAATTTGAGGTGTCAATGATGTCCTCCTTCGAGCACAGGTGTCCTCATATCGATTTTTTAGCCCCAGGTGAATGAATTCACAAGCCCTAATTTTCGCTGACGCCAGAACACACCTGTCTCCTTTCCACAGCGACACAATCCACCGTTTAACAGTGAACTCTCCTGCACAAACACTGCCTCCTCTGTGATGATGCGTGTGACAAGAGAAAATTGACAGCTAAACCCAGAATTGGCTGGTCTCTGTGCAACTGAACCCGCATAACACGTAATGATGCCCTTGTTTTCTCTTCGTGATTAACAACCAACTAACATCATGCTCAAAATGCTGCAAACACGTGTTAAACACTCGCACAATGCGATTAGATACTTTCACTCTGCATCATGATTGAAATCAAATCGAGAATTTACAAAAAACTCATGCCACGATATTCCTGTAGCGCGCTCTGTGTTAAACTTTGGTGTAGCGCTACAAGAATATCTTTTAACCAAAATTTAGCAATTTTCTAACTTTTTGCCAATTTGTCGGAAATTTTGGCAGCTATTTGGTTTAGGACATAAGTTCAACTACTCTCTAAAGTTATTAATGATTCTTCTTTTGAATATATAACTCTCAATGACCCCCTTTTCAATATAAAAAATAACCAAAATCAAATGAAATCTAAAAGGACTGGGTTCAAACTTTATTCAATCACTCATAAGGTTCTTAAGAAGACAAAAACCAAAACTGAAAACCAAAAATTAACTAAGGTAGACTCAAAAAAACAAACCAAAATTGGAGAGAAAAAACTAAAAATGCAGAAAAAATTACTGACTTAACAGACTCCAAATATCTTTCTAAAGGATTTGAAAATATTTTGATCATTAATTTATATTGTTTGCATCATGATCAAATTTTGAATCTTTTTTCAGAAAATAAATGCATGGGAATTTCAGACAAAAGAAGAAACAAAATCCTCCTTGAAGGATATTACAACACAATTGACTTGGGTTTTCACTGGTATAGTTAAGCTTTGGTGGGAAAAGCTTTTTGATACATAAAAAGAGCATATTGTAGATGACATAGATCCCCTTGAAGCATTGTTTCAAGCCCTAGCACATGAATTTCTTGGTGGTTTTCCTCCAGATGCATCACATACAACACATATGTTTATGTCTCAAAAACTCTACAATATTGATCTCCTCCAAGATTATTTTTGCAATATGCAGTCCATGCTTTATAAATTTAACCGATCACCAGAATTTGGCATATCTTTGCCATTATCTTGCCTCTCTTCTAGGTAAGATAATAGAATTAGTCTCCAGATATTTAAGTGATCATCAAGTCAATATAGAAGATATTTATTTGGCTGGTCTTCATTAGCATGTTCTCATAGCCTTACAGAAAGAGTGTGTAACCATGAAGACACAATTTAAAAAAAAAAACAGATTTTCCTTTCACAGTCCGCCTATCAGTAGTTTCGTGAGATAGCTAGTTATGGTTGTTGCCGACCTAATAATACTTCTACTTCTTCTTCCTCCTATACTTGTTCCACTCGGAAGCGTGGTCGATCCTTACCCTTACATTCTTCCAGAAAAATCTCTAGAAAACCTATTAAAAACAATTTCTTCATAAATAAGCAAAAAAGGTTTGTTTTTAGGAAAATATCTAAACCATTGAAAAAATCATCTTGCTATGTTTGTGGCAAGGAAATACTACACCTCTCCAACTTGTTTTTTCCCAAGTAACCCTACCTGATGAATGGAATAACAGTTACTTGCCATTATCACAAAAATATCCTGAACTACAACATTTTGGTTCCCGAACAACTAAGAATAGTTCAGTCATCATATGGTAGTACCTCTCTCCGTTTTGCTCGATATTAGTCATTTAATTTCCATGCATCCGCTTCTCCACCCATCCTCAGTCGATCTGCATCACACTCAGTATCACTTCTAAGAAGGATACCTCCTCTCCACATGCAGCCTTATGATATCCAAATGCATCAGCATATTACTAATCACAGTCGTTTCGATCTGCATCCTTAAATTATGCAAATAAAAGCATGTACCGAAAAAAGAAAAAAATTTCAATACATTTAAGAATCCTCCTCCTCTTCTCCTTCTCATAAAGGCTAGCATTCACGTTGTCCTGAATGTTCTACTTTATTCAGAGATATCAAAAGCTTTACTCTTCCTAGAGAAAATCCTGGTTCTGTAGTTCAGTTGGTTGCAAGGAGACCATATTCAGGAAATTATAGTCCAACATTTAAAGAAGGAACAATCCAGTCAGATCTTCAATTTGTAAGGCTAAGAAGCCCTACAGATCCAAAACCAACAGAGCAAATAAAATTGAAAAATTATACAAACTTCCAATCAGTTTGTATAGCTCAGAATCTCAATGATGTTTATCGAGATGTCTTAGAGCTCAAAACACATCTGAAAACATTGCATGGTACCATTGATCACATATCTGATTCCATTGATCATTTTCTTAATGTTCAAGATGAAAGAAAGAGTAAAGTAGTTGATATTGAAACTAGTTTAGATATCATATCTAAATCTGTCAGCAGTATATAATCAGCCATTCCCCATCCTCCTTCTCCTCCCATATATAGCCAAGTTGATAAAGAAGGCTATAGATTTAAGTATCATTCTAATAGTTCTAGCTCACACAAGTATTTGAAACAGTTCATCCCACATAACCTGCAGAAGATTCAACAAGGTGCTGAATTAGCAAGAGAAACATTTGATTTAATGAAACAGAGGGCTCATGAGTTAGAAATTCAAGATATAAAAATGGCATCCTCCCAAATATTTATGGATTTATATATTGGAGAAAATTATGGCCTTAATTCTAGCAAAATAAATAGAGTAGAAACACATTTCTCCCAGAACCAAGCAAGAAGAGTTCATGGACAAGATGTCACTCAAAATAAATTTCGCAGTCCATTTGTCTGATTGACAAATGAGTTGAAAAATGTTGATATTAAGATAGAATCCAAAGATATTTCTAAAGGCTTTGGAAATACTTTGATCATTAATTTAGATTGTTTGCATCATGATCAAATTTTGAATCTTTTTCAGAAAATAAATGCAGAGAAAAGCAGAAACAAAATCCTCCTGGAAAGATATTACAACACAATTGACTTGGGATTTAACTGGTATAGTTAAGCTTTGGTGGGAAAATATTTCTGATACAGAAAAAGAGCATATTCTAGATGACACAGATCCCCTTGAAGCATTGTTTCAGGCCCTGGCACATGAATTTCTTGGTGCTTTTCCTCCAGATGCATCATATTTTCCTTAAACAGTCCGCCTGTTAGCAGGTTCATGAGACAACTAGTTATGGTTGTTTCCAACCTAAGAATACTTCTACTTCTTCTTCCTCCTGTACTTGTTCCACTCGGAAGCATGGTGGATCCTTACCCTTACATTCTTCCAGAAAAATCTCTAGAAAACCTGTTAAAAACAATTTCTTCAGAAATAAGCAAAAAAGGTTTGTTTTTTCAGGAAAAGATCTAAACCATTGAAAAAATCATCTTTCTATGTTTGTGGCAAAACATGTCATTGGGAAAATGCTTGGCCTGACAAAAAGACCAAGATCCAGCAAATTTTCACTACAGAGTATAATCCTACTGAATGGAATTTAGTCCCAGAGTTGCAATCTGATGACGAAGGTTTCTCTATACATGAGTCAGAAGTTGATTCTGAATACGACTCTGGTACAAAGAACTTGATTTCAGGAAACTTTCTATAGAATCCTTTGAAATCTCAGATGATGAAAACAAATTCATTAGCAATTGTTTTTTTTTTAAAGTTATATGTTTTCTATCTCTTCCATAAGAAATTAGATAGAAGAAATTGAAGAGAGAAAGGCCAACCTTTCTCTAGGATTAGTCATAATCAGAAGAAGATTGCAAGAGAAAATATATGAACTCTCGCAGCAGTTACCAGAACCAAAACATACAGAGTTTGATCCAAAGAATGAAAGTTGGTTTGATGATTTTCCACGGGATCAAGGTGATGCATTCCTTCTAAGGAAAATTACTTACTTTGAAAATAAGATAAAATATGATAGAGAACAGTTGGCATCTTTGGGAACTAGTATACAGAGTTCTTTACATAAACTAGATGAGCTGAATTCAGAATATATTCAGTTAATTATGAGAAAAGATCATAGTTTTTGTCTAGCACGAGAATCAAGTCCCTCTGATACAGTCATTGAGCAGAAAATTCTGGGTGACAGAATGGTCATTCCAATTCAGATAAAGACAAAAGGATATAAGCTCTATGAGATTCATGCACAAGTTGATACAGTTGGCATGAGTAACTGCTGCAAGTATAAAGCTATTCTAGAATATTTTTGAAAGCCTACATCCATTCATTTCAGATCAGTTAATAAAGAACTCATCAATATAAATTTCATAGCTCCAGACTTCCCAATTATGCTAGGAAAAGTCAAAACATTTGTGACCTTGTATTGCCTAGATACAAGGAGCAGATATGCTGCTAGGATATGATTTTGTCAAAAAAAACTTACCCATGGGTGTTAGAGAAGATTCCATTGATTTCATAGTCCAAGTTTCTAAAGTGTCAGTTCCAATGAAAACATAATTTATAGTAAGGATATCTGCAGAAAAACTAGATGCAGTTGAAGAATCAGTCAAAGATATGACTAAGATCAATAAATTTTTCAAACATGCAGAACTACATGGCCAAGAGATATTGGAAGATATCATCAAAAAATTAAAAGAAGATTTTACTTCTGATCAGCCAGAATGCAATCATCAAGCCAAAAAAGGCTTCAACTAGCAACATGAGTCCAACAGAACAACAAGCATGCAAATAAGAACTCCAATAGTTGTTAGATAGAAAATTGATAGAACCCTGCAAATGTGCTTGGGCTTGCCCAACATTTTATGTCAATAAGCATTCTAAACAAAAAAGAGTTAAGAAGAGATTGTTTGTTAACTATGGAGAATTGTATAAGGCCCTAGAACCAATCAAGTATCCTCTTCCTCATAAGGAGTTGATTTTGTCTAAAATTGCAAAATCCAACATATACAACAAATTTTATCTAAAAAGGGGTTTTTGGCAAATTGGCATTTCTCCAAAAGATCGGTTTAACACATCCTTTATTGTTCCACATGGTCAATATCAGTGGACTATTATGCCATTTGGTTTGAAGAATTCTCCTTCAGAATTCCAAAAAAGAATGGAATATATCTTGAGACCATTAGATTTCATCATCGTATATATAGATGATTTGCTTTTGTTCAGCAGAGACATAACAAAGCATAAGTTGCATTTAGAGGAATTTTGTGCATATGTTTTCAAGCATGGAATTGCTTTGTCTTCATCTCCAGATAAGTTTGTCATTGCACAAACCACCATTGAATTTTTAGGACTACAAATATCTCAAAGAAAAATAAGTTTGCAGCCACATGTTTTGCAGAATCTTTTAAGCTTTCCAAAGATGTAAATCAAGTTCAGATATTTCTTGGTTGCCTTAATTATATTAAGCAGTTTTATCAAAATCAAGACAAAGATATAAAGTTGCTCCAGTAGAGGCTGAAAGCAGGATCAGAATGGACAGAGGCTATGACAGCTACCATCAAATGCATCAAAGATAATATTAAAAAACTTCCACCATTATCTCTACCAAATCAAGAATTACCATATATCCTAGAAACATATGCATCATGCCAGGTTTGGACAACCTTTCTGATGCAAAAACATTCTAAACGAGAAGAAATATGTGCTTACACATCTGATACATTCTCAGATGCTAAAATAAAGTATCCATCTTCGCATAAGGAGATTTTGGCAGTCAAGAAAGGAATCCAACGCTTTAGATTATTCCTTAAGAGTGTCCATTTTGTGGTTCGGACAGACCTAAAACATATGAAGGGCATGCTTGGCAATAAAAGATTGCTTGAACAAGGCAATGCCAGAGTCCTAAGATGGGTTTTTTGGTTGCAGGGATTTGATTTTGATATCATCTACAAAGCTGGATGTGATAATCATCTTCCAGACATGCTCACCCGTGAAGGTGCTCCAACTCGAGATATTGAAGGTTTTCAATTAGGGAGAATCTTCTTCTTAGAGTAGTAAGAAGTATTCTGTCAATATTTTCCATGAGTGTCATTACAGATTTTGCATAAATTGTTTTGGTGGAAAAATCCAGAGTCCCATCTGAAATTCAGCAACGACTCCTCTAGTACTGAGTTGATTCATTAGAAGGGCACCATAGTTATGATCTTGATATTAATAATCCATTCACACAGGTCGACCATGTAAATATCGTAATCGTACATTATCATATGATTTCAGGAGAACTACAATTTTATGTCTATATTTTTTCTCCCTCTTTAAGATGGATTGATTTTTATGCTATCCATTAATCTGCTTGTGCTCATAATAAAATAGCAGTTTGCTTCTACTGTGAAGATATCCATAATAACTACAGAATTTGGAGTCCTTGGATGTGTGATAATCTATAGTAGGATCTGACAGCTGTAACAATCCTCACACAAAACTCACTCAAGAAGTGCAGAGAAGAAGAGAAGCATGTAGTCAATAATCACTCATGAACACAGAAAATGGAGAATAGCAGTATCATACATCAGTTGTGAGCTGGCACTGTAAAATAATGAATACAATACAATAACTGTCAATAGAATTCGAATTAACCAAAAGGTCATTCGAATTCATCCTCAGTGTCTAGCTTGGATAACATTGGAGACATCATCCAATCAATAGTATCAGTCATAAATGGTCAAAGGTCAGTCAAGTGAGTCTAACTAAGTCTAACAGAACCATTTAGGCATGAATCAAAGGATGGAGACTCCAAGGAGGGCGCATGAGGCTGTCAAAAGGTCAAGTGGCACTCCAGAACTAGCTAACTGGGAGCTCCAGGAGTTAGGATGAGCAATCAGTGGAAGAATTGCTCAATCAATGCTCTAACTGGTTGTCAGACTACTGGTAGGTGAGATAAGGTGCTCTAACTGAATGATAACTCCCGGTAGGTGAGAAAAGGTGCACATGTCATGTAGGAGAGTCAAATAGGGAACATCAGGTATGTAGGAGGGATACTGGGGGCTGAAGAAAGGCTCTAGGTGCTGGGGAGACCACCAAATTGAAGGATGGATGCATGAAAATGCATGTATGATGACCGGATGCATGCAAAATGCATGCAGGCATGCAAATATGAAAAATGATGGGGAGAATATTCCAACACCCCCCCTCAAGCTATACTATGAGGTAGTAACTGAAAACTGGAAAAAGTAGGGCCCTGGTGACTAAGACCAAAGGTAACCCCTTGCAACAATCTAAATAATAAATGAGGAAAGAGGGAAAACCCAGTGGGAAGAAATCCCTCCCTCAAAATAGATTGAAGAATGCTAATGTAGCATGTCATCACTCACCCCAAAATTATGCAAGTGTCCTTCTTTTCCGAAGAAGGATCAATCGATCCGAAATGGATCAGTAATGTGAGAAGGATGAACCTTCTATTCTAAAAATATGATCTGGTTCTTCTATAATGATGTGGATCACCAACCAAATCATCGGTAGATCGGAGAGTAATGTCTGCCCATCGAGGAAGAGAGGGATCATCAGGTTCTTGTGGAACTGGATCTCCCATTCGCTCATCTTCATCATCAGTTGCTAGACCTTCAGGTTCTTATGGATCTGGGTCTAGCATTCTCTCTTCATCATCTCCATCTTTAGATTCTGAATCTGAAATCTCACGTGATGATGCTTCACTCTCTTGATCATCAATCAAAGGAGGAGTGGTAGGTAATATATCTTGATCAATAGAAGGAGTATCATGGAGAGGCCACTCCTAAAATTGTACACTCCTTTCCAGGAATGTGGTCATGGTAGTAGGATCAAGTAGCTTATAGGCCTTTGCATCCAATGCATAGCCCACCATAATGCACTCTCTTCTTTGTGGATCAAGGGCTCTCCTTTTGTCAGTTGGAATCCTTTCCCATGCTCTAGATCCAAACACTTTAAGATGAGATACATCAGGTTTTTATCTCATCCATGCTTCGAAAGGAGTAGTGTCATTGAGTCCTTTGTGAGGGACTCTATTCTGAAGATAGGAGGCACAGTTAATGGCTTCTGCCCAAAGACTAGGGTGCAACCTTTTCGACTTTAGCATGCAGGTGTCCATTTATTTCAATGTTATGTTCTTCCTTTCAACTACGACATTCTCCTGTGGTGTATAGGGAACAGTGTGTTGCATCTCAATGCCCTCTTCAACACAAAATTTTTCAAACTCACCCTTTATGTACTCACCACCATTGTCAGTGTGAATGGATTTTTCTTCCTATCTGAAAATTTCTCTATAGAAGACTTGAAAAACTTAAAGAATCCAAATACTTTTGATTTCAATCTAAGGAAATATACCCAATTGAATCTAGAATAATCATAAATAAAAGTGAGTACATACCTTGATTTGTTTAGAGATGGATCTGGAAATGGGCTAGCCACATCACTATGGATGAGATCTAGAGGATGAGAGGCTCTCCTAGCCTTCCCCTTCTCAAATTTCTTCTTAGGATGCTTCCTCATCAAACAACCATGACAGTTTCCCTTGGCAAACTTGATATTGGGTAGCCCATCAACCATCTCTTTTGTATGCATGTCATGCAAGTACTGATAGTTAAGATGCCCAAATCTTTCATGCCACAATATGCTTTCTTCATTGGCATGAGTATGGAGAGTTGATTACTTTGAGAGAGGTAAGAAGTGTGAGAACTCATACAATTTAGAGTTGTGATTTGCGACTCCTTTTGCAATGATTTCACCTGAAACCATGTTCTGTATCTCGACTTCATTTGGAGAAAAGATCACTCTTTTGGTCTCTCCAATATGAATCATTTGGTATAGTGAAAGTAGATTTGCTGTGAGAGATGGAACATAAAGCACATCAGAAAAGTAGCAATGGTCAAGATTGATTCTTCCAATCTCCTGAGAGGATATTTTTGAATCATTTCCCAACATGATGGAAGGTCCAACTGAGCATTCAAAGTTGGAGAAGAGATCTTTGGAGGAAGACATATGTCTTGATGCTCTTGAATCTATGATGAATGAGGATTCTCTTGATGCACTTTCCATGAGAGAATGGCATCTTTCTTTGTCCTCAGATTTAGAAAGTTCAGTATCTTGCTTCTTGCACATGCAGGTATAGGGAGATTCTTCTTCTCAAGTAACTGAGCCATCAAATCTATAGTTTTACTCATACAAGAACTCTCAGGATGAAATCCTCAATGACAATATGTGCACTTGGATTTCTCTTTCTGAGATTGCTTGTTCTTCTTTGAATTCGAAGCCCTATCTGACTAATATGGAACATCTTTTGGCTTTGTATCATTCGCTCTCTTTTCAGATACTTTTTCCTTGCCTTTTGGATTCTCTCTTTTAGCCTCAACAACTATAAGGGACGACTCCAACTTTGGTTTTATCATTCCCATGGAGATTAACTTCTCCTCCTCTTGTGTGAGAGATTGGATGAAGTCATCAAGAGTAGGAAACTTCCATTTTGGAATGGACATCTTAGCTGACTAAAATGTGGATACAAAAACTGAGAAGTTTGGCCCCAATTTGGAGAGAATGGCAAGAATGAGTTGTTTGTCTTCTTTCACTATATCATATCTCTTCAACTGTGAAATCAAGCTTTTGAACTTGGTTAGGAAAGCAATGATGGATTCGAATATTTCAGGACTCAATGAGATGAGTTCATTCTCCAATTTATGACCTTTCAAATAATCTTTCTGTCCAAAGAGGGATTCGAGCTTGTCCCAAACCTCTTTTGGAAATGTTAGATCGATGAAATGGAAGTGAAGATATTAAGAAATTGAGAGAAGAAGTAAGTCTACTGCTTCATCAAGCATATCCAAGTACTTGGATTTCTCTACTTCACTAAGAGGTTCGACCATAGTTCCATTTAGTATCCTGGTGAAGCTCTTGGACCTCATGAAGAAGGACATATTGGCTTTCCATTCGACATAGTTGGAAGAATTGAGTTTTAGATCCATCTGAGCAGTGGAGGTCGAATTGAAGAGGAATTCGAATGGGTGAATAAACCTGCAAAACAAGAAGAGTTTTGTTGATGGAGATTTGCTACACTTCGAATGAACACTGCCTTAGGACTGTTGTCAGGATAAATTACCCTATAGTAAGGAAACTGATACTATCAACTGGAATGGGATGACAGGTAAGTGTATTAACTGCATTACAGAGATGTTCATGAAAAGAAATAGGTTCTAGGCCTTGAGAACATACCTTTCGAATGACGTTCGATCCTAGCTCTCACTTGATCTTGCGTTCGATCCTCAAGTCCACCTCCTGTTCGCTGAACCTGCAATACAAATACCTTTCTCAGCGTATCTTGGATAATATATAATGATTGAAAGAGACAAAGCAATTTAACATTCAATATTAACCAAACCAAATCCAAACTAGTATATTGCTTCAATGAACACTAAATTTGGGACAAGAAAGACACTTCAACCTTTTATTGTCAAATGCAAATTGATGTTACAAATATACCTGACTTTGTGACATGCTCCTGCAACTTGATTATGGGCTCCTGCTCTTCTATGGCTTGGATATCTTCCAGCACAAACTCCTCCAATACAAGTTTCTCTTTAAAGTCTCTTCTATATGTTTCTCCATCTAACCCCTCTCTTTATTATTCCATGTATTTATAGGATCAGAGAAGCAGTTCAGGTCGAGAGATGGTTATGGAGGAAGTTGGGGAAGTTAGAAAACTACTAGCAACTAATCCTCTTCGTGAAATTAATTATTTTCTAATCATCTTTTGAGATATACGCTACTATTGTTCAGTGAAGTAGCGTTTAGGGCGCTACTATAGTGTTTGTAAACTAGCGCTCATCGATTTTTAAATGTTGAGCACTACTATGCTGAAGAGGAGTAGCGCTCATAAGGCTTTGAGCGCTACTATTACACACTGGAGTAGCGTATAGGCGCTAATCTATTGAAGTAGAGTAGCGCTCATATCTCAGAATGATATTTTTAGGGTTTTTCCAGTATTGTCAGGAAATGGAGTAAGTCAAAATGTCATCTAGGGTCAACATGCTCCTCCATCCAAGTTGTCCTTTTGTGTGATCAATAGCTCAAGGTGATCACGGACGGAGAGGTGTAGGTTTGACCTATAACAGATGCCCCCTAATGTGTGAGGTCAGAGGGAAACGATGGCCGAAATACATTATAATCTAAAGCCAGAGGAGGAGCAAAGAACCGCAGAAACAAGTTACAAGAACACCTGCAATAAAGATCAAGGTCAGCTAGCAATTACATCTTTGACATCATATAGATGTGCAGTGTGGTACAACATGATTTATGATACATAACAAAGAGATATATATATAGCATGGCCACTTGGAATACAAGCATGGATCCATGTCAAACTGAGAGATCATAGCCATAACAACAAACTGGATCTATGTCTCATTGAAAGCCATATATAAGTGGGGCTCAGTCTTGCGCAACTTGGGTGATAACAAAATGAGATAATGTCATCCAAAATACCAAGGTCTTCATCCAAAAAAACTCTAGGTACAAACCCTAACCATGTGAATAGATGAGCTGACAGTCGAACATGGAGGGTATCGTTTGATTACCGGTCATTGATGTATATCGTTAACAAACGTGAGGACTTCCACCGATAATGATGATGGGGTCCAAGGTACCAAGTACGATCCTCCAAGTGTGAATAGATGGACTTGGAGTCGAACACTTGGGGATCCTGTCGAAGAAGAGACATTGATGTATTCTCATCATTCAACAGCGAGGAAAATTGCCACTGGTGACTGCAATCTCCAAGGTACTAACCGAAACTCTAAACTTCAATCCCAGAGTAAAATGAGTTGATGTCGATGGGAAGAAGTTCGTTGGAAGGGAGGCCTTAAGGCATCCTCCATCATCCAACTCAAGGAACACTCAACTGGTAAGAGATGATATGGAATAATATGTAACAAGACTGACACTAGGATGGCTGACACATGAGGTCAAGGTAAACTGCAAAATGGCCAACACAGGGTATATCCTTGAACATTGAGCACGACACAAAGTGACTCAGGTAGTTTCTGACATAATGGGGTAAATGATAAGCCTGAAATGTAAGAGACATTATCATACCCTCCATATGGTTGGAAGAAATAACCAACCGGGGGAGTAAACAACTCGGAGGAAAGTTCACCCTGAGGTCAAAAAACAAAAACCAACCAACAAGATAGACTCAAGTAGGTGCTGTGTTCAAGGATAGAACTGACTGAACTGCCTTTGACAATGAAGATATGATACGTCTTTCCCATCCCTTATTCTTTTTAGATAAAAGAATACCTTTCTTGTTTTTTTAATGAGTCCAAGAAAGAATGAAAACTCAATAGATCCAACCATGTAAAAAGTTTAACGATCCCATGGGAGGAAGACTCAGGACCTTCTTCATTATTTATAGAGTTCGAAGAAGAGATAGAAGATTACTCTATATTACTGATCTCTGGATTTTAATATTGAGCCGAGATCTATTCTTGCTCGCCGGTGTTTTCGATTTTAAGGAGTCTGAAAAACTTAAACAATAACTCCATATATCTGCTCGTGGATTTTAGTATCGATCCCAAGCATATTAATGCTCGCCAATGTTTTCCTGTTTATAGAGTCTGAAAAACTTAAACAATCCTCTATCCACCTATCCGTGGATTTTATATCGAGCCCGGATTGGTCTATGCTCGGCGGTGTTTTCTTGTTTATAGAGTTGAAAAACTTAAACAGTCCTCTATTTACCCTCTCGTGGATTTCACATCGAGCCCAAGTAGGTGGATGCTCGCTTGGTATTTTCATGTTTAGAGAGCCTGAAAACCCTAAAGAAAGGCTCCAAAAGGTCCTTTTTCGTGCAGTTAGTCTCCTCCCCCGAAAAAGTATAAAACAATGGAAGAAGAACTCTTCTAGCGCATATAGAAGTATACCTAGAGTATACCTTTTCCGTAGTTAATCCACCTAGGCCCGAAAAAGGGGTAATTCTATACCTGAGTGGATGAGCCTTCGATTACTTTAACGAGCTCGAAGAGGACAAGCTTGCTCGGCAATCTTGTTTAGGTTTAAATAGTCCAAACAAGAGCTTAAAATGACTTAAAGGTCAGCTTCTAGGATCATGGCTTCATACTCTGCCAAAACTAGGTCTTCAACAAAATATTAGTTGATGCGGCAAAAAATATCGAATGATATATGAATTTGAACTATTGACTAGTTGACAAGGTCTAACATCAAGAGTTTTTAAACTTAGGAGATTGATCCTACAGAAATTAAAGGAAAATTGAGATGTATTAGTATTGCACCATATGTATGTTCCAATTGATTAATTAGGTGATTTTGAAAATTTTTGAAACTATAGAAAACTAAACAATGGTGGGTAAAAATTAAACTCCAATTCATATATATAATTTCATTTTTAAAAAATCAATTTCCAATTTGTTTTGTAGGGCAAAGATTTGGGAAACCTTTTGCATTTTCAAATCTCCATGGCGATCAAACCAAGCATCCAAACGTCGTTCTTCTTCCACCAAGTAAGTTAGAATTCACCCTACTTGCATTTTCATGGTTTAGTTTTCATTTTTTGAGCGAAAAATTGCTTGCAACGTGATGCTCACAACCTTTACTGCGCGGGCAATACTTTATAACAATAGCAGTAGCGTGTAAACGAGATGAGCGCTATTGTGCTTAAGCAGAGTAGCGCCCATACGTGACTGTGTAGTATACACAGTAGCGCTCACTCTTGAAAACCTAAAAACAAGCGTCGAGACTAAAAAAATTGTCATTTTTTGTGCAGGATGGTTCTTCAATGGAGGGAGAGAGAACATGAGGACATGGATAGGTTGGCCATGCAAGATCTGGCCACTCTCCACGCTCTCCGAAGATGCAGTTTATTGAAGTTTTACCGAACCGTAAACATGAGGGCCTTAAACAAACTGTTTCGAAGACTTATTCAGTACTGGGATGTGGATACCAATACTTTTGTCATCCATGGGAAAACTTTGGAGCTTACAGTTGATGACATATATTTCATTACTGGTCTCTCACGGAGAGGAGATGTAATCAATCTGAAAGGGTCTTCTCATGTGGGTGTAAGATCTGTGAAAGAGTATGTGAATTCATATTGTATTGCTGGAGCAGAGAAATTGGGAAGCCAAGTCTTGATTTCAACCATTGAAGGCCTCCCCTTGAAAGTGATAGTGAGCATGATCAACCGAGTGGCAGGTAGTGCCTCACTACACCTAGCTTCCAGGCACTCTATGCATATTGGTGTACAATGCTTACACAGTCATGTCTATGATTGGTGTACTAGTTTACTGGCGAACATGAAATCTCAATTGACAAGTTGCAAATCCGGTACAATGAAGAATTTTGGGTACGGTAGCATTTTGTGTACTTTCTTCTTTGAGAGGATGCCTGCTATCAGTTTGGGGATGCCTCTACCTCAGGTTAACCCCCGTGAGCCCAGACTAGGCTATTGGGGTGACATATTCCTCCACCAGGGTGGTGGGGAAAGTCACTACTGTTATCATACTGATGATTTCTGGGGGTGGTGGGAGAGGCAAGTGCCTGCTTTCAAGCAGTTTCCATATGCTGGATTGGATTTCCGTCATGATCTAGAACTGGTGCTTCCTCCAGGTGGAGCCTGGGGAGATATTGGTATGTTTAAATTTTGAGAATTATTTAATTTTTTCAAACTTTTCAAATATTTGATTTTTATGAATAAATTTTGAAGTGCTAATCAAGTGTCATTTGCAGATCTTGGGCCTGTTCGTCCTGAGGGACATCCTACCATCTTTGTGAGGCCAACTGATATTACTGCAGTAGATGCTATGTTGGGGACCATAGACAGAAAAGTGAGTCGATTGACTCACGAAGTTCCTGCATGCCGTATGGATCAGATACCTATGGATATGCAGGAAGATGTAGTTGGGGTGCCCCCAGCATGGCTTAGGGTGCCGCGGAAGATAGCTAGGATAGACATATGCTATCGCAATGCAGTGGATGATGATGAGGTCCCTCCTTCTCCATAGGAGAGGGATACATTCTATGTATATATTTTTGAGGCTACTATGCCCAGTTTTTGTACTTTTATGACATGACTTGATAGACTTGTGACCCAAAAATCATATATTTTTTGATACAGTATCGGTTATTTACATATGTATGTGTTTGAATTTTATGTGTGCAATGTTGTTTATGAAAGTGTATGATGCAAATGAATCAGCTAATGCATTTAAACTTCTTGGAATGTGTTCATATATAATAGAATCAAATTGTCTTTCCAAAAGTCTAACTCGTAGAAACTGATGTAGCAATCTAGGATCCCTAATCTGATAGACACCTGTTAACTGAAATACAATCAATTGTGAGTCAAGTCATACCTCCAAATGTGAAATGCCATGACTGAGAGCATCTCGGAGAAGTTCTATAACTGCACTGTATTCAGCCACGTTATTCATGGTAGGACCCAAACAAACCCCCCCCGAAGAGACAAGTTGGCCAGCGAGTGAGTAAATGACCCAAGCTGCTGCAGCCAACTGATAGGTGTGGCGACTAGCACCATCAACAAATCCTAAGAAATGTTCGGTTGACATCTGGTACATGAAACGAAAAACACACATAAGATTGACTAACAAGCATAACAAAACTAGCTTTACAAAAATATATAGCTATGTTACAAGAAAAAGTACGTCAGCCTAAGCGTAATACTTTTTCAGGTAGGGTCAATGCCTAGATCCTCCTCGTGAGGTCGGGCAAAGGTGTCATGAAAATAACGGAAAAGATTGGTATATGGAATGATCTCATCGAGATAACAGCCCATTTCAACAAAAATGTTTCCGGTGACCCCAGTGGAAATGTTCACCATCAAGGTATTCGATCTATTCTCTTCAACAAAACCAACTTGTGAAGTAGAAGTGAAATTAGTATTTCCAATGGGTGTTGGACAAAACTCGCCTCTCTCTATCAAGTTAAGAAACGGAAACAAGAAGGACCCGGGATCTATATGTCCACGAGGATGGTCCAGGTCGGTCATGGCTTCTAACATTTCCTCCTCAGAAGGTAAAGTAGTATCTAAACTTTCAAGAGAGTGGGTCGGGTCTGGTGACTGAGTAGTAGCACAATCCATATTTGACTCAACAGACACCAATGGAGTCAACATATGTTCTGTTGCAGTTTGATATGAATCCAAGTGGGTAACTTCTGCAACAGGAATAGGCACGGAGGGGTTTGTATTAGTTGGGAGAAACCCGGAATCAGTTGTTAAACTAACCATGGAAGTTTCAGACGATGAACATCCCTTAGTACCAACAAATAAGGTAGGATCCGGTAGGTCAAAAGTGCCAATTAATGACCCGTAAATTCCTGCTCCTAAACTCTCACCAACCGGGGTGGTTTGATCAATTAATGGAATTATAGTCTCCGAAGAAGTCTAGTTGTTTCTCTGAGTGAAAGAAAGTTGATCAACTGTAACGACCTTACCTTCAAATGGGAACATAACAACTCAAAAAACTGTCGATGCAATGGCTCGCATGGCATATGTCCAGCTCCTGCCCAATAACATATTGTAATCAAGCGGAGCATCCAAAACTTCTACTTCTACAGCAACTATCTTACCGGCCAATGTGACATCAAATGATGGCAAAACCCCATGTGGACGGAAAGTCCTGCCATCAAATGCAGTAAGCAGTGTGTTAGAAGGGGCTAACTCGGGGGAACCCAAAGCTTTCCAACAGGAAATTGACATTACACAAGTCGACGCGCCCTCATCTACGACAACTCATTTAATGGTCATTGGACCATGAACGACTTCAATCTGAAGAGCAACGTGGTAGGGAAACCGGTATTTGATATCAGCCATATCAAATCGCACAGACATGTTAGAGGATTCCATACTTCCAATAGCTTCCAGAAGTGCATTTCGTTGTAAATGACAACTTTGCAAGACTTCTAAGGTAGACATGGCACAAGGGTTCTGGGCTAAATCTTCAACCAAGTTGTAGTTGGAGGCAGCCCGAGTGTTGGGATTGTGCGATGCCCGTTTCAAGACACCTTTTGGAATCTTGGGCATTGGGTCCATAGGTATGTGGAGTCGAGTGGAGGATTCTGGAATGTCTTTATCCTTTTTCTGTGCATCTGGGGTATAATTCCTGGTTCTCGTTTGTAAGAGTGCATCCGAATTAACCATGTTAATAAAAGTTTGATCAACAGTGGCATGTGTAGTGCCCCCAGTGTTGGAGGTTCCATAAGCTGAGTTCTACCCTTTAGGGAATGGATCTTTCAGTACGGCAGGATTCTTTTCTCTCAATAGCTTCTGGGCTTCTTCAAGCAGAGGGCATTGGTGAGTAAGGTGGTTCTGCTTGCAAAGTTTACAAGGGAACTTAACCTTCTTTTCTTATTTGTTACCCTCTTCGGCATTCTCTTTTTTGGGCTTTTGTTGGTTCCCCTCTCCTTTCTTGCCCTTCTTTTTGTTATTGGGCTGCCGATGGCCCTTTTGATTGTTCTGAACCTGGTTGACAGGCTCAGAAGTAGAAGGAGAGGTTGTGACGGAAGAAACATCTGCAATCGATTGTTTGACAGATAAGACATGAACCTGTTTGGTCAATGCTTCGAAACCTGCAGAGTCAACTGAACCCACTATGCCGTCAGCATGTGGTCTAGGTTTAGGTCTACTCAGATCGGTATTTGATCGCGATGCATCAGGTATGATCTCATACAATAACCCGGATTGTGCATAAACGAGATCTAACTGTTGGGTTCGTAGGATGGCTTCTTCCTCATTAGATACTCCAGATGTAGCTACTTCCTTAGAAATATAAGGAAGGAGTGATTTCAAATACCACTCAAGAAAGAATTCTGGAGGTATGTTGGCCTTAATGAGCCTCTTCCGTCTTTGCCACTCCTGAATGTGGTCAAATAAATGAGTGGCTTTATTTTTCCTAAATGTAGACAAAAGGTCTGTTTCGGCATCATACCGAACAGGAAGTTGGAAGTGATTCAAAAAGAAAGTTGCGAGATCCCCAAAATTAGAGAATGTAGCTGTAGGTAACTCAATGTACCATTTGGCCACAACACCATTTAAAGTTCTTTGGAATAGTCTCAATCTAATGGAATCTTCATTTAATGAATTCGAGGAACACCATAAGTGGAAAGTAGTGACATGGTCACCAGGGTCTTCACCTGCTTTGCCTTCGAACTTTGGAATGTCTGAAGGTAACTTGGTAGGAACGAATGGCCATGTAGCATTATGATACACTGGATTGTTGGTCAGTTTGGAAATATCTGGCAAATTTAAAGTTGCCATAAATGGTAAACAAGGCCGGTAAGACGGTACTTGATAAGCTAGGGTCGAAAAAGGGGAACCTCTCATAGTTTGACCCGTGAACTAGTGGTAGGGGTTTCCCCCAGCCGTCTGCTGGTAGGGGTTTCCCCCAACCATCTGTTGGTAAGGGTTGCCTGCGGCTATCTGCTGATAGGGGTTTCCACCTACCATCCGTTGATAGGGGTTTCCCCCAGCTACTTGTTGGTAGGGGTTTCCCCCTGCCATCTATTATTGCACGAAAGAATTATTGAAATTTCCCCACCCATATAAAAGTGGATTAGTACTCTGTGGGTTCGTCCATTGTGGTTGGGTGTTAGCCCCACCATATTGCTGGTTAAAAATATTACCCCCTCCCCCTGAAAATAAGGAAAAAGGGACATTACCTGCAGGCATATTACATTGATTCATGTTGGGACCTGCAAATGTGTTGAAACCAATGGTAGCTGATGTAGACGGTGCAGTCATGGTACTCATAACAGGCACGGTTGCAGAAGCACTTGGCCCTACAGCGGGTGTGGAAATCCAAGTACTGGGTATCTGATATAACGGTTGAAATGCAGGAGGTGGTACTAAATTGGCTGTACTGCTAGGTCCAATAGTATGTGTAGGGGTAGATGCCATCGTTGTTGAACTTGGCATACCTAATGTACCAGTAGACATAGTAGACACAAAGGTTGTCTGTGCTTGACTCAGCGTAGCAGTAAAAGAAGGATTTACCGTGTTAGTGTTCATACCTGTTAAATTTTCTGAATTTACTTCAATCTGATCTAGGATCTTAACTGAGAGAACAACATGTACAACATATCTACAGCATATCAATCATGGAGACAATAATGCAAGCACACAAGAGACACAAAGATTTACTTGGGGAAAACCATAAAGGTGAAAAACCCCAATAACTTCCTCAGAGATAGATAGAGCAATGATACAACCAACCAAGAGAGATAGCCATAACCTAGCAGCAGATCCTCCTCCTCCATAAGTGCGCCACTCCTCCTTGAGTGCATGTGTGAGAAGTGAGTGTGAGCAAATAGAGTGCCTCCCGCACTCTATTTATACTTGACTTGACTTGCCTTTTTACCTAACTCATGTAGGCTCGAACTTTACCACATAACATAATGCTGAGTGGGCCGACCCCCAATAGGGTGGTCTAATAACCCTTTGACCCACATGGCCGACCCCCAATAGAGTGGTCTAATAACCCTTTGACCCACATGACTTATACAGGGCCGACCCCAAATAAGGTGGTCTAATAACCCATCAAGTATAAGTTATGACACTTACAATATAAGTGACGACACTTCCTTATAGAGGAATAAAACCATCTCTATAGGAATACAATATACATATATGTGAAATACATTCCGAAGTTACATATACATCAACACTCCCTCTTAACTAGGAAGGTATTTCTCAGCACAGTTCTTCTAGCACAAGTCATCTTCTCTGGATCATCGTCACTGGATAATCGTCATTGAGTCATCATCATCGTCATTGCTGCTGCTATCTCAATCAATCTCTGAATCTACTCGTCATAGGAAGTTCTACAGAGCCAATCCTTTTTCATACTGGATGTAGGCCCACCACCTGCAGGTCTTTGTCATCACTGGCCATACTGTGGAATCCTCAGGGCTTATTACGTGCGTCACAAAACCTCGAAAGAGCATCCCAGGATGTTACGGGTACACAACTCCGACCTGTAGGATCTCCCAGGGCGCTATTACATGTGACCCCACCACAAAACCTCGAAAGAGCATCTCAGGATGTTACGGGTACACAACTCCGACCTGAAATCTCCCAGGGCACAAATTACATGTGGTCCACCACAAAACCTCGCAAGAGCATCTCAGGATGTTACGGGTACACAACTCCGACCTGAAATCTCCCAGGGCGCTATTACATGTGGTCATGGCAAAACCTCGAAAGGGCATCTCAGGATGTTACGGGTACACAACTCCGACCTGAAATCTCCCAGGGCCCAAATTACATGCCATAGGACAAAACCTCGCAAGAGCATCTTAGGATGTTACGGGTACACAACTCCGACCTGAAATCTCCCAGGGCACAAATTACATGTCCTCCCAGAGCAATGTCTCGAAAGAGCATCCCAGGCTGTTACGGGTACACAACTCCGACCTATAGGATCTCCCAGACATTCTCATCTGCACAACCTGATCCACGGCCATAGAGTATCAACCTGATACTCAACATACATCATCCTGATGTACTCATGATCGTCCTGATCATCATCACTGCAACGTCCTGCTGCATGTCATCTGGAGCAACATCCTGAAGCTCGTCATCTATGATCATCCTGATCATCACTGCAACATCCTGCTGCATGTCATCTGGAGCAACATCCTGAAGCTCGTCATCTATGATCATCCTGATCATCACTGCAACATCCTGCTGCATGTCATCTGGAGCAACATCCTGAAGCTCGTCATCTATGATCATCCTGATCATCACTGCAACATCCTGCTGCATGTCATCTGGAGCAACATCCTGAAGCTCGTCATCTATGATCATCCTGATCATTAATGCATCTACTTGATGCATACCAAGTATCTACCCGATACATATCATCATACATGATCCTCCTGATCATCAATGTATCCACCTGATACAAATACAAATACATGATATATATCACCATACATGATCCACTTGATCACACAATGTATCCACCTGATACATATGCAGATACATGGTCCAAGCATCCAACATGATGCATACATACATACATAAAATGATCCAACTGATCATATCCAGCATCCACATGATGCATACATACATACATAAAATGATCCAACTGATCATATCCAGCATCCACATGATGCGTACATACATACATAAAAATGATCCAACTGATCATATCCAAGCAGAAACCAGAACATCATCCTGATGCTCATCATCCAGCGCTTACATCCACAGCCATGTGAAGGATCCTCCTTCCAACATGCTTGGAATGGCTTCAGCAAATGTGTCCATCAATTCTTCCTCGAAGTGTCCTCGATCTGGAGAACGCCAAGCCTCTCTCTGAAGTACTCAAACTTCACCCTAGCTAGTGGCTTCGTCAGCAAATCTGCAATCTGCTCGTCCGTCGCAACATACAGGAGCTTCACAGCTCTTCTCTGCACCATATCCCTGATATAGTGATATTTGATCTCTATGTGTTTCGACCTGTCATGAAACACTGGGTTCTCGGAAAGCTTCACACAACTCTGGTTATCACAGAAGATACCAGTAGCTTCCAACGGGAGATCAAATAGCTCAGACAGTAGCTTCCATAGACATACTGCCTCACAACTAGCTGAGCAGGCTGCAACATACTCTGCCTCAGCTGTACTCAATGCTACGCAGGACTGCTTCCTGCTAAACCAAGAGATCACACCTGATCCCATACTGAAGCAACACCCAGATGTGCTCTTCCTATCTGCAGCACTGCCAGCCCAATCTGAATCAACATAACCCTGTAGGTTAAACTTTTGGTTTTCTTCATACTTGAGCCCATAATCCACTGTACCCTTCAGGTACCTCAGAACATGCTTTACAGCAACTAGGTGAACACTCCTCGGATCCGTCAGGAACTGGCTCAATGTGTTCACAGCAAAGCAAATATCTGGTCTTGTGTTCGTCAGGTACATCAAGGACCCAATCATCTGACGATACATAGTTATATCAACTGGCTCAGATGAAGCATCACATAGAAGCTTCAGATTCGATGCCATAGGTGTGGCCATGGCCTTGCAATCCATCATCCCAAATCTCTTCAGGATATCTACTGTGTACTTCCCTTGACCAAGGAAGATTCCTTCTGCACTCTGCCACACCTCCATGCCAAAAAAACAAATAGTGCATCATCCCCAAGTTCTTCATCTCGAACTCGGTAGTAAGCTTCCGCTGCGTGTCGACAATCAATCTATCTTCACCATACCAAGTTCTGCACATATATGATTTCCTATCATGTGTCTCAGAACCAAGTGGCTGCTCCACATACACTTCTTCTTCAACTACACCATTCAAGAAAGCTGTCTTGAATCCATCTGGTGTATCTTCTGTTTCGTCACTTTTATATTTCTCTATGCTGCCATCTGCAACATGCTTGATCTAATAGTTCCATATGGAAGTCATAACAAACTTCCCTTCAGGTCTTGGGATTACATCCCAAACATCATTCTTCATGATCGACGGATCATGGCATTCCATTTCTTCATCCCAGATCCTGGGATCTTCAATATCTTTAATAGATATCTTTGTTGCTGGAACAAATGTTGTAGCTTTTGTAGGTGAAGATATACGATCTTTCCTACAAAACAGGTTAAATTGCATGATTAGAAACATCTCATAATTTTCAGAACAAATTCTTACACATAAAGAAATATGTCATACAATCATGCAATTATCTTAGCCAATGCTTCAATACAACATTTATCCATATCCCGTAACTTTCTAGATGCCTTCCAATCTCTACCAGAACATTGTTAAGAGTGTGCACAACTCCCAACATGTCAGCAAAGAGGTTTCATTCTAGATAAGTAGCAATGGAATGTTGTACAGTGCCATAGGCCACTTACCCATGTATATTAGTAGTATACTATTCATCAATGCAACTATTCTAATATGCACAATACATATCCTAAGTCTAGGAACATGAGCATATACATCATTGAACAATTTTATATAAACAAACAAATATGCATGAAATGATAATTAAAATACTTATCTTTGTTTGTTCGTTGGGTGGACTCCCTCTAAGTCTTTGCTTCCTTGCAGGAGCTGCTGGAGTCCTAATCTGAAGTAGCTTCTTCTACACCTTTCTGTTGTGGATTGTAGAGAGATAGTCAACTCCCTCTGAATATCTGCATCCTTGCAGAAACTACTGAAGTGTGCTCCTTTGCTTTATTGCAGGAACAACTGGAGTGTGCTCCCTCTTGATCTTTGCTTCCTGGATTACCTGTCTTTGAACTTATACTCATTCTTGATCCGTATGCATGCTTGTTAGTATCATCATTGTGTTATCCCCGAGGTCTCATACATAATAAAAAATTCATTAGAATAATCTTAATATTATCAAAAAACACAATAATCTAAAGCATGTATAGTCATGATCATTTCAAACAGAAATAATAAGCATTAGCTTTCAAGGTTTATGTAGGATTCTTATGGTTAGTCAAATCATAAGAAACATAACATGTCTAAACCTGTAATTACTCAAACCTATGACTCTTCGGGTTAGTTGAGTTATCAATCAAGATAAGAGATATAATATGCATAAAACCTATGATTATTCAAAGCTATACCTTCATGATTCTTCTGGTTAGTCATATCATCAATTATGGTAAGAAACATAATATGCATAACACCATGATTATTCAAACCTATGACTCTTCGTGAATAATCATTATCAACAACACAATAGTATAAGATCCTAACACAAGGTAGGATTCTAGCTTGATATAGGAAAAACATACCTGGATTAGCATGCTAGCTATTTATGTCTAACATACCCGCATAATGTCTTCTGGTTCTCTTCAGTGACTTGTGCTAGTAACCTGCATGTCTCATAAGTTAACCATTGTAGAAACAAGTTATACATACCTCGAAAGTAGATCTTCTATGTAATCCATGACAATGGATGAATCCTTGTCTTCATGTCACCACGATCATACGTTCTTGAAGTAGAACATGATTTGTCTTTCTTGGTGTACCTTTTATGTTAGCAGACAACATAAACCTCATACAACACCATAATGCATTAGTACAATCATAAGTGTCAACACCTTAATCAATGAATATTTTCTATCGTGCATTCATAGTTTTATTAAGGTGATATGACAAGTCTAAAATCAAGATTGTACTAACCGTAATAACATGAAGACAAACATACCATAAACTTAATCATGAACAAATATCGAGACATACCTTGATGAGTCATACCTGTCGAGATCGCTTGTAATCTTCTTATGTAAGGCCTTAGCCTCATCTCCCTCTGAGACAGGAACTTCTTCACTTATGCAGGTGATCAATCCATTTTCTTCTAGGATTAACCCAATCCACTTGATTTGCAAGAACTGGACCTTGAGCTGGATATGGGTTTGTCAGAGAAACCCCAAAAATTCAAACTTTGAATTTCAAATTTCTGACAGGATAGAAATATGTGCCTTGATGAGCTGATCAAGTTGGTATATTCAGAATTTGAAAACTGCAAAGTTTCACTCCTCAATTTTGCTTTTGAAACTTCTGGATTCACTGGACGTGACCCTGAACTGGGGTTTGATGAAGCCCACTCTTCTTCAAAATGTTTGATCCAAATCTCTAAGCTTCTATTTTTCTGAGGAGCTTCCAGCCGTGGTCTCCGATTACAAAAATTCCAACTTTCTCCAAAGCCCTAAATTCCGGAAGCCATGAATGAAGGTACCAAAAAATAATTCTGTTTTGACAGAAATATGTACCTGATTGTTTCTGATGTAACTCTGAAATTTTTGATCTACAGGGTCTGAAAAAGTTTTCTGAGATAGCCCGACCTGTTATCTTTCCATCCTGACAGGTCTTACCTCAATTGGATGTTCTGAGAGAGAGTTATGCCAAATGTCGCAACGTGACCTGTTTTGGGAAAATACAGGAGAGCGAACTTGTACGGCGTGCCACGTGTCACTGTTTGACCTTCGGCCTCGGAAAAAGTTGTCTGAGATATCTCGACCTGTTATCTTTCCATCCTGACAGGTCTGACCTCAATTGGATTCTCTGAGAGAGAGTTATGCCAAGTGTCGCAACGTGACCTATTTATGGGATAAAACAGTAGAGTGAACTTGTACGGCGTGCCACGTGTCACTGGTTCAACTTCGGCCTCTGAAAACGTTTTCTGAGATAGTACAGTCTGTGTACTACCTATCACTTTTCACGAAATTTCATTTGGAGCTTCCTAGCCCAAGTTATGACCTTTTTCCCAAGGTCACCTAATTTTGACTCAGATCTGGAAGAGGCAGAAACCCTATATTGCACATATCATAAATCACAAAGTACAACGAATTAGAGGTTGTCCTTTGGACACAAGGTACCTGGAGATCTTAGCTTCGGTCTGTAACAATTTCAGATCTGAAAACTTCGCCAAAACGGATTTATAGCGAAAGTTCTACGATGACTGGTTTTTGCTATATCAAGCCCTAGCATCGTAAGTGCAACAAGTGTCATACATGCCATATCATGCCTTCTTTCAGGCTAGCTCTGATACCATGTTAAATTTTCTGAATTTACTTCAATCTGATCTAGGATCTTAACTGAGAGAACAACATGTACAGCATATCTACAGCATATCAATCATGGAGACAATAATGCAAGCACACAAGAGACACAAAGATTTACTTGGGGAAAACCATAAAGGTGAAAAACCCCAATAACTTCCTCAGACATAGATAGAGCAATGATACAACCAACCAAGAGAGATAGCCATAACCTAGCAGCAGATCCTCCTCCTCCATAAGTGCGCCACTCCTCCTTGAGTGCATGTGTGAGAAGTGAGTGTGAGCAAATAGAGTGCCTCCCGCACTCTATTTATACTTGACTTGACTTGCCTTTTTACCTAACTCATGTAGGATCGAACTTTACCACATAACATAATGCTGAGTGGGCCGAACCCCAATAGGGTGGTCTAATAACCCTTTGACCCACATGGCCGACCCCCAATAGAGTGGTCTAATAACCCTTTGACCCACATGACTTATACAGGGCCGACCCCAAATAAGGTGGTCTAATAACCCATCAAGTATAAGTTATGAAACTTACAATATAAGTGACGACACTTCCTTATAGAGGAATAAAACCATCTCTATAGGAATACAATATACATATATGCGAAATACATTCCGAAGTTACATATACATCAACAATACCTATGGTGGGAATTTGTGGAACTCCCTGTTCACCTCCTAGAGTAGACACCAAATGTCCAGGCAAGAAATTATATGCACTGTGATGGGGCTGCTGGAAACCAACAGGTAACAGAAGCGGATTTCTAGGATTGGCCAAAGGAGGATTGAAGGGAGTGCTATACTCCGCAGAAGTAAGATCTTCAATCTCAATTGAACTAAAGTGTCGCTGATCTGGGGTACTTGGTTTTGGTTCCTCAGGAACCTCTATTTTAGGGTTTTCTATTGTTGTCTTTTGTTCTTCAGGAAACTCAACTTCAAGTGGTAATTCCTCAGGAATTCCTATTTCGGGATTTTCCGTTGTAAAAATGTCCTCAGGTAATTCTGTTTCAGGAATGGTTTCTGAAGAAACAGTGGTGTTTACCCGCTGCCGTCTAGCTGGCAGTAAAGGTTCTGTTCTAACTGGTGGAAGGTTTTGAAACCTTCTCAATCTACGAAGTTCTTGATTCTCCGTGATTTTATATATATATATATATATATATAAAATAAAGACTAGAACCTAGTGGCCACTACGGCTAGGGGGAAAACAGCACACCAACTAAAAAAGTCTTAAGTATGCAAACCAGGCAAACAAGATGCCTTCTAGAGAAGAGTCTGGGATGATGAGGGCCCAGAACAGATCAACGAAAGAAGAAAGACAGTTACCCAGGGTCCACAATACAATGACTAAGGGTGCAAGCACTGGAATCACCCAACCGCCCTCCCAAAGACCTGCAAGGGATTTCCTTCCACGTCTGTCTTAGGTACAACAAATGTACCCTCTGTTGTCACCTGTGTATGAACCTAAAGTCAGATATTAAGGATACCACAACACCGAAAACTCCTGGGGGAACAGTCGCTGGTCGAATCCAAAGGCGTGGGCAGGGTAACTGAGCCCGAAACTCTAAAGAGTCCCCATACGCGATCCAATCCTGGTATATGCTCGAAACAGAAAGTAGGAGGAGTATTCGCAACAATTTGATCTCACAAGACCTAGTGCATAAATCCCAGGAAGCTTTGAGTGAAATGGATTTACTTGTGATAGTCGAACTACGATTTTTGCGTAATGTATGATCTTGAGTGGTTTAAGGTGATTTAAACTCAAGATCCTAACCAAGACTAGTTGGTGTAGTGTATCCCTAAAAAAGAAAAATTGTTTCTATTTCATTTTATTAAAAATAAATAAATTTAGGGCTATTATTACTCAAAAGGTAGTTCGTTTGTGTGGCGTGGTTGCAACAGGAAAACAAAAGTGCATAAATTCTAACTTTTGACAACAAAGCTTTTTTTTTATTTTTTCATTTAAACTTATTTTCCAAACTGAAAAAACTGAGCAAATCTACTTAAATATCTTTTTTGTTTTCTTTTAAAATTGTACACAAAATAACCTATGCTATCTTGTAACAAAAATAAGCCTTATTAAACTTAAACCACCAAATTTTTTGCTTATTCTGTTATCATAAACGAAAAAGAACTATAAACATGGAAAGTAAATAAGACTTGTGTGCAATGTGTAAGTATGGCTAAAAATGGTTCTTAAGCTTATAGCTGTCAAGGCACTAGCTCAAAAAAGACTTGACCTACAGGTTTTTTTGCAAAGAAAAAGCCTCTATACTCGGAAACGAAGTGGGAGAAAACAAAGGAGATAGATACAAGAGGACTGACCTAAAGCTTCCAACCCTAGCAAGACCACTATGCCAAGCAAAAAGTAGGAAAGCAAGCTACCAACTACCCTACTAACACAAGGAACTGAGAAATGAATCAGCCTAAAGCACTTTAAATACACTTGAAACCAGAAAAGACAACAAGTCAAAGAAGGTTGGAAATCAAACAAGTTTAGAAGACACACCCTAAAGGCTCCAAAACAAACCAAAACCTAAAGCAAATGATAGGATAGGGGAAGAGCAAACAAATGTTTCTACAAACAGTGAGTGCAAAAGTATGTAGGTTTGTAAACCAACAACATGCAATCAGGGTAAAAATAAGCGGAAGTGTTCACCACAAGACACAACCTAGTCTTCCAAAAAAGTTATAAACCGTCCAAACATTCCACCGGTAAGCAAGCAATCTAAAGATGGTAAAAAGACTCAAAGAAAGGTTCTATGACTTAAAGAAAAGTTTAAAACCTCAAACACCAGTCAAAGAGATCTAAAAACAAAGTCAGGAGACTACCAAAAAGGTTGAAACTCAAGTAGACCACTAACAGAAGGCTTCAGGAAATATACCCTACTGTGCAGTAGGGAAACTCGCGCTCCTGCAGATATGGGCACTATTGTATGTATAGCACAGTAGCGTATGTGCGCTACTATATGTACAACAAAGTAGTGCTCATGTCTTAAAAGTTTAAAAACTGACTTTGAAAAGATGAAGAAAGACTAATTAAAGCAGAGAAAAACAGGCAGGGGTACCTACAGGGTTTCTTAGCACATAAAAGGAGTCAAAACAGTTCTGGGAAGACAAACAAGAAAAGGTTTCCTAGAGCAAAAACACAACTATCCCCAATATGGTCGCCAGTCTGTTGTTGGGATAAATTACCCTATAGTAAGGAAACTGATACTATCAACTGGAATGGGATGACAGGTAAGTGTATTAACTGCATTACAGAGATGTTCATGAAAAGAAATAGGTTATAGGCCTTGAGAACATACCTTTCGAATGACGTTCGATCCTAGCTCTTACTTGATCTTGCGTTTGATCCTCAAGTCCACCTCCTGTTCGCTGAACCTGCAATACAAATACCTTTCTCAACGTATCTTGGATAATATATAATGATTAAAAGAGACAAAGCAATTTAACATTCAATATTAACCAAAACAAATCCAAACTAGTATATTGCTTCAATGAACACTAAATTTGGGACAAGAAAGAAACTTCAACCTTTTATTGTCAAATGCAAATTGATGTTACAAATATACCTGACTTTGTGACATGCTCCTGCAACTTGATTCTAGGCTCCTTCTCTTCTATGGCTTGGATATATTCCAGCACAAACTCCTCCAATACAAGTTTCTCTTTAAAGTCTCTTCTATATGTTTCTCCATCTAACCCCTCTCTTTATTCTTCCATGTATTTATAGGATCAGAGAAGCAGTTCAGGTCGAGAGATGGTTATGGAGGAAGTTGGGGAAGTTAGAAAACTACTAGCAACTAATCCTCTTCGTGAAATTAATTATTTTTTAATCATCTTTTGAGATATACGCTACTATTATTTAGTGAAGTAGCGTTTAGGGCGCTACTATAGTGTTTGTAAACTAGCGCTCATCGATTTTTAAATGTTGAGCGCTACTATGCTAAAGAGGAGTAGCGCTCATAAGGCTTTGAGCGCTACTATTACACACTGGAGTAGCATATAGGCGCTAGTCTATTGAAGTAGAGTGGCGCTCATATCTCAGAATGATATTTTTAGGGTTTTTCCAGTATTGTCAGGAAATGGAGTAAGTCAAAATGTCATCTAGGGTCAACATGCTCCTCCATCCAAGTTGTCATTTTGTGTGATCAACAGCTCAAGGTGATCACGGACGGAGAGGTGCAGGTTTGACCTATAACAAGGACACTGAGCACATATATCTAAGTCCTTCACACCTAGATAGACCTCGCTAGATTGCTCCAGTGAATTCAAGGTAATTGCACTAGGATTTGCTATGGAAACTCAGAGGCTTCTGGTGCTCAAGTGAAAGACAGATGCTCAAAGAAATGCTACAACTGCTGCTACTGCAACTACTGTAATGGCTACAATTCGAATAGTTGTTGCAAGCTCTGATACCATGTCATAATCTGTAGTAGGATCTGACAGTTGTAACAAGCCTCACACAAAACTCACTCAAGAAGTGCAGAGAATAAGTGAAGAATGTAGTCAACAATCACTCATGAACACAAAAAATGGAGAATAGCAATATCATACATTAGCTGTGAGCTGGCACTGTGAAATAATGAATACAATACAATAACTGTCAATAGAATTCGAATTAACCAAGAGGTCATTTGAATTCATCCTCAGTGTCTAGCTTGGATAACATTGGAGACATCATCCAATCAACAATATCAGTCATAAATGGTCAAAGGTCAATCAAATGAGTCTAATTGAGTCTAACGGAACCATCTAAGCATGAATCAAGGGATGGAGACTCCGAGAAGGGCGCATGAGGCTGTCAGAAGGTCAAGTGGCACTCCCGAACTAGCTAACTAGGAGCTACAGGCAGTTAGGATGAGAAATCAGTGGAAGAACTACTCAATCAATGCTCTAACTGACTGTCAGACTCTTGGTAGGTGACATAAGGAATTCTGACTCAATGATAACTCCTGGTAGGTGATAAAAGGTGCACATGTCATGTAGGAGAGTCAAATAGGGCGTATCAGGTAGGTAGGATGGCTACTGGGGTCTGAAGACAGGCTATAGGGAGCTCAAATTAGGCTCTAGGTGCTGGGGAGACCACCAAAATGATGACTGGATGCATGCAGTTGCATGCAAATGCATGCATGATGACTGGATGCATGAAAAATGAATGCGGGCATGCAAATATGAAAAATGATGGCGAGAATCTTCCAATAGGATGAAAATTTTGTTCTTCTTACATGTTCGAAGAATTTCTACTTTTGAGAAAGCTTCTCCATTTTGGTTTACTCCAACTTTGTAGCATGAGTTACTAGAAGGAGATATTGTTTACAGTGTATTTCAGTTTGATGTCTTATGGAAATGAGGAGTCATCAAGACACAGATAGATACCGGTCAAGAATGAATTTTTGTTATAGAAAATAAATTCTTTGGCTAAGTATCAATCCCTGACTATGCTAGACAACGTTATTTCCAACAGTCTCCCTTTTAAGCCTGCTTCCATGAAAATCCTCCATAGTGGATGGAGAATATCTTACCATATGGTACGGAAGCATACCACCGAATCTTTCATGTTTATCTAAGAAGAGAATCCGATGAAGACTGTGATACTGACCATAATGGATTTGGGTCAAAAGGATTTGATTCTAATCATAGTCCTCTTGGCTATTAACTTTATGTTACTTCTTTCTTGGGTTCTTGTGAAAGAATCTCCACTATGTACAAAGAATAATGGTCCTTTCCTCTTTGTTAGCCATATGATTTCCCTTTAAGTCATTTCTTTAATGGGTTCTTTTTGAAAAGAATATCCACAGTGTATTCTCTATAAGATTTAGATCTCTTTTGAATATTTTCCAGAGATTTGTCTAGAAGGATAATAATGTAACTCCTAAGGTTCTAGCTTCTTCGGGACTTTCATTTCTCCGTATAAAGAGGAGAATCCCCAGAGTATGAGGCATCTGGAATTCGAGCCTAAGAGTCTATTGTAATATTTTTTTGTAATCCTGTGTTGGTTTTTCTAGAGTTAATATAAGATTTGAGTTGGCCCATATATCTGTCAATGTGTTTATGCATTCGTTGTTACACTAGTTTGCATATGCTAGAGTACCCAGGAGCCTTGGTAGATTTCAACAGGTTGATCTCAATCCATTAAAGGTCCCAGTGCTTTGTGCAAAGGTATATATATCAATCATATTTCTATATTGTTTCCGTTGTGATTTTAGCGTGCTAATATCGATCCATTAAAGGTCCCCGTGCTTTGTGCAAAGGTGTATCAATCATATTTCTATATTATTTCCCCTGTGTACTTTGGTAAATTGGTATCAGAGACTGTGTTCTTATTCTATCACAAGTGATCATCTTCTTTCTCTGCATTCGCTCTGTGTGTTTATTTTGGTAGCAACCCATGTCTTTACTTTGTTAGTATATTGTTGTTGGATGCATATGCTTTGTAAGTCGTCCCGTAGTATTTGTTGATCCATAGTTTGTGTTATTGTTGTTGGTGCATATGCTTTGTAAGTCGCCCGTAGTATTGTTGATCCCTAGTTTGTGGTGGCCCATGGTTTTGACCCATAGTATTGGCGCCTAGACTTAGTATATAAGTGTGTGTTGAGTCCTATGAACGCACCGTGAAGTTATTTTGTATTGAGCTTGCTAAAAGGAGGTTGCCCCCTCGAAGTGGCCTGTGATAAATAAAAGTATTATGTGATCTGATATATTGTGTATTTTTGTCAATTAATTGTTGCAGGTTCTTCTCATCTGGTATCAGAGCACTTTCTTGGGCTCGCTGGGTGAAATTTCTGCCAAATTTTTTTTCGCATCTGTTGCAGGTTCGGATTTGGGCATAATCCCTATACGCTTAACTGCGGGAAGTACTTGGGCATAAGCCATAAAACTCATTGTGAGGAGTACCACAGGAACCTCGAAGTAGCTGGCCCATTGAGAGGACCTGCCAGTGAAAAGGGAAATGACCCCTACCTGATTGACTAGTTTCCACCCGTAAGGTAAACCAAGAGTTGTTGTTTGGGGCAAAGCGGTTATCAGTCTTACTTGAGCCGTGGAGTGAGGGGTACTGCCCAAATACACAAGCCGTTAGACACCATTGGTGGTTGAGTGAATCCCTTGAACTCTTAGGAAGCCGAGCATACCTGGGGTCCATATCTATTTTCAACTGATACATCGCAGACTTCCTTTGTCAAAAACTATTCCCGATCTCTTTTGCATCGTTGAAAATCCATCTGTTGCCGATCACTTCCACGTCGTTGCAGATCCATCTGCTGCCGATCACTTCTGTGCCATTGCCGATCCATTTCTGGAAAAAAAAAATTGCCATATCTCCCTTGTTTTAACTCCGTTTCCCTTGAAACTTCTCTGAAATCCCTGCAATCCCATTCTGCATCTTTCATTCTTGAGGACCCTATCCCAAATTTCACTTCCCAACACTTAAAATCTCACATTTGTCTATTTTTAGGGTTTGCCATAACTTCTTCAATTTTCACACGATCGCCTTCAAATTTTACCACAGAGTTCCTTTCCTAATTCTGCTTCTTTGTCACTCTCTTCCAAATTTTCTCATTCTTTCACCCCGCTTCTAAAATCCTCCTTTTCTACTTCCCTGTCCTTTCGACAGTTTCCAAAACCTAGTCAAACCCAAATTACCCTTCTGATTTTTTCCCAAATCCATATTTTCCTTTACTGAAACAGTCTCTGTTTTTTTTTCTACCCACTAAAAAAAAAACTCCTAGTTATGGTTGTCACCCACGCCGGAGCAAAAACTATGGAGGAAGCACTTGCCGCCATCCAAGCCAAACTCCAGGATCTGGATGAAAAATTTCTCGGCCTACATCTTGAGCATTCATCCATGAACAACAAACAACAATCCGAGTCTTCATCCGACAATGGGTTCTCTTCTTCCAACAATTTCCATGGTCTGAAGCTTGATTTTCCTCGCTTCAATGGTACTGATCCAACTGGATGGATCTATCGTGTAGAACAATATTTCAGTCTGCATAATACTTTTGATGTCAACAAAGTTCCACTTGCATCCTTTCATTTGGAACAGGAAGCTCTTCAATGGTACCGAGGGTACATCAAGGCTAATGAAGAGCCAAAATGGCCAGACTTTTTCCAGCTCCTTTTGCAATGATTTGGTCCTAGTGCTTTTGATGACTTCACAGGAGCCCTCACTAAACTTCGCCAAATTGGAACTGTGAGAGAGTATCAAACTGAATTTGAGAAACTAGCCAACCACACTGAAGGATTGTCTAATGACTTCTACCAGAGTTGTTTTATCAGTGATCTAAAGGATGCCATCCGCTCTGAGGTCAAAATGTTCTGTCCCAACACAATGATGGAAGTCCTGGAGTTGGCTAAGTTAGCAGAAGACAAGATTGCAGCCCAACAGCGCTCCAAGCCCACTTTTGTTCGCTTCCAAAATATGGGTTCTCAATGACCACCCATACCGTCAGCTCCTCGACCAACTCCTATCAAGCATTTTTCTAAAACAGAGATGCAGTCATGCATAGAAAAGGGGCTTTGCTATAATTGTGATGAGAAATTCACTCGCGGACATAGATGTGTTCAGCAAAAGCTCTATCTCTTGGATGTGGATTCTCCACCTGCCTCTGAAATTGGTGACGAAAATCTAGATACAATGGATGCTCAGGTCTACATTTAAGAACTGCCTACTGACCCTCCGTCTTAGGATGACTAGCCAAAGATATCTCTCCATGCTTTAGCTGGAGTCACCACCCCCCAAACAATGCGGGTCAGGGATTACTTCGAGAATCTTCCTCTTACAATACTCATTTATTCTGGTAGCACTTATAATTTCATTGACCCTCGAATCACCAAACAAGCTGATTGTTTTATCCATCCTTTCTCCAACTTTGAAGTCATGGTTTCCAATGGGGGCACCTTACCTTGCAAAGGGAAGTTTCGTAATGTGCGTATCTCTATGGGAGATTATACCCTGTGCTTTGACATGTTTTCCTTGACCTTAGGTGGATGTGATGTGGTTTTGGGCACTCAATGGCTACACACACTTGGCTCTATCTTATGGGATTTTGCTGAACTTTGGATGCAGTTTTCCCCCAATGGACAAAAACATACATTGACAGGATTACAACCAAGGTCTCTCAGCATTATCAGTTCACATCACATGGAAAAAATTCTTAATAAGAATTCACATGGTGTCATCTCTTAGATCCATTCCATTCAGATGCAACCATCAGCGGTCTCCACTACTCCTTTGGATCTACAACAAATTCTAGATCGATATACAGGTGTCTTTGCTGAACTAGTGGGATTGCAACCTTCAAGGCCAGAAGACCATCATATTCAGCTCCTTCCTGGTAGCGTTCCTCCCAACATCAGTCCCTATCGCTACCCATTTCACCAAAAAGTAGAGATTGAAATGCTCGTTCGGGACTTATTGAAGCAAGGTATTATTCGCCCAAACACTAGTTCCTTTTCTTCTCCAGTTCTTCTTGTCTGCAAAAACGATGTGTCATGGAGTCTCTGCATTGACTTCCGTGCACTTAATCACCTCACTGTCAAGGATAAGTTTCCAATTCTTGTTGTTGATGAGCTTCTTGATGAGCTTCATGGGGCTCAATTTTTCTCCAAGTTGGATCTTCGTTCTAGGTATCATCAAATTCGGGTTCATGAGGATGATATCCCTAAAACAGCTTTCCGCACACATGATGGCCACTATGAGTTTTTGGTCATGCCCTTTGGCCTCACTAATGCTCCTTCCACATTCCAAGCCTTAATGAATAAAACATTTCGACCCTACTTGGGGAAATTCAATCTGGTATTCTTTGATGATATCCTCATCTACAGTAAAACATGGGCTGAACATCTCCAGCATCTGGATCTTGTCATGCAACTTTTCTCTGACCATCATCTCCACGCCAAACAGTCTAAATGTGTTTTTGGAGAGAAGGGAGTTGAGTATCTCGGGCACATTATCTCAACACAAGGGGTTCGCATGGATCCTACCAAAATCGCTGCCATGAACAATTGGCCGCATCCTTAGACACTCAAGAGCCTTCATGGTTTTTTGGGATTGACTGGCTACTACCGCAAGTTTGTCAAGAATTATGGGAAGATTGCAGTTCCATTAACTACTCTATTGAAAAAGGATTCTTTTACATGGACACCTGCTACTCAGTGTGCACTTGACAAACTGAAACAAGCTATGTGTACTACAACTGTTCTAGCTATGCCCTATTTTTCCAAGCCCTTCATTATTGAGAGTGATGCTTGCGACAATAGACTTGGTGTTGTTCTCCTTCAAGATGAACACCCCATTGCGTTCACCAGCAAAGCCCATTCAGGTAAGAATTGAGCTGCCTCTACATATGAGAAGGAAATGATGACTATTTTGCATGCAGTACAGAAGTGGCAACCATACCTATTAGGGAATCATTTCTGCATCAAGACTGATCACCAGAGTCTGAAATATTTCTTGGAACAGCGTGTCTCCTCCCTAGCACAATAGAAATGGGTTAGCAAACTTATGGGTTATGACTATGAGATCACTTACAAGAAGGGTAAGGACAATATTGTGGTAGATGCTCTTTCTCGCACATTTGATGCCCAAGGTCCTCTTTCAGCTATTTCTATGCCTGTTCCAAATTGGTTGCAATCTGTTCAACAGGGTTATGTCAATGACTCTTCCTTATCTCAAATCATCCAACGCTTGGCCAAAAACCCTTCTGCTATACCACATTACTCTTGGGATGGTGATTCCCTGATATACAAGGGTCGTCCGGTGCTTCCCCAGATCACAGAACTTCAACAGGCTGTCTTATATTAACTCCATGCTTCTCCATCAGCAGGGCACTCTGGGTTCCTCAAAATGTATGAATGGGCACGACGTAGCTTCTTTTGGCAGGGCATGAAAACTACAATTCAACAGATGGTGGTTAAATGTGATACCTGCCAGCGCAATAAGGGTAAAACGACACTCCTTCCAGGATTGCTCGAACCCTTGCCCATACCTACACGGATTTGGACAGATATTTCTATGGATTTCATTGAAGGGCTCCCTAAATCTGGCAGGAAGACCATGATTCTCATTGTGGTTGATCGCCTCTCCAAATATAGCCATTTTTGTGCTCTCAGCCATCCTTATACAGCCTCCTCAGTTGCTCAAATTTTCCTGGACCAGATCTTTCGTCTTCATGGCATCCCTTCTTCCATTGTCTTGGATCATGATGCGACTTTCACCAGTCATTTTTGGACAGAACTATTTCTCCACACTAGCACCAAACTGAATATGAGTTCAGGGTATCACCCACAAATAGATGGTCAGACTGAAATTATCAATAAATGCTTGGAAACTTATCTTCATTGCTTCACCTCTGAACAACAACATCAGTGGGAAAAGTGGCTCCCTTTCGCTGAATGGTGGTACAATACCTCTTACCACGCCACCTCTAAAATGACCCCATATGAAGCAGTCTATGGTCAGGCACCTCCAGTTCTTCTTCCATACACCCCCAGCAGTTCACCAGTTCAGGCAGTTGACACGGTCCTTCGAAAGCGCGATCAGATTCTTTGCATTTTGCGGGACAATATTCACATGGCAAGAAATCACATGAAGCAACAAGCTGACCAGAACCGTTCTGAGTGCACTTTTCAAGCAGACGATATGGTTTTTCTTCTTCTCCATCCGTACAAGCAATCCTCCTTGAAAATCAAAGGCCGTCATAAGCTTGCTCCAAAGTTCTATGGGCCATATCGGATTCTTCAGAAGATTGGGTCCGTTGCTTATAAATTGGAACTTCCTCCTTCTTCCCACATTCATCCAATATTTCATGTCTCTTGTCTGAAGAAAGTTCTTGGCACCAACATCAGTGGACAAACTATTTTACCCGAACTGTATAATGAAGGATCCATCCTTTTGGAGCTGGAGGCCGTCCTCAATCGGCGCACTCGTCAGCTTTGCTCTCGCTCTATCATAGAGGTCTTAATTCAGTGGCACGTCATGCAACCAGAGGATGCTACATGTGTTAGTTTTTCAAAATTTACTTCAATCTGATCTAGGATCTTAACTGAGAGAACAACATGCACAGCATATCTACAACATATCAATCATGGACACAATAATGCAAGCACACAAGAGACACGGAGTTTACTTGGGGAAAACCATAAAGGTGAAAAGCCCCAATAACTTCCTCAGAGATAGATAGAGAAATGATACAACCTAAGCATAAGAGATAGACATCTCCTAGCAGCAGCATCCCCTCCTCCACAAGTGTGCCACTCTCCAAAGAGTGTGTGTGAGAATAGAATGATCAAATAGAGTTCCTTCCGCACTCTATTTATACTTGACTTGACTTGCCTAATAACCTTTACTAGGTCGGCGTTAACTTAACCACATAACATAATGCTGACTAGGCTAACCCCCAATAGGGTGGTCTAATAACCCTTTGACCCACATGACTTATACAGGGCTGACCCCAACAAGCTGGTCTAATAAACCATCAAGTATAATTTACGACACTTACAATATAAATGACGACACTTCCGTATAGAGGAATAATAACATCTCTATAGGAATACAAACACTTCCGTATATAGGAATAATAACATCTCTATAGGAATACAATATACATATATGTGAAATACATTCTGAAGTTACATATACATCAACACTCCCTCTTAACTATGAAGGTATTTCTCGACACAGGTCTTCTAGCACAAGTCTTCTTCTCTGGATCATCATCAACGAATCATCATCGTCACTGCTACTGCTATCTCAATCAATATCTGAATATACTCGTCATAGGAAGTTCTAAAGAGCCAGTCCCTTTTCATACTGGATGTAGGCCCACCATCTACAGGTCTTCATCATCACTGGCCATACTGTGGAATCCTCAGGACTTATTACGTACGTCACAAAACCTGGCTGCAACATCCCAAGCTGTTATGAGCACACAGCTCTACCTATCGGATCTCCCAAGAGCACATTACATGTGTCTGTCACAAAACCTTAAAAGAGTCTTTTGACTAGCAAGAACCCTAAAGAGTATCTGAGGCCTTTTTCATCCTATCCAGATCTCCAAGATTTATTACATGTGACCCCCACCACAAAACCTTAAAAGAGTGTCTTGTCAAGCAAGAACCCTAAAGAGAATCTGAGGCCTTTTTCATCCTGTCCATATCTCCCAGGTCTACTTAGATGCCATAGGACAAAACCTCGAAAGAGCGTTTTCCAGATCTCCCAGAGAGCTATTATATGCCAATGGAAAAACCTAGCAAGAGAATCTGCAAACCTCACAGGGCGCTATTATATTTCCTCCCAAAGCAAAACCTCGAAAGAGCATTTTCCAGATATCCCAGGGAGCTATTATATGCCAACGAAAAAACCTAGCAAAAGAATCTGCAAACCTCCCAGGGTGCTATTATATGGTTGTCTGCACAACCTGTCCACGGCCACAGAGTATCAACCTGATACTCACCATACATCATCCTGATGTACACATGATCATCTTGATCATCATCACTGCATTGTCCTGACGCATGTCATCTAGAGAAACATCCTGAAGTTCATCATCCATGATCATCCTTATCATACAATGCATCCACCTGATGCATACACAGTATTTGTCTGATACATATCATCATACATGATCTACCTGATCATACAATGTATCCACCTGATACATATACAAATACATGATCCACCTGATCATACCTAATACATATCAACATACATGATCTACCTGATCATACAATGTATCTACCTGATACATATACAAATACATACACATGATCCAACTGATCATATTCAGCATCCAACATGATGCATACATACATAAATGATCCAACTGATCATATCCAACATCCAACATGATGCATACATACATAAACGATCCAACTGATCATATCCAGCATCCAACATGATGCATATACATATACAGAGCAGTAACTGGAGCATCGTCCTGATGCTCATCATCCAGCGCTTACATCCACAACCATGGAAGGATCCTCCTATCACCATGTTTGAAATGGCTCCTACAAATGTGTCCATCACTTCTTCCTCGAAGTCTCATCAATCTGAAGAACACCAAGCCTCTCTCTGAATTACTCGAACTTCACTTTGGCTAGTGGTTTCATCAGTACATCAGCAACCTGCTCATCCGTCACAACATACAGGACATTCACTGATCCTCTCTGTACCATATCCCTGATATAGTGATATTTGATCTCAATGTGTTTTGACCTGTTGTGGAACACCGGATTCTCAGACAGCTTCACACAACTCTGGTTGTCACTAAAGATACCAGTAGCCTCAAGCGGGAGATCAAATAACTCAGACAGTAGCTTCTGAAGCCATACTGCCTCACAACTAGCTGAACAAGCTGCAACATACTCTACTTCGGCTGTACTCAGTGCTATGCAGGACTGCTTCCTTCTAAACCAAGAGATCACACTTGATCCCATACTGAAGTAGCACCCAGAAGTGCTCTTCCTATCTACAACACTGCCTTCCCAATCTGAATCAACATAACCCTATAGGTTAAACTTTTGATTTGCATCATACTTGAGCCCATAATCAACCGTACCCTTCAAGTACCTCAGAATATGCTTTACAGCAACCAGGTGAACACCTTTGGGATTTGTCAGGAACTGGCTCAATGTGTTCACCGCAAAGTAGATATCTGGTCTCGTGTTTGTCAGGTACATCAAGGACCCAATCATCTGACAATACATAGTGACATCAACCGGATCAGATGAAGCATCACATAGAAGCTTCAGGTTCGATGCCATAGGTGTGGCCATGACCTTGCAGTCCATCATCCCGAACCTCTTCAAGATCTCTACTGCATACTTCCCTTGTCCAAGGAAGATCCCATCTGCACTATGCCACACCTCCATGCCTAGAAAATAGTGCATCATCCCCAAGTCCTTCATCTTGAACTCAGCAGCAAGCTTCCTCTTCGTGTTGACAACAAATATATCCTCACCTGTTACAAACAGGTCATCCACATACAATAGTAGTATCACTGGATTGCCTTCCTCAACCTTGTAGTAAAGGTTGGAATCCGCTTTACTCTTGGTAAATCCCAAACTGGATAGGAAGCCATCTATCCTACCATACCAAGTCCCGGGCTTTCTTCAGTTTGCACACATGTGACTCTCTGTCATATGTCTCAAAACCGAGTGGCTTCTCCACATAAACTTCCTTTTCGACTACACCATTCAAGAAAGCTGTCTTGACATCCATCTAGTGTATCTACCATTTCATCACTGTAGCCAGAGAAAGTACTGATATGATGGAAGTGTGCCTGGCTATAGGTGTAGAAGTCTCTTCATACTCAATACCTCTTTCTGGGAGAAGCCACGAGCTACAAATCTCACTTTGTATTTCTCTATGCTGCCATCTGCAGCATGCTTGATCTTGTAGATCCATTTGGAAGTCACAACAGACTTTCCTTTAGGTCTTAGGACTGCATCCCAAACATCATTCTTCATGATCGATTGGTACTCCTCGATCATGGCATTCTTCCCGAATCCTAGAACTTCAATATATTCAATATCTTCAATAGATAACTTTGTTGCTGAAACAAATGTTGTAGTCCTTCTTTTGTAGGTGCTCGTATATGATCTTTCCTACAAAACAAGTTAAATTGCATGATTAGAAACATCTCATAGTTTTCAGAACAAATTCTTACACATAAAGAAATATGTCATACAGTCATGCAATTATCTTAGCCAATGCTTCAATAGAACATTTATCCATATCCCATAACTTTGTAGATGCCTTCCAATCTCTACCAGAACATTCTTAAGAGTGTGCACAACTCCCAACATGTTAGAAAAGAGGTTTCATTCTAGATAAGTAGCAATGGAATGTTGTACAGTGCCATAGACCACTTACCCATCACATGCATATTAATAGTATACTGTTCATCAATGCAACTATTCTAATATGCATAATACACAACTTAATTCTAGGGACATCATCATACACATCATTGAACAGTATTATTTAAACAATCAAATATGCAAGAAATGACAATTAAAATACTTATCTTTGTTTGGTTGTAGGGTTGACTCCCTCTCAATCTTTGCTTCCTTTCTTTAACACCATTCTGATGTGGATTGTGAGAAGTGGTCAACTCCCTTTGAATATCTGCATCCTTGCAGAAACTACTAAAGTGTGCTCCCTCTTGATCTTTGCTTCCTGGATTACCTGTCCTTGAACTTATATCCATCCTTAATCACTGGATTAGTATGTTAGCTGGTTATTGTCTATCATACCCACATCATGTCTTCTTGTTCTCTTAAGTGACTTGTGCTAGTAACCTGCATATCTCATAGGTTAACCATTATAAAACCAAGTTATACATACCTCGTAAGTAGATCTTCTATGTGATCCATGGCAATGGATGAATCTCTGTCTTCATGTCACCATGGTCATATGTTCTTGAAGTAGAACATGATTTGTCTTTCTTGGTGTACCTTTCATGTTAGCGAACAACATAAACCTCATACAACATCACAATGCATTAGTACAATCATAAGTTTCAAAACCTTAATCAATGAATATCTTCTATCATGTATTCATAATTTTATTAAGGTGATACGACAAGTCTAGTAATTAATCAAGATTGTACTAACCATAATGATATGACGACAAACATATCATAAACTTAACCATGAACAGAATTCAAAACATACTTGTAAGTCATACCTGTCGAGATTGCTTGTAATCTTCTTATGTAAGGCCTTAGCCTCATCTCCCTCTGAAACAGGAACTTCTTCACTTATGCAGGTGACCAATCCACTATTTTCTAGGATTAATCCAATCCATTTGATTTGCAGGAACTGGATCTGGAGATGGATTAGGATTTTTGTTAGAGAAACCCTAAAAATTCAAACTTTGAATTTCAAACTTCTGAAAGGATAGAAAGATGCGCCTTGATGAGTTGATCAAGCTGGTATACTCATAATTTGAAAACTGCAAAGTTTCACCCCTCAAATTTGCCTTTGAAACTTTTGGATTCACTAGACATGACCCCGAACTAGGGTTTGATAAAGCCCTCCCTTCTGCCCAATCAAAAGGTTCGATCCAAAGCTATAAGCTTCTATTTTTTTTAGGAGCTTCCAATTGTGGTCACAGATTTCAAAAATTCCCACTTTTGCAGAAGCCCTAATTTTTCACTTTTCTGATCAAAGTCTCGAACTAGGGTCTAATCAAGCCCAACCTTTTTCCCAACCAAAAATTATGATCTTGGTCTCTAAATTTCTATTTTGATGAGTAGCATTCAGCCGTGGTCTCCGATTACAAAAATTCCATCTTTCTTCGAAACCCTAAATTCCCGAAGCCATGAATGAAGGTGCTAAAAAATAATTCAGTTTTGACAGAAATATGTACCTGATTGTTTCTGGTGTAACTCCAAACTTTCCGATCCACGGGGTTTGAAACTTCTACCTGTGGTATCCCAATCTATCATCTTTCCAACCCCATAGGTCTTACCTCAATTGGATTCTCTGAAAAAGAGTTATGCCAAGTGTCGCAACATGACTTGTTTATGGGATAAAAAAGGAGAGAGAACTTGTACGACGTTCCACGTCTCACTGGTTCCATTTTTGCCTCTAAAAAAGTTACCTAAGAAAGTACAGTCTGTGCAATACCTGTAAATTTTTATGAGATTTCATTTGGAGCTTCCTAGCCCACATTATGACCTTTTTTCCTAGGTCACCTGTTTATGACTCAAATCTGGAAGAGGCCGAAACCCTATATTGTACAGATCATAGAACACAAAGTACAACGAACTAGAAGTTTTCCTTTGGACACAAGGTACATAGGGATCTAATATTCAACTTGTAAAAGTTTTAGATCTGAAAACTTCTCCAAAATGGATTTATAGAGAAAGTGCTACGATGACTGTTTTTTTCTATACCAAGCCCTAGCATCGCAAGTGCAACAAGTGTCCTACATGCCATACCATGCCTTCTTTCAGGCTAGCTCTGATACCATGTTAGTTTCTTAGAATTTACTTCAATTTGATCTAGGATCTTAACTGAGAGAACAACATGTACAACATATCTACATCATATCAATCATGGACACAATAATGAAAGCACACAAGAGACACAGAATTTACTTGGGGAAAACCATAAAGGTGAAAAACCCCAATAAATTCCTCAGAAATAGATAGAGCAATGAGACAACCCAAGCATAAGAGATAGATATCTCCTAGCAGTAGCTTATCCTCCTCCACAAGTGTGCCACTCTCCAAAGAGTGTGTGTCCTCCTCCACAAGTGTGCCACTCTCCAAAGAGTGTGTGTGAGAATAGAATGATCAAATAGAGTGCCTCCCGCACTCTATTTATACTTGACTTGACTTGCCTAATAACCTTTACTAGGTCGGCCTTAACTTAACCACATAACATAATGCTGACTGGGCCGACCCCCAATAGGGTGGTCTAATAACCCTTTGACCCACATGACTTATACAGGGCCGACCCCAAGAAGGTGGTCTAATAACCCATAAAGTATAAGTTACGACACTTACAATATAAATGACGACACTTCCGTATAGAGGAATAATAACATCTCTATAGGAATACAAACACTTCCGTATAGAGGAATAATAACATATCTATAGGAATACAATATACATATATTTCAAATACATTTCTAAGTTACATATACATCAACAAAATGGGAACCACTCCTTTAGATTCAACAACAATTTCCACATCTAAAGCTTTGAGGACAAAGCTTTTTCTAAGGGGGAGGGGATGTTAGGAACCCATGTCTTTACTTTGTTAGTATATTGTTGTTGGACGCATATGTTTTGTAAGTCGTCCCGTAGTATTTGTTGATTCATAGTTTGTGTTATTGTTGTTGGCGCATATGCTTTGTAAGTCGCCCGTAGTATTGTTGATCCATAGTTTGTAGTGGCCCATGGTTTTGACCCATAGTATTGGTGCCTAGACTTAGTATATAAGTGTGTGTTGAGGCCTATGAAGGCACTGTGAAGTTATTTTGTATTGAGCTTGCTCAAAGGAGTTTTCCCCCTCGAAGTGGCCTACGATCAATAAAAGTATTATGTGATCTAATATATTGTGTATTTTCATCAATTAATTGTTGCAGGTTCTTCTCATATTCCCTTTTAAGGCGGAAGGATATTACGAGTTAAAGTCTGGTATCGTGAGGCGTTGGCAGAAGATTTTTCATGTAAGGCGTGAAGTAAGTCTCGTTGAAGGTGCAATCAACCATGTTGGAAAGAAGTGCAACGATTCGTCCTAGCTTCGTTTTTCGATTTTCGAGGTTCCACTTTTATTCCTATTATCTTTCACTATGGATTCTTCCAACAACATCTTTTACTTCCGAGAGTCTACTTCTTCCCTTAGAGAAAAACACTCTAAGAGATGGTCATGGTTAAATAAATATTTGAATAAAACTAATTCCGATACTTTGTATGATACCCGCGTAATATCTCAAGAATATGACCCTCATCCTAACTGGACTTTGCCTGAGATGTCGATAAAATTTATGATATTCTTATGTTTACATTTTGTGTTGTTCTGTTATTTCAGTTCATGTCTGTTAACATTCCTATCACCATTGGTCCATCTGTTTATCAAATCCTGTTCATAAGTCCTGCAGACATTGCTTGGGGATTATAACATGGTTATAAATACATCCATATTGGTTTGATTTAGTTTGGTATTAATCCACTTGTCCATCCAGGATTAAATACCTCTTGTCTGTCCTACATATTAGATTCCCATCTGAATAAGTTTGAAGATGATTTACTTGGCGGTTTCCAAAGTCCATTAAATAATGGCCCTGCATGGTCTTCCCTTGTACCCAGATACCAGGTGGCAATCACTGATCCTTACATAAATGAGTTTTTGCAAGCATATATATAGTTTTCTGGTTTTGATGTGGTTCCACAGGCCCAAATTGCTCAGTTGCATTCTACCTTGTGCATACAGTCCCCGATCCTCCCTTCTCTCTTCGCGGCCAAAAGGTCATGGAGGCAAAAGGGAGTAGGAAGAGGGGGAGGAGGGGAAGTTTGGCGGTGGAGGGAGGTAGAAGAGAGGGCGTGGGGAAGAGGGGGAAGGGTGGGGGTGCGGGGAGGAGGGAGGAGGGGGAAGCGGGGTGGCGAGAGGGGGAAGGGGGTGCTGGAGGGTGGAGTGGGGAGGGAGGGGACGCGAACCGGCCACCCCTCACGGGCGGCCCTTTGGCTCCTAAGCGAGAGGAGATCCACCCGCTTGGGCGCCAAAGGGTCACACTCACGGGCGACCCTTTGGTACCCAAGCAGGTGTCCCACTCGCACGGGGAGGAGGGAGGAGGGGGAAGGGGTTTGTGGGAGGAGGGGTGCGGGGAGGAGGGTTAAAGGGGGGGGAGGCAGCGAGGGAAGGGGGCGCGAGGAGGGAGGAGGGCGAAGGGAGGGGGCATGGAGAGGAGGAAGGAGGGGGAAGGGGGGGGGCGTGAGATGGGGGCAAGAGGAGGGAGGGGGGGCATGGGAGGAGGGAGGAGGGGGAAGGGGGGGGCATGGGAAGGGGGCGCGAGGAGGGAGGAGGGGGAAGGGGGGGGCATGGGAAGGGGGTGACCGGGGAAAGGAGGGGGCGTGACGAGGGATGCCGGGGAAAGGAGGGGGTGCGAGGAGGACGGGGAAGTGGGGTGGTGGGGGGGGGGCGCGAGGAGGGGGAAAGGAGCGTGGGTAGGTTAGGGGGGGGTAGTTTTAAATTTTTTGTAGGTTAGGTAAAAAAAATTAGGAAGGGGGCATGGGTAGGTTAGGTAAAAAAAATTTAGGAAGGGGGCATGGGTAGGTTAGGTAAAAAAAATTAATTTTGTTTTAAACCCAAAGCTAATATTCGTGGGATAGGGGGCAAGCCTTGCCTCAATTAATACTACATGAATCTAAGAAAAATACACACACACACACATATATATCTAACCCAGAAAGTGGTAGAGCCTCCTCTCTTGAAAGTGCTAGAAGCTCCTCTCTGCAATCTTCTGGTTCGTCTTGAAAACCTTTGTAAATTGCTCCAAAGTATAAACAATAGGGTATTAATAAGATAGATTAGGTTTACATTTACCACTCTTATGAATGTGAGATAAACAAAATTATAAAAGAATAAAGCCATAAAGCCATAAAACAAGCATTACCAAATTAATAAATCCATAAAATAATCATTGCAAAATTAACAATAAAACTAACTAATTTATTAAAAACAAAAAAAACACTAACCTAGAAAGTGTTACTAAATTGCTCCAAATTAAATGATAAATAGTAGGAAATCTCAATGGTTTATATTGCCTAGATTAGATTTAACATTACTTGGTTTACGAAGGTGGGATTAAAAAAATGAAATTAGTTACTAAATTATTAATAAATTTATATAAGATAGGTTTAAATGAAATAGTTACTAATGTTATGAATGTGGGAGTAAAAAAAATGTAAATAGCCATTACTTTATTATAATTGTATATAAAAAACGTTACAAAATTTTTTACTAGTCTTATATGTCTGGGATAGAAATATGTAATTAGTTAACACATTATTTCAAATTTTTTTATATCATAAATTTGTTTTTTTACTAGGTTTATGAATGTGTGCTTTAATTTTGGAGAGAAAATTTTGAACGAAAATTTTGGAAGGAAGTTTTGGAGGGAAACATTTCAAGGGAATATTTTGGAGAGAAGTTTTGGAGGGAAACATTTCAAGGGAATATTTTGGAGGGATATTTTCATTCTCATTACTATAAGATTGTTGGTTGACAGTTACACCATTCTACTTTTTGGTGAGGACTATGGTAAAATTTCATTGCCTTATCTATTAAGAGTTTTCTATAATTCTATATTTAAGTGAGAAGTCATGGACTCATTTGAATTAAATTCCAATGTCAATGAAGAGTTGTACTATTCATCTAGCCAAGATACTGGCAGTGCAAGCAATGTAATCAAGCATGTTATTCAAGAACTTCCTAATTATGAAGATTTTGAAGACACTAGTAATGAAGGGCAAGAATGTGATAATGATGAAGAGCTTCCTCCAAGTGGGGATCCTAAAGACAGTAAGCAAGATGATGAAAATTTTCCATCGAGCAAGGATTTTGAATGCACCAATGATGATTTTCCTGAAAGTGAGGATTTTGATGGGACTAATGATGCTTTTGGAGAGCATGCATGTACAAATAATGTTGATGGTTTTCTTCATAGCAATGATTCTAATGGGACGAATGATGATTTTCCTTCAAGCAAGGATTTTAATGGGAGTAATGATGATTTTCCTCCCAGTGAATATTTTTATGGGACTGATGATGATTTTCCTCCAAGTGAGTATTTTAATGGGACAGATGATGATTTTGGTGAGGAAGAAGACATCAATAATGGTGAAGATGATTTTCCTCCAAGAGAGGATTTCAATGGAACTGATGACGAGTTTCCTCCAAGCGAGGATTTCTATGGCACCGATGATGAGTTACCTCCAAGTAAAGATTTCAATGGAAACGGTGGTGACTTTCATCCAAGCAAGGGTTTCAATGGCACAGATGATGAATTTCCTCCAAACGAGGATTTCAGTGGCACCGATGATGATTTTCCTCTGAGCGAGGATTTCAATGGCACTGATGATGATTTTCCTCTGAGCGAAGATTTAATGGCACCGATGATGATTTTCCTTTGAGTGAAGATTTCAATGGCATTGATGATGATTTTACTCCGAGCAAGGATTTCAATGGAACAGATGATGATTATCCTCTGAGCGAGGATTTCAATGGAACTGATTATCATTATGTTGAAGATGAAGCCACAAATGATAGAGACAATGATTCTCCTCCAAGTAAGGATATTATAGGCACCAATGATGAAGACAATGATTCTCCTCCAAGTAAGGATTTTACAGGAACCAATGATGTCAATGTTGAATCTCAAGAGTTCCCTTTCAATGAAGAATTTAGTGGCACAAATAGTGTTGATGGTCACATTGATTTGTCAACAATTGATCAGCTTATTAGTGATCATGACAATAATTTTCATACTGAATTTGGTGATGAGATTTTCAGTGAGGGGGGTCATATGCATCGCAATGAAAAAATTCATTCTAATAAGGATTTTGTTGCAAACATAATGGTTAAGGAAATACAATGACATAATCCAATGCTGAGTAGAATTAAGTGTAGGACTAGACCTTTTTAGGTCAATCCAAAGCATTCCAGTTATACAAGGTATAGGAAAGAATTGCTCACAAGTCCAAGTTCCATTACTCATTTGATTTCGACTGAGTGTTGCCACAAAAGTTGTTTGAATAGATTAGGCTACAATTATGCCTTGGAGAAAAGGAATATGTATTTATCAATGAACAAAAGTATGCAAAGTTCATATATAGTGGGGTGCATGATTTCTACTAGGACAGGTTATGATTATCATGTTGGAAAAGTTATGCTTTGTAGAAAGGCATTCAAATGGATTCACTCAATTGGTAATCTTCGATTATCAAGAATCCAAACAAGATTGGAAAAGGATCCTACACTTTATTCTAACGATTATGAGGGACGAATCACAGGGCCATCAACACACATTGCAATATCATGGATGCATGATTTATTTTCCAAGCATGGAGAGAGTATGCCAAATAGAGAAACAATACACATTCCAGATAATTTCACAAGGAAGGAAATCTATAACTTATACAAGGATTATGTTCAAGGTGGTCAAGGAAATGGTAACTTCATCAGATATGCATATTTCACAAGAGTATGGAAAAACAAGTTCAACAACGTCCACATTCCAAATAGGTCAAGGATGGGAGTCTGCAGTACATGTGCTTCTCTTAAAGAAAGAAGGAATAGATCAGAAGGGATATAAAGAGGTATGTTTACAATTTTTTTTTATAGATAAATGACAATTATTAAAGCTATTTAACAATATTTTTTTGTTATATTGTTTGTAGATTCCATAATAAATGCACGGCAAGAACATCGCAATCAACAATCAAATGAACGAAAAAAGTTGTACAAACATCGCAAGAAGTGTTATGATGCTCCACATAAGTATATGGGTTTGATAATTGATGGCATGGATCAGAGAAAAAAAAAAAAAAAAAAAAAAAAAAAAAAAAAAAAAAAAAAAAAAAAAAAAAAAACTCTTGCCACATTTTTTCCGTGTGCCAAAGAATTTAAAGGAGGAAAATTTTATTTAGTTTCACTTGGTTGGGTGTATGGTTTTTAATGGTGAAATGATTCCAAGTGTTTAGTTTACAGCTCCAAATATTCACAATGATGAAAATTTGATCATCACCATAATTCACCATGGCATTAATAATTGGCCTGGTGATCTTCCTGAAGTTCTATATCTACAATTGGACAACGCAAGCCGAGAAACCAAAAATTAGGTCATGTTTGGTTATCTAAGCATGTTTGTTGAATTGGGAATTTTTAAAAAGGTAAAAGTTGGTTTCCTTATTGTTGGGCATACGCATGATCATATTGATCAAATGTTCAACCATTTTGAAAGGACATTGAGGAGGAAGAAATTTGGGAGCCTGCCGTCATTGATTGAAATTATAGGAAAATCATACCATCCAGAGCCTATTGTACAGAAATTGGAAGAAATTGTTTACATGCGAAGATTTCTGTTTGGATCGCATGGTGAAGAAAGGTGCATTGAAAATATTAATGACATTATCTTTCAGCATCAATTTCGTGTAAAAAAAATTGATGGAAAAACACTACTGTGGGGCAAGAAATACTTAAGTAGCACAGAATGGGGGCCTTCATTAGGTTTGGCATTTCTGAAATTCATCCCAAATCATCAAATGTATGTTTCAAATTTATTGTTATTGCGATCATCTGCAAAGATTCATAATGTAAGGCGACATAGTAGAGATGTTGATTCTTCTTAATGCAGCTTGGAAGAAATCAAAAAGTCTATCAAAGATACATATGATTACTTTGATGTTGTTGATTTTGTTTGGTGGGAGTATTTTTTCATGGAGCAGAGTGACATAATTTCAAACTCTGCAAATGGAGATATATATTTGAAGTCTCCATTTGCTTGGCCACAAATTTTATCAAATGAAGACGAGATAAAAAATGTTGAACCTCGAGCTGTTGAGTTTTCTCAAGTAGAGGAAAGATAAATGTATATTGGATCTAGAAGATCATCCACAAAGCATCGAGAGATGGAAGATATTTATAGGGGCTCAATACAAAATATCAAGGAGGGCTGCATGATTGTAGTTTTGGCTACAGATGATGCACATCATCATCCATTATAGATTGCAAAAGCTATGAAGGTCAATAAATAAAATGAAGAAGTAGTATCAGTAGAAGTACATTGGTATGCAACAGATACACACCCATTTGATGGTGTGTACAAGGCAGAGATGGTGGTTGAGAAAAAGGTTTGCAGAAAGAGAAAAATAAAGGGTCAAAAAATAAATCATTGTCGCATTGACATCTTGAAATTAGAGGAAGTTGATATAATTTTTTATGATTTCAAGTTGAAAAATAAAGACACTCTTTGCTCCAAGACTATAGATATTATCAAGAGATTGCTGCCAAAACAAGAAGTTGCAAGATGGGAGTCTTTTAAACCAAGCCGTAGATCCCGAAGGAATATGACATCTGAAATGATGGGCATAGATGTAGACTCAGATGGTGCACCCATTGATAATAGAGAAGAATATGGGTCATCTACATATTCATTTAGTCCTTCATCTGCAAAAAATGTATATTCTAATGGGGTTTCAAAATCCATGGATGAATTTGAATAATTTCACATGAAGCGTTTTAGATGCTTTTATTAGTATGATGTTTGTAATTGAAACTCTAGAGGAGTTTTTGAATATTTATATGAACCATTTGTTCTTGTATGGTCTAATATATTATTTCATTATGAATCGCATCATAATTTATTTGTTTTTATATGGTTAGAGTGGTGAAATTATTATTATTATTATTCTTTTTTCCTTTTTTCTTTTTTTATTTTTTTTTTCTCTGTTTAATATGCAAGTTTCCAAAAAATGTAATTTATCTCTTGAAGGATTTTTTTTTTCCAATTTAGGGTTTGATTTAAATTTTTTTGTAAACAATAGTATGGAATGTTTAGGCCATGGCTCTATTTTTTACCCTGAAAAAAATACGTGTATACTGGTATCAACAATTTTCTATTTGGGGGGTGTTTTTGGTGTTTTTTTTGCAAAAATCATCGTTTTTATGGCTAGAGTTCTTGTTCCTAGTATAAAGTTCTCGTTACATAGTATGGTTTTGATTTATTTCTCATAATTATCTAGCATCAAATATTTAAGTTCACATCAACAAACAGTTACAAGAAATATGGCTCACATGTTTTCATAATGGGATTTTCCACATTCTGTGAGTTTTCAACATCTAAATTTTCATATTTTTTAGGTGGATCTTCATCACAACTCATGCCATCCTTGGGGATGAAATTCACTTGTCATTGCATCATTCCTTTAGTTGGAATTTTGGTATGAAGTAATGCATGGTGAATTCCATGTTGGTTGTGAGAGAAATGGCATGGTTATCAACCATGGAGTTTAGGACAATGTTGTCCTTATTTACAAATTATTGCTAAGACTCACAACAAGATATATTGCATTGGGGCCCTCTTCTTGAAAAATGATAGTGGGCATATTGAACTTCTTTAGGGACTATTTAGTAGAGAATGGAATTTTCTATGTAAGGTTGTGTTGGAGGGAAGAGCTTCTTGCAATATTTGAGATCTGGTTGAAGTGCTTAGAGTGCATATACAAAAGTAAGAAATTATCCATGTATAATTCCAATTGGGATGGAAATTGTGAGTGAGAGCTCAAGATACCCAACTTTCCCTAGTTGCTTTATTTCTCAGCATGGGGGTGGAACCTACATGAGTTGGTGCCTAAAGCTAGGAGGAAAAAATATCATATAAAGTTATTTTCCCAAGTGTTATTATTAACAAAAATGTAATTTAATATGTGTTAATAAGCAATCACTAGTACAAAATGAGAAATTAATGACTAAAATTCAACTATAAACGACTATTTTTGAGTCGGTGACTAATAGTATCTGATTTCCACTATCTTATCTCTAGTCGTATTTCACTAGTCATTAATTGGTTGACTTATTAGTCATTGATTTAGTCATTGATAGTCACTAATTAAGTCATTGATTTAGTCATTGATACTCACTGATTTAGTCACTGATACTCACTGATTTAGTCACCGATTCTCACAATTAATGACCAAATATACGACTAAATAAACTACTAGATGATAACATATTAATGACTAAGCTAAATACGACTAAACGTTAGTCGCGCTACAAGATACTGGAAATTATCTACTAATAGTCATATATATGCAAATTTAGTCATTTTCTTAGTCACTAATTTATGATAGGGTACGGAGGAATCGAACCACCAATGTCCTGCCTATAATTAGGCAGGTGCTCTACCATTGAGCTAGCACCCTTTAAGAAGTTGTTATTGCTTGAAAATGATGATATTCAAACAAATTTATCACTAGAACAGATACAAGTCATACGTTAATTCCCACACAAGTAAACAAGCAAACAATAATAGAATATAGATGAAGGTTCGATACATATGCAACAAAATTTTCAAATAAATACATGATAGACATGAGTATTTATATGCTTGCAAAATACAAACTTCTAAATACAATTCACTTGACCATAAAATTTTGCGAGTTCATCTACAGTGTTGATTTCAAAGCAATGAATGGACAAGGTATATAGTTACAACACTCTATCATGACCTGAAAAAACCAGTATTTTCCCAATGTTATATCAGTTATGACCAATAAAATAGACAATAGGAACGTGTCCCAAACCAAAAAAGATTACCAATAGTTGTGACATGTAATTTGAATTATGTATCACCACTTAACTTTATCATAAAACAACAGGATCATAGAAAAAGGAGAATCTCAATCAGATTCATTACGATTTGCCGACACAGGTTTACACCATTAGACACAATTAAAATTAGGGAGTCAAACAAACATCTAACATCACAATTGTATAATATAGGCGCTTGTTAAAGGTTGGAAAACATCATAACAAAAAAATGCACCTGTTCTTTATCTCAGCAGCCATGGTCATGAAATCCTGCTCCACATTTGTTTCATTCTTCGCACTTGTCTCCAAAAATGGAATGCCAATCTCATCAGCAAATGCCTTGAAGAACAAAATACACAAAGCATGTCAAGAAAAATGTAGCCTGAAAAGTGACAAAAAAACCTAACCCTTGAGATTAATAAAAAAAAGAATCTACAAGCCAAGTCGACAAAATTAAGACCACAAACTGCCATAGTGTTGCAATTAACAAAAAACAGAGCACCAACAACTTCAAGGCACACTCATATTTAAATCCTCATCAAGTCAATGACGATGATGCATACAGTGAAACACATAGCAGTGCACATGATGCCAAAGCTACTCAGCATTTAACATTACCTTGGTTGTATCATAATCAACAGATTTATTAGCAGTCAAATCACATTTGTTTCCAACAAGCAACTTGTTGACATTCTCACTCGCATAACGATCAATCTCATTCAACCATTGTTTCACATTATTGAAACTCTCCTGATCAGTAACATCATAAGAAACCTACCAACAGAAGAAAAATATCATTATAAAACCATAAATTTAAATAAATAATGGAGTATACCAAGGATAACATGTTGTCTTGGGTGTTGCCTTCATTTTCCCACCAGATTGTTCTGGATTGGGAAAATAATTCATCTAGATACAAAATCAGACTAGGAAAGCATCACCTACCTAAAAGTCTCTCAAATGTTTTTTGAAATTTTAATCATGTTGTTTTTCCTGCCCTAGTTAACTTAGATTTAGCCATAAACAAGCTTAGACATCCAAATTGATCATTTGTTGAAGGGAATATCGAAAATTCATCCAAAAATGTGATGAAAAATGACACATTTTTGAGATTTTGATTCTGTGATTGACTCCATCTTGACACACAAGAGGAAGGATTGGTGTTATACGAAGATATCGTGTTGGGAAGATCATTTGAAGACCTATGCCTAGATGTATTACAGGGGGGAATGTTTGGGTTTCTGCAACTCTACAATGGGCGGGAAGTTTCAACTAGGTTTATTAAGAGGCTAAAGGCTCATGGTTATGTTTGTAGTACTCACAAAGACCATGTGCAACACTCACAAAGATTATGTACACACACTTAGCAGGGGAGTCCTTTCTCGAGCTGTGATATATGGTAGTCATTTTGGAAGACTGTTGGTTATTGTAGAGGGAAAGGAAACTCCATGCACATGTTCTCTAAAGAGGATTGAATATTGGGGGAATTTTCCTTCGTTTGAGAAGAAATTCATGTTGTTGTAGGAGTTGCCAAGTAAGCAAGTCAAAAACAAATTCAATTATGGAAGAACACAACCAGAATATTTGTATGGAAGAAATGCGGTTCGTGAAGACAAGCATAAAATAGAGGGAAGAACAACAACCTTGCAAAAGAATAAAGTTGTCCCCAATTGCCAAGAAGAAATCCCTGTCCCGGGAGAATGTCATGGGATTATACCACCTCCTGAATTCCTAAGATATTTACAATTTGATGAGGGAATTATCGTCCTAAATCATAATATGTAAATTCTAAAGGAGACCCACTCATACTTTGATCATCACATAAACTCTCTTCCTGGGATGCATCTTGAACTGCTTGCTTGGTTAGAGATCCAAATTTAGAATTAAGCTCCTCGAGGCTTTTCACATATTCCTGTTTTTCATGGTTTACTTTAAAAATATTCTCCTCTAGGATTTCTATTCTCCTCTTTGAGTCCTCCAGTTCAAATGCAGATAAATCAACAATTCTTTGAGCATTATCAATTTCATGCTTAAAACGAGTTGCATCTTGTTGGGCCTGAGTTAGTGCTCTGCTAAGCCATTCAATCTGAAATTATGGATCAGTTGATTGCATTGATGTTGGTATATCAACATTATCAAGGATCTGTTCCATCTTTGAATAAGATGGTTCCTTTCCAACTAAGATTTCTCTAGTGTATTTGAATTTTCAATTACACTATAGTACTTATTCTGTAGTTCCTCATACTCTTCTTTTAGATATTCAAGATGACTCTTCTCAATTTTGTCATCATCCACGCTTGTTTCAGAAAACTTTCTAATTGTAACATTAGCGTCATTCCATTCAGTCATTTTCAAATCTCTGCTGCTTGAGAGTGTAGTGGTATTTGCTTCAAGAGATGATTTTGCAAGCCATTCAACTTTGTCTATTAGTTCTTTGGAGTGGATTACCTCTGGAAAATTCATCTCCCTAATAACATTTTCAATTTTTTGAAGAAGTGAGTCCTTTTTAGAAATTGATTCTCGCAAAGCACTTGTAGAATTTTGAATATCTTCTAGCTCTAATTCCAACGCTTTAACATGCTCAGAATCTTTCATTTCAGTTTCATGCAGTATATCATTTTTCTTCTACAATTCTTGCAAACATGTTTCGAGCTCATTGGAATTGCCACTAATGATTGCCTTAGTGTATTCCGTTCTTGAACCAATCCTTTCCCTTTAGCGATGGCCATATGCTACGAACATAAAATAAGATAATAATTAAATAATTAATAATTAGGTTAACTAAAGTTAGGTTATGAAATGAGGCATCTCCTCAACATCAAATGCCCGAGCCATATTTAATGCAGGGCCATCATTGTAACATATTATCTTTTATCCTATCACCAAATATATTATTCTTATCTATTATTCAATATGAGAGTCGGATTCAACTATTAACTTAGTGAACGGATACGTTCACTGCACCATACTAAGATTTTCTCTGACGGATTACAATTTGTTTTCTGTCTACTCAAGATCAGTTCTGATTTTTCCGTTATCCAAGCTCATTTCTTTAAGATCCTCATCAAATTTATGTTGCAGAGTGTTAAAATCAAGTGTACACTGATTACCGCTCTTTGTCAAATCTTCCCCCTCTGTTTGGGATATTTGAAGCTTCTCTTCCAACAAACAACTTGCTTTTTCCAAGTCTTCCATGTGAGTTGCTTTTGTCTCTATATCATTGGCAACTGCAATTCTAGATCCCTCTACTTATCAAAAATCTGGAGTATAAACAAAATAAAGGTTTTGCATGTGTCTCTTAAACAAAATAAAAGTCTTGAGAAACTTTGTATCCCTCTGAAGACATGATGATGAGGATTTTTCCCTTGCAAGGAATTCAATTTCAAGATGGATTCAAAATACCTAGGATTTCTTTTAAAGCCAAACAAGTATTGAAAAAAGGATTGGGGATGGTCACAGGAAAGGATCGAATGCAGAATTCATAATTGGTGTAAGAGATGGTTGTCTAGAGAGGGTAGATTGACCCTAGCTAAATCAATGTTGGAAGCTATTACAGTGTTTTGGCAATCCCTTCCTTCATTCCAAAAGGTGTCTTAGAGAAAATTAGAAAAACATGTTTTAAATTTATTTGGAGTGGGGATGAATGAACATACACATACACAAGATGCAATACAATACATATACTTAAGTCACTGATAAAATGAGAATTCTGCAAACAAAAGTTTAAGTTTGAATGAAAATAGAATGTAGTCCATATTACTTGCCTAAAGCCACAAGGTTTGGCAAAAGTCCCGGCACCTGTACATATAAACAGATAGTATAAAGATTTGATTACCAAAGAAGTCTTCTAGACAAGAAATATAATAATTTAAAAAGTTCATACCCTGATCAATGATCTTTACTTTACTAGTATTCCATATAATCAATAATCTAAGTTTTAGAGATCTCGATCACGTGTTACCCCACTATTTGCATGGATATCCAGGGGTTAAATTTTGAGGCCATTTTGAGGCCACCACCATTCAGAGGTGATTTTGGTGTACTTTGGGCAGTCATAAGTTCATAACAACAAGGAAAGGACCAATTTCTAGACTGAACCAGCATTCTGTGCACAATTGCAGCAGCAAGCTAGCTTGTTGCAGAGGTTTTGGACGCTTTTGCACAAGTCTGGGACTGAAAACAGCCTCGATCTTCATTCCCGGGCATATTTTAAGGCTAAATTAGCAATAAACAGTCATGACTCATGACAATCACCCTAAGATTTATTCTGGGAAACACATGAATGCTAAACAGTAGTAAAATTATGCTTTTGGGCATAATTCCATCTAATATCAGCAATAGGGACTGTTCTGGGTGTCTCTATGATGCAATTTGTGTGAAAAGGGGCAGTTTTGGGCACCTTTAACCCATCTTTCCTAGTTTTGGGTGGATTTGTGCGTGATACAACAGTAAAAGGGCTAGTTTCTTAGCACACTCCTTATAGCAGCATCCCTAAAAGGGGGTTGATCCACTTCAGAAGTACTTGTTTGTTGGGAATTAGAGGATTTTAGTTCATCATTTTCATTATCAGATTCATCTTCAGAAATGGCAACAAAGTCATCAATATCTCGTGTATGCTTTTATGGTTCTACTACTTTAATTCCCAACATGTGGTATCAGGATTCAAAGCAATGGTGCCAAAGGATTTTTTCGAAAATGCATATATTATATACGTGATATACACAACTGAGCTATTTAGTAATTTGGTCTCATTGCAAGAGGCCCGGAGGACACACAATGTATAACATAATTGCAATAAATTTTCTTTGAGCAAGAATCTTACAATAGCTATTAATGAATAGAAGTTAGATGACATGTTTGGGTCAGTATCTGATGTACTTTTCCCTTTAATTCTACTTTTATATTTAAAAAAATACATATTAAAAAACTGTAAATATACAATGAAATGTCATGTTTTCTTCTAATTAAAAATTGTATTAAAATTAATTACATAGAAGGCATTTAAAAATAATTGATAGCTTGTTATCCTGTAACTGAATGTCATTATAGGTCCTAGCACTAGTCAACCTCATGTTCCAAATTCCAACTCAATTTGAATTAGAAATTCTGTGGTCATCCTAATTTCTCACTTCAAACATGTAAAGTGAATGTGCTATCTCAAAATCAATATATGAATTGACCTCCATCTTCTTGCAAATCAGAAGACCATAATGTAAGATTGTCCCTCAATAGTTGCATTATTAATGTGTTGTCCTGGTATGATTCTTCACTGAGAGTATCAAGCTCTGCAATGGCTTCATCAAATGCTTGTTTTGCCAAGGGACATGCTCTATAGAAAACCAGCCATAAATTAGGTATCATATTGGATAGTTAGAACTTAGAAGCAATTAAACTTGCTTGTATACTCTACAAAATTGAAACCTCCATGCAAATATAGGCACAAGATTTAACAGTGTGAAACATCCTACTGAAATTTGGATCAACATTCCAACATTTTATTTGTAAAGATATCAGTAAACCTAAGAAATTATTTACTATTACCAAAACTAGAAATGAAACAACTGCTTGACCTTACCTTCCAAGGGAGTTCTGAATTTCATAGTAGAAAACTGAAAATTTTAGTGCTAAGCCAAGCCTGATTGGATGAGTGGGAGGGAGATCTGTAGCTGCAGTATTTGAAGTTGTTTGCAATAATACAAATTAACCTTATTAAGCTATCCAAAAACACCTACCTTTTATTAGATATTATTGAAGACCTTTTGTTTTATTATTTCAGCCAAGTACAACCATACAAACATAATGAAGAAACTGCAAAGAACAGAGAATTTTGTTATTGTAATTTATAGATAAATCACACATAAATTTATGAGTTGATTAGATTAAAAACATAAACCAACATACTTCACTTGAGGTGGAGTTACAAGACAAGTAGATGTCTCCATATTTGTCATGGCTTAGACTTATTTGTCATTTACTCTCAACAGTGGAAATGATCAAAGTTTAAAATTTAAAAGTTGGAAAAGCTAATCTCTATGAAATGCCTATGATTTCATGGCTTATTCCTAGCAATTGTGTCATCTTATCCTTTTTATGTATACTTCCTTAGTGCCTTGCTTGCTTTGATTTCCAGTTTGAATGTCACTTATAGAGGCAAATTTGTCATCTTATCCTTTCTTTCAGATCCTACCTCAATGCCATGATTGCTATGCTTTCTAGTTTGAATATCAATAGAGGAAAAATTTTGCTCTCTAAAAGAATTGATTAAATCCTAGACTTTGGCACATGCAATGGTGAACTTACAATGATAGCTTGATGAAATTCAGAAGAGCAAAACATGGAGTTCCACTAGGATATAAACTCCAGGATTTCATTAGCAACAATTGGAATACTAATTTATTCAAAAATTGGCCAATCCGAAATCTATAAGTAATATTTATGGAAGGCAAGTCGTAGGAAAAACAACTTATATTTTCAAGAAAGTGACTCAGACATTAGAAGTGCAAACACCTCAAGAGCATGCATACCTGGATACCTAAATTATCAGCTTCCAGTCTAATTTTCTGCCTTGTATGCTTTGTAAATGGGTTCACAAACTAACTTCATCCACTTGCAAGTTATGTAGCTGACAAAGTGCTTTCTATATAAAAAAAATGTCTTTGGAGCTCCAAGCTCTAGCTCCATAGATTTTTCTTCTTCATTGACAGATATTATTTTCTCCAGCAAATCATTTCTCTCATCCTCCATGCTTTTAATGGAAGATAAAAGAGAATTGACTCTCCCTATTTCTTCCATAAGGTTTTGGTTTAGATTTTGAAGACAATCCTGTGTAGCAGAGAGTTCCTCTTGCAAATGTTTCTCTCTTTCCAGTGCTTCTTCTTTATATTTCCTCAACTCATTAAGAGATATGTTTACAATTTCAAGATCTGTTTGAAGGGATTTATTTTGAGCATCAACAACAACAACTTTATCTTGCCAAATTAACAACTGCTCTTGCACGATTTGTAGTTTGACTTCAAATGAATGGAATTGACCCTTAAAATATTCAAAAACAACCAATTCACCTCTAAAAGTAGATATTGCATCCCTTAACTATCTGTGATTAAGGAGTAGTTCTTCTTTGCATTTCAGAGCATCTCTCTCTAGCTCCTCAACAGAGCGACAGACAAGTAAGAAATTATCCATTTCATTGCTCAAGCCTAAAAAACAATTACAGATTTCTTCTTGCAGGATAGAATACTGCTTCTCCATAAGGTGTTCTTTATTCTTGTATGCTTCAATCTTGGAATTCTGATCAATGGCATTGTCCTCGGATTGTTTTAGCTGTAATCGGACTTGTGCGATCTCCTCTATAGTAGACATGGCCATCGCTGTATAATTCATCTTGAACCTCTCTAATGAACCTTGCATCCCCTCGCTGCCATACTTGCATGCTTGGAATTCATCCAACGTGCTCCATGCCAATCTGCTTCACTTCCATTTCCCGCACTTGTCTCTCCTTTGAGGCCAATGAATCCCTCAAAAGGCATACTTATTTACTAGATTTCTCCGTCAAGCTCTCAATAACTGACCTCGCTTCCTCAAATTCAGCAGCCACCTTCTCAAACCCATACCGAGATTCCTCTGCTTGGATCTCTAATACCTTCCTTCAATTCTCTTCGTGTGCCAGGACTTGATTGCACCTCTGCAACTACATCTCAAGATCCTTGGACTGCCTGCATTGGGATTCAAGTTTGGTCTGCAGATTTGATATCTTCATAATCAGACCCACTTTCTCACCTTCCGACTCATCCTTCAGGTTCTGAAACTGCTGCTGCAACTTCTTGTGGGCCTCTTCAAGGAGCCCAAATTGCTCCTTCCTCCATTTAAGTTTCTTCTGAACACTATTATGTGCCCGTTCAACCTTCAACAGATTACCATATTTACTCCTAAGCTCCTCCAAAGCACTCTCTACAGACTCCCTCTTTGTGCTCTCCTGCGCAAGACTCCGCTCACACTCTGCAAGCTTCATCTTCAAAACCTCGGAATGGGTCATATGCCTTTAAGTGGTCCACCTTAACCACCATTGTCCTCAGCTTAGTTACTTTTATAGAATATAACCCTTGTGCTACTCCCACGGCACCGTAGATCTGCCTCCCTTTCAGAAAAGCAAATTGTTGATGAGAAATCTATTTTGACAATATCCCCTTTAACATCTGGCTTTAATATTGGCTTTTAACATCCTGGATTTAATATTGGATATAATTTTGAAGATGCAATTACAAAGGGATATGGGTATGAAATTGTCAATAGATGTGGGATTGCTTGTCTTTCACTACTAGGGCTATAAAAGTAGCATTGTAATCTGCCACAAAGTTTCCAGATAATCTAGTTCCTTAATCACTTTCCTTAAATCTACTTGAATAAAATCATACCAGCCAAGAAAAATTTCCACAGGAAGTCCATCTGGGCCAGGACTTATATCCTTTTGGAACTTTGGAGCACTACTAAAAGTTCCTCCCTATACTCTTCCTGCATCATGGAAATGTTGTCTTCAAGATTAACTTCGGGGGTAGTGAATGTTGCTCACATACTAGTCAGTCTGGATTTGAGAGATGGCTTATTGGATCGATTATTATGAAGCATGGAGAACTGGAGTGTGAAGAGATCCTAGAATATCAAGTGGTACCCTTATGATATGTTCGATGTTTTGAGTATGAACATCTAGCAGGGGATTGTAGACATTTAAACTTGGAAGCAAAGATGGGTTCGAAAGAGTAGGAGGGTTGACAATTCAAAATGCAACTTGTGTCTCAGGTCTAAGGGAGGATCAGTATTTTCTGGTGGGTATGGAAGGAGGCCTAGGATTTTTTGATGGAAAAAGTTCAAAAGTGACTTCTCTCATTCGAAAATCCTACATGTCATTAGCTCAAAAGCAGGTACATTCTGGAAGACAATTATCATTGATTGAGGCTCTTAGAGGAGCAACTGCCCCTGTGGAGGTTTTGAAATGATAGCACTGACTCTGGTTGTAGGGGTCTAGTCAATCCTAATAAAAAACTGGCTCTTAAGAGATTGATCACTACCCATAATCCTGATGTCTTACTATTACAAGAAACAATATCTGAGGGAGGTAGAAATGTCAGAGAGTTGGGAAGACTTTTAGGTGATTAGTAATTCTTGTCTTTAGATTCAAAGGGAAGGTTGATGTGTTGAACCACTTCAATGAGTCTATGTGTGAGGTATCCAACATCTGTTTTTCATGCAACAGTATCCACATCTCCTTTACAAGCCCCATAACAGGAAATAATATATTCCGTTAAAAAGAGCCCTTCGCGTAAATTCCTTCGAATGGGTAGATCAATGATTTGTCATTGAGGATCTGACATTAATCCTCTCATACCTACTAATTGGTGATCCCATAAGAAACTGATCACTTCCCATAAACATGATGTCTTAATATTGCTAGAAATGATATCTGAGGGAGGTTGAAATGTTATAGAGTCGGGAAGACTTTTAGGTTACTGGGAATTCATGTCTTTAGGTTCCAGGGGAAGGTTGGATGGTTGAAAAGATTTTTTCTTGTACTAACAGTTGGTCTTTTACCTCAAGTCTGGGGAGCTCTTTGTTCTACCAAAAATTTGGTAAAGAGCTCACCATTTTCAATATATATGGTCCTAACACTAAAAGAATGGAAAATGGCGGCGGGGTTTTCAAAATGGGATGGTTGTACCAGGGTTTGGCTATAGTGGCTGGTAGGGATGTAAACTTATCCCTGGGAGCTGCAGAGATATGGGGTGATGCTGCAGAAATTGATTGTCTTTCAAAATATTTTAAGACATTGTTTGGAAGAAGTAGGGTTGCTTGACATTGAGCCCTTTAAGCTCTCTCCCACTGGGAGGAACAAGCGGACAAGCAATGATAGGATTGCAAAGAGGATTGATTACTTTCTTAGAAATGAATCTTTCATATATGAAGCCAATAGATTTAGACGGTGGCTTACAAATAGAGGGGATTTTGATCACTCCCCAGTATTACTAGAGATAGCTCCAGAAGCGTAAGAGCCTCCCAGTCCCATTGAACTGAGCCCAGAATGGCTCGAGGAGCAGGAGTATGTAAAAAGGATAAAGAAGAGTTAGATCCCCTTTGATAGAGTTTTGAGTGAATATGCTGCATTGCAATTAGAACAGAATCTTAAGAGAGCCAAAGAGGTCTCTATAGAATGCGCAAATCATAAAAAGAATAAAGATGAACTGATATTATAGGAAGTGGAAGAAAAGTGCGTCTATGCATAATTCTGATGGTTTTAGATTCCTAAATGAAGATATAGAACTAAGGTTTCTGCTCTGGAAGAGAAACAGAGAGCACTTCTGTTAGAGAAAGAAATGTTTGGAGGTTAAAGAATAGATCATTGTGGATTCAAGCTGGTGATGAGAATTCAAGACTATCACTATATCAAATCTGTGCAGAAGTGTATTGAGTTTTATATTATCAGAAAGCTCATGGTCTCTATTACTCAATGCAACAAATGGAAAGGACATTCTTATTGAATGCTTATGATTTCTTATAGACAAGGGCCTATTTTACCCTCATCCAGAATGACACCTAGCTCTAATATCACTGAACGAATGAAAGTGCAAAAGAAACAAACGTAATAATAATTGAATTATAACCAATATATGACATAATATCAAATCAGTTTCGTGTATACAGCTATTTACAAGTACAAAAGAATACAATTGAAGGTTCCTGCACACCTAGATTGTATTGAATGTTCAAGTTAGGTTGCTTTGCCATCGATGCTCATTGGTAGCAATTGATTTCTGTGCTATTTTCCTACTTCCACAATTTAGTTTTAAAACATATGCTCATTACAGGTCTCAACATAATTGTGGCAAGAGGATCGAGGTGCTCTACAGCCTTGGTGTTGGATATCTCTGTTACCTTGTGCTGTGTTACTAAAGAAAATGGAGGCAACACCTTTTTTTTTCTTAATTGCCTTGATATAGAGGATCTGATTTATTATTTAATATTTATCTTAATGGTGTATGGAAATAATGGGGAATGATCTGCTAGTCTTGTATGGATCAAATTTTTTTACGGAATATAATTGAGGGGATCTAAGCTCACTCAAATGATGTAACTGATTAAAGTTCGGCAAGGTCCCCCAAAGCTCAATGTTGTTGTTCTCGGTCCGGCATATACTTTATTCTTCTACTTGATTTGATTTGGTTCCTAATCAAATGGAAAACAAACGTATCACAGGAATTCAGTGTTGGAATAATGTAGAAATGCTAGGCAGGTATCTAGTTATTGGGTTGATGTGTACTTTCTATGATTAGCATGTAGAGGTTTCAGATCCACCTTTCTTGGATCTATGGTTTGGTTTGTTGTGACTATCTACACCTATATATTGTAATCAGTTCTCACTTAATAAATGAATTGGTTTGGCCATTCCTTGTGTATGAGAGCGAGCCCTTGTGCTCTGCTCCACATTGCCTCTCTGTCAATGTTAACTTGGTATCAGAGCCTATGTGCTGAGATCCGTTGCCCTGAGTTGGCATTGATGATTATAAGAGAAGAGGCCGTGAATGCCAATCGTGAGTGAGGCCGTGAGTGCTATTATTTGAAGAATCCACCGTGAAGAGAAGCTGCCGGCCAAAGAACACCACCGGGAGCTGAAGAGGGCCGTGAGTGCTGGGCGCAAATATTTTTTTTAGAGTGTTTCCTGTCAGAGCTCGTGTGCTGAGCTCGTGTGCTGATCGTGAGTCTGTTGTATTGAGCCTGCTATCAATCGCTGCAGAAGAGCCCAGACCACACATGTAGGTCGTGCTGGAAGAGCACGCGTGCAGAAGATCTGCCCAATTATCGTTTGTGTGAAGGATCAAACTGTATGGTTAGAGGCCTGTGATTTGCCATAGATTGGTCGTTGCTAATTTGCATCATCCCATCATCCGTTTCTGTGGAGGAGCCAGGGCCAGAGATCGCGGAGGAGGAGCCAGAGACTGCTGTTGAAGAAATCTCGGGTTAGATAGAGCAGTCGCCCATCTGTTATCACTGTTGTGCACGGACCTGCTAAGCCCACGATCTCTGCTATTCTATCTGAAGATTGCTGCCAGATATTAGCAAAGGTTACAATTAGCGCTACTGGTAACTCGAGCACCGAAGGCGTAGCCGCAAAGGTTGACGATGTTCTCCAGAATGTCATTAAGACAGGCGGTGCAATCAGAGTCACTGGTTGCATAAGGGCACTCTGCATCCCCGTAGAAAGTGGGCACGCCGAACCATCCTGGAACCTCTTGTCTTCCGTGAAGTACCGCCATATTGTTGAGCAGCTCTACGAGATTGGAAAGCGTATTATAATCGCCACTTGGGATTTTCTGCGTATTACAAGCCCAAGTATAATCGCCTGCCGCGCTGTTTGTTAGCACCACGATTTTTTGAAAAAGGCATTTGTGTTTCTGGGAACATACACTACCGCGTGCATCTCCTTTGCTAGGACGCGGTACTGCACAACTACCGCGGATCCATCCTTTTATCGGGAGCGGTACTATTTCACTACCGCGGATTCATCTTAAATTCACCACAATTTTCTGACCAAGGTTAGTACCAGGGATAGGGAGATCCATTGATTGGTTTTTTCCCATATTTCCTCCAAGAAAATTCATCTATTGGAATGTCTTCTAGTTTTCTACTAATATCAGGAACTCTAATAGTATGCTTGACTCTTAGCTTACTGCAAATTTCATTCACCACATTAGCTTTGCACATTGAAATTTCATAACTCCACCATTACATAACTAAAGTTAAATATGAAATCAAACAACCAAGGAGGTGCTCCCTACCAAGTGTGAAAACTGTATGAAGTTTCCTATAAGGAGAGTAAATATAGCAGCAAAGACTGAAATACTCTTTGCTATATTTTCTATATCAAACATCTAGACAAACACTTGGGAAATTTGTGCTCCAATTGAAAGTAAACTTCACAAAATTGAGGCTAAAACATAACAAAAGGAAACTTGAAGGCGAACTAACCTCTATTTTTCCTAGTGGCACCTTCCAGTACTTCCACATTTACTACTGTCATCTCCTTTACTGGAACATTTCCTCCTAGAAGAGGCACCATGGATCCATTCTTGGGATGAAAAAATTGAATGGTATTGCAACAGTTTCTTATAATTAGCAATACTACCATCCATTCTTAAGGATGGCATAAATGACTTTGTAGAATAAATTGTTTGTGTGCAGCTCATTGAGTTGTTTAATTTCATGTCGCCATTTATAAACATGATGTTTACTTGTGAATTAAGATGTTGAAGCTGCGGTGGTAGATAGTGCATCTATTGATATAACTGTTGGGGATAGTTTGTGTCTGCACTTGGGATGCGAGGATGATCTCTAACAAGGTAAACAATACTTGACACAAGGTGTGAAATATGAAGAAGAAGTTGAGTAAATAGAAGCAGAGGCATGAGTATTAGGTGAATCCAAATCCAAGAAGTTTTTCCATCTATAAATATTTGTTCAAAGCCAAATACTACAGTAGATTGAGCTTAAAGAGGACCCCTTCTATCCCATGCATGGCCTTTTCTACTCAAAAGTGATACCACCTTTTTTTAATTTGATTAATCCTCCTCTGCAACCGAACCAAAATCTTGTTGAGACTATTCTTGTTGATGTTGTTGATGTTTCTGTGATAGAATGTTCACCACACGTTTAGCACTTTCTAAAATTTGTTCTGGTCATTTCTTGTACCTCATGATTCCTTTGGGTTTTAAGGGATATGGAAATCTTAAATGGGTCCATTGTCCCATGCTTCATATATAGCTTGCTTACCATAAAAATGAAAAATTGAGAGAAGCTAATTTTACCAATTCATAGGGAAGATATTTGCAAAACAGAAATATGACCAATATCTAGTAAGTTCAAGGAAACATATAGCATGTCACAAGTTAACCAACTCAAGCATTCAAAAAATCACTTCAAACGAGAAATAACCTACTAAATTACTTTGTTTTTCATGAATCATTAACAATAAGATCCACCAAGAGATATACAATGCATACTAGAGAACAAGACAGACATTGCTCAAGACTCTAAAATAGTAGGAAGCCAAAAAAATCCATATAAGTTATAATTCAAGTGCACACGCTCACAATTTAACTATACTCCATGATCAAAGTACCAACCCTCTATCCATGAGTCTCACCCCTATTTAAAAAATCAAACCCAAAACCCCACATCATCCCTCCCTTCAAAACCTTCTCCTAAATCATACAACAATTCCCAAGATCTAAACCAAGCAAAATATAAATAAAAAACTTCTATTTTCCTATACAAAATGCTCAAATTGACATCCCTCAACATTCTGGGTAGTCACCTACAACATTTGAGTAATCATGGGATTTCTGTCTCCATCAAACATCCCTAAAATAAGTTTTGGGAATATGCTAGTCTTCAAAGGGAAAATACGGGCGCTAATGCAAGCAGTGAAAGGGATAAATTATGTGCTTGAATAGCGGTATATCAGCATACCAAGTTGTAGAGATTTCCTCCTTTGATGCAAAAATATCAAGAAACATACCACATCCAAGTATTGCAGCCACTGTAATAGAAAAAGCAATCTTCCTATACGGCAAAGTTGAATTCATCTTTGGTAACAACATTGTGGTGGAATCAACAACAGTTAAGAAGCAAAGAAGCAAGAACACTTTCAAAGTCCTATCCAAGAGAACACTCATCAAAATATTGACCTGTTGCACCTTGAAATCAGCCACAACCTCAACTCTACTCTCTGGCACATTCTGAAAGGGGGTCACAGTCATAATATTAGAAAATTATTGAAAGTGTCACCTTTGATTATTATGCATGATCTATAAGGTCATACCTAACCTATTTGAAAACATGAGTATAAAGGAGGATGCCCAACTAGTATGTCATGCCTCAAAAAAGAGCATTTGTTGGGGTACCTTCGGCCATCAACAAAGAGGAGCAACTGCAGCAATATACCTCAGGAGATTGGTGTCCATATTTGGAGAATTTATACCATGTTTGACGTTTAAACCCACCTCTTTCATGCAACATTCCACTCTCATGAAGATAGCATCCATTCAAAGAGACATTTTGTTGGTATTATCTTTTCAAATATTTGGCCATATATGTAACATGAAATTTTCATTACCTCCAAAGTATCTATTTGTAATCCTTCAAACCATGTTACAAAGTGGTTACAAATCCTTATGTAGCAGAAGGTTGGCTTGATTTTAAAACAAGTAGTGTAGATTTTTCATTTTTCATTTCCTAGTTTTCAATATCTTTGAATAAGGCTTCTAATATGGTAGTGTTATCTATGACTAGAATATTAGGGTTTCTATGTTTCTATGACTAGAATTCTAGGGCCCCAACCATTTTATCCATGATATTTCTTCATCTTGGAATTCTAAGGTGAGTTGAAGGCCTTTAAAATTTGCTTTTATTCTCTTTTTTTGAGAGATGGGAATCCATGATCCCATACTTGTAAGTTGAGCAGTTCTATTCTTGAAAATTTTGACATTTCTTGTGACCAAAACTTTCATCAACAAACGGTTGGTGAAATTTCCACATTTTTTAGATTAATAGATAATTTTTTAAGGGGCAAGGGTAGCATGAGTGCCTAGTTTTAAACAACTTTTCCTAAGTTTCTAGAGATATATTTTTAGGTAAACTAGCCATAATGCCTATTTATGCCCATACTTGTTTTGTGACATTGTGCAATAAGAATAGAGGTTGTCTAATTACCTCTTCTTCATTGTAGGGACCATTGCCCCATTATTAGCATTTTTCCATTGGGGTGACAAATAATGTCTGGGATGAAAAATTGTTGTGATTTTTGGGGTATTTTTATCCTTCCTACAATAGTTTTGGGAATAAGTATTAGATATGAGAGGCCTACAAATTAGATATGGGCAATTTCCTATGTAGCTTGTACATGTGTTGGCCATTACAAATCAGTAGTTTATCAAATTATGGGACATTTACAATGCATTTCAAAGCTGTATCCAAAGGGATTTTGACCTAGCATTTTGTGATTGGTTGTGGAACAAGTGTTGGCATGTGAGAACAATATTTTTAGATTGGTCATGGGAACATTTTTATTCAAACATTGGGGATTATTCTGAAATGGGAAATTAAATATCTATTCTAGGCTTGTAGAAGCAACCGACATGTTTATGTGACAAATTTGAAGGTCTCAAAAAAGTTAAAGGGATCACATTTAAGTACACCCTAACCTAAAATCATGTTTGTTGTGAGCAAATCATATTTTGGTGCAGACACTAGCAATCACAAGAAATTTAAAATTATTCTCCTTGACTCCACACTACAGTTGTGATCATATGAAATTTAATTACATTTGAAAAATAAATTATACCTACAGGTATGGCGTCCACAAAGATGAGACTAGGATTTTGATTTCGTTCAATATGGAGAAAATTTGCAAGCCTATATCCACAAGAATAGATGCTCTATTTTGGATAAGGGCATCCATACATGCTATGACATCGATCTTTCCTCCTATGATTTTATTTCCTACAGAGATAACATTTGACAAAATTGAGATAAACAATGAGATTTTGAGACTTTTTAGTACTTAGGTGTGGAGGAGGCCAACTTTTAGGAGTTAAAATCAGCCTCTACATTTATGGTAGGTAAACTGAAATATTAGCCAACGTTGAATCTCATCCAACTAAATAGTCAATAGTCGAACAGGTGGTCGTTGTGGTCACTTTCTTTGCACCGACCATGTTTGTTACATGTTTTAGCTACCCTGGTCTGCACACATTTAGCTACCCATTTAGCTACATTTGAAAATCCCATTGAAGATTGTGTGGCACATTTCCAAACCCTAGTCTATGCAGTGCAATCCCAAACCATGGTCTACGCAAAATTCGCTTAGCTACTCAAAATTCATTTAGCTACCTTGGTCTACGCACCCCGTTTAGCTACATTTGAAAATCCCATTGATGATTGTGTGGTACATTTCCAAACCTTGGTCTACGCAGTGCATTTCCAAAGCCCCAAATTGGAAAAATTGATTCATGCAACTGGTCAATAGTTCAACACTCAAAACAAATTTTATGAATGTGCTCTATAGAGAAAGTTTTTTTTTTGGATTAGGTGTTTGGGTTGATGTTCATACTTACCGAAGACATCTCGGTGACCTCCTCTGCAATGGTGTCGATCTCCTCCTGGAACAGAAGTATGTGGGTCTCTTATGGGTGCCTATTGGTCTCAAACTCCTCTAGGAATAGAAGTCGGTGGTCTCGATTTCCTCCGGACGCAGAATTTGTTTGTGGGTATCCTCTGTTCCAAATTCCCCTTTTATTTCTGAAAGATTCATGAATAACCTTTTTAACTAATGGATAAGAACAACATGAGTTGCTAAGGACGGGAAAACATTGGGCGCTATATGTTTCGTGGCGCTAGAGCACAGGCAGTCTGCCTCTCCTTTTGGCTCCAAGTATATAAACCTTTTATTAGTCCCAAGAACTAATGACAACCTTGCCCCTACGCTCAATTATCCCCTGCGCAGAGTAAGGCAGTGCTATCCTAGGCCAGAATATGGCTACAAAATATTTGGTAGGGAGACGATTGAGTTGGAGAATGGGGAAGTCATTGCTGGTCAAATGGGTTTAGGAGCATTGGTTTCATTTGCTAGGTTACTTACCATCCACAAGTTTAAGTCTTGGCCAAAAGGTTTGAGCCACGGGTGTGAGGGTGTTTGTTGGCTTGTGGGCGTAGTGCACGACCTATTCTATCGATAATTTGATGGGGCAGATTGTTTAAGCTAGTATGCCAAGGATACCATCCATCTCTTACATTATATGTCATGTATGCTAAGGCTTTGGGGTATTTGTTACATAGTAATATGTGCCAAGGTCTTATTAAAGATAAAACTCTCACCAAACTAGATGTTGAATGGTCATTTTATCCATGATTACTACCTCACAATTCTCCAAGGTTTAGTCTTTAATGAAAAATATTGTGAAATACCTTTAACTATTTTGTAATGCTTCAATCTCCTCTAATATATAGTGGGTCAAAGTTTAATGTTATAGGGATATTCATTGTAAAGCATGGGCTTAGATGACCTCTCAAATGTACTCTTAGATCCAATGTGAATAAATTTTCAAATTGTTAATAATCATGTTTGCAATTTAGATTGCTTTAAAAGAGTTCTTGGATGTGGCCATCCAATGGATAGGAAAAAAATGATAAATTGATTGACCCAAAACCATGAATATGCCTATATATATATATATATTGTTGGGTTTTAATAATTCCTTCCAATGAGATTTAGGATTTTATAGATTTAGTTGCAACTTATGTTGCCTCAACGATTACAGAATGGGGATTATCAAGACTCATGCCCAAGACTAGCCTTTGTGTGCCAAATATATTATTTGAGTGATTGAAGGGAAGCAACCATGGCAAGTTTTGTTTATGAATTGTATCACTTATGGTTATACAGTTGGAAAAATCTCAAAAAAAGACCTTAAATTCTTAAATTTATTAGTCATCCTTACTCAAGTTTGAGATTAAAGAAACATTGTATCCAAAAGTATATTTTGGAAAATTTAAGAAGATGATTAAGCTAAAGCTTTGTACCAAAGGTAATTCCCTTAAGTCTAAGGTCTCTTTTAATTAATACTCTAATTAGTGGTCATTGATACTACTTTTTAATGGGAAAATATGTTTGATCTTAAGTCAATGCCTCTTTCAAAAAGGCATCGACAAATCCACTAACTCTCATAACTAAAAGAAATTTCTAAATGTGAAAATCAGGCATGTTTATGGTTATAAATTGCAATGGAAAAAACATATTCAAAAAGGCAAATTAAATATTTGCTATTAAATTAATCCACACAGGCTTCAAATACTGACGTTCAAGATGATGATAGCATTTATTTGCTATAGAAACGAACTTTCATCGCTATAGCAATGAAAGGTCCATACCGTTGCTATAGCAATGATCGTAAGGAGAATTTTCAAAATTTTCCAAAAATTTAAACTGTTTTTCCACGAAAACATCGATTTTAACTGTTTCATGGCAAACTTTCGTGGGAATTTTGAGCCATATGTAGTAGTGGATCATCATCAGATAGAAAGAAAGAGATCAAGCCCTCATTGAGAACCCTCACTGCTGGTGTAATTGACGGGCTAGTTTGATGAACCCTCACTGCTGGTGTAACTGACTTGGAGTTGATTTCAGAGGGGAAACCGTTGTGTTCAGAAATAACATATGCATATTTGTATAGTTATCAACAGAAGCCCAGGATCCTAATTTAGCATGTGCCCATGGAAATTTTTGTCTAGATTGGTCTGACCCGAGGAACAAATTTGTAAACCCCAATGCCTTTTAAAGGACATTGCACCTATGTTCATGGTGGGTCCCAAATATTTTATCCTTCAAATGTAAAACAATCTCTAGATGTTTTCTTCTCTGAACACCATAATTAGGATCTTGACCTATCCCTTCTCCTCCCATCTGAATTCTTGTTGATGCTTATAGATCAACATTCCTTAGAAAGTGAATTAATATGGGTTGAAATTCACTATAAATTTCTTTGTTAATTGGATATTCAACAGTCGTTTTCTCATTTGATTGTCTAAAAGAAGCTCCTGTCAGTCATATCTCCACCTTTATCCAGGATATTATTTAAGCTTATCCAACATGTAGGCCATTAGCGTTGTGTTTGGCATTTTGATACGAACCATTACACCAAAACCTCGAGATGTTAGTGAAGGTTTCCCACTAGGATCTTAACATCCCACCATGCTTCGCAGTCCATACTCTGGGATGGATGTGCGCCCGTACAGTGGTGTCCCCTTTGAGCCGTACGCGCCCTGAACGAACACTGCAATGCCGACGTTGCCACACACTCTGTGAATCGAACCTGGGTGGAGGCTATGATACCAAATGATACGAACCGTTACACCAAAACGTCGAGATGTTAGCGAAGGTCGCCCACTAAGATCTTAACACATTTTTTTAGTAATTGTCCTGAGCAACATCACCAGAAGGAGACACCTTGTGTCCCTGTAGAAGGACTTACAAGCAATGGCAGTTGATTCCTTGGCTACAAGATTGAACAAGTGTTTAAAGACCTTTTTGGCTCTTTACAAGGTTCAAACAGGTTGCTCTATGGCTGAGATACATGCCATTTTCAGGATAGCGCTCTTAATGGTTCATGTAGGAATGTGAATTGTGCATTCAGAAATACCATTTTCCTTGCAATTTGAATGCAAAAAAAAAGGCCCATTTTTATATTTAAAAAAGAAAGAAAGGACGTTATTCACCAAACTTGGTCATTGACAGCAACTCTTTGTCCTCTCTTTCGATAAAATCATCATGCAATAGAACCACAATGTTCAAAAACATGTTACAGTCCTCAAATCTATCAATCCCTTTTACATGAATAATCCCTTATGCTATTTAGACATTATAAGATTAAACCACCCCACCACAATCATAACTTGTTACACAAGCTAGTAGCCATGGAGCTTCAATGCCTATGATGGAGACTCTTTTTTTTTCCAAGTAATATATGGAGTTATAGCTTATAAAAAAACTTTATATTAGAAACCATATCTAGTGTTTTAAACTTCAAAATGAGCACCACATCCCACTTCCAGGACAAATATCCCCTATGGAGGGCCAATATGGTTGTTTGGGACCACACACATGGACCATGACCCCCATAGCAAGATCTCTAAATCCATTTGTATTGTTAAAATTTAGTAAAATATTGTACAAATTCATTATCAAAATTGTAATTTTCCATTGTCAGTGTGACACAACTAAAAATGACTAACATAAATGACTAATTCACATTAATCGTTGTTAGATATTCATATTTATATTCCCGTGACTAAATTAGTCATTTATGTTAGTCATTTTTATTTTAGTCACTTGTTATCTAGTCATATATTTTATCCCGTTACTAAATTAGTCGTTTATCTTAGTCGTTTTTAGTTGGCTTATTTAAAATTACTCAATTTTAGTCATTTATCCCTTGAAAAAATAATGGTGACTAACTTTTTTAGTCGCCTAGTCACTTATCTCTCATTTTGTACTAATGAATGCTTTTGGTTGTTGTTATCTTGAAGACTATGTGTTTATTTGGGGAAATGCATATCTAGAATGACAATCAAGGTAAATTTTAGGGGTGAAATTTCGCCAATTGGCTATTTTTGGGGTTTTTTTTCAAAAAACAAATTCGCCATTTAGTCATTTTTAGACTCTAATATTGCCTATATTTACATAAAATATGTTTTTTTTATCATAATATTCACCAAAATTTACAATTTTCAGTAGTAAATTGTATGTTTAATATTTAATATTCGTCTACCTATCTATATATATGTTTTTTTCGATCCAAAATAATCGCCTAAAATACTACACTTAGGTATATTATTAAAATCCTTAAAAAATACCCTGATGACAATGTCCAAGGAATATGTTTTGGGTTGTTAGGGAGATATTTATCTGTAGATTCAAATGCTATTGCATCCACCAATTCATTTTTTATAATGTATAATTCAATATCTATTGTGTAAATTAAGAGGAAATCTTACCAAATGTATAGAATTGTCATTATGGGCATCATTAAAGATGCCAAAATGAGGAACAAGTTGTGTTTATATATATTCCAAATACTATTATATGTATTATGTTATGTTCTTCGATGTAAACATATGATAATATGGTTTAATTATGTGTTAGAACGATTAATTTTGTAAATGGATGAGTATCCTTATGTAAGTAATGCATGTGGTAAATCCTTATTTACCCGTGGCTTATGGATTGCTATAATGTAACGTCCCCTTCCATCAACAAATGCAGGGAAGGAAAACATTAACAACACACCGGGCTTTTGGTAGACTTAGCCCCCAATATTTTTACTTTACTCATAAATTCATAACAATTAAAAACTTCTGTGTGCAGATTTGAGCTTCAAGCACAGCGGAATTAAAACACATTTGCACGCACACCAACAGCAATGCTTCAACACATCTAGCACAAACAGAAGATGATTCCATATGCAAAGATTCAATCTCATTCTTATGCTATGCACAGACTTCATTTCAATTTCAACCTCATGAATAAATAACATTTAGATTTAGCACTTTACAGAACTCAGAATGTATATAAATTAATTCACAAGAATACTTATCTTTTAACACAAATGTCCAATGACTGGCTACGTGAGAGCAACGTTCCACCCAACCATAGATCTCTATCCAGCCTATATTCTTTCAGTTGAGAGATCACCCCCGAGCTAGGCTGTGTATCCACTAAGGAAGAACTAGCTAGGCTCACTCACAGCCATGGTTTCGGTCATCAGCTATGCTAAGCCAACACACCGTTGGGTTTATCAAGCATATGGATAACAAATGAGGAGGATGCTAAGCCAGTGAGCTCAACCACAAAGCTACAGGCATTTCAAATGAACTCAGCATTCATGGCACCCACAATACCTACCGCACTGAACATAAGGAGGGTCCCCTTCTCTGCTGCACAGTCCCTCAGGCGTCCCTTCCCTCCAGTGCTCTTCAGGGTGGGCATAGAAAGGTCCAGTTGCTAATTCCTTGAGATTCTAGCCTTCACTGGGTTTATCAAGCAAACCAAACCTCTGCTTAGTCATTCACACTTGGATTTCTCACAGTTCTGTTATCCAATAACTCAATCCCGTCACTTCATTCCTGGGCTGTAAAAACTAGGTTTTCCAATGGATTTCGGGGTATCTAATACTCCCAAATTCGCCCCAAGGTTCATATCTATGGATCCCCCATTGGATTTCACTGTCAAATACCAATTCTGGGCGTTTTTGGCTCTTCAAAACGCGGGTTCTTTCAAAGTCGCGATTTCTGGTTTTTCTCCCTGCTGGCAATTCATTTTTTGGATAGAAAATGGTGCTGGTAACTTCCACAATGGAATGGGGATGAGGAAGAAGTAACCCCCATGAGGTAGAGTGGCTTGTGGTACAAGAAAACAGAGCCCATACTCTGCCATACGAATTTCTGGGCTGCCCATGCTCCATTGAAGCCATGGACTGACTTCCTCAACCACTTCCTTACAACAGAAATAAATGTCAGCAAGGTAGGTCAAATGGGTTCTCAAGGTGACATATGGCAGCCTATGGTTCAATCCCATAGCCACCTCACCACTCCCTAGTGGATACACGTGGCCCCTTCTCATTCGTTGCCTCCATAGCCAGTTTTGGAATTTTATATTGCATGATGTTTATTTACATCCTTTTACAATTTCCATGGCTTAAGAGCACATGGGCATCAAATATCAATGCTTTCCCTTTAATCAAAATTCAGGCTTTCACTAGCGGGGCCTTGGCCTTGAGCTCCACGCTAGGAAAACATACATCACATGTACACATTATTTACATTAAATGCTAATACATCCTAAGAGTCAGAATGGGGTATTACAATCCCCTCCCCCTTAGAATAACACCGTCCTCGGTGTTCCAAGACTTAGGCATACATATACAATTTACACATGTCCAAAACCTCAAAAACTTTGCAGATCTGCCCTGCATTCTTTTCTTTACTTTGAACTTTCAGGACCAAGTCCTTTGATTTTCACGAGCTGCTCCTGCTGATTTGGATCTTCCAGCTCATCCATAAGTCTGAAAACTTTATGGCTGCTAGGACTCACACAGTTCCACTAGCCCCATCTTTCATTACTGCTCATGCTGAGCTCTTTAGGGTGGTTACATGTCCACACGCATCCTTGAGATGCTTTCATAGTCATTGCTTCCAGCAATACCTACACTCAAACATTGAATTAATTCACATGTTTAGTTTATTTTCATAGGAAATCATAACCAAATCATATACACATGTTTATTCATAAGCAAGAATTACAAGATAACCAAATACTTATCTGCATTAGATGTCTTCACTTTATTCCATAGGGTCCTTCTTTGCTTTACAAGCCTTGGAATCGCCTATGGATTTGGGTGTTTGGCCAGCGCGCAGGCTGTCCCTCAACATCAAATAGTCTTGCATGTTTGGCCAGCATGCAGGCTGCTCCACAACATCAAAAATCTCGCATGTTTGGCTAGCACGCAGGCTGCTCCAAATCATCAATAATCTTGCATGTTTGGCCAGCACGCAGGCTGCTCCAAATCATCAATAATCTTGCATGTTTGGCCAGCACGCAGGCTGCTCCAAATCATTAATAATTCTTGCCCAACCAGCCACTCTCTGGATTTACCAAGCAATTTATAGTTCTTTCAGGGTCCTTGCTTCCTGTATGACCAAGGTTTCCAACAAAGAAACAATAGTGCATCAACTTAACTGTTACAAGACTTATACTTGTAATCTTCATTATTCCAAACAAGAAATAAATGAAATTGAATACTTATCTGTATTGTGCATTTCTTCTCTAGTCCACAGGGTCCTGCTTTTACTTTATAATCCTTGGGATCCTCTTGCGGACTAGGATGTTTGGCCAGCACGCAGGCTGCTCCAAATCATCAAATAATCAACACCTTACCAGTACACCTTCACGCTGACTGGAAGGAAACTTCACTACGACCATTTCTAGGTCAAGGCTCTACTATGGAGCCATAGGCACATAATAGCCCTTTGATCAATACTTCACAACCCTTCATCCAAAATCCCCACAACCTCCACAACATCCTTTTATTTATATTAACCCTTCCACCACAACCCCTCACAACATCCTTTTATTTAGATTCTTTAGTGTGTAACATCAATTACAATCTGTTTAGGCTGTCAACACAAGATGGATAAACAAGTTCATTAGTATTGCTGCCCTAAACTGTAAACATATTTCATAACATCCACTATCCAACCTTGAAACACCAGGAATGCGTCCATTCCCTTAAGGCGTAGTCAATATTGGCATCCCTAACATAACTCAGCACCAGAAAGGCGTGCACTCCTTACTGATGTGAACTATGAAGGTCCTAATCATACTTCAAGCAGTCTGCCATAATGGAAATAAAATCAAAACATGCTCTGCATATTAACTCTAATAATTAGACATGCATGTATGTATACATATATATATCAATCAGGGTTTATGGAACACTTATCCATTTGCAGATGTTATTTCTCTTCTTTAATGAGGAATGGGGGCTCCTTCTCTGAGTTGACAGTCCCTCGGTTTGCCATCCCAAATCCTTTTGATGTTACATGCCTCTCACATGTCTTACTGACATAATCTTCACCATCTCACTCATATTGTTTACCAATCATGTAGTGCAGATGAGACATTAATAATGTCTTATGGCGTTTCACCTGAAACCCATTTTCAAATCATGGAATCCCTTCCCATGAAGTTTGGCTTCTGCAGGACCTCTCTCTCTTGGTCTTACTGCAATGTGTCTCCCTGGCACACTTATTAAACAACCAAACAGTCAGCAACATTTAACAGTACCATTCAAATCTGATTGTTCCATAACCAATCCATGGCACTAATAATTAAATTCAGCATGAATTTGCAACTCTGTCTACTACAGAAATTGGTTTTCTTATCCATGAGGCTATCCTCATATTGTTTGGCTCCTGTAAGGGACACCACTCTGCCTGCTATGGTCTTATGCCCGCTGCCATACATGAGCATCTACTTACAGCATGTCCTCCTGACACATTTTCATGTAAGCCAAACAGTCATTAGCAATTATTAGTAAAATTTCAAATCCGAAACATTTACAAATCTGATATTTACAATTGTTCCTATTAACAGAACTTAGAGCTCTCAACCATGAGATTCCTTCTCATAAGCTCTAGATCAAATTTTCAAATCCGTTTCTCACAGAAATTTGATTTGCAATTGTGATATTATTCTCATGAGAATGTTTTCAGATTTGTTTCATGCATATAATGTTTCATTATCATTATTTCATAGTCATATCATTCATACAACTCTGTCCTTCCACAGAGCACTCTGGAAGTATGTCAATCATGACTACCTTCATGCAATTTCTTCCCCTGCATTCATAGCAGCTCATGAAATGATCTCAGAATTATCATTAGTTCATCATCTAATCTATTGCTCAATTATAATGAGACATATACATATATCACAATCATGCATGCGCACAATACATCTCCTCAGGTGTAGGTACCCACATGCATGCATATTCACAACATTTACTCAAGTTTTTCATATGCATTCACTCAATGCTTAACTACAAGATTTATAAAATCTCTTAATGCACATCCACTCAATGCCACCTTGCATTCTTTCATGAGTACTATGCATTCAAGCATATTATGATTGAAACATGACTACCTCATATAACTTGCATTACCATAATCAGGACCACCAGTCCTCACTTGCTTTGGTTATTAAGCACATAACCAACATACACCTGGCATGATATAAATTCATATGAATGCATTGAGATTTCTAAATAGTCATAGGGTGTAAGGATCATTTCCTTCACTTACCCACACCTCACCAAGCTTGGTAGGTTAACAATCCCAATCAGTATTCAATATCACATGCAAACTAACTCAACATAGCTCAAACATAGTTGAAGAGATCTTACCAAATTCTCTTTCAACATTCATGCAATTTGGCACCAATAATCATTACCTGCATGGTTACCATTAACATCGTCTAATGTTACCTGATCAGTTGGCCTCTTACCAAGGCTGCTCAGTCCTTTTGCCAACATTATGATCATAGATTTGTTGCACCATCCTTTCTGCATAAGGTTGTTGGATTCATGCAACAGCATCCTCAGCACATTTAGCCATGCTCTTTGTTATCTTTGGTCCTACAACCAATACCGACATCAATAGTGATTATCAACCACAATATTCTCCATTAGTGGTTCATTGCATATGCAGACTTCATTATTCTACCAATATGCAATATCCCATTTATGCACAAGCATTTCCATATGCACTATGCAATGTTTGTTAAGATGCCATCTAGTGCATATACATCTATGTAATCCCTTACATTTTTAACATTTTTATGCCATATGACAATTTCATAATTATAAGTATGATAACAAACAGGGGTTTAAAGAATTCTTCCCTTTTCGATCCCTCACTGTAACATGGAATTCCTTTTCCATATCATGCAATTGTAGAAATTGCCCACATTGACAACAAAATTTGTTTGTTAAAACAGCCGCTGGCACTCTTCTGCACTAAATATCTATGATATATGTAGACCTCATTCAAACTCTGGTCATGCATCATTGTTCCCTGCTGGACAAGCTTTCCAATGCCTGTCTTCATGCTCCATTCCGACATCAGGTGCGGGAACTGCATCTCTTCAAAAATGACAACTTTTACTCCAATTCTGCACATTTTACACAGTTGTATTTTGGTCCAGAATGCCAACTTCAGCCACCTGTGGAAGAAAATCTATGAAGAATCGCAAAAACTTTTATATCGGGCAAAGTTAGTCCATATAACAAGGAACACTCGGCACTTCGCGGATCTCAATTTCGATGCACCATTCATCTTTTATAAAATTCTGGGTTTAATTACTTCTTACTTTTCACATTTTTAACTCCCTTTGCATCCTATGCTCCACCTGTGAACCACTTGCGCACAACCTGCACGCAATCCGCGCACTATCCGCGCGCAACCTGCACGCCATCTGCGCGCAACCTATACGTCATCTGCGCGCAATCTGTGCGCGACCCGCACGCAATCCGCGCGCAACTGTGCGCGATCCACGCGTAATCTGTGCGCGATTCGCGCGCAATCCACGCACAATCTGTGCGCGATCCGCGCGCAATCCACGCGCAACCTACACGCAATCTACGCGCAATATGTGCGCGATCCGCGCGCAATCCGCACACAATCTGTGTGCGATCCACGCGTAATCCGCGCACAATATGTGCGCGATCCGCGTGCAATCCATGCACAATCTGTGCGCGATCCGCACGCAATCCACGCACAATCTGTGCGCGATCCGCGCGCAATCCGCACGCAATCTGTGCGCGATCCGCGCACAATCTGTGCGCAATCCACGCGCAACCCGCATGCAATCTGCGCGCAATCCGCGCGTAATCTGTGCGCGATCCACGTGTAATCTGTGCGCGATCCGCGCGCAATCCGCGCATAATCTGCGCGCAATCCGCACGCAATCTGCGTGCTTGTGGGGGTCATATCTCTCTCGTCCCTTAACCAAATTGGACGAATTTGGTACCGTTGGAAAGCTCTTGGAGAGGTCTATGCAATGGTGTGATCCTCTGCTACATCTGAGAAATTTGAACCTGTCATTTTTCCCAAGCAAAATGCCGCCCCCAACTTCCCAATTTTACATCAAAACCATTCTGTCTCTTGCCTGCAACTGCAACTTTTCACAACAGTTAGAAAATTTTCTGGAATGTGCCCTTTCATCCTCTTACAGAGGTGAACTACTACAGATCAGACTTGCATAAAAATAGTAAGAGAATGACAAGAACTTGCATCTCTAATAAGGGATTTTCTTTTCATTTCACATTCAACAATCCAACCAATGGATTCACAATTAATCTCCAAGCAGCCAACAAGCATGGGTAAGGAGACTCATGAGCATAAGGGCATAATTTGCAGGCTTTCCTCACTTCTGAAAACCATCAATTGGCCACACAATGTGGATTCATTGTAATTAACAATCATCATTAAGACATGGGGCTGTAACAACTGATTTTCACGCTTTTAAACAAACAGAACTCATTTCCATCCATGCTCAACATTCAAGTTCATGCATTCAAAGCATCATGGACATTCAAGGAACATGGATTCATCATTAATCAAGGTCTCAAGCACATGATGCATCATCTCCTATGCACAACAATTAACAACAACAACAACAAAACAATATAAGATGGCAGAGGTTGCCCCTCCTTTCTCTCCTCCATGGAGGCAAACAGACAAATACAAAACTGAATGCTACAGCATTGGGGACAAATTAGAGCAAGCATTCAACCTGAAAATGAATTTTCTCGCTCCTTCCTCTATTTCATAGAATGCAATCAATGCAAGTAGCTTGCAAAAATCCCCAAACAGTCATGGAAATGATTTCCCATTCCAACAAATAGAAGCCATGCAATCTTGAGGTTTCTTTAATGCATTTTAGTTCCAAATACAAAATGCATGTACACACAATGATTTATATCTCTGTGAAGGGCCCAACAGCCGTAGTGTTGAACCTAGAGCTCTGATACCACTCTGTAACGTCCCCTTCCATCAACAAATGCAGGGAAGGAAAACATTAACAACACACCGGGCTTTTGGCAGACTTAGCCCCCAATATTTTTACTTTACTCATAAATTCATAACAATTAAAAACTTCTATGTGCAGATTCGAGCTTCAATATAAGCACAGCGGAATTAAAACACATTTGCACGCACACCAACAGCAATGCTTCAACACATCTAGCACAAACAGAAGATGATTCCATATGCAGGGATTCAATCCCATTCTTATGCTATGCACAGACTTCATTTCAATTTCAACCTCATGAATAAATAACATTTAGATTTAGCACTTTACAGAACTCAGAATGTATATAAATTAATTCACAAGAATACTTATCTTTTAACACAAATGTCCAACGACTGGCTACGTGAGAGCAACGTTCCACCCAACCATAGATCTCTATCCAGCCTATATTCTTTCAGCTGAGAGATCACCCCCGAGCTAGGCTGTGTATCCACTAAGGAAGAACTAGCTGGGCTCACTCACAGCCATGGTTTCGGTCATCAGCTATGCTAAGCCAACACACCGTTGGGTTTATCAAGCATATGGATGACTAATGAGGAGGATGCTAAGCCAGTGAGCTCAACCACAAAGCTACATGCATCTCAAATGAACTCAGCATTCATGGCACCCACAATACCTACTGCACCCAACACAAGGAGGGTCCCCTTCTCTGCTACACAGTCCCTCAGGCGTCCCTTCCCTCCAGTGCTCTTCAGGGTGGGCATAGAAAGGTCCAGTTGCTAATTCCTTGAGATTCTAGCCTTCACTGGGTTTATCAAGCAAACCAAACCTCTGCTCAGTCATTCACACTTGGATTTCTCACAGTTCTGTTATCCAATAACTCAATCCCGTCACTTCATTCCTGGGCTGTAAAAACTGGGTTTTCCAATGGATTTCGGGCTATCTAATACTCCCAAATTCGCCCCAAGGTTCATATCTATGGATCCCCCATTGGATTTCACTGTCAAATACCAATTCTGGGCATTTTTGGCTCTTCAAAACGCGGGTTCTTTCAAAGTCGCGATTTTTGGTTTTTCTCCCTGCTGGCAATTCATTTTTTGGATGGAAAATGGTGCTGGTAACTTCCACAATGGAATGGGGATGAGGAAGAAGCAACCCCCATGAGGTAGAGTGGATTGTGGTACAAGAAAACAGAGCCCATACTCTGCCATACGAATTTCTGGGCTGCCCATGCTCCATTGAAGCCATGGACTGACTTCCTCAACCATTTCCTTACAACAGAAATAAATGTCAGCAAGGTAGGTCAAATGGGTTCTCAAGGTGACATATGACAGCCTATGGTTCAATCCCATAGCCACCTCACCACTCCCTAGTGGATACACGTGGCCCCTTCTCATTCGTTGCCTCCATAGCCAGTTTTGGAATTTTATATTGCATGATGTTTATTTACATCCTTTTACAATTTCCATGGCTTAAGAGCACATGGGCATCAAATATCAATGCTTGCCCTTTAATCAAAATTCAGGCTTTCACTAGCGGGGCCTTGGCCTTGAGCTCCATGATAGGAAAACATACATCACATGTACACATTATTTACATTAAATGCTAATACATCGTAAGAGTCAGAATGGGGTATTACATATAATCATAGTAAAAAACCTTACATAAATTTTCCTTTTTTCTTAATCAATGGTCCTTTGTCAATAGTTTTTGTATCAACAAATTATTTACCTTTGACCCTATTATTGATGACTTTGTTGTTGATGTATTTGTTGTCTAAGGTTTTGAATTTTCAACAATTTTTTTGTTGGTGACTTACCTTGTTAACAAACCTTATGCCAATGGCATGCCCTGTGATGAGCCTTATGTAGATGACATGCCTTGTCAACAAACCTTTTATTCAGGACATTCCATGTTTATAAACATTTTATAAGTGAATTTATTCATCAACTTCAGTTGCCATTCATCCACCTCGTCAGTCACTGCCTTGTTGACAACTTGCATATCGATCATCTCCTTATTAACAACATGATTTTTAGTAACATTCTTGTTGGAAAATTTCTTTTGGTCACTTGTTTATCAATATATACCTTGTTAGTGACCTCCCTATAGAAAACTATTCATTGTCTCATGGAAATTAACCACTTTAAGGATTTGATTTTGGATCATACCCCACTCTTTGTGAGGATTTTGATCCACCAAAATTTAATATGTTTTACGAATAAGGTGAGGAAAAATTCCTTTAGTCTTCCCATCTAAACCAATTTTCTCTTGATGTAACTTATCCTTTCAAAGTACACAAAATCACTCATTCTTCCCCCCATGAGTTTCGTGATTCCTTTTTCTAGATAATATCAATATTCCCTCATCTATTTCTATAACTTAGGTGTTAGATCTTCCACCAAATATAAAACAAGTAATACTTCTTTCTCATCACAAAGCCTCAAAGGTTTGAACAACTTGAGATTATCTACATTGACCACAGATTAAATTGCTATGTATGGAGGCATTTCCAACCAAAAAGATATCCCATCCACCTAATGAACAAACTCGAACAAACCATAACGAATGGGATTTATATTCTCCCCATTCACATGCTCACTTCTATCTCTCACTCTATAAGTTATAGATGCCCTCTCAAAAATCACAAACCCATTTTCTTGCTATGATTTTGCTTAAGTAGTATTCCCTCCAAGATTTAGTTACAATCCATTGGCTTTCCTACAAGGTTTAGTGACCATGATGATTCATTGCCCTTCCTCCTTGAAATCATTTCAATTGTTTATGTATCCCTCCATGTGTCACCTATTTCATTGATAACCTATTACCCATTCCCCTTACATATGGCCCTTAACTATTGGCTTATAGTTTTCTAAAATCATGGTAAAAACATTGCATCAATTTTCATTTTTTCTTATCAATGGGTCCTTAGTTGAAAACTTAACTATAAAAAATGTTGTTTCTTTAACCTTGTTGTCAATGAATTTGTTGTTGACATCTTTGTTATTGATGGCCTTGAATTTTCAACAACTCTCAATGTCAATGGATTTCCTTGTCAAATTTTTTTTTGTTGATGACATATGAACCTTCTATCAATGGCATGCCTTGTCATACACGTTTCATCGGTGTCATTCCATGTTGAAAAACCTTCTATCAGTAACTTGCTTCACTGGCTTTACTTGTTGGCCATATACCATCTTGTCAATCACTACCTTGTCAACAAATTACTTGTTGATCATATCCTTGTCAACAACATAACTTTCACTAACCTCCTTGTTGACAACTTTCTTATGGCCACCTCTTTCTCAATGGATACCTTGTTAATGACCTCCCTATTGACAAGTCTGCATTGTCTCCTATTTTACTTTTTCTCGTGGGAACTTAACCAATTTAAGGATGTAATATTAGATCATATCTCCCCCTATGGAAGGTTTTCGGCCCAAAAATATTTAATAGTTTTGGGGAATAAGGTGAGAAAATTTCCTCTTCCTCAACCCATCTAAACGACCATTTTTATTTTGATGGAACTTGGCCTTTCAAGTCCACACATTTTAATTCTAGCTTTCCCCCATGAGTCCCTTGAATCCTCGTCTACATAGTGGCATCTTACCTCATATTTATATACCTAAAGTGCCATATCTTCCACTAAAAATAAAATAAAAAATACTTACTTCTGCTCATCAAGCATGTAAGTTTTGAACAAATTGATATTCTTTGTGTTGATCACAGAGTAAATTTCCATGTATGTAGGTAATCCAATTGAAAATATCACTCTCCCACCTACTGCACTATCTCGAATGAAACATAATGAATGGGATTTATCTTCTTCCCCAACCATTACAGTGGATGATTCTCAATATGCAACCACACCAACTCCCCCACATTAAATTCATGATTACCTTGGTGCATATCAATCCACTCTCTATACATCTACTGAACTCATTGTAACTTGTTTCTTTATTGTATTTTCTCCATGAATTTACTAGTCTTTTTTATTTCCTCATCTTAAATGGTGAAAAATTGTCAAATAGATTTATCAAGTGTCAATTAAAAATACTTGCAAGGTAAAAAACACAAACAATGTCTCTCGAAGGGACAAATGGCATTGGTACCATGGAAAATCTAGTTGTAATAGTCTTGAATGTATACCAGACGATTCTCATCCCAAGGCTTGTTAGTGACCCCCTTCTTGTAATTAATGATAAGATTGAAATATTGCAAATACAACATCCACTTTGTATTCCTCACTTGTTGTATATTAATTTGAGTATACAAGGGCTGCAATGGCTAGTGGTTGGTGTAGAAAGTGACCTGCTTCCACCAGATATAGTCTCATCAATGTTTCACTACCTAATGCAACACCATCAGTGCATTATCATAGGTTGGGAAATCCATAGTAGCTCCAATAAAGGTTTATGTATTATAAGCAATCAATCCTCCTTTATTCATGAAAATAAATCCCATGGAATAAGAAGACACATCTGCCTCAATTTCAAAGGGATTCGACAAATTTGGAATCCCAAGAACAAGCACTTCATAAATATTTTTCTTATGCACATTTAAATTTTTCTCTTATGTCTTGGCCCAATGAAACATATTGTCATATTTCAATAGCAAGTTCAATGGTGTAACAATGCTTGGAAAATGAGGTATGGAATTCCAAAGGTATTGACAAGCCCTAGTAAAAATACTTACCTCCGTGATGTTTATTGGTCTTGGACATGACTTTATGATTTAGACTTCCATTGGATCTATCTTTATCTAGCCTCCACCAACCATGAATCCTAATAACTAAATTATTTTCTTGGCAAAGTCATAGTCCTTCATAGTCAACTACAACTAGTTGGCATTAAACATTTCCAGCACATGCTTCAAATTATAGACATCTTCCCCTTGTGTCATTTTCAAGGTTAATATGTCATCCAAATACATGTCACCCATGGAAGAGTCTATGATTGTTTCTAGAACTTCATTCATGAATCTCATGAAAATGGTAGGAACATTACTAGTGATCCAAAAAGGCGTCACTAGTTGTTTGAATAGACGTTGCTTAACCTTAAGCATCACATTTAAAGTTTCCTCCTTAATTATCACCCGAGGGGATTATCAAGTATATATAAATCAAATTCTTGAAGTAGTAATAAAGAACTAATAAATTGGCTAGTATAAATAAGTATATTCACTAGATGTATGTATAAACATAGGATAGGATAACCAATTACAAATTGCTTATTAAGGATTTATTGGTTGAATACACCAATACAAAAAAATATTATTTTTGTACCTATATAATTAAATATGAAGTTGAGAGAATTCCATTAATGTAGTAGATGGAATGATACGTTTATTGATCTTATTTATGCCCAACTATAACTCCCAACGATTTGTTAGAAGCATTTGTTTCAAGATTGCATTGCCCAAGAGGATGCCATGGCAAGTCTCTCATGTGGGAATATCGGAATATATATATGTGTGTGTGTGTATAAATTCGTCAATATCGTTGAATATCTGACGAGAGCACAATTAAGCTCCGACAATTTTGCTATACAACTGATGAGACGATGAAGTTGTCGGATATTTTTCTAGGGATATGTCGCCCATCTGATGTACATCCAACAATAATCCGATGAGGTTTCTATACCTTCGACGGAAAGGGTCATCGAATTTTGTTGTGGGCCTGCAGTCTGAACAAGTTGTTTATTCAACAACCGGGGAGGGATAGTTTGTCGGATATTCGACGTCTACTGTGTTATTTATTCAGCAACCAGGGAGGGATAGTTTGTTGGATATTCAGCGTCTACTGTGTCGGTTATTCAACAACTGGTGAGGGATAGTTTGTCGGATATTTGACGTCTACTTTGTCGTTTATTCGAAAAATTGGAAGGGATTGTTTGTCAGATATTCGACATTGACTTTGTCGGTTAATTGACCATCTGTGTGTAGGATATTCAATGCCATTCTAGTATGTAACTTGTCGGATATGCGACGATATTGTCATCGATTATTCAAGTTATTGATTTAAAAAAGAAGCATAGGCTATTTGACGAGTAGTTGTCAAATATATGATGACTGGTTGTAGCTTTTGGATATCCGACGAATTTTTACTGACATTTAAAAAAAAACTATTTTATGAGATCTTAGATGGAGTGTTGTCAAAATTTAGACAAATATGTAATTGGATTTTGGGTTCAAATTTATCCGTGGAATTTTATGTTGCATTACATTGGGGTCAAAGGTCTTCAAATCATCATAAGTACATGAGAATACATCTTTGTATTGATTGAAAATTTTGATGAAAGCCTCCTTAGTGGGTGTGCATTCGGTTCCTAAATTAATATTCTGGGGTTTATGGTTAGTGGCAAGATTGATAATTTCACATTTCATGCAGGAACTATTGGTCTTATAGTTGGTGACTTTTTTAAATTATCCTACAAGTCATAATACTTTTCTAATCTAACAACTACTTTAGGAATTAGAAGACCAGGGGGTTGATTTTTGTGCGTGGTGTAGTCATAATTGGTGAATTGTGGTCATACTTTTCTAATGCATGCGTGAGTTGTGTTGAGCTTGTTCGAGTTGATTTCATGTCTCTATTTGTAAAAAAATGGGAAAACATTGAAAGGTTAAACTATCTCGCATGATGATTAATCATTGACATGGTAATAATTTCTAATTTGAATATATGATTAGCTTCATGAGAATTAGTGATCATAAATGACTTAAAAAAGGATATTTGAGAATTTCATCAAATTTTGTTGCTCTTTTATCATAACGCTAGTCTTTACTAAGTTTTATGAGAATTTTATTTTGACATATATACACTTTATGAAGTTAAAATCATTTTATTTGGCACTCTCTTATAAATTTGGTGAAAATTGTTGTAGTTATATCTTTTTAATACCTATACTAATATCAATTTTTGCAACTTCATTAAATGATCTTTTAGCTCAAATATTTTCTTGAAATAAGTGTTCTTTAAATAAGAGACTATGTTATTTTTGGAAGAGATACGGTCCAAGTTATATTCTTTACATAGAAATTAGACACATTAAAAAATTCTCCAAATTAATAATTCCTGTAAATTTCGTTTACAAATATTTCTGGAGAATGTTTAAGATGTCACCTTTATGTTTGAATATTTTTTTTCAAACAAAAAAATAGTGTGTTGATATCCATACTTTGAATCAAAGATACTACAAAAGGATTTCTTCCATCGAAAATATACAATATATCTATTAATAACAGTAGTAGCAACATCATTAGTTCTCACACAGTATGCTACAAATGATACCTATCACTGCACTGATTTATACTCTACTCCGTAGTTCTAAAACTAATATTAACTAATAATACCGGTATCTACATCCTTAATAAATCGCTCACTCTGTAGACATAACAAAGGTAATTACAAAAAGAAGAGTCTGTCAAAACAAGTGCCCGGAGATGCACCTAGTATATCTTCAAACTTCCATCTCCCACCATCTTGTTCATATAAAATACCTTAAAGTAAGGTACCTTCAATAAGACCAAGCCCTCGTCTTGACAATGAATCAGCCCATTTGTTGTACTTCTTGTAAATATGGCTGAATCCAATTGCATGAAAACTCTCCCTGAGATCAATAATCCTCGCTTTCCAATATGACAAAGAAAAAACCTACAATCAATAGAAATCAATAATTCAATCGATGACCACCCTAGAATCACCAAATATGAAGTCCCTAATTGAGTCGATGACCACCCTAGAATCACCAAATATGAAGTCCCTAATTCCTGAAAGATAATTTAATATTCCCTTGCAAGGCCTTTCTCTTTCCTAGCTGCATTGATTCATTATGGAAACATTGTAAGAACATTGTTTAGAAAAGGAGATTTTCCAAAGACTTTAAAAGGCATTCATCCATGTACTCTCCTAGTTTTTGTAAAGATGTGGAAAAAATGATAGATTGGGGTTATGGAGCTCACATCATATGACAGTTTGGTAAAGAATCTTTCAGTTGCGAGAAAATTAATGGAAAACCCTTCTACACTAGTTCTCCCAAGTTTCACCAAGACAAATTCTACAGATATAAGAAGAAATAGAGTTTCCAAAAACGAAAGTCTTTTGTCAAGAAATGATTTGCTCCCTCTGATAAAGAAAAATGTTTTATTTGTGGTAAGAAAGGCCACTGGGAAAACAAGTTCCCCAAGAGAAAATCTAAGCCCCGTCTTGCAACAATGTTTTCTGATGAATTAGATCCTTCTTGGTGGGATCTTGACTACTATGATGCTGAGCAATATCTTGAAGGAGAAATATTTTTTCTCCCCAATGAAGGATCCTCTGATTCAGATGATCTGGATCCTATCTTGGAAAAATTTGATCTTGCAGATTCCTCTGAATCCTCTTCGGATTTTGACAAGAATTCCAATTTGGGGGGATGTGATGGTCCACTATATTTATTTTTTTATATGTTCTCCTCACCAAAGGTTTTTCCCCAAATCAAAATTGTTGAAATTGATGAAATCCTATCCAAAACACCAACACATCAATATGTTCTAAGGAAAGAACCGAAAGATGAAAATAACAATATTTTAGCCCAACTAAAATCTAAACAACCACGCAAATTTGAATCTTCCTCTCCTAGTATCAACATGAATCCCGCATTCAATAACCTAGTAGAGTTGTACAAATATTATCCTGATCTCCATGAATACAAACAAAAATTCAGGAAAGATAAATAGAATATGCTTAGATTGTAGATCAAAGAAAAACAAAGCTCTTAAAAAAATATAGTCATATAAGTAGAAGATCTAAAGAGAATGCTAGAGGTAACTATAAGAGAGAAAGGTCAGTCCTCAGAAGAAGAGATGTGCAAAGCCTATGAAGAAGATATTAATATCCCCTAATCTAGAAGCATGCCCTATATGAGTGAGGAATAAAGCTCATCAGAAGAATAAAAAGAAGGACATACTCTTTTTCCCGCTTCAAATCCATAGCCTTCTTTGGGACTATTTATTGGTCCTAAATTGTATATAAAATTCTGGTTCCGCCTTCCAGAGTTCAAGCCATATCAATTAGATTGTATGATATATTCAGGATGCCAGATGAATTTGGCAAAAGGAGGTTCCGCACCATCATTCTATTGGGAAAAGACTTCTGATCACGACATAGAAATTGAAGGAAATAATGTATAGCTGCTTGGAAGAGTTCCAGACTTCCCAATAAAAATTGAAGGGTTGCCAAAAGTTCCATCTTTAAATAGATTAGACAATATAAAAGAGGATTGTATTTTAGGATCAAATATTTTGACCAGAGTCAATCCCGTTACTTTTGATAATAGTAAAATGTTATTTAATTCTACAATAAATGGTAGGTTAGTGTCTTGTCTCATGTCTTTTGAATCCAAATCCAAATTCCCACTCCTATAAAGAATCCTTGTCCTACCCCTAATATTGCAAAATTATTCAAAATGTAAGGGTGTATAGCTTATGGAGAAATGCACAAGGACTCTTGTTATCCCAAATTTCAGAAAAGATTGAGAAATATTGCACCTCTAAAAGTCCTAATGCAATTTGGACCAGAGAAAAATATTGTGTCTCTCTACCATATGATCCTTTGGTTAAGCCTTGATCCCAACGATCCTTTGCAGCCTTAATGTCTCCCACAGAGAAATATTTTTGTGCCAATGAGATCAAAGACTTGCTTTCTAAAGGTCTCATTGAACCCTCTAGGTGCTCTTGGTATTTTCGTGCATTTATAGTAAACAAGCATTCATAAATTAAGAGAGGAAAACCAAGGTTAGTTGTTAATAACAAACCTCTGAATGTAGCTTTTCAACATGTCGGGTACCCTCTTCCTGATAAATCAAGTCTTTTACAAAAAATTGTTGGTTGTAAGATCTTTAGTAAGTTTGATCTAAAGTTTGGGTTTTATTAGATTGGGATTGAAGAAAAACATCATTTCAAACCTGGTTTTGTTGTCCCTCATGGTCAGTATCAGTGGAAAGTTATTCCATTTGGAATAAATAATGCTCCTTCTATATTCCAGAAGAGAATGGAAGATATTTTCAGGGAAAAGAAATGGGCACTCAAGTATATATTGATGATATCCTAACTTGCTGTTAGAATTTGCAGGAACATTTGAAGCATCTACAAGAATTCTACCAGGTAGTGTATAAACATGGCTTAGTTCTTTCCAAGAGCAAGATGGGGATTGGGAGAAATTGGTTTTCTTGGTCTAAGGATCAATAAAGACCAAGTAATCCTCCAAGAGCATGTTCTAAAGGTTTTTGATCATTTCCCGAATCAAATGTTGGAAAAGTCCAGTTACAACGCTTCTTAGGAATCCTAAATTATATCTGACCTTTCTATAAAGGCCAAGCTAATGATATCCACATACTGCGACAAAGATTGAAGAAACATCCTCCGAAATGGAGCAATTAAATGATCGAAGTTGTTAAACGAATTAAAGAAAAAGTAAAACAAATTCTTCCTCTTTCCCTTCCGCAAGGTACAAGAGACTTTGTCATAGAAACATATGCCTCCAACAAAGCATGGGGGGGTGTTCTAATAGAAAAGCATGGAGATAGAGGATATATATGTGGCTATGCCTTAGGTTCTTTCAAGAATGCATAGTTAGACTACCCCTAGAGCCGCAAAGTGATTATTGCTATAAAAAGGCAGTAAACCATTTCAAACTATATTTGAAACCCATGAAATTCTTGATCAAAACAGATTTAAAAATCATTCCTAGATTTTTTAAGTATGAAAGTTTGATGGCAAAAAATAATTATAGAATTCTTGAATGGTTTATGTGGCTCTAGAATTTTGATTTTGATATTGTATATAAACCTGGTTATCTTAATTGTGTTGCTGATATGCTAACTAGAGAATAATCTCAACCTAGTCTCAACATGTTCAACGTTAGTGCATCAGATGTTGGACCATCAGATAAAAGAGTAGGCATAAAGCATGATCTGGAGAAATCCAAAGGAAAAAGAATTTTCAGAGATCCCATGAGTTCTTAGAGTGCTTGGAATTTCTGGAATATTCTAGGAAGAAAGAATTAGACATGAAGCTACCCATCTCATTGATAAAACATATTCATTCTTCTACCATGAAAATTGAGATTTTAGAAAGATGGGAAAAACAACATTCCTAAATTTTAGAAATGCATATTATAAGTTATCAGAATTAAATGAGGCCTGGTTAGATATTGTTGAGATTGATGGGAAAAAAAAATTATTTGTTGATATAGGCCCTAGCTATTTAACATGGACAAGTTACCATTTGATTTTACAATTATGTAGAGAACAAGGAAAAATCATAATTTGTGGCGATCCATCCTCCTTATTTCAACAAAAAATCTCATGATGGACATAAGTATTTCTTGATAAGTTCTGTCCCATAAAACATTGGGTACAAAGACGAGCTAATTTTGTTCTACATCTCCAAGTTGAGATGATTGTAGCTTATCAAAACCATATGTGGTTCAAATTCAAATTGAAACATATTGGTGGGAAATATTATCCCTTGTAACCACCTATCAAGATGACACAGAAATTTCTCCAGCGAGATAAAGATGGAAGAATGATTTAACACTACACCAAGGAAGTCGTGGTAAATTACAAAGTGGAATCATGCTTCAAAGGAGAATTCTATTGCTCTCCCAATGAATTTATGACGGGGTATGATGCCGAAAGATGATTTTCATATTGTTTATTTCCTGATACTGAAATATCCGTCCCATATACCTCAGACAATGATGTTGACAATAATGATGGATTTACTAGATCCGGTTGTGTTTGTGGAAATCCAAATCTTGGGGACATAAAAGAAAGATGTATTTTCCTAGGGGTATATGATGCCTATGACTGATGTAAAAGTGTCGTGTGCCGCTAATAGTAGCTCCACGTTGTAAAGTTTAATCCTCTTGTCAGTATGGTTCTGCAAGTACTTAGATTCCTTCATATGGCTCAGATGACTTATTTGACAAAGGGTATGATTTGATCTACCGCCATAAAAGCAAATATTAGCTTTTACTTGCATTTTTCAGTTTAGTGTCACTGGTTTACGAGATAAATTTGTATAAATAAAGCCTCCCCGCTCATTTGAGAATTAAATTTTTGGGAGTTGAGAATTATGATAGTTTTGAGTCGAGGTCTATGTATCCTCTGTGCCCGCACTTCTTGCGATATGGCATACGAAAAGCAAGTATCTCAAGTGTAATAAAAACTCAATAGTGTATGCTCTCCCTCTACACTTAGTGTGATCTACAGGGATCAAAACTTACTGAAATTCTAGTATATAGGATGTGACGCTCTTCACAATCCAAAGATGATCAGACGTTGTGAGTCTTGTGTGAGCCATCCAGTAAGCACTAGAAGCCGATAAGTTTCCACATAATTCCTTGGGTCAGTGCCTTGGGTCTAATTGATCCTACCAAGGTGTGACACACTTCGAAATGAGTTATTGTTGAGGCTATGTGTGTTAAATTCAGATTTTATATGTGTGGCTATGAGCTTTATAGCGAATTCCATTCTTTGAGGCTATGTGTGTTAAATTCAGAGTCTGTATGTGTGGCTGGGAGATTTAAAGATGATTACAGTCCTTGGAATCTTGTGGTATAAGATCCAGTTGTATTTCTTAATATTTGTAAGTGCTTAAAAGTTTTATCATAATATAATATATGTCTTTTCAGTCTCTCCAACTTTATTGTTCTGTTTTGTTTTGCAATTCATGAACGTATTGAATCCATATTACAAGTTAAAGAAGGAATTTCTGTGTATTAGTTTGGGTGTTCCAAGTCGACTTTTCTGGAATTTGTGAGGAAATAGCCATAGGATTTAGGAACCATAATCCCTCTTTGAGAAGTATTTTTGAGACCTGTAGGATACCCATGAGCTAGACTATTCCGTTACTTCCCGATAAAGTTAAGTGATCCATGGACCAGGCTTCAATGGATTCAGTAGATATCACATCCCTGGATTGTGTAGAAGACCATAATAATGTCACTTTGGTTGGAAGATGCTCAACATTTTCTAATGTTGAATCATTGTCTTCGATAATCACCATTGATGATCTCAATCTCTCTGTTAACTAGGAACATCCTGGTATCTTACCTAAGGAAGTATATAAAATGAAATGGTGGAAGTACTGGTAACATACAAAAATAAAAATAAGCTATGTAGATGATTCTTTTATTGACAAGGAAGAACCAATTCACATAAATCTGATCAATAAAGAACAAATAGAAAAGGCAAAATCTAAAGGTTATAAATATGCACATCTTGGTGATGTTAAGCTTGGCCTAGGTCCTCTAGTTTTCCCTTTTATTCATGTATCTTCTCTTTTTGTTGTCATTGATACTTGACATCAAGAGTTTGTTGATGCAGTCATTGGTGGTTTTTTTGGCCCTCTCGATAATGGCCAGTGATTTGGAAACATTTTCCCTAAATATTCTATCAGTTTAGATGACCCTCACATCTATGATTTACTTAAATATTACATCTTACCCCAAGGATTTAAAATGGATACATGATCTAAAATTATTCAATTAAAATCTTTGGTTGTTGTTCTTTGGTAATGATATTCTTCCACCCCTCACCCATAAATCCATGATAGTTCGCACTTGCTTAGCATGGTGGATTTAGACGAGTCGAAACATTCCACTCCTGTAAAATTTAACTAGACTAGCAGAAATTACCAAAATTAATGGGAGGTCAAATATAAAGAACTATGTCAAAAAGAAAAATTGTTGAATAATCAGGCAATTGTAAATACCCCCGTAGTGTTTGAAAGATCCACTCACTCTTTCATATTACCTGATGGATTTCCTACTTCTATGTTTACTCCTCCTCTCACTAGATCTACTTCTGTAAATCCATCCTCTACCTAAGTGGTTTGGAATGAATCATGCTCTGCATGCCCTTCTCAACCATCATTCTCAAGTGTACATGACTCAGAGCATAAAGGAAAACACTTTGAATGTCCTACATGTAAATTTTTGTTTGCAAAGAATGAGAGCTAAAAATAAAATCCCTAGCCTATTCATGTTCTCTCTTCCCCAAAGTGGACGAGGTTATGAAGTCAAAACACCTAAAGGTGATACTTCTTTCATTATAGGAAGAACCCTTCTGGATGCTCATTTCAGATAGTTCTCACATGATGGCCAATCTAAAAGAGAGTACTTTCCTCATAGATCCTATGCCCCATCTGAAACGGTCTCATATGAAATAAAATTGGCAAATTATGGAAATATGCAACATCAGTTAACATCTCAGAATCTGGATGATATGGATCATGATATCCTCTTAAAACAGAAATCAAAAGAAGTGGTTCCCATGTAGCATCCTTTGGTTGCATTCTGTGCCACTAAATGAAGACCTTTGTGATAGATCAAGAGCGGAGTTGACGAGTGCGCCTATTGAGGATGGCCTCCGGCTCCAAAAGGATGGATCCTTCATTATCCAGTTCTGGTAAAATAGTTTGTCCTCTCATGTTGGTGACAAGAAATTTCCTTAGATAAGAGACATGAAATACTGGAGGAATGCAGGAAGAAGGAGGAAGTTCAAATTTATAAGCAACAGACCCAATTTTCTGAAGAACCTTATATGGCCCATAGAACTTTGGAGCAAGCTTATGACGCACTTTAAATTTCAGGGAGGATTGCTTGTAAAGCTGTAGATGAAGAAAAACCATATCACTTGCTTGAAAAGTGCGCTCATAACGGTGTTGATCGGCTTGTTGTTTCATTCTATTTCTTTCCATGTGAACATTTTCCACCAAAATGAGAAGAATCTGATCACGGTTTTGAAGAATCATGCCAATTTCCTTAACTGGTGAACTACTGGCGGTGTATGGAAGAAGAACGGGCGGTGCCTGACCATAGACTACTTCATATGGGGTCATTTTAGATGCAGTGTGGTAGGAGCTATTGTACCACCATTCAACGAGAGGGAGCCACTTTTCCCACTGATGTTGTTGTTCAGAAGTGAAGCAACAAAGATAAGTTTCCAAACATTTACTGATTATTTCATTCTAACCATCTGTTTGTGGGTGATACCGTGAACTCATCTTCAGTTTGGTGTCAGTGTGGCGAAATAGTTATGTCCAAAGATGACTGTTGAAGGTTGCATTGCAATCCGAGACAATGGAAGAAGGGATTCCATGAAGACGAAAGATCTGGTCCAAGAAAATTTGTGCGACTAAGGAGGTGGTATAGGGATGAATGAGGGCACAAAAAATGACTATATTTGGAGAGGCGATCAACCAAAATCACCGTCTTCCCTCCATATTTAGGGATCTCCTCAATGAAATGCATAGAAATATCTGTCCAAATCCATGTAAGGATGGGCAATGGTTTGAGCAATCTGGAAGGAGTGTCATTTCACCCTTGTTGGGATGGAAAGTATCACATTCAGCCACCATCTGTTGAATTGTCCTTTTCATTCCTTGCCAAAATAATTTACGTCGTGCCCGCTCATACGTTTTGAGGAAACCAGAGTGCCCTATCGATGGAGAAGCATGTAGTTCATAGAAGACATCCTGTTGAAGATCTATTCTCTAGGGAAGCACCAGATGACCCTTGTATCTCACAGAAGCATGATCCCAAGAGTAATGTAGTACAATAGAAGGGTTGTTGGCCAACCGTTGGATGATTTGAGATAATGAGGAGTCATTGAATAGATTACAACCAATTTGGATCAGGAATAGAAACAGTTGCAAGAGAAAATTGGTCATCAAATGTGCGAGAAAGAGCATATGCCACTAGATTGTCCTTACCCTTCTGGTAAGTGATCTCATAGTCATAACCCATGAGATTGCTAACCTATTTCTAAATTATGTTGTGCTGGGGAGGAGACCCGTTGTTCCAGGAAATATTTCAGACTCTGGTGATCAGTCATGATGCATAAATAATTCCCTAATAGGTATGGCTGCCACTGTTGTACTGCATGGAAAATAGCCATCATTTCCTTCTCATATGTAGAGGCGTCTAAATTCTTACCAAAAGGGCTCTTGATGGTGGAAATCCCAATGGTTCAGCAAAGAAACCTGCAGATCTATCCAAAATTTCTTGTAGATTCAAAGGAGTAGTGGAGACTGTTGATGGGTGCATCTGAATGGAATGGAGCTGAGCGATGACACCATGTGAATTATTCTTAAGGATATTTTCCATGCGATTTGAACTGATGATGCAGAGAGACCTTGGTTGTAAGCCTATCAATGTGTGTTTTTTCCCATTAACTGAAAAATGCATCCAAAGTTCAAAAAAATCCCATAAGATGGGGCCAATTGTGCTTAACCATTTAGCGTCCAAAACCATATCACATCCTCCTAAGGCCAAGGAAAACATGTCAGAGCGCAAGTTATAATCTCCCATATATATACGCACATTGCGACACTTCCCCTTGCAAGGTAAGGTGCCCCCAATGACAATCATGACATCAAAGTTGGAGCAAAGATTGACAAAACAATCATCCTGTTTGGTGATCTGAGGGTCAATGAAGTTATGAATCCTACCATAATAAATGAGTATTGTAAGAGGGAACTTATTGAAGTAACCCCTAACCCGCATTGTTTGTGGGGTGGTGAGTCCGGCTAAAGCATGGAGAGATATCTCTGGGTGGTCGTCCTGAGATGAAGGGTCAACAAGCAACTGCCGAATTTCGACCTGATCATCTATTGTATCTAGAGCTTCTTCACCAATTTCAGAGGCAGGCAAAGAATCCACATCCAAGAGATAGAGATTTTTCTCAACACATCTATGTCCCCAAGTGAATTTATCATCACAATTATAACAAAGCCCTTTTTCTCTATGTGCCTGCATCTCTACTTCAAAAAAATGCGTGATAGGAGTTGGTCGAGGAGCTGGCGTGATGGGAGGTTGTTGGGAAACCATATTTCTGAAGGGAACAAAAGTAGATTTCGAGCGTTGTTGGGATGCGATCTTGTCCTATGCCATATTAGCCAACCCTAGGACTTCCATCATTGTGTTGGGATAGAATATTTTAACCTTGAATCAGATTGCATCCTTGAGACCACTAATAAAACAACTCTTGTAGAATTGATCAGACAATCATTTTGTGTGATTGTCCAGTTTCTTAGATTCTATCTGATACTCTCTAATGGTGCCAATTTGACGAAGTTTAGTGAGCGCTCCTGTGAATTCATCAAAAGAACTAGGACCAAATCGTTGCAAAAGGAGTTGACAAAAATCTGTCCACTTTGGCTCTTCATGAGCCTTGATGTACCAATGGTACCATTGAAGGGATTCATGTTCCAAATGAAAGGATGCAAGTGGAACTTTGTTGACATCAAAAGTATTATGCAGAATGAAATATTTTTATGCCCGGTAGATCCATCTAGTCAGATCAGTACCATTGAAGCGAGGAAAATCAAGCTTTGGCCCACGAAAATTGCTAGAAGAAGAGAACCCAGTGTCTGCAAAAGATTTTGGTTGCCGTTTATTGTTCATGGTTGAATGTTGAAGATGGATGCTGATAAATTTTTCATCCAGATCATGGAGTTTGGTTTTGAGGGCTGCAAGTTCTTCCTCCGTGATTTGTGCTCCTGCGTGGCTGACAACCATAACCAAGAGTTTTTTTTTTTTAATGGGTAGGGAAACAAAAACAAAAACTTCTTTAGTAAGGGAAAATTTGGATTTGGGAAAATTTCTCATGGGGAATTGTGGTTTGACTAGGTTTTGGACACTATCTAATGGACAGAGAAGCAGAAAATGGGGATTTCAGAAGCGGGGTGAAAGAATGGGAAAAAATTTCAATGAGGGACAAAGAAGCAGAAATAGGAAATGAACACTGTGGAAAAATTTGAAGGCGATTGGGTGAAAATCAAAGACCCTAAAAATAGACAAATGTGGGATTTGTGGCTTTGGGAAGTGGAATTTGGGATAGGGTCCTCAGGAATGAAATATGAATAATGGTATTGTAGGGGTGTCAGTGAATTTTAAAGGGAAACAAAGTTACAAAAAAAAGGATATGGCGAAAACACAAAATTTTATACTTTTTTTTCGGAATGGATCTGCAACAGCTCGGAATTGATCTGCAACAATTCTCGACAGATGTAATCTGCGAATTATCAATTGGAAATAGATATGGACCCCATGTATGCGCGACTTCCTAAAGGTTCAGGGGATTCAATCGGCCACCGATGCTCTCTAACGGCTTGCATATTGGGGCAGTACCCCTCAGTCCACGGATGAGGTAAAACTGATAATCGCTTTGCTAGAAACGACAGCTCTTGTTTTACCTCACAGGTGGGAACTAGTCAATAAGGTAGGGGTCATTTCCCTTTTCGCTGGAAAGTCCTCTCAATGGGCCAGACACTTCGGGGTTCTCAGATCGGAACCTGCAATGGAAAGGAACAATACAGATGCGAAAAAAAATTTGACAGAAATTCCACCCAACAAGCCCAAGAAAGTGCTCTCATACCAGATGTGAGGAACCTCCGACAATTAATTAATGAAAATGCATAATATATCATAAATAACAGAACACATAAGAGATTGATTGATCGCAGTCCACTTCGAGGGGGAAACCTCCTTTGAGAAAGCTCAATACAAATAATGTTAATATTTAATATGCTAAGACATAAAATAGCAGCATTACATTCCATTTCACAATAATAGCATATACAGGATCACTGAAGAAACAACAAGCACAGCATAAACACAAGAGACAAAGATTTATCCTGGGAAACCCTCATGGGGTAGAAAACCCAGCAAAGCTTCCTCAATATAGATGACCAGCAATATACAAAGATGAAACCCTGAGACATGATCTCCTCCTCCACAATAGCATACCTCTCCTCCACAAGTGCGCTATCCTCAAGTGAGTGAATGTGTATAATGAGGAACACACCTCCTCTATTTATACACTACTCTGATATGTATTTTACACAAGTACATGTAGGCTCGTATTTAACCATTAGGTTAAATACCCCATTATAACTGACTGGGCCGACCCCTCTAGGGTGGTCTAATAACCCTTTGACCCACATAACACATACAGGGCCGACCCCCACTAGGGAAGTCTAATAACCCAAGTTACCACATTCCGACGGAGGAATAAACATCTCTGGATATACAATAAGATCTTCACGGAGGAATGAATCATCTCCGGAATAATAAAGTACAAATATAATATTCTTTGAAGTTACAATATCTCAACACTCCCCCTTAACGAGAAGGATATTATAACAGCATCTGCACGAGCAAGGAGTCATCAACATCATACATGATACATCTATAAATCATTGGAAGCTTTCTCAACATCATCAGTAACTCAACCAGTTACTGGAATATCTTCAATACTGGAACATCAACATCTTCAATACTGAGTCTTTATCTTCTGCAGCACTCAAACAGCTACAGCAACATCAATATCTGAATCCTCACGATTGTCAACATCGCCATCACACGATCATCAGCATCGTCATCACATGATCAACAACATCGTCATCTCACTATCATCAACATCGTCATCACACGATCATCAACATCGTCATCTCACGATCATCAGCATCGTCATCACACGATCATCAGCATCGTCATCTCACGATCATCAGCATCGTCATCATACGATCATCAACATCGTCATCTCACGATCATCAGCATCGTCATCACACGATCATTAGCATCGTCATCTTACGATCATCCGCATCGTTATCTCACGATCATCAGCATTGTCATATCATCTCGATCTACAGCATCTGGATCATCTCGATCTACAGCATCTGGATCATCACGATCTACAACATCTGGATCATCTCGATCTACAGCATCTGGATCATCTCGATCTATAACATCTGGATCATCTCGATCTACAGCATCTGGATCATCTCATCTACAACATCTGGATCATCTCGATCTACAGCATCTGGATCATCTCGATCTACAGCATCTGGATCATCTCGATCTACAGCATCTGGATCATCTCGATCTACAGCATCTGGATCATCACGATCTACAGCATCTGGATCATCTCGATCTACAGCATCTGGATCATCTCGATCTACAGCATCTGGATCATCTCGATCTACAGCATCTGGATCATCTCGATCTACAGCATCTGGATCATCACGATCTACAGCATCTGGATCATCTCGATCTACAACATCTGGATCATCTCGATCTACAGCATCTGGATCATCTCGATCTACAACATAAGTATCCTCAACCATACAAGTACATTAATCAATACATGTATCATCAAAAGTATGTATTCTCACCAATACATCTATCATCAAAACATGTATTCTTACTAATACATCTATCATCAAAAGCATGTATTCTCACTAATACATCTATCATCAAAAGCATGTATTCTCACTAATACATCTATCATCAAAAGCATGTATTCTCACTAATACATCTATCAATACAAGTATCCACACTGATACAAGTATACACAACAGCAGCATACCCTGCAACACACATGATCCAATTACGGGATGGTCAATCCCTCTCACTTTAGGACATAGGTCCAAGGATGATACAATCCTGATCCACTTATGGGATGATCAATCCCTCTCAATTTAAGACATCTCTCATGTCTATGGATGATGCAATCCAGATCAACTTACAGGATGATCAATCCTTATCCTTTTAAGACACCTCACCATGTCTAAGGATGATGCAATCCCGAATCAACTTACAGGATGATTAGTCCTTATCACTTTAAGACACCTTACCATGTCTAGGGACGATGCAATCCCAATCTACTTACAAGATGATTAGTCCTTATCACTTTAAGACACCTCACCATGTCTAGGGATGATGCAATCCCAATCTACTTACAGGATGATTAGTCCTTATCACTTTAAGACACCTCACCATGTCTAGGGACGATGCAATCCCAATCTACTTACAGGAGGATTAGTCCTTATCACTTTAAGACACCTCACCATGTCTAGGGACGATGCAATCCCAATCTACTTACAGGATGATTAGTCCTTATCACTTTAAGACAAGTCTCATGTCTAGGGATGATGCAATCCCATCACGTACATTTTGAACCCAGTTCATGGACGATGCAGTCCTCACGTACATTTTGAACCCAGTTCATGGACGATGCAGTCCTCACGTACATTTTGAACCCAGTTCATGGACGATGCAGTCCTCACGTACATTTTGAACCCAGTTCATGGACGATGCAGTCCTCACGTACATTTTGAACCCAGTTCATGGACGATGCAGTCCTCACGTACATTTTGAACCCAGTTCATGGACGATGCAGTCCTCACGTACATTTTGAACCCAGTTCATGGACGATGCAGTCCTCACGTACATTTTGAACCCAGTTCATGGACGATGCAGTCCTCACGTACATTTTGAACCCAGTTCATGGACGATGCAGTCCTCACGTACATTTTGAACCCAGTTCATGGACGATGCAGTCCTCACGTACATTTTGAACTAGTGGTTCTGGGATGATGCAATCCCCATCACTTTATTCTCGAAGACCATACGTCTACGGATCAATTCAGGGACCAAGGTCCAGGGATGATACAATCCCCACTTCTCGGAGACCTTATGTCTACGGCTCTCTTTAGGACTGAAAGTCCAGGGATGATCCAATCCCCTCAACTGTCCACTAAGGACTTCATTCTCGGAGACCTCACGTCTACGGCTCTCTTTAGGACTGAAAGTCCAGGGATGATTCAATCCCTTAAACTGTCCACTAAGGACTTCATTCTCGGAGACCTCACGTCTACGGCTCTCTTTAGGACTGAAAGTCCAGGGATGATCCAATCCCCTTAACTGTCCACTAAGGACTTCATTCTCGGAGACCTCACGTCTACGGCTCTCTTTAGGACTGAAAGTCCAGGGATGATTCAATCCCTTCAACTGTCCACTAAGGACTTCATTCTCGGAGACCTCACGTCTACGGCTCTCTTTAGGACTGAAAGTCCAGGGATGATCCAATCCCCTTAACTGTCCACTAAGGACTTCATTCTCGGAGACCTTACATCTACGGCTCGCTTTAGGACTGAAAGTCCAGGGATGATCAAATCCCCTTAACTGTCCACTAAGGACTTCATTCTCGGAGACCTTACGTCTACGGCTCTCTTTAGGACTGAAAGTCCAGGGATGATCCAATCCCTTTTTTTTTTTTTTTTTCGGAGACACCTGTCTACGGCTCACTTTAGAACAAGTGTTCAAGGATGATACAATCCCCACATGTATTCTCATCAATATACTATCGATCCTGGGAACCCATACAGAACCTGATTCACACTTCTTCTTTAATTGCACCATTAAGAGAATGGTCTTATCTAGCCACTTGGAGCAAACATCTCATCATGATTCTCTTCCTCTTTCTAAGAGAATCTTCTAGCCACAAGCCTTCTATATTTTGTTTGATTTGTAAATCTTCTTGTTGAACATCCATCACTTGTTCGGTGTTCATTATTCTTCATGATCTTTCCTACAAAACAAAATTAAGTACATGATTAGTAATCCTTCATAATCATGAAATCATGATAACCTATTATGCATACAGATATCATTTATATAGTTATGCAACTATCTTGACCAATACTTTGGCACAACACTTTCCCATATCCTGTATGCATACAGTGGCTATCTAGATGCCTTCCATCTCTACCAGAACATACTATCGAGAGTGTGCACAGCTCTCAGCATGTCAGCAAAGAGGTTTCATTCTAGACAAGCAACAATGGAATGTTTGTCCAACTTACCAATCATATGCATATTAGTAGTATAATGTTCAATGCTCTATGAATGTTTGCACTCAGCATGATATGTTCTAGGAATACAAATATGCATACAAGAAATATCATTTACTATTTCAAATAACAACTCAAATACTTATCTTTTATGTTTGTGTGGTTGCCTCCCGCTTGATCTTCTATATGTCCTTTGAACTTCTATTCATTCTGTACCACTGTGCATGCTCAAGTGTGCACTAGTGTCATCCTCATGATCTCATACACAAACATTCATTCATTAGTATATTCTCAAAACATTCTAATTCTAAATAATCTTGAATATGTATAGTCATGATCATTAGTATTCAGGGTTTCAAGTAAGTCTTCTTTTACTCATGCATATTCTTGTTTGATCATAGTACTCTTCTGGTTAATTAAATCATGCATAAACCCTTGATTACTAACTTTATGAATAAGCATAACCAATCATATCAAGTATACTTATATAAGGGATCCTAACACAAGGTAAGATTCATGGGAAACATACCTGGATTAGTATACCTACTTGGTTATGTACAACATACCTAAACAATCTCTTCAATGATTTAGAGATCCTGAGCTAGAACCTGCATGTCTCATAGGTTAAGCATAATATAACAAAGTCATACATACCTCGTAAGTAGAACAAAGATTATGGATGAGTCTTTGTCTTCATGTTTTCATGGTCATGGAACCTGATTTGTCTTTTGTGATGTACCTGTATCTTGTTAGCAGACAACATCAACCTCACACAACATCATAATGCATTAGTACAATCATAAGTGTCAACACCCTAACCAATGAATATCTTCTATCATGCATTCATAATTTTGTTAAGGTTATACGACAAATCTAAAATCAAAATTGTACTAACTGTAATAACCTGAAGACAAACATACCATAAACTTAATCATGGACAAATATCGAAACATACCTCGATGAGTCATACCTGTCAAGATCGCTTGTATTCTTCTTATGTAAGCCCTTATCCTCATCTCCCTCTGAGACAGGAACTTCTTCACTTATGCAGGTGACCAATCCATCTTCTTCTAGGATTAACTCAATCCACTTGATTTGCAAGAACTGGACCTGGAGTCCTTAATTTTGCCTTTGAAACTTTCGGATTCACTGGACGTGACCCTGAACTGGGGTTTGATGAATCCCACTCTTTTGCCCCATCAAAAGGTTTGATCCAAAGCTCTAAGCTTCTATTTTTCTGAGGAGCTTCCAGCCGTGGTCACAGATTTCAAAAATTCCCATTTTTACAGAAGCCCTAATTTTCCACTTTTCTGATCAAAGTCCCGAACTAGGGTCTAATCAAGCCCGGCCTTCTGCCCAACCAAAAATTCTGATCTTGGTCTCTAAATTTCTATTTTTATGAGTAGCATCCATCCGTGGTCTTCGATTACAAAAATTCCAACTTTCTTCAAAGCCCTAAATTCCAGAAGCCATGAATGAAGGTACCAAAAAATAATTCTGTTTTGACAGAAATATGTACCTGATTGTTTCTGGTGTAACTCCGAAATTTTTGATCCACAGGGTCTGAAAAAGTTTTCTGAGATATCCTGACCTGTTAGCTTTCCATCCTGACAGGTCTGACCTCAATTGGATGTTCTGAGAGAGAGTTATGCCAAATGTCGCAACGTGACCTGTTTTGGAAAAATACAGGAGAGCGAACTCCTACGGCGTGCCACGTGTCACTGTTTGACCTTCGGCCTCTGAAAAAGTTTTCTGAGATATACCGGCATGTTATCTTTCCATCCTGACAGGTATTACCTCAATTGGATTCTCTGAGAGAGAGTTATTCCAAGTGTCGCAACATGACCTGTTTATGGGATAATACAGGAGAGCGAACTTTTACGGAGTGCCACGTGTCACTGATTCAACTTCGGCCCCTGAAAAAGTTTTCTGAGATAGTACAGTCTGTGTACTACCTGTCACTTTTCACGAAATTTCATTTGGAGCTTCCTAGCCCAAGTTATGACCTTTTTCCCAAGGTCACCTGATTTTTACTCAGATCTGGAAGAGGCAGAAACCCTATATTGTACAGATCATAAATCACAAAGTACAACGAATTAGAGGTGGTCCTTTGGACACAAGGTACCTAGAGATTTTAGCTTCGTCCTGTAACAATTTCAGATCCGAAAAATTCGCCAAAACGGATTTATAGCGAAAGTGCTACGATGACTGGGTTTTGCTATGTAAAACCCTAACCTTCAAATTGTCGTAAGTAAAGCAAGTGTCTTTAGTGCCATACCTTGTCTTCCTTCAGGTTAGCTCTGATACCATGTTAATATTTAATATGCTAAGACATAAAATAGCAGCATTACATTCCATTTCACAATAATAGCATATACAGGATCACTGAAGAAACAACAAGCACAGCATAAACACAAGAGACAAAGATTTATCCTGGGAAACCCTCATGGGGTAGAAAACCCAGCAAAGCTTCCACAATATAGATGACCAGCAATATACAAAGATGAAACCCTGAGACATGATCTCCTCCTCCACAATAGCATACCTCTCCTCCACAAGTGCGCTATCCTCAAGTGAGTGAATGTGTATAATGAGGAACACACCTCCTCTATTTATACACTACTCTGATATGTATTTTACACAAGTACATGTAGGCTCGTATTTAACCATTAGGTTAAATACCCCATTATAACTGACTGGGCCGACCCCTCTAGGGTGGTCTAATAACCCTTTGACCCACATAACACATACAGGGCCGACCCCCACTAGGGAAGTCTAATAACCCAAGTTACCACATTCCGACGGAGGAATAAACATCTCTGGATATACAATAAGATCTTCACGGAGGAATGAATCATCTCCAGAATAATAAAGTACAAATATAATATTCTTTGAAGTTACAATATCTCAACAAATAACTCATGGGTGCCTTCATTGGCCTCAACAAATACTTATATACTAATTCTATGCACCAATACTATGGATCAATACCATTGAACATATAATACTACGAGACGACTTACGAAGCATATGCATCCAATACTATGGATCAATACCATGGAACATATAATAATGACTTACAAAGCATATGCGTCCAACAACAATATACCATGTAAAGATAAGGGTTGACAGGGGTTCCTAATAGAGCCCCAAAGCTAGAAGCACACCCCACATCAGTGAGGAAGAAATCTCATCAGAAGAAGAAAAAGAAGGACATACTCTGTTTACCACTTCAAATCCAGATCCTTCTTTGGGACTATTTACTGGTCCTAAATTGTATATAAAAGTCCGGTTCGACCCTCTAGATTCCATGCCATATTAGTTAGACTGTATGATAGATTGAAGATGCCAGATGAATTTGGGGAAAGGAGGTGCCATATCATCATTCTATTGGTAAAATACTTCTCATCATGGCGTAGCAATTAAAGGAAATCATGTACATTTTCTTGGAAGAGTTCTAGACTTCCCAATAAAAATTGAAGGTTTTCAAGAACTTTTGTCTTTAAATAGATTAGACAATGTAAAAGAGAATTGTATTTTAGGATCCAATTTTTTTTATTAGAGTCACTATTGCTACTTTTGATAACAGTAAAATGTTGTTTAAATGTACAAGAAATGGTAGGTTAGTTTCTTGTCCCATGTTCTTTGAATCCAAATCCAAATTCCCACTCTTGTAAAGAATCTTAGTCCTATCCCTAATATTGCATAATTGTTCAAATGTAAAGGTGTATAGCTTATGTAGAAATGCACAAGGACTCTGCATTATCCCACATTTCATAAAATATTGAGAAAGATTGCACCTCTGAAATTCCTAATGCCTTTTGGATGAGAGAAAAATATTTTGTCTCTCTACCATATGATCCTTTGGTTAAGCCTAGATCCCAATGAGCCTTTGCAGCCTTAATGTCTCCTACAGAGAAAGTGTTTTGTGCCAATGAGATCAAAGACCTGCTTTCTAAAGGTCTCATTGAACCCTCTAGGAACCATTGGGCTTGTCATGCATTTGTAGTAAACAAACATTCATAAATTAAGAGAGGATTGGAATTGAAGCAAAAGATCATTTCAAAATTGCTTTTATGGTCCCTTGTGATCAGTATCAGTGGAAAGTTCTTCCATTTGGAATAAATAATTCTCCTTCTGAATTCCAAAAGAGAATGGAAGATATTTTCAGGGAAATGAAATGGGTGCTTGTAGATATTAATGATATCCTAATTTGCTCTGAGAGGAACATTTGAAGCATATAGAAGAATTCTACTCGCTAGTGTATAAACATGGCTTAGTTCTTTCCAAGAGAAATATGGAGATGGGGAAGACAGAAATTGAATTTCTTGGTGTACGGATCAATAAAGGCCAAGTAATCCTCCAAGAGTATGTTAAAAAGGTAATCTTCCATCTTACTTCACAACTAGACTCTAGCCTTAGCGTTTTCACATAATTTTATAAACTTAGCTTTAGTTAATTCGGTTGTTCTATATTAGAAATGATTTGTATAAACGTTATAATTATTGATACCTCTGTGTGACTCCAACAATGGCTCCATTAGCAATATCCAGCAATGTTGTGTTTGAGGAAATTAATTCGAATTCACAAGGGAAATGGAATTTTAAGCTATGCACATGTTTCATTCTTACGTTCAGCCATGTGCACTCATGCTACCTTTTGTGCCACACCACAACCCTCCACCAACAAAACCACTAATGCCAAGTACACCAACCCCAACTCCATCCCCATCCCCAACCCCAACAATAGTATGAATGCGATGCCACTACCAGCAGATGAATTTGTTTGACGAATCATCATTGTTTGGTCACTAATAGTAGTATATAGGTTATAGTTTTGGTAATACAATAAGGCATCTCCATATATATTGTCATAGAATAGTCATACTACTTGTCTCTGCATTCTCTAATTTCATGCTATGTTGTAATGCTATGAATAATATTGAAACATGAAATGTTGCTCTATGTAATTTTCAGTTTAATATGAGATTCTAATGTCAGATAGTATGTTTCTGTGTATTTTTCTTTTGTATAATGTGATGATCTCTTTTTGGCAAGTTTTTAATTTTTGCTTTTTGAAATTTTTATTATTGCAATCAGTATGGATCACGATTCAACTTATCACATACTAATACTATGGATCATGACTAATTGTATACAATTAGCAGGATTCATAGTAAAGACTCGTATAAAGTTTTAATTGCTACAGATTTTCGAGAGCAAGATTCTTCAAATTCTTTGAAACATCCATAGTGAAACATTCACAAAATATGTTTTCTTCCTCGTTTGTACCTACTGTTTAAACATAAGCGACTTCTTTATCCTTTGGCCACTATGAATGAATAACTACAAAAATGATAGAAAAATCAATATATTCTAGTTCTTGAATCTATGCTTGAGTTTCTTGGCACATTATAGATAACTTTTGTTTGCTGACCATCCAAGTAGTGCTTTTTTCTGTAACTAATTTCTATGCATTAAATCATATTGGCAGCAACAATTTTAATACAAAAATATAAAAAATTAATCTGTGTTTTAATATATGATTCAACGAGATGAAATTCATGTGTTTCTTAATCCTATCATTTGTCTTTGGGTAGTTAGTTAACAAGTTAAATTTGCCATGAACCAGAATCAAGTTACATGCATTTAAGAATTGATGGAAACACCTGAATGTGGATGGACAATGACAGTACCCAGACACAAGGGGAGGGAGCAGACATCATTGGTTTTTAACTTGCAGTATCACCCACGAAGTCTTGGGTCTTTTGTTGGTTTCACTGAAAAATACAAATGATAGTATCTCTCTATGTTATATACAAATGTAGTGACATTTTCAAAATACAATTACTGGCATTTTCAACTCTAGAATTTAGAAAAGAAAATACAAATTCACATCATATAAATATTTCATTTTCTATGTTAAAAAAAATAAGAATTTTACATTTAGTGTTATTGATAAGTTATATATATATATATATATATATTTATATATAATTTAACTGAAAACTATATGTATTTAAGAATTTAAGTATAGCAATAATATGTATAAATTAAAGCTATACATTTGAAAAGTAAAAACTATATATTTTAAGAATTTAACAAGCTCAAGCACTACAACCCTAACTCAATAAATTTGCTACAACCTTTACTCAATAAATTTGGTACATTTAAATGGATGTAAAATTTTGATGACTTCTATATATTGTTTTCAATTTTCGATGCATTTATTTCAACAAAATTTGATTGTATTTTTTATTACAATTGAACTTAGAGGTAAACTTGTATTGATTTTATAATTATGTTTTCTTAGTTTTTTTTATAGGAATATTAGTTGTAAATTGCTAAAAATTGAGCAGCATCATATCTATTGTTAATTGAAAAATGAACCAGGAAAATATTGAAGAGGCAAAACGTCAATAATTTCAATGGGATAGAAAACATGCTATGAATCAAATGCATAAATTTATTGGAATTGAGAGGGAAGAAAATAGGAGACAGAAAAATGAGCGGCAAATATTGTGCCGACAACAAATGACTGGGATCAAAGGGAAGCACAAAGAAGAAGGCACTGTGAAAGAAAAATATTGCATTTGGAAAGAATGAATGAGGATGGTAGGGAAGATTATAAAAGTCAAAATCTAGATTTAGTATGAGCACATCAACAAAGACAATGACAAGGTATAAATGAGCAAATGGGACAAACTGAACTTCATTATTGCATTGGTTTTGTGCATGAATTTCAGTGGCTATATATCATTATCACATTGGATTCATGCATGGATTTCGGCAACTATAGATAATTATTAGATTGGTTGTGTGCAATAATTTTTGTGATCTAACCCTAATGTTGCTTTCTCGGGTCCACAAAGAAAGTGATTTAGCACTAAAAAGAAATATTAACTTCAAATTATGATAGTTGAACAATAGCATAAAATCAAGGATCAATCAAGCCTCCCTAGTCATTTGCTAGGACTTCATTAAGAAGGACAATTTACTTATCAACCATGTCAAAGGCATTACAAATTCCTAGATCTCTATGTATTACCTTTATGCATTAGAGTAATCCTAGTCATTATCAAATTGATTTCATGCATTAATTTTAGTGAGTAAACCTCATCATGATTACATTGGTTTTATCAATTATCACTATTACATTGGTTTCATGCATTAATTTCAGTCACTATATAGATAATTTTTACATTGGTTTTGTACATCATTTTTAATGATCTAACTCTAACATGAGTTCCTTGCATCCACATAGAAAGTGACTTAACATTAAAAATAAAGATTAACTTTGAATTACAACAATTTAACAACAACAAAAATTCAATGATCAATCTAGCCTCACCAATAATTAAGAATGCATTATGAAGGATGTATGACATATCAACCATAAGGGGATTAACAATCTATAAGTCCTATAGATTGACTATAGAAAAACAACTATTAATGTTGGAAAGAGAGAGTGACACAGTCTCACTTCTACTATAATGTCTTGAGTTAAATCTTTGGATAGTCACCGATTTAAACCTCCATTTCAAGATGAATGATATGGGAGGTGTGTCTAAGGGAAAATATGAAGAAGATAGATTGACTATGTAATTTATAGTTTATTGAATATCATCATCATATATATATGTTATTCTAAATATTCACTCTTTTATTATTCACCTTTCTCATTACTCAACATTGTTATTTTTATTATTGAACATTGTTATTTATCCTTTATTCATTATCTAATCATTCAAAATTCTTAATGTTATGTTTTGTTTTTTATTGAAATACAAATTATAGATGATACATAGTAAATTTCAAAGGATCATTCATCTGTGATCATCTAAGTTATGATGCATCGGCTTTCAATTGGAACCAACATATATCCATCTAAACTCCATATCTACCACGGATCAAATCCCTTAAAATGCAAACCTCACCTCAAATTTTGCATTCTAAAAAAAATATATATAGTTTAGATGGTAATGTAAATATCTCTCTATACACAAAACCAACCATCATTAAAATATAATGTCCAACCAATCGTCATTAAGATTGAATGTCCACCTCTTAGTAGTTAGTAAATAGTTGATAGACATTTACTAACCAACCTGCAAAAGGCGCCACCCATGTTAGCTCCCACCTTATTGTACAAGTTGGAGCCTTGGTTGGTTATGTGGGTCATGATAATATGGATATCAACGATAGGGGCTGAGAGCAGAGCCCAGCGGTGGGGCCTGACGGCTGTCTCGCAGGAAGTCCGGCTTCGATTCCTGCGGGGGAGGTGCTGCTGCACCCCAGAAAAAGTCTGCACGACCTCGATGGTGGCCGTATCCCTGTTGGCAACCTGTTCAAGATTTAGGCTGGCCTCGGCCCGTGGGGTTTGATATCCAGGTGGTTTAGTGACGGCGCTCACTGGGCGGTTTGGAGAGATTCCCCTCGGTTACAAAAAAAAAAAAAAAAAAAAATATGGATATCAACGATTTAGACGTTTGACCGTTCAGACTTGTGAGAGAGATCCAACATGTTTAATATACTGTGGCGTTATAAAAACCAGACTTCCATTGCAAGGGACGGCGGTGAGGGTTTGATTGTCTCTTTTGTTTTTGTCTATAAAGCCCTGCCCTCCATCGCAAGGCAGGGCAGTGAGGGTTTGATTGTCTCTTTTGTTTTTGTTTGCATTTGCAGAGAGCGTGTTTGGGCAGTTTCAGTTTTCTTCCTCACCTGTTCATGGATTTTTTTGCGAGGAAAAGGTTTGAAAGAAAAAGATGCGAAAATGATTCTATGTAAAGGAGCAAGATTACTCATATGGCACAACATATCTATGGTTAATTTCAAGGATTGTAAGCGCTGCTGATCTTATCTTATTTATGAGATGAGAAATAAAGTGTAAGTGGTATTTGATAGAATGTTTGCAGTCATCATGGAGCTCCTCTCCTCACTGGAGTTGTGGCTTCCCTCGTGCAGGAACATACTGTTAATTCTCACGCGCCTCTCTGCGGTTGCTCGTGGGCTCTGCTTGCTTTGGCGAAGAACTGCTTCATATATGCGGGCAGCAGCTTACAGACGTACAGTTGGTGATGTAAACGCTTCAGGTATTCGGTGGAATTATCTTGTAGCAGCTTCTGTTGCCTTCGTAATATAGTTGCTATTTCGCCCATCGGTCTGCTAATGTAACAAGAAACTCTGTGTAATAATAATGATGCTTGATTGCAATGGTTACAAATGATCCTTTATTGCAACACTTACTATAGTTGTGTGTAATAATAATGATGCTTGCTTGTTTGTAACGATTACAAATGATACTTGATTGTAATGGTTACTAGCTTGATGAATTGATTACTTCTCGAATATAGTGTGTTAGTTGAAGAGCCTATTCGGAAAGTCACATCCATGACAACGTGTTTTTAAATTACCCTAAAACCGTTGGACAACCCCACCTAAAGTCCTCCATAAGGATTGATAATAACTAGATAAAGGGAATAGGTGGCCCAATCAAACAAAAAGTGCCAAAGATCGTTGATAAAGTGAGAACCAAAGTGTTTATGTATTAACCAAGTTAATGAATTTTGAGTTCAACTATGAAATTGGATAGGCATTTTCTATCCTGGTAAAAGAAAAAGGAAAAAGTTACACTATAAAATAGCATACCCCCTAAAGTGGGGAAATGAAACGTAAAGAAGAACTTTAATATGTTGTAAAATAAGAAAAACTTGTGTATGTAGACAATATAATTTTATGTGTTTGAAAGTAAGTCTAGCTAATGTATGATGAGGATAGTAGTTGATGAAATTGAAAGGAAAATGTTGTTACAAGTACTAATAAGCAATAAATAGAAACCCATGTAATCGATGGCAAGTAAATGAATTGTGCACTAATTTGTCATACGAAAAAGTATACATATGTGAGTAAAACAATAAAGAGCTAGGTAGTGATCAAGTTTGGCTCTAAATATATTGGATATCAACGTTGGTATTTTCAGTTAGAAAAACAGGATCGCAGAGCAATAACAATAAACATAAATGAAAATCTAATCACACATACACTTTACAAGAGAGACACAGATATATCATGGTTCACCCAAGATGGGCTACATCCACACTGAAGTTGCCAGTCCTTATTATTATACCATCCAACAAAGTGAAGGGATACAACCTGTAGCACAGCTGCTGCACTTCCTCTTCACTGTCTCAGAGTCTCTCTTCTTGATCTCAGAGATCTTTACAATGCATAATACCTAATACATCAACCCTAATTGTGTTACAATGTATTTATTTTATAAGGAAAATACAATGGGAAAATACCACGGGTTACCCAAAACCATGGGCCCGAAAACTGTTGGCGAAAACAACCCCAAAATTTAACTGCAGGAACCCCATGTGAAAGTGTAAAAACTTCTCGACGTTTTGGGCCGGGTAGTTCAGCCCATCTTCAGGAGATACTCTTTAGTTTCCCAACTTAATCTTCCAATCCGTTTCTTTATTTATAATGTATCTTAGCCTAATATTTGAAATATGTCGGCCCTTAGAAACATTATTAAGATGTCGTTGTTTTATTTTTTAATTGGTTAATGATAGGAGCCCACGTCCTGCTGAGTTTCCATCCGTCATCTCGATTGATATTGAGAGGGTGCTTCTCAATTTCAATTGCTTCTCTTACTCGTCTTCTTGTGTAATGGTCAATGTTGGCGATGACTTTGGCGTCGTCCATGAGAATGTGGTGTTTGGAGGTTATGGAGTGTTCTGCTAATGAGGAATTCTTTATCCGTCCATGAATGATGTCCGCGCTATGTTCTTTCAATCTTGTTAGTACCGAGCGACCAGTTTCTCCAATGTACACTTTACCGCAGCCACATGGGATCAAGTACACACCTTTATTCTTCTTAGGGTCCGCTTGATCTTTTGCATGGTCCAAGATTCCACGTAACGTGTTCAAAGGAGAGAAGGTGACCCTTATTCGTTTCTTCCTCAGTATGTTGGCTATTTTGTCAGTTGTTCCCTGGATGTAAGGAAGCTTTATTGATTTTATAATCTCGTTTTGATACTTTGCCTGCCTTGCTTCCTGGGACTTCTTCATGGTTTTGCTGATTAGATTTTCACTGTAGCCATTATTTTTGAAGACCTTGAGAAGGTGTTCTAGTTCAGTATCCAAGTGTGCCGAATCAGAAATTCTCCTGGCTCTGATGGTCAGAGTGTTAATGACGCCAATTTTTTGTGCCGGGTGATGATGAGAGTCAGATCTAATGTATTTATCTGTGTGTGTGTCTTTTTTCGATATACCTGGTGTGCTAAAGATCCGTCTTCTTTTCTAGATAGAAGGATGTCTAAAAAAGGAAGACTCACGGACAATGAGACTGCGAATCTGGTTGATGTGTGTTTACGATCCACCTACTTTAGTTATCATGCAGACATATATGAGCAAATCAATGGGGTAGCAATGGGATCACCTCTCTCCCCCGTTGTGGCGAACATCTTCATGGAGCACTTCGAAGAAAAGGCCATCAACTCCGCTCCAGAAAAACCGCAACAATGGCGACGTTATGTGGATGACACCAACTTCATTTGGCCCCATGGGAAAGATAAGCTCGGGGAATTCTTAACACACATGAACAACCAATCTGAAGACATCAAATTCACAATCGAAATCGAAGAAGACAATAGTCTTCCTTTTTTAGACATCCTTCTATCTAGAAAAGAAGACGGATCTTTAGCACACCAGGTATATCGAAAAAAGACGCACACAGATAAATACATTAGATCTGACTCTCATCATCACCCGGCACAAAAAATTGGCGTCATTAACACTCTGACCATCAGAGCCAGGAGAATTTCTGATTCGGCACACTTGGATACTGAACTAGAACACCTTCTCAAGGTCTTCAAAAATAATGGCTACAGTGAAAATCTAATCAGCAAAACCATGAAGAAGTCCCAGGAAGCAAGGCAGGCAAAGAATCAAAACGAGATTATAAAATCAATAAAGCTTCCTTACATCCAGGGAACAACTGACAAAATAGCCAACATACTGAGGAAGAAACGAATAAGGGTCACCTTCTCTCCTTTGAACACGTTACGTGGAATCTTGGACCATGCAAAAGATCAAGCGGACCCTAAGAAGAATAAAGGTGTGTACTTGATCCCATGTGGCTGCGGTAAAGTGTACATTGGAGAAACTGGTCGCTCGGTACTAACAAGATTGAAAGAACATAGCGCGGACATCATTCATGGACGGATAAAGAATTCCGCATTAGCAGAACACTCCATAACCTCCAAACACCACATTCTCATGGACGACGCCAAAGTCATCGCCAACATTGACCATTACACAAGAAGACGAGTAAGAGAAGCAATTGAAATTGAGAAGCACCCTCTCAATATCAATCGAGATGACGGATGGAAACTCAGCAGGACGTGGGCTCCTATCATTAACCAATTAAAAAATAAAACAACGACATCTTAATAATGTTTCTAAGGGCCGACATATTTCAAATATTAGGCTAAGATACATTATAAATAAAGAAACGGATTGGAAGATTAAGTTGGGAAACTGAAGAGTATCTCCTGAAGATGGGCTGAACTACCCGGCCCGAAACGTCGAGAAGTTTTTACACTTTCACATGGGGTTCCTGCAGTTAAATATGACTACCCGTGAAAGCACAAATGGTATTAACCCCAAAATTTTTTATCATTCCTCGAACCCCAAGGTTGGGGAATGAGTGTACAGTCCTCTGAGGCACACAATTGAGACAATATCATCTATGAGACTGGAAGATTTGGCTCCACAACCAACAATCTCCCACTTGGAGACTGATCACAACAACTCCGCCGCTGCTGTACTTGCTAGACCTTGGACTTGGCAACTTTCTCATCTTCACCTTCATGCTAGAAGGCCAACTGAAACTGAGTAGGAACTCAGTTTCTCTCTGGTCACTCCCTTTGTGAACATGTCTACAAGATTCTGGCTAGTATGTATCTTTTTCGGCTTCAACAATTCATCTTCCAGAACAAAGAGTATGAAATGGTACTTGAGCTGTATATGTTTAGTCCTGGAATGGAATGCTGAGTTCTTTGCAAGATGAATGGAACTCTAGCTGTCACTATACAGCCTGCTATCCTTCTTCCTCTTAAGCACTTCCTCCATAAACCTTTGCAACCAAATCATCTCTTTACTAGCCTCTGTAACAACAACATACTCTGCTTCCATTGTTGAAAGTGCAACAACCTTTGGCAATATCGAAATCCAACTTAATGTTGTTCCACCTATAGTAAACACATACCCTGTGGTGCTCTTTGTGCTATCCTTATCACCTGCCATATTTGCATCAACATATCCTTGTAGAATAGTGTCTGAACCTCCAAAACATAATGCCTGAGTGGTAGTACCTCTCAAATACCTGAGAATCCACTATACTACCATCCAATGTTCTTTACCTCGATTGTTCATATATCTGCCTCCCACTGCATGTGCAATACTTGGTCTTGTGCACACCATGGCATACATCAAGCTGCCAACTGCTCATTGATAGGGAATCTTGGACATGTAATCTGTCTCTTCCTGTGTCTTGGGAAACATTTCCTTACTTGGAAAGAAATGGCTAGCTAAAGTTGTACTAACTGGTTTTGCGTTCTGCATTCTGAACCTCTTTAACACCTTTTGTATGTACTCACCCTGAGACAATGTCAATTTGTGATTTTTCCTGTCTCTTGTTATTCTCATATCAAGTATTTGCTTTGTAGCACCCAAATCCTTCATTGCAAATGTATTAGCTAACTTCCTTTTGAGCACATTTATATCCTGCATGTTAGACCCTGCAACAAGCATGTCATCCACATACAATAGCAAGATAATATAACTTCCATTATCTAGCCTCTTGAAATAAACACAGTGGTCAAAATGACATCTACTATAACCTTGTTCTGTCATAAACCTGTCAAATTTTAAATACCACTGCCTTGAAGCTTGCTTCAAGCCATACAAGCTCTTTTTCAACCTGCATACCAAGTTCTCCTTACCTTTGACCTCATACCTTTTTGGTTGCTGGATATATATCTCTTCCTCCAAATCCCCATGGAGAAAGGTTGTTTTTACATTTAATTGTTCAAGATGCAAATCTTCTACCACCACTAGACTTAAGATAGTCCTAATTGAAGTCATCTTAACAACACGATAAAACATTTCATCAAAATCTATACCTTTCTTCTACACAAACCCCTTTACAACAAGTCTCACCTTATGTCGCTTCTTACCTCCTTCTTCTTCCTTCAAACTATAAATCCATTTGTTCTGCAATGCTCTTTTACCAGCAGAAAAATGAACCAAATCCCAAGTCTGATTTTCTACCAATGACTCCGTCTCCTCATTTATGCCTTGCTGCCACTTCTTTCTAGTTTCCACCTACATTGCTTCTTCATAACATTTTGGTTCACCAACATGAGTCATAAATAAATAATACATTGAATGAGAGTATCGTTCAAGGAGTCTACTTAACCTAGTAGATCTTCTTGCAGTTGCAGGAGTTTCAGGTACTTGCTGTTGTTCTTGATTTTTCGGCACCTTTGGAACTTCATTTTCTTCAATTTCATCAAGTACTGTGTACTCTGTGGTTTCATTTTCTTGTTTCTTTCCCTGCAACTGATCTTTATACATGACCTTTTCATTGAATATCACATCTTTACTCCTAATGATTTTGTTATTTGCATAATCCTATAAGCGATAACCAAAATCATCAATCCCATATCCAATAATGGTACATTTATTGTATTTAGCTTCAAGCTTTGTTCTATTTTCTTTATCAATATGGACAAATGATTCACAACCAAACGTTCTTAGAAATGAGTAGTTTACCTTTTTACTTGTCCGTGCCTCCTCTGGAATGCCACCATCCAAAGCACTTGAAGGTCCTCTGTTTATTAAATAAACAACAGTATTTACAACATTTGCTCAAAATTGTAAGGGCAACCCTGTATGCAATCTCATACACCTTGCACGCTCCATGATCGTTCTGTTCATCCTTTAAGACACACAATTTTCTTGTGGTGTTCCTGGGACTGTCTTCTCTCTACAAATCCCATGGTATGAATAGTAACTATCAAACTCCTTGCTGCAGTACTCACCTCCATTATCAGATCTGAGACACTTCAACCTTTTTCCTGTCTCATTCTCAACCAAAGTTTTCCACTTCTTAAAAGTAGCAAACACATCATATTTCTATCTAATGCAATAAACCCAAGTTTTCCCAGTTGCATCATCAATAAATGTAACATAATAATGAGAGCCACCAAAAAATTGTACCCGAGTTGGTCCCCATACATCTGTATGCACAAGCTCTAACTCTTCATTCTTCTTTTGTTTCCCAACCCTGAGAAATCTGACTCTCTTTTGTTTTCCATAAACACAGTTTTCACAGAATTCCAAACTTACCTACTTCAAATCTGGCAGCAACTTCCTTGAGTAGAGAATCTGCATCCCCTTCTCACTCATGTGGCCAAGCCTATGATGCCACATTGTTGTATTTGTTCATGTGGAAGCTAAAGAGATAGAATGGTTAGTATTATGAGGACATAAATACAACGTAACTACCCTGCCTCCTTTTTCTTTCACCATTGATCCTTTAGTGATCTTCCACCACTTTTCTCGAAATTTAGATAGACAACTGCCATCTCCCAATTGCCCTATTGAGATCAGATTTCTTTTCGTAGCAGGAATATGCCTTACCTCTTTCAGCAACCAATCAATTCCATCCTTAACTTTTATCTATACCTTACCCATTCCAACAATTTTACATGGCTCATCATCACCCAATAAAACATGTCCAAAATCGCCTGGAACATAATCATGAAAGTATTTCCTATGGTGTGTAGCATGGCATGAATCCCTTTAATCTACTACCCAATAATCACTAGTATTATCTAATGCAAGAATCAAAGCATCTTGTAACACATCACCTGCTACATTTGCTTCCTGGGTAGTTTCCTGCTATGCATCTCCTTTCTTCTTTAGAGATCTGCAGTCTTTCTTCATATGTCATTTCTTTCCACAGCTCTAACACTCTATATTTTCTAGTATGGACTTAGATCTGCTCGTTTTAGACTTGCCACAATTACCTTGGCTCTTTCCTCTCTCCTTTTGTCTTCCCCTTCTCTCCATGGTCAATGCCTTACCTGATGTCTCACCTGTTCTTTTTCTTCGCATTTCATCGCTAAGAATAACACCAATAACATCATCAAATTTAAAGGTGTTTGAACTAGAGACAGAGTTACTTACAACCATGACCAAGCTATTCCAGCTTTCTGGCAATGAACACAAGATTAGAAGAGCCCTAACCTCATCATCAAAGTTCACACTTACAGAGCTTAGTCGATTTGTAACCGTATTAAAATCATTTAAATTATTAGTAACAGATCCACCTTCAGACATCTTCATATTAAATAAACACTTCATTAGAAATACCTTGTTGGAGGTCGAAGGTTTTTCATACAGCTTACCCAGTGCACTCATCAAACCCTCCGTTGGCATTTTTTTTGAGATATTGAAAGCCACTGACGAAGACAGGGACAACCGTATTGTTCCCAGTTCCTTTCTGTTAAGAACCTCCCATTCTTCATCCTTCATAGCCATCGACTGCTTTTCTCTTCCTCCCAATGGTAGGAATAGATCCTTCTGGTACAGATAGTCCTCCATTTGCATTTTCTATAACTGGAAGTTTTGGCCATTAAACTTCTCGACCTTAAAATTTCCTTGTTCCTCCATTGCTCCCACTTGAACCATAAACCCTAGCTTCCTACGAGTGTATCTGCCAAATAGACCTTTGGCTCTGATACCAATTGTTAGAAAAACAGGATCGTAGAGCAATAACAATAAATAGAAATGCAAATATAATCACACATACACATTACAAGAGAGACACAAATATATCTTGGTTCACCCAAGATGGGCTACGGCCACATTGAAGTTGCCAGTCCTTATTATTATATCGTCCAACAAAGTGAAGGGATACAACTTGCAGCACAGCCGCTGCACTTCCTCTTCACTGTCTCACAGTCTCCCTTCTTGATCTCAGAAATATTTACAATGCATAATACCTAATACATCAACCCTATCCGTGTTACAATGTCTTTCGTTTATAAGGAAAATACAATGGGAAAATACCATGGGTTACCCAAAACCATGGGCCCGAAAACTGTTGGCGAAAACAACCCCAAAATTTTGATCATTCCCCGAACCCCAAGGTTGGGGAATGAGTGTACAGTCCTCTGAGGTGCATGGCTGAGACAATATCATCTATGAGACTGGAAGATCGGGCTCCAAAACCAACATTTTCATTTTGCAAGGATTGGGGGATTGAAATTTTAAGTGTGAAAGGGATAGATAATGAAGGTGTGTCTCTTGTTTTTTTCAAAGTGACACATATGAAGTGTCTTTCATCTTTGCATAAATTTCAAAGGAGAATGATGGTGCGATTCACATTCCTTTCTAATGTTGCAGTGGGTGGCATCACTGTGAAGGTCAAACCTTGACGTTCATTGTTACCAATGTCAATGGTTGAGCTTGTTGATGTCAATCCTTGGCATTTATGGATAGTCAACACCCAAGCCATATTGAGAGGGATTTTTTTCTTGTTAATTCGATTTATGGGTGGAATTGATATGTGCTTTGGTTGAGAGTGGTCCCATGGACTCCCAACGAAATTATCAAATGCCGCAACAACATAAGCTTAATCTAGAAAACACTTAGGCAAGCAACTCTCAATCTACACTAACAATTTAGGCCCTATGAAGCTCATCTCATCAATGCGTTATGGCCAAAGGTTACTTGAAAGATATATGTTGTTCAGGTAAGTTCTTGAGAATCAACCTTCTAGCATAGTGGATGCTTGTGAAGGTCAATCCTTGATGTTCATTGTTACCAATGTCAAAGGTTGACCTTATTAATGTAATTCCTTGTGATTTATGGATGGTCAATGCCTAAGCTATCTTGAGGGGGATTTGTTTCTTGTTACTTCAATTTATGGGTGGAATTAGTATGTTCTTTGGTTGAGAGTGGTTGCATGGAGACTCAATATAATTATCAAATGCTGCGACAACATAGTCCCATAACTTCAAAGTATTGTGAAAACATGTTTTTGCGTTACTTCAAAATATTGTATGGCACATTTTATTTAATTGTTATTCTTCACTTCCTAATATATTATTAATTATGATGATTTTTGGGGGGATTCTTTTATTTTTTTCTATGTTCAATGTTTTTGTCATTATTTATAGTTTTTCCTTGTGTTTATTTGTTGTTCTTCTTGTTTCTCTTTTATTATTTTCATTATTTATTACACTTTTTCTGTCTTCCCTTCATTTATTTTTCATTTATATTCTCCACAAGTTGACAACACAAGTTTAACACAATGATTTCTCTTCAACTTTCTTAGGTTTTATACCAAACAAATGGAGATTACAAAAAAAATAAACATAGATTAACAAGCTATATTTAGTCATAATAAAGTTATCCTAAAGAAATACTAAAATTACATATAATATAAAAACATAAATATATTTTTTATTTATTATTGACATGAGATTAGTGATTTGATCTAATACTTTTTATTTCATTCTATAACGCTATCCCTCTCAAACTAATACACGTCAATGTATATTTAACTTTATATTTTATTTTTTAAATAAAAACATTTACATTTAAATTTTTGAGTTTGGTTTTAATTTAATTTTTAACCTTTTGAAAATTATATATATTTATTGCATCAAAAGAGAGAATTAAAGAAATTATAATTATATATCAATTACATAAAAAAAGGGAAGTAAATAAATTATAATTATTTTTCAAGACAAATAGAATAAATGTCAAAAGCGTGCAAATATTAAGTATGAAAACCTTGAACAAATGCCAGAAAAACCTGCATATAATAAGTATGGATTAGAATATACGTGAAAAGAGATTTGAAGGAGGTTAACGGAAAAAAAATTCATATCCAAATTTGTTTCAAGAGGGAGGCGGGAGTGTTTCAACAATGGAAAAAATCCCTTCAATCATGTTGAAGAAGGAAATGAGGGAATCATTAAAATGGACAAGGAATTGGACGGAATGCCATACATATCACCTTATCTAGATGCCAACCATCTCAATAAGTGGATTGTTGAGGTTATACATGAAGTTATTTCTCTTTGCGTGCTTAAGATGATGGTAGTTACAATATTGGGGAAATTCTGTGATGACTTTAGATTCCTAAATGCATTTTCAAAAATATTTACGAGGCACCCAGGGATGTTTTATTTATCCTTGGAAGGTGGGGTCAAAATGGCAATTTTGTGAGAAGCCTATGATAATGCAGAATTGATTGATACAACGTCACTATTGTAACCATCTATTGCTATCGTAAGTTATAGCTACATTGTTTATTGCTTATCTATACAAAAAGAAATAGTAGTAATAATCATGGCCCGACTGCCATCATATAATCATCATATTTTCGTTGGCGCCAACAGATAATTACAGTAGACTTTGCTATATTTAACCTCTGTAGGCATGATTTAACCTCTGATATTATCAATAGTTTAAATAGGAATATTGATATTATGATAGGTTTATGATAGGCCAATACACAGAGCCATTGAAGATAATAATGAATGTTAGCTCATTCATTTATATTAGCTTTATATAAATTATCAAAGGCCTTTTTAATTTAATGATTTGATTTGATTTAAATAATTTTAATAATTTTGTGATGAGGGAGGATAATCTCTCCATTTTCATATAGGGATAGTCTGGTTTACATTGTATAGTCACAGTCACCGTAGCGATGTCAGCCTTGCATGACCTCCTATTTTTTGAAAATGTAGAACTTTTATAGAGAATGAGATATAAGGTTGGTCGCACTACCCAAGAGGTTGAAAACTGGTTGATATTTCCTCTTGTAGAACAAGAGGAAATGGTTGCATTTCAAGAAAGGAATTATCTAGTGGCGGGAGGATGGGGTGACGATATATGTGAAAAAAAATTACAAAATATTCCCGTCGAGTTCAAAGCAACCAACAATCACATGATTGCGTTGATTTTGGAAAATTGTTTGTCATTTCTATTGTGGTTGCATAATTTGTAGTTACCAGGGTGAAATTTGACTTCATGCCACTATTTATCCCCCATGATGTGGAGGAGAAGGAAATAAATACAGAAGAACACGCGAAATCTAGGTCGGAAGGCCACTTGCAAGAACATTCAATGTAAAAAGTCTTTTTAATTTGGAAGATATTTCATTTGAAATAGGAAGAAATGATATCTGGATTCAGTGTCCTTGGTTTATTGAGAGGTGTTAATTCAATCCATTAAAACACTTTGGAAACCATGAAATCTCAAGTTCTCTTAGATTTCTTCTTCTCCTTTATTCTTCTTGTCCTTCATCTTGTGAAGGCCCTAGTTGACCTTGATATCCGTTTCAATGGAAGCCTTTGAAATTGAAGATGTATATGAAAGGGGTGTAGTGTCACCTCCTATGGTAATAGCAGTTGTAGTTAAGAAGGGAGGTAATGGCACATTTGTTGTTAAGTGGGCACTAGATCAATTTATGTCTCCAGGCCAAACTCTTATTCTCTTACATGTTAGGCCGTGCCTTCTCACGATTCCAATGCCAAGTATGAATTCTCACTTATGATTTATTGTACTTATCATGTTTGATTGGTAGGTTGCTAAGTACAGTTCAATTTTTTGGTTAGTTTTTTCATTCGGAATGAATGTTGTGTGTTGATGTATGTGTAACTTTGAAATATATTCACTTGTATATTGTATGTATTACATTTGTACTTTATTGTATCCCCAATGGAGATGTATTATTCCTCTAGTTGGAAGTGTCATCATTTGTATTTGCAAGTGTCTCAAGTTATATTGTAAGTGTCGTAACTTATACTTGATGGGTTATTAGATCACCTTAGAGGAGTCGGCCCAGTGTGGGTCAAAGGGTTATTAGACCACCCTAGTGGGGTCAGCCCAGTGACATGTGGATGGGTTATTAGGCTTCCTTAGGAAGTCGACCGAGTTAGAGTAAAATGCAAGTCAAGTCATTGTATAAATAGAGAGTGTGTCTCTCTCATTCTATTCATTCACTCACTCACTCACTTCGCATTAGTGAGAGAGAGGAGGAGTGCACACATGTGGAGGAGGAGCATCTACTAGGATACTATCTCTTGTTGTGGGGTTTGATCTTTGTGATCTTTGTATTGGTGCTCATTCTATCTCTAAGGATGTTGCATGGTTTTTCCACCTTCTTGGTTTTCCCCGGTGAAATGCTTTCTGTCTCTTGTCTCTTATGTCTGATATGCTGTACATGTTGTTCTCTCAGTTAAGATCCTAGATCATATTGAATTAAATGATGGAAAACTAACATGGTAACAGAGCTAGCTTGAAGGAAGGCATGGTATGGAATTTATGACACTTGTTGCACTTGCGACAAATTGGAAGCTAGGGCTTGGTATAGTAAAAAACGACCATCGTGGAACTTTCGTTGTAAATACATTTTGGCAAAGGTTCAGGATCTGAAACTTTTACAAGCCGAAGATAAAATTTTCATGTACCTTTTTTCTGAAGCTTAGCCTCAGATTTGTTGTAATTTGGGAGATATGATCTGTACAAGTTAGGGTTTCTGCCTCTTCCAGAATGCAGCCCTAAGTTGGTGACCTAGTCACAAAGGTCATATCTTAGTCTAGGAATATCCAAATGGAATTCTGTAAAAAGTGACAGTTAGGTCACAGATTGTAGTTTCATAGGTCTGGGTTTTAGAAGCCAAAGTTGAAACAGTAACATGTGGCACACCGTACAAGTTCACTATACTATTTAATCCCATAAACAAGTCACATTGTGACACTTGGCATATCTCTCTCGCAGAGAATCCATTAAAGCTCAGATCTGTGGGGTTGGAAAGAAGACAGGTCAGTCTCCCACAGGCCAAAGTTTCAGACCCCTAGGATTCAAAATTTTAGATATACATCAAAAACAATATGGCATATATTTCTATCCAAAGAGAATTGGATTCTGAGCACTTTCATTTTTGGCTCGTCACTGCTGTGGGAAATTAGGGTTTATGCAAAAGTTTGAATTTTTGGAATCTGAGACCATGGCTGGATGCTCCTCATCAAAATCGAAATTTAAAGACCAAGATCAAAGTTTTTGGTTGGGTAGAACCCCGAGTTCTATCAAACCCTAGTTTGGGCTTTTGACCAGAAAACGAGAAAAACCAAAAAACCAGAATTTGACAGAAGCTGGAGATCCAAAACTCTCAGGTCAATTTTGACGAGTCAATTTTTGAATTTTTCAAAATCTGAGCACACTGGCTTGCTCGCCTCAATCATCTGCATCTCCCTGTCCAAACATAAGTTTGAAATTCCAAGTTTGTATTTTTAGGGTTTCTCTGTCAAACCCTAGCTAGCTCGAGATCCAGTCTCAGCAAATCAAAGTGGATTGGGTTAACCCTAGAAGAGAATGATTTGGACACCTACATAAGTGAAGAAGTTCCAGTTCCTATACGTTTGTCTTCATATGAATTGAGGTTCGTACAATCTTTATTAATTTTTAGACTTGTCTTATCACCTTAGTAACTATGAATGCATGTGAATGATAGAAGACATTGATTGATTAGGGTTATGACACTTATGATTGTACTAATGCACTGTGGTGTTGTATGAGGATAATGTTGTCCGCTAACATGAAAGGTACATCAAGAAAGACAAATCAAGTTCTAGATTGAGAACATATGACCATGGTGACATGAAGACAAAGACTCATCCATAACCATTGATCACATAGAAGCTCTACTTACGAGGTATGTATAATTTGGTTCTACAATGCTTAACTTATGAGATATGCAGGTTACTAGCACAAGGTCTCTAAATCATTGAATAGAACAAAGAATCCATTGTTTGGGTATGTTAGACATAACTCGCAAACATGACAATCCAGGTATGTTTTTTCTGTATCAAGTTAGAATCCTACCTTGTGTTAGGATCTTAGATAAGTATACTTTTGCATGATTGATAATGATTATTCATGAAGTTATAAGTTTGAGTAATCATGGGTTTATGCATATTATGCTTCTTAGTTTGATTAATGATATGACAAACTAGAAGAGTCCTATGGTCAAATAAGAATATGCATGAGTAAAAGAAGTACTCCCTGAAACCTTGAAATACTAACGCTTGTGATAAATTGTGTGTGTATGAAATGACCATAACCATACATGTTTAAGATTATTTAGAATCACAATGTTTTGATAGTATTGAGATTATACTAATGAATGTATGATTATGTATGAGATCTTGAGGATGACACAAATGATGACACTAGTGCACACTTAAGCATGCATAGTGGTCCAGGATAGATATAAGTTCAAGGACAAATAATCAAGGAAGCAAAGATCAAGAGGGAGCACACTCCAGTAGTTCCTACAATGAAGCAAAGATTGAGAGGGAGTCCACCCAACAACTAAAAAAAGATAAGTATTTGAATTATCATTTCTTGTATATATGATTACTTAAATGATGATGTTAAGTCATGTACATACTTATGTTCCTAGATTTAGGATGTATATTATGGATTTTAGAAAAGTTGCATTAATGAACAAGATACTACTAATATAGTAATGGGTAAGTGGCCTATGGTACTGTACAACATTCCATTGCTACTTATCTAGAATGAAACCTCTTTGCTGACATGTTGGGAGTTGTGCACACTCTTAACAAATGTTCTGGTAGAGATGGAAGGCATCTAGAAAGTTACGGGATATGGATAAATGTTATATTGAAGCATTGGCTAAGATAATTGTATGACTGTATGACATATATTTTTATGTGTAAGATTTTGTTCTGAAAACTATGAGAAGTTTCTAATCATGCAATTGAATTTGACTTGTAGGAAAGATCATGTACAATCACCTACAAAAGAAGGACAACAACATTTGTTCCAACAACGAAGTTCAAGAAAACTATCTATTGAAGATATTGAAGAATATGAAGTTCCTAGGATCCGGGATGCAGTAATAGAAGGATGCCATGACCAAGGAGTAATAGTCGATCATGAAGAATGATGTTTGGGATGTGGTCCCAAGACTAGAAGGGAAGTTTGTTGTGACTTCCAAGAGGATCTACAAGATAAAGCATGTTGCAGATGGCAGGATAGAGAAATACAAGGCAAGGTTTGTGGCTCTTAGCTTCTCCCATAAAGAAGGGATAGATTATGAAGATACTTTTGAACCTGTAGCCAGATACACTTCCATTAGAATAGTAGTTTCTCTGGATACAGTAATGAAGTGGAAGATACACCAGATGGATGTCAAGACAACTTTCTTGAATGGTGTAGTCGAAGAGGAAGTGTATGTGGAGCAACCACTCGGTTTTGAGACACATGACAGGGAGTCATATGTGTGCAGATTGAAGAAAGCCTTGCATGGCTTGAAGCAAGCATCTAGGACATGGTACAGAAGGATAGATAGCTTCCTGTCCAGTTTGGGCTTTTCCAAGAGTAAAGAAGATTCCAACCTTTACTACAAGGTTAAGGAAGGCAATCCATTGATACTCCTACTATATGTGGATGAACTATTTGTGACAGGTGAGGATAGATTTATTGCCAACATGAAGAGGAATCTTGTTGCCGAGTTCGAGATGAAGGACTTGGGTATGATGCATTACCTTCTAGGTATGGAGGTGTGGCAGAGTGCAGATGGAATCTTCCTTGGACAGGGGAAGTATGTAGTAGAGATCATGAAGTGGTTTGGGATGATGGACTGCAAGGCCATGGCCACACCTATGGCATCGAACCTGAAGCTATTGAGTGATGCTTCATTAGAGTCAGTTGATGCCATGATGTATCGTCAGATGATTGGGTCTTTGATGTACCTGACGAACACGAGACCAAATATTTTCTTTTCTGTGAACACTTTGAGCCAATTCCTGACGGATCCTAGACATGTTCACTTGATTGTCTTAAAGCATATTCTGAGGTACCTGAAGGGTATGGTTGATTATGGGCTCAAGTATGATGCGAATCAAAAGTTTAACCTAGAGGGTTATGTTGATTCAGATTCGACAGGCAGTGCTGCAGATAGGAAGAGCACTTCAAGGTGCTGCTTCAGTATGGGATCAAGTGTGATCTCTTGGTTTAGCAGGAAGCAATCCTGCATAGCATTGAGTACAGTCGAAGCAGAGTATGTTGCAGCTTGTTCGGCTATTTGTGAGGCAGTATGGCTAAGGAAGATACTGTCTAATTTATTTGATCTCCAGTTGGATGCTACTTGTATCTATTGTGACAACCAGAGTTGTGTGAAGTTGTCAGAGAACCCGGTGTTCCATGAAAATTCAAAGCATATCGAGATCAAATATTACTATATCAGGGATATAGTGCAGGGAGGAGCAGTGAAGCTCCATTATGTTGTGACAGACGAGAAGATTGTAGATGTGTTGACCAGACCACTAGCTAGAGTGAAGCTCGAGTACTTCAGAGAGAGGCTTGGTGTTCTTCAGATAGAATATACTTCAAGGAGGAAGTGATGGGACACATTTGTAGGAGCCATTCCAAGCATGGTGGTAGGAGGATCTTTCCCATGGCTATGGTTGTAAGCCTGTGTGATGAACATCAGGACGATGCTCCGGATGATGTTCTATAAGATGATGATCAGGATGATCATGTGATGATGATATGCATTAGGATGATGCTATGAAGATGATCAGGATGATCATGTGATGATATGCATGAGGATGATGCTATGATGATGATCAGGACGATCATGTGATGTGATGATGTGTATCAAGATGATGTACTGTATGATGATGATCAGTATGATCATGAGCATCAAGATGATGCTCCATGCGAGGATGATCAGGTTGATTATGAGTATCAGGATGGTACTCCGTGGCCGTGGAAAGGTTGTGCAGGTGCATGTAATCAGTCTTGGAGATCCGGACAAGTTTTTCTAGGCACGTAAAAGATCCTGGGATGCTCTTTAGAGATATTGCAGGTTGCAAGACACTCTTTTAAGGTTTTGCAAGAATCGCATGTAATCAGTCCTGGAGATCCAGACAGGTTGTGTTAGGCACGTAAAAGATCCTGGGATGCTCTTTAGATATCTTGTAGGTTCCAAGACGCTCTTGTAAGGTTTTGCAAGAATCGTATGTAATCAGTCTTGGAGATCTCGACAGGTTGTGGTAGGCACATAAAATATCTTGGGATGTTATTTAGAGATCTTGCAGGTTGCAAAACACTCTTTTAAGGTTTTGCGAGTTCACATGTAATCAATCTTGGAGATCTGGATAGGTTGTGCTAGGCACGTAAAATATCCTGGGAGGCTCTTTAGAGATCTTGCAGGTCGCAAGACACTCTTTTAAGGTTTTGTGAAGGTCACATGTAAAAGATCCTGGGAGATACAATAGATTGAGCAGTAAGCTCGTAAAAGTCCCGGGATGCTCTTTCGAGGTTTTGTTGATGCACGTAATAAACCCTAAGGATTCCACAGGATGGCTAGATATGATGAAGACCTACAAGAGGATAGGCCTACAATTAACATGAAAAAAAGCTAGCTCTGTAGAACTTCCTATGACGAGAAGAATTGAGATATAGCACCATTGATCGAGATGAATAGTACAACAACAATGACGATGATGCTTTGTGATCTAGTGACGATCATCCAGCTCCAGAATTGAAGACCTGTTCCTATATGCATTGATGACTTGTGTCAAGAGAATACCTTCCTAGTTAACAGGGAGTGTTGATGTATGTGTAACTTCAGAAGATATTCACTTGTATATTGTATGTATTACATTTGTACTTTATTTTATCCCCAACGGAGATGTATTATTCCTCCGGTTGGAAGTGTCATCATTTGTATTTGCAAGTGTCGCAAGTTATATTGTAAGTGTCGTAACTTATATTTGATGGGTTATTAGACCACCTTAGAGGGGTTGGCCCAGTGTGGGTCAAAGGGTCATTAGACCACCCTAGTGGGGTCATCCCAGTGATATGTGGATGGGTTATTAGGCTTCCTTAGGAAGTCAGCCTAGTTAGAGTAAAATGTAATCCAAGTCATTGTATAAATAGAGAGTGTGTCTCTCTCATTCTATTCATTCACTCACTCACTCACTCACTTCGCATCAGTGAGGGAGAGGAGGAGTGCGCACAAGTGGAGGAGGATCAGCTGCTAGGAGACTATCTCTTGTTGTGGGGTTTTTTCACCTTTTTGGTTTTCCCCGGTGAAATTATTTGTGTCTCTTCTCTCTTGTGTTTGATATGCTATACATGTTGTTCTCTCAATTAATATCCTAGATCATATTGAATTAAATGATGAAAAACTAACATTTTGAGCAAACAACTCAGCTATTCAGATAGCAAGGAAATATGTTATGACCCACAATTGTTTTTTCTCATTTTTCTGTGATGGAATAAGTTTCTTATGCATGCCTGTCTCCTCATCCTTCATCATTGATTGTATATACATCTATAATTTAATATTTCATAATTATATTTAGGGGTTGTATCTCAGATATTGCCCAAATGTTTACTTCCATCATGTATCTTGGCTCGTTAATGTTGGCTTTCATAATTTGAAATATAACTTGTATATCCCAATATGAATATTTCGGATGACAAAGAACCTTCCTAGATTCCTTATATTCTTTACACAACGGAATCAATATACAAAATTCTCACCAATACTTCATTCATAACTTGACAAACCAATATAACTGATCCATGTATTTTTCTAAACAAACAACTATCGAATAGGCAGTTTTGATTGCCTATTTTTGTTACCAGGCTTCCAATTCCATGAAAAGTAGATTCTTTTGGCAGACTTTTCTTTCAAATTTATTGAAAACTGGACTCAAGTTCGACTCAGTTGCTAAATTCGCAAAAAGTATACATAGTAGACTATCTATTCTCTAAAAAAATCAAATATAATGCATATAATTTGTTGTACAGAATAAAAACTTTGGCCACTATATTATTTTTCTATAACATATTCCATTTGCTACTTAGTTCCGCTTATTTCAGAGAAAGCGAATTTAAAGTGTTTCATCCATCTGCCAAATATCTCTGAAATGATCGCTCGGTAACAATCAATCTTATCTGGAAATAGTGGAAAAGTTGCACCATCTTCCATCTTCCATTCCTGTTTGAATAATTTATAACCTTTTATTTATGTAATGGGTTTGCTTTGGATCAAGGTTCATTTATCAATAAGTTCTCCAACATTCTTTCTTTAATGCATTGTAAGCTTTATTTATGTCACGAGTTTGCATAGAACTGCAATCTTCTTTATCAATGGGTTTTATTTTATCAATCTTACTTTATTTTATCCATTATATTTTAACGTGATAGTCCAATTGCACATTGAACTTTACAAGCTCATCCGTCCTCTGATATCACAATTTGTAGAATTGATTGCTTACATATCTGAAATTTTCGAGCTACAGGAATCAGATTGGGTTAATTTGAACGAGTCTTGCGTTCTCAATATGGTAATTTCTAGAGAAGAAAGTCTTGCGTTCTCAATATGGTAATTTCTAGAGAAGAAGTCTTGCGTTCTAAATATGTTAATTTCTCTAGATTGTTGACTGGAATGTGAAACCGGGGGGATGGTGAATGGAAGTTTAGACTATTTCCATGTGATAAAAATGAAGAAAATTAGTACAAGTTTCCATAGTCAACAAGGTTGGTCCTAGTCAATAAGTGGGTGCATTATAACGTTTTAAACTCACATCCTACCTTCCATTTTAATTTTCTGGTTCTATGAATGGTTGTCTAGTTAAACTCTCTAGTCTGTATGTTTGTCTCGTTGTTCATGCACAGCACAAACCGTTGGGTATTGTCCCAGCTTATGAAAGGTCCCCTCCAGTGCCCCGCCCCCCACCTTCTTGAAATTCACATTCTTGATTGAGATTTCTTCCATGGAGGAAAGTTTATTCAAGTCAAGCCATCCCTATGCCGAGACCGCGTCTCTAAACATATATTGATTTTTTTTTTTTGAGATTCCAGACTTCCAATATGAGGGAATAAGACCTAGTCCTACCCCAAACTCAGACCGCGTAAACGTGATCTTCCATTTTTTGAAATGTCACTAGTCTGGGTACTGCAATGTTTTATATTCCGTATAACTTGCCTCTGTCGGAGGGACATGCGATATATAAAACCATTTTTATTTATATCCCAAATATAATCTATTTGCTCAGACTCATTTTAGGATGAACCCCCCCACATTCTTCTTCTTCTGTGGGGTGCTTGACTTCAAACAATAATGGATGCATTTCTTAATGGAAGTGCCTGCGACGCTTCATTTCAGGTTCAGATCCTGGCTTGAGAGATTTCACCTTGTGGCTAAAACAATTTTATTTTTGGATTTTTTTTGTGCTTTGGTCTTCGTTCGGTCTCCAAATTTCGTGGGGTCTATGTCTTCAATTGTTGCAAGTTATAGGGGCAATAAAAGTACCGTTTGTGGGATTGTTTCTGAGAATGGTGTGCACAGATTTTATTGGGATTCTCATGAAAGCACATATATTCAGAATCCATATTTAGTGATAAGAAACAAAATATATTACTTGCAATAGATTTTTATTTTCAATTTTATTGGCTAGACTTTCTTTCAAAACATAAAATTATATTACCTACATACACACAACTTTTTTCTCATTTTACAACAATTTGCCTAATGAATAACCTCGACGTAATTATGTTCCAACAGAAATCACTTGAAAATTAGCGGCGATTTATTATCACTTTAAGCCCTTTGATTTCTATTGGTTGCTTATCACTATGATGGTTTTTCTTTCCTGGGATTATTCAGAGGAAACGACATGGTTTGTGGGCTAAGATATGACGTGATTCAACTTTTCTGTTGGGATACAATTACTCAAAATAGGATTCCCAAGCGGATATCGAAGAATATCCAACTGAAACAGTTGGAGATGGGGGAGAACGCCTCAACAGAGTTAGAGTGGTTGTGTTTGGACATTCGATCCCCGAGATCAGTTTTTTACGTCTCTTTTCAGAGCCAAAGTTTAATCTCTTCTTCTCAGATCATTGAATTAGCGTTGGGTTTAGAGGAAAGCGGGAAGCCATTTCTTTGGGTACTGAAACTCCCAGATTCTGATGAGAACAATTTCACCCCTGTAGGCGCACAGAGAAGCAAGGCCGAATAGTAAGCGGATGGACAGATCAGTTAGCCATCCTTTCTCACCCTTCTGTGGGAGCTTTTATTAGTCATTTTGGTTGGAACTCAACGCTTGAAGCCATCTGCAGTGATGTTCCTCTCATCTGTTGGCCATTGTTCGCAGATGATCAACACTTCAATGCGAGGCTTCGTCATCTATCACGAGCCCTATCAGATTCTGAGGCTTCGTCATCTATCACGAGCACTTCCTGCTCGTGATAGATGACGAAGCCTCGAGATCCATTCGATTGTGAGAAATAATGGAAAATTATGCATATTAATATTTTTGGAAGCATCATGCAAGATTCATATTCCAGATCCTAACAGATGTTATATGAATAGGTATAAATGGTTGAGATTACATCTCAAAAATTTTTAGGTAGAATGAAGGGGAAATACTATTAAAAGTGTGATAACTATTCAATTGGGAAGAGATCCATAACCCAACATGTATTTCAAGTTCACAATACATATCAAGGGTTGAACCTTATGGAACCCAATGACTATTGGATGAATAGGATTTATGAATAAGGATTAAGATCATGGGAATTCATAAATCCATGATAAAAGAGAGTATTGTGGAGGAAAGGAATTTATGGTTCATTTCACGGAGACTCAGAATGAGGCAAGGATGCATAGATATACAATTGCATGGGTGAATATGAGTAGGTCATATTGACAAGGCACTATTGCAAAGACAAATGGACACAAGATAGAATCCAAACAATTAAGAGGAAACAAAAGGCCAATAACAAGCCATTGTAATGGTTACAATGAAGAAATTAAGAATCCTAGAAGCTAGGTAGTTGAATCAACTACAAAGAGGTACACACATAAATAATAATGGGATTTTCTAAGAGATCCGGGCTCTAACTTCATTAATAATATAATGTAGTACTAGAGATCCAAGCACTTGCTAGTATCAATCAAGTTAACTAGAAATATAGATAGTCAATCTAGATATTGAATTAGATTGTAGGAGGATAAATTCTAAGTGACATAGAGTAGAGAAAATGATGAGGACATACTAATGTATTTTTTATAGTAAACTTGCATCTCATCAACATGACAAAGTGACAAGTATTCTACTTGAGATTTTCAATGGTTTAGAAGTGTCTCACCACAATAAGAATTTATCATTTGGCTAAGTCTCCTTTTTTGGGGGGTATATATTCGACCAAAGTCACCCTGGACTTGCACCTAGTGTTAATCACTATATCCAGTACTAGTGTACAAGTATCTTAAGAACAAGAACTAGTATGCCATAGGAGAGACTTAATGCTTGGTGGGGTAATCAACAACACCTTGCTTACATTAAAAATAAACAAGACACTATCAACATATATCTTGTTGTGTGATTTTAATGGATTAAGTATATTATTAATGGGAATGAGTAGGTGAATGCCTCATGCATCTATGTATGTAAGTCTCATATTATTTGTGTTTAAGTGAGAGAATAAGGGAGTGGCTTTTTTCATTGATATATGTGAGATATTATGGTCATGAATGAAGAGAGGCTTATATATGGTGTTTAGATACTTGAGTATAACAGAGATCTTGAGTAAGAATAAAATTTTCAGTGAAAATAACCCCAAGTGTGAGAGTGTGTTGTGTTCATAAAATGTTGTTGGATTGTTGCAAAATAGAAAAGGGGGACTTGATCCACAGGTAACAGTATGAAGAATGAACGTGTTGAGAAGTTACTATACAGAGAAGAGCCAATGTCTATAACATGTTGATTAATAATCATGTGACATGTGTGTCAATTTGTGTGCTTGAATGTTGTTTATGTGTGGATTTTGAGCATATGGTTTGAGAGCTCTAGAAATGGGGTTCTAGAGCCATCATTTGGTATTGGAGTAGGTTGTATCCTATATCAAAATAAAGAATACACATAGGAAGGAATCTTATGTATTATGTGTATGAAAAAATTCAACATTAATATCCATGGAAGAAGAAATTGCTAGCATCACCATGAACAAGATATAAATACTATAAAAATACAAAAATAAAGAGGAAATAAAATACTCTGATAATACTTTATATAAACTATGCCAACAAAGTTGAAATGTTGTGAGAGAGAAAAAAAATAGACATAGAACTTAAGAAGACTAAGAAGAGGAGACGAATTGAAAATCTCTTGCAAGAATGCAAAGAAGACAAACACAATAAAGTGCCAAACTAAAGTTGCATTTTTGGAAAGAGAAGCATAGAACAAGATAACTGAAAAGAGAAGAATGATTCCAAAATTCAAAGAAGGGGATATATTTCTTGAGAGAATGAGAGTTATTGAAAATTAAGGAAAGAGATGAAGAGAGGAATTTGAAAAAGAGAAGGTTGCATGAAAACCTTTCATGTTGTAAATAAATATGGAGATAAAATTTTAATGAATATCCTGAGAGGAGAAACAAAGAGAATTAAAGTTCTCGAGATGCATTAAAGTCTTGTAGAGGAGAAAACTACATGGACAAGACTTACTAGGAAAAGAGAGGAGATGAGTAAGAAATAGGTGTTTGAAAATTTATTGAGAAAGAGGAAAAGGCTACGAATGAGAAGTAGATTATTTGAGAAGAGACTATGATAGTTGCAAAAAATATCATAAAGAGGATGTGAATATCTCTTGAGAAGAGGATAACCATTTAATATTGAGCTAGAGAAATGTGTGAAGAACCTGCAACAATTAATTAATGAAAATACACAATATAGCAGAAATAACATAACTCAGAATCACTTTATTGATCACAGGCCACTTCGAGGGGGAAACCTCCTTTGAGCAAGCTCAATACAAATAACTTCACGGTACCGTCATTGGCCTCAACACACACTTATATACTAAGTCTATGCCCAATACTATGGGTCAATACCATGGGACATATAATACTATGAGATGACTTACAAAGCATATGCGTCCAATACTATGGGTCAATACCATGGGCTAATACAAACTATGGATCAACAAATACGACAGGATGACTTACAAAGCATATGCGTCCAACAACAATATACTAGCAAAGTAAATAGAAGGGTTGACACGGGTTCCTAACATCCTTTCTCCCTTAGAAAAAGCATTGTACTCAAATCTTTAGATGTGGAAATTGATGCGGAATCTGAAGGAGTGGTTCCCTTGTAGCATCCTCGGGTTGCATTTCGTACCACTGAATTAATGCCTCTGTGAGGGAGTGAGAGAGAAGCTGACGCCTTTTGAGTTTCAGGGAGGATTGCTTGGAAGGCTGTAGATGAAGAAGAACCATATCAACTACGTGAAAATGGTGCTAAGAATGGTGCTGATCGGCGTGTTGTTTCAGTCGAATTCTTGCCATGTGAAGATTGTCCCGTAGAATGAGAAGAATTTGATCGCAGTTTCGAAGAACCGAGTCAATTGCATGAACTGGGGAACTGCTGAGGGTGTATGGAAGAAGAACCGACAGTGCCTGTCCATAGACTGCTTCATATGGTGTCATTTTAGATGTGGTATTGTACCACCAGATCGCTTCAAGGAAATCCATAGAAATAGCTATCCAAATCTGTGTAGGGATGAGCAAGGGTTCAAGCAGTCCCGAAAGGAGTGTCTTTCACCCTTCTTGACCTGGAAACTATCACAGTCAGCCACCATCTATTGAATTGTCATTTTTAGTCCCTTCTAAAAGAAGTTACATTATTCTCGGTCATACGTTTTGAGGAACCCAGGGTGCCCTGCCGATGGAGAAGCATAGAGTTCATAGAAGGGATAGCCCTGTTGATCAGATTGCAACCAATGTGGAACAAGCAGAGAAATAGTTGTAAGAGAAACTGGGTCATCAAGTGTGCGAGAAGGAGCATCTGCCACTAGATTGTCCTTACCCTTCTTGTAAGTGATTGCATAGGCAGAACCCATGAGTTGGATAACCCATTTCAGGTGTGCTGGGGAGGAGACCCGTTGTTCCAGGAAATTTTCCAAACTCTGGATATTAGTATTGATGCAGAAATAATTCCCTAATAGGGATGGCTGCCACTTATGGACTGCATGCAAAATAACCATTAGTTCATTCTAAGATGTATATGCGGCTAAATTCTTACCGGAAAGGTCTCTTGAAGTCGGAAAACCCACTGGTTCAGCAAAGACACCTGCATATATATCCAAGGAAGTAGTGGAGACCGTTGATGGGTGCATCTGAATGGAATGGAGCTGAGCTATGACACCATGTGAATTTTTCTTAAGGATATTTTCTAGGCGATGTGAACTGATGATGCGAAGAGACCCTGGTTGTAAGCCTGTAAATTTGTGTTGTTCCCCATTAACTGAAAACTACATCCAAAGTTCAGCAAAATCCCAGAAAATGGGGCCAAGAGTGCGTAACCATTGAATTCCCAAAACCACATCACATCTGCCTAAGGACAAAGCAAACATGTCAGAGCGCAGGTTATAATCTTCCATAGAGATACGTACATTGTGACACTTCCCCTTGCAGGGTAAGGTGCCCCTATTGGCAACCATGAATTCAAAGTTGGAGCAAGGATGGGAAAAACAATCAGCTTGTTTGGAAATCGTAGGGTCAATGAAGTTATGAGTGCTACCAGAATCAATGAGTATGGTAAAAGGGAGCTTCTTGAAGTAACCCTTGACCCGCATTGTTTGTTGGGTGGTGACGCCAGTTACAGCATGGAGAGAGATCTCTGGTGGGTCGTCCTGAGATGGGGGTTCAACAAGCGGGTGTTGAATGTCGACCTGATCATCTATTGTATCTGGAGCTTCTTCACCAAGTTCAGAGCCAAGTTGAGAATCCACATCCAAGAGATAGAGATTTTGTTGAACACATCTATGTCCCTGAGTGAATTTCTCATCACAATTATAACAAATCCCTTTTTCTTTGCATACCTGCATCTCTATTTCAGACAAATGCTTGATAGGAGTTGGTCGAGGAGTTGGCATGATGGGAGGTCGTTGGGAACCTATATTTCTGAAGGGAACAAAGGTGAGTTTGGAGCATTCTTGGCCTGCAATCTTGTCCTCTGCCAACTTAACCAATCCTAGAACTTCCATCATTGTGTTGGGACAGAACATTCTGACCTCTGAGTGGATTTCATCCTTGAGACTAGTGATAAAACAACTCCTGTAGAATTCATCAGACAATCCTTCTGTGTGATTGGTCAATTTCTCAAATTCTGTCTGATACTCTCTCACTGTGCCAATTTGGCGAAGTTTAGTGAGTGATCCTGTGAAGTCATCAAAAGCACTAGGACCAAATCGTTGCAAAAGGAATTGGCAAAAATATGTCCAGTTTGGCTCGTGATGAACTTTGATGTACCAACGGTACCATTGAAGGGATTCCTATTCCAAATGAAAGGAGGCAAGTGGAACTTTCTGGACATCAAAATTATTATGCAGACTGAAATATTGTTCATCCCGGTATATCCATCTAGTCGGATAAGTACCATTGAAGCGAGGAAAATCAAGCTTCGGCCCATGAAAATTGATGGAAGAAGAGAACCCAATGGCTGCAAAAGATTATGGTTGTCGGTTATTGTTCATGGTTGAATGCTGAAGATGGAGGCTGAGAAATGTTTCATCCAGATCCTGGAGTTTGGTTTGGATGGTTGCAAGTGCTTCCTCCATTGTTTTTTCTCCTGCATGGGTGACAACCAAAACCAGGAGACTTCTTCTTCTTCTTTTTTTTTCTTTTTTTTTTTTTTTTTTTTTTCTCTGAGTGGGTAGATAAACAAAAATAGAAACTGTTTTAGTAAAGGAAAATCTGGATTTGGGAAAAAATTTGATGGGTAATTTGGGTTTGACTAGGTTTTGGACACTTTCAAAGGGACAGGGAAGCAGAAAAGGAGGATTTCAGAAGCGGGGTGAAAGAATGAGAAAATTTGGAAAAGAGGGACAAAGAAGTAGAAATATGAAATGAACACTGTGGTAAAATTTGAAGGTGATTGGGTGAAAATCGAAAATGTTATGGCAAACCCTAAAAATAGACAAATGTGGAATTTATGGCATTGGGAAGTGGAATTTGGAATAGGGTCCTCAGGAATGAAATGTGCAAAATGGGATTGCAACAGATGGATTTGCAATAGCGTGGAAGTGATTGGCAACAGATGGATTTGCAATAGCACAGAAGTGATTGGCAATAGATGGATCTGTAATGGCACAGAAGTGACGAGCAACAATTCTGGGCCAAGGAAATTTGCGATTTATCAGCTGAAAATAGATATGGACCCCAGGCATGTCGGCTTCCTAACGGTTCAAGGGATTCACTTAGCCACCAATGTTGTCTAACGACTTGCATATTGGGGCAGTACCCCTCACTCCATGGCAGGAATCTATGTGATTGCAAATGAGAGAAGTCCAATGGTGGAATTTGCAATTGGAATCCAATAGAGCGGATGAAAGACTCAATCGAGGTAAGTCTAATATTGGAGAGATGGAAAATGTATTTCTGAATCACATAGATTGAAATATGTACATCATAGATATACACAAGAAATAGACTTGAGGAAACAAATATTAGATCTGAAGGAATCAAGAATGTAGTACAAGAACATGAATTAGTTGAGGAAGAAATAGAAGGTGGTTGAGTGATAGTAGACTATGGAGCCAAAGGAAAGAAGGCATGTAAGATATGCTTAGTTGAACAAAAACCTTTATTTTAAGGCTATAATATGAAGTAGAAATATAAAGAGAAGTAGTGAGAAGGCAGAGCATGTGGTTGGATTCATATATCAAGAAGTGAAAAAAGAAAATCAGAGTTAAGACATTCTCTAACCCTTATATATGTTGATAAAAGTAGAAAAAGATCTAGAGTAGAAGAAAGAGATTCTATCAAGCAAATTATAGAAACAAAAGAAGGGAATTGTATAAATGAAAGGATGGGAGATAATCTAAATAAAGTAACAAAGGGAAAAGTGCATAGATGTTAAAGAAGGAAATTTAGCAAGATAAGATGTTAATGGGTATTGTTTTTCCCACCAAGGTGCCTAAAGCATGGGAATGTTCTTAGTTTTTAGAATACGTGGAATCTAATGGAGGAGGATACATCATGGATTATGGACACCCCATGGAATACACAAGAATATAAATCATAAGGGAGAAGCATGTAGGATGGACACATAGACAAAGGAATAAGAATGGCATAGGAATTTTGTATGACTCACTGCATAGAGAAAATAAGTGTTCCAAACAAGAAGAGATTAAATAAAGGCATTAGATCATTGAAGAAAAAAATAGGACATGTGGCAACATGATTAAAAGATACATGATAGAGTAAAGTTAGGAATACAAAATTTGGATGAGGAATTGGAATAAGGAGGAGATAAATCTTGATATTTGTTCAATTGCTAAATGATCCATGGACTAGATTGTAAGTTTCACTAGAGATAATGTATTAAATTTTTTAGCTACTTCGAAAATGTTTATACCATTTTTAGTGTTACTTCATGAGATTTGGGGTACATGGTGTATGGTCAGCCCTTTGATAGTCCGAGATAGATTGCAACACGAGAGATGGTTTGTGATGGATATGCATAGTTGATATTTCATGCTCAAAATATGTGTGACCTCAAGATGGTGTTGGCTTGGTGTTCTTTCATTAGTCACTCGACTTCTCCTGCTTGATTGGTGGATTCCCTTCATGATGGTCACATGGAGGAACCAATTTCTTGGAGAGCATCCCACTTGAAATGAGGAGTGTTTTTCACCATAGAGGAGCAATTCAATCCCTATATGGCATGTGGTAACTTGGATTTATGTTCGAAGGATTGGATATGGATTGGGGAAACCTAGGGATTTAATAATATTCTTGTAGGGGGTAGCTAACCTAGTGTAGTGCATTTCTTAAGAGGATTGATGGATTCCATGAAGGCTCATAATGGAGTGGTATGTACTTGCCTCATATAAATAAAACACCTTGGGTTCCTTATTGTGTAAGGCATCACCTTGGATCATGAAACATGTAATTTAGAGTGTATGCCTGAATTGTGTTGGTCTACAAGGGCTCATGTTGGTTTCTTGCAAGGGCTTGTGCTCACATAGTATTGGTGGCCTCCTTTAGCTCTCATATTGTAATGTCCTCAATTTTGGCTATGGACCACTCCATTAGACTAGGGGGATGCATTGGCCTAAGTCACTTCGTAAAGTCGTGAAAAATGATCAAGGTGGTGATGTGGGTCATATATTTGTATAGTTGATGTCCAAATTGTGAAATAATGGAACATTAGGAAAAATTAGACAAGCAGGGCGCATAAGGAAGTTGAGTTGGGCCCCACATGAGTTGTAACTCCCTCAAACTCAAATTATAAGGTGGCATTGGACACAATTGGGAAAGGAGGATGCATTAGGGGAGGAATGAGTCCAAATATATGGTGTAACTCCCATCCAAGGTGGAAGGAATCCTATCATGGAGGCATCTCATGGGTTGTAACTCTCCAGGATAAAAATAACAAATGTATGACAACCTATGACATCTATGAAATCTTATGACAAGAATCAAGTCCTATGGTAGCTTATGACAACTTATGACAGCCTATGACATGTTGCAAGTCCTAAATTTATCCAACACTACTACATTTTTGGCCTTTAGGGGGGGTTGTCTTCCGCCCCCAAAAGTGACCTACGGGGGGGGGGGGGGGGGGTTGGATTTGGAGGCAGTTTTGGAAAAACCACCCCTAAAGGCACTGATGTTAAAATTTTTTCCCTTTAAGGGCGGGTTTTGACGAGATTGGAACCGCCCCCAAAAGTGACTTTTGGGGGCGGTTTGTGACCCCCCTCGTAGAGGTCTACGGAGGTGGTTTTAAACCCCCCTCATAGACCCCTTCATAGAGACCTACGGGGGCGGTTTTGAACCCCCTTCATAGAGACCTACGAGGGCAGTTGTGAACCCCCCTCATAAGCCCCCTCATACAAACCTACTGGGGCAGTTTGGAGCCCCCCTTGTAGAGGACTATAGGGGCGGTTTCAAACCTCCCTTGTAGAGGCCTATAGGGGCGGTTGTGAACCCCCCTCATATAGTCTTATAGGGGTGGTTTGGAACCCCCCTTGTAGAGGCCTATAGGGGCAGTTTAGAACCCCCCTCATAGAGGCTTACAGGGGCGGTTTTGAACCCCCCTCGTTGAGGCCTATAGAGGCAGTTTGAAACCCCCCTCGCAGAGGCCTATAGGGGTGGTTTGGGAGCCCCCTTGTAGATGCCTATAAGGGCAGTTTGGAACCCCCCTCGTAGGTACCTACAAGGGTGGTTCTAAAACCCCCTTGTTGTAACATACAAGGGCAATTTCGAACCCCCCTCGTAGTGACATATGAAGGTGGCTTAGAACCCCCCTTGTAGTGACATATGAAGGCGGTTTAGAACCCCCCTCGTAGCAACATACAAAGATGGTTTGAAAACCCCTCTATAGCCATAATAAATCATAATAAAATATATTTTATTAAAAATACAATTATTGCAATATCAATAGGGCATGAAGGAATCGAACCACCAACCTCCTGCTTGTAAGGAAGGCGCTCTTCCATTGAGCTAGAACCCTTTCAGAATTGGGGAATTCCAAGTTAGTCAAGAATGTAATATAAGTGCTAAAAGATACCATGCTGCAACAAAAAACAAAGAGAACTCACCCATAATAACCACTTTGGTTTGCATAAAGTAAAGATAAATTGTACCATAAAGGATGACGATGGAGGCATTCTCAAACCCCATACACCAGCAATATTAGGCACATTGATAGTTTGGGAAGGTAGATTCTCATTAATCACAGGTCTTGGATGCTAATAATATGTTAAAGAAAGCACATGTGATGAAGGTGTTGGTTGAGGCTGCTGAGAATAGGATGCAGAAGGAAACTATGATGAAGGTGTTGATAGAGGCTGCTAAGGATAAGGTGTAAAAAACACTTTTGATAAAGAAGCTAGTGGAGGTTGCTGAGGTAAGGGCACATAAATTACTTGTGAAGAAGGAGATTGTGGTTGTTTCCCTTCAAGAAGAGGAAACTGATGAACTTGTGGAGTATACTGTGCAAGTTGTGGTTGAACTGATGGATACATGCCCACGGTTGTCTATAGTGTACCTTTCCTATTGGAAAAATTTTCTAGGTGATTTTGTTGGCTTGCTGGTGGCATAGATTTATGCCCTGACTGTGGTGAAATTCCATGTCGAGGCTGCGAAATGTCAAAGTTAGACCACAATAAAGTATTAATAATTTTCGTGTATGCAAGGAAGACAACAAGGAAATGGATGTATAGTAAATAAATACATTTAGATCATACCTGCAATGGTTGTGGAGCCCCAAATCTCTGATGCGATTTAGAAAAATCCAAATTAGACAACAAGGGTAGGTCTGATTAGCCTAGGAGGATTAGTTGCTTTGTTAACAACCAAAGAGTATTGATCTCACTCCATTTGTCACCTCTAGTACTAGTAGATGCAAGCCTAACCATGGCCCCGCTAAGGAAGAGAGGGAGTGGGTAAGAGTTCTTGGTCTTCATTCCTATATTCCCTTGCAAATGATGATTGGACAGTAGTAAATACTCTTAGATACTAGAAGTCTGCTACAACCATTGGAAGTGTTTCTCTTTGGAAGAGGAATTTATACCTCAACTAGCTGAACCTGGAATGGTTTTGTGATAAGCTAGTCATGGTCACAAACTTGTGGGAACATCAAGATTTGAACCTCCTCCCATTGCAATCCCATGAACTATTGAGACCTGGGATATAAAAACAAAATATTATGCATGCAGTGAACTATTTATAACCATGTCTGTAGGGTATTCCTTGTCACTGTCCTCAATAATTGCAGGTTTGTATCAAGATGGTTTCAGATCCTTGTTTACAATTCACAACATATTCATTAGTCCTAGCTTTGTTATACTATCACAAAAATATCTAAAACCTGCATTAAAACAAAGAATAAAAATTCATCTCATCAAAATAACCTAAAAAATAAGACAAATTAGAAGTTCCAGTGCCATACTGAACATTCATTATGTTAGCTACTTGCTCAATGGCCGCATGTAGAGGTGCTGAGGGGAGTGAGGTAGAAAAGAAAGCAATGCATCTACTAGTACATCCATTAATGCAGGCACTTCACTCTCATCATCATCATTGCTTGCAACAAGATCAATAACATTCCCAAAGGCCTTATTGTAGCATATCATAAGTTCAACAGTTGTTTCACAAATTTCCCCATGCCTAAGGGTAATCCCAAGTAACAACTATATAAGCAAAAAGCGCATTACTAGCATTTTGCTAACGTTAGATTCACCCTTAGAACCCTATGATGGAAAGACAAGTATTAGAGATAATGATCATACTTTAAACAAACAAAATTATTAACATAAGGGACAACAAATTTCATTGAACACAACATGAAAAATATGAATCCTACTTTTGATGAGAATTATCAATTTTACTCTCAAACTGTAAGAACAAACTCTTTATATGGAAAAAAGAACAGAAAGGACATTATTTTAATTATTGATATGATAAGTTATATCTTTTCAAGTTCACAAAATAAAGAAAAAATAGCTAATTCATGAGTCTACTTACAGCTTGGAAAAGTTGTGCTTCTGCATTATGTAGTTTGTTGAATGAATCTTCATCATCCCTACTTAAAGGAAAAAATAAAAAGACAAATGGAATATTCTGAAATGTCCCCGAGAAGCTCATCATATATGCACCTAAATATTTTGAATCCAAGGGACTCACTTCATGCTACATACTTTTAATCAACTTTGTGTTTATGTGAAATCATCATTTGTGCATCCACAAATAAATGTTGCATTTGCTCAATGTTTACTCTCCCAATCTACAGTTCTGTTAACTTTGGCATATGTCAACGTCTCCCAATCTGTAGTTTTGTTAACTTTGGCATATGTTAATGCATCAAGAATTGACAATTTCAAAGCCATGAATTTACACAATGGCAGGAATTCTGAGTTTGATTCTTACATGGATAAAATCTCATGCTACGAGCTTCAAATAACAATTTACCAACGGGACACGCTCACCTATGATTCAATCCATAGCTTCATATTCAAATAATTCTTGAAACGTCGTTTATCAACCATGCATATATTATGTAAATCGACTCATAGAAGTCACAACTTACCTTGGTTGGAGACAGAGCATTATTCAGACATCAAACTCACTAATAACCTTTTCAATGCTGATTTTTTTCTTCTTGAATCGAAACCTTAGTCAACATATGAACTTCTGTTATGACTCAGAAATTGCTATCTACTGTCAGCTCCTATTCATACTTATATAGCTACATCTCCTTTGACTCGTTATAGCATGCTCCTTAAGAAGCTCCCTACTAGCTAGTGATGTTCCATTTAGATCCTCTGAGACTCTTCTATTAGCTAGTCCATATAGACCTGGTACTCCCTATACAACTCGTCATTTTACTAGTCCAAAAGAGACACCTCAACAGAGCCATAGTGCTCCCATAACAAATATATATGACTCCTCCATAATCACATTAGGAATATTAGTCTTAGGACTTGTGAACTCCATTAAGAATATCTTACTTTATTGGTGTTCTTAGTTTTGATTTCCTCTTTTATAATGCCATCATTTCTTTTCTGGACTATTTCTTTGGCACAAGGTTATAGTCTTTCACCTAGCTGGATAGTTTATGGACTCCACAGAACATAAAATCATTTTAATCACTCTATGATTTTATCCCAATATAGGTTTCAATACAACTCCCTCCTTGAACTCTTGATCACTACACCTATGATCTAATCTAAGTTTTGAAATTCAGCTCCAACAATCCAATTATAGTACTATGTATCCACAATGTAGATAATGATTTCTTCGTAGGGTTGCATTGAAAACAAAACGATCCCCTTATGAACTACAATCATCACTTAAATCTTCGATTCCATAATATGACCCATATTCAAGAATCTTGAAATATCGACCAATTGTAGCAAAACTCTGCATCTTGGAATCACCCTCAATTTCTTATCTTTTTGACTATTCATACAAAGTCCTAATTCACATTCAGATCTTCACTGCTAGACATAAAATAGACAATTTACTGATCAATAATTTGTCCATTCAACTAAACATTAACATATTAACATAGAGAGGCATATCCAGATTAACATGGAGAGGCATATACAGAGTAACACAATACTTCATTAGCTATAAAATCCGTACATTCATCTTCAGGGCCTGATTTTACATTTCTTGGCTACATCTAGCCTTGACTGATTAACACAACACTTCATTAGCTATAAAATCTGTACATTCATCTTCAGGGCCTGATTTTTCATTTCTTGGCTACATCTAGCCTTGACCTCATCTTGCTCTCTACTGCCTCGAATTGCATTCGTTTGGCCACTCTCCTTCTTCGTACCCTCAGGATTACATTATATGGAAGAGTACAATTGCTTCCATCTCACCAACTAACTTTTTAAATTCTTGTGACTGAATTCTAACAACTCTACTGCTCTATATCTTTCAACAATGGGTAACCCCTGAGCTGGGCTATGATTTCACCAAGGTGAAGGTCTTAGTCATAGGGCTCTATCTCACTCTCACCAAATTTTTCTTCAGGCTCCACCAACCACTCTGCACAGAGCTATGAAGTGAAGTGAACAAGCCATATTTGTGACAATTTAAGAACACAATTTCATAAAGCAAAAAATGGTGTTTCTACTTGTCTTCTCTTTTGTTCACTTTATCAACATGTTGAATTTGCATTGGCATACTTTTATCGTTGATATTCATGCATTCCATTTAAATGTTGCTACTTGATTTATCAATTACATAAGCATAAAATGCCACAGTGAATATGGAGAAAAACTAGTAGTAAAAAACACAGCAAAACATCACTGGAGTCTTGGTTCAATGATTAAGCAGGGGGTGGTAATATCCACCAAACAAAGGTTCATATCCCCAGAGACATGTTTCACCCATCATGGGCCATATCACCCATGTAAGTGTGTCATTTAAAGCAGATGGTACCAAGTGCAAGTTCTGGGTAACTTTGGCAGAATAGATATCCCCCACCCACAACTTCCAAGCCAAAGGGATCTTCCTTGAGTGTTTTCAACCAGCTAAAACTCATTGTAATGTTCCCAGGTGTTGTTGCATGGTGATAAGAGGAAGCTTCTGTCAAAAAAAGAAACAAGACCAGGAACACCTCTAACCTCTAGTGAGCATGAAACATAATTTAAGGTAGCATGACCACAAGATTGCAAACATAAATGTATTAATGGGTGAAAAAGAAAATATACATCACAGGTTAAATCAAGATGCTAGGAATAACAACATTGACTGAGAGATGAAACTCTGCCGTTTATTAATCTTTACACTTAATTTCAGCATTAAACACTCTTGGGAATCCAATATAGAAAAAAGAGGCCAACAATATCATTCTATAAGACCGAAAGACAACTCAGCATGTAAACTTTAAAGTACATCCAACTCTAGAGTGTTGTGCATTTCTGATGAAAATTACATCTAACTATAGAACAATAGTGAGAAGCTGACTAAAGTGTATCATTACAGCAAAGGATGGTTTATTTTTAAAGTGTATTCTGCAAAACCTAGTATAACTAGTATAAAATGAGATGGAAGTAAGGTGAGGATAGTTTGCTGTCATATTTACTTGATACCCAATACCTGATTAAGAATGTTCATAGCAGTAGAATATAATCTGCAGCAGGGAAGAAGACATAAATGTACTCTCCATCTGTTAAGATTTAATATGCTAAGACAGAAAATAGCAGCATTACATTCCATTTCACAATAATAGCATATATAGGATCACTGAAGAAACAACAAGCACAGCATAAACACAAGAGACAGAGATTTATCCTGGGAAACCCTCATGGGGTAGAAAACCCAGCAAAGCTTCCTCAATATAGATGACCAGCAATATACAAAGATGAAACCCTGAGACATGATCTCCTCCTCCACAATAGCAGACCTCTCCTCCACAAGTGCGCTATCCTCAAGTGAGTGAGTGTATCAAATGAGGAACACACCTCCTCTATTTATACACTACTCTGATATGTATTTTACACAAGTACATGTAGGCTCGTATTTAACCATTAGGTTAAATATCCCATTATAACTAACTGGGCCGACCCCCACATGGTGGGTCTAATAACCCTAGTTACCACACCCAACTCGGAGGAATAAACATCTCCGGATTTATAGTATAATCACATCGAAGGTATGGAACATCTCCGGAATAAATAATATACAAATATAATATTCTTTGAAGTTATAATATTTCAACACTCCCCCTTAACGAGAAGGATATTATAACAGTATCTGCACGAGCAAGGAGTCATCAACATCATACATGATACATCTATAAATCATTGGAAGCTTTCTCAACATCATCAGTAACTCAAGCAGTTACTGGAACATCTTCAATACTGGAACATCAACATCTTCAGTACTGAGTCTTTATCTTCTGCAGCACTCGAACAGCTACAACAACATCAACATCTGGATCCTCACGATCATCAGTATCGTCATCTCACGATCATTAGCATCGTCATCACACGATCATCAGCATCGTCATCACATGATCATCAACATCGTCATCACATGATCATCAGCATCGTCATCACACGATCATCAGCATCGTCATCACACGATCATTAGCATCATCATCTCACGATCATCAGCATCGTCATCACACGATCATCAGCATCGTCATCTCACGATCATCAGCATCGTCATCACACGATCATCAGCATCGTCATCACACAATAATCAGCATCGTCATCACACGATCATCAGCATCGTCATCACACGATCATCAGTATCGTCATCACACGATCGTCAGCATCGTCATCAACACAGGTATCCATAACAATACAAGTATCCACATCATTAGTACAAGTATTCATGCCAATACAAGTATACATATCATCAATACAAGTATCCATACTGATACAAGTAATCATGTCATCAATACATGTATCCTACTGATACAAGTAACCACATCATCAATACAAGTATCCATACCGATACAAGTAACCACGTCATCAATACTAGTATCCTACCGATACAAGTAACCACATCATCAATACAAGTATCCTACCGATACAAGTAACCACATCATCAATACAAGTATCCTACCGATACAAGTAACCACATCATCAATACAAGTATCCTACCGATACAAGTAACCACATCATCAATACAAGTATCCTACCGATACAAGTAACCACATCATCAATACAAGTATCCTACCGATACAAGTAACCACAAAAAAAAAAATCACTTTCTCGGAGACCATTCGTCTACGGATCAATTCAGGGACCAAAGTCCGGGGATGATACAATCCCCACTTCTCGGAGACCACACATCTACGGATCAATTCAGGGACCGAAGTCCGGGGATGATACAATCCCCACTTCTCGGAGACCACACGTCTACGGATCAATTCAGGGACCGAAGTCCGGGGATGATACAATCCCCACTTCTCGGAGACCACACGTCTACGGATCAATTCAGGGACCGAAGTCCAGGGATGATACAATCCCCACTTCTCGGAGACCACACGTCTACGGATCAATTCAGGGACCGAAGTCCGGGGATGATACAATCCCCACTTCTCGGAGACCACATGTCTACGGATCAATTCAGGGACCGAAGTCCGGGGATGATACAATCCCCACTTCTCGGAGACCACACGTCTACGGATCAATTCAGGGACCGAAGTTTGGGGATGATACAATCCCCACTTCTCGGAGACCACATGTCTACGGATCAATTCAAGGACCGAAGTCCGGGGATGATACAATCCCCACTTCTCGGAGACCATACGTCTACAGCTCTCTTTAGGACTGAAAGTCCAGGGATGATCCAATCCCCTCAACTGTCCACTAAGGACTTCATTCTCGGAGACCTCACATCTACGGCTCTCTTTAGGACTGAAAGTCCAGGGATGATCCAATCCCCTCAACTATCCGCTAAGGACTTCATTCTCGGAGACCTCACATCTACGGCTCTCTTTAGGACTGAAAGTCCAGGGATGATCCAATCCCCTCAACTGTCCACTAAGGACTTCATTTTCGGAGACCTCACATCTACGGCTCTCTTTAGGACTGAAAGTCCAGGGATGATCCAATCCCCTCAACTGTCCACTAAGGACTTCATTCTCGGAGACCTCACGTCTACGGCTCTCTTTAGGACTGAAAGTCCAGGGATGATTCAATCCCCTCAACTATCCACTAAGGACTTCATTCTCGGAGACCTCACGTCTATGGCTCAATTCAGGGACCAAGGTCCAGGGATGATACAATCCCTATCTGTCCACTAAGGACTTCATTTTCGGAGACCATACGTCTACGGATCAATTCAGGAACTGAAGTCCAAGGATGATACAATCCCTCTTCTTCTTCGGAGACACCTGTCTACGGCTCACTTTAGAACAAGTGTTCAAGGATGATACAATCCTCACATGTATTCTCATCAATACAAGTACAAGTATCCTCAACCATACAAGTACATTAATCAATACATGTATCATCAAAAGTATGTATTCTTACCAATACATCTTATCATCAAAAGCATGTATTCTCACCAATACATCTATCATCAAAAGCATGTATTCTTACTAATACATATAACATCAAAAGCATGTATAAGTAAAACTAAGTATTCTAAGTATACGAGTCCTAAATCTAAATATTTCTAAGTATCTAGGTGTAGAGAACAGGTTACCTCATCATTGACCTTGTTGTTCGATGAGACAATCTTCATCATCAGTGACTATACTACTCCCCCTTTCGAGGAGGGTCCTTTTGAGCTACACCAAGCTTGTCTCGAAAGTATTCAAATTTCACTCGAGACAGAGGCTTGGTTAGTATGTTGGTAACTTCTTTACTTGAGGTAGAGGTTTGGTTAGTACATCGGTAACCTGTTACAAATTCAAACTTTATAGTTCCTTTCTGTGTCATATCTTGTTAGATCCCTATGATCTTTGACTTATCATGGAACACTGGATTCTATGTCATCTTGATACAACTCTATTTGTCACATAGGATCACAGTTGGTTCTATCTCTAAGTCAAGCAATCCTGAAGCCAAACTTCTTCACAACTAGCAGAGCAAGCAGCCATATATTCTTCTTGTGCTGAGAGCCACACTAGACTGCTTCCAGTTAAACCACGAGATCATGGCTAATCCCAGACAATAACATCCTCTCGATGTGTTCTTCCTGTCTGATACACTTCCTGCCCAATCAGAATCTGAATAACCGTCTGAAGTCATGATCTTCAAGATAGCGTAGATCAAATTCTATCGTGTCCTTTATGTGCCTCATCACATGCTTTGCAACTATCAGGTGAACACATCTAGTTTCCACTAGATACTGACTCAAGGTGTTCACAACAAAGCATATATCTAATCTAGTATATGTTAGATACATCAATGACCCAATAATTTGACTGTACAGAGTTATATCCACTAACTCTGATGAGTTATCCCCTAACAACTTCAAGTTGGAATCCATAAGAGTGGCCATTCCAACACCTCAAGTCATATTTCTCATCATACTTTCCCTGGTTGAGAAATATTTCTTCTGAGCCTTGCCATACTTCCAGACCTAGGAAGTAAAGCATCAATTTGAGATATTTCATTTTCATTTCTGCATTGAATGATCTTCTGCATATCTATCTGTGCCATCTCTCGTTAGATGGGTCTACTGATATGAACCTCAATATCATTCGAACTCTGTGGTGAGTTCCTTCTTGCATCCATGTCATATGTGTATAGAAATCATATTCAACCTTGTAGCAAAGGTTGAGATCCACATCACCCATGGTGATCATTAAGCTTATCAATTTATTATCGATCCTAGGTACCTATACAGAACCTGATTCACACTTCTTCTTTAATTACACCATACTTGGAGCAAACATCTTGTCATGATTCTCTTCCCCTTTCTAAGAGAATCTTCTAGCCATGAGCCTTCTATATTTTGTTTGATTTGTAAATCTTCTTGTTTGAACATCCACCACTTGTACGGTGTCCATCATTTTTCATGACCTTTCCTACAAATCAAAATTAAGTACATGATTAGTAATACTTCATAATCATCAAATCATATTGACATGATAACCTATTATGCATACAGATATCATTTAAATAGTGATGCAACTATTTTGACCAATACTTTGGCACAACACTTTCCCATATCCTGTATGCATACAGTGGCTATCTAGATGCCTTCCATCTCTACCAGAACATACTATCGAGAGTGTGCACAACTCTCAGCATGTCAGCAAAGAGGTTTCATTCTAGACAAGCAACAATGGAATGTTTGTCCAACTTACCAATCATATGCATATTAGTAGTATACTGTTCAATGTTCTATGAATATTTACACTCAGCATGATATATTATAGGAATACAAATATGCATACAATCTATTACAGGCAATATCATTTACTATTTCAAATAACAACTCAAATACTTATCTTTTATGTTTGTGTGGTTGCCTCCCGCTTGATCTTCTGTATGTCTTTTGAACTTCTATTCATTCTGTACCACTGTGCATGCTCAAATGTGCACTAGTGTCATCATCATGATCTCATACACAAACATACATTCATTAGTATAATCTCAATGTTATCAAAACATTATAGTTCTAACTAATCTTGAAAATGTATAATCATGATTATAGATAATATTCAAGGTTTCAGGGAAGTCTTCCTTTACTTATGCATATTCTTGTTTGATCTAGTTAGTTAAATAATCAACCAAGATAAGAGACATGATATGCATAAACCCTTGATTACTAACTTTATGAATAAGCATAACCAATCATACCAAGTATACTTATATAAGGGATCCTAATCACAAGGTAAGATTCTAACATGACATAGGAAAACATACCTGGATTAGTATACCTGCTTAGTTATGTGCAACATACCTAAACAATCTCTTCATTGATTTAGAGATCCTGAGCTAGAACCTGCATGTCTCATAGGTTAAGCATAATATAACAAGTTCATACATACCTCGTAAGTAGAACAAAGATTATGGATGAGTCTTTGTATTCATGTGGTCATGGTCATGGAACTTGATTTGTCTTTTGTGATGTACCTGTATCTTGTTAGCAGACAACATCAACCTCACACAACACCATAATGCATTAGTACAATCATATAGCCCTAATCAATGAATGTCTTCGATCATTCACATGCATTCATACTGTTACTAGGGTGATAAGACAATTCTAACATTAATCAAGATTGTACTAATAAATAACATGAAGACAAAACACATTATGAACTTAATCAAGAATCAGATTTCAAGACATACCTGAACCTCCTTAAGTCATACCTATCGAGACTTCTTGTAGTCTTCTTATGTAAGGCCTTAGCCTCAACTCCCCCTGAAACTTGATTTGGAGCTTGATTAGGGTTTTCTAGAGAAACCCTAAAAATTCAATCTTTGGCTTTCACACTTCTGAATGGATGAAAGAATATGTCTTGCTGAGCTGATCAAACTAGCATACTTCAATTTTGGAATTTCCAAAATTTGACCCCTCAAAATTGCCTTTGAAACTTCTGGATCTTCTGGACAGGATCCCGAACTAGGGTTTGATGAAGCCCACCCTTCTGCCCAAACAAAAGGTTCGATCCAAGGCTCTAAACTCTTATTTTTCTTAGGAGTTTCCAGCCGTGGTTACAGACTTAAAAAATTCCAACTTTTGCTGAAGCCCTAATTTTCCATCTTTCCGATCAAAATCCCGAACTGGGGTTTGATCAAGCCTGGTCTTCCACCCAACCTAAAAATTCGATCTTGGTCTCTAAATTTCGATTTTCCTGAGTAGCATTCAGCCGTGGACTCCGATTCCAAAAATTCTAACTTTCTCCGAAACCCTAAATTCCGGAAGCCATGAATAAAGGTGCTCGAAAAATAATTCTGTTTTGATAGAAATATGCACCTGATTGTTTCTGCTATAACTCTGAAATTTTTGCTCCACAGGGTCTGAAACCCTTTTTCTGCAGTAGCCTGACCTGTCATCTTTCCATCCTGACAGGTCTGACCTCAATTGGATTTTCTGAGAGAGAGTTATGCCAAGTGTCGCAACGTGACCTGTTTATGGGATAAAACAGTAGATCAAACTTGTACGGCGTTCCACGTGTCACTGTTTGAACTTCAGCCTCTGAAAACTTTTCCTGAGATATCTCGCCCTGTTATCTTTCCATCTTGATAGTTCTGACCTCAATTGGACTCTCTGAGAGAGAGTTATGCCAAGTGTCGCAACGTGACCTGTTTATGGGATAAAACAGGAGAGCAAACTTGTACGGCGTTCCACGTGTCACTGGTTCACCTTCGGCCTCTAAAAAAGTTTCCTGAGATAGTACAGTCTGTGTACTACCTGTCACTTTTTACGAAATTTCATTTAGAGCTTCCTATCCCAAGTTATGACCTTTTTTCCAAGGTTACCTGATTTTGACTGAGATCTGGAAGAGGCAGAAACCCTAACTTGTACTGATCATAACTCATAAAGTACAACGAATCTGAGGGTTCCCTTTGGACACAAGGTACCTGGGGATGTTATATTCGACCTGTAAACTTTTCAGACCCTGAACCTTTGCAGAAATGGATTTATAGCGAAAGTTCCACGAAGACTGGTTTTTGCTATGTAAAACCCTAACCTTCAAATTATCGTAAGTAAAGCAAGTGTCGTAAGTGCCATACCTTGTCTTCCTTCAGGTTAGCTCTGATACCATGTTAAGATTTAATATGCTAAGACAGAAAATAGTAGCATTACATTCCATTTCACAATAATAGCATATATAGGATCACTGAAGAAACAACAAGCACAGCATAAACACAAGAGACAGAGATTTATCCTGGGAAACCCTCATGGGGTAGAAAACCCAGCAAAGCTTCCTCAATATAGATGACCAGCAATATACAAAGATGAAACCCTGAGACATGATCTCCTCCTCCACAATAGCAGACCTCTCCTCCACAAGTGCGCTATCCTCAAGTGAGTGAGTGTATCAAATGAGGAACACACCTCCTCTATTTATACACTACTCTGATATGTATTTTACACAAGTACATGTAGGCTCGTATTTAACCATTAGGTTAAATACCCCATTATAACTAACTGGGCCGACCCCCACATGGTGGGTCTAATAACCCTAGTTACCACACCCAACTCGGAGGAATAAACATGTCCGGATTTATAGTATAATCACATCGGAGGTATGGAACATCTCCGGAATAAATAATATACAAATATAATATTCTTTGAAGTTATAATATTTCAACACCATCCATTCAAGCTTTAAGTCCTTGGACCCTGCATATTCATCATACTTGTCATTCTTTTCCTCCAAATAACAAAAAGTTCTTGGAGTCTGAACTTTTTTAGTGGACCACGTGCTTTCTAAACACTCTTTAAGCAGCAAGCTCCAAGAGATTCTACAAGGAAGCATTTGCACCTGCGTCAGATGAAATAGATCTAGAAAATAGTGTGATTTTCCTCTTTGTGCCTCTGGCATTATCTATGTATCTTGCATTAGTTTCGAGAAAGCACTCCAATATTAGAGTACTACAGATCATTCATCATGGAAATTTATGATGGAGGATAGAGAACTTCTAAAGACTCTAAATAGATAGTAGTATCTGCCCCTAACCTCATAAATGGAGCATCAGCATATAGAATTCTCTTTTGATTCAACTTCAGTCAAGCAAAGTCTACAGATCCTATCTTCCATGGAAATCAAATGTTTCTCCCTCAATTTGAAGCAGACATAGAACACACCTAAAAACTGGCCCAAAGGAAATCTCAACCCAAGTGATGTGAAAGGGAGAAACATTGGATTCAAAAGAAATATTTAGCCCTTCTTTGGCATTGTCCAAAGACCCATATGTAAGTAGTTTGGTGTGATGTTTTCTTGTTCCCTTACCTGCCAAGACTCAGAGTAATTCGTCATTGATGATCTCTGATAAAGACCTATACCCTGCTACCTCACCATACATTCCCATTATATATATATATATATATATATATATATATATTTGTTTTCATGTGGTTCACAGGTCCGGAGAATCGATTGCTCGCTACATCCACGGAAATCCCCCCCCACCCCCCCACCCCGCAAAAATCCGGAGAACATGGGGAAGCCAAGTATTTCTACAGGTAAACCAGCCAGCCCTAATTATGGGGCCTAACCCGGTGGGGACTTCGAGTGAGGCCCTCATACAATCTATACATAGCCACTCGGGGATTTGACCCCAAGACCTCCTCTTGCAAGAAACAACTCTCAACCACTCGAGCCAACCCACCGAGCTAAATTCCCATTATATATAATAGTGTGCGTGTATAAATAAATAAATATAAATATATATCCATTTTAATTCTTTAAATAAATGCTTCAATTTATTGATACCTTACAAACGTGTACTATATGCTTTTCTTTCCTTAGCAGTTAGTGCCCCTCGATATATAATTCAAGAATCTCTAGATGGATGAATATGCTGAACTACATTTTACTATTTTAGTCATATGAAGGAGATACAATAAACACAAATTTAGTAATGAAAATTGATTCAATTTGAAATAACAGGACAAATTCAGCCTTGTCTACAAGGAGCCTTCGTGTAGCAGCACAAAGAAGTCTTTCTTGAGCCAAGGGGATGTTGGTTGAAAGGCCTGTTCAACAGGGAATTTAGCTAGTGCTAGATGCAACCCTGCCCAACTTAGGGCTATACAGGCCCTCCCTGCTAGAAAATAAAGAGCAAGGACTTATAAAGAAAAATATATCACCTAGCATGCCACCTAGAGTTTCATCTTTGGAAGTAGTCATGCACTTGGCATCTTTTGCACATGAAGAATTCAAGATGATGTCCACTGTTGATGTAGACATTGGACGCATCTTGGCAGCATTGCAACAAATAGATGCATGTAATGATGTAAGTATAAAGATGTAGTGAAATATTTTCAGTTAAAGGATGGATTGTTGTACTATATTCTTAAGTTATGCACCTCCAGTCAAGACATTTCTGTCAGTTTTAGAGTTCTTGAGAGGGATCCTCTCTTTCTGGGACTCCCAACAGTCTATCTTTCTATTTCATAGATGATAGACTTAGACTGTAGTCTTTAGACTCTATGTCTTTGACCTTAGAGGTTAGATATGCTTTTATAGGAGTTGCACTCACACTCCCAATATGTATTGTTTCCAATGTACCTAGTAGTCCCTTTGACCTATTTATGGTCACTTGTTGGACATAAATAAAATTATCTTACTTACCTCATCTTATGCATCCCAAGAGGAGAGGCTCAAGTTAAGCTTGGAATTACTTTTCAAAACTCCATTTGATATGGAGTTACAAAGAATGGAAGAGAAAGAAGGTTGCAAGTCCAGTAATGAACATCTTTGGAGTGTTAAAGTCAGAGTGGACTCAAACGTTCATTCCCAAGTTCAAGCCAGTTTGCAAAAGAAGGCAATGTCCACCATAGGACATCCCACAATTTTCAATTTGGGGACATGGTATGATTGTAAATAAGCAAAAAAAAATTCATGGCCCAAGCAAAAAGTTAAAACCATCTGGTATGGACATTTCAAAATCATCCAGCAAATACCAGAGAATCCATTTAAGCTGGAATCATCTAGTTATATGTGAATTTATTACATAATGAACACGGATTGCCTCAAACTTTTTGAGCCCTTGATGCTGGACGGTGAGGGAGAGGAAGAGTCTGTTACACCTGTTACAGAAGAACTGAATCCAAATTTGCAAGCTGAGCTTTAAAACAGTTACAGTACCTAAAAAGGCCAGATCCAATCATCAACATAGAGGCAAAGTTGATGGAAAAGGAAGAAGGTTTGATCTGGATCTGTATTAGAGCCGTGTTGGCATTAATTCCACATTTGGAAAGAGGAGTTACAAAAGACAGTTTGAGTAAATTTCTTCTAGGTTTTATTTTTTCTTATTTTTGCACTCTTAGTTTACTAGGGACAAAAAGACAGTGATTGAGGAAAAAATGGAGAGAGAAAAAGCAAGGCTTCAGTCACAGCAAGATGTAGACCCAGACAGAGAAATAAAGTTTGCTGCTGATATCAATGTGCAAGGAGGAGTGTAATTATATGTAATTATGCTCTGTACAGTCATTCTCTCATGGGGTAAAAAATTAGTCTTCCTTGGAATGTTTTCTTTTCTGTGTAATGAATCTTTTTGTTTACTGATATATCCTACTTTCGAAATCCCCCGTTTTCTCATTGCTTTGGCAAGCATAAATTAGGACACCTGTAAAACAAACTGCTGTACCCTATTTATAGGCATATTCATAGCCTTGGTTCTTTGCTGTAATATGTACTAGCAGGGGTTTCTGGGCATCCTTAAGCAATTTTGGTTTCTTTGTTGTAATTGGAATTAGTAGGTGCTTAAAAGTTAAAAGACCGATCATTTATTGAGAGAAAACCAGCAGTGATAATCATATCTTACATATGAACTGCACCAGTAGATATAGTCATATCTTACATATGAATTGCTTGTATTGCATAGCATAGTTGAAACATCTTATTCCTATAAAAATATGAAATACATAAGGGTGGGAAGTACCTTAGTGTTGTGAAGATAGTTATCAGATATCAGAGGCATAGAATGTGCACATCTGAGGATTTTTTATATCTGCATCGATGTCAACAATCTTAGATTCTTGCACACCTACTGCCACTGGAGTCCTTTCTTCAAATAGGTGGACTATAACAAGTATCAGTTATAGCAGTTAGCATACATGAAAAATGAAGCTCACGTTGAGTAGTGAAAAAAAAAAAAAAAAAAACCTTCTAATTGTGAGATTGAAAAAGAACAAGAAGTGGGATATTAATACATAAAACACAAAAAAAGCACATGAACTATGTTTCCAAAAAAGAGGGATGGAACAACAAATGGGTCTAATGGATTTGGGGGAATAAGAAGCATGAACTCCCCCCAAACCCCTCTATATTATGCATATAAATTTAATACATAAAACACAAAAAAAGCACATGAACTATGTTTCCAGAAACAAGGAATGGAACAACAAACCCCCTCTATATTCTGCAAATAAATTTAATTGGTAATGCACTATTATAAGGTCGGGACAGGAGAGGGAACAAGTATGGGAACAGAAACAAGAAATGAACCCTGGATTTTGGGGAATAAAAAGCATCAACAAAAATGCACTAATATAGGGTCAGGATAGGAGTGGGAACAAAAATGGGAACAGAACCAAGAAATGAACCCCCGGGTCAGGATTCTGGTCACATAGCACACGAGTGATGAAGCATAGAGTTTATTCATAAAATTACCTTCCAATGGTTTTGACTTTGAATGATGCTTTGATATGTACAATTTCTACAAGGCTTTCTGCTCCAGCAAAACAATATATGAGGCATTGTCGTCGATGGATAGAGCCTCTGTAATAATTGAAGAATGAGAAGCAGTTGTGTTTGAAATCTTTCCTCCTGTATATGAAATCCTATCATCTGGATTAGAGGTACTGCACACCACATTGTTTCGCAAAACCCTTAGACCAACATTATCGGGTTTTGTAGGTTGGCTGGGAATAGAGGATTTTGCAGCACCCTTTTGAATTTCAGAGTCTCTTGTGCCGCTAGGAGTCCCTCTAGCCCTGGCCTTTGAAGGTGTTGATTGGCTAATAGATCCCTTTAAGAAAAAGAAATCATGCTTTTACAATTTCGGACAGAAATGATCAAAAGAAAAATGCTCAGTATAAATACAATAAATACCCAAAAAAACCCTAAAACCCTTGCATTCTCTGAATTCAAATGCCAAAACCAAGAAAACCCATTTGGACAGAAATTGGAAAATGCTCTCAACTGGCTATGGGGAATGCCATGCTTAGATTGGGTGGAGGCGTGATTTGTCAAAGTGGAAAGAGGAACATGTATTCTAGATTGTTGAATAGGTGGAACAGTGCGGCTCCGCGGTCAGCCGTCTTGAGAGACTCTCTTCAGATTCGCATTGTCCCTATGTGGAATCTCTTCCCTTGTCCTCGATCCCCCTGCTGGTACAACTAATTTCGTTTCACGTAATTTCAATCTCAGACTTTGCTCTGCCATTTTTATATCAAAAAATAAAATTCTTCAAGGTTCTCAGGCCTGCTTGAAACAATCAACTCCCAGCAGCAAATGCAAAGGCGAAACTGAAAATTAAGCAATTGAACCGATATAAAGAAAGTAACTCTGTTCCTCGTGCTTCTTTCTTTCCTTGCATAGGTAATCTGCTTGAAAAAAATGGATTGTGAATTAGTCAACTTTAAAACAAATAATATTTCCTTTACGCTAGTAATATAATACGAAGATACTTAATATATAGGCTAAGATAGAGGTGATTAGTTCTTAGTTCGAGGTTAGATGTGAGTAAGTATTAGGTAGTTTGAGGTTTCTATGTAAGTGAGTGAGTATGAGGTTGAGTTATATACATAGCTTCTTCATGCTCTTGCTTTTATAGTTTTAGTAATGATAGGAAGGGCTTTGATTATAGGGTATGGTTATTTTGTTCCTAGAGAATGAGCTTGTGATTGATGGTATTGCCTACAGTTAAAATAGAATAAGAATAGTGGCGGTACCTACTATATATACTATTTATGGAATAATACTTTTTATATACATAAGCTGACTAGTTCCTTTCTAGCCCCAAAGGGGGGAAATGAAAAGCCGAAAAGAAATGAAAGAAAGTTGTGTGTATGAAAATAATATAAGTTTATGTTTTGAAAGCAAGTCTAGTGAATCTATGGTACACATAGTAGTTGATCAAAATTAAAGGAATGAAAGTACTAATAAGCAATAAATAGAAACCCATGTAGGGCTAGGTAGTTATCAAGTTTGATTCTAATTATATTGGCAATCAACATTGGTAATTTCATTTGGTAGGGAGAGTGCAGAGATTTCGGGTTGCAATTTTAAGTGTGAAAGGGATAGAGAATGAAGGCACACCTCTTCATTTTTTGTAAGTGTGACATGTCTTAACCTTCTTAGAGCCCCTTGTGAGTCTCCCCAATTTCCTATCATGCCTCATTAGTGATAGGTCATATCTTAAAAATATTGATACTTACAAAACTAATATTCCCCACTAATGATGTTTGATGATGAAGAAAATTGCTCTCACTTGCTGTATGGAATTGTATTTCTCTTGAATCAGTTAATGTTTATGGAGAAACAATATTAGAGGGACACTATTAAAAAAGATAGGAGATTAAAATTCTAATACTAAATTCTATACTTAGAAGCATATGATTCAAGGATGAATTAATGGAGTCAGTGTCCTTCCTTTATAGAGGGAAACAATCAATTATTGTGATAAGAAAGAAGTAGAAAGACTCGAAAAAAAATGTAAGAGTCCACATGGGTTGAAAGGGGATGGAAAAATCATCACACATGAGGAGTTCCATCTCATATAAAAGAATATCATATAAAAGAATAGGAGGATGATATACAAAAGGTCAACCGATTTAGAACTTCTTGATCCCATATCTCAAAGAGAATATAAAAATATATTATTACTTGTGAGCCTTCTACATATATTTCTTAATAGATTATTCACCACCACAACTATGAGTTTATCATTCCTCTATTTTAAACCTTCTCTACAATTCACCTTATATTCCTCTCAATTCATGTTATGTGTGACTATGCATCTTACCATAATTTTGGGCTATTGATGAGATTGTGTGCCTATGACCCCTATTAACGGTAATCTATGAGTTGTTTAATATGGAGTAATGAAAATATTTAATGGTTGAATCCTTATTTTATAATTGCATCTATTTTATAAAAAAAAATATTAATAGTGAAATCATTTGTGTTCAAGATTATAATGTATTTTTCCCAATAACAATAAAATGGATCTATTATGCAATATTATGTGTTGGAATCTTGGTTACTGTAACCCTCTTTAGATTCATAGAGCTACGTTCTTACTCAAATAATCTCTTATATCTACCAAAAATATTAAGCAATATGTCTCATTGCTAAAGAGAAATATTCCCAATGGTTAAAGTGTTTATGTGGAATGGTTTATGTAATATATCTAGATCTAATAGTGCTCTAGTTGATAATTATCATATTTCAAAGTTCTAGTGATAGTGATATTTATATAGAAACAACTTCCAATAGAAAAAGGTTACACCCTTTTGCAATTTGTCATGAAATCTAGAATGAGGAGGTTATACACCTCCTATGGAATTTGGATGCCTTGAAACTATTCTCTAAAATAGGAACATATTGAGCAATAACAAATAGTGCAAAAGAATATAAATTTAGTATTATTATTTTAAACTTTCACCTTTTAAATCTACATTAACTTAGGTTGTCATGAATATATAATCAATAATCTGTCTAACATAGTGTGATGTGGCATACATGCATTTTTTATTTATATTATTTTCCTTAGTATATTGTCATTTTATATCTCAAATCCCATAATATATTTTCCATCTCAGGTCCTTTCTTAGCAATAATAAGGGTGTAATTGCTTAGAGGTTCATACTTCCTCTTATCTTAAATGTTTCTATAACAACTTTGATACCTATCTATTAAACTTTGTGATCTTAAGTGGGCTCGCCCTATGTGCAACTTGATTCAAAATAGTCGAAGCAAAAAATCAAGTCTATTTCTTATGCCATCTCTCTGATATAGTAATCCCACACCTAAATCATATTTCTACACAACATATCTTAACTCTTTCAAAGGGATACTTTACTTAATCAAAGACCTCACCCTTACAAGATGCTTACATTACAAGATGTTATCAAATTTATAAATCCTTTTCGATCTAAGGAAACCTACCATTTCCACAACACTCAGAAGTATCGGGATTATATAGCAGGTATAATTTCATTTATCATCTAAATGTGATAAGTGGTTAATTTGCAGCCATATTACATTGCAGCTACTCTTCCTATTGAGTGACCTTCAATTTTTTTACGATCGGTGGAATTATAATATTTTCCATTTAGCCTCAGTTCCTGCATGTTTTCCACAATTATATATGATATTATGCAAGATGCTAGTTGGTGTTTCTGAGGCTTTGAAATGGCTCTCAACTTCCAACAAACGACGGGCCTCCTATTGTGGTGCCGGACGCAATAAACCTGGGGTTCCTATCTCCCTCGAGTTATGTTGTAATTGCTAGAAATATTGTGATTAAACTATGTTACATTTTATGTAAATGTAGGTGTGTTTTGATGGTTATTATATCATAATGAGGAAAAGGAAATACATATGCCAGAAATGTGAAAAGAAATACCATGTGAAACAACCATGTTTGAGACCATATTGTTAATGGACTTGTGAGAACCAAGGATCGTTGCACTACTATCCAATGGTCTCCTAGCTTATATAAGTGCCAATCTGTAATCGATGATTTATTTTTCATCTCGAGGAGAGATCAATTATTTTAGAATGAGACTTGCCACGAGGTGTAGGTATTGTTTATATAAATAGGTATTGGGATTTCCTTTTGTTTTTGCGCAGGGCTTCAACATAGGCTGCATTTGTCCGCCAAAGTTTTCAGCAATAATTATTTTCTTGGACTCCAACATCTGGACGAGTTCCGTGATATGCAGGTTGATTATCCAGGGGAGATAATCAACATAATTATGGCTATACCTGTATATTCACAGTTTCTTCTGCAGTTGCTAGATCATTATCCGCTTGACATTACAGAGATTGATCATGGCGATGTAGTTGAGAATCCCATTGCAGAGACTGGTCATGAAATTGCCTCACAGGAAAATACATAGTTTCTTCCGTAGTTGCTAATTCATAATCCACTTGACAATACAGAGATTGATCACACTGATGTAGAAAATTCCGTAGCAGAGATTGGTGAAGATATTGCTTCACTGCTGGATCCACAGTATATGGTTGCACATGAAGATGAAGAAATTTCCACATAGCTTGATCCATAGAATATGGTTACACTCGAAGATGAATTAGGACAAGGAGATGAAGAAGACAATGAACATGGAAGCTTTACTATTCATGTAAGTCCATATGAATGGGAATCAATGGATGAAAATGTGAAGTAAGAAGTGGATGAAGAGGAAGTCGATAGGGATGAAGAAAGAGATCAAAATAGCTTAGCGAAGAAACCGGGTTATGGACACAAAGAACTGGATGGAGAGACATACAAATTTAGCATCGAAGAAGAATGAGTGGTGAACATGATCTACACCATTATCTTCAAAAGATATTTGAGAATTTGGCACAATAAGAAGTGTGATTAATCAAAGGTTTTTTTATACGGTTTGAGAAAGACTACTCTCTTGGATTTGGATTTTAATTTATAATGAATCTGGTGAGGGAAATCCAATATATTATGCAACTGTGCATTATTGTATTAATTTATTGGTTGGGATGGTTGTGTGATCTTGCATTTGGATAGGTAGTTGAAGCCTTTACAGGTTCTACTAATTTTTCTAGTATAGAACTCACATGCGTTTATTTTTAGAAGCAAGCTTTGGTATAAGGATGGGGTCAAAAATTTATATGCCACTCAAGAAAGTTATAAATTGAGGAACATAAATGGGTTGGAACTATTGAGGAGGGGTAGGGAAGAACTACTGCAATGTTCCGGTGTAATTTTGTCATTCCAGATGCCCATTGCTGTTTCAGTGAGGCTACTCATGGGGTGTATCTCCAATGTTTATGATGTGCATTGCATCTTTCTGCAATGTCGCCCTTTACAATCTATATCAGTCACATATACATTGTATTCACAAGTGCAGATGCGTATGCATTGTATTCATGAGCACACATGTGGATGCATTGTATTCAATACATTAGAAGAGATCACTGTGATGCTTGATCGTTGGATGCTCGAAACAGTGATAAGACTGTCTGATTCTGTGAGCCTACTTCCATGTCTACACTGCCTGATCAATGGCTGACATGGCTACAACTAGGGGCTGTTATATGTGGACGAGAATGATAGATTGAGGGAGGGTGAATGACTCTACCTTATAGCACCAAAGGAAAATATCAACAAGGAATTTATCATTAAAACTAGATTAGAATAAACAATATTGCACGAAAATATGAGGACGCACCTTGCCCTTTCAAGGTTCTTCAATTCTACCATGCCAATTGAATGGATCCACTGGTTTGAGAGCCGGCCTCAGTGCTAGTGTCTAGGGTAATGCTAGTCCTAGATCTGAAGGATACCAAGTGCTCATAGAACTAGTCTGTCCAAATCACGCGGGATTGAACCAATTTCGTAAAAACATATCACAAAATGGAGTGGCGGGAACCAGTATTCCAAATGGCACAGGATTCCTAAACATGATTTTGATTTTGATTTCATTCCCATGATGAAAAAGTTAATTAGACATTTACTACAAGGCTAGGCACATCACATATTAAAATAAATTTATATGGATTCGCAAGAAAGCTACTAAATTCAGTAAATTATTAAATACATTGTTTAAGTAAATGATTATGATTCCACTTTAGAACTGAGCGGAGAGATGAGGATGCGTCCAGTACAGAATTTTTTAGGTCTCTTCAGGGTTTTTCTGGTGTTTTAGAAGTGCATGAAGACTTTCTCCATTTAGTTGTGTATATGTGGAAGAATGGAGTATTTGTTAGACGTGAAATGGGAGGCAGATACTTGAGTCACCCTTCACAAAAAGGGGAAAACAATGAGAAGAAAGGGTGATGGAATGAAAATTACTAGCATGTTGAAATTGGCAGGAAAATTTTCATTTTTGGTGTTACAGATCTAAAAATTACCAACATATCCCACTTGTGGTTGAAATTAGATTCACTCTTTAGAGATTATGTGATGTCTCAAGGCCTTAATCATCACTCAAGAGCAACTGAGAGGGAATTGTTACATATAGGCTAGATATTCCTTATGTTGGTCATATGTAGTAGTCTAGGTTAACATGCATGGACCATCAACCCCATAGCAAATTAATATGGTATTAGGCCCTAAAATTAGTTTATAGGCCACGAGAACCATCGTCAATGTTACAAATATTGAAATGGACACAATATCTCGCTTGTAAGGTAAAGTAATTGTAGCGCTCTGTTTTTCCAACAGAGCCCTAAGTCAACTTCTATGTTACTTTTCTATGTATCAAACTTATCCAGGTATATGTGAGTAAATTTCTAATGAAGATTCTATGCTTTTAATTGACATTTAGTATACTGTTTTGTCTTTAATAATCATACATTCGTATTTAAAAATAAACTAACATATCAATATTTTCCTTCAAGAATTGTTTTTAGCATAAGAATATGTTTCACCGTAATAAATTAGTAAATAGCAAGGTATATGCATGTTTCAGAGTAAGTTTCAGCATAATAATCAAATAAAATAAATAATCAAGGAAATTACCTGATGTTGATGCTTAGTAGACCGTAGGTTGTAGCAAGTTATGTTTATATTTTCTTTGTCAGCCAAGATGATGTGTCCACCCTACCGACCAGCTATTATCTTGCTGGCCCTTGGAAATCAAAGGATTTCCAAGCCCCCGAGCTCACAAACTGATAATCCCGAGAGCAGTATTTACTTAGGTTCTCAAAACCTTTCTCTGTTCTCAACTTTTTTCTGTTCTCCAACCTTTCTCTCCACTTAAAGCTATTCCCCCCCTTACCTTCAACTTTCTCCCCCTCTATATACATTTCCTTCCTCGAGAAGACCTTGGGCTTACTCCACCGCCCCCAAACTCCCCCTCTCGAGCCCCTCAAACATTTACTCCTTTCACTTAGTTCATTCATACACGATACATTATAAAAATGTATTTTTCACACTCATTGTACTGAATAATTAATTACACTTATGGTAAATTTATTTGATTTTGATTGATGGTCGTAAGTATTTATTACGGTGGGAATCATTACCCAAAGGTTATCCATTCGAAACAAGGTTTATTAATTACAAGTCTATTCACCAACTTCGTATTTAATGTTATTAGTGTAATTAATAAAATATTATATAAATAGTTGACCTTTTCAACTTGGTCATGGTGTGTCTTAATGGTCTACCTCATCCGTCAAGATAACTTATCTTGAGATTTAAATGCTAAGATTCGTATTGAATAATTAAATAGTAATAGTCATTTTCCATCACATCACATCCATTCCAAAATTGTTATCCTATTATGTCTAACTTAGTAATGGAAATAATCACACTCTAATCATTTATTAATCAATATTTAAATTTTACCTATATTGCAATTGTTATGACATGGATAGTAATACTATTAAAATAACATTAATTAAGTAATAATATTAATTAAATCACCACAAAGTAATAATAAATGGTGAATTTAATAAAAATGTCTTTTAAATAATTTGTTTATCACATGAGTACCATAACATCTACATAGTATCGTCGTTCTTCTAAACAAAGCACCCCTAAGGGCTTAAACAATCTTACTAATTAATTAGACAGTACCATTACCTTATTTACAACAGTTCTCAGATGACAATGTTAGCTGACGACACTTGTCTCAATTGTTTATCACAATGTTTACCAACAAGTAATACATAGCTTAATTGACTTGTTTTACACATCTTAAATAACTTTATATTCATTATCTGAATTCGATCAATGCATGATTAACCTAATTACTTATGACAACTTATACATTTATTCAATATGTTAAGTGTTTGTGTATCGATACTAGTGTACATGTGCAATGTGTGCATGCGTGGCCAGCGTATGCACAGATCAGAAATGTACTATAGACAAACCCCATCCCGCCTATGCATACCTGCTAACCAATAGTAGTATTTACCCCCATGTAGAAGAACAAGCATAATATATATAGTACAATTGCTTTAACATCCTCAGTTATTTAACAGTTAATTCTTTACGATTTCACATCATTATCTTTATGTTTACATTAGTTTAATCAATCATGTACAACGAAGGGTACCTACTACCACTGACTCAGAATCAAGGAATACTCAACCCTCAACAGTACTAACTAACACATCCTCCCATCATAACCTACGTCCTGCATCCTCCCTATCCTTCCTATGCTAGTATAAAAGTGGATGTCGGACTCACCGACCTGACCACATAGAACTTGAGAGCGATAGCGTCGGCTGAACAACGGACCTATCCTCCCCTAGCAGGAATCTGACCATCGTCATCACAACAACATGGGGAGCGTGTCTCAGCACGGCCCTCCCACAACCTCGGGTCTCATGGAAACATAGGGTGGGAAACACATCCATCCCTCTCAACATACTGGGCCTACGCCCTTATCGACTCATACTTTGTTGCTATCGGGATTATCAGTTTGTGTTATCGTATCATCATTTTGGCTGCAAAGGTTTACTGTACGAACAAGTTTTCTTTGTGTCCCATATATCAGATCAAGTAACTGGCTATCCCATAGCCTTGTGTCCTGTAGGTTAGTATTTCGCAAAGTACAAATTTATAGAAGCATTTCCCATTGATCGCCAATTGATCCATGTTATCAAAAATCATTTTATTTCATGTAACCTTTTTAGTTCATCATAGATGCATATGACATATAACACTTCAATAATTCATATAAGAAGATGGTATCCACGTACCGAATCATATATTTCACATCTTATTAATGAAAACATATAAACATATACTGTAATCGTAAAATAAAGAAATCATATGATAATCATGACATCGTAACCGCATAACATAGTAACATCATAATCATAGTGAAATCATAAAACAAAGTAACATCATATAATGAGGTCCATCATATTGTAATATAGTTTACTCAGTCGAGCTGAGTTCAACAGAATATATAAGAAAATAAAGTATGGTGTGTCTAACTGATAAATATGCATAATCAAAATATGGGCATTACAATAATTATGTGTAGGGACCTACACATGGACCATGAATCATATAGTAAATTTATTAACCATGGACCATTATTTAGGTTATGAGAACCACTATTGGTTTACATAACCTATAAATATTAAACCATGGTTGGTTTATTGGTTTACATAACCATGGACAAGCAACAACAACAATGACATCGACGATGGTGACAATGATGATCATGACGATCTCACATGTAGGGTAGAGATCCTTATGTGGTAATCTAGGTTAACATGCATGGACCATCAACCCCATGGAAAATTAATGTGGCATTAGTTCACATGCCATAGTCCAGGCCACGAGAACCATCCTTTGTGTTGCAAATATTGAAATGGCCACCATAAATAATGCCACTAATTAGACACTGACCTAACACAACCAACCCATGTAAATGACTCATGCACTTGGAACACTTGATACATGCAATGAATTCATGCACCTAGGAATCTTCAACCTCTAACCCCCTCACCTCGTACCTAACCTTAACATCTAGCCCCAAACTGAATAACATGATAACTTATAAACCACTTAACCACTAGTACCAACAAAACCAGAACCCCTTGCCCACCAACCCATTGATTCCTTAGGTGCCTCGCTTCTAATCCAAAAACTCCCCAAATCCTGCAACATTATGAAATTGTAAAAAATATCTCCTTAAGCCAGTGTCCCTCTAACCCTAACCCACTACCCCCTAACCCAATCACTAACATGCCTACTGCACCAAATCAACACACTAACACAATAAAATTTGACCTTGGGTTATTTATAACCAAGGTTTTAGATCAAAGACTTTGACATCAAGGTTTGAATGATCATTGTATGGGATTTTATTAAACCACAATTCGTACAAAAATAAACACAAGAACTTAGACTTTAAACAAAATATTCCCTATCTAGGGTATGTATGATGACTTAAGTCCCTATGCATGGCCCATGAGTCTCAAAATAAATTTTTATTTCCCAAGAACCTACATTTTGGCCCTAGACCATAACATAGGCTCCTAAAACCATCCACAACATGAAAATACTAAAAAAATGCAACGTGTTACTCAAAAGCTAAATATTCTTTGCCTATGGCCTATGTGGTGGTACAGAGAAACACCCATAGGTCACAAGACCTTGAGGTAACTACCAGTCATTATAAACTAGATTTTGATCTAATACCATGGACACCATGGATTAGGATTCAAGAACCATCCATGATGTTGTAAATATTGAAATGGCCACCATACCCACTCGCAAGCTAAATATTCCTTGTGTAGGAATCATGTGATGATTAGGGCCCTACACATGGCCCATTAGCCATAAAGGATAATGTTATGGCACACGAGTTTGTATTTTGACCATGGATCATGGAAAGTTGGAGTGTGAGAACCATCTTTGATGCAAAAAACCTAGCAAGACTGCCTCAATTGTAGAGCTCTAATGGAATATGGTGTTGAATGATGATGCACACCCTTGCTAACACTACAATAGCTTGTGTGTGCTTAGCTCCAATGTTTTGATGAGATGCATTGTCGAAAATTTCAATTCGCATGACTTTTAGGGGGGGTTTCAATAAACCGCCTCTAAAAGTTCAATTCTCATTTCTTTTAGGGGGGGTTTCACAAAACCGCCTCCAAATGTTAAATTATCATGACTTTTAAGGGGGGTTTTTAAATAACTGCCTCCAAATTTTTAATTTGCATGAATTTTAGGGGGGAGTTCAACAAACTACTTCCAAAAGTTCAATTCTCATGACTTTTAAGGGGGGTTTCAAAAACCCGCCTCCAAAAGTTCAATTCTCATGACTTTTAAGGTAGGGTTCCAAATAACCGCCTCCAAAAGTTCAATTCTCATGACTTTTAGGGGGGGGCCTCTAACAAACTGCCTCCAAAAGCTCAATTCTCATGACTTTTAAGGGGGATGCCAAAAAAAACACCTCCAAAAGTTCAATTCTCATGAGTTTTAAGGGGGGTTCCAAAAAAACCGTCTCCAAAAGTTCAATTCTCATGACTTTTAGTGGGGGTTTTGACAAACTACCCCCACAAGTTATGAGAATTGGGATTTTAGGGGGTATTTTCAAACAACTGGCTCCAAAAGTTCAATTCTCATGACTTTTAAGGGGGGTTTCAAACAAATTGCCTCCCAAAGTTCAATTCTCATGACTTTTAGGGGGGGTTTTGACAAACCGCCCCCAAACGTTATGAGAATTGGGATTTTCGGGGGGGTTTTCAAACAACCTCCTCCAAAAGTTCAATTCTCATGACTTTTAAGGGGGGTTCCAAACAAACCGCCTTCCAAAGTTAAATTCTCATGACTTTTAGGGGGGGTTTTGACAAACCGCCCCCAAAAGTTATGAGAATTGGGCTTTTAAGGGGGGGTTTCAAACAACCGCCTCCAAAAGTTCAATTCTCATGACTTTTAAGAGGGGTTCCAAAAAAATCGCCTCCAAAATTTCAATTATTATGACTTTTAGGGGGGTTTTGACAAACCGCCCCCAAAAGTTATGAGAATTGGGTTTTTAGGGGGGTTTTTCCAAAAATCGCCCCCAAAAGTCAAATTTCAGGACTTTTGGGAGTAGATTTAAAAAAACCACCCCCAAAAGTCCAATTTCCATGACTTTTAGGGGCGGTTTTAAAAGACCGCCTCCAAAGGTCTGAAAAAACTTTTAGGGGGGGGTTTAGCAAGACCCCCACAAGCCAAAACTGCCCCTAAAGGGCTATTTTGTTATAGTGCAAGGACAGTGCTAGAGGAGAGGGGTGGGCCCACATGCTAGTGTAACTTCCCCAAAATCAAGCTAAGCCTATCTAATTCGAATTTCCAAGCTATATGAAGTTATTATTTGGAAAAATAACATTATAGAGGAATTAAATGAGTCCCAAGGTGTCATTATAACATAAAAATTGCATTTATTAATATTTTATTAAATATTTGTGAGAGAATTCTAGAATGAGGGGGAAATGCTCCATGAAGATATATAAAAAGAGTGAAGACACAACTGAAGGGGATTTTTTTCATTTGAATTTTGGTATTGGAGATCGATTGAGCTTCTCAAGATTGGGATATGTGCCCCTTGTTGCAGAACTAGTTTCGGTGGTGAAAGATTCCACCTTAGCTAGCAAGAGTGGAGAAAACACTCAGATTTCTCAATTGTGTTTCATGTGAATGAGAGATGAGGAGGAATCACTTGGATTTGTAAAATGAGATTCCATTGATGCGGGTTTAGATGTGTTCTGTTTCTGGTTTGAATTCATCTATGGGAGTTTGGAATTTCAAGTTGTAGCAGCAGAGGTTCATGGTGTTTTCTAGGCATTATGGTGTTGGAGTTATGGGTTCTTGCTTGAGGAGGGTGCAACATTGGATCAATTTTCACTTGCAGAGATCATTCTTGGGAAGTACATGATTGATATGTGACAGAGGGTGCAATTTTGGAGACTGCTCTATCATTTGGGGGTTTTTCTTGTTCATTTAGAGCTTGGATCAATGAAGGAGGTATGAAATGGTGCTTCTGGTTTCAACACTTCTGAGAATTTATGGGATGTGATACCCATTCAATTACATTCATAGCATTGTTTCTAGTGGGAAACACTTTTTTTTTTCACTCAAAACGTTGTTCATATGACCGATATATGCCCATTTTATCAGTTCTACTCCATTTTGTATCTCTTCTAATAGAGCTTCAAACTTGTACAATTTATTGAATTTTGGTTGTCATTGATGTCAACTAATGTCAAAGAGGATTCCAAAGAAGATTCAGTATGCTGGTTCTAGATGGTTCAAAAAAGTATATTAAATCCACTTTAGAGTGGTATATACGCAAGAAATATGGAGAAGGATATGGATGCCAATATGAAGAAGTATATCCAAAAGTACATCCAGTCTGAAAAAGTATATTTCAGAGGTACATCATGCATATCCAACTTGAATAAGTACATAAGGAATGCATCTTACTACATGTGGTACATGCACTGTAGTGTCCCCTCTATCGTACCATCGAGATAGAGAGAATCACTGTGCTCAATCCGGGCAATTTGTCCCATATTCATTATAATTAAAACTCATTGATATAAAACAGGTATATGTGAAATGCTATAGAACAGAACAAGGATTAAATAAAACATGCTGATATCTAACATGCATTCACGTTTCTGTGTCAGTCATGAAATAAAGATCTTTGCAGTATTATAAAAGATCATATGGAAATGCATAATCGTTTAAAAACAGAGTTGAAGCAAATTTATTAACAGATCCATGATACATTCAAAATATTCATCAAATAAGTAATTGCAATGTAATACAGGGGAATACTTATCTTATACAAAAGTAGTCCCATGCAACTGGCTATGCAACTGCAACGTTCCACCCAACCATAGGCCAGTGTGCTCCTTAATCTCTCAGCACCACTGCCACCCCCGAGCTGGGCATGATTTCTACAAGGAACCAGGGAACAGCAGACTCATACATAGCCAAGCATACACAAGATGAGCCAAGCCAATCTGCGATTGGGTTTATCAGGCTGCTAGGAAATGGAAAGGAAGAATTGCTAAGCTAGTGAGCTCAACCACAGAGCTATGGGTACCCCTCCCAGATCTATTCAGCTTGGTACTCACAATGCCTACACACCCAACACAAGGAAGTATCCTCTTCACTGTCACACAGTCCCTCAAGCCATACCTTCCTTTCTAGTGCTCTCAGGGTGTGCATAGAAAAGTAGCCAGCCCTCTTGATCTCCTTGAGAGGATACTCTCTACACTAGGTTTATCAAGCTAATTCTGTCCACTACCATTCCAGTTTCTTGCTTACAGGTTCAAATCCAAAACAGGATGCACTTAACAACAACCACAACTGTTGGGCATGAAGAAAACGTTTTCCACAGTGGAATGCAGGAGATGGGGTTTCAGCTCACTCAGAAAAACGTGGGAATCCACAAAAACGAAATGGGAAGTTGGTGAACAGCCCAGGAAGCCAAATCCGTTTTTAGAAAAACGTCCCTGGACATTGAGGAGCAAAAACGACCTCCACCCAGTCCCCAATTCGTGGCCCTTCTCTCCCAGGCTGCTATATATGCAAAAACGAACCTCCAGACATGGAAAAATGCAGGATTTTTGCTGAAAAACGTGAAGGGAAAAGCCCAGATAGCTCCCACTGCGTGCATGAATGAAGACTGCCCATTCCCCATGGCTTTGGGCACCATTTCGTGGGTGGTTTCTTGCCCCACAAGCAAAAACACGACTTTCCAAGTTGATGGCTTGCCCATGCACGAAAATGGCTTGCCCATACTTCCTCATTTCCAAGGCATTAACTGCCTTAACCAATTTCTTGGAAGAATTAAATGATTGAGTGCATGAGACAAAATGGGTAGTTGGTGGTTTATGGGTTTCCCCATTGACACATGGATTAACACCATTCCCCAAGGGTTTGAATAATTTCCCTCCCTTTTCCTTGTAGAGTCATGCCCCATCTCTTTTGTTGCATTGCATAGCCGGATGTGGGTTTTTCATTGATAATTCATAATTACATGATGTCTTATATACATTGTGCCCATCTCGCACAAGAACCATGGGCATCTATTTTTAATTTCCGATTCATGAAACGCTAAATCAATGGTGGGGCCTTGGCCTTGAGCTCCTCACCATGATTAAATTACAATATTTACATCATTTACGGTTTAATACAAAGGGGGTCAAAATGGGGACATTACATTCCCCTCCCCTTACATTAGCACTGTCCTCAGTGCTCATCAAAATTGAACAAAAATGGATATGCCACCCTCATGGCATCCTCCAGCTCCCATGTAGCCTCATCGGGACCGTAGTGCTTCCATTGCACCTTTACCTGTCCGATGGCTCGGTTCCGGAGCAATGTTACCTTCTTGTCTAGGATGCACAATGGATCGGTTTGGAATTCTCCCTCGGGTTCCACCTGGATCACATCCCAATTAATCACATGGTTAGGATCATGTACATATTTCTTAAGCAAAGAGACGTGAAAAACATTATGAGCTTTAGTGCTAGCAGGCAATGCAAGTCTATATGCAACTAGTCCTATTCTTTCAAGCACTTCAAATGGCCCACAATATCTAGGTGATAGCTTGGCACAACTCCCAAGCTTCAAAGAACTCTTCCTTGATTTCACTCTAAGATATACATGATCCCCAACATTGAATTCCCTATGCACTCTATGTTTATCTGCATAGCTTTTCTGTCTATCCTGGGCTGCTTTTAAATTTTGCCGGATCTTTGCAACCTCTTGTTCCATTTCCTTAAGCAATTCTGGCCCAAGTACAATTCTGTTCACTGGATTGTCCCAAGTCACTGGTGTCCTACACCTTCTGCCGTACAAAGCCTCATAAGGACTCATTCCCAATGATGCTTGTTGCCCGTTGTTATATGCAAATTCCACCAGGTGTAGATAATCCTCCCACTTGGATGGTTTGTCCATTACATACATGCGGAGCATGTCTTCAAGCACCCGATTTACTCTTTCTGTTTGACCATCTGTTTGAGGATGGTATGCGGTACTAAAGCTTAGCTGTGTACCCAAATCTGCAAAGAGACCTTTCCAAAAATTGGAAGTGAACTTGGTATCCCTGTCAGAAATTATTGCCTTAGGCAACCCATGTAATCTGAAAATTTCCTTCATGAAAATATTTGCAATGGCATCGGCTTTATGTGTGGACTTAACCGGTATAAAATGTGCTGCCTTCGTTAACTTGTCCACCACAACCATGATGGAATCATGCTGTCTCTTAGTCATTGGCAATCCTGTAATAAAATCCATGGATATTACTTCCCATTTCCATTCTGGAATCGACACTGGAAGCAATAAACCCGCTGGATGTTGGTGTTCACTCTTCACCTGTTGGCATTCCATGCACTTAGAAATGTATTCAGCAACATCCTTCTTCATGCCTGGCCAGAAATAATATTTCCTTGCTGTAGCAATTGTTTTCTGATATCCCGGGTGACCAGAGTATGGAGCTTTATGGATTTCATTCATAACCATTCTCCTTAAATCTGCTGCATTTGGAATATAGACTCTATTCTTATAAGTAAGAAGTCCGCCTTCTTCCAAATGATAACCCTCATACTTCTTTTCAATGTTTTGCTGCTGCAATTTGCCCTTTGTCTGCTCATACACTTCATCCTCAACCATATGGTTAACAATCTGCTGCCTCAAATCTGGTTGGCAAGTACTAAGCGCTGCCACATGCATTTCACGTACCTTCCTGCTGAGTGCATCAGCCACCTTGTTTTCTTTCCCTTTTATGTGTTTGATTTCAAAATCAAATTCACACAAAAATTCCAACCATCTAGCTTGCCTAGCATTTAAAGTTGGCTGATCAAACAAGTATTTCAGACCACAATGGTCTGTCCTTAACTCAAATTTTCTTCCCATTAAGTAATGCCTCCACATCTTTAAAGCATGTACTATGGCTGCAAGTTCTATATCATGAGTAGCATAGTTCTTCTCATGCTCCTTCAACTTTCTTGACTCATAGCATATCACGTGGTTGTCTTGCATAAGAACTCCTCCAAGTCCTTGATTGCATGCATCAGTACACACCACAAAATCTTTTTCCGGGTCTGCAATCTTCAGAATAGGTGCACTTGTAAGAAGATTCTTCAACCGTTGAAAACTTTCCTCACATCTTGATGACCATTCAAACTTTATCCCCTTCTTTTGCAAAGAAGTGATCGGGTTAGCAACCTTGGAGAATCCTTCGATAAACCTCCTGTAGTAACCAGCAAGGCCCATAAAAGATCTCACATCAGTCACATTCCTTGGAGTTGGCCAATTCATAATGGCTTCAATCTTCTCAGGGTCTACAGATATTCCTTCGTCGGAGATGATGTGACCCAAATAATGAATTCTATCTTTATAAAAGTCACATTTGCTCAATTTTGCATACAACTTATGCTCCCTTAGTAATTGCATTGTCATTCTCAGATGTTCTTCATGTTCTTCTTCATTCTTAGAATAGATAAGAATGTCGTCTAGGAATACAAGAACAAACTTGTCCAAATACTTGCTAAAAACATTATTCATGAGACACATGAATGTAGCTGGTGCATTTGTGAGGCCAAATGGTACCACTACAAACTCATAGTGTCCATACCTTGTTCTAAAGGCTGTCTTATGAATGTCTTCTTCTTTGATTCTTACCTGATGGTAACCAGACCTCAAGTCAATCTTTGAAAATACCTTTGCTCCTCTCATTTGATCAAAAAGGTCATCAATTCGGGGCAATGGGTATTTATTCTTCACTGTGACTTTGTTCAACTGCCTGTAGTCGATACATAACCTGAGTGTTCCATCTTTCTTTTTCACAAATAGAACAGGTGCTCCCCACGGGGACACACTTGGCCTAATATATTTCTTTTCCAGCAACTCTTGTAATTGCATTTTTAATTCTAGCAATTCCGGGGTACTCATCCTGTACGGTGTCTTAGATACTGGTGCCGCTCCTGGCACGAGTTCAATTGTAAAGTCAATGTCTCTCTTTGGAGGGAGTCCTGGAATCTCATCGGGAAAAACATCCCTAAATTCTTGCAATACACGATAGTCCTCCAATCTAAGAGTTTCATTCTCTGCTGCCTCTAAAACGTGAGCTGCATACAGTTGACATCCCTTCCTACAGAACTTCTTCAGCTGCATGGCTGAAACCTGTCTAACAGAAGTCATCTTTGGAATGCCTTTTACAACCCTCGGGTTTCCTTCCTCGTCCATGCATTCAAATGTCTTATTGTAGCAGTCAAGTTTAACCCTGTGTGCTTCTAACCAATCCATTCCAATGAGAATATCGTAGGAACCAAGTGGCAAAATATTCAGATCTGCATAAGTGAATAGCCCATCCATCTCTAATGGACATTTCTCTACTATTTCACTAACTTTTCTCTTGGTTCCAGTGGCTAGTTGAACTAACCAAGATTTACTATGCTTTGATTTCTTGAAAGCACACATCTCAACAATTCTAGGAGTGACATAACTGTGAGTAGATCCAGGGTCAATCAAAATAGAAACAGATTGCTTAGCAATCTTACCTTCAACCTCAACCACAGTTGACTGATGATCTGCTTGGCGGTCGTCCACTGCTGCATAGATTCTAGGGATTGTCCTCGCCACCTGACCCACAGTTCCAGCTCCTTGGATGTTGTGAACTTGATTTGCATTCCCATTCCGATGTGGACAGTTCCTAAGCATGTGGTCTCCTCCACAACCCCAACATTGAAGTGGTTCTCTTGGCTCCTTTGGATCTCTTGGCTTGTCTCCCATCATCCTAGTTGGCTTAGTCACAACTTGTGATGGCTGCCTTTGCTGATTCCTGAATTGAGGAGGCTTGAACCCCTTCTTCCTTTGATCAAACTTTTCGTTTTTCTTATCCTTCCATGCCTTATGGAATTCGGGTTTGCTTCTGTTTTGATCGAAGCAGTACTTGGCCTTTCTTATGGCCTCCTCTAGAGTTCGAGGTTCATCAAACTCAATTCTGTCTTTATATGACTGGGGTAGTCCACTTAGGAAACGCTAAATTTTTACCTTATCCTCTCGAATGTACTTGACATATCTCAGCAGCTCCAAGAACTTGTTTGCATATTCCTCCATGGTCGATTGTCCCAATCTCAGCTCATGGAATTCTTTGATCTTATCATCATAGTACCTATCCGAGAGGTACTTCTGCTTGAAGTATTTCTTGAACTGCTTCCACACGATCTTCCTTTCATTGATCTTCTTCACTTGCCTGGTGTGTTCCCACCATATAGATGCTCTTCCATTCAAGTTGAAGATGGCTACCCTTGCTTTCATATTTCCCGAGTAGTCTTGGACTTGGAAGTATTTTCTCATCCCAAGAAGCCAAGCTTCAGCTTCTTGACCAGATTTTACCTCTCCGTCAAATGTAGGAGGTTTTGCCTTCTTAAATTCCCCATGTGAACTGTTCTTGTAGTGCTTCTTCCTCTTGCTCCTGTGAGATGAAGAACTTGAACCCTCGATGGATTCTTCCGAATCAGATGATTCATTAGAAGAGATTTCTGGACTATATGTCCTGTCTGTAGAAATTCTTCTTGGGCTACTGGCCCTCTTACGGGAATTTCTTCTAGAGCTACTCCCACCCTTTTCTGGATTTGATATCTGATGCCCAGAGTTTATTTGCCTTTGGATGTCTGTTAAACTCTGAAGCATGGCTGCATTCAGCTGATTTTGTTCTTCCTGAGCTTTAATCATCCTTTCATTATCTTCCCTACAGCTTTGTAACTCCACCCTTAGGCTTCTCATGGTGGCTGCAACATCTGGAGGGGTTTCTTGATTTCTTCTCCCATTAGATTCTGTTTCAGCATTTTCAACCTGTATATTTTCCCCCATGGCATCTGTCTCAGGTTCATAGGGATCCTGTGCATCATTCATGATGTGCATTTTCTTGGCCCAACCAAGATCCAAAATTTTTCCACTGTATTAACTACAGTGTTACCCTGTTGTAACCGTGGCTCTCTGAAATGTGTTCATCAGCACAATTGTTAGCTGCATTATATACTCAAAATTCATAACTTACTTCATGCACGTGGGAAAAACATTACGTTGACAATTCGTTAAATCACAAACACGACTTATGAGGAAAAAAGAAAAAGGGGGGTCAAGGGGGCTTGCCCCCTTGTGGCTTCGCCACAGCAGGGCGGATCGAGGGCAGCGCCCTCGTTTTTTTTTTTTTTTTTTTTTTTTTTTTTTTTTTTTTTAGGAAATACGCCGCATCGGGCGGTTCGCGAATTCCTGCCGCAATGGGCAGTTCGCTGAATCCTGCCGCGATGGGCGGTTTACACACTGCTCCCGCAACTGCGGGGAGGTTCATTATATGCTCCCGCAATGGGCGGGGTGATATGCTGAAGGCTTCCGCAATGCGGGCCGGTTCACTGTATGTTCCCGCGACTGCGGAGAGGTTGGCTGAATGCTGCCGCAATTGCGGGGCGGTTCGGCGACGGCTTCCGCAATTGCGGAGCAGTTCGCCGAACGCTTCCGCAGTTGCGGAGCAGTTCGCCGAACGCTTCCGCAACGGCGGGGCGATTTGCCGAGCGGAGCCATTCGGCGAAGGCTTCCGCAGTTGCGGAGCCATTCGGCGAATGCTCCCGCAATTGCGGAGCCATTCGACGAAGGCTTCCGCAGTACCGGAGCCGTTCGCGGAATGCTTCCGCCACAATGCTTCCTCGATTTCGGGTGATTTTTCGGAAATGATTCGGCGAAGTCTTCCGCAGTTGCGGAACGATTCGCCGAACTCTTCCGCAGTTGCGGAACGATTCGGTGAAGTCTTCCGCAGTTGCGGAACGATTCGCCGAAGTCTTCCGCAACTTCGGAACGACTCGCCGAACTCTTCCGCGTTTCGGAACGACTCGCCGAACTCTTCCGCGTTTCGGAACGACTCGCCGAACTCTTCCGCGTTGCGGAACGATTCGCCGAAGTCTTCCGCGTTGCGGAACGATTCACGGAATCCTTCCGAAATTTCGGAAGAGAATTCCTTCCGCAATTTCGGAAGAGATTTCCTTCCGAAAATTCATTTTCACGGCGACACTTAGAGAATTTTTTTCATTTTAAACAAAATTTTTCTCCGCTGTTTCGGAGCCATTGGCTGAATTCTTCCGCGATTTCGGGAAGGTTCGCGGAATCCTTCCGCAATTTCGGGAAGGTTCGCCGAATTCTTCCGCAATTGCGGGAAGGTTCGCGAAACCTTTCCGAAATTTCGGAACGACTTCCCGAAACGGCTTAAAACACAAATTTTTTTTTTTTTTTTTTTTTTTTTTTTTTTTTTTTTTTTTAAAACAGACTTAAACTAAAATTTTCCCAAACTCTTAAGAAAAACTTAACTTCTTCTCTTCTCTTTACTATCAGTTTTGGCCCATATCGGCCCAGTGCTGCAACGCAGCTCTGATACCATAATGTAGTGTCCCCTCTATCGTACCATCGAGATAGAGAGAATCACTGTGCTCAATCCGGGCAATTTGTCCCATATTCATTATAATTAAAACTCATTGATATAAAACAGGTATATGTGAAATGCTATAGAACAGAACAAGGATTAAATAAAACATGCTGATATCTAACATGCATTCACGTTTCTGTGTCAGTCATGAAATAAAGATCTTTGCAGTATTATAAAAGATCATATGGAAATGCATAATCGTTTAAAAACAGAGTTGAAGCAAATTTATTAACAGATCCATGATACATTCAAAATATTCATCAAATAAGTAATTGCAATGTAATACAGGGGAATACTTATCTTATACAAAAGTAGTCCCATGCAACTGGCTATGCAACTGCAACGTTCCACCCAACCATAGGCCAGTGTGCTCCTTAATCTCTCAGCACCACTGCCACCCCCCGAGCTGGGCATGATTTCTACAAGGAACCAGGGAACAGCAGACTCATACATAGCCAAGCATACACAAGATGAGCCAAGCCAATCTGCGATTGGGTTTATCAGGCTGCTAGGAAATGGAAAGGAAGAATTGCTAAGCTAGTGAGCTCAACCACAGAGCTATGGGTACCCCTCCCAGATCTATTCAGCTTGGTACTCACAATGCCTACACACCCAACACAAGGAAGTATCCTCTTCACTGTCACACAGTCCCTCAAGCCATACCTTCCTTTCTAGTGCTCTCAGGGTGTGCATAGAAAAGTAGCCAGCCCTCTTGATCTCCTTGAGAGGATACTCTCTACACTAGGTTTATCAAGCTAATTCTGTCCACTACCATTCCAGTTTCTTGCTTACAGGTTCAAATCCAAAACAGGATGCACTTAACAACAACCACAACTGTTGGGCATGAAGAAAACGTTTTCCACAGTGGAATGCAGGAGATGGGGTTTCAGCTCACTCAGAAAAACGTGGGAATCCACAAAAACGAAATGGGAAGTTGGTGAACAGCCCAGGAAGCCAAATCCGTTTTTAGAAAAACGTCCCTGGACATTGAGGAGCAAAAACGACCTCCACCCAGTCCCCAATTCGTGGCCCTTCTCTCCCAGGCTGCTATATATGCAAAAACGAACCTCCAGACATGGAAAAATGCAGGATTTTTGCTGAAAAACGTGAAGGGAAAAGCCCAGATAGCTCCCACTGCGTGCATGAATGAAGACTGCCCATTCCCCATGGCTTTGGGCACCATTTCGTGGGTGGTTTCTTGCCCCACAAGCAAAAACACGACTTTCCAAGTTGATGGCTTGCCCATGCACGAAAATGGCTTGCCCATACTTCCTCATTTCCAAGGCATTAACTGCCTTAACCAATTTCTTGGAAGAATTAAATGATTGAGTGCATGAGACAAAATGGGTAGTTGGTGGTTTATGGGTTTCCCCATTGACACATGGATTAACACCATTCCCCAAGGGTTTGAATAATTTCCCTCCCTTTTCCTTGTAGAGTCATGCCCCATCTCTTTTGTTGCATTGCATAGCCGGATGTGGGTTTTTCATTGATAATTCATAATTACATGATGTCTTATATACATTGTGCCCATCTCGCACAAGAACCATGGGCATCTATTTTTAATTTCCGATTCATGAAACGCTAAATCAATGGTGGGGCCTTGGCCTTGAGCTCCTCACCATGATTAAATTACAATATTTACATCATTTACGGTTTAATACAAAGGGGGTCAAAATGGGGACATTACATGCACAGACATCAATACCACCAAGTCACACTCCTTCAAGGTAAAATCCCAAGAGTTGGTTGGACAAAGGTTTGAGTGTGCAACTATGCTAATAGATGATTGGGGGTGATTCCATGAAGATGGGTAACTCTTTTTGGCCAAATATGACGGTGAAAAATGGATATTTTACCCATGTATTAAATTGAAGCCCTCGAAACTCATATTTTCCACATGAATTTTGACACGCGGTCAAAAAACAAAATGTAGAGAATTATGTTGGCTTTCCAATGATATATTTTTCGAAATATATCAATGTCATTTATCATGTCGAATTTTCATTTAATCAAACGTGTGTACTTAAAAATTTGAAGAGCAATTTACAAGTAGTTTGTGTGTGTGCACAATAATTTAATGTTAAAGTAATAATTTTAAAAATGAAATATGTAAACATGATCTAGACAGAATGCACTAGTGCTTAAATATTTTTCTTTTAATTTTTTTCGAAAAATTATATTTATTATTATTTTTCGAAACCGACCAATGAATATTTCAGTCGCATTTTGCACACATTTGTGTGTGTGCACCAAATATTTTGATTGTTTACATAATTTGCAAAACTAAAAATACCCTTTTGAAGATGATATGTTTATCTAGTGCTGTGTATTTTTTCAAATTTTTTGGATATGTATTTTGAATGTTGTGGATTTATCTTTGAGCTTAGTCGAAGTTGTCGACAGAGTTTTTTTGGGCAAGTTTTAGTAGAAATTTAAAAACAAAAGACATACGAAGATAAAAATTAGTAAATTTTATGTAGCTGGATAGATGATTCATTGACGAATCCAATGGTATCAAGTCCGCCCATTAATTTGCATTTAATGACATGGTTTAACCCTTTGGAAGGTAGATAAAACTTTCATTCTATAGTGAAAAGGGCTCTCGGCCTATTTTTTAGGCCCTCGATCAAGCTATTTGCTTCGATCAAGCTATTTGCTTGATCGAGGTATTTAAAATACCTCGATCGAGGGTTTAATAAGACCTCAATAGAGGGTTTTAACTAGAACTCGATCGAGGTATTTGCTAAATCGAGGGTGCATAAAATGAGCTCAATCGAGGGTGCGTAAAATGAGCTCAATTGAGGGTTCGTCTGTGTAAAAATAATATAAAAACGAACTCAGGAAAGGAGTTGGAAAATTAATGGTGTCAACCACCAACCTCTATATATTCATCAAACAATTGATCAACAACACTAATTTAACTCATTGCCAATTTATTTTCAATTAGAGCTTTGTGATTTTGATGTTGTTCAATTAGAGCTTTGTGATTTTGTTGTTGTTCAATTAGAGCTCATTAGACATGTAAGATTTCTTTATAGACATATTTCAAAATTTCATACTAACATATTGTTGTTTGTTATAACAATTTGAAGAAATATTTGTTTGTTTTCATTGTAGTTTGATGGGGAGTCAAAGAAAAAGACAAAGAAAACATGCTTGACAACAAAATGACAATTAAGAGAGTGAGAAGAATAGAGAACGAATGAGACAACAAAGAGCAAGCTTGAGAGAAGAAGAAGATGCACATTTGGTGCAACAAATTCCAATGGAGGACAACCGAGATAGATTTTTGAATTACATGCTACATAATTTAAATATTATATTTTATCAAGTTCTTGAATTACATGCTACATAATTTACAAAATTAGTAACAATTTTCCCAAAAAATTAACTAAATTTCATAATTTAATTTGTTTAATATTTATTTGTAATGATATTCTTATTTATTTCATCCATTTGTTATTTAAATTTCAAAGTTTGCAACAATTTTTATGTTAAATGAATAATTTTCAAGTGGCTAACAAATTTTATTGGAACAATTTTCAAATGAAATGTACATTTGAATTCTATTTTCATGTTAAAATGTACATATTTTTAACTATTTTCAAATTATTTAGTTGCTAACAATTTTCAATGTTATTGTTCAACAATTTTCAAATGAAATGTACACTTGGATTCTATTTTCAAGTTAGAATTTCAAGTTAAAATGTATGTACATATTAACTATTTTCAAATTTCTAAGCTACCAGCAATTTTCAATGTTATTAGGACAATTTTCAAATTAAATATACACTTGGACACTATTTTCAAATTAAAATATACATATTTAACTAATTGCAATTTTCTAAGTTACTAACAATTTCAAGTTAAATGTAATTTCAATTCTTGTTTTGTTATTTGTTAAAAAAATATAAATGTATAGCCTCAATGTGAGCTCCAAGTCTCAACATTTGTTAATTGAAATAACTATTAATGTGTAATTTTAACTTATCCTCATTTTGTTTGAAATGAACATTATGATAGTTATGTATTAGTTAGAAAATTCAATTTGAAAACAAATGAATGAATATTTTCATAGTTATGGTGGTTGACAATATTTTCATAGTTATGAATATTTGAAAACAAATGACTGGAATATTTTCATAGTTAATGTACCAATTTTTTCTATGCATTAATGTAGGGATAAGTTAACTTTTTTTTCCTATAGTAGGTATATATGTTATTTATATTTCAAAATTTTTAACAATTTTCAAGTTAAATGGATAATTTTCAACTTAAATTGATAGTTATGTATAATTAGTTGGAAAATTAATTTCACACTCAATTTTCAATTTGTCAATTTCTACATCAAATTTCAAATTTCTAGCAATTTTAAAGTTCAATGCACAACTATCAAGTTATTAATAATTATCTTGAGTTAAATATATATACTTGATTTTCAAACTTTACAACAATTCTCAACCTAAATGTACAATTTCAAGTTACATGTACATATTTAGCTATTTTGAAATTAAGTTACAAACAATTTTCTTGTTTTTAATGTATTTTCAATACTTGTACCGTATTTTTCTCAAGTCACTAGCAATTTTCAATTTGTTAATTTACATGTAACAAATTTCAAGTTACTAGCAATTTTAAATTTAAATGTACACGTTAATACCAATTTCAAGTTACAAGCAAATTCAAATTTTACTGGCAATTTCAAACTTTACTTAGAACAATTCTCAAGTAATTACTAGCAATTTCAAGTTACAAGCAATTTCAAACTTTAGTAGCAATTTCAAATTTTACTTAGAACAATTCTCAAGCTAAATGTATTAATTGAAAAATTCAATTCAAGCGCAATTTTCAAAGAATTTGAAGTCGACATCCAACATTCAATTAGTATTCCTTCCGGTTATAAGAAAGAAGTAGAAACAACTATCGAGCATGTAAAGGAGGAGCTATATTTATATGAAACCTTCTCTAGTTCTTTAATTTTGAAAGACAAATCTATTGATAAAGATGTTGGTGATAGCAATACTATAGACACATTTGTACTTGATTCAAATGTCTCTAGTAGTTTTGACTATGATACAAAGGATGCCTCAAATTTTGATAAAGAAAACATTGCTAATGTACATCCAGTGTCTTGAGAGCATTTTGAAAAATATGAACACCAAGATTCAGAAATTTTTTACCGTCAGCCTATTTTTGATGAATATCCCAGTCATGACGATAAGCAGGATTTCTTCATGACATCTTTGGAACCTCTTAGTATAGTCCATATATATTATGTTTATGAATATGATTCTTTGGAATATAATGGAAGTTAAATGAAAGAGCCATGGAAGCAACTAATCTTACCTTTATCACTGATTGATGACCAATAGATTGCAGAAATCAGCAAGCCTGCATCCATCATTCTTGAACCTAAATTTGGAGTAGATATTAAGCAAACTATAATTAGTAGTGAAATCATCCCGCAGCAATGTTCATATTTGTAGACAGCTAAAAATGGAATCCATCGTAAGGGAGAAATTATGCAGAGGCCATCTAATCTCCAGCTTGAACAACAACAAGAAGTATTTCTTTATGTCTTTTATGACCCTATTGCTAATTATATGGAGTCTTTAAGTAGTTCAGATGTCAAATCATTATTTTTTATTGATGATTGGCTTTGATGTTCTTTTGAACTTAACTTTTGTCTATCATGGATTCCTCCATTTTTTCGACCCAGATCAAGAATTTTACTAGTTAATCAGTTTCTTGTATGGCTTCATTGGAAGCATGATTTCACTTGATCTAGTAGCAACACAATTAATAGAGTAGGTATGCGTATAAATAAACTTTATGTCCAAGCATTTGGTTTTCAATTTAAGAGCAGCTTCTACTTTGCATTTGGTTTACATGTGAATAGTTTTCAGTTCTCAAAAAACAATAGTTGTGCTCTCAAGGCTTGAAAAGGTCACAGTTTGCAGTATATGGTTGTTCTTCAATCTCCTAGACAGATATATTTGTAATTTGGATGAGCAGGGTACATATTACATGTTTGGAACAAGGTAATGACTCCATAGCCCATAGCAGCATTGGTACTTCTTATTGTCAGTTGTAGAGATTTGGTAGAGATATGAATGACTCCACTCGCCTAATGGATATAAGGCACTTGGTCTACATATACTTAGAGACTCAGAGGGATGACTCTATCCCTAGCCAGAGCCGATGTTAGTACCTGTATTTGGTTATGTCAAAACTAGTGATTGACACCATTCTTTGAAAGACAAGATTTCAAAGTTAAATTTGGAAAAAATTTATAATTATAAAAAATGCCTTTGGATAGCATATGAAAGCTCAATATTTTATAACAAACTCTTATTCTATTCTCCTCGCTAATGTCGGATTAACATCATGAAACAAATAAAAGATAACATTCAACGTTGTCCAAAACCTATGAACTCAAGTGCATGATCACTCAAACGACATAGGAGAATTTTTATAATGCCAAAGGGAAATTTTTAGTTTGTTATCAGAGATGCATGGTTGTGAGTTTTTGTTTAGTTTATCGTATGGGAATGTGCTATATCGATACCCAAATACTGAAAATTTATAAAAGTAATCTCCCATGTGTCGAGAATAATAACATCTACTTCATACAAACACAAGTGTTGAAATTCCAAGATATTTCTCACATTAAAGCACCTAGGAAGAATTGAATACATAATGATGAAGGGGATTGTCAAAGCTAGTGAATGCAAAAAATCACTTCAAATTCAAATCTAGTGACCATGACGTCTACAGACACAGGAAAAGTTATTTAAAGTATTAATATTAATACTAGTGCCAGTGGCAAGTCCAGAAGTCAACATCGAAGAGAGAAATCATGCAGATTCTTCACTTTTCTTGGCGATGTGATGAATACATCATCATCAAAATATTACAGTTTTTATTGTAATTAATGTGCTGGGTAGAGTATACCAAGTCTCATATTTTCGATGATTTGGTGGTTTTTGGCAACTAAGCATTTGAAGGAGGCAAAATATCAACTTTCCAGATTTCAAGGCATTAGTTAAGTTTATCGTGGGCATCGAGTTCACCAACTCCAGATTTTAAAGCAGCAAATAAAGGACAAGAGGAAATCAATGTCTAAATACAGAGGATCGATTCCAGCAATTCCAACAACTCGAGACACCTTGCAACTTATTCTAGTTTTTGTGGAAGGAATATTTCTCATTTTCTATTTTTGTAAAATTTTGTTAAAGATTGGCTCGATGAGCATTTGTATATATTTTCAAGCTTTGAATCAAGAGGGGGAGGGGGAGTTCCAACCGAGGGGCTGCGGAGAAAATTGTAATGGGATCGAGAGCCTAAAACGTTTTGCTCTGTTATTTCATTTGGAAGCTTATTATCTGAAGATGTACATCCATATTTGTGAACCAGGTTTCAGATACCTCAAGCTTGTGTATTTTGTGATTTTGTTTAAATAATCACAGTTATGGATTCCTTCAAGCTGATGTTTTCATTGTGAATGTCTATACTTGTGACTGAATATTCATGCCATCTCCGTTTAGAAATTTTTTTATTTTATTTTTTTATTTTTTTATTTTTATTTTATTTTATTTTATTTTTATTTTTTATTTTATTTTTATTTTTTTTAATTTTTAATTTTTAATTTATTTATTTTTAATTAATTAATTAATTTTTTATTTATTTATTTTATTTTATTTTATTTATTTATTTTTATTTTATTTATTTATTTTTATTTTTATTTTTATTTTTTATTTTTTATTTTTTATTTTTTATTTTTATTTATATTTATATTTATTTATTTATATTTTTTATTTATATTTATATTTTTTATTTTATTTTATTTTATTTTATTTATTTATTTATTTTTATTTATTTTTTATTTATTTATTTTTTTTTTAATTTAATTTTATTTAATTTTATTTATTTTTTATTTATTTTTATTTTTTTATTTTATTTTATTTTTTATTTTATTTTATTTTTTATTTTATTTTATTTTTTATTTTATTTTATTTTTTTTACTTTTATTTTTTTATTTATTTATTTATTTATTTTATTTTATTTTTTATTTTTTATTTTTTATTTATTTATTTTGAATATGGTGATCTGAAATGTTATATGTGAATGAATAGTGTGTTCCACATATTGCCAATAAGCTCTTAACCTGGATTATAATTAATATCGTTCTTGCTTTATCCAACTTCCCATGTTATGTGCAGAAGCCTAATGTTTTTAGTTGTTTCACACTTTCTTTGTCTACATATTTTCTTGATTCCTCTAAACAGTTAATCCATCAATCAATGAACATTTTCCTTTGAGCATTAAGATGTGTTAGCCATGCCCTCTCCTCAGTCAGAGTGCATCTTTTAGCACTAACACACACATTCCTATCATACTGTCCTTGGGTTTCATGCAGATTCAGAAAAGAATGCAGACCTTGGTATTTGTTCCCTGCTACACGGATTCCTTCATTCCTAAAAAACCGTGTTTGGTGCAACAAATTTACTGGGAAATCATGCCATTAATAACTGTAGTTTCCTCGATTTATATACCTACAACCTGCATGGCAGTATCTAATGCACTATATGGTCCAATCAACTGCTGAAAATTGTCTTAAAATCTGTACCAGCTAGTTTACTTGATGAAATATGCCCCTAAATCTTTTGAGTTCTTCCTTAGACTTGGTGTCTCTCTTTTTCCTTCAAGTGTGTTCTATTTTTCCCCTTTACTCTTCTTTTATACTTCACTTTCTAATAATTAACCCTAACTACCAACACATCAAAGGCTAGGATTATTTCTTAACATAAATGGTTCTCATTAAATGCACTTTAATTAATATAAAAGTGATTTAATTAAATGCACATTACATCACGGGACCCACAACCTAAATGATAAAGTACAATCTTTTATGTATTTACATAAAGTCAGTTTATACATAAATAAACACTAGGGACTACACTTTTCCCCCCCATGACTAACACACCCAAAAAATCATGAGGAATACCTCGAGAGTTAAGATTTTCTAACAGAGGGATCCATAGGAGATTTTTTCCTCAACTCTTTTTCCAACAAAGCAACTACAACGCCATCAAATTTCAGAGTTTCTGATGATGATTTGGTGATGGTCACCACCATATGATCCCAAGTATCTCAGAGGGAACATATTAAAATGATATTTCTATCCTCATCCTCCACCTTTACAACAACCGAGAGCATTTTGTTAATTAGGGTATAAAAATAGTTTAGATGATCTACCACAGTTTAACCCTCCTTCATCCTCAGATGATAAAGGGTGTTCCCATGAAGATGGGTAACACTTTTTGGCAAGACACATCTGTGGATTGAGTAAAACGTGAGCTCTATCGAGGGTTATTTAAGCCATGAGGGATTCACTAGAAGGCAATATAATATCACGTTCATTCATATTGCAGTATTAAATATTCCTACAAACCTAAAAATTATATTGCTTATATATTAAGGGGAAAAGGGTTTTTTTATTAAATGTAACAATACAAAAATACTTTGGGGTCTGTTTTTTATGGGAGGGATGATAAATATCCGCCAAATAGAGATGGAGGGATCACGGCAGGATGAGAAATCGGGTTGAGGCAAGGTTCAGGCTTACCAGTACGCAGGGAAATCACGTCTTGAGGCATGCTTGAGGCCAGGGGTTTCATGATGAAGTGGGTTTCCAATCGATCATAGTCCAGAGACAATGGTCATTGACAGCCAATTGTTACCAATAGCACTCAATCAGTTGTTACCAATAGCCTTGGGAGGCTCTAAGTCTCCAGGGCCTGTTATAGGCCCTCGATAGGTCTTGGGGGCTTGAATACCCAACCACTCGTTCCTATTACAGGCCTTGGGAGGTTTAGTCAGCCTCCTATAGCTTGTTACATGCCTCGGGGGCTTGGATACCTAGCCCACAACAGGCTTATTCAACGATTGGGGAACTGCAACATGCAATCTAAATGTTGTACTATGTGCATTGGCTCTAGTGACATACAAGAAGTGATCTCCTATCTCTTCATTAGACCATTAGATGTTTCAAATCATAATGATATGTGGTTGAGTAATTACATTGTGGGTGAAGTAATGTGCATCCACAATATACATCGAAAGAAGCAAGGTGCATTGTAGAATGCATGTGGGGTCATAAGAGGCGTATGATATCAATATACTAGGTAGAAATATAAAGGGGTGTAAAAAACGTTAATGAAAAAATTGATACATAAAATATCTAGTGAAAATAGGGGTTTTTTTAAATTAGGAAGGCATATTGGGAGGGGGTTAAAAAAATGATTTTGGAAGGTATTTTCCAATATTTAGTGAAATTAGGGGTAGTGTTTCATATGCCACGAATAAACGTGCCATGATAGCAGTTTATTGAGTGAAGCCCCTGTGATTTAAGCCCTTGATCAAGATTTCAAAAGATAGATCAAGAGCTTAAATAATCCGTCAATCAAGATTTTTCCAGTAGCTCGATCAGGGGTTTAAATAACCCCAATTGAACTATTGAAAAAATCTTGGGTTAGGAAATAGCTTGATCAAACTATTTAGCTCGATCGAGCTATTTTTTACATTCCTTTGAAATGTAAACAACAATATAATGCGTAGTATGAAATTAATGATATTAGAATAGCTGAATAGCTTAATAGATCAATCAAGCTCTACTTTCTATGTCCTATGTCATTTGAAATGTAATTCAAAATAGAATTCATATTATAAAAATATAATATTTAAAAAATTATAGCAAACTATAGTTATAAATATGCAATTTTGAATATGAAAAAAAAATAAAAAATGTTATGCAAATAAAGGAATTACTTATTAGGTTGATAGGGATCTTCAATGAGAATTGCCCCCAAACGGAAATTGTGACCTTTTAACACTTGATTAAGGATGGGTGACCAAGATGAATCCCTTTGGCATATACCTTCAAAAATATTCTTCAGGCACACACATTGAATTGTTGAGATTTGTTGTGGGAAGACATCCTAAAGAAAGGTCGATTATTAATCCACCATTTTTTTTTATTAATCCTTAATCCAGTTCAATCGATGAATACAATTGAAACCCTCCATTCTTTAATGTGTTTCAAACCAGCCAATAAATCAAACCAACAACTGTTTTTAATGGTCATGCCGCTAAATCAAGCCAACAACTATTTTTAATGGTCGTGCTTCCAGTCCCTCCTCTCTTCGTGCTCCTTTAATGATTTGCTCCCCTCTGTGGGTTCATTTCAACAAGCTATGCTCTTCATCGTCGAAGCTCTCTCGATCATTAATCTGTTGTATCAGTTCTAAGTTCGAGCCATATGCATACACATGTAGATTGCGAAGGTCGCATCACTAGTACAAAATGAGAGATAAATCACCAAAAAAAGACCAAAATCCCCATATAAATGACCACTTTTAAGTTAGTGACCAATGGTAGCAAATTAGCAGTCATTTATCACGCGACCAAAAATGTGGTCATATTTAGCTTGTTCGTTTATAGCTTGTCTTGTGGTCATATATTTGGTCGTTAATTTGGTCGTATATTTGGTCATTAATTGGCCAAATTAATGACCAAATATACGACCAAATTAACGACCAAATATATGACCACAAACAAGCTATAAACGACCAAGCTAAATATGACCACATTTTTTGTCACGTGATAAATGACCGCTAATTTGCTACCAGTGGTCTCCAACTCAAAAGTGGCCATTTATATACAGATTTTGGTCGTTTTTAGTCATTTATCTCTCATTTTGTACTATTTATTCATTGATTTTTGTAGATAGGGCATGGAGGAATTGAACCACCAACCTCCTACTTTTAAGGAAGGTGTTCTTCCATTGAGATAGTACCCTTGAAGTCCCATTAATGATTAAACTATTTGTGATCCATTCCTATTCTCTCATATTACAAGGTTTCTCAAATCCAAAGGAAAAGATGCCATCTTGGTTATTGTTGATAAACTTACCAAATATAGTTCAATCCAATGCCAAAGCTAGCCAAATTACAAATGTTTTCCTTCATGAATTTACTAAGGTTATTGTATTTGAAAAGTATCATAAATTCACCAGTGGTTCATAGAAAGATAAATTAATCTCCATAGCACCTAATTAGTTATGAGCTCTACCTATCATCTACAAGCAAATGACCACATAGAGGTTTTGAACAAGTGCCTTGAAGGTTACTTTCATTGCTAAGCTACCAACAAACAATCATAATACATTAAATGGATAGCCCTAAGAAAATGGTGGTATAACACTTCTGCCATGCAACATCCAAGATGACCCATTGTCAAGTACTTTATGACTATACTCTGCCAAACCTTAACACTTAACTTCTACCAGCACTAAGGTTTGAATAATTGCAACTCATAGACAAAAGATTCAAGATACCCCTCAACTTCTTAGGAAAAATCTTATGATGGTTTTATTTTTTGTCCTTCACATGAATTTCTAAAGAACCAAAGATATAAATGGTGGAAAATTCCAAGGACATAATACAATAATGTGCAATCTATAAAAAAATAAATATTGGAGAGTTTTTTGGGTGTATATTAGTAAATCAAGAAGCAAAAAATCATTAAAGTAATATTCTTATTTTTTTTAACACTAACTAAATTTGCTAAGAAATTGAATAACAACATTGAAATACACGGAAATTAAAGTAATTTGTGTTGATTAACTATCCTAATTTGTATGGGGAGTTTTAGGAAGAGTAAAAATGCTCATATAGGAAGAAGGGTCTGAATTTCCCTATTGAAAACACCTTAGCACTTGTTGAAGGTGAAAAAAATACCACATGTATTGTGGGTTGTTCACTCTATTTGGTTTGCATGGAGGATTTGGAATGTAGGAAGCTTGATGTATCACTATCTTTGTTAACAAATATAGCTAGGTAGGGATAAGGACACACTATATCTTGTGTTCAGTACAGATAAAACCCAAATACATATATATGGCCTATTTACATCTAGGATCAATATTTGATAGGGTGGAGCATGGCATTGGTATCCAATATGGCTAGATTGTGATCCATATCCATCAAATTGTGTTAAGAAATGTGTGTGTGTGTGTGTGTGTGTGTGTGTGTGTGTGTGTTGGATATTTATGCAACTAAAAATAGTAGAGAATGAACATGCATGACCAAAATTCGTCACTAATGAAAATATTCATCATGCTTTGTGACTTCAAAGTGATGAACACTACAAAATAAACTATTGAAAGAAGCATTTGAAGTGAGAAAGCATAAGTGTTTCTCAATAATGAAAATAAATCTCTAAATTGATGTAAAATAGTGTAAAACAACTAGTACTCTAGTTTACTATAGAAGTCTATCTATGAATAAAATAGAATTGAAAGAGAGAAAGAAAAGTTTAATAGGAGGGTCTAGGATTAGGAAAAATATATGAAATGTATACATCTAATACATCAAATGTATACACAAGATGGGAAAAATAATGGACAATTTGGAGTGCCATCACATTATTCTTAGATCCACTTTATCCCCACCTTCAAAGGATCAATAATTAAGAATATTTGTTGTTGACTTAGAACATTTGATATTGGTTTTTCTCCTTAAATTTTAAAATGTGATGAGAACATATAGTAAAACTTAGTATGGAAACACATCATAAACAAAGCATAATGAAAACTGTGTAGTTACCACAAAATATTATTTTTGTTCTTAAGATGGGCAGCAAAATCATAATACAAGAATAAATCATAATGCATGTAATACATGTTGTCTTTTTTCTAGCTTCCAATGGACACCACAATGAATAATATCCTTCCGAATTGGCACATCAAACACATCCCCATCTAGCACTATCGTACCTTTATCCTCATTATGAATGTTTTCTACCCTTAGTGCTAAGCCCTCAAACTCTCCTGCAAATGAAAAAATGGTGATAGGTGTTCAAAACTCACATTAAGACAATGCTTGGCATGACAATATCATACATGCTCAATATGGAAAATGTTTCTATGTCATTTAAAATCAAAAACATGTTTATATGCTTAAAGGTTAAGATATGGCAATAATGCATATACTATATAGTATATACCCAATATGACAATATACCCATTGACCTACTTTTGTGGTCATTTGTTGGACATTAATAAAATTAACTTATCTTATTATCTACTTTTTTCAATACTCTTTAAGGGCAACTATTTTTGTGTTTCTAAAAAAGTAATCAGGATTGGGATTCAACCAGCCGTCAACACAGCAAGATTAAAAAATACATAAAAATATTCAAAATTTAGTCCCAAAAAATGTACTTGCAAATCAATGTAAATATGAACACTTAGACACCAAATGTGCAGAATTTGTTGATTTATATTGCATTTAAGGGTGCATATAGGAAAAATCACATCGAGATACATAAAGTATAAGTTCTGAGAGACATAAAATTATAGTTCTGAAAAATTAATTGATATACTAGGACATAATACATAAAAATTTAGGCTCTAAATACATTGGATAGACAACAATAATAGAGCGATTCCCCTCTGAAATTTTCTAAGCCAGTTCCAAATTAGGTCCAGCAGCAGGTTTCCAGGCAGGGTTTTCTTCAGCTCCAAATTCCAAACAATCCAATGTATAAAGTGAAATGGGATAACAAACTAACTATGATGAGTTAGTCTGCCTCGGCCGAGGCAACAAATTAGGATCTGGCCTGACCATAAAACCCTCTTACGATTTACTCCTAAAGTAAGGCCATAAAAAGTATAATCTAAAGGATATTAAGGATGTAATTTGAATTGATATGTATGGAGCAAAGTGTAATGAGCAATCAAATTGTGTGTCAACAGACATGATTTTGTGACTTCTCAATTGCTAAGAAAAGACAAATTAGTAAGCAGCAAGGGACATTGCACTACTGAGCTTCCATGATTCCAAGTTTGCACATTAAGCAAAAATGCATTTTTATCAACATGACTATAGGTCAGTACCTTTGTAGGATTGGAGAGGTTTAGCTAGTCAAAAATCCCTTATTTCTTCTGAAAAGGGTTTACTGATATGATCTATGTCTATTACAACCATCCACTGTTGATGAAACGCCTTGAGAGAATAGATAATGTGGATGCCATTTCCTTTGATGACAATGAACCCTAATGTGGACACCAATTCCATGGATAGCATTGACACCACATTTGTTTGGTTGATGGAGGTCAAGATCCCTATTATGGAGGATGCTACTAAGTAGTTAGAGGAGGTTAATGTAGATTGGTACCAAGTTTATGTAGATCATTGGATTCTTGATTGTTAGGCCTGAAGCATGTTTAATGTGGGATCTTTCCATATTTCTAAAATGGACAAGAATAGTATTCATGCAACAAAACAAGCAGAAATAACTTGAAAGACATAGTTATGATTTCAACAAACTTTTTACTCTAAGATTTTGAAAGAGTACAATTAAATATGAAAACTAAAAGTTAGACCCACCCATTCTTATTTGTAGACATATACTAAATAAATACAAAAGTATATGAATTATAAAGCATGCCATCTTTGATTATTGGCTTCCCAACACGAGCATTAATCACAAATGTCTCCAGACTCCTGTTAATAAATATCACTATAAATCTCTCTTTACGAGAGAATCTAAAAAGATAGTCTTTTCTAGCATTCCTCTAGCTCAGTTACCCTCCAATTCTCATTTTGCTTGATCCATTAAAAATGGATTCATAACTATGACTTCCTGATTTCTCCTTTTTTTCTATTTTGAAATGTGTTGAGGTGAATGATGCATTGGACTCCTGATTATCTTTGAATATAAGTCTAGTCCACTTTGACATTTTTTCTAATCTCTGTGACAATAGGTATAGGTCTGCTAGAAAACTAGTGACAAATTTATTTTCCAAAAATACTAATCTAGAATATGTCTCATGTTCATCATTAACAAGTTTCAACATCACTGATATACAGAAAATCGAATCCTGAGTTGAAGATTGCAATTAATGAAGAAGAAATTGTCATCACTCATTGGATCCCTACTAGATTATACTGCTATATGGAGGAAAGTTTGTTGTAATGGGAAATGAATGTAAGCTATACATGCCAACGATATAATTTAACCATCACAAATGGGAGGATTAAACCTAGAACAGATAACAAGTTGACTAACGCCAACCATGGTAGCTCATATGGATATGTTACAAATGCCTAATTTTGGTAAACTCTGAAGTTTTGTTTCTTTGCAACCACGAATCCTTTCTTTCTTGGTTTCTTTGCAATATTTGGACTTGATAAGAATTATTAGAACCAATAAAGATCAAACATTCATAGTAGTTAATAATATTTGTAGAATTTGTTAGATGTGTATTAAATTAATGTCTAGTTTTACGACTTTCCTGCTTAAATGTCCAGGTGCTATGATTATTTCACTCATATTGACTAAAGAATTGTGACTTCTCATCATATAATACATGTTATTTTAAATGGTTTATCTTCCAAGGTTTACATAGAGGTTCGCATTTCATAAATATCCTTATGTTTCCTATCAAAACCACAACATGTTTAGAATCAACCAAATACTTAACTTTTTGGGGCCAAAAAATGATCATTTTGGGAAGTACTAATGGATTGAAAAATGCTGGATATAATTTGTCCTCTAAATTTGGTTGGAAATAAAGGGATGAAGCCCTTGATTGAAAAAAATTTCCATGACATGAAAGTCACTATGAAATTGATGTAGGAGCATCGGGGCCTAGGAAGATCCATCGAAGCTAGTCGACATGTGGAGAGTCGACCAAAGGGAATGCCAATGACCACTGGTGCAGGGAAGCAGATTGACTTGTCGAATTCAATAAGTCGAGTAGGAGCAGTCGGGTATGCGACCGATAGATGCAACGGAAGTCAAGAGTCGACATGTTGGTGTCGACAGATGACAGAGGGAGTGGAGCGTCGATGGTTGACATGCGTCGAACCACGACTCTGATAGGTTTGGGAATAAGCCAAGCGAGGAGGAAGGGGCGGACTGGAGAATATTGGAAATCCTGAAGAGTGTGAAGGAAACTGACAGGTAAGTCGAAGCTGACAAACAGTATGGCCGACGTGATGGTTTACTGTAGCCTGTCAGAAGGACGTGCAGAAGTCAATGTGAGTACTTGGAAACAATTCATGGTTTCTAAGGAAGTTAATGACAGTTATTGTAGGTGGGTGAAGACATGACAGATGTCTTCATAGGAAGAGGTTGTGCATCACAGTTGAGGTGCTGACAGTTGAAGGTCTTCAGGATTTGGGAAGATCGTCAGACAGAGGATGCGTGTCTCGGGGATCAGAGTGATCTCGGGAACAACAACAGCAAAGTAGAAGACTAGGGGGTTTGTATTTGTTGAGGGACTTGGAATTTTTGGAAAGTCAAGCAGAGCAAGCAGATGTCAAGGGAAGTCTAGTAGATTGGATAGGAAAGTCACACATCTACAGAGCTGAGAAGATCGAGCCATAGCTCAGAGTTCCGCAGTGAACTAGGAGAGGGTGAGGATGACACACTGAGATAGCACACAGTTACTTCTATGTTGTAACATCTGAGGCTGATAGTTAGTTAGTTATTTCATTTCTTTTTGGTTTGCATTGTAACCGATTCGGAGAAGTAATATAATCCAACTTGTGGCATGTTGTTTGCATCTTGTCTATGTGTAGTGTGTATTGTTAAGCAAGAACCTTATTCATCTAAGGCACCTTGCATTAGTTGGTATCAAAGCCATAATATCCTGTGATTTGAAGGATAGCCATATCAGAATTGGAAGTGAACCCATGTGTGCAGAAGAACGTCAAGTGATATTGAGCCTGCAAGTGTGTTGAACAGCTCCAAGTAAGGTTGGGTAGAGTTGTACACGACTTGTAGAAGTCCGGTTGCGATTGGACGAAGTGGGAGTTTCGGCCGAGGTTGAAAAATGGATCACAGAGGCGTTAATGTCTGACGATGAAGAGCGTGTGGTGCAACAGTGATAGTTGATCATGAGATGTTCGATGAATGCATCCGAACAATGCAAAATTTGACAAATGAAGTCACAGTGATCAAAGAAATCCAAAGGTGTGGTTGTATACCTGATGTGTTAGACCACGAAGACGAGGAAGTCGAAGAGGTGGAACCAAGGGAAGCAGCGAAAGATGAACCAGAAGAAAAACTGATCAAACTTCTAATGGATATGATAGGTCGGGAAAAGATAGATGTACGTACCTACTCAGAAAGCCTGGATCCAAAAGACTTGATTGAATGGCTCAAAGAAATGGAGAAATACTTCAACATAGAGTAGATCGAGGATCCTAAGCAGGTTAAGACTGCATGTCTGAGGTTGAAGGGTCATGCCTCATTGTGGTGGGACAATGTGCAGGTTGACAGAGTCAATAAAGGCAAGGAGAATATCAAATCTTGGTATAGGATTGTCGCCAAGCTGAAAGGAAAGTTCTTGCCAAATGAATATGTAATTTCCTTGTTCTGGAAGTTGCAGAACTTTCGACAAAAAGACATGACCATGAAGGAGTACATGGAAGAGTTCTATAGATTGTCGATAAGGTCAGGCCATACCGAGGAAGGATAAGAAGCTATCACTAGGTATGTGAACGACTTGAAATATGCCATTCAGGATGAATTGAGCATGTCGAGATTCAAAGAGGTTGGTGAATCCTACTAGTTAGCTCTGAAGGGAGAAGAGAAACTGTTGAGGAAATCTGCAGTGACCACAGGTAGGGTGATCGAGCGGGGTGCGAAAACTATTTCCATGAAAGGCCAAAGTAGCGGTTACTGGAAGGAAACTGTCGAAGATAGTCAACATGCGGAAGGGACATCGACAAGGGATAAAGCAATAGAAAATTGGCGCGATGATCGAGGAACACGTTGTCGAGGTGAGTATGGTCAAAGTGGTCCATTTGATAGAAAAGGAGCTAATAGACCAGCCATAATCTGTTACAAGTCTCACGGAGCGGGACACAAGGCATATGAATGCCCAGAGAACCTACATGTTGTAGAAGAGTCGAAACCCAGACGTCGAAGGGATGAGTAAGTCTATGAGAGGGAAGAATCGACATCCGACAGTAGTGAGGATGGCAAGAAGAAAATTTGGGCCATGACATCCAGCAAGACACAAGTTTTGGACGACAAGCGTGACGAGCAAGAGCCGACACAAAGGAAGGCAATTTTTTGAACCAAGGTGTGGATCGGTGAATGGCGTTGCAAGACCATAGTTGATGGTGGAAGCACTGAGAATCTTGTGTCGACAGGGGTGATCGACAAGGCAACGTTGAAATCTCAGGAACATCCACACCCATACAAGATCTCATGGTTGCAGAAAGGACACCATGTGAAGGTGACCAGACACTGCCTGATTAACTTCAAGGTCGAGAAGTTAGAGGACAGTGTACTATGAGACGTAATCCCAATGGACACATGCCATCTGTTGTTAGGAAGACCATGGAAATATGATCGAAAAATGATCTATGATGGTCGAGCAAACACAGTCATAGTGTGGAAAAATGGCATGAACGGGACTCTTAAGCCGAAACTGGAGGAGCCAACTGACGAAAAGCACGTCGAGAGCAACTTTTGGGAGAAGCGAGTGCTGATGTGCTCAGCAAAAGAATTCCTTGTAGAAGAGGAAAAGCAATTGGGGTGTTATGCTATCATTCTAAAAGGACAATGTGTCGAGAGGGGGACAATGGGGAAGAAAATTTCGGTTGAGGTCTAAAAGATGCTTGAAGAGTTTCAGAGCATAGTAGTCGATGAGACACCGACGGGATTGCCGCCGACAAGGAGCATATCCCATCAGATCAACTTGATTCCAGGGTCGATTCTGCCAAACAAAGAACCGCATAGGATGAGTCTGACAGAAGGTTAGGAACTCAACCGACAGGTCTAGGAGTTGTTGGATAGAAGGTGGATTAGAGAAAGTCTAATTCCGTGCACGATACCAACAGTATTAGTGCCGAGGAAAGGTGGAGAATGGAAGATGTGTACAGACTCCAGAGCTATCAACAAGATCATGATCAAGTACTGGTTTCCATTGCTGAGAATGGACGACTTGATTGTTTGCTTGTTTGGAGCGAAGTACTTCATGAAGATAGACCTGAAAAGCGGTTATCACCAGATTCGGGTTAGAGAAGGAGATGAATGGAAGACAACATTCAAGACAAAGGAAGGGCTATATGAGTGGTTAGTCATGCCATTCAAATTGAATAATGCACCCAGTACATTCATGAGACTGATGAATGAGGTACTGAAACCATTCTTTGGAAAGTTTGTCGTAGTCTACCTAGACGACATTCTAATTTTCAGTCGAACCAAGACAGAACACTTGGAGCACATTCGACGGGTATTGCAAAAGTTGCAGAAAGAGAAGCTGATGGTGAACCTGGAAAAGTGTTTCTTCATGAAGGAAGAACTGGTATACTTGGGATTCGTAATCTCGGGTAAAGGGTCGGTGATGGACCCAGAAAAGGTGAAGGCGATATTGGATTGGCTTGAACCGACAAGTACGACTGGAGTAAGGAGTTTCCATGGACTTGATAGTTTCTACAGGAAGTTCATTCGGGGATTCAGTCGTATTTGTGCACCATTGATAGAGTGCATGAAAAAGGGCAAGTTCAAGTGGACGGAAGCAGTCCAATGAGATTTTGATAGGTTGAAGGAAAAGGTCACTGAGAGCCCAATGTTAGCACTCCCAGATTTCGACAAAGTTTTCCAGGTCGATTGCAACGCAAGTGGAATAACAATTAGAGTAGTGTTGAGCCAGGAGAGCCGATCAATTGCATTCTTTAGTGAGAAATTGGATGATGCAAAGTGGAAATATTCGGTCTATGACCAGAAATTTATGCTATTGTCCAAGCATTGAAGAAGTGAAGGCATGATTTGTTGCGCAAGGAATTTGTGTTGTACACAGAACACCAAGCACTGAGGTATCTGAATACTCAATCGAGATTGAATTAGCGTCACACGAAATGGGTCAAATTCCTCTAGGGATATACATTCATGTTGCGACATAAGTCGGGCAAGTCAAACAAGGTTACTGATGCGCTGAGTCAAAGAGTTGCATTGCTGAACACAGCGACAGTCCAGGAAATAGGAATATAGTCAGTGAAGACAGAATATGAGACCAACGAGGATTTTGCGAAAGCATGGGAAGCTTGTTGTGAACCATGGAGTGTTGACAGAACTTGATACTTGGATTATTTTATCCAAGAGGGATACTTGTTCAAAGGACAATAGTTGTGTATTCCCAGAGGATCCGTACGAGATAACCTAATCTGAGAATTGCATAGCGGCGGATTAGCAGGTCATTTTGGTATCGACAAGACCAGGGCATCGATCGAGGAGAAGTATTATTGGCCAAGATTGATAGGAGATGTCGAAAAATGGGTTCGACAATGTAGAGTTTTCCAGTTGGAAAAAGGAAGAAGTCAGAAAACGGGGTTGTATACACCATTACCTGTACCAAATACCCCGTGGGAGCACCTGAGCATGGATTTTGTGCTAGAATTTTTGAAGACATAGCAAGCAAGAGACTCAATTTTTGTTGTAGTCGACAGATTTTCAAAAATGTCACACTTTATTCCGGGTTGGAAGATAAGTGACGCCACAAGCATTGTTGTACTATTCTTCAAAGAAGTAGTCACATTGCATGGGTTGCCGAAGAGTATCACATCGGATAGAGATACCAAGTTTATGGGACATTTATGGAGAACCCTATGGAAGAATGGACACGAGGTTGCATTTTATCTCGGCATATCATCCGCAGACAGATGGATAGACGGAGGTGGTGAACAGAAGTTTGGGAAAACTTCTGATATGTTTGATGACTGATAGAACCAAGCAGTGGGAGAATGTGTTGGCGCAAGAAAAGTTTGCATATAACAATTCTGTGAATCGGTCGACGGGTTTGAGCCCATTCCATATTGTTAAAGGAAGAAGCCCACATGGAGTGGTGGATTTGGTCGAGTTACCAATAGAAACCAGGAAAAGCGCGGATGCAGAATCATTAATTTGCAGAGCACATGAAAGAAGTTCGAGAAGATGTGTGAAAGCACATAGAAAAGTGTAACGCGACATACAAGTTGAGAGCCGATAGGAAGAAAAGACTACAATCATTAAGTGAAGGAGACTTGGTCTATGCACATTTGCAGAAGGAAATATTTCCGACAGGGACATATAACAAGCTGAAGTTGAAGAAGATTGGACCATGTAAGATCCTGAAGAAAATTTCCTACAACGCTTATACCTTGGAGCTGTCGAATGACTTGAACATTTCACCAACATTCAATGTCTCGAATCTGTACAAGTTAGAAGAAGGTTCAAGCAATGGAAGCACGGAAGTGTCAGACATTGACTAGATGGCACAAATTCTAGATCGACAAAAGGAGGATATCGCAGAAGTAATAGAGGAACATGAATTCGGGCGTACGTGTAGTTCGCGAAAGAAGGAATACTTGGTGCGATGGAAGGATGATGAGTTGCAGGAGGTGACATGGATTTTTGAAGAAGATTTCAGGAGACTGATAGAGCAGTCGATTTCTTTTTCACCTGGGGAGTCTGATGCAGGAGCATCAGGGCCTAGGAAGATCCTTCGAAGCTAGTCGACATGTGGAGAGTCGACCAGAGGGAATATTGATGACCACTAGTGCGGGGAAGTAGATTGACTTGTCGAAGTCAATAAGTCAAGCAGGAGCAGTGAGGTATGCGACCGATAGATGCAGCGGAAGTTGAGAGTTGACATGTTGGTTTTGGCAGATGACAGAGGGAGCGGAGTGTCGATGGTTGACATGCCTCAAACCATGACTCCGATAGGTTTGGGCATAAGCCAAGCGAGGAGGAAGGGCCAGACTGGAGAATCTTGGAAAGCCTGAAGAGTGTGAAGGAAACCGACGGGTAAGTCGAAGCTGACAGACAGTATGGATGACGTGATGGTTTACTGTATCCTGTTAGAAGGATGTGTAGAAGTCAAGGTGAGTACTTGGAAACAGTTCGGGGTTGCTAAGGAAGTTAATGATAGTTATTGCAGGTGGGTGAAGACATGACAGATGTCGTCACAGGAAGAGGCTGTGCAACACGATTGAGGCTTTGACAGTTGCAGGTCTACAGGACCTAGGAAGATTGTCAGACAGAGGATGCGTGTCTTGGGGATCGAAGCGATCTCGGGAACAACAGCAACAGAGTAGAAGACCAGGGGGTTCGGATCCATTGAGGGACTTGGCATTTTTGAAAAGTCAAGCAAAGCTCAAGGGAAGTCTAGTAGATTGGATAGGAAAGTCACACATCCATAGAGCCGAGAAGATCAAGCCATAGCTTAGAGTTCCTCAGTAAACCAGGAGAGGGTGAGGTTGACACACTGAGATAGAACACAGTTACTTCTATGTTGTAACGGCTAAGGCCGACAGTTAGTTAGTTATTTCATTTCTTTGTGGTTTGCATTGTAACCTATTCGAAGAAGTAATATAAGCTAGCTTCTGGCATGTTGTTTGCATCTTGTCTGTGTGAATGTGTGTGTAGTGTGTATTGTTAAGAAAGAACCTTATTCGTATAAGGCGCCTTGCATCAAAAATGCATGTCAACGTGGTACTCTTGTCAAATTTGGCTTTGCTACGTAGAAGATGAATTCTTAAATGCAAATGATAACTTATCTTAAAAGGTGGGAAATGGAAGGCAGGTAAGAATTGGAGTTGATGCATTAGTGGATTGTTGTCAGTCTGTCCTCCTTCCTCCTGAGCTGATACAAAATTTGCATTTACTTCTATTTAAATCAAATAATTGATCTAGGCAGAACATATATTTTACATAAAGGTTAGAATTATGCACAATAATTAAGGTTAGAGGAATATTGGAGGGATATTTGGGCACATTATGTCACATAATTGAAGAGAGGGCACATTAGACTCATTGAGGAGCCTGATTCTTTGAAGTGGGTTAAAAAAAAGGATTGCTGGCATGTATACTGGTAAGTTAGGATATAAGGTGCTAGCCTTTGAGGAAAATGGTGGTGGTCCCTCATTTGGATAATTAAGGATCCACTTAAAACCAGGATACATCCATGGTTTGCTTTCAAAAATAGAGTATTAACTTGGGAGTTATTAGAGAGAAGGAACATTCAGGGCCCATGTGTTGGCAGCTTATGTTTGGGTGATGAAGAGTTTATCTCCCATTTGGTCATCAAGTGCATGTTTGCAAAGAAGCTTTGGTCTAATGTGGAGCATAATATTGGTTTGAAAAATATTTGTGCAAGAGAGCGCGTGGAGGATTATCTCTAAAGCCTTGGTTTCAAAGAAAGGATATGAAAGTTTATCGGGCTATCCCATGCTTGGTACTGTGGGGGGTATGGTTAGTCCATAATTTCATACTATTTGAGAACAAGAAGGTTCCCTCTTTCCATAATTTTGCACATACTTGGGCAATCTTTCAACATTGCAAATACAATCCCAAATCTAAATCTCCTAGGCAATTTGGTGAATTGAAGATCAATAAATCATTGGCTTGGGTATTTTTCAATGGAGCATTCCAGAGCCAAGACAACATATGGAGTGCGGGGGGCATTATTTTCCTTATAGAAAGTCACTCCATAAAGTTGAAATAGTTTTTGGGATTTGAACAAACAATCTTGGAGAGTTAATGGGCTTAAAAATCCTTATGAAATTAGTTGTTTCCTAGGAGGCAAGAAAGCTGCAGGTATATGGGGATTTAGAGTTTTTTATAAAGTGGATGAATGGGGAGTAAACATTACACTCTATTACATTACAACAACTTGCATAACTCAAACCAATGCACCAAACCAACTCCCTTAAAGAAGCATGGTTGGATATTGTTAAGATCACTATTGCCCTGTTATCTGGGGGGATTGGAACTAGCATCCTCAATGAAAATGTGAATGCTTAATAAACACCCAATTATGTTTAAACGATGGTATTCATCAGTTCAGATAAAAATAAACAAATAAAATCATGGTTTAGTGAAAACTGTGGTGGCTATTTGTTCTTAAAATGGATTAGGATTGAAATTAATATATACCAAAGTTATAGTTAACATGTTCAGATGCAAGGCTTGGTGGGAACAAGGACATTCAGGCATTCACAAAAAATAGAAGATAAAATTATGAAAAGCCAAGCCATGATCTGATCCAAGTTCTTCACCTAAATCGATAGGCACACAAAATTGGCCCTGCCTATGCTTTCTAATAATGGCTGCAATTCAAGGCAATTACGATTTCTGGAATTCGAATAGAATTTTGCAAAACTATTGAGCAAACACATGAATTAAACTCCACCCAAAATATAAACAATAACAGAATTTTGTTGAATGATCTGACTTGAGAAGCTTTTAGAATTTGTCTTCCACCGATCCAGTTGTTGTGGTGAACTGGGTTTATGAATAATAAGTTAACCTGGTTGAGCATCGACCATCATTCAATTGATCCTCATAAATTGATAGAACTTCCAAGTTCCCTCATAAATCTATAGGTTTTATCAATTCCAATGGCTTACCTTCTATTGGAAATTTTTCTTCTTTGTATCTATTTTTTTGGAATTAGAAACTTTTGCTCAATAAGTCTTGCTAATATTTTGTTTCTTTTGGATTTGTGATAGCTTCTATTGCGCGTTGTGAATTGGAAGCTAAATGGAAATGTTTTTTCTTCTCAATTTTTTCTTGGGTAAGCGGAATGAAAGTAGAGGAATATAAATTGCTTACTACAGTTGGGCCAATCATCCCATCTTCCATACATTACTGTCCTTGCTTCTAGGGATAACATGATATCCATTAAAACTAGCACGTTCGTGGATTTTGATGTTTTTGAGACATGAGCATAATAACAATACAATTAGTCAAGATTTTAATGGAAAGCGTACCATGTGATCCGGGGTTTAGCTTTGGAATAAAGGACGGTGAATAGCCATGAGAAAATGATTCTAGAGAATTTCCAGTTCCACTTGACCATGCGGTGAAGGAGTTGGTTAGAGGTTATTCTGGCTATTTCTGTCTGGAATATTTCAATAAAATTTGTTATGAAGTAAATTTTTTAATAAAAAATGGATTCACTGTATTTGATTTTGTTCGAAATTTATATTATATAATTTTAACAATATATATATATATATATATATACAATTTCAATCTGATTTCAACCAAAAAAAATCCAAAACATAAAAAATTTAACCTACTCGAAAAAAGACTCAACGATCATATAGAAACAATGGGGAGCACTTAATTCCTGGAGTTAAACATTGTGCTTAGATCCTTCTTCCCTGAGGCCAATTTGTTACATTCAATTCACCCAAGGGAGACCAGTAGAAAATAGGATACATATGAAACTCCACTCAACATACCGACATACCCTCACAATTTTGGCAAAGACTAACCATTAAGCCGCAGAGCATTTAATGCAATGGCTCAATGATTAGTGACTGTTAAATCTGGAGATTCCTTAGATCTAACGGTCACTAATCACTAAGTTGCCGCATTTAATGCTCTGCGGCTCGGTGGTTAGTCTTCGCCCACAGGTTATCCATGAACTTCACTAAATGACAATGATATACTAACCAAATATAATAATACACGTGTACTCTTGTTGGATCTATAAGGTTATAAAATATTCCAAGATTCTGAGAGAGAGAGTCCAATGGATCAAGGCATTTGAGCTATGAGAGGATACTATTTTATGATCAAGAGACCATGCAACCAATGAAACCATAAGAGCATCATTTGAGAAACAAGATCCTATCGTCCATTTTATGCCTGATATAAAGAGTTGTGCTATCATTGAGACAATTAGACCAGGTTTTGGAGGGAATAATTTCTGGAACTAAACTTAAGATAACTCATAGATTACAAAGGGATATCCATTAATTGTTACTAAGCCCAAGGATTATTTCGGTGCCACCCTAGGAGTCAGCTAGGCTAGTGCCAAGTGCTCATATTTAATGTGGCATTTAGAAGTGGAGGAGAAGGTAGTATGAACTACTCCCATACTTTGCTCATAAATTGACAGTGCAACCTTAAAGAGGCAATATAGACCACTACCACCAGAATATGCTCATAATTCCCATGGCCTTTAAAATATATAATTTGAACTACTCTCAAGGCTGCTCAAAATACACGTGGCCATTAATAGTAGCTTGGTTGGATTTAAAAGGAAATGAAATTGAGCTTCGTGTTAGGAATTTCAATTGCAGATGAAGAATTTCAATAGTGGTATTTTGTAAATGCTGTCAATTGTTCATATTTCCTAGAATTTAAATAAGTAAATATAGATTCAAGAAAAAGAAAGGAAAGGTGCAAGGAAAGTGTGAAAGTGTGCACTTGATTATCTTGTGCCAGAATCCTGATGAGTTTGAAATGCTAGCTCTCAAACAATTCTACGGCGGAGATTCATAGATCGCTACAATGGTTTCCAAATCATTTCCAGAACATTTACACACTCAGTAGGAGAATGCATGAATTGCACGTGGAGGCCCTCAACGTCTGTCAAACATATTTAAGACAAAGGATTGTTGACGCACTTGTTGGAGATGTGCACGGTAACATACCCAATTTTCCATATAGTATTTTGGTAAAACTTTCAGAATTTTCTTCAGGTTAAATATCTCCACAATGAGAAGGACCAAGGAGCCCGCCATCCTTGCATCAACACAGTGACTATTAGTTATCAACAACTCACAACTCCTTTTATTTCACTTATGATACTTATGAGTAAATGGAAACATTACACTACACACCATGTTTATCCAAGTAGTTTACTTTCCTTTTATTTCACTTATGATACTTATGAGTAAATGGAAACATTACACTACACACCATGTTTATCCAAGTAGTTTACTTCAAGCATACTGATATTGTGTCCATCAAAATTTTTCGCCCTAACAAATCATACTAGCTCATATTCAAGGATCACTCTCTCTACATGAAATCACTCACCATTTTTATCACAATTAATAAAAAGAATACACACATAAGGTAAACAATAAAAGAAAGGCCAATATAAGTGGTTCACCCAACTCTTTGGGCTAGAAAGGAAAATATAAGTGGTTCACCCAACTCTTTGGGCTACTTCCACAAGAAAAATCTTTCGCATCATGTATTATTTATCCAAAAAGTAGTTACATCCGGAAACGCCTTTGTTGCTATTCCTACTTTTTGCTCTCTTACAACCTATCTCATGGAGAGTATTTTCACATCGATTTGCTATTCCTACTTTCTGGTCTCTTACAACCTATCTCATTGAGAGTATTTTCACGTTGATCGATGCTTAACGATACATAATTATAGAGGACTTCCCTATAGTTATTATGTCCCCGAAGGGGAACATGAATGAATCGTCGGGTGCCTATTATTGTAGGCTATCGAACCTATAAATTTACCCTAGAGCTATAGTTTGGATATAGTTTGAATATGCTGTATTAAATCCAGTTTTTTTAAAATGGCATTTTTTAAAAATATGATTGGTTGTAAAACAATGACGCCAGCCTAGTTTTTCCCACCCCAGGAGGGGGTAGCGGGCTGTCATCATGGTGGTTTCTGGATTCCGTGCAAGGAGTTATTGTTTGATAGCGAATACATTTATTGTTGATAGCGGAGAGCGTATGGGTGGTGAGTCGACGACCTTATGCTAGTGCTCGCGCCTTGGGTTTGGAACTTAGTTAAAGCCATCTCGATTGCATACATAGTAACTTGGCACGCTAAGATCTGACATCTAAACATGGTCTAGGGCAAGGGTGACACATAGCCCTTGTTTTTAATCCCAATGTTTTGGCTCTGAACCTCGCTGTCGATAACATGTATCGATGCCTTGCATTAATACCCTGATGTGAGTCACCACCTTGCTGCTGGAGTTTTTAATAAATGTTAATAAATAGTGTTATCATGACAGCGTCTAATCTTTGTACTGCCGTGACCTTTGGCTCTGCGAAGAGGCTTTACCCTGTTGCATTATTTGGGAGGTGTTCCTCTTGCATTATTTGGGAGGCGTTGGCAGGTGGATGGTGGAAATTCTAGCCGATAGTTCTGAAGGAAGCAAAGGGCGTGAAAGGTCATGGCTTGGAGGTCTATGAATTTTTGTGATACAGTGGAGTTATAGTCTTTCCAGATAGAGCTTCTGATAGGAGCTAGATCCGCGTTGAAGAAGTCGATGTCATAGCTTCGGGGCTTGGCTGATTGCAAAGGCGCAGCTTCATACCGACATCGAACTGAGACTTTAATTCGTGTTTTTCCTAGTAGGTTTGGTCACAGTAGATCCTACATTTAAACTGTTCTTTGGTTACTTATCTATTGATTGATAAAAAAATTTCTGGTTTAACTTATGCCTTGTATGTGATGGCAGGTTGCATCGAGATTACAAAGGCGCAGTTTCATATCGACATCAAATTGAGACTTCAATTCATATTTCTGGTAGGTATGGTTACAGTGAATCGTAGACTTAAACTGATCTTTGCTTGCTTACCTATTGATTCATAAAAATTCCCCTGGTTTAAGCTGTGTCTTGTGCGCGATGGCAGGTTGCCTTGAGGTTACAAAGGCGCGGCTTCATACCGACATCGAATTGAGACTTCAATTTTTGTTTCTGGTAGGTTTGGTTACAGTGAATCATACACTTAAACTGCTCTTTACTTGTTTGCCTATTGATTCATAAAAAAATTCTTCGTTTAACTTATGTCTTGTACGTAATGGCAGGTTCCATCGAGGTGTTCAAACTGCGTAGAGGCACGTGCTGTTCCTCGGGTAAGAAACAAACTGTTTGCTGTATGTTTTTTACGTTTGTTAGAAATGAACTCAAGAGTGAAAAAGACCGTTAAGTTTTGAGGATGCCACAGCAGTTGGTAGCTGTGGTCCAACTTGTTCAATTGGCAATAGTTCTGTAGGCTTTGAACCTGATTATTTGTGCTTCCTCGTTTGGGTCGTGCAAATAAGTTGTCGTGTAGAGTAGTTAGAAAACGAAAGCTCATAATAAGTGGTGTCTTATTATATATGTAATAATAAGAAGGTGATTCTTAAAGAATATAAATGTCGAGCGGATGGTTGGGAGAGGTGTCTGAGGGTCATGATTTCTCTGTGAAAGGGCCCTCAGGGCAATAAATCCATCCATACCTATGGGCATAATCGCAGCGTCCGTGCCATCTGCAAGCGTGATGTCTGCCTCACGTTTACGAATATTGGACTTAAACTGTTCTTTATTTGTTTACCTATTGATTCATAAAAATTTCCCTCGTTTTAAAATTCTTTTGTTTAACTTATGTCTTGTACGCGATGGCAGGTTTCATCGAGGTTACAAAGGCGCGGCTTCATAGCGACATCGAATTGAGACTTCAATTCTTGTTTCTGGTAGGTTTGGTTGCACTGAATCATACATTTAAACTGTTGTTTACTCAGTTACCTATTGATTCATAAAAATTAGTGCTTTAGCTTATGTCTTGTACGTGACGGTAGGCTGGATCAAGGTGTTGAAACTGGGTACAAGCAGCTGCTGCTCCTCGGGTAAGAAACAGACTCTTTACTGTTTGTTTTGTATGTTCGTTAGAAACGAACTCAAGAGTGAAAAAGACCCTTAAGTTATTAATAAACGCCTTAATTGTTAAATAGGTGACGTGAGTCGTTTTGGGCTTTCATAGTTTGATTTTATTCTGCTCATTGCATCTTATAATAACTAAGGCCTCGATAATAATACAAAATTTTAACTCATAAAATCTGGACGAAGATGTGAGTCATCAGCGTGCTGCTGGTGTTTTTATTAAATATTAATAAATAGTGTTATGATGGCACCGTCAAATCTTTGTTCTGCCATGACGTTGGCCTGTGCGAAGGGCCTCTACCCTGTTGTGCTATATGCGAGGCGTTAACAAGTGGGTGGTAGAAATTCTAAGCGATAGTTGTGTAGGAGACAAAGGGCGTGAAAGTGTTTATTCTATGATTTTGTTCTGGTGGGTCTGAGTTTGAGGGTCTATGAATTTTTCCTGATACAATCGAGTCTCAGTGTTACCAGATAGAGATTTTAACACCAGCTAGACCCGGGTTGAAGAAGCCCATGTCATAGCTTTGGGGCTTGGGTGATTGCAAAGGCGGAGCTTCATACCGACATCGAATTGAGACTTCAATTCTTGTTTCTGGTAGATTTGGTTACAATGAATCATACGCTTAAACTGTTCTTTACTTAGTTACCTATTGATTTATAAAAATTTTGCTGGTTTAATCTATTGAAACATGGAAGTCTCATCTTGCGTATAGACATTTTTTACATGGAAGGTGGGGTATGGTATGTAGTGTTAATAGCTGCTTTCATATATATGTTTTTTTGCCATGCGCCATTAAGAGTTGCATTTATATATATATATATATATATATATATATATATATATATATATATATATATATATATATATATATATATAGCGATTTTCAACTGTACATGGCAATCGCAGCTTTAAAAAGACCAACTGTGGTTGTCAAGCGATCTGAAAGCACCCAAGTGGTGATGGTACTCAGCATTGCAGCTGTGTTTTGATAGGCAAATAAGGGTAAACAGGGGGATTTTGAACATAAAGTGTCTTCATGGATAAGCAGAGAAACCCCTGCTAGAATTTTCATAAGGATGCTAAGGGCTGGCAGACTCAATATCTTGATAAAATTTCATACTTTATTCTTTTTATTTTTGACCGAATAAAATTCTAAAGGGCTAGCAGACTCAAAACCCTGAGAAATAGTCTATAAAACATTGAGGGAAGACCTTATACATTTTAACTTTAGGCTATAAAAAAGTTTCTAAGTAATAAACCACAATTACCTGGTAGCAAGCACAATTACTCTAGCTTGAATAATATTGAGTGTAATACGAAGATGTTGTTGCAAGCCCTGTAAAGAAAAATATGGTTGAACAGAGAAGAATAATGAAGTTTGTCTAAAACTAAATTCTAGGTTTAGGAGGATGTAGTTGTAAACATTTACCTGTGCAGAGGTAAGAAGCCATGTATCTAGAAGCAACTCTCGTCTCGTATCCAAGCCACAATCCTCCACAAATTTCTACAGTGGCCGCAGTGGAGTGCAGTGCTCCGCTGGAGCTCTGAATATAAAACATTTTTTTCAGCCTCTGCGTTTCTTGAGCTTTCTGTATAAACACAATATGTTGAAATAGGGACGTGAGCTAGATGAAGGACCGCTGGTGCCAAGATTATGTTGTGTCACAACGCTTAAAAAGAAACAGGTGTCAATAAGATATACCGCCCATACTATCTGCTTACAGCTGCTATATAAGCTGGCAAATTAGCGTCTGCATGGAAGGCAAGGCTAATTGTTTATAATTTCGCCCTTGTGGGTAGTGTAAATGCATTGGTAGAATGCGCTCAAGATTTTAAACGCTAAATAACAAAGGTGGCTGCAACAGCCAAATGTAGCGTATGCATGAAATCATTGCTGCTTGATTAGTGCTATGACATGGATACATGACCGAGATGTGTTTTTATTAATTGAATCTGATTATATTCAGCCGCTGCGGTCCTGCAGCTATCTGTATAAATACAGTATGTTGAAGTAGGGACGTGAGCTAGACAAACGAACGCCCGTAGCAAAATTATGTTGTCACAACGATTAAAAAAAAACAAATGTCAACAACATATACCGCTCATACCATCTGCTTACAGCTGCTATATAAGCTGGCAAATTAGCATCTGCATGCAAGTCAAGGCTAGTTGTTTATAATTTTTCTCTGGTCGGTAGTGTAGATACATTGGTGGAATGCGCTCAGGATTTTAGACCCTAAATAACAAAGGTATCCGCAGCAGCTAGATATAGCATATGCATGGAAGCATTGCTACCTGATTAGTACTATGGCATGGATACACGACATGTGTTTATATTGGTTGAATCTGATTGTATTGAATAGATATATTCATAACTGTTCAGCTTGTTATGTCCCCGAAGGGGAACATAAATGAACCGTCGCGTGCCTATTATTGTAGGCTATCGAACCTATAAATTTACCCTAGAGCTATAGTTTGGATATAGTTTGAATATGCTGTATTAAATCCAGTTTTTTTAAAATGGCATTTTTTAAAAGTATGATTGGTTGTAAAACAATGACGCCAGTCTAGTTTTTCCCATCCCAAGAGGGGGCGGCGGGCTGGCGTCATGGTGGTTTCTGGCTTCCGTGCAAGGAGTTATTGTTTGATAGCTAATACATTTATTGTTGATAGCGGAGAGTGTATGGGTGGTGAGTCGACGACCTTATGCTAGCGCTCGCGCCTTGGGTTTGGAACTTAGTTAAAGCCATCTCGATTGCATACATAGTAACTTGGCATATTATTGTTGACAATAATAATTGAGTTGTTGTTGTCGATTCCATATATCGATGCGGGGTTCATGTTGATGAAGTAATGAACCGTTGAGCGACTACAAACCCCAACGTAAAAATGGATTGATGTCTAGGACATCACACCATATCAGATATTAAAATGCAAAAAAGTGGGTTGATGTGCTTCTCGAAATGAGATCTTAGATCTTATGGCTAAGATCTGACGTCTAGACCTGGTCTAGGGAAAGGGTGGCACATAGCCCTTGTTTTTAATCCCAATGTTTTGGCTCTGAACCTCGCTGTCGATTCCATGTATCGATGCCTTGCATTAATACCCTGATGTGAGTCACCACCCTGCTGCTGGAGTTTTTAATAAATGTTAGTAAATAGTGTTATGATGACAGCGTCTAATCTTTGTACTGCCGTGACCTTTGGCTCTGCGAAGGGGCTTTACCCTGTTGCATTATTTGGGAGGCGTTAGCAACTGGATGGTAGAAATTCTAGCCGATAGTTCTGGAGGAAGCAAAGGGCGTGAAAGGTCTCGGCTTGTTGAAATATGTATCCTCCTTTTTCTACGTTGTCTATACCGGTGGGTTCGATTCAATTGTTAAAAACTTTCATATATATGTTTTTTTGCCATGCGCCATTAAGAGCTACGTTTATATATATATATATATAGCGATTTTCAACTGTATATGGCAATCGCAGCTTTAAAATGAGCAACTGTGGGTGCCAAGCCATCTAAAAGCACCCAAGTGGTGACGGTACTCAGCATTGCAGCTGTGTTTTGATAGGCAAATAAGGGTAAACAGCGGGATTTTCAACATAATTTATCTTCACGGATAAGCAGAGAAACAGCTGGCAGACTCGATATCCTGATAAAATTTCATACTTTATTCTTTTTATTTTCGGCCGAATAAAATTCTGAAGGGCTACCAAACTCAAAACCCTGAGAAATAGTCTATAAAACATTGAGGGAAGACCTTATACATTTTAACTTTAGGCTATAAAAAAGTCTCCAAGTAATAAACCAGAATTACCTGGTAGCAAGCACAGTTACTCTAGCTTGAATAATATTGAGTGTAATACGAAGATGTTGTTGCAAGCCCTGTAAAGAAAAATATGGTTGAACAGAGAACAATAACGAAATTTGTCTAAAACTAAATTCTAGGTTTAGGAGGATGTAGTTGTAAACATTTGCCTGTGCAGAGGTAAGAAATCATGTATCTGGAGGAAACTCTGGTCACGTATCGAAGCCACAATCCTCCACAAATTTCTACAGTGGCCGCAGTGGAGTGCAGTGCTCCGCTGGAGCTCTGAATATAAAACATTTTTTCAGCCTTTGCAGTCCTCGAGCTTTCTGTATAAACACAATATGTTGAAATAGGGACGTGAGCTAGATGAAGGACCGCCGGTGCCAAGATTATGTTGTCTCACAATGCTTAAAAAGAAACAGGTGTCAACAAGATACACCGCCCATACTATCTGCTTACAGCTGCTATGCAAGCTGGCAAATTAGGGTCTGCATGCAAGGCAAGGCTAATTGTTTATAATTTCTCCCTTGTGGGTAGTGTAAATGCATTGGTACAATGCGCTCAAGAGTTTCGACGCTAAATAACAAAGGTGGCTGCAACAGCCAAATGTAGCATGTGCATGAAATCATTGCTACTTGATTAGTACTATGACATGGATACACGACGGACATGTGTTTATATTAATTGAATCTGATTATATTCAGCCTTTGCATTCCTGCAGCTATGTGTATAAATCCAATATGTTGAAGTAGGGACGTGAGCTAGACGGACGAACGCCCCTAGCAAAATTATGTTGTGTCACAACGATTAAAAAGAAACAAGTGTCAACAACATATACCGCTCATACTATCTGCTTACAGCTGCTATATAAGCTGGCAAATTAGCATCTGCATGCAAGACAAGGCTAATTGTTTATAATTTTTCTCTTGTCGGTAGTGTAGATGCATTGGTGGAATGCGCTCAGGATTTTAGACCCTAAATAACAAAGGTGGCCGCAGCAGCTAGATGTAGCATATGCATGGAAGCATTGCTACCTGATTAGTACTATGGCATGGATACACGACAAATGTTTATATTGGTTGAATCTGATTGTATTGAATAGATATATTCATAAATGTTCAGCTTGTTGAAATATGTATCCTCCTTTTCCTACGTTGTCTATACCGGTGGGTTCGATTCAATTGTTAAAAATATATTTAGCAAAAAAAAATACTTTGGTCTGGTACGAATGTTGATTCACTAATTTTATTTAAATATGACAGTGCTGTGCTCATTTTCCCTATGAGAAGTTTCATGGTAATCCCCGGACTTTGAAATGATCACTGACAAATGATCATAGGATCAATGCCTAAACATTCTCTATGTTGCTAGGATGAATGCTTACGTTTTTTGTGGCTTCGATGCTACAAACTTTAACAGCTGTCTTTGTTAAAACCGGCGTTTAAAGTTATGACGATGTCATTAGTTTTAAGCTTTAGTAAATTGCTAGAGTTCCGTTTTTGGCTCCGCATTGCGACGAGCTTGAGCCATCGCAAAAAGTTTTTACAAATCAAAACAAAAACTATAAATTTATCACTTACTCTATTTTCTTTTAACTAAACTTCAACCAATTTAAAATCGACAAAATTATATCCTTTGAAAAAGAGATTTAAATACGGCAAAGATCCTTAGTTAAAAAATAGGAATTATATTGTTTGAACAAGAGATTTGAATACGGCATATATCCTTAGTTAAAAAGTCAACAAAATGATATTCTGTTGTGCAAAACTTTGAATACAACAAAAGTATCAAGTCCAATGTGGCTTCCTTTTAAATAGCTATAGTTTTTTCACGTTATACATAAAATGGGCATACTTATTGGCATTAAGTATTCTGGTCTAAGTTTAAAAATTCACATTTTAATATAAAATTTTAGATGGATAGGCACAATAAAATTTTAGATGGATAGAAACAAAGATTGTCTAGATTTGATAGATGGATAAAAATAAAATAAAAAATATATGTTTTGACAATAAAAAAATTCCTTTGTTATAGAAGTTTAGTGCTGGAAAATCTTGTCTTCAAGCTGGCTTATAACATGTATATGGGTGGTGTCAATTTCTACTAGTCTGTGGAGACCATGGTTTCTTGTCTATAATTTATGACTCCTATTCGGCTACGGTTTTTTATGCTATTGAGCAATTTTTTTAAATGTGCGATGTTTGATGGTTTCCACTACTGGTTTTGCCCTTGTATTTTGTTCTATTGCAATTTAATAGTCTCTTTGTTCAATATTTCAAAACTATTTTGGAATAGGTTATATTATTGAATTGAAAGGGTTTATATAGACATAGTTTTAAACCTCTGTATTTTGATTTTCAAGCTATTTGATCGTTAGTTTTCTTGCAATGCCATATGCTTAAATATGTTTTAATAACATTTTAGACAGCTATAAATAAATTTTAATACAAAATTTAGAAAAAGATAATGTTGAATACTCTAATCTTGGTTATACTGTCATCAATTCAAGATATGTTTCCTGAGAAAATACCCTGCCTATGAGGTTGCTGAATTTCGCTTTTGCATTGTTTGCCTTTTTTCATTGCATTTAATTAAACAATTCATTGCTAACTGTGAACAACTTACTAGCAAATTGATTATAATTTATCGCGCAGCTTAGAAGAATTTATAGCGATAGTCAATTGAGTGTAGATCAAGTGGTTTGGAGAAATGTTCTTGTCCTTCCCATTCAGATTCAGAACTTGCTTTGTCACACTTGCTTCATGGAACCTGATTTTGACTATGTAATCGAGCTAGTCACAAGTGGACTTGAAGAAAATTCTAGAAACTCCAATACTCTGATCCTAATCAACAGTTGAGGCATATATAAACACTTTAAGTAGCCATAGACAGTTACTAGGCTATGTTAAATAGTGGTTCATTATGACGACAAGTGATTGCATTATGGTGATTTTATTATATTATTTCATAGCTTACCAACAATAAGAGAGTGTATATTAGTTTATTCATCATTTTGTGAAATTAGGTTGACATGATGAATTAAGTTGTGAGATATCTTGCGATGAACTATTCCAATGGAGTATCCATGGAAATTTATAGATCACTTGTTGAAGAATGCTTAACTGATCTTACTAAACTAAAGACAAACCCTTGTTCAATATTACTTTAAAATCGAGGTCAATCCTTCCCAATATTCGATCAAAATACTAGATTTTGAAATTTTGAGGGTAGATGATACAAATCAAGTGGAGGAATAGAAGTAATGTATCTAGAAATGATAATATGAGCTGCCTATGAAGGTACCGAAGTGGATAATGCATGAGGACCATGATGAGTGCAGCAAGGCATAGAAGTTGGAATGGAGACCAAGGACACAATGATGAAATACCATAACAGGGTTTCATCTAATACCAAAGTTGAGCATGGGTGAATAGAGAAAAATATTTAGGGGCCATGAGCCAACAATGCTTCAAAATGTATTCTTGTTGAGCTCAAACACTAGAAACTTGATATTGGCTTCTTCCATTTCCAATGCACCCATGAAAATTGCTTTGCACTCAGAAACTAAATTCATTGTGGCTTAGGTTATTGAAAATTGGCACATGCAACAATAATGCATTATGAATAAATTTGAATTTTTTTATCAAAAGTATGACACTTTAGTCAAAATTCTTTGGGACATGGAAATAATAGCCAAGGAGAAGAATCAATATAAGCAGATGCTAACCACCCATGTGGACTCTACATTTGAAGTGGAGGACTAGCTTGATAGGTATTCTAAATGATTCACATATAACTGATTTTTAGTGCCTAGTATCATATCATTTGTGTTGTGTGTACACATAGGAGATTATTGTTAATGCCTTCTTGGTTTCCTAATATTGAGCAGCACTTGAGATCTTATCTACAACCATCTCTGTTATTGTACTTAGTTGCTAGTTTTAGGAACCTTGTTCAAATTTTTCTCTTTTTGTTTTCATAGTTAGTTCTCTTGATGTAAAGCTATGTAGGGCTATGTTTACTTAGTAAAAATCAATTAAAAAATTTATTTTCGGACTTTGATTTCAAACTCCGCTCATGAGTGAGAATCCCCACATCATTGGTATTAGAGCAAGTTTCCAATCTAGTTTGAGTTTGGGTAATATTTTATTCAAATTCAATTTCAAGTTTAGGTTTTTAGGAAGGTATCCAATCATTAATTTCCATAAATGATTGGTGTTAGTGTAATACTCTTGGTCGTAGAGAATTTTTTTTTTTTTTTTAAACGTTATTATCTAGATTAATGCGAATCTTATTTCAATTCACAATGTAAGCATGCATATCTATCAAAATAAAGGTACCTCCCTTCTCTCTATAATAAAACATCATTATCAAATAATACATAACTTTTTCCTTGTCTTAAATCAATTACAATAAATATGATACAATATAATTTTCTCTCCTATTTCCACAAGTCAATACCATTACAAGTCCTTACTAATATTAAGAATTTCATTTCTTTCCTAATTCATAAATATAACTTTTAAACATTTAACTATATAATCCATTCCCATCCTCTTACCTTCTTTCTAACTATACAACTATTATTCATGACATTTCCATGATACATAAATGTAACTTTTAAACATTTAACTATATATAATCCATTCTCGTCCTCTTACCTTCTTTCTAACTATACAACTATTATTCATGACATTTCCATGATACATAAATGTAACTTTTAAACATTTAACTATATATAATCCATCCCCGTCCTCTTATCTTCCTTCTAACTATACAACTATTATTTATGACATTTCAAAGAAACATATAACAAAAATCTTTAAGGGCAATTTAAATATAAATCTAAATAGTGGAGACCGGGGCCATGTACATAAACCTTTGGTGCAAATCTCCTTAAATTGGCTATCGGTTATCAAGATGTAAAACATTTGGTCATATACTTCAGCAGTAAGGTTTAAACCGTATTTTTTTTTTGGACTCTTGTTAAAGATAAATGTCGATTTGACTTCCTACCAGATTACTTGCAACATAGCAAAGATTTCATTACAACACATAACCAAAATCAATAATGTATTGTAGGGATTATATAAAGTGACTTTTTTTGTTTTTTTTTTTTTTTTTTTTTTTTAGAATAAAACTAGACTCCTAAGATTTTATGATGTGTACATAAAAGCCAAGTATTCCTCTTTCTTAAACTATTTATAACCAAGTATTAAAATGTATGACGTATTCTTAAGTGGCTTCACATCCTAGTGGAAGTAAATCCTCTCCAAAGAAAAATTACTACTCTTAAATTTATTTTTATAAAAATAACTTATCATAGAAAAGTAATAACCAACTTCCTACTATTCCTAATCTAACTTTTCAATTCAAAAGACACTAAAAACAATTTGTATGATATTCATAATCACTAAGTTTCACATGTGAAGATAACACCTGACTTACAACTATTCCCAATCTCCATTCTAAAACCCATACAACTCATGTCAATTAATGTAAAATAAAAACATCCTTTCTAAGGCATAAGTACTTCATTTCATTTCATTTACTATTATCAATGCATCTAATCTAAGGCATACATATATTTCATTTTATTCTATAGTATCAATTCCTGAACGTTATATAATTCTTTCCATAATGTGATTCCAAATATTTATTCTAAGCACATGTAATAAACATTTTAACTTCCATTGTTCATGCCATAATACAATGTCTTATTCAATCCATTGTATAATATCGAATCGTGAACATCCACATATCTAATTTAAATTATAAATATAAAACATTTCTTAATGTCATTCCAAGCATTTATTCTAAGCACATATTATAAACATTTTAACTTTCCTTATTCACGCTATAATACTATATCTTATTCACTTCCATTATACGATAAGCAATTAAAATACTATATCGACTTCTAATGTGATGAAAGGCTGATTTATAGAATTCCAAAAAATCAATAATAGGTAAATCAAACGCACTATCTAATAATGTTATTAAGCTGAACTAATTAGTTTGTTGAATATCTGTTAGGGATAAATTACAGTCATAATTTAATAAAATCTAAAAAAATAAAGTAGATCGATTGCTCAATCGATCTGGGATTGTTTCCACCAAACGACAAAATTTTTCCAAAGAAAAATAGGGTGGGTCGACTGTAATTTATCGATCTGGAATTTAGTTCATCAACTGGCAGAGTTTTATAAGGGATTAGAATAGGTAGTTATAAACAATAAAATCCACGGATAGCTTGGAGGTCCCGTGTAGTTAGTAACCGTGTCGGCTGCCATTACTATGCTAAATTACAATTACAAATTTGTAAAATGCCTAATAACTCGTAGTCCATTTACAATCTACAATTTGGGAAAACGCCAAATAACCGTGGGTTCATTGTGTAAGATTTGTGTTAGGCCATCGCACCCTAATTAAGGAGGCAATCAATCCAAATCTGAGGTTTGTAATCACTGATCCGGTGAAGGAGAAATTCCTTAAACATAATCTAAAGATGAAGGCAGACAACGCATACTTCCAGGGTAAAAGCACACGATAGGACTGATGATGAACAAACACAAATCGTTTCAAATAAATTCAATTTAGCAGTAAATAACCTGCACATTATGGATCGTTTCGGCCATACGGAAATAATGCAATTATCTAGAATCGTTGATACAAATACACATAGAGAGTTTGGACGGTCTCAACCAAATCGGTTTTGATGAAATAACAAAAGAATTCTGGAAACATGGTATAATTACACACAGGATTGCTATGTGAATTGGAAAGCTCCGAAGCTTTTAGAGTTCAGATTAAAATCAAAATAGAAATATAGATTTCCATAATGCCGAGAGTAATGGATTTGCGTAGGCTCAGAATTAATTTCAATATGGGATTTGAGATTTCCGTAATACCAAAAAGGAATGGACTCATGCTTTAATTTGAGAGATCAACTCAGTTCGAAATGACTGAGAGTCAATATCACGCACTGAATTAAAATGCATAGAGTAGTGGATTGGATCAATTTTCAAAAGACATCTCGGGTCTGGGAATGCCAAGCCATAAGACAATAAAAAAAGAATTCGTCACAATACAGAGAATGGACTCTGAGGATCATGTATTTTATGGGGTATGATATGAAGACGCTTATCAATACTTAAATCTAACTACAGTTCTGGATATACCGATTCCAATGCACAGAGACCAAGGTTTGGATAGAAATAACATGGACAGACTTGAAACTGAAATAGACTTGAATCTTGGAATCACGATAGGAATGGATCTGTAATACTCCTTCGAAATACACAGAGATAAAAGAGAAAGGTAAAATAATTAGGAACACGACAATGGTGGATCAGTATCACACCCTCAATCTGATCATCGAAAGTAGAGATAGGTATTGGGTAAGATATCGTTGATGTTATATATTTTAGTAAATGGGTCAATGATCACCGTTTTACACACATCAGACCGGCTGTGAGCAGGTAAACAGAGTCTTTTTTTTTTTAAATTGTTTCTAAAACAGAGTAAATATCAATCGAATTTATGGATATCAGTGCAAAAGAAAATAACCCGTTTGGGAAAAGTAATCCTGGTGTTTGAATTTCTCTTGAAACTGAATTGATCTAATAAGGTAGATCGGTAGATGTGGATCAGAATAAAAAAAAAATAATACGACCTGGATCAATCGCTTGGGTAGATTACATTCTGGGAGTGCTTGAAAATAACGCAGGATTAGAATCTTAAAGCTACAATTTAACATAATATAATTTCAAGATAAAAGGATCCGTGTATACCCAAGGGTCTGTTATTTTTTTTCTTCTTCAATATACCAAGATCTAAACATAAATACATAAGCAAGTAGAACAGTTCATATACTAACACAGAGTTAAAACAATATTATGAAATCAGATCTGAGAGCTCGACACATTCATAGTAATTCAAGGTATATGTGTAATGAAAATAGAGCTAAAGAAAACTAGATCCAATCATTCAAATATCAATCTCAAATACTGAAGGAAATCAACTGAAAAACAATGAACCTGGTTCGTTTTGTTGAATCCGAGCTGGAGTAACTATTTGATGTAGCAACCGATCTAATTATTCGATTATTCCAGCTGTAATGATGGCAACTCCAATCGGATGGTGAACCTCCTCGTTTGCCGTAGCTCCAAACTCGTCGCCAATCACCACGGTCACAGACGGACACCTCGGTTAACCACCCAACCACTCTGGAAGTACTCTTCTTCCTTCCAGACCCCCGAGCTAATCGGGCCGTAGAGTTCACACAAGTATTTCAGAAATTCAGCTTGGGCTTCTCTTCCCACCAGGATTTCTAATCCAAACCCTTAGATAACAGCAAGTCTTTGAGGCATTCGAATATTATGACAATCGTCCAAATTATGGGTCCTTTACCCATTCCCCAAGCCTTCCTTATAAAGGAAAATCTCATGCGACACATGTCGCTTCATGCATAATTAAATATTTTTAATTAATTATTTAATTAAAACACTCACCCATCCAAGTGTCAGCTTTTCTAGGAGATGCACCTAAATCCCTAGGTTTCCTCAAGTCTGTCCCCCAGATACTTTAGTTAACTCCTAGTTTTTAGTTGACTAGGTGTCTAATCTAGGATTCTATTTTGCTCCTAAATAATCATTTCTATTATTTTAAATGCTCAACAAAATAACTATTCATGTGCAAATCCCTAAATTATTTTTATGCATTTGCTAAGTAATAATCTAGATTTATTCTCATAAGTTTTTATGCAGTTAAATTTAACAATCAAACTCACTAGGATCACGGTGCCGCGTCGTTGGGCTCCTGGTTCCTTAATTTTAATTCCCTGACATGGCACCACTCCGTCGGGTCCAGTCATCCATGGTTTCCATTCCTTGGCATGGTACTGCATCGTTGGGTCCTTGCGTCCATCCTTTCCGTTCTCGACAGGGTACCGCATCATTGGGCCCTTCTGCCACCATCTTTCCGTTTTGACTTGCGGGAAATCTTGTAGGGATTTTAGGAATCGTTACCATCCATCCTCCGTCTACATGCTATCTAGGGACTAATGGCGTTGAGGAGTGAGTCCATTCTCACTGCGCGCCCCTCAACTCGTATGTGACCAGCTCCGTCGTGGCCCACCTCGTACGCCCTCACGCATTCCTCTTGAGCAAGCGGATCAGTGCTTATCTGCTCATGCATGGTATTCTTGTCGGAAGTCGACATCGTCGTCGCTCCCTCTGTGTGTGATTTACCCGTACTCTATGACCCTTCATGTTCCTTTGTGTGTCCGTTGGTGAACCGTCTCACTTGTTTCTACACACACTTCTCACAACAATTTATTAGTAGCATTGTCCTCAATAATCATCATCTGATTTCTAAATCTAGTATTGTTAAACATTTATGATTTATTCAAACTTCTTATTCATATAATCAAATTTACATTTCGTCGACAATTACATAATCACCGTACAGCTAGTCGTTAAGCATTATCTATCAACATAATTTTCCATAGTCATAGCTAATCGTTTAACATATGCAATTATCCAATTACATCAACAGTTCAGATACACATACTAAAAAATAAGGCCAAAAGGTTATTTAATTAATGTTTCATTCGACTGGGTCACTCAGCAGGTGCCCTCAATGTCTACAAAAGTCTAGGGGCACTACAGTTAGATTGATTTAAGTGTGCAATTCTATTGTCATCAAAATCTCGAATAGATTTTTAATCATCCACCTACAAAGCGATCATGTTCACGCCTCATAGCGACATAGGTACATATTGCATTAGCTCAAAATCTAGTTGATACTAGATATCAAGCCTTGCTCACATAACGTGTGCATCGTTCCTATTTCCAAATTTTGCAGCTTCATAGCGTGATGTACATTGCTTATTCTTAAACATGTAGAATTGCTTGAGGCATTAAAGCACCATCTCTATTATTGTACTTAGTTGCGAGTTTCAAGAATCTTGTTCAAATTTTCTCTTTTTGTTTTCATGGTTAGTTCTCTTCATGTAAAGCTATGCAGGGTTATGTTTACTTAATACAAATCAATAAAGAAATTTATTTTCCAGACTTTGATTTCAAACTCTGCTCATGAGTGAGAATCCCAACATCATTGGTATTAGAGCAAGTTTCCAGTCTAGTTTGAATTTGGGTAATATTTTATTCAAATTCAATGTCAAGTTTAGGTTTTTTAGGAACGAATCCTATGATTAATTTGCATAGGTTATTGGTTTTGGATTGATTTAAGTGTGCAATTCTATTGTCATCAAAATCTTGAATAGATTTCGATTCATCCACCTACACAGCGATCATGTTCACTGCTCATAGCCACATACATACATATTGCATTAGCTCAAAATCTATTTTTTATTATATATCAAACCTTTCTCCCATGAGCTGTGTATCATTTCTATTTCCAAATTTTGTAGCTTTATAATGTGATCTATGTTGCTTATTCTGAAACATGTACAATTGCTTCAGACATTAAAGCACCATAAAAAATTATTGTGGGGTCAACAGCTCCCTAGCTACTTCTTCTTGTGGCTATAGTAAACAATAGCAATATGACCATCCACACAAGCAAACATCAAATTTTCGTCTCTATTATATTTGAGCAATGTCAAAGGCCTCTTATGGCCCTTCACCAAAATCAGCGTCATCTTGCTTGCAATATAATGGCTCAATTGATGAAATTTCTTCTTTATTTAGATCGGAGTTCATAATCAAATTCAAGCATCTAAGATTAAAGTAATGTTATTGATGCTTAAAATATAGTTCAACGCATAACAATAACTTATTTTATTGTCATTCTATCCATGATTAAAAAAATGAAACTTGGTAATTCATTTGATATTAAGGGCATGGTGTTCCCATTATTGCAATTGATTGTCACAAGCCACGCTACATATTCTTATTTTTTATGCATTCTGCATATTTGATTTTGTTTGGTATCCTCAGTGCTTTGTGTTTTGCACATTCAAAATTCATGGTTTAACAATTATTTTATGCTTAACAAGTCCCAAGTATGATTGTTTATTTGTTATGTAGCCCAACAACATAATCGGAAATTCATAACATAGATAAAAAAAATAAAGCAAGATTTCAATATGAAAAAGACATAATTGCCACAACAATAGATAGTTCTAGATAACAAAATGTTATAATAGAAATATATTTATTGATTGAAGCAATATTCATTTTCCTTTTCAACGGAACAACCTCCAAATGAGGCCAATCTACAATTACAAAATAATTCACAAGACATCTTGTTTCATTGCTTCTACCTCTAGATATATAGTTTCTAGTGAAGAAACTTTTTACTAGGCTGAACCTTCTAATAAGCATCCTTGGTAAAGGAACTTTCTAGTAGGTGCATCTTCTAATAAATCTTTTTACGAATATTGCTTTCACAATAAAGAGACTTTCTAGTAGGTGGAAGCTTCTAGTAAACATTTTTACAAATATTCCTTCCACACTAAATCTACTTTATTGACATGATTTAATATAAATGGTCTCAATACATAACAACCTATCTATTAAGACGGTTAGGCCAAGCCGCTAGCATTAATTGTTTTTTTTTTCCGTTCTAATTGGGGTTATGTAACATTTTCCTTTATTTGGACAAGATGGAAAATTTGGAAGAGATGCTGATAAGAGAGATTTACTTGTATCATTGAAATTGACTCTGTAAGATAGACACATAGTGATTTTGGATGTTGATGAGACAATGCTGAATAGCTTTCTTTATATCGGCTTGTTTTCTAGGGGTTCATTGGAGCTTCATTGACACTATACACTAATCATTTTTTTGTTGTTATGCATTGATTAACAATCTCCTAAGTTTTTAAGTAATTGATGGTTTGATATTTGAAGATGTTCTTGAGTCTTCAACTTTGTTTACAAGACTCTTGACCTTTAATTTAATAGAGATTCATAGATATTTGAAAGCTATTTTGCAATTTTTAATACACTTTCAAAGTAATCAAGTTTCTAATAATTGTATTGGTCACCATATTCCCTGAGTATCAATGATGACTACTATAAGATCCATGGAAATAATGATCTTATACAAAAGAATGGTGGACGTTGCAAACACAATTGCTTTGATTGCATAAAATGTTAATAATATTTTTATCAGCAATATATCTCCTCGATGTTAAAAATCCAAAGTTATCACTTATGATGAATCCCACGATTTGAAAGTGCTCCAAAATTAGATTCTTGACATAGACACTTGATTTATTTATAATATGTTTCCTGATCTTCAGAAGGTTCTGTCCATTAACTTGAAACTCAAAGGCCTTTGTAGGCATGATGTGAATCACAACTCAATTACCATTTGCACCGGGTTTGTGGAATGCCTTTATGTCTCCTTTAGTTCTTCCTTGTGCGAATAGCATATGAATATTAAGTCACTTTAGGTAAGTCAAGGATTCAACATTCCTGCATGGGAGAACTTTCATCAATACAATCAATTGTTCATTCTTCTCAATATCGCTAATGCATTTGATAATGCTATTCTCAAGTTTAAAAGTAGGTTGCAACAATGATTGTAGCAAGAGCTGGTGTACATGGAGATCACTATTCTTTATGTTGTGTACAATCAAGCACAATTGATTAAAGACAAGTTTCTAGATTATTATAGAATTCAACACCGGTCATCCTCCTCAATTGTTTGCATATCTACATTTTCAAAACTTGCATTTCCTACTGCTACAAGGTCATCTTGTTTCTGACAATCTGCTTCTTCTTTTCTCCGTCTTCTACTAAGTTTCGTAAACATTGTAATAAACAAGGACATGATTAGTCCAAATGTTTCAAATTCAAGAACAAGGAAAAATGGTTTGACAGTCTCCTAATCAGAGAAACCATAATGCTCCCATTGAGGTATTTGATGAAGGCACAAGTTATGAAGACTTAAGTGCACTCAATAAACTCACCATCTAGTTAGATCCCAACTCTGCTAAATCTTGATATAGTTTGTTTGTCACTCCCTTTGACACAAAATATGATATTTCGCATTCCCTTGCTAGGCCTAGGGAAATGACTAGTGTCAAAAAGAAAGTTTAAGGTGTGAGTGTTTAATACAAAAGCATAAATGAAACAATATGATATAAAAGATAAATTATTAATCATGTGTTAAAATTATAGGTTCATGACTTTAATCTATATGTTATTAGCTAATCTCAATTAAAATTCCAGGTACTAGCAACTGCTTATAAATTAAAGTTCAATACAAAGATTAAGAGAAACAATAATCAGAGCTTTGTTTTTGAAATAAATTTTTTATGTTCATTCTTTAATTTTCCATGCTTTTTTCTTGCTTTGTCTTGATATGCAAAATCATTGTCACTTATGCCATTTATATTTACATTTATTTATAAGAAATAGCATATGGATTGAACATTCGTGAATCACAATGGTCGTTCTCTTGCAATGATAAAGTTACGAATAGTATGGGCCACCAATATTAGCTATGACACTATTCTAATTCACTCTTACATTAACAATTAATTAGTAGTTGAATTGTTAACAGTCAAGCTACAAACTATAGCATGGGCATACAGCATGGTGGTATACTGAGTTTAAATATTTAAACGTTTCTTAACACACATAGTTATATTTTATTGATATATGAAAGTTTAAAACTATAAATATGTTTAAACATTTACCAACTCACTCTGCCATATTTGTTTAATCTTCTAAATTCTGTCTTTGCAAAATTATTGCTTCCGGTACTTTGCTTAGCAAAAAATAAAAATATAATTTCATTTCACTTTTCAAGAATCATTTTAGACTAGGCTTATGCAATAAGTATTTTATGTAAGACAATGCACATGTACTGTAGCTTATATTTTATCAACCATATGGAAAGATGACAAAAAAACTTTTTCTATTTTGTGCTTGTTTGGAGACTTACTTTGCAGCATCTTGATCAATGATAAGTCGCAAAGGCAAGCGTCAATTTTGTCAGCAATAGGTATTTTCCTCATTCCCTATCTTTCTTCAATTCCTTTTAGTGCAAAGCACACATGCTTCTGCCTATGAAATGCATGTGAATGTAAACATGGATAGGATTGATGAATAGAGTTTTTAAACTTATATTGATTCTTTTAAGAGCAGTTGGATTTAGTGTTTGGTCTTGGCGACTTGAGATCATTATATTATTATGATTAAAAGTTTCAAGGTCTGACTATAGTTATAGATGTTAATGAATATTAGAAGCAAATCCTTATACCAACACATGAGATTGGGCTTATGTTTATCATCATATCCGCTTTAGATATATGTAAAAGCTTATGTAGGATGATTCATCGACATTAAATAGGCAATGCAATGCCTTCAGTTTGATTCGCTTTGTTATAGGTCACCAATAAATCTATAATTGCATTGAATCTAATGATTCCTCGCAATTAGAATAAGAAATCAAGTGTGTAGTAATGTGTCATGAGAAACATTATATCCATATTTCTTGATAAAGTGACTCTGACCTTTTAACCTTTTAAGCGCCGAAAGCTTTCCCTTTGACCAGAACTGTGTCTACATAGTTTCGTACAAAAAACGATCTTGGTGGTTGTAACATAACAAACTCAAACATAGCTTCAACAAAAAAGAAAACACAAAAAAGACATAAAATTTTCTTCTTTGATAGTTGACATTTTTTTGTATTGATACCAAATTTTGCATATTTAATAATTTTAACTTAGCAACCAACATGCTGTTTTTCCCTATTCTAGTAGCAGGACAAAATACATTTCATTTGAATTTTTTTTTTTTGCGAATATGTTGTTCCCTTTGCTTTGCTTATTTGCAATGACAAGAACAATCTACAATGTTTACAGCATCAAGGTTTGAAAAAAAAAACCACGGTCTTTGCTTATTTTGTTGACACCTGTTTCTTTTTAAGCGTTGTGACATAACATAATCTTGGCACCGGAGGTCCTTCATCTAGCTGACGTCCCTATTTCAACATATTGTGTTTATACAGAAAGCTCGAGGACCGCAGAGGCTGAAAAAATGTTTTATATTGAGAGCTGGAGCGGAGCACTGCACTCCACTGCGGCCACTGTAGAAATTTGTGGAGGATTGTGGCTTCGATACGAGACGAGAGTTTCCTCCAGATACATGAGTTCCTACCTCTGCACAGGTAAATGTTTACAACTACATCCTCCTAAACCTAGAATTTAGTTTTAGACAAACTTCGTTATTCTTCTCTGTTCAACCATATTTTTCTTTACAGGGCTTGCAACAACATCTTCATATTACACTCAATATTATTCAAGCTAGAGTAACTGTGCTTGCTACTAGGTAATTCTGGTTTATTACTTAGAGACTTTTTTATAGCCTAAAGTTAAAATGTATAAGGTCTCCCGTCAATGTTTTATAGACTATTTCTCAGGGTTTTGATCCTGGTAGCCCTTCGGAATTTTATTCGATCGAAAATAAAAAAAAATAAAGTATGAAATTTTATCAAGATATTGAGTCTCCCAGCGCTTGGCATCCTTATCAAAATTCTACTAGGGGTTTCTCTGCTTATCCGTGAAGACACTTTATGTTGAAAATCCCCCTCTTTACCCTTATTTGTCTATCAAAACATAGTCGCAATGCTGAGGACCGTCACCAGTTGGGTGCTTTCAGATGGCTTGGAAAGCACAGTTGGTCTTTTTAAAGCTGCGATTGCCATGTATAGTTGAAAATCGATATATATATATATATATATATAAATGTAGCTCTTAATGGCGCATGGCAAAAAAACTTATATATGAAAGCAGCTATTAACACTACATCCTGAAATATATATCTATAGATATATCCCGATGAAACGATTAATATTACTAATTTTGGATTTTGCTTAATTTCTTAACTAGATGCAATTATTCGACACCTCCCTTCATGATTTGAGCTCCATTCCATCTCCATTGCAAGTAATTTGGTATTTTTTTTTATCCCATATAAGTTATGGTTAATAATTTTGAGACCTCATCTCGCATTATTTGATCTCTTATTGTGTAGTTAAGTTGTCAACCCTGCAGATGCAAGTTTTTAGTTTTGAGAAGCTGTCCATTTAACTATTTAAGAGTTTAACCCTCTAGTACACTATGAGCAATCTGCAATACGAATTGGTCCCGTAATAGTTGAAAAATAACTATATATTTAAGACTTTTGTTAATATCATACTCCACCTACCATGTAAAAAATGTCTATAGGCAAGATGAGACTTCCATGTTTCAATTCGATGTCGGTATGAAACTCCGCCTTTGTAATCAGCCAAGCCCCAAAGCTATGACATAGGCTTCTTCAACCCGGGTCTAGCTCGTGTTAAAAGCTCTATCTGGTAAGACTGAGACTCGATTGTATCAGGAAAAATTCATAGACCCTCAAACTCAGACCCACAAGAACAAAATCGTAGAATAAATGCTTTCACGCCCTTTGTCTGCTACAAAACTATTGCTTAGAATTTCTACCATCCACCTGTTAACGCCTCGCATATAGCTTAACAGGGTAGAGCCCCTTCGGACAGCCCAAGGTCATGGCAGTAGAAAGATTTGACGGTGCCATCATAACACTATTTATTAATATTTAATAAAAACTCCAGCAGCACGCTGATGACTCACATCTTCGTCCACATTTTACGAATTAAAATTTTGTATTATTATCGAGCCCTTAGTTATTATCAGATGCAATGTGCAGAATAAAATCAAACTATGAAAACCCAAAACGACTTACGTCACCTGTTTAACAATTAAGACGCTTATTAATAATATTACCAGGAACACTAAATATATAATAATGACACAAAACGACTTACGTCACCTGTTTAACAATAATAATAAACGATAAACAACAATTAAAGCGCTTATTAATAAGGCTCTAGCCTGTACCAATAACTCTGTCTATTAGCCTGTACCAATAACTCTGCCTATTATTAATGCAAGGCGTCGATATATGAAATCGAAAACAATCCAATTATTACTGGTGACCATACCATGCATAAACTGTGAATAATCCATCTAATGCGTTGAGGCATGTAACCTTTTATGATAACCAATATGTTTATAATTATAAATGTTTGAATATAGATAAATCAAATCATATGTACTACATTTAATGGTTTGTAGTACCCAATAGTTTATAAATTGACATTGAAAATTATGGGCAGGCCCGATTCATGTCTAATCCTTTGATTATGTAATGCGTTGATTATATACATGTGTGTGTTAGGTATTAATATGCATATGGTAGAGTTATATGGTAATAATAATAATAACATGCCAAGTTACTATGTATGTAATCGAGATTGCTTTAACCAAGCTCCAAACTGATGGTGTGAGTGCTAGGCTAAGGTCGTCGACTCGCCACCCATACGCTCAATGCATTGGGCTATAATGTGGTTACAGAAGCAACAAATATTCGCTATCAAACAATAACACAAAACGATTTCCTCCATTGCGAAGTCTGCAACTCCTTGCATGGTAGCCAGAAACCACCATGAGGCCAGCTCGCTGCCCCCTGAGGTGGGAAAAACTAGCCTGGCGTCATTGTTTTACAACCAATCATATTTTTAAAAAATGCCATTTTAAAAAACTGGATTTAATATAGCATATTCAAACTATATCCAAACTATGGCTCTAGGGTAAATTTCTAGGTTCAATAGTCTACAATAATAGGCAAATAATCACGTTCAGAGCCCACAAAACTATTGTCAATTGAACAAGTTGAAACGCAGCTAGAAACTGCTGTGGCATCCTCAGAACTTAAGCGTCTTTTTCACTCTTGAGTTCGTTTGTAACGAACGTACAAAACAAACAGTAAACACTCTGTTTCTTACCCGAGAAGCAGCAGGCGCTTGTATCCAGTTTGAACACCTTGATCCAGCCTGCTATCACGTACAAGACATATGCTAAACCACTAATTTTTTATGAATCAACAGGTAACTGGGTAAACAACAGTTTAAATGTATGATTCACTACAACCAAACCTACCAGAAACAAGAATTGAAGTCTCAATTCGATGTCGGTATGAAGCCGTGCCTTTGTAACCTCGGTGAAACCTGCCATCGCATACAAGACATAAGTTAAACAAAAGAATTTTAAAACCAGGGAAATTTTTATGAATAAATAGGTAAGCAAATAAAAAACAGTTTAAGTCCAATATTCGTAGACATGAAGCAAACATCATGCTTGCAGATGCCATAGAGGCTGGGATTGTGCCCATAGGTATGGGTGGATTTATTGCCCTCAGCGCCCTTTCACAGAGAAATAATGACCCATACACCTCTCCCAACCATCCGCTCGGCATTTATATTCTTTAAGGGACATAGAAAAAACAACAACAAAAAGCAGGAAAAACATATGCCATCGCAAATGTCTTTGTAGACAATATGGGAAAAGACAAAAGTAAAGGCGACAATGTTTTAAGGGCAAATGGTCTTGGCATCAAATATTCTAATTGGCAAGAAATTGATAAGGCTTTGGCCACAAGCAATTTGTTTCGACTAGACAATTTACACTATGAGCCAGGAAATTGCTTGTTTGATGCACTGGCACTATTATTGCATTTTCGATACACATCAATAGAGATAAGGGAAGAGATTGTGAATCATTTTCGTGTTCGTCTAGATCAAAAAGATCCCTGTGCGTTGTTGTCAATGCGCACAGAATTGATAGTTGACTACTTGCTAGAATTGCATGACATACAAAATGTCAATGAATATCTCAATTGCATGTCGCACTCTGCTTCGCAACTAGATAATCAAAATGTATATGGACTATGGAGTGATATATTTTGCATTGAGTGGTTTTCAAAATGATTGAATGTTCCAGTCACTCTTTGGTCATTAGCAAAAGCAGCAAAATACCTTCACTTCAATTCTGGAAGATCTGAATATTGTTACAATATATTGTTCCATGACCACACACCAGCTTCTGGCCACTTTGAACCATTGTTGTCATATAAAACAACGCAAGCTGAAAGACAAGCTACTGATATGCTTTGTCAAAATGCAAATGTAAATCGATGTTTATACAAGCAAGTTGAAATGTCATTTCGACTTCAAGGCAATTGTCATGACTCCTTGTTCGAATCAATCTTTGAATTCACACTCTTTGCCGATGGACAAAGTGTTAGAAAAGCAATTGCACAAAGCTTTTACAACTTTATTGCTTCAAACGATATTAGAGCAATACAATGCTTGGACATATATCTTGATAAAAACACATTAGCAACTACATCTTTTGTTTGTGGATGTGAAACCTATATTGTGCATTTGCCAGAGCCATATATCATTGCTCACATAGAAGGAAGTCAATTTGCTCTTCAATACTTATGTGAGCTGCTAGACACAAACATAGATTTATGGAGCAATAATTTGCAAGGAAATATTGCCACATACCATGCAACAAATAAATCGTCAAAAGTTCTGTTCCTAGTGCAACATGTAATAGATAAAACGCAGTTTCCTTTCCAATCGTTGTTGCAACAACATTGTGGAAATAAAATGCTCTTTTCTCCCAATTGCAACAGAAATACTTCTATTGCAATTGCAACAGATAATTTTCAAAAGAACAAACAGACAATAGCGAAAGAAAACATTATAAAAAAGAACATCGACAACGGATCATTCAACAAACCAATATACATAGACACAATTAAAGCAAAGAAACAAAACCAAAAAATAAACATAGGGAAAAAAAAAGTCTTGCATTGTTGACCAATTTTCAAAAAGCAAAACCAACACGCAAACATGCATTCATGACAATATGCAAAAAAAATTGCGCTTGTTGAAACGCAATATGCGTAGACAAGGAATGGACACTGTTCAAAAGCAAAAGCAATATGCAAAAACAAAAAAAAACAGTTGTTACATACTTAAAAGTTATTCTAGACACACCTATGCATGCATGTTCCATGTGTAAACTACTGCATTTTAAAAAAGAGATTTCTAGTGTAAACAACACGGTTAAATTAGCCTTTCAAACTCTCATAACTATAGAACATATGACATGCTCCATGCTACTTGTTAAAATTTGTAGGCCTTGCAAGAAAGCAATCGCTAATGGGAAATTGCCCATGTTTACGTCGCCTACACGAATCCGGCGCAATAACATGTTGCCATCTGTAGCTATACTGTCAATGTGACAAACAAAAGTATAGGAATACAACCTTGCATCTCAATTAAATGGCAATCGTCTTTGCACATACAATATTTGTTGCATGCTAGGAAAATACAATTTGTTCTCTTTCTAGGACTGCTTCAAAACATTGTCTGCATTGCAACAAATTTTATATTCAACCCCAGGACTTTGTTCACAACACTCTTATCCATAAATTTTCAAGAATTGCTTCTGCAATGTTTCTTTGCTTTTACCCAACCTCTACCAACAATTAGTCAATAGCTACATTGTGCATTGACATTGTAACTAGTCATAGTGCTTAGAATCTAACTTTAATTACGATTCAAATAGAAACAAATATTGGCATAACTCTATATAAAAATATGATGATATTATATGCATTTTCTATGCTCATTTGTTCTGAGACTTTGACAGATACACGTAATACTCAAAGCAAACAACCCATTTGCACCTCCGTATCAATGCATTTGTGCTGAATGTAAACAACCACTGATTCAAAGCTCTGTGGTCTGTGCATTTTGCAAAAAAGAAATGGAAATTATATATGAACATAATGTGGAATGCAATTTGGACACAAATGATGGACTGATAGATTGCACATTGTGCAACCCACAGCTAAAAGAGTATTGTCCAGAAGTAGCAAATATTTCATTTGAACAATACTCAAAAAACATATCATCGATAGTTTTCAATTTGCAAAGGTTTTCCCAGCAAGGGCTATTTACATTGGCCCTGGATAACAGAATCACCAACTTAAAAAGAAACTGATTTCCAGGTACATAAATCTATTTTCTGTTCTAAAGAGTTCAAGTTTCTTATTCAATATTACCGACATCTGCAACCTGTGTTTAGACAGCAAGGCACAGAAGATGAATAGCATTTTAGGAAATATGTTTATGTATTTATCTGTGTTAGGAATATAAAATTGACTATGAAGAATATCCTTAACTTCCTTTGTCGAAAACTTTAATAGCTGACTTTTATTTGCATATGCTATACTTTGAATATTGACCTTGTTTTCCTAAAGCAATTTCTCATAACATTCTATTAGTTGAGGAATTATGAAAAAATCCTGTGCTTGGGCAAAAGAGTGGGATTACATACTTTCTATAATATTTACAAGGTAGCAAATCAAATTGTTCATTCATATTTTACATCTATTTCCGCTTTTTAATATATTTATTGCAAATAGATAGAATTTTGTCTAGTATCAGGCATTTCTTCTTGAGTCAATAATAAAACGTCAGCATAATTTTCTTTGCAAACCTAAACTGATATTGTGTTCTTTCTAGTCTGACTTTCCAATCTAGATTTTCTTTGTCTAAAATCAACAACTTTAAACTCAACTCGTGCAATTGGAACTTTTTTTCCTTACAAATCTCTTCCAACATTTGCATTTGCCACACCCTCTTCAATGCATATTCAATCAAGCTTGTCATCAGACTCGGATCTTACTTATAATATTTTATTTGGATTTCTCGCGATCTTCTTCTTCTTCTTCTTATGGGATTGATATGCAATCATTTTTTCTTCATCTATTATATTCCCTAAGATATATGCTCCACGATTTGAGATCTAATTTGTACTCAACTATAATATTTACCTGTGACATAACAACAGATTCTGAGAGCCATTCCGAGCTCATCAAGCAAGACCCGTACAAGGATATTGCAATAGATTCTAGTACAGTTCGCACAACATCAACAGAAAAGAGAGATCGTACACATTAGCTTACATGGCTATATCATTTGGGTAGCAAGATATATCTCAGGTCAAATTCCCCAACATGTCTATATCATCTAATTGGTCATCTCTCATGATCTTCTTCACTTTCGCCTCAGATGTAAGGAGAGAGGGCTTCAAGACTGATTGGGCTGCTTATTTTAGACATAAGCTCCTCCTTGCTTTCCTCTTTGGAGGTTTTGTCATTGCGTTCTTAGTGGTATGCTTTAGCTTTTCTTTATGATTTATATATTTTATAAGAGTGACCTGTGCACTCCCATTTGTATCCTGCACTATTGCAATTAGCAATCCCTTTGGCCTATTTGTGATTAGCAGTTGGGCATTAACAAAATTATCTTATCTAAACCTCAAGGAAAAATTTTCATTGTTGCAGCGTACTCTCTGTGTCCAAAACCAAGAAAAAATAATGACTATTTATCATGCATATCCCTGCATTCATGTTATTTGTATGTGTTCAGAAGTTTGTTATCCTTGCTAGCAAACTACTAGAATTAAATGGATTCATTGTTAATTCTTTTGAGCTGCGTCATTCCTTTGAAGACATAATTGATTATCATGCTCTGAGATGCCACATAATTCTCCATCGACTAGATTTTGCTGAGCATTACTGATTCTTATTTATAATATGATGATTTGGGTATAGAGCTATTTACATTACCTACCTGGCTACATCTTAAACTTTCTGCTTCAATTCCCTGTGCTGCTAGTTAAGTCATCAAGCATTCAAGCAAACCTATCCATTACTCTTCTTTCTGACTCAACTGCAGCCTACAATTTTATGCTCATGTCTCACATATCTTGACAATCTGAAGGAGAGAACAGACATGATTCTTCCATTTTGAAAAACTCCGCACACATCCATCTTTCTCCCTCTATCTCTATAATGCTGCGTTGGCCACTACTATACCAAATGCCTAACGGCATCTAATTCAGAGATCGTTATACTTGCACGTGGCACACTTGCTTCAATTGCTTCAAAATTGGCTCTCTATCTTTCCATGCTACTCCTGATGCATACATTGTCTTCTGTCTCCTCTCTTGCATTCTCGTTGAAAAATTTGGTTTATTCTTCAATATGACACAAAACGATTTCTTCTACCACGAAGTCTGCAACTCCTTGCACACAACCCAGAAACCACCATGACACCCCCTCTTGCGATGGGAAAAACTTGCCTGGCGCCATTGTTTTACAACCAGTTATATTTTAAAAAATTGCATTTGATGTGGCATATTCAAACTATATTCAAACTATAGCTCTAGAGAAAGAAAATAACACCTTTTTTCATTCCTTTTTCCATTTCAAACATGCGATCTGCATTGTTGGCAATTGATTCAGGATTCATGGGTCCAAACTACTCAATTTCGACAGCATCTGCAATAGCGAATTACTCTTTATATGCACCTGCAAAGCATATTCGTAGAGATGAAGCAGACATCATGCTTACAGGTGGCACCGACACTGGGATTGTGCACATAGGGATCATCCATTACTTGTATATTTGGAGGCACATTCATGGAAATAAGCATTTAAATTTTACAATTCTACTTGTCTCATTAAATTTAATGAATTCTTATCTGGTGCATCTCTTACAATTTTGTTTAACTCTTGTGTTTAATATTCAGGATATAAAAGATTATTTGCTTATGCTAGTTTAGCTTGCATCTCTTTCAACTAGTCGACACAACATTTCGGCTCTAATTTTAGAATTTGTTCAGCAACCAACACAACAATTGATTCTATTTTGCTCTCTGATTTAACAAATATAGCACTGCAATTGGACTAACAACTTTCCCCTGTTTTTGTATATGGCAAGGCTCAATGATCAGATTTCATGATGATCAAATCTGTGCTGGTTTGCTTGCTACTGTTTTTTGTATAACTAATTATAGACACTGATTGCTGGTCACTTATTACCATATTGAAGCTACTATGAAACGTTGTGTATCTCAAGTTTCTTGTTGACTGCTAGCTTTCTTCTTTTGTTTTTCCATTTAAACAAATAAATCATGATACTGGCCAATTTTAATAGTATTGATGCCTATGTTCCCAATTCGTTTTCAATCTTGATAAGTCTGCAGTTTTAATACTCTTGATCGTTAAGTTCCCAATTTCTTTTCAATCTCGATATGATGATTTACTACTTGCATGATAAAGGAATTCCATAAATAAGTTTGAATTTTTTTTTGCCATCAGCAAAATTTACTTAGAAAATTAATTTCATTTCTAGATGGTTGCTATGTTCCAGGGATATATAATAATAACTCATTTGTACCCATCAACCTGTTTATACATTTTTCAAATATTTAAAATTAGATCTCTAACTCTGATATAGCCTCAATTTTACTACACTAGAGTTTATAGAAATAATTTATAGTGATTATCATTAACACAGACTATACCTTAGTAACGTTGTCCTTGAGTTTTACAGTGACTAAGCAAAAAATGGCCTTCACTCAGGATTTTAGACTTGTATCCATTATATTGAATGTAGTGCAGTTTTGCAATCATAGCTTTTAGATAATTATTGGTATAATTCTTTTCACTTTTGATTCGGGATGGAAATTGGTCTCCACGGATTTTAGATTTTGAGAAAATGACACAAATGTATTGAATGGAGCTTAATCATGATTGAGTCTAGATTGCACGAGGATGAGACAAGTTTACAGTCTAAATTGATTTTATGGTCATGGTTAATCTCCATCTCTTTTGTTCAAATTAATTAGTCAAGCTACTAAATATTTTGTGTTTGGATCATTATTTCCCGTTGCTTTTCCCAAATGACTCATCGTAACTGTTTCTACAACTACAAAATACTTCACAAGACATCTTGTTTCATTGCTTCTACTTCTGTATATAGTTTTTAGCGAACGAACATTTTTGTGGACTGAACCTTGTAACGAGCATTCTTAGTGAAGAAAATTTCTACTAGGTGGACCTTCTACTAAATCTTTTTACAAATATAGCTTTGACACTATAGAGACTTTCCAATAGCTGCAACCTACTACTAAGCATTTTTACAAATATTGCTTTCAGACTAAATCTACCTTATTGACATGATTTAACATAGATGATCTCAATACATAACAACCTATCTATTAAGAAGATTAGGCCACAGCACTAGCATTAATTGCTTTTTTCCCTTTTTTAATTGGAGCTATCTAACACTCTTCTTCATTTGGATATGATCAAAAATTTAAAAGCGATGCTACTACAAGGAACTTACTTGTATCATTGAAGTTGACTCTATGACATGAACACATAATGATTTTAAATGTTGATGAGACAATGTTGAATAGATTTTTTTTATATGCACTCATTTTCTAGGCTTTCATTCTGGCTTCATTGACACTATACACAAATCATTTTTTCTTGTTATGCATTGCATAACAATCTCTCGACTTTTTAACTAGTTGATCGTCATATTCCTTGATATTTGAAGATTTTATTAAGTCTTCAACTTTGTTTACAACACTTTCGACCTTTTATTTAATAAAGATTCATAGATTTTATCAAGTTGCTAATAATTGCATTAGTGAGCATATCCCCTGAGTATCAATGATGGATACTATAAGATCCATGGAAATAATCATGTCATAAAAAAGAATGATGCAAGTTGCCAACATCATTGCTTTATTTGCATAGAATATTAACAATATTTTTATCAGCAATCTATCTCCTCAATTTTAAAAATGCAAGGTTATCATTTATAATAGATCCCATGATTCGCAAGTGCTCCAAAGTTGAATACTTGACATGGACACTTGTTTCAACTATAGTCTGTTCCCTGATCTTGAAAAGGTTATGTCCATTAAAATGAAACTCACAAGGCCCTCCAAGCATGCTCTCAATCAAAACTCAATCACCATTCTGACCACGCTTATGCAATCCCTTTATCTCTCTTTCAGTTCTTCTTTCTCCAAATACGATATGAATATTAAATGACTTCACCTAAGTCAAGTATTCAACATTTCTGCATACCAATACTTCCATCAATTCAATTAGCTATCCATTCTTCTCAATATCACTAATGCCTTTGATAATCTCATTCTCAAACTTAAAAGTGGATTGCAAAAATGTTTATAGCAAGAGATGACGTACATGAAAATCACCATTCTTTACATTGTGTACAATCAAATACAATTGATTGAAAATAAGTTTTAAGATCATTCTAGAATTCAACACCAGTCATCCTCCTCAATTGTTTTCATATCTACACCTTCAAAACCTACATCTCCTACTACTACAAAGTCATCTTGTTTCTCACAATCTTCTTCTTCTTTTCTCCCTCTTCTACTAACTTTCGTAAATATTGTAATAAACAAGAACATGATTAGCCCAAATGTTTCAAATTTAACAAGAAAAAAAATGATTCTACAGTTTGCTAGCCAGGCAGACCATAACGCTCCAATTAACATATATCTCTAACACGTGGGAACACAGTGTAGACAAGGCCATGTCTCTTGATTACTTTTGGGTCAAATGCCAATTTGTTCATTGTCAATTCTTCTGCTCCATGGATTGTCCTTGCACATGCTAACTGAATTGCGAATTGTGTTCGCATAACATTCATTTTATTCTCCAGCGTTCTTTGTATCACAATTCTTTTGATTGATGTCCAATTGGACTTTACACCAGGTGTATAAAGATATTGCATATTTGCACGTGCTTTGTCTCCAACTTTTGCACATGCAAACTCAATCGAAACAATATCATGGTTACTTTGTGTATAGTGTTTAGACACATCTTCTGGCTCATTAACCAACCCATCCTCAATTAAGTAGTTGCCTCAAACTAGTTCAATAAGCATATCCTTTTTTACAACTATCATAGACATAAGTCGCAATGTCTTGTGTCTATGGTCACTTTTTTCAATTGAATCAATTTTGCTATCATGTCCTAGAAGTGTAAATGTTTCTGTTTGCATAGCTGATAACATTTTTGAGTTATGTTCTTGAACATCATTATTACTATGGAAAATAGAAGCAAACATTGCATCTATTGGTGGTTGTTCCTAGCAATGTTGATTTAAGTAATTTATGTCATTCGGTATTTGAAAGCATGTTCTAATTCTACTTAAGATTGAAATCAATGTTTGATTTCTTTGACATACAACTATACTAAGTTCATAGCATGTTATAGCATCAAACCAAAATGTGTAAGCAAATGTTTGCTGTTGCAATCTTGGTTTTTCAAAAATCCAACAATCACTATCCACTTTAAATCCAACACGGATTTGAGCATTATGGCTCTCTCGCCTAAAACCACAAATTAGCACATGTTGAAGTTTGATTAGAAGGAAAAATTGAAATTTTATCTTAATCTTACTTAACGTGTCTTGCTAAAGAAATTGCTCTTTTTTTCTTTCACAGCAGCAGATGGCAATGTCGGATACATTGCCACATCGTGGCTCTTGATTAGAGTCTATAAATTTTTTGTTTTGTCTATAGTTTAGGCATAGGTTGAAATATTTTTTTATAAAATCAAATTATTAAAAATATTTTTTTAAAATTGTAATTGGCTGCAGGACGATGACATCATCCTCGTTTTTCCCATCCCAAGAGGGGGCGGCGGAATGACATCACGTCTTACACTGTGCATAGTACAGGGCCATTATACTAGTGAGGTGATCGAGGTATTTTGGCTTGGCTTGTTTTACAATGTACTGTAGTCTGTAGATGGTTCCAGATGTTATCTGATGTCTTTCTGAAGAAGGGAGGTACGGGGGTTGAGAAAATTTTAGTTTTTAGAACTCTCTTTCCTTCATTCTAGGTGGTTCAATACGTTGGTGGCTTCATGGATTACTTCATGGATATCAGCGGATGGGTCAAGGTCCTGAAATTTTTTGCTTTAAACTATACTCACTGGCTCGGTGAAAACTTCCTGCACAAAGGGTCAACAAATCCCTTGCTTTTGAGAGCAGGTTCTTTGGAGGGTTTCATCAGCTTCCAACGAATGCTTTCACATCTGGTAAAAGCTTCATTCATTGTTTTGTATTTGAACTTGTCTTCACGGGTAAGACTTACAACCCTCTCCAATATATATATAAAATACTTATTTTTCTTATCATTACTCTTATGTTAAATAATGGCTTATTTACTGGTGTTTTTCAGTCATCTACGAAATTAGAGGTGTAAAGCTTCTGGGCACAATACCCGGTTACAAAGTATGAAGCCAAGATAATTTCCATTCATTGCCTGTACAAGTAAGAACTAAAAAAATTCTCCTATGTGCTTTCAAAACAGTAATGTAATACACCTGCAGAAAGGATTCATCTTGAATTTTCTATGAAGTTACGTTAGTGGCAAATCTACAGTCAAATGTGTGTGTAATATGCCTCGGGGTTATTGCTAACTCCATTTTTTTGCCCTTTGCGGGTCTCGCGGATTTAGATGTCTATTTTGAATTTATAATTTAAGGCAGATTTTAATCCTTGCTGTTAAAGTACAGTCATCTCTCATGGGATAAGTTTCATACCTGTAATCTGGTGTTTTGTTGGTGTATATTTAAGTTCCATAACTGTAATCTGGTGTTTTGTTTGTGTATATTTATTGCCTCTAGTATTGTATATTAAATTTCTGCGATCACCCCACCAGTCATTTTCCTGTTATGACCCCACCATTGTTCTCTACCTATCACACTAGTGGTTTTCCATTAATGGCTGCAATGATCTCACTGTTGTTGTTCAACAACTGATATATCTCTCCAACAAATAGGCATACTGTTTATCTGTGGATTATAATCAGTTGCATATTTGGCTTTTCTCGCTAATCTCTTGGTGTGTGTGCAGGACGTTTCTTGACCAGAGCTGTATGTGGCTTGTTTCTGATTCTTATGAGCAGCTGTCAATAATTGTTTATACATAAAAGTAAGTGATTTTTCTTTTATCATGATCTGACTATTTTTATATAACAGTAAGTGATTCTTATTTTTATGTGACAGTTGAATTTATTTTGCTCGGTTAAGAAAGATTTAGAGATAGTTTCCGAAAATTGATTTCCTTATCAAGAAAGTTTCCGAGCAGGACTAAGCATAGTGCAGCATACTCTAACCCCGGAGGCAGCGAGCATCTTAAATCATGTCATAGCAGAAGCTTGTCTCTGTGGGAACGGCTAAACGAATGCTCTACATGTCGCTGCAATGCTTTTGGCAACCCCTGTTAGCCATCTGCGCCAGGCTTGCTAGGATGCCGCTTCAAAGTTCAGGGTTGGTGCTGAAGCCACCGGCAATAGAAATGATGAGATTAGAAGACTCATAGAAATCCTTCTAAATCTTAAGAAGAAATCCTTCTAAAGCTTAAGAAGAAATCCTTCTAAAGCTTAAGAAGAAGAATCCGATTCTCGTAGGGGAGAAAGAGCCCGAAGCTGTAATAAAAGAACTTGGGCAAAGAATAGAAAAAGGTGAAAACCCAGCATAGCTTCAGTGTGCAGATTCTTCCTATTGAAACAGAGATATTTGCTTTCTGTTCCAGAAACAAGTTAAAGATCACATTTCTATGAAGTTCGGTATTTACTAGTTTTTGAGGAAGAGTTTAGTTTACTAAATAGGTGGTAATCTCGAATAATACAGAGGGTAGTGACGATTATTATTTAGTAACTATGTGGAGTTGTGATTATTATGTCCAGTACTAAGACCTAGATTTCACTTTTGCAGGTGTCTTAAGCAAAATCCTTACCATGGTTGAGATTATTTAGGTCTTTGTCCCAAGCACGTAAATAAAAATTAGTCTATTCTTTTATATTGTGATGAAATGTGCACCAATCTGAGAGGAGATTTGGAAGTGGATTTATTGCGCATGATAGCCAAAGACCTTAAGTGTTGAATACAAACAACAACTATGTTAAAGCAGCAGTTGAGTACCATGAAGGATATGTAAATAAAAATTAGTCTATTCTTTTCTATTGTGATGAAATGTGCGCCAATCTGAGAGGAGATTTGGAGGTGAAGTTATTGTGGATGATAGCCAAGGTCTAAGTGTTGAATACAGACAACAACTATGTTGCAGCAGCAGCTGAGTACCATGAAGGATATTTCATGTGTAATACTTTTTAATAGCTAAATGAACTAGTAAGGTATCAAGTGGTTTTTATTTTTTATTTTTATTTCAATAAAATTATTAGTATGATGGCCTCGATCATCACAGCCAGATGAAGCTAGATTTTTATTTTCTTTGATTAGGGAAGTGAGAATCCTTTACATAAAGCAGGAATCAGATCTTTCCTGTGGACTCACTTCTTCTTCTTCAGTGTACTCACAGACAAGTCTTTGAACACTGCAATAAAATGGAAAAAAGTCATGTTAATATGTAATTAATTATGATTCTTTTGTAATAATGGTGATGAGTTTTTTCTGAGTGATCTTCTTGATTTAGCTTGATTCACTGGTGTCCTTGCCTGTTCCTATGCTCGCACAAAGCACTTTACCACTAGTTGTTTTCCCATTCCTTTTACACTTACCTCCGAATTATAACTCTGTTCCAATATAGATATAGAGTAAGATGAAATCCAAACCAAGCAATACATGTGCCCTGAGAGCCTGTTTCTCTTAGTCTTAGAAGATTATGCAAAAGCCCACACAACAGAAGTGGTCGTGCAGGTCTTCAAAAACATGAAGTGAAGCTTCGAATGTGAGCCAGGTATTAGTTCTTACAATACTCTCTCAATTCCCTCGCGCAGGGTAATTGTTTGCATATGGTTGAATGCTTCTAAGCATGTCTAGATATAGTGGGAATAAACCCTAATTTGTATATATTTAGGGTATTTATCAAAGACTTCTATAAGTGAAGAACCTGTTCATTGAACCAAGGAGCTTGTTAGTAGTTGTGGCGTAGGCTTTTAGTTTTCTGCTTCATTGTGTTCGCTTGCGAGTCTCATGTTGATTTCCTTTGCTAGTTTGTGTTTTCAGGCCATGGATTCCTTTTTTTCTCTTATAAATTGAAAACTTATTTTCTCTGCAATATTTCAACCACACGCCTCCATAAACTGTTGTTTTTTCGAATAGAAGATTTCCACTCTGCAGTTGTTATTTTTGTTATTTGGCTTTGACAAAAATAGTTACATCCCTCCACAAGCTTCCAATTTTTTTAATCAAAGCTTTGTGGTGGTCATTTGTTCAGTATTCAGACAATCGTGAAGGAGATTGAAGATCTTGAGAGGAAAAATACTGAGTTTGTGGCCCAACTGATTGGTTGAGGAGTTTGATGGAAGTAAATTTCTTTTTGTTGAGGAGAATCACCCAAAACCCATTTTCCAGTTTAATTCAACTGGTCAGTTGAGGAGATATATGGAGGTGAATTGCTTTTTGTTGAGGAGAATCACCCAGAACCCATTGTCCATAGTTTAATTACGCTAGGTCTCCACACGCTACTCGGTGCTTCGATTTCCTGCTAGATTGTGGTCAATATCCCCATCTTGAACTGCCTGATTCACTGCATGTTTTACATGAGTATTTCCCTCAATTTCTTAAAGTTCCAGCATGGGTGATTTACATAATTTAAATGTCAAATCTTCCTTCCAACCTCCTCTGTTTCGGTAATAATTTTGTATATACAGTGTTAGATATGAATATTTTATGTATATACATTGTCACTTAGCTTTTACCATTTCCTGTTTCTCGTAACTTAGCTTGTAAATGAATTATTATTGAAAATTTCGGTTCTATGTACATTAAAAATTTTCATATTTATTAAAAATACAAATTTCTTTCCCCTTAAAATTTGTGTACTTCTTTTATGCTTCTATTTCAACTAAGCTCAAGAGCTTTTTCTGAGTCCAAGTCAACTCTTACCCTCCACCCTCCCACAGTCATGTACAAAATATAAAATTTGATATGCTTACAGACTTGTAATATGTCTTCTTTTGATGTTAAATAATATTATCCCTTCTCTTAGAAGCATTATGCTATTTTGGGGCTGTATCACACAATCATCTCTTGGTTACCAAACTGTGGTTCATTTGCGGTAAACATTGCAAAGGATATTTAGGGGGTGGTTAACATATTAGAGTACCATTCAACTCTTATGAGCAGAGGATAATGTTGCGACCTAATGAAGGTGATGATTGCATAGTAATGCCATTATGAATCACTACTGCTGTATTGTTAGCATCTTATCCATTATTGTTATTTGAGTTACAACTTTTGAGCAATAAGGAAGTGCAAAAAGTTTTCTGATCATTCTATCTGGTTTTAGTTTTATACTATTGCTAAATGAATGGTCCTTGATCAATGAGAACATTGATGCATCTCAAAAGGTTATACATACAATTACAGCAATAGATTAATTATACAGCACATGAAAATCAAACAAGTTTATGCAACTAAATAATGCTCATGTAGATTGAAATTATTACATATTTCCTCTTGATTAATTTCATGCTCATTTAGACTGAAATTGCGATAATGGTTTGGATGGATATGTGGTGGATCTCTGGGGAGTTGAACCTGTGGCCAAATTGAGTTGGGAAAACCCCAATTGATTTTAAGTGTTTGTTTGTATCTAATGTCCTATAAAATATCTGGTTTATTTGACTGCAAGCATGTTTAAAATAAGTTGGTTCTAGAATTTCAGGTTAAGTTCAAAAATTTCTAGTATGAGCTTTGCTAGATTGTTGGGATGTTCGATCATGCCCAGGTCTCCATTATTTATTATGGAATGACCCCACATATACTTTACCCCATCACCTTCATGAATCAAACTACTTGCTTAAATAACTTCATACAAGCTTATAACTATGTGCACACATGAACATGAAAATAGTAGTCATGAATAATTAGTATTGCTTGATCCTCCCCTAGATGCATGGAAGATGCGAAATTGCCTGATTTATCTTTCCTTGCATTATGATACTCCCCTTGATTTTCTAAGTTCGAACATCACCCTTTCAATTGGCTATTTTTCTCATCATCTCGAAAATCGATTCTCCCAACAACTAAGTCATAGTGATACTAATGGTGGGCAATGTAGCTAATCCTTTGAGAAAAATGTCTACAACAATGGTTTTATGGTTACATTCATTCTTTGATTGTCATCTACTTTATGGCATTTGTGAGTTTGCCTGCTAATTCCTTTCTACTTCATATCATATTCAAATATTTTCAAAATGATAGAAGGGTAATCAACTGCAACTCTTGGGCATGCTACTGAATAATAAGTCCAACCATGATGTTTTAGTTGTGAGATGAGATAAAGAGTTTGATAAACACGAGTAAGAAAAGCAATGCCAAATAGAATCTAAAAAAAAATTACAATGTATCACACACACACACACAACAACAAAAGACTAGCATGCGCAAAAGGCATAAGTTAGTTAGGGGTAGTTTGACACTTGTGTCCACATTGTAATACGCTCAAACCATTCTGAAATGTATAAATACGTAAGGAATATTTGCGTTAAGGGTCGTTCATTAGTTGTTTCTCTAGTAGTTTTGCTTTATGCTATGTTATGTTGGGGTATTTCTGGGTATGTGGCAGAGATCCAATGCGCAGTGCAGGTTTTGTAAGTTGTTTCAGTGGATAATAATATAGAAATGAACCTATTTTGGAGCAAATATCTTGTGTGGTTGATGTGATGAATGCTTTGTGTATTGCACGCATGAAATTTGTGTTTCTATTATTGCTTTGAATGTGTTATCAATTAAAGTGAATGAATGTCTATTTATGTGCAAAATCAATTAAACTGAAGGAATTAACAATGAATGGATAAAAATGGAATAGACCTATTTTTTATCCTTCAACCTCATGTTAATATGCCTAAACTTGGTAGTTTGGTATGCAATTTCCATGAGCACCAACCTATATAACATGTGCTTTGAGAGAATATGTGGAGTTAAGGTGTATCCATATACCAGCACATAATTTTATCCCTTTCTATGTTCTAATAAGCTATAGGATCAAGTTCCTATAGTGTTCACTTGCCACTAGATTGTATATTTTCGCTCATGCTTGTTAATCATGCCACTAGAATGATTTTTGCTTAGAAATATCATTAAGGGCTTATTAATTAGGATTTTATGGTCAAAATAATAGTCTACCAATTGGGTTGCAGTTCGGCAATGAAGGCAGTGGCGTGTGAGGACTTGGGACACCCACCAAGGTACAAGTATTCCAAAGAGACGAATAAAAGGTTGCGTTATTGTAAGGTGCAAGCTCTGGGTAATTTTGAAAGAAGCGAAACCCATGTCACAGATGCTCAGCTAAACGAAAGTGCTTGTGATTAATACGTTGCTCTTTGAAGCATGTCTCGCTTGTGAAAAAGGGCCACTTAAGGTGCTTGATGGATTTGGTCTGATGTTAATGCTCTTGGACTTTAAAGGAAGCACTTAAAAAAATTCTTACTTCAAGGAAGACAAAGATAGACAATTTTTTAAAGCTTGACTCGAAAGGTCTCACATCTTGTGCATCTTGTTGGGTAGAATATGCTTATTATTTTGGAGGCAATTATCTAGTTTCTTAGATATGCTTTTGTATTGTCGGGTTTTTGGCAGCTGTGGAAACGGGAGTCTCAACTATTGTTACCTCTTAAGGTTGCTTAGATATGATTCTTTAATATTGTTACCTCTTAAGGTTCTTAGAATGGATAAACTTCACCTATTTCTCATACAGTTGTTTTCTGAGGATACTTTCAGAAACTCATTTTCAAGGTGGAATCAAGGTGGATGACCCATTAATCATGGAATGAACATATATGAGGGTGCCAAATTTCATTAATCACTTGTATGGATATTGGTCATGAAATGAACATATACGAGGGTGCCAAACTTATAGTTCTAAGGAGGTACTTGATAGAGTATAGATATATGTGAGGGTGCTATTATAGCATATATGTGAGGGTGCTAAATAGATATATGTGAGGGTGCTAAACTTATAACATGTACAGGTGGATTATGAATAATTTGTATTGTTACAAAATGTATTATAATTTTGTAAACAAGACTCATTATGAAAAAATTGTGTAAAGATTTTAAGCTTTATAAAAAGGACATGTATTTGCAACACACCATCTAACTAATCCAATTTGAAAATCACATAGTAAGTATCACATATAGAACTGACTTAAATTTGAATTTCATGACAAATTGCTCATATTTTATACTAATGCCCATCTCATATGCTATGTGCCATATGTCATCTTATGTGTCCAATTCACATTGCTTTGAAATAACAAACCTAATGATTTGGAACGTATAAGCTATAACAAATAGGAAATTAATATTTCCATTTTATTTTATTTCTCATTTAGCATGTATAAATCATAACAAACTTAAAATTTTTATTTATATTTTGTTATATTTCTTATTTTTCATTCATAATGTATAAATTATAAAAAAAAATAAAAATTTATATTTTAATTTAATTATATTTTTCATTTAAAAAAAAATATTTAAATATATTTTAAATACTCATATATAATATTACAAAATTATATAAATATTAAAATTTTAAATTTTAAAAAAATATTATTGTCATTTTTTTTTCATTCTTAATTTTGAAACATCCTAATAATTTCAAAACATAAACATTTATAATTTCATCTATAACTCTATAGCAAGTAAATCATTAATATAAGCTCAAAAAACAAAATTCAATTTTGATATAATATTAATATTTTATAAGTTTTCTTATAACATATTTTTCTATGTTAGTTTAGTATGAGAAAGAAGTCTTAGCCCTAACATAAAAAGTAAATGTGAAAATTAAACATGGCACTTTGATCAAATATTAAGTAAATAAATTTTTACAATGTTGACTCTAATCTAAACAATATATATTTCAATTAACTAAAACTAAAAATAATAATTAAACCGTGATTTACATCTAAGGGATTGGAGCACAACAAAGATTTATATATTAAACTAATTTAAATTCATCTTAACTCTGGCTTGAGGGATCAAATACTTTAAGTGTAAAACTTAAATGCAAATTTGAGGAAAATTTTGCACCTAAGGGATTTGATCCATCTCTAAGCTTTCTAGACTGGTTAAGATGGATCCTATAGCATATACATGTCATCTTCTTACACTAGATCTAGATCCATTGTGTTAGTATCTCAAATTATCACTTTAAGTGGAGGGATACCTATCTTTTAGAGTTCCATTTCAAAATTTAATCCATAAACTTAAACCTACACCTCTAATTTTAAAACTAAACCATTAATCTTTACTTGGTAGCATCTCAAGCTCACGACGACTAGGGGGTATATAGACACTAGTAAACTATGATTTCCCTTTTTGAGTCAATGTTTCAAATCCTTAGCTAGATTCATCATTAGCACAATTTGTCAATGGTAAGAATTGCAAATGAGATGTATGACATATGTACCAACATCTACTTTATAAAAAGAAACAATTTGCAATGAATCACACAAATATTCAGTAGTTTATTCCTTTAAAAAATAATGATGATCATGGATTTTTAAAGATTCTACCTATTTCCCATTATCTCATTAACAATGAAACATGACAAGATCTTGTTACTCCTCCTACAATATTTCACATCCCCAATGGCACTGTCGGGGACATTGCCACCACGTGGCTCTTGTTATATATCTACAAGTTACGGCATTAATACAAATCTCACATAGGTAATGATATGTTTTCATTATATATATATATATATATATATATAAACATACGAGCTTCTTACCCTAACATAATACATTACAAAATAGCCTGTCATTATGGATCTATGTTGCCTTCGCAGAATTCATGAGCCAGGAATGAACTCTATACCAAATAGCTGCCATGAACATTTGTTAGCACAAAATATAAGACAGAAAACAATATGTCCCCAATCGTTGGTTAACACAAATATGACAAAGATCAACCCTATATTAATAGCTGGCATGTATATATGTTAGCATAAAACATAATACCGAGAACAAAATGTACCAAATTGTTGATTAACACAAATACGACAGAGATCACAGCTAAAAGGTAGAACAAAGATCCCAAGAGGGTTCCCTACGAATTGTGGCATCATAAAGATGCCTCTCTGTTACACAGTAATTTGATGCAGGTTCCTCCTCGGGTAAGACGATCTAACCACTTCCCTCCATGGGAGAGCCCGCGGTGAAGCTCCCAAGGGACGTCAAATAGTAGCAAACAAATTGCTTTCCAGGAAATGACTCAAAGTTCATCGAGAAGTTTCCCTATATTACCATACACCCCCCAATGCTTCGTGGCTTCTCCTTTATATACACGATGGGTTGAGCCACTACTTCGAGGAGTCCGTCCATTTCTACAGTTACCTCGGATTCCTTTCTCAATGATTCCGTCAATGCCATACTGGTAGTTAATATTCTATACGCTATTTGGAAGTAGGTGCCCCAATTATGCCAAATGGTAGTTCCACTTGTATTTTATATAGGTAGGAAGGTTTCCCCTTTTTCCTTATGTTTGGTAAGGAAAAGTCGTGACATGTAAATACTTGTATTACTCTATTAATAATTTTATTATTTATATTTTGATTAGAGGCATTACATAGATAAAACATACATAGGTAATACCTCTATATTTTACACATAAAAATATAGATGGGATCTTTTTGTTATATATATATATATATATATATATATATATATATATATAAAAGTACAATAGTTATATATATTGCATGTATAAATATGAATATTTGTATGTAGTATGATATATATATATATAATTTAACATCTTCTAAGATGATCTTAATGATATCATTTCTCTTCTGGTACGGTGACTTATGACTTCTGTCACTTTAGAAGATTAAGTTCTGACTTTTGTCACTTTAGAAGATTAAGCTCACTTTACTCTTCAAAGTTTTTAATAATACTCTCATGCTTTAAATAGAGTAGTTTAGGGTAACTTTTTTTTTAACCTTATAATGATAGTCTAGTTATCATTAAATAATGATGTTAACGATGCTAATAAGTACTTAGTGATTCTTGTCTAAATAAATACTTATTTTAACTTACGATATTGCCTTAGAGCTTTAGGAGTCGAAATGAGAAGTTATTCTTCCTCTAGCGCACGAGGTACCCAGATGACATCCGTCATCTTTAACTGAATCTCAAGGTTTCCCAATCATTCACCCCTCCCCTTAGTTGATTATTTTCCCGTCGTCTAGTTGTGTCATTGTCTTTAGTCTCCTTAGATTTACAACTTAGGGACTTAACCGCCTAAATTTACAAGGTCTTTCTGGTGGGGCCTTGGCCTTGAGCTCCTGACCAGGGCCACTTACACAATTTCAATTATATTTATACTTTACAAAATAATAGGGCATAAATGAGGGATATTACATCCTCCTCCCCTTAAGAACAACACTGTCCTCGGTGTTCACGCCTTTTCGCATTTTGGACAATTTTCGTCCCTTTATCTCTTTCTCCATGTTTCATCTTGGTCAGTTTTATTGATCATAATATACCAATCTCCTTATCAAAACATGTTCATTTTCAACATACATTTATGTATCAACTTCAAGCTATTTCAATCTCTTACTGTGAGTAGCCCCATTACACGTGCAACACTTGTTATCATCATAAAATATATGCATGTCATATTCATGATCAATACTCTAGTATTCCTCATACATCAAGATTTGTATTTTCAAATCATCCTTTCTTACTCAGTAAACAAATTCATCATTCCATTTGATCTTAATAAAAAATATACGGAAACCTATACTTACAGCGTGTTCTTCTAGATTACCTCCAAAATTTCAATTGTTGGTGTCTTCTGCTTTTTTCAAACAGTTTCTATTAATATAAGACATGTAGTATTCATAAAATGCATGATCCACGCAACATGAGGATGATACCCATCATTGGATTTCCATATCCCTCAGGCGTATCTCCTACCGATGCTATTCAGGGTTTTCATCAAGAAACACATCAAGTGTTAGTAATCAGCACATCAAGTGCTAACAGTACACCAAGTACTATAGCAAATCAAGTTATGGATTTATACATGGAGAAATTTTTTAGACTTGCTTCTAGCATTAAGCAATATAATATCTTTTTCTCAACACCATATAGCGTCATGTGCTTCCTTGGTGTTATAATGCTTTCCCAGGTCCTATTGCATCGAATTCAAATTCTCAATCATCAATTCGATCCCTTTCAAAGCAGATCTTGTTGTTTTATTTGACATAAAGAACCAAAGTACCATTTGTTCTTTTCCTTGCTGCTACTTATACATCTTCTTCATAGTGATTGTCCTCTTTTCAAGGCATATCATATTATCACATCATCAATCCATGATGAAATTACTCAAAAATAAATCATTTTATTGAACGTTCCTTTGGTTCACATACCACTGCACACTAGTAATTATAATGTGCATATACATCTCGCTTGACTATCTTGTCAGCATAACCTTTTTACCACATAAAAGTTTTAACAATAATCAAATCAATTGATATGTAGTGTACGACATTTACCTCGTCAACGCCATACTCCATCCCAGGAGCCTTACCTTTCTCTGATTAGGTCGCTTGTTAGCAATCATTACTCTTTCTCTAAAGGTAAGGTCGTTTGCATTATGCCATTCCTAGCATATAACAGGAGAATAATCATTTTAGTCATCCTTTAAAACCAATCATGATTGCATTCATCTTAATCAACTTCTAGTTTGCAGGTTATTTAATGTTGAACTATGTCTCATAACCCTCATACTACTTTCTTTTTTCTTTTACAGACAATGCATAAAGATTCTTGATCTTATGTATGTAAAAATTGAAATAACTTTACTAACACAAACCATTTTCCTTCCTCGGAATTTCGTTTCAGATGATAGTTAGCTTTATCTGAGCCTCTTATTACGTGGACTCAAAATACATTAGCGATGATATCCAACATTGTTCATTTAAATATCATCTACTAACAAAATGTAAAATCTTTTGAAGGGTGTAAAACAAAATTCTGTATACTACAGTGATTAATAAGATAAAATATATCTATGGTGGTTGTTACACAACATTTGCTAATATTTATAAACAAGCAAATTCCAATAATTATAGCTTTTGTATAAGAAAGGGTATAGCCTTTACCTCTTTTATTTATAATTGGGATAGGGTTTAAATCTTTTAATAAAAATCCATACATCTTCATAATGAAAATACTTATCTAACCTATTTACCCTTTGATTTTACCTAAGAGGGGCCCATCACCTCTTCATAACAATGATGCATTGTAATTATTGAAATAACTTGGTGGTACTTCAAGATAATACCTTTCATGTCATATATTCTATACATTACTTAACCTCTACTTATCCAATCATAGAGGAAGATTTTTTTTTAATTTTTTTTAACTCTCTTAGTCCTATGCCCTATAATATTCACCTCTTAATATCCATATGATCAATATTCTGACAAATTCTTGTTTGTGTAATATTCTTCTTGGATGTTAGATCATCGAGTGACATTTTTCTATTATCTATCTACCTATGTATTAAAGAATATAAATTCTTAGTTATAGAAAACATTACACCTTTAGAATGTCCAAGTAAACTAATTAAAGTTATTTCCTTTAACTATAACTATACATTTAATCATTCACAATGAGGATGACCATTTTCTTACTTCCCTATACCTGATTGAGACGATGGATATTTAACATCATATAATCAAATAAACCTTCCATTTTTTAGCATGTAACCTAGTACAAGATACTAAAAGAAACGAAGGCATAACTTGAATACTTACAGTTTTTAATCCAACATACCTCGCCATGCAGTTTATCTCCTTAGTTACCTCTTGGAGGACTTGAAGCTCAACTCAAATATTGTACTCTCGTCCACTTCTCGTTTGCATCCAAAACAATAATTGGTTTATTAGTTAAAAATAAAAATGCATACTTCCTTACCTCAGGTTGAGCTCCTATAGGCCCGAGTGTTGTAACTTGTGCTCTGATACCATATGTAACATACCCAAGTTTCCATTTAGTATTTTGGTAAAATTTTCAGAATTTTATTCACGTCAAAATATCTCCACAATGAGAATACATTTATGTTAAGGACCAAGGGCCCACCATCCTTACATCAACACAATGACTATTAGTTATCAACAACTCACAACTCCTTTTATTTCACTTATGATACTTATGAGTAAATGAAAACATTACACTACCACACCATGTTTGTGTCTGTCAAAATGTTTCACCCTACCAAATCATACTAGCTCATATTCGAGGATCACCCTCTCTACATGAAATCACTCACCATTTTTATCACAATTAATAAAAAGAATACACACATAAGGTACACAATAAAAGAGAGGCCAATATACGTGGTTCACCCAACTCTTTGGGCTACGCCCACAAAAACAGTTATCACATCATGTATTATTTATCCAAAAAGTGGTTACATCCGCAACGCCTTTGTTGCTATTCCTACTTTCTTCTCTCTTACAACCTATCTCATGGAGAGTATTTCCACGTCAATCGATGCTTAACAATACATAATTACAGAGGACTTCCCTATAGTTATTATATATCTACAAGTTCAGACATTAATACAAATCTCACATAGGTAATGATATTTTTTCATTATATATATATAAACATACATATATATAAACATACAGGCTTCTTACCCTAACATAATAGATTACAAAAATAGCCTGTCATTATGGATCTATGCTGCCTTCGCAGAATTCATAATGAACTCTATACCAAATAGCTTCCATGAACATTTGTTAGCACAAAATATAGGACAAAAAAAAATATGTCCCCAATCGCTGGTTAACACAAATATGACAAAGATCAACCCTATATTAATAGTTGGCATGTATATATGTTAGCATAAAACATAATACCAAGAACAAAATGTACCAAATTGTTGATTAACACAAATACGACAGATATCACAGCTAAAAGGTAGAACAGAGATCCCAAGGGGGGTCCCTACGAATCGTGGCATCATAAAGATAGTATAAAGAGATAAAACGAGGTTCCAACCTCTTCTTTTTCTAGCAGCATGAGAAAATAACCAAAAATTTAAAGACTAAAATCCAACTAGTTCGAGGCAGCATGCAAACATAAGACAGAGATCAAAATGCTGGCATGTAAAATTCGATAGCACAAAAAATAAGACAGAGCCCAGATGTGCCCAATCGCTGGCATGGGAAATGGTTAGCACGAAATACAAGACAGAGCCCAGATGTGCCGAGTGGCTGGCATGGGTATTAAGAACAGAGATCCAACACGGATCATCTATGAAGGAAATCTAAAATAGAAAACAAAATAAACCTGAGATACCAAAAGCCACACGGATTCATACGAAAAAGATCAAAAGATGCTAAATGTTGCATAGCATTACGAACATAGATCCACATGGATCATCTATGAAGGAAAGGAGGCGGTGATTGTTTCCATACAAACAAATCTAATAGGCATAATAAAACAATATGAGTATTTCCTTCTCTGTTTTGCACTATTTTGATTTTTAAATATATTTCATATCAGTGAGAAAAGGAAGAGGTTGTCTAAATAGAGAGATCTGTTCAGAACTTCAAAGGAAAGAAACCACAACAGAGATTATCTACCACTCAACACGCAGAGATTAGACAAGGTAGGAAAATGCTGTCAATTAGATTTCCAAGATCGCATCATACATAGTTAATAACAATGAGTATGCTAAGATTATGTTATACAAAGTCAAAAAATCTATTAAGAAGCTTGAAAGTGAAAGGATACACGGGGAATCGGCCACATAGATGCTAACTCATAATCTAGCTGAGGGTAGAGCCATATAAGGCTGTCAAGCGCTATCCATCATAATGCAGAGATCACAATATACAGAGTTGGAAACCCTATCTATACAATACGTGGGAAAATAACAATACTATCAATTACTAAACACATAGATCACACACCTGAGTTAGAGATCTGTCGAATAATGGAAGGGATTGTACTCTTACTCCATCGTAGAGATCAACCTTTACCTTCCAGCATTGCAGAGTGCATTCTCTATCACACATTACTGTATAGATTACACTGAACCCTATACTCGGTAATGTAAAGAATCGCGGCTCTCTGTCACACAGTAATTTGATGCAGGTTCCTCCTCAGGTAAGACGATCTAACCACTTCCCTCCACGGGAGAGCCCGTGGTGAAGCTCCCAAAGGACAACAAATAGTAGCAAGCAAATCACTTTCCAAGAAACGAATCACAGTTCATCGAGAAGCTTCCCTATATTTCCACACCCCCCCCCCAATGCTTCATGGCTTCTCCTTTATATACACGATGGGTTGAGCCACTACTTCGAGGAGTCCGTCCATTTCTACAGTTACCTCGGATGCCTTTCTCAATGATTCTATCAATTCCATACTGGTAGTTAATATTGTATACGCCATTTGGAAGTAGGTGCCCCCAATTATTCCAAATGGCAGCTCCACTTGTAATTTATATAGGTAGGAAGGTTTCCCCTTTTTCCTTACGTTTGGTAAGGTAAAGTCATGACATTTAAATACTTTTATTACTCTATTAATAATTTTCATATGTTTCCATATTATTTATATTTTGATTAGAGTTATTACATAGATAAAACATACATAGGTAATACCTCTATATTTTACATATAAAAATATAGATGGGATTTTTATATATATATATATATATAATTATAATAGTTATATATATATTGCATGTATAAATACCTATATGTAGTATAATAGTACATATATATATATATAATCTAACATCTTCCAAGATGATCTTAATGAGATCATTTCTCTTCTATTATGGTGACTTATGACTTCGGTCACTTTAGAAGATTAAGCTGAGTTTACCCTTCAAAGGTTTTAATAATAATATCATGCATTAAATGCACTAGTTTAGGGTAACTTATTTTTTTAACCTTATAATGATAGTTTATTTATCATTAAATAATGATGTTAACGATGCTAATAAGTACTTAGTGATTCTTGTCTAAATCAATACTTATTTTAACTTAGGATATTGCCTTAGAGCTTTAGGCGTCGAACTGAAGTTATTCTTCCTCTAGCGTACGAGGTACCTCGACGACATCCATCGTAATTAACTGAATCTCAAGGTTTCCCAATCATTCACCCCTCCCCTTAGTTGATTCTTTGCCTGTCGTCTAGTTGTCTCACTGTCTTTAGTCTCCTTAGATTTACATCTTAGGGACATAACCGCCTAAATTTACAAGATCTTATTGGTGGGGCCTTGGCCTTGAGCTCCTCACCAGGACCACTTACACAATTTCAATTATATTTATACCTTACAAAATAATAAAGCATAAAGGAGGGATATTACACGCACTATTCCCAAATAAAAGATAAATTAAAGCATCTGAATGTGGAGCCAAGGTATGGAGAATATCATTTGGAAGGAGATGCAACTTCTCACCTACAGGAATCGAATTTATATTCCTGATGTGGCCAATTTAAGGAAAGCCGTTATGGACGAAATTCATAAAGCGCCATATTTAGGGCATTCAAGTTCCCAGAAAATCATTACAATAGTAAGGAAGCAGTACTTCTGGTGTGATGATGACTAGATATTTTACTATGGTAATGACCTGATTAGTGCCCTAGTTCAAAATTGTGATATTGATCAGATTGGTGCTCTATATCTAACTCGTCATATGAAAATATCATTGAATCACCATATCACTCAATTATTGGATGCCCAAATCGCTTGCAATGGCAACACCGGTCACCTAGACTGCTTTCAATGTTCAGATGTCCAGGTTGCTTTAGATTATCACACCAATCAACCAGATCTCTTGTTAGATCACTTTCAATCACTTCAAATACCCTCGCTTCATATGAAATCACCCGCAGAGTTTGTTCAAGCCATCTTAAATGAATTGGCAGCAGAGATTGATCAAATATAGGGCAGAACAATAGATCAAAACCTTGATTTAATGGTTCAAACCCTCTCTTTAATAGATCGCAGAGATCTGTTCAATTGTGCACTTCAGTAGACTGCAGATATCCGTGAGCATATGATTCAATTTCCCTCAATAGAGAAGAAGGAAAATGGATTGAAGTCTCGCACAAGTAATCCATCTCCATCATTCACACACATGCCTACACCGAGATATTACCTTTAACCAAGTGCTTCCCATTGAATGGGAATGAAGGTGGGGGTTATGTAGAGGAAACACTATTGGATCGAGTGCGACTCAGTCTTGAAGGTTTAAGCCTGCCCCTATTATAGTTGAAATGAAGTGAAGGGTGATTTAAACTTCATTTTACATTGACTAAACAGTGAGAATGGAAAAATTGATGGAGAGTAAAGCTCCATATAATGGGCGATGGTGGACAAGATCGGAGGGTGGATCATGGATGTACCAAAAAACCCAAGTATTACTAGGATACATCTAAACGGACAAAAGAAACACCAAATATTGTAAGGTGAAAGGCAATATTTTAACAAGATGAGACATATATAAATGAACATTTCTTTTTTAAATCCAAATACACCCTCATAGTTTCAAAGGAACTTTTGTAAAAATAAAAATGAGGGTACTTTAAATATGAAAAGCATAGATGTTTTCTTTAGATCATGGCTCACTCAAGCATGGCAATAAACATAAAACGTTATTTTTTAGAACGGTAATTTGGATCTTACTTCCCAAATTCATGTTTTGGTATATTTGGTTATAAACAGATAGAGAGCGATAAACTCCCCCTCACAAATCGAGGGTAACTCTTTGCTAAGATAAGCCATAGTGAACAATTATAAAGGAAACAAAGAATATAAAAATGACCATAAAAGTTAATTGAAAGTTCTGAAATCTTGATAACAGTGGCATTGAATGCAAAGTGACTTCAATTACGATAAATACCTTGAGAATATACCAAAAGGAAACCTGCAAATGCTTTTTGCATATTCTTTCACGGGGGATTCAAAGAAAAAACCATGCAAGGATGGTGCAAGTAGCATTATCCTTAATCCAACAGAAGACCTAATTTGCAACTCTTATGGGGTATGGGAGCATCCTTAAACAACTATATAGAGAGGTTGTGGAAACATACGTAGGTATTAAAACCCTCCTTGGGATCCTTAGAAGGACCTTAGGATATATAGGAGTATCAACATTTTTATTTCATGGAATGATGAGTTGTCTATAAATAACACTCCATAGCACATGATATGATTGAAATAAAATAGGGGTAGCTGAGAGTTAAGACCAAACTAGGACATCGCCACAACTAGGGTGAAAAAGTAGGGTTTCCATTTAATAATGAAAACAAGGACGGCGCTTCACCAAGCTAGGACCAAGATGAACATGAAGTCAATGTTTAAACCTCTAAGATGCAAAAAAAAAGTACTTACTTGACATTCATCCATGAAACCCTAGCACCTAACTTGACCAAGCACCAGAGAACCACGTGCGTCAATGCCTCATAAAAGTGCTACACTTAGCAAAAGCCTCCCCCCCAAAAAAGAAGATAAGATAAATAAAGTCCAAGAGCTTGTATTCTTCACCAATTTATTATGTATTTACAAATGGAGGTGTTTCTCTATATATGAGGTGCTAAAAGCCTCCTTACAATAGAATAATGAGAAAATATAATTTGAATGGATTCAGCTATTTATTTTCAAGTTCTTTGGTACCACATCATTAGTGAACATACCTCCCTAAATATCATAGAGTAAGGTACAAATCATCTCATAAGAGACAATCATTGCCTTTGATTTCCTTCTCAATCCCACACATGTGAGATTGAGGGCTAATATGAAAGGCGATTTTCTTGTAAGGGCCTCCTTCTTACTCAAAGAAAGTGCTAAGGTTCCCAAATGCTCATCTTGTGCCAAAAAGTCTGTTATATTTTTCCTCCAAATATGTAAAAGTACCTCATGTAACCCAAACATGCATCAAAATGCGTAGGAGAGCCACAGGTGTGGGGTACATGGTGAATATCAAGTTGGATCACTAGAATCTAGAGGTGCCACTAGGGGGAGACAAATGGAGGAGGTTTTCATTGTGCCACTAGTTATCATCCATAATCAATGAGTGTGAATTCCCTACTAGATCATGACATAATATGTATGTCCCAAGAAAAACATAACTCCCACACATGTGGGTCACATCAACCTGTAATCACCAATCTTCATCCCAGGAGGGAAACGTTCTAGCAATCATGGATCTCTGGAGGTGGGACCCGGGGGGACTTTAGAACTTTCTAAACTCGGGTGCAAAGAAAACCATGATGAATGGATGCATATGGAGAATTAATTAAGGTTGTGAAATTGATCATTTTCAGTTAACATGACACAAAATACATGAACTTACCGAAACTTTAATAGACTACCGAGAGGGTCAAACAACAATAGTTTTGTTCAAACAGAATATAAACATGATCAATACGATGAGCCAAACACGATGACATCGAATTCATGGTAGGACATGTGCGTCAAGAAGAACCATGACGAATGGATGCATATGGAGAATTAATGGAGGTTATGAAATTGACAATTTTTAGCTCACATGACACAAAATACATGAACTTGCCGAAACTCTAATAGACTGTCGAGAGGGTCGAATGAAAAGAGTTTTTTCAAACAAAATATGAATGCAACCAGCACGATGCGCCAAACACAATGACACCAACTTCATGACATGATAATGTCTGAAGAAAAAGATGGCAAATATCCAAGACCCAACTCAACCGACACACTATGATGATTCACATGATGCAACTTAGTGGATCTGTCAAAGGGATTAATACAGAAACAAAAATGATGAAATAATATATGGACATGATAAGCACATTGAACTAGATATTATATGAATCCATCTACAATGTTACAATTTACTAAATTTTAACACAATAGATATATTCAGAGACCCCTTAGAATCCATCTAGAGTGTTAAAATTTAGTAAATTGTACAAATTCGTTGTCAAAATTGTAATTTTCCATTATCGGAGTGACACAACTAAAAATGACCAAATAAACGACCAATTCATAGTTTTAATGTTATTTTTATGTGGTCACTGTTAGTTTAGTTACTTTTTATTTGGTCATATATTTTATCACGTGACCAAATTGGTCATTTATCTTGGTCGTTTTTAGTTCTCTCACTTAAAAGTGCTCAATTTTGGTAATTTATCCCTTGAAAAAACTATGGTGACCAAATATTTTGGTCTTCTGGTCATTTATCTCTCATTTTGTACTAGTGCATACAATATACAATGCAGTTTCTTCTGTAAGCAAAAGAAAAGTGCAAAATTTATGGAAGATCAAATAAACTATGGATGTTGAGGCAAAAATCGACAAGAAACAATCCATGTCAGATATCTTATTACAAATGTGCTGTGAAGAACCTGCAATAATTAATTAATGAAAACACACAAGATAGCATAAATAATAGAACTCATAATCACTTTTATATTGATCGCAGGCCACTTCAAGGGGGCAACCTCCTTTGAGCAAGCTCAATACAAATAACTTCACGGTACCTTCATTGGTCTCAACACAAACTTATATACTAAGTCTAGGCGCCAATACCATGGGTCAATGCCATGTGTCAATACAAACTATGGGCCAATACAAAATATGGATCAACAATTACTACGGGACGACTTACAAATCATATGCGTCCAACAACAATAATACAAACTATGGATCAACAAATACTATGAAACGACTTACAAAGCATATGCATCCAACAACAATATACTAACAAAGTAAATAGAAGGGTTGATATGGGTTCCTAACATCTCCTCTCCCTTACAAAAAGGAGTGGTTCCCCTGTAGCATCCTTGGGTTGCATTCCGACTCACTGACGCCTTTTGAGTTTCAGGGAGGATTGCTTGGAAGGCTGTAGACGAAAAAGAACCATATCAACTGCGTGAAAAGTGCGCTCAAAACGGTGTTGATCGGCTTGTTGTTTCAGTCAAATTCTTGCCATGTGAAGATTTTTCTGCAGAATGAGAAGAATCTAATCATGGGTTCGAAGAACCAAGTCAATTGCCTGAACTGGGGAGCTGGTGAGCATGTATCGAAGAAGAAATGGTGGTGCTTGTCCATAAACTGCTTCATATGGTGTCATTTTAGATGTGGTATTGTACCACTGGAGTGCTTTTAGGAAATCCATAGAAATAGTTATCCACATCTATGTAGGGATGGGAAAGGGTTCGAGCAGTCCTGAAAGGAGTGTCGTTTCACCCTTGTTGACCTAGAAAGTATCACAGTCAACCACCATCTGGTGAATTATAATTTTCAGTCCCTTCCAAAAGAAGTTACATTGTTCCCGGTCATAGGTTTTGAAGAACCAAGAGTGCCCGGTCAATGAAGAAGCATGGAGTGCATAGAAGAGATAGCCCTATTGAACAGATTGCAACCAATTTGGAACAAGCAGAGAAATAGTTGTAAGAGAAACTGGGTCATCAAATTTGCGAGAAGGAGCATCTGCCACCATATTATCCTTACCCTTCTTGTAAGTGATCGCATAGTCATAACCCATGAGTTGGATAACCCATTTCTAGTATGCTAGGGAGGAGACCCGTTGTTCCAAAAAATGTTCCAGACTCTGGAGATCAATCTTGATGCAGAAATAATTCCCTAATAGGGATGGCTACCACTTCTGTACTGCATGCAAAATAGCCATCATTTCCTGCTGAAATGTAGATGCAGCTAAATGCTTACTAGAAAGGTCTCTTGAAGGCGGCAAGGCCACTGGTGCAATAAAGACACCTACATATCTATCCAAGGAAGTAGTGGAGACCGTTGGTGGGTGCATCTAAATGGAATGGAGTTGAGCAATGACACCATGTGAATTCTTCTTAGGGATCTTTTCCAGGCGATGTGAACTGATGATGCAGAGAGACCCTGGTTGTAAGTCCATAAATTTGTGTTGTGTCCCATCGACTGAAAGCTACATCAAAATTTCAGCAAAATCCCATAAGATGGGGCCAAGTGTGCGTAACCATTGAACGCCCAAAAAAACCACATCACATCCGCCTAAGGACAAGGAAAACATGTCAGAGCGCAGGTTATAATATTCCAGAGAGATACGCACATTATGACACTTTCCTTTGCAAGGTAAGGTGCCCTCATTGGAAACCATGACATCAAAGTTGGAGCAAGGATGGACAAAACAATTAGCCTGTTTGGCGATTCGAGGGTCAATGAAGTTATGAGTGCTACCAAAATCGATGAGTATTGTAAGGGGAAGCTTCTTGAAGTAACCCCTGACCCGCATTGTTTGGGGGTGGTGACGTCGGATAAAGCATGGAGAGATATCTCTGGGTGGTCTTCCTAAGATGGGAAGTCAATAGGTGGCTCCTAAATGTCGACCTAATCATCCGGTGTATCTGGAGCTTCTTCACCAACTTCAGAGGCGGGCGGAGAATCCACATCCAAGAGATAGAGCTTTTGTTGAACACATCTATGTCCCTGAGTGAATTTTTCATCACAATTATAACAAAGCATTTTTCTCTACATGCCTGCATCTCTGTTTTGGACAAATGCTTGAAAGGAGTTGGCCGAGGAGCTGGTGGGATGGGAGGTCATTGAGAACCCATATTTCGGAAGGGAACAAAAGTGGGTTTGGAGCGCTGTTGGGCAGCGATCTTGTCTTCGGCCAACTTAGCCAACCCCAGGGCTTCCATCATTGTGTTGGGATAGAACATTTTGACCTATGGGCGGATTTCATCCTTAAGACCACTGATAAAAAAACTCCTGTAGAAGTCATCAAACAATCCTTCTATGTGGTTGGCTAGTTTCTCAAATTCTATCTGATACTCTTTCACAGTGCCAATTTGACAAAGTTTAGTGAGTGCTCCGGTGAAGTCATCAAAAGCACTAGGACCAAATCGTTGCAAAAGGAGTTGGCAAAAATATGTCCATTTTGGCTCGTCATGAGCCTTAATGTACCAACGGTACCATTGAAGGGCTTCCTGTTCCAAATGAAAGGATGCAAGTGGAACCTTTTGGACATCAAAAGTGTTATGCAGATTGAAATACTGTTATGCACGATAGATCCATCCAGTCGGATCAGTGCCATTGAAGCGAGGAAAATCAAGCTTCGGACCACAAAAATTGCTGGAAGAAGAGAACCCATTCTCTGATGAAGACTCGGACTGTCATTTGTTGTTCATGGCTGAATGCTCAAGATGGAGGCTGAGAAATATTTCATCCAGATCCTGGAATTTGGCTTGGATGGCTGTAAGTGCTTCCTCCATGGTTTTTGCTCCTGTGTGTGTGACAACCATAACCAAGAGTTTTTTTTTTTGGGGGGGGGGGATGGATAGAAAAACACAAACAAAAGTTTATTTAGTAAAGGGAAATTTGGATTTGGGAAAAACTCAGATGGGTAATTGGGGTTTGACTAGGTTGTGGACACATTGGAATGGATAGGGAAGCAGAAAATGAGGATTTCAGAAGCGGGGTGAAAGAATGGGAAAAATTTTCAAATAGGGACAAAGAAGCAAAAATAGGGAATGAACACGGTGGAAAAATTTGAGAGCGATTGGGTGAAAATCGAAGGAGTTATGGCAAACCCTAAAAATGGAGAAATGTGGGATTTCTGGCTTTGGAAAGTGGAATTTGGGATAGGGTCCTCAGGAATGAAATATGTAGAATGATATTGCAGGGGTGTCAGAGAAGTTTCAAGGGAAACAAAGTTAAAACAAGGGAGATATGGCGAAAAAACAGAAATAGAGCCTTTTTTTTAGGAATGGATATGCAATGGCATGGAAGGGATTGAAAACAAATAGATCTACAATGGCGTGGAAGGGATTGGCAACAGATGGATCTGAAACGGCGTTGAATGGATAAAAAACGGCTGGATCTAGAACGATTGTCAGAATGGATCTGAAATGACTGGATCTAAAACGACTCAGAATGGATCTAAAGCGACTGGATCTTAAACGGCTCGGAATGGATCTGAAACGGTGTGGAAGTGATTGGCAACAGTTCAGCTAAAAATAGATATGGACCCCAGGTATGTGCGGCTTCCTATCGGTTCAAGGGATTCACTCGGCCACCAATGCTGTCTGACGGCTTGCGTATTGGGGCAGTACCCCTCACTCCACGGCTCAGGTAAAACTGATAACCGCTTTACCACAAACGACAGCTCTTGGTTTACCTCACGGGTGGGAACTAGTCAATGAGGTAGGGGTCGTTGCCCTTTTCGCTCGAAGGTCCTCTCAATGGGCCAGCTACTTCGGGGTTCCTGTGGTACTCCTCACAATGAGTTTTAGGGCTTATGCCCAAGTACTTCCCACAGTTAAGCGGGTAGGGATTATTCCTAGATCCGAAGCTGCGAAAAAAAATGGCAGAAATTTCACCCAGCGAGCCCAAGAAAGTGCTGTGATACCAGATGTGAAGAACCTGCAATAATTAATTAATGAAAACACACGAGATAACAAAAATAACATAACTCAGAATCACTTTTATATTGATCGCAGGCCACTTCGAGGGGGAAACCTCCTTTGAGCAAGCTCAATACAAATAACTTCACGGTACCTTCATTGGTCTCAACATAAACTTATATACTAAGTATAGGCGCCAATACCATGGGTCAATACCATGTGTCATTACAAACCATGGGCCAATACAAAATATGGATCAATAATTACTACGGGACGACTTACAAAGCATATGCGTCCAACAACATTAATACAAACTATGGATCAACAAATACTATGGGATGACTTACAAAGCATATGCATCCAACAAAAATATACTAACAAAGTAAATAGAAGGGTTGACATGGGTTCATTTTCCAGAAGGAAATATGTTACTGATACTTTGATTGTGTTCAATTTAGTTCATGGTTAATTCCATACTCTTCACCACATTTATAATGATGATAAACTAAATTCCAATTTAGGTGTTTGGTTCTATGTTTCATTGACACACTGAATGCATTCATAGATGTGATAGGGCTTTGTTCAAATCATAGGGCTATTAGTTAGTAACAAAGCAATTAGAAAATAATTGCTTCGAAGTTTCCTTTGATCATGGAATAATATCAATATAATTTTACCACGATCGATCCCAGTTATTGTTCTCCATGATTGAGGAGTTTTCACAATAGTTTCCTCTTTCAAAATGTATTTGATCACATGTTGGATTTATAATCTTGGATTGTCATGAGCAATTTCTTTGTGGTGTAGAAATGAACAACCAATCTACAAACTAATAGAGAGAAAGTAGATAACCGAATGACAATGAGATTTTGAATGAAAAGTAAAATATTGAAACAAAAAATATATGCAAATGGTGAAGTTGCAAATTGAGGTAGGAATCTTAATGAACCCTATAATCATGGGTAAAGATGTTGATATCCATCCATTGTATTAGTAGTAGAGACATCCAAGTATCAGCCTTCATTTAGAGCTTTATAAGACATGTGAACATTGTGAAGACACCTAAGCAAGGATAATTTTAGGGGCGAAATTTAGTCCACAGGCTATTTTTCCATGTTTTTTTCCAAAAATAGATTCGCCAATTTGCATTTTTTTGAAGCCCCATTTCGCCCAATTTTACTGGGGTAAACTTTTTTCACTCTAAAAATCGTCAAATTATTATATAAACTATCTAAAATCCTTATTTTATAGTTGACATTTTAAGATTTGGTAAGATTCGCCAAGATTTATACACTTTTAAATAAGTATGGGTCCTTAAAATTATTCCTGCACCTAAAAATTTATTATGAATATTCTGAATTTTTTGAGAATTTAAATTAACATTGTGAATTTTTATGAACAATTTATTAACATTGTGAATTTTTTGAATATTTATCAACATTGTAAGCTATTAACATTATAAAATTATAAGTTTAAAATATGTGTTCTCTAACCTTGTGGTAATTAGTTCCGGCCTTGAGCCTATTTTGTGTGTGCATATTTTTTAATAAATGCCTATCGTTAACTCGTTAGGACAAATACTTAGTCACTTCTAGGGTTGTGAGGGTAGGGAGTTAATAAGCTTTTTATGCACTAGTCAAAATAATAGGCATCACTTATTAGGGTTTAAAGTTAGAGATTGTGAATATTACAAGGGTTGCGAATTAGAGATTATAAATGTTATTGAAATAAATGTTAAATTTGTTTACTTTAATTAATATATTATATACTTTTTCTTATATTTAAATCTTTAAAATTTTAAATAAATACAATTATATTTTGATTAAAATATTTTATTAAATAATAATACTTTTATTTTATAGATACAATTTGCATTATATTTAAACATTTAAAATTTTAAATAAATACACTTATACTTTCATTACTTTACTTCATTAAATATTTTAATAATGAATTTATTTCATAGATATAATTTTATTAAATATTTGAATAATAATTTTATTTCACAAATATAATTTGTAGTGCATAATTATTATTATACACAAAATAATAGGTATTACATGTTAGGGTAACAGGTATTACATATTAGGATTGAGAGTTAGAGATTCTAAATGTTATTAAGGTTGTGAATTACACATTATAAATGTCTAAACATTTTAATAATACAATTTGCATTATATTTAAAATTTTAAATAAATACACTTATATTTTATTTATTTCATTAAAAAATATTTAGTGATTTTGTTTCATAAATAAAATTTTATTAAATATTTTAATAATGATTTTATTTCATAAATATATTTTAATAAAATTATATTTATGAATATTTAATGATTTTGTTTCATAAATACAATTTTATTAAATATTTTAATAATAATTTTATTTGATAAATATATTTTTTATTGCATAATATTATACACTTTATTATCAAGTTTTTATATCTAAAGATAATTAAGAAATTTAACTAAACATTTTATTTTCGTGCTTCGCATCAAACATGACAATCATAATTTATAATTATGATAATTTATTTTTAAATTCTTAACTAGATTCGTATAAGAAAAAATCTTAACCACTTCAAAGACTTACGATTATCTAAAATATCTCATTTAAGAAAAAAAAATTACATTTTATTAGTGTCATAGTGATTATAGTTATCAAAATACTTTCACATTTGGTTTAACATTATTGCAAATATAAAAAAGAAGCTATCGATACTAATCATTATTTAAATTTATTGCAAATATAAAAAAAGAAGCCATCGATACTAATAATTAAAGGAAAATTCAAAACTAATACTCCTAATATAATGGTATAGCTTTCATATTGCATAGAACTACGAAAATAAGATCATTCTTATATGATCATTAGAATTTATAAGATCATTCTTATATGATCATTAGAATTTAATGTTTAAATCATTTAAATTTAAATTTTGGTTTAATTTAAAGTTTATTTTCTTGTAATAAGTTTTTGGAATTGTTTTTTTTAATATGGAAGAATTATATATATATATGAATAGTTATTTTTTATTTCTATTTGAAATTTTGAAAAATGATAAATGATTTATTTAAAATATTAGACATTATTCCATTTGAGAATTAACCTTTTCAAAGTTGATTAAATTCAACTATGAATTAAAGTCAACTTGGATTATAGTCAACATTGTTCAATTATGGATTAAAGTTAGCCATGATCAAACATGGTTAACTATGGATTGAAATCAACTATGGTTAACAAAAAACTATAATTAAAGTAAACTATGGATTAAAGTCAACTGTGGATTAAAGTTAACTATGGATTAAAGTCAACTATAGTTAACAGTCAACTATGATTAAAGTCATCATGGATTAAAATTGACATGGATTAAAGTCAGCCATGGATTAAATTTAACATGGATTAAAGTAAACTATGGATTAAGGTCAACATGGTTCAACTATGAGTTAACTATGGATTAAACTATGGATTAAAGTCAAGTATGTATTAGTTATGGATTAAAGTCAATTATGGATTAAAGTTAACTATGGATTAGGGTATGGTCAAACATGGTTAACTATGGATTAAAGTCAACTATGAGTTAAAGTTAATATGGATTAAAGTCAACATTTATTAAAGTCAACTATGGATTAAAGTCAACATGGATTTAAGTCAACTATAGATTAAAGTCAACATGGTTCTACTATGGATTGTAGGACACTATGGATTAAATTCGACATGGATTAAAGTCAGCGTGGACTGAAGGTAGCCTGGACTAATGTCAACATGGATTAAAGTCAACTATGGGTGAAATTCGACATGGTTGGATTGAATTCAACCATGGATTGAAGTCAACCATGGAATCGAGTCAACCTTCGATTGAGGTCAACCTTGGATTATGTCAACATTGGTTTGAAGTCAAACATGGATTGAAGACAACCATGGATTGAAGTCAACCTTGAATTGAGGTCAACCTTGGATTGAAGTCAACCTTGCTTAAAATTCAACAATGGATTGACTTATGTAAGCTTAGGTTAAAGCCAATTTCTATGAATTGAAGCCAACCTTGGATTGAAGCGAACTATGTTGCACTAAAATCAAGCATGATGCACTAAAGTGAGCCATAGAAAACCATGATGAGTTATTTAGGTCAACCATGCCTACCCATTGGTTAACCATGGTTTAATATAGTTAAACTTATATTAAAGTCAATAATGCCTAAACAATGGTCAATCATTATTCAAAGTTAACATTGGTTTAAACTCAACTATAGATCAAAGTCAACCATGCCCAAACAAGGGTCAAAAATAGTTTAAGCATGGTTAGCCAAGTCATCCATGGTGAGCTAAATTTAACCTTAGTTAACCAAAGTCAACCATGGTTAACAAAATTACACCATAAGAAACCATGGAATATGGTCATCAATTGTTAAACATAGTCAACCATTGTTACTAAGTGTTAACAATCAAATCATCATCTAGGACATGGATCTAGAAACCCAAGAGTATCTTGGATCTTACAGTCATTAGTGACAAGTTTCCTCGCAAATGACAGTGGGTATACATCAACGACCCTTGATTGTTTGATTCTACAAGTGTTTGACTTCAAAACATTTATTCACACTTGCTAGTTTGTACTCAGTACCTTAGAGTCCATCATCATTATCGGTGGGTCTCTTCGCATCTGTTAACGGTATACATCAATGACCCGTAATCAGATGGTGTTTTATTATGCTCGACATCAGATCACTTATTCGCATGATATAAACTCACACTATCATCAGTTTGTATTGAATACCTAGGGAAAAACAGTTGTATCACTCATCGACGCACTGCCTGAGCTGTGCAAGATTAGACTGCCATGTCAGAAGTTCAATAAAGAATTTGTTCTCGCACTCATCAAAGTGCATGTTTACACTGCTGAAAATTTTGCTTTTGACATGGATCCACTATGTATTGTTCGTGGCCATGCTTGTTTACTGCTAAGCATGGGTATGCCCACCTCGAGAAGATATTACATATTTGAGAAATTGCTATGCTTTGAAGGTGTGAGCCTCAATCCTGCACCCGTGAGTTTTCCTTTACTCATCCTTGCTTTGAACGATAAAGAGTATCAGTATACAGAGTATAAATTTCAGTAATGTATTTTGGCCCTTAGCTCTGCTTCAGACGTCACACATTAGGAGGCATCTGTTAACAATCAAATTAACACCCCTAGTCATGTGATAGAAGAAGCACATTTTTACTATGCGCCCGCAACATGAAGACATAACACAAGTACATTCAGAGACAAATCCTCTTTGATCTAATCACTTCTCCCATAAATGGAAGGATTAGGTGAAGACAGTAAGAACCTAAGGAGACCAATCTCGGTCATCGAACTTCTCATTAAAGGTCCAAACCTAAGCTACACCAATCCAAAAGTGAAGAGAAATGCATTAAAGTGCATTAATTGCGCTTAAAATATGCTAAGTTATGCAAAAGGCCTAAAAACTATGGAAAAGTGAGTTTTCAGGTTAAAACAATCTAAAATGAGGAAAATGAGTAATCCCACATTCGGAAGAAAAGCTTAAGGCTCATTTCCCAATGCTATATAAGAAAGGCATGGGAGGCATTGTAGAGTACACAAAGGAAGAGAAAAGACATGCTGAAAAGATTCTGAAGGAGGAGAAGTTCAATTTCTTCAAAATCAAGGGTGGAGAAAGGAAAGCTTATGGAAATGGAGGAGGGATTCACACCAAGATCCATGGTAGGAATGTATCTCTTCATTGTTTTAATATGAAATGATTCAAGTTTGTTCCATTTGAGTGTTTAAATGTTGCTTATATTGCATGATTTAGATGTTTAAAATGGCATTAGATCTTAGCTTTACTTATCTTAACTGATTAATGAATGTAGATCTATTAATGACTTGTGATAATCATTTTAATATACTAACATAGAGGCTCACCAATTCTTAGTAAAATAGTTAAAATAGTGTAGACACAACCCTACACTAATTGTTTTTATCACTGAGAGTCAACTATAGTTAACCATAATGAAACCATAGTCAACCAAAGTCAATTGTGAAGTGACCATGGATTGAATTCAACCTTGGATTAAAGTCACCTATGGATTGAAGTTAACATCTAATTGATTTCACCCTTGGAATGAGGTCAATATTAGGTTGAAGTCACCCAAGATGTAACCACAGTTAACCAAATTCAACCTTGATGCAACCATGGATTGAATTTAACCTTAGATGGAAATCAAACTTGGATTGAAGTCACCCATGGGTTGAAATTAACCATGGATTAAAGTCTCCCTTGGGTTAGAGTTAACCTTGAATTGAAGTCACCCATGGGTTTAAATTAACCATGGATTAAAGTCTCCCTTGGATTAGAGTTAACCTTGGATTGAAGTCACCCTTGGATTGAAGTCAACCTTGGATTAAATTCAACCTTACTTAAAAGTCAACTACAAATTGTAGTCAACCTTGGATTGAAGTCAACATTCCATTGAAGCCAAATATGGATTGAATTCAACCAGGAATTGAAGTCAACCATGGATTAAAGTCAACCTTAGATTGAATTCAACCTTGGACTTAAGCCAACTATGGATTAAAGTCAACGTGGACTAAATTTAGCATGGATTAAAGTCAACTATGGATGATTTTCAACATGGTTTGTTTGAATTTAACCTTTGATTGAATTCAACCATGGATTGAAGTCAACCATGTATTGAAGTTAACTTTGGATTGAAGTCAAGCTTGGATTATGTCAACATTGTATTGAAGTCAACCATGGATTGAAGTCAACCTTGGATTGAGGATAACCTTGGATTGAGGTTAGCCTAAGATTGAACTCACCCTTGGATTGACTTCAACCATGGATTGAATTCAACCTTGGATTGAAGTCAACCTTGGCTAAAAGTCAACTATTGCGTTAAAGTCAACTATGGATTGAACCTTAAGTTGAATCCAACTATGTTTCACTAAAGTCATGCATGATGCACTAAATTCAACCATGATGCATTAAACTCAACCATGCCTAACCAATGTTCAACCATGGTTTAATATAGTTAAACTTAGTTTAAAGTAAAAAATGCCTAAATAATGGTCAACCATTGTTCAAAGCCAACAGTGGTTTAAACTCAACTATTGATCAAATTCAACCATGCCCAAACAAGGGTCAACCATAATTTAACCATGGTTAATCAAGTCAACCATTGCAAGCTAAATATAACCATAGTTAACCAAATTCAACCATGGTTAACCAAAGATAACCATAGGAAACCATGGGATATGGCCATCAGTTGTTAAACATAGTTAATCATGATTAATGAGAGTCAACCATAGTCAAACATGATGCAACCATAGTCAACCAAAGTTAGCCATGAAGCAACCATGGATTGAAGTTAACGTTGGATTGAATTCAACCTTGAAGTCAACATTGGATTGAAGTAAACCTTGAAGTCAACCTTGGATTAAAGTCACAAATGGATTGAATTCAAGCTTTGATTGAAGTCACCCTTGGCTTGAAGTGAAACTTGGGTTAAAGTCACCCAGGATGCAACCATAGTTAACCAAATTCATCCATGAAGCAACCATGGATTAAAGTCACCCATGGGTTGAAGTCAAACTTGGATTGAAGTCTCCCTTGGATTGAATGTTGAATATTGTCATTGATGTCTGCAATAAGGAAGACAGTCCTGCACAAGAAGAGGAAGTGATTTTGAGATTAATTAATTAAATATAATTATCAAAGCAAACAAATATCTATTATTCATTAAACTGAAATGTAATTTTTTAGTGAAAGGATACGATGTTGAAAAGGCACGATGCTTGAAGAGGCACCTTCCTATGGATGAATGAGGTATTTAAATGAAGTTTCGAATTAGAAGAAAGATGTCTCTAAAATGCAGAACGCAACATCATAAAGAAAGGGAGAGACCAATAGCATAAAGAAAGGAAGAGACTAGCAGCATGAAGCATTTCCAAAATTGATGAATTAAGTAGAAAATGAAGAAGTTATAAATATCAGGGAAGTTGGGTGGTGCTAGTGGAAGGTTGAAGCCTATCAAGGAGGTTGTAACCTCCTTCCAGTAGCAACTAGAAAACAAGGGTGTTGCAACATCCTTATTTGTTGGTGCAGATAGAAAACTAGGATGTTGAAGCATCCTTTCTGTTGCAGCAGAAAAATAATTTTGTAGAAATAATTTTATTAATAAGTTTGATTTTGTGTTTTTCTCCTTGTGGTTTCCACGATAAAATTCTATGTCCTTGCTTGTTTGATTCATAGTATATATTGTTTAAATACTAATTTTTTTAATTAAAGGAAAAAAAAGGAAATACTGATTCATCCCCCCTCTCAGTATTGTTGGATAAACCAACATTTGGTATCAGAGCAGGATCCTTCACTACGGTTTAATCACTGGAAGGAATATCCTACTAAAACAATATGGATCAACAAGAAGGTTTAGCTGCTAACAGACCTCGATTATTCATAGGAGAAAATTATGCATACTGGAATGTAAGAATGAGATGCCATCTCATGTCTCTTGGATACAAAGTTTGGAATGCTGTTGAAAAGGGTTATAACATACTATCTAGTCCACCAACAGATAAATATGAACAAGCTAAATATGAAGCCAATGCAAAAGCATTGAATGCAATTTTGAATGGACTATAAAATTTAGTGTTTGTCAAAGTCATGCAATGTAAGACAACCAAAGATGCTTGGGAAAAATTAAAAAATGTATATGAAGGAGCTACCAAAGTCAAAAAAACCAAACTCCAAACATACAAAGGAAAATTCAAAAGTTTAAAAATGAAATAAGAGGAAAACATTGCATATTACCTTTTAAGAGTAGATGAAATTGTCAATGCAATCAGAGGCCTGGGAGGATAAATACAAGAGAAAGAAGTTGTTGAAAAGGTACTAAGAAAACTACCAATGAGGTATGACTCAAAAGTGTATATTGTAGAATATCGTGATGATATTGACTTTATAACAGTGGATTATTTACATGGAATCTTCACTGCCTATGAGATGAGAACATAACAAAATCAACCATCAAGAAAAGAGGCAGCATTCAAAGCCACGAAAGAGTCAGAGAAATCTAAAACATTACCCAAAAACCACTCTAAGAACTCAGATGATGAAGAAGCTCTTTTCATCAAGAAACTTGAGAAAGGTACTAGTAAGTATGAAGGAAAGCTACCCTTGAAATGCTTTAACTGTGGAAAAATTGGGAATTTTGCATCAAAATGTCCCTATCCCAAACAAGATGATAGTGATGATAGAGAAACCTCTAAGAAATTCAAGAAGAACATTGCAGCAAACAAAAAGAAGTTTAATGGGAAGAAGAAGATATTTTACACTATGGAAGATAGTGAAGATGAAGAAGAAGAAGACGAGGAAATATAAATTCTATTCATGGGAATAGAAACTCAAGCTCCAGATGATGAATCAGATATGGAAGGAGAGGTGGATCCAAAGGCCGAACTCATAAGTACTCTTGAAGAATTGAGAAAAAGTAAAAGGAAGATTAAATGTTTAAGAACACAACTAGCTGATCATGAAGAGGAAAAAAAGACCAGAGATGAGGAATCAATGCAAATCATTGTAGATCTGAAGATCCAACTCCAAGAGGATAAGAAGATTGAAGAGAACTTAGAATTCCAACTCAAAGAAAGAATGCAAGAATCTGAAAGACTTAAAAAGAAACTTTATGATAAATCTATTAAAACAAAATTTGAGAAGAGCTCGAAGACTCTAGATGACATCCTAAGTTCCGAAAGACCATCAAGTGAAAAAACTGGGTTAGGATATAACAAAAATATTTATGTTGTTGCACTTATGAGTCCAACCAAAATAAGGGATACTCAGAAATGTAATCCTCCCTTACATGAGACAAATATGGTTCCTAGAAGATCAATGACAAGAAGGTATGAGCAGATCTTTTTGGGTCACTACTACTCATGTAATAATTTGGACATGAAGCCCTAAATTGCAAAGCATATGGAATGGTTCATTTTCATGAGAAAAATGCATTTGACAAATATCCAAAAGAAAGAAAAGGAAACCATAACTCCTTTACACCTCTACAAAGATATGATATAGAATGTTACAAATGCAATAACCATGGACATATTGCTAGAGAATGCAAACTAATGAATCCTACAGAAAGGAATATTGCAAACATGTTTGAAGACAAAGAGCAGAGAAAGGTCTGGAAGAAAAAAGAAAGAGTAGAGAGTACAGAATCCATCATATCTCTATCTGCAACATAAAAGCAAAATATATGGCATGTTGATAGTGTATGTTCAAAACACATGACAAGAGATCCAAACAAGTTCATAAGCCTAAAAAGAGATCAAAAGGGAAAAGTTACTTTTGGAAACAATATGTCCTCTAAGAGAATTGGAAAAGGTACAGTTGCTATCACAAATAAAATCAGAGCTGAAAATGTGTTGCTAGTAGAAGACTTAAGGCCTAATATTCTTAGTGTGAGTCAAACATGTGATCAAGGCCACATCTTCATATTTGATTCTGAGAAATGTGAAATCAGGAAGAAAAACTCAGGAAAACTTATTGGGACTGTTGTAAGGAATTCAAGTAATGTATACATCCTAGAAAATGAAGAGAAATGCCACATGAGTTTGATTGATTGAAAGCTGACTATGACATAGAAGGATGGGACACTTGAATTTTGACAATATTATAAAGCTTAGTAAGAAGGAAGCTGTAAGAGGTTTTCCAAAGGTTGTGAATGTTGATTTATATGTAACTTCGGAATGTATTTCACCTATGTATTTCATTTATGTATATTGTACTCCTATAGAGATGTGTTATTCCTCTATAAGGAAGTGTCGTCATTTGTATTGACAAGTGTCGCAAGTGTCATAACTTGCTGATGGGTTATTAGACCACCATGTGTGGGGTCGGCCCTAATTAAGTTAACCATGGGTCATTATGCTAATCTAGACAAGTCGGCCCCATAAGTTTATTGGGCAATCAGGACAAGTATAAATAGAGATCGGGAGATCTCTATTTTGAGCATCTCATTATCTCACTCTACATCACTTGGAAAGTGGCGCACATCTGAGGAGGAGGATCAGCTACTAGGACGAGTCTATCTCTGTGTACTTGGGTTGTACTTTGGTTGTATTATTGCTATATATATCTCTGAGGAAGTTGTGGGGTTTTTCACCTTAGGGTTTTCCCCACAGAAACTCTATGTGTCTATTGTCTCTTATGTTTGCATCTTGTGATGATTGATATGCTTGCTATGATTGTTATGCATTGACATACTGTACATGTTATTCTCTCAGCAAAGATCCTAGAGTATATTGAATTAATGCTAAAAAATTAACATGGTATCAGAGCTAACCTGAGAAGAAGACACTGTGCAGCCGTGGAAGCTAGGGCTTCTTGTTTTTGGGTTTCTCTCCACAGATTTTGGAAACACAATATAATAGATTGACTCTCCTCAGCAAGGTGAATCTTTTTGTCCAATCAGAATTCAGTTCTAAGCACTTTCAGTTTTGGCCCTAAAAATTAGGGTTTCCACAAAAATAGGAATTTCTGAAATCTGAAAACATAGCTAGAAGCTCCTTGGAAAAATCGAATTTTAGAGCTTTGGATCGAGATTTTTGGTTGGGTAAATCTCTGGGAATCGCAAACCCTAATTTAGTGTCCTCCTTTGTGAATCCAGGAAGACTAAAAGGCACTTCTGAAGGGTGAAACTTTGCAAAAATCAAATTCTGAGTATACCAGGTTGATCAACTCATCAAGGTGCATCTTTCTATCTTTTCAGAAAGTTGAAATTCACATTTTTATTTTTTAGGGTTTCTCTGACAAACCCTAAACCGGGACTAGATCCAGTTTTCAGCAAATCAAGTGGTAAGACCTAAATATTTTCTATTTTCATTTGAAGTACTCTTTAAAGATGTCTCACCACACCAAGCTTGAGGACAAGCTTGAAGGGGATGATAACTTCCGAGCATGGAAGTATAGGATTGGGTTAATCCTGGAAGAAAATGAATTGGATACTTACATAAGTGAAGAGGTCCCTGTCCCAGAGGGAAAAGAGGCTAAGGACTTGCATAAGAAGAACTTGGTCAAGGCTAAGAGACTCATTGTTGATTCTATCAAAGACCATCTCATACCACATGTGTCATCTCTGAAGACACCCAAGGAGATGTTTGACTCCCTGACCAAGCTATTTGAAGGGAAGAACATAAATCAGAAGATGACTTTGCAGAATCAATTGAAAGGGGCCAAGCTGTTGAATGGAGAGACCATTCAATATTACTTCTCCAAGGTCTCTCAGATCAAGGAACAACTTGAAGTTGTGGATGAAGTAGTGGACAATGGTAAAGTTGTTATGACCACTCTGAATGGCCTACCTAGGTCATGGGACTCTTTTATTCAAGGAATCTATGCAAGAAAGAAATTGATCTCTTTCAGTAGACTATGGAAAGAATGTTCTCAAGAAGAAGCTAGGCTTGTGGCCCGAGAAGAAAAGATGGGAAATGAAGACCAAGCTCTCACGGCTCACATCAAAAGGAGCAAACCCAAGAAGGAGCAATCTCATCCCAAGAAATATTTTCACTACCACCAAAAGGGTAAGAAGGATCTGAGATGCTTCACCTGTAATGAGAAGGGACACTTTGCTATAGATTGTGCCAAGAAAAAAAAGGTTTCCAACAAGAAGAAGAAGGGAAACAAGAAGAGATATCATGCTCATGCTGCTAAGGATGATGAACCTCCCAAGAAGAAGGCTAGAGAAGAAAGTGATGATGATGACTCATCAAGCGAAGAAGGGTATGTTCTAATATATGCTCTCATAGGTACTATCTCTCATTGTTGTAATGATTGGATTATTGACAGTGGGGCTTCCAAACACATGACTGGGTTTAAAGAATCTTTCGTAAATCTATCTGAACATGAGTCACCCCATAAAGTGAAACTTGGGGATGACTATCAATATCCTATCAAAGGAAGTGGTGAATCCTCCTACAACCTAGACTCTGAGAAATCTTTGAAGATGAAAGAGGTTCTATATGTACCTGGGCTCAAGAAGAACTTACTCTCCATATCTGCATTAGATGCAAAAGGCATGAGGGTTGCATTTGTAGATGGCCAAGTTCTAATGTGTCCAAAAGGTAAAACTATAGATGATGCAGTGGTGATTGGAGACTAAGAGCGAGGATTGTATAAATTGAAGGGACAACCAGAACATGCCATGGTACATGAATCCATGGAGCCAAGTGAACTTTGGCATAGAATTCTTGCTCATGTGCACTATAGAGCACTACCAATTGCAAGCAAAGCTGTAGAAGGTCTTCCTGAAATCAAGACCAAACATGAAGGTATTTGCAAAGGATGTGCAAAAGGAAAGAACATAAAGAAGGCATTTCCAAGCAATAAAAGCAAGGCAAAAGGAATCTTGGAAATCACCCGCTTTGATGTATGCGGTCCGATGCCATCCAGTTCTCTGAGTGGGTATGTTTACTGTGTCTCTTTCATCGATGACTTCTCCAGGAAGACTTGGGTTTACTTCTTGAAGAACAAGGATGAAGTGTTTGATAAGTTCAAGGAATTCAAAACCTTGATGGAGAACCAAACTGATAAGAAGATCAAAACATTCAGATCTGACAATGGCGGAGAATTCACTTCAGGAGATCTCAAGAAGTTATGCAGTGATTCAGGGATTAAGAGGGAGTTGACTGCTCTTTACAATCGACAACAGAATGGAGTTGCAGAAAGGAAGAATCGAACAATCATGGAAGCAACACGAGTTATGCTGCATGACCAGGATCTACCTATGCATATATGGGCAGAAGCAGCTAGGACAACAATATATGTGCAGAACAGAACACCCCACAAGATATTGGACAACAAGACACCAGAAGAGGTCTTCTCTGGTAAGAAACCTGAAGTCAGCCATCTCAGAATATTTGGTTGTCCAATATACACTCATGTCCCAAAGGAAAAGAGGACAAAGCTAGATCCTTCAGGAAAGAAGGGTATCTTTGTGGGTTACAGTGAAAGCTCAAAGGCTTACAGAATATACTTTCCAGGGTTCAAGAAGATTGATGTCAGTAGGGATGTAACAATTGATGAAAACTCAGCATTCATGAAGTCAAGGAAGACACCTGTTGAAGATCATGAAGAACCAAAGGAAACCAGATTTCAAGACACTACCATGACTGAAGCAATTCCAGATGCTGATCATGAAATTGAAGATCCGCAAGAACTTGTAGATCCACCTCGTGAGAAGGACTCTCAGAATAGGAAACCTGCATGGGATAGAGAGCTCATTCAATATGCAGAAAGATATGGAATTTCAGAAGAAGAACATAGAGCAAAGAAGAGAACTAGATCACATACTAGCTATGTTGCTTTACTCTGTGATATCATGAACAAAGAACCTTCCAGTTATGAAGAAGCAGCGGAAAAGAAAGAATGGAAGGATTCCATGGTCGAGGAATACCAATCAATAATGAAGAATGATGTTTGGGATGTAGTCCCAAGACCTGAAGGGAAGTCTGTTGTGACTTCCAAATGGATCTACAAGATCAAGCATGCTGCAGATGGCAGCATAGAGAAATACAAAGCGAGATTTGTAGCTCGTGGATTCTCCCAGAAAGAAGGGATTGACTATGAAGAAACCTTTGCTCCTGTATCAAGATACACTTCCATCAGATCAGGACTTGCTCTGGCTACAATGATGAAATGGAAGATACACCACATGAATGTCAAGACATCCTTCTTGAATGGCGTAGTCGAGGAGGAAGTGTATGTGGAGCAGCCACTTGGTTTTGAGACACATGACAGGAATTCATATGTGTGCAGGTTGAAGAAAGCCTTGTAAGGATTGAAGCAAGCTCCTAGGACTTGGTATGGTAGGATGGACAGTTTCCCTCTAGTTTGGGCTTTACCAAGAATAAAGCAGATTCCAACCTTTACTACAAGGTTGAGGAAGGAAATTCTATGATACTACTCCTGTATGTGGATGACCTATTTGTTACAGGTAATGATAGTTTGATTGTTGATACCAAGAGGAAGCTCGCTGCTGAGTTCGAGATGAAGGACTTGGGGATGATGCACTATTTTCTAGGTATGGAGGTGTGGCAGAATGCAGATGGGGTATCTTCCTTGGACAAGGGAAGTATGCAGTAGAGAACTTGAAGAGGTTCAGGATGATGGACTGCAAGGCCATGGCCACACCTATGGCATCGAACCTGAAGCTTTTGTGTGATGCTTCATTTGATCCGGTTGATGTCACACTGTATCGTCAGACGATTGGGTCCTTGATGTACCTGACGAACACGAGGCCATATATTTGCTTTGCAGTGAACACATTGAGCCAGTTCCTAACGGATCCCAGAGGTGTTCATCTAGTTGTTGTAAAGCATATTCTGGGGTACCTGAAGGGTACAGTCAATTATGGGCTCAAGTATGATGCGAATCAAAAGTTTAACCTACAGGGTTATGTTGATTCAGATTGGGCAGGCAGTGCTGTAGATAGGAAGAGCACTTATGGGTGCTGCTTCAGTATGGGATCAGGTGTGATCTCTTGGTTTAGCAGGAAGCAGTCCTGCCTAGCACTGAGTACAGTTGAAGCAGAGTATGTTGCAGCTTGTTCAACTAGCTGTGAGGCAGTATGGCTTCAGAAGCTACTGTCTGAGTTATTTGATCTCCCTCTAGAGGATACTGGTATCTTTTGTGACAACCAGAGTTGTGTGAAGCTGTCTGAGAACCCGGTGTTCCACAATAGGTCAAAACATATTGAGATCAAATATCACTATATCAGGGATATGGTGCAGAGAGGAGCAGTGAAGCTCCTGTATGTTGTGACGGATGAGCAGATTGCAAATGTGCTGACGAAACCACTAGCCAGAGTGAAGTTTGAATACTTCAGAGAGAGGCTTGGTGTTCTTCAGATCGACGACACTTCGAGGAAGAAGTGATGGACACATTTGCTGAAGCCATTCCAAGCATGGTGAGAGGAGGATCCTTCCATGGCTATGGATGTAAGCACTAGATGATGAGCTTCAGGATGATGCTCCAGTTACTGCTCTGTATATGCATCATGTTGGATGCTGGATATGATCAATTGGATCATTTATATGTATGTATGCATTATGTTGGATGCTGGATATGATCAGTTGGATAATTTATATGTATGTATGCATCATGTTGGATGTTGGATATGATCAGTTGGATCATGTGTATGTATTTGTATATGTATCAGGTGGATACATTGTATGATTAGGTAGATCATGTATGTTGATATGTATCAGGTATGATCAGGTGGATCATGTATTTGTATATGTATCAGGTAGATACATTGTATGATTAGGTAGATCATGTATGATGATATGTATTAGGCAGATACTGTGGATGCAGTGATGATGATCAGGTTGATGTATGGTGAGTATTAGGTTGATACTCTATGGCCGTGGACAGGTTGTGCAGATGAGCATATGAGTAGACCTGGGAGATCTGGACAGGATGAAAAAGGCCTCAGATGCTCTTTTGAGGCGTTGCTCTGGGAGGACATATAAGTAGACCTGGGAGATATGGACAGGATAAAAAAGGCTTCAGACGCTCTTTTGAGGCATTTTCCTATGGCATGTAAGTAGACCTGGGAGATCTGGACAGGATGAAAAATGCCTCTGATGCTCTTTCGAGGCATTGCCATGACCACATGTAATCAGACCTAGAGATCTGGATAGGTTGTTCTAGTCACGTAAAAGGCCTCAGATTCTCTTTAGAGTTCTTGCTTGGCAAGACACCCTTTTAAGGTTTTGTGGTAGGGGTCACATGTAATCAGACTTGGAGATCTGGACAGGTTGTGATAGTCACGTAAAAGGCCTCAGATGCTCTTAAGGGTTCTTGCTTGGAAAGACACCCTTTTAAGGTTTTGTGATAGTCACATGTAAAAGATCTTGGAAGATATGATAGGTTGAGCTGTGTGCTCGTAAAAGGCCTGGGATGCTCTTTCGAGGTTTTTTTGACGCACGTAATAAGTCCTAAGGATTCCATAGTATGGCCAATGATGATGAAGACCTATAGATGGTGGACCTACATCCAGTATGAAAAAGGACTGGCTCTATAGAACTTCCTATGACGAGTAGATTCAGAGATTGATTGAGATAGCAGCAGCAGTGATGATGACGACGATGATTCGCTAAGAGGGAGTGTTGATGTATATGTAACTTTGAAATGTATTTCACCTATGTATTTCATTTATGTATATTGTACTCCTATAGAGATGTGTTATTCCTCTATAAGGAAGTGTCATCATTTGTATCGACAAGTGTCGAAAGTGTTGTAACTTGCCGATGGGTTATTAGAACACCATGTGTGGGGTCGGCCCTGATTAAGTTAACCGTGGGTCATTATGCTAAGCTAGACAAGTCAGCCCCATAAGTCTATTGGGCAGTCAGGACAAGTATAAATAGAGATCGAGAGATCTCTATTTTTATCATCTCATTACCTCACTCTACATCACTCGGAAAGTGGTGCACATGTGAGGAGGAGGATCAACTGCTAGGAGGAGTCTATCTCTGTGTACTTGGGTTATACTTTGGTTGTATTATTGCTCTATTTATCTCTGAGGAAGTTGTGGGGTTTTTCACCTTAGGGTTTTCCCCACGGAAACTCTGTGTGTCTATTGTCTCTTATGTTTGCATCTTGTGATGATTGATATGCTTGCTATGATTGTTATGCATTGACATACTGTACATGTTATTCTCTCAGTAAAGATCCTAGAGTATATTGAATTAATGCTAAAAAATTAAGAGTGAATCCTCAAAATTCATTTTGTAAACATGGGAAACATGAGAAACATGTGAAACAAACTAAATCCATCTTCCGAATCAAGGAATATACATCCTCACAGCCATTGAAAATAGTTCACACTAATCTTTGTGAACCGAAAAGAACTAAAATCTTGCAAGGAGAATCCTATTTCATGTTGTTCATTGATGATTATACAAGGATGACTTGGGTGACATTCCTCAAAGAAAAATTAGAATCTTTTGAGAAGTTTAAATTTTTTAAAGAAATGGTTGAGAATGAGACAAATCTGAAAATCAAATGTTTATGGTCAAATAATGGAGGAGAGTTTACCTCAAAAGAATTCAATGAGTTTTGTGAAACCCATGGAATTAAAAGAAAATTTTCAACTCCAAGGACTCCATAGCAAAATGGATTTGTGGAAAGAAAAAAATAGGACAGTCCAAGAAGCACCCAGAACTGTGCTTAATGAAGCAAAACTTTTAGATGCATATTGGAGAGAAGCAGTATATACAGTTGTCTATGTACTTAATAGAGGACAACTCATAGTAAATCATGACAAGAATCCTTATGAGCTATGGTATGGAAGATCTACCGCTGTCAAATATTTTAGAGTGTTGGGTAGTAAGTGCTACATAAAGAAAAATGAGGATGATCTTGGTAAGTTTGACTCCAGAATCGATGAAGGAATATTTATAGGATATTATTCCACCAAGAAAGCATATAGATGTTACAATCAAAGACTACACAAGATCATAGAAAGTGCAGATGTAAGAATAGATGACATGAATCCAAGAAGTATTATAACTCAAGATGATGAGATAACAAATAATGATAAGGATGAGTAAGACTCACAAACGAAAGAGGATTCACAAGATGAAGAACAAATTGAACAGGAAGAAAAGGAAGATGAGGTATCTCACGAAAATAACAAATAAGATTCTCCAAGACTTGATACAAGAGAACCATCAAGAAGAATTCAAAGATATCATCCTGAAAGTCAAGTTATTGGCGACATAAGTACTGGAGTTCAAACAAGAATAAGGTTAATATATGATCAAGAACAAGCACTACTTTCACTAGTAGAGCCTAAAACATTTGCAGAAGCTAGCAAAAGTGATGATTGGATCAAATATATGAATGAGGAGCTGGACCAAATAGAGAAGAACCAAACCTGAGAAATTGTACCAAGACCTAAAGACAAGAATGTGATTGGGACCAAGTGGATTTTCAAGAACAAGTTAAATGAAGATGGTAAAGTAATAAGAAACAAGGCCATACTAGTATGCAAGGGATATGCTCAAGTGGAAGGTATTGACTTTGAAGAAACATTCCCCCCTGTAGCAAGACTTGAAGCAATCAGGATGTTCTTAGCTTTTGCATGTTACAAAAACTTCAAAGTATATCAAATGGATGTTAAATATGCATTTCTAAATTGAAATCTTGAAGAAGAAGTCTATATTGAACAACCTGAAGTTTTTCTCTTATCAGAAAACAGAGATTATGTTTGCAAATTAAAAAGGGCACTCTATGGTATCAAACAAGCTCCAAGGCATGGTTTTCAAGACTTGACACCTACTTGAAACAACAAGGATACAAAAGAGGGGCCACTGATAGTAATCTCTACATAAAATTTGAAAATGAGAATATGATCATTGTTGTTGTCTATGTAGATGCTATCATATTTGGAAGTGATCTACAAGTCCTAAGTGTAAACTTTTCTTCAGATATGAAGAAATAATTTGAAATGTGTATGTTGGGAGAACTAACATTCTTCTTAGGATTACAAGTCACTCAATCAGACAAAGGGATTTTCATTTCTCAAACCAAGTACATTAAAGAGATGCTAAAAAAATTTAAGATAGAAGATTCCAAGCCTGTTAGTACCCCCATGATCACTGACTATAAGTTAAGCAAGGATGATGAATCTTTGGAAGTGGATCATGCTATCTATAGATATATGATATGTAGTCTTCTATATGTGATAGCTACAAGACTGGATGTGATGCAAGTTATAGGATTGGTTGCTAGATTCCAATCATCCCCCAAAGAAACACATGTAACAACAGTTAAAAGAATTTTCAAATATTTGAAAGGTACTATGGAGTATGGTTTATGGTACCCAAAATTCCAAGACTTCACTTTAAAAGCCTTCACTGATGCAGATTGGGAAGGAATTGTTGATGACCGAAAGAGTATCAGTGGAGCAGCATTCTACTTGGGAGACTGTTTGGTATCATGGCTAAGCAAGAAACAACCTTCCATTGCACTATCTACAACAGAAGTTGAATATATTGTTGCTGCATTATCTTGTACTCAAGTCATTTGGATGAATCAGACATTGGAAGATATAATTGTGAAGTATGAGGATCCCATAGTGATAAACTGTGACAATACCAGTGCCATAAACATATCAAAAAATCATGTCATGCACTCTAAGACTAAGCACATTCTAATAAAATATTACTTTCTAAGAGATCAAGTGTCACAAAAGGTTTTCAAAATGGAATATATTGATACAAAGGAACATATAGATGATATCTTCACCAATCCACTACCCAAAGAAACTTTTGACTATCTTAGACAAAAATTGGGAGTAATCTCCTTATAGTAGATAAAAAGAAGAAAATACTTTGTCAAGGGGAGACATTTTGACAGGGAGGGCTATCAAAAGGAGGATTTTGTCATTGTTGTCAAAGGGGGAGACTATTTTTGGTGTTTCCATCAATGTCGAAGGGGGAGAATGTTGAATATTGGCATTGATGTCCGCAAGAAGGAATACATGCCCACACAAGAAGAGGACGAGATGTCGATATTAATTAATTAAATATAATTATCAAAGCAAACAAATATCTATTATTTATTAAACTGAAATGTAATTGTTTAGTGAAAGGATACGATCTTGAAAAGGAATGATGCTTGAGGAGGCATATCCCTATGGATGAATGAGGTATTTAAATGAAGTTTCAAATTAGAAGAAATATCTCTCTACAATGCAGAACGAAGCACCAAAAAGAAAGGGAGAGACCAACAGCATAAAGAAAGGGAGAGACCAGCAACATGAAGCATTTCCAGAATTGATGAATAAAGTAGAAAATCAAGAAGTTATAAATATCAGGGAAGCTAGGTGGTGCTAGTGACAGGTCAAAGCGTGTCAATGAGGTTGTAGCCTCCTTCCAGTAGCAGCTGGAAAACAAGGTTGTTGCAGCATCCTTATCTTTTGGTGCAGATAGAAAACTGGGATGTTGAAGCATCATTTCTGTTGCAGCAGAAAAATAATTTTGTAGAAATCATTATATTAATAAGTTTGATTTTTTGGTTTGCTCGTTGAGGTTTCCACGATAAAATTATATGTCCTTGATTGTTTGATTCATAGTATACATTGTTTAAATACTAATTGTTTTAATTAAAGGAAAAATAAGGCAATACTGATTCACCCCTCCCCCTCTCAATATTGCTAGATAAACTAACAAAAGTCAACCTTGGATTGAATTCAACCTTGGGTTGGATTCACCCTTGGATTGAAGCCAACCATGTATTGAAGTCAACCCTTCATTAAAGTCAACCTTACTTAAAAGTCAACTATGGATTAAAGTCAATCTTGGATTTTGGTCAACCTTATATTGAAGTCAACCTTCGATTGAAGCAAAATATGGATTGAACTCAACCATGAATTGATCTCAACCTTATATTGAATTCAACCTTAGACTGAAGTCAACCATGAATTGATCTCAACCTTATATTGAATTCAATCTTAGACTGAAGTAAACCATGGATTGAAGATAACTATGGATCGAAGTCAACCTTGGATTGAAGTTAACCATGGATTGAAGTCAACCTTGGATTGAAGGAAACCTTTGTTTGAAGTGAGCCTTGGATTGAATTCAAAATTGCTTAAAATTCTAATATGGATTGAAGTAAACCTTGGATTGAAGTCAACCACGGGATAAAGTTAATAATGGATTGAAGTGAATGTTGGATTGAATCCAACCATGGATTGAAGTCACCAATGGATTGAAGGAAACCATGGATTGAAGTAAACCTTGGATTGAATCCAACCATGGATTAAAGTCAACCTTGCATAAAAGTCAGCTATGGCTTGAAGTCAAATATGGATTTAAGTTAACCTTGGATTGAAGTCAACTATGGATTGAAGTTAACCATGGATTGAATTCAATGTTGGATTGAATTCAACCCTTCTTAAAAGTTAACTATGGTTTAAATTCAACTATGGATTGAAGTTAACAATGGATTGAATTCAACCTTTGATTGTAGTCAACCTTGGATAGAAGTAAGCCTTGCTTGAATGTCAACTATTGATTGAAGTCAACCTTACTTAAAATTCAACTATGAATTGAAGTCTACCATGTTTCAATGTCAATTAACCACTTTTAAAAATGTAGTTCTAGATTAAATTCAACCATGGTTCAAAGTCAACCTTGAATATAAGTCAACTATGGATTGAAGTTAACCATGAATTGAAGTCATTAATGTCAATATTATTAACGGGTTGAGGTCAACCATTGAAGTGAAGTCAACCTTGGATTGAATTCAACCATGGATTTAACTCAGCCTTTGACTGAAGTCAACATTTAATTGAACCTTGGATTGAAGTCAACCTTGTATAGAAGTCAACCTTAGATTGAAGCAACCTTGAAGTCAATTAAATAAGTCTATAATGAAATTATAAATCAATTATATAATTAATTTAATCATATTTTTTTAGTTACATTTATTTATATTTTTCAAAAATATAAATATTTATATTTTTAATTATTATTATAATAATAATAGTTCACCAAACCTAACACGCATGCTAACCATCAACTAGCAATCCATATTAATTAATAATATGGCTTATATATGTCGATCGACGTTTATAAACCACTTTTGAATGTGTGACCATGGTTGATATACATCGATCGATGTATATAAGTCATCCTTAGATTGTAGTCAACATTGGATTGAAGTCAACCATGGATTGAATTCAACCTTTGATCAAATTCAACCATCGATTGAAGTTGACCCTTAATCGAAGTCAACATTGGACTGAAGTCAACCTTGCTTAAATTTAAAATATGGATTGAAGTCAACCTTGGATTGTAGTCAACAATTGATTCAATTCAACCTTACTTAAAAGTCAACTATCGATTGAATATAACCATGGTTCAAAGTTGATCAACGAATTTTAAAAATGTGTTTATCGATTGAATTCTACCATGGTTCAAATTCAACCTATAAGTCAACCATAACTTTTTAATACAAATAAATATTTTTAATTAATATTAACATATCTTATTTACTAATATTTTCCTTATTTGTCAATTCTCGCTAGCTCACTTGGTCAAGGGGCGAGCATTCGCCAAGGGCAACCCAGGTTCAAATTCCCTTCAGGTGAGTTAGTTGGGAGGAAACACCCAAAAAAATCCAACACAGTTGAAGGTTGTTGTGGCCAAGCTCTGTGCGATCCTCGGGTGATTTTTACAGCTTAGATGCCCCTAGGTTGTGGTTTCTTAGCCAATGGTGGAGATGCACTAGCCCCGAGTGACAAACATTTCTTACAATTTTCTTTTTTTACCTTATATAATTTTAAAATTTGTTTATGTTTTTTATTTATTTATCTATTTTATTAAATAGTATTTATTAATAAAATAATATATATTAATATTAAATTATTAATATTATTATTATTGTAACTAGGGGAATCGACAACTGGAGATTGGGTTGGTACTCGCGTGACACGGGGTCTAGGGATCCAATCCTGCTACCACTATACCCCTAGGTGCCCCACAACTGCCCGCAAGCATGGGACACGGGTAAGCCTGGGTGTGATTTGAACTCATGACCTCTGTTTACAACATGTGACTTCATATCAAGTGAATCGCCAATGAACCACACCCGTGCGAGCTAAATAATAACAATTATTATTATTATTAAAATTAAATAAAAATAATAATGTTAACTTTTAATAATAAAAAATTATTCAATAACTATTTATATCTAATAAATAAATTTTAATATTTATAATAAAAAGATGTCATATAAATAAATATTAACATATTTTATTTACTAATATTAATAAATATTTTAATTTCATAATAATGATAATAATAGTTTTTATTATTATAAAAATAATAATAATTATAAAACTGATAAATAATTTTAATAATATTAATTAATCATTTCTTCCTTGGTTGATAACTAGCAACAACCACATTTCTAAAGTAGTTGATATACATGGATGGTGTATATCAACCACTTTTAAATATCACTTTTAAAATAGATGATTACCGCTCATTATTTTGGCAACCCATGGTAAATATGTTCATGATATTGAATTATATTTATTATTTTCTCTCTACATCCCTAAACTTTAATGTTAATAAGTAATTTTTTTAGTTGTATTACATTTTTTTTTGCTTTTTAATAGTCTAACATGATATATATATATATATATATATATATATATATATATATATATATTATCCTTCCCACTCGGGTTTAAATCCTCCCCGCTCGGGTTCAAATCTTGCTTTGTGACACTTGCTCCTTGGAGCAGACTTTCTATGTAATGATTGTAATTCTGACCATACCTTGATTCTCCGGAATAGCAGGTGTTGGCATTTTCCCAATGGATGTATCTCTCTAACAAATGGTGAACCATCATTTAAAATTATATATATATATATATATATATATATATATATTTTAAATATTATATTTTCATGATATGATCAAAGTAGTGTAGGAAATAGTTATATCTTGATTGAACTTTTTAGCTTAATCGATCGATCGAGATATTGAGAGCTTATTTAAAGTGTCTCATATATATCCTTTTGGTACGATTTAGAGAGGAAATAATAGTCAATTTAAGAAATCGGTGTCAATGGACGAGACACATCTTGATCGTTTCGAAAGTCCAGAAGTAGCTATGAAAAAGGAAAATAAGAATAAGGAAAATAAAAATAGCCCAAGACAACTTCAAAATAGGTTTTCTAATTAGTTAGTTTTAATTATTTTATTTTATTTTGCCTCTTTTAATCTAAATCTTTTATGGCTCAAACCTAGAGATGAGGTGCCTGTTAAATTTAGAAGATAATCACAAAATTAAAAAAAAATATATATTAAAATCTTTCAACATCTTACTCCAGCACCTTCTTCGAAGTAATTTGGGAAATTTGAATCTGGTATTTGAAGTTTGGTATCATGTAAAGTTTATTATTACACCAAAATCTTTTAAAATTGATAAAAATTTGCAACAAAACACATAGTCCCATAAGCCTGGTGTGATTGTTAGTTCACAATATCTGAACCTAGGTGCACGATTATTCAACCAATACTCCAACAAAATGTTATTTCTCTTTATACCACATGGATTACTAGCAGCTTACTTTTTTTTATTTTATCTTTAATATTGAATATTGTTTAGTGAACTAACGCGTCATGTTGCATGGATCTCAAGCCACGCGTTTATTGGCTTTTGTTCTCCACAATCTAGGCTTCCACGCTTCGTATGGCTTAGAAAACAAATATTGTTTTTCATCTTTTGCTAAGGTTTGACCTAACTGCAATAGATGAAGAAACCTTTAAATTTCAAATACTAGAAATAAGATCTCATATATATCCTTTTGGTATGATTTATCAACATGACATATCTTGACAAAGATTTTCTTACGTTTAAAATTGTTGACTCATGTGTGACCAATCTTCATTTCTCTCAACAAATCAAACATTGGTGTGGTCATGCCAATGTCACATGCACCATGAAGATTGGAAGTTTATCAAGGGTGAAACTTTGTCACTGGTATCACAATGTTTAAACTTCCTTGAGAATGTGATATGGTCATGATTGCATGTGGTTTGAACTTTTAAAGGAACATGATATGGCCATGTCCATCATGAAGTTTTGAACTTTTGGATCCATGTGATGTGGTGTACTCATTTAAGGGTTTAAATTTCAAAGGGACACGATGTGGCATAATTGTTGTGAAGTTTTAAACTTCAAAGGAACATGATATGGTGTGTTTATCATTATGTTAAAAAAACTGGTTTAGTGATCTATGATCATGTGCCATGTGAACTTCTAACTGATGTATTCATGTGAGAAATAGGTCACACCATGGAACTTTGGTTTAGTGATTTATGATCATGTGCCATGTGAACTTCTAATCGATGTATTTATGTGAGGAATAGGTCACACCATGGAACTTTCCTAGGGATCCATTTTAGTCACACTCAATGTAAAGTTTAACATTTTTTTGTATAGGAGTGATGTGGAGGATGCCGCATATAGTTTAAATTTGAAATCCTTTTAGTGAGACTCACACTCTCCACCACTTAGTTCCTTCCCTCTTTTATGCAATGGCATAATTATTCTAGATATCAAGTTATCCAAGGGAGGTCTTGCATAACCTTAGTGTTTGACCATAGCTACATGTAAATGATATTTAGTTATTGCATGAATGTGCAATATCATAGTTATAGGAGAATAAAAACTTAGGAACAATTTTTAAAGCACCAAAGGTTTTCAAAGAGCATGTTGCAATATATGTCCATGAACATAAAAGATAGACACTAAGTAATATGAGTCAAGATAATCACCATTCCCTCTTAACTACAGAACAAAGGATTCATCTCCACGAAATAAACAATATTTCAAAATTAAGAAAGGGTCCCCAAGTTCTAAGACTTGAGGAAGTTGTTGGCTCAATAGGGTCATTTTGTAAGGGTCACGAGGAAGCTGAAGAAGAGTGAAGGGGATGAAGGGCATCTAGAAGCTAATGATTTTGAGCCATGAGGACAAAATAATTAGGAATATTTGAATCTATACCACAAGAAAAGTAGTCGTAAATGCATCAAACTAAAGCTTCAAAAGGATAAAAAAGGTGGTGGGGTTGGATGTGGGATTTTCATAGGTCAATGGTTTGATGGATAAGATGTTGGTGTTGATGTATATGTAACTTCGGAATGTATTTCACATATATGTATATTGTATTCCTATAGAGATGTTATTATTCCTCTATACGGAAGTGGTTATATTCCTATAGAGATGTTATTATTCCTCTATACGGAAGTGTCATCATTTATATTGTAAGTGTCGTAACTTATACTTGATGGGTTATTAGACAACCTTGTCGGGGTCGGCCCTGTATAAGTCATGTGGGTCAAAGGGTTATTAGACCACCCTAGTGGGGGTCGTCCATGTGGGTCAAAGGGTTATTAGACCACCCTAGTGGGGGTCGTCCATGTGGGTCAAAGGGTTATTAGACCACCCTAGTGGGGGTCGGCCTAGTCAGCATTATGTTAAGTGGTTAAGTTGAGGCCGACCTAGTTGAGTAAAGGTCAAGTCAAGTTAGTGTATAAATAGAGAGTGTGTCTCTCTCATTTTACACATTCTATTCTCTCACTCACACTTGCGAGAGTGGCGCACTTGTGGAGGAGGAGGCTCTGCTGCTAGGAGAAGACTATCTCTTGTATTCTGGTTGTATCATTGCTCTATCTATCTCTGAGGAAGTTATTGGGGTTTTTCACCTTTATGGTTTTCCCCAAGTAAACTCTGTGTCTCTTGTGTGCTTGCATTATTGTGTCCATGATTGATATGCTGTAGATTTTTTGTACATGTTATTCTCTCAGTTAAGATCCTATATTAGATTGAATTAAATTCTGAAAAGTTAACATGGTATCAGAGCTAGCCTGAAAGAATGCATGATATGGTATGTATGACACTTGTTGCACTTACGATGCTAGGGCTTGATATAGAAAAAACCAGTCATCGTAGAACTTTCGCTATAAATCCGTTTTGGAGAAGTTTTTGGATCTAAAACTTTTACAGGTCGAATATCAGATCCCCATGTACCTTGTGTCCAAAGGAAAACCTCTAATTCATTGTACTTTGTGATTTATGATCTGTACAAGATAGGGTTTCTGCCTCTTCCAGATCTGAGTCAAAATCAGGTGACCTTGGGAAAAAGGTCATAACTTGGGCTAGGAAGCTCCAAATGGAATTTCATAAAACTTGATAGGTAGTAAACAGACTGTACTATCTCAGAAAAAAAATTTCAGAGTCCGAAGTGGAACCAGTGACACGTGGCACGCCGTACAAGTTCGCTCTCCTGTATTATCCCATAAACAGGTCACATTGCGACACTTGGCATAAATATCCCTTAGAGAATCCAATTGAGGTTAGACCTATTGGTATTGAAAGATAACAGGTCGGGCTATCTTAGGAAAATTGTTCAGAGGCCGAAGTTGAAACAGTGACACGTGGCAGGCCATACAATTTCGCTCTCTTGTATTATCCCATAAACAGGTCACGTTGCGACACTTGGCATAACTCTCTCTCAGAGAATCCAATTGAGGTCAGACCTATCGAGATGGAAAGACAACAAGTCTGGGTATCTAAGGAAGATTTTTCAGACCCTGGGGATTGAAAAGATCATAGTTACAGCAGAAACAATCAAGTATATATTTCTGTCAAAATAGAATTATTTTTGAGTACCTTCATTCATGGCTTCCAGAATTTAGGGCTTCGGAAAAAGTTGGAATTTTTGTAATCGGAGACCACGGCTGGATGCTACTCATCAAAATAGAAATTTAGAGACCAAGATCCTATTTTTTGGTTGGACAGAAGGCCGGGCTTGATCAAACCCCAGTTCAGGACTTTGATCGGAAAGATGGAAAATTAGGGCTTTTGCAAAAATTGAAATTTTGGAAATCTGTGACCATGGCTGGAAGCTCCTCAGAAAAATTGAAGCTTAGAGTTTTGAATCAAATCTTTTGGTTGGGTAAAGCTTCGGGAAACTCAAACCCTAATTCAGGGTCCTCCCTAGTGAATCAAAAAATCTAAAAGGCAATTTCGAGGGGTGAAACTTTGCAGTTTTCAAATTCTGAATATACCAACTTGATCAGCTCATCAAGGTGCATATTTCTATCCTTTCGGAAGTTTGAAATTCGAAGTTTGAATTTTTGGGGTTTCTTTGACAAACCCTAATCCAGCTCGAGGTCCAGTTCTTGCAAATCAAGTGGATTGGGTTAATCCTAGAAGAAGATGGATTGGTCACCTGTATAAGTGAAGAAGTTCCTGTCTCAGAGGGAGATGAGGCTAAGGCCTTCCATAAGATTACAAGCAATCTTGATAGGTATGGCTTATAGGTATGTTTCATGATTAAGTTTATTATATGTTTGTCTTCATATCATTATAGTACAATCTTGATTAATTACTGGACTTGTCGTATCACCTTAATAGAAGATATTCATTGATTAAGGTTTTGACACTTATGATTGTACTAATGCATTGTGATGTTGTATGCGGTTTATGTTGTTTGCTAACACAAAAGGTACACCAAGAAAGTCAAATCATGTTCTACTTCAAGAACATATGCTCATGGTGACATGAAGACAAAGATTCATCCATTGTCATGGATCACATAGAAGATCTACTTTTGAGGTATGTATAACTTGGTTCTACAATGGTTAACTTATGAGACATGCAGGTTACTAGCACAAGTCGCTGAAGAGAACCAGAAGACATTATGCGGGTATGTTAGACATAACTAGCTAGCATTCTAATATAGGTATGTTTTTCCTATATCAAGCTAGAATCCTACCTTGTGTTAGGATCTTATACTGTTGTGTTGTTCATGAAGTCATAGGTTTGAATAATGATGGTTGTATGCATATTATGTTTCTTACCATAATTGATGATATGACTAACTAGAAGAATCATGAAGGTATAGGTTTGAATAATCACAGGTTTTATGCATATTATATCTCTTATCTTGATTGATGATTCAACTAACCAGAAGAGTCCTATGATCAAATTAAAATGTGTATGAGTAAAAGAAGACTTCCCCGAAACCTTGAATACTAATGTTTATTATCTGTGAATGATCATGAATATACATGTTTAAGATTATTGTGTTTTGATAGTATTAAGATTATACTAATAAATGTGTGATTATGTATGAGACCTCAAGGATAACACAATGATGATACTAATAAGCATGCATAGTGATTAAGAATGGATGTAAGTTCAAGGACAGGTAATCCAGGAAGAAAAGGTCAAGAGGGAGCACACTCCAGTTGTTCATGCAAGAAAACAAAGGAGCTCACTTCAGTAGTTTCTATAAGGATGCAGATATTCAGAGGGAGTTGACCACTTCTCACAATCCACATCAGAATGGAGTTGCAAAGATTCAGAGGGAGTCCACCCAACAAACAAACAAATATAAGTATTTGAATTGTCATTACTTGCATATTTTATTGTTTAAATAATATTGTTCAATAATGTATATACTGATGTTCCTAGAATTAGGTTGTGTATTATGCATATTAGAATAGTTGCATTGATGAACAGTATACTACTAATATACATGGGTAAGTGGCCTATGGCACTGTACAACATTCCATTGCTACTTATCTAGAATGAAACCTCTTTGCTGACATGTTGGGAGTTGTGCACACTCTTAACAATGTTCTGGTAGAGATTGGAAGGCATCTAGAAAGTTACGGGATATGGATAAATGTTGTATTGAAGCATTGGCTAAGATAATTGCATGACTGTATGACATATTTCTTAATGTGTAAGAATTTGTTCTGAAAACTATGAGCTATTTTCTAATCATGCAATTTAACTTGTTGTGTAGGAAAGATCATATACCATCACCTACAAAACAAGGACTACAACATTTGTTCAGCAACAAAGTTATCTCTTGAAAATATTGAAGATATTGAAGTTCCCAGGTTCTAGGAAGATTGCCATGATCAAGGAGTACCAGTCGATCATGAAGATGTTTGGGATGCAGTCCCAAGACCTGAAGGGGAGTCTGTAGTGACTTCCAAGAGGATCTACAAGATCAAGCATGCTGCAGGTGGTAGCATAGAGACTTTTTCTTTTGTAGCCAGATACACTTCCATTAGATCAGTACTTGCTTTGGCTGCAGTGATGAAGTGGAAGATACACCAGATGGATTTCAAGACAACTTTCTGTAGTTGAAGAAGAAGTGTACGTGGAGCAGCCACTTGGTTATGAGACACATGACAGGGAATCATATATGTGCAGAACTTGGTATGGTAGGATAGGCAGCTTTCTATCCAGTTTGGTCTTTACCAAGAGTAAAGCGGGTTCCAACCTTTACTACAAGGTTGAGGTAGGCAATCCAAGGATACTCTTATTGTATGTGGATGACCTGTTTGTAACAAGAGATGATAGATTGATTGCCGACACGCAGCGGAAGCTTGCAGCTGAGTTCGAGATGAAGAACTTGGGGATGATGCACTATTTGTTTTTGGCATGGAGGTGTGGCAGAGTGCAGATGGAATCTTCCTTGGACAAGGGAAGTATGCAGTAGAGATCCTGAAGAGGTTCGGGATGATGGACTACAAGGCTATGGCCACACCTATGGCATCAAACCTGAAGCTTCTGTGTGATGATTCATCTGATCCGGTCGATGTCACGATGTATCGTCAGATGATTGGGTCCTCTATGTACCTGACGAACATGAGACCAAATATTTGATTTGCGGTGAACACATTGAGCCAATTCCTGACGGATTCGAGAGATGTTCACCTGGTTGTTGTAAAGCATATTCTGAGATTGGGAAGGAAGTGCTGCAGATAAGAAGAGCACTCCTGGGTGCTGCTTCAGTATGGGATTAGGTGTGATCTCTTGGTTTAGCAGGAAGCAGTCCTGCGTAGCACTGAGTACAACCAAAGCAGAGTATGTTGCGACAGGTGAGCAGGTTGCATATGTATTGACCAATTCATTGGCCAGAGTGCAGTTTTGAGTACTTCAGAGAGAGGCTTGGTGCACTTCAAATCGAGGTTCCTTCCAAAGGAAAGTGATGAGTCTGGAAGATGTAGATGCACATGAGCTTTTCTGAAATGGTTGATGTGTTCTCCCATGGTCGTGATGTAATTGCTGAGCCATTCTCACATGGTGGTAGATGTGTTCTCCCATGGTGTAGATGTAAGGGCTGAAGCCATTTTTCACATGGTGGTAGATGTGTTCTCCCATGGTGAAAAAGTAAGGGCTGGAGCCTTCCCCGAATCGTGGTAGATGTGTTCTCCCATGTCGATGGTGTAAGTGCTGGATGATGTGCATCTGGGCTGTGCTTTGTGGACGATGAGATGATCTGAAGAGGACAATGCTATGATGATCAGGAGGATCATGGATGATGAGCATCAGGACGATGCTCCAATTATTGTTCTGTGTATGCATCATGTTGGATGTTGGATATGATCAGTAGGATCATTTATATGTATGTACGCATCATGTTGGATGCTGGATATGATTAGTTGGATCATTTATATGTATGTACGCATCATGTTGGATGCTGGATATGATCAAGTGGATCACTTGTATGTATTTTTGTATATGCATCATGTTGGATGCTTGGACCATGTATCTGTATATGTATCAGGTGGATACATTGTATGATCAGGTGGATCATGTATGGTGATATGTATCATGTATTTGTATTTGTATCAGGTGGATACACTGTATGATCAGGTGGATCATGTATGATGATATGTATCAGGTAGATACTTGGTATGCATTAGGTAGATGCATTGTATTATCAGGATGATCATGGATGACGAGCTTGAGGATGTTGCTCCAGATGACATGTAGTAGGATGTTGCAGTGATGATGATCAGGATGATCATGTGTACATCAGGATGATGTATGGTGAGTATCAGGTTGATACTCTGTGGCCGTGGAACAGGTTGTGCAGATAAGCATGTAATTTGTGCCCTGGGAGATTTGCAGATAGTCTTTCGAGGTTTTTCCTATGGCATGTAATTTGTACCTTGGGATATCTGGCAAATGCTCTTTCGAGGTTTTGCTTGGGAGGACATATAATTTGTGCCCTGGGATATCTGCAGATAGTCTTTCGAGGTTTTTCCTATGGCATGTAATTTGTGCCCTGGGATATCTGGCAGATGCTCTTTCGAGGTTTTGTCCTATGGCATGTAATTTGTGCCCTGGGAGATCCGATAGGTTGAGTTGTGTGCTCGTAATCATTCCTGGGATGCTCTTTCGAGGTTTTTCCATGACCACATGTAATTTGTGCCCTGGGAGATCGGATAGGTTGATCCTTGTGCTCGTAATCAGTCCTGGAATGCTCTTTCAAGGTTTTGTGGTGACCACATGTAATTTGTGGCTTGGGAGATCTGATAGGTTAAGCCTTGTGCTCGTAATCAGTCCTGGGATTCTCTTTCGAGGTTTTGTGGTGGGGTCACATGTAATAAGTCCTGGAGATCTGGACAGGATGAAAAAGGCCTCAGATGCTCTTTAGGGTTCTTGCTAGTCAAGAGACTCTTTTAAGGTTTTGTGATGCACGTAATAAGTCCTGAGATTTCCACAGTATAGCCAGTGATGATGAAAACCTATAGGTGGTGGGCCTACATCTAGTATGAAAAAGGACTGGCTCTGTAGAACTTCCTATGACGAGTAGATTCAGATATTGATTAAGATAGCAGCAGTAGTGACGATGATGATGACTCGATGATGATTATCCAGTGACAATGATCCAGAGAAGATGACTTGTGCTAGAAGACCTGTGTCGAGAAATACCTTCCTAGTTAAGAGGGAGTGTTGATGTATATGTAACTTCAGAATGTATTACACATATATGTATATTGTATTCCTATAGAGATGTTATTATTCCTCTATACGGAAGTGGTTGTATTCCTATAGAGATGTTATTATTCCTCTATACGGAAGTGTCATCATTTATATTGTAAGTGTCGTAACTTATACTTGATGGATTATTAGACAACCTTGTTGGGGTCGGCCCTGTATAAGTCATGTGGGTCAAAGGGTTATTAGACCACCCTATTGGAGGTCGGCCATGTGGGTCAAAGGGTTATTAGACCACCCTATTGGAGGTCAGCCATGTGGGTCAAAGGGTTATCAGACCACCCTAGTGGGGGTCGACCTAGTCAGCATTATGGTAAGTGGTTTAGTTGAGGCCGACCTAGTTGAGTAAAGGTCAAGTCAAGTTAGTGTATAGATAGAGAGTGTGCCTCTCTCATTTTACACATTCTATTCTCTCACTCACACTTGGGAGAGTGGTGCACTTGTGGAGGAGGAGGCTCTGCTGCTAGGAGAAGACTATCTCTTGTAGTCTGGTTGTATGATTGCTCTATCTATCTCTAAGGAAGTTATTGGGGTTTTTCACCTTTATGGTTTTCCCCAAGTAAACTCTGTGTCTCTTGTGTGCTTGCATTATTGTGTCCATGATTGATATGTTGTAGATTTTCTGTACATGTTATTCTCTCAGTTAAGATCTTAGATCAGATTGAAGTAAATTCTAAAAAGTTAACAGTTGGTTGGGAGGTTTATGGGTAAGTTTATGAAAGGTGAATCTCTTCATTCATGTCTCATGGAGGTATGGCATCTAGTCTTAGGGTATACAAATGTTTTCCATGTTTTTATTTTGAAAGTGGTTGTGCTTCTTGTTGAAAAATTCAAAGAATAGAAAGTTGCTCTTGAAGTAGGATTGGTTGTTGAGGGCGTCATGTATCATCTTGAAAAAATGGAAACATGGTTTTGATCCATGAAGGGATTTGATTTATGTGAAATAGGGGTGGGTCCTTTATCTTAGGCTTACATTGGAGATTTGGAATCATAAGATCTTGGAAGGTGTGGGGAACAATATTAGCATGTTATTTGCATTGAATAACTCTATGAGTAGAGATGATATGAGGGTTATTGTAATATTAGTGGAGTTGGGTCTTAGAGAAGGGATTCCAATGGATAATTAGATTTCTTGAGGGAATTGGATTTTTACTCTAAATTTGGACTTTTGGAGGATTCTACATAGATGTAGTGCATACCATGGAATATGCCATCTATTGGAAGAGTACATAAAACCTAGAAGAATTTTTTAGTAGAAGAATAAAGTGCCAATAAAGAAAATAGCTTCATCTACAGTCCTAGAGGAGACTTTTCCAAAGGAAGCAATGAAGGGATAGGAAGTATCTATTTCTTTGAATAGGTTATTTACTATAGTAATTTGTGATTTGAAATAAATTAAACAATTCATGAAATTTAATATGTATGTTCTTTCTTGAATAATGTTAACATACGTGTGTGTGTGTGTGTGTGCATTGATATTGTCACTATTTACTTATGAATGCATTTAAAATGTTCCAAGTAATCAAAATACCTATGTGTAAGGTGCCACAATTTTCATCGTTGTTGCCCTAACTCGAGATAGATTGGGAGAATCTATTTCCTCCCACGTCGAGGATGATATCTCAACTATAAACAATAGTACATTCAAATAACAAAAGTCATAAACAAATACATTAAAATGACCTAGATTGAAAAATTATCTATTGCATAGGTAAATATATACTCAATTATTGAACATAAATTAAAAAAATGCTAACTTGCTCCATATAACTGCCATAGACGGGCTCCTACATTCGGCCATGGAAAGTATGCCCGTGATGAGAACACCAATGTGGTGTTATTCAAATTGAAGTGAATAGCCAATCCTAGCTACAACCAATCATTGGTCTCTCCTGAAACATCCTAAAACACCCTACACATGTGTCTCTCTCATGGTCATTATGTATGTCTACTCAAGACATTTCCAAAAATGTAGTGTTTCTAAGCAGACCATGTGCAGCGTATCTCATCTCCTCATTGATATCATCAAGTCTATGAGATAGCTGAGGTGGTTGGGGAGGGGGGTTAGGCTCACACCTAGGAGAAAGTGGCCCTCTGAATGGGTTCCTTCTAGAAGTAGATCGGTCTTGGGTAGATCCAATACTGACACCCTTGAAATTAGTAATGTCAAAATAGTTTACATGTAAACCAAGAAGAAATGCATCCCATAGTTTTCTAAGGAAATATAGTGGAACCTCCCTATTATTGAAGGGAGTTTTATCAAACACAATGAACCACCTCTTCATCCAATTCTCTTTCCATGGATGAAAATGGCACTAATCCATGCACACACATCTCTTCTTGATATTAGGTGGTTGGCTTGTTCTGGGATCAGTGAAGATACTATAAATATTGACTTTGGTAATATTCAAATATTTGATTTGATCCTTACTCATACTAGTGGAATAAAAATCTCTCATTCTATCCCTATATTTGGTCCTATCAGTTAATTAAGAATGGGAATGGTGAAAGGAATAAATGATGTTGTCCATTTAGGTGGCGAGGGACAACCAGGATGGTTTCCGTATAATTATTAATTCGTGAATCAAATCTCTTAATTAATCTAAGTATTGGTTGAATCCTTATTGTGGGTTTTGATGTTGTTCTAGATTATCATTTTCTTGTGCTTAGTGGTTCTCATTGGATTCTAGGTTAATCTTTTGTTCTATTTGTTGGTTCTCATTGGATTCCATTCATGTAGATTATATATTGTTTTGAAATTAAAAAAATTCATTGTTTTACAACTTTGGAATTATTAAAAAATGAATAAACAATAAAAGAATGTTTATTTGGGATGGAAGGTTGAATTGGCCCCCCTCCTGTGCTAGATGGTTGAGTTGGCCCCCATCCTATGCGCACGCTTTCTATAAGGGATTTTTTGTCTCGTTGTTACTCGTGGGGTTGTTTAACAATGAACAACCCCGCAACTCTTTCATTTTTTTACGTTTATTAGGAGCATGTGCATGTTCCTAATGTGCACACGCTCTTGTTGTGTTTGAAAATTAGGAGATTTGGTAATGCCGAACCAAAAGCACAAGCACGCTTCCAAGAATGTGTGCATGTTGTTGTTTTTTTTTCGCTAGTGTGGTCCTTTACACCAAATGAGAGCATTTTGTTGATTAGGGCATTAAAAATTTTCAGATCATCTAGCACAGTTGAACCCTCCTTCATCCTTAGATGATAAAGGGTGTTCACATGAATATGGGCAGTTCCCTTTTGGAAAGACGTAGGCACAGATTTCCTAAAACATGAGCCCAATCGAGGGTTATTTAAAACCTCGATCAAGCCTTCAAACGATCGATTGAGAGCTTAAATAAGCCCTCATAAATATTTTTCCAATAGCTCGATCGAGGGTTTAAATAAGCATCCATCAAACTATTGAAAGAAACTTGGGTTAGGAAATAGCTCGAATGAACTATTTTCTACATTCCTTTGAAATGTAAACAATAATATAATGCATGATATGGAAATATAATATTACAATGTAATAAATGTTTGTTGTTAGGTGATTATGGCCCATGGTTTTGACAACCCATGGTATTGAATTATATTTATTATTTTGTTTCTATGTCCCTAAACTTAAATGATAATAAGTAATTTCTTTATTTATATTACATTTTTTCTTTTCTTTTTAATATTCTAATTGCATATTTATAACTATAGTTTGCTATATATTTTTTTAAATATTATATTTTCATAATATGATCAAAATAAGTGAAGGAATTAATTATAGCTTGATGGAGCTATTTTGATCGATTGAGTTATTGAGAGCTTATTTAAAGATTATAATTTCTATATATGAATTTTATTGTTGTTTACATTTAAAACTAATGTAGAAAATAATGGATCTATTTAGCTCGATCGAGCAATTTAATAGTATGATTTAGCTATTTTATTAATTGCAAGTAAACTCTTAATTGATGTATTTAAAAATATGCTCTAACCCTCGATCGAGGATTTTTAAGAAGCTTGATCGAGGGCTTTGAAAGCATTGCTCTAGCCTCTCTTTTGTAGATTTAATTTTATTGGCTTGTTTAAAAGGCACTAACCTTATCATGAATTGCACCCTACGTGGTGGAATTGATGCCAATAGTTTTAATTTTCTTTTAAAATTTACACTTAAAAACCATGTCCACAACTTCAAACAAGTTCAAAGAAAAATCAACAACATAAAAAGTACACAACCAATATATATATATATGTCCCACATCGACGTGTCCTCTTCAAAAGGATATTTTTTGTTCCCTAGTGTATTATGCGTATTATACATTTAATATTAAATTGTTTTACATGCACACAAGACATTTGTTAACTTTCCCTGAAATTTGCAAGGAAACACATTTCATTAAGTGCAATTTTGACACATTAAATGCAAGGATAATTTTAGGGGCGAAATTTAGCCCATGGGCTATTTTTCCATGTTTTTTTCCAAAACAAGATTCGCCAATTTGCATTTTTTGAAGCCCCATTTTGCCCCATTTTGATGGGGTAAACTTTTTTCACTCTAAAAATTGCCAAATTATTATATAAACTATATAAAATCCTTATAAAATGAAATAAGTTTAGAAAAATATCCCCAAATATTTTATAGTTGAAATTTTAAAAATTGGTAAGATTCGCCAAGGTTTATACACTTTTAAATAAGTATGGGTCCTTAAAATTATCCCTGATTAAATGATATTTTTTAAATATAATCGGAAAGACAACATAATTTTCTAAAATTTGTTTTTGATTGCATGTCAAAATTCACAAGGCGTGGATGAGTTTGAGAAACCTGAGAATGCAAGAAGTTTTTCCGAGCACGCGTTGCAGTCGAAGACTACGCTACCAATGACAGAAGTGGTTTTACTGGAATGGTCACTGCCATTGCAGGCCCCTGCAAGGCTAAACACAATGACGATGAGAGCCACCATATATGAAGGAACATGGCCTGTTGACCAAATCTTGAACTTCCCCATTTCTGAGCGCATGCAACATCGATCCTCTCTGCATCTAATTCTGAAATCCTCCAGTCGGAGATTAATATATAGAGAGAGAGCTCAAGCGCCAGACTTTGTTTGCTCTCCATTAACTGCTGGGATTTTAATGCCCACACAACTTCAGTTGAGCATAAACAATCCCATGACAAAGATTCGACATGAATATAAGACTAGTGAGAGTGCCATTGCATGCTCCATTCATTATAATAATCACCACCTACTGCACCTACCAGTAGAATGAAATAATGAGGAAATGGCCCACAACCAACCAAATTGTTGCTATTCTCATTCGACACCTAGCTTCGAGCGGTGGACTTCGCCATCGTTTATTAATTATGTTAACAAATAACTGATCACTTGTCAATGACCACAATAACTATCTGTCACCGACGAACATGACTTTGGGTGTTTGACATAAGCATTTCACATGTCATGCTTCCCCCGATCTTGACACCTACAAGAACATAGCTGGTTTCTCGTGATCGCGATGCATACTTAATTGTCATAACGGGAAGAATGGATCCTCACTTGGATCGAGAAGAGAGAAGAGGTTAACAATTTTTTACAACGGTCACAAAGCAATGATGAAGTTTGACCATGAAGGACGTAACCTGTAATTTTAGGAAGAACCGCTTTCATGCACTTCAACAAATTCTCTCTTGCCTCTGAAACCACTTTCAAGGACTTCAACGAATTCTCTTGCACTTATGATCTTGATTTCTGAGTAAGGTTAAGCATGGATATTCATTAGTATAACTATTTAACATTTAACTTGGAGTGGTGAATAATGATAGGTCACAGATTAAATGTTGTACTAACCATTAGTTATTTATATATTGGTTACCATTTATTCATATATCAGCTAGGTCACAAGTTATTATTTATATATTCGTTACAACTTATTCATACATCAAGTTATAAGTTATTATTTATATATTGGTTATCATTTATTCATATATCAGCTATTCATTATCCATGCATAGTTAACAATTATTTTTTATATTCTGTTTTTTTTATAATTGTTTATTTCTAATTTAAAACAAATTTGCTTGTCTCATCTTTATGCAATTTAGGAAAAACATAAAGACTCATCCACCTCAAATTCTAAAATATAAACTTATAATGGGTGAATAATGATAGGTCACAAATTAAATGTTGTACTAACACTTCGTTATCTATATATTGCTTACGAAGTATCCATACATCAGCTAGGTCACAAGTTATTATATATATATTGGGTACCACTTATTCATACATCAGCTAGATACAAGTTATTATCTATATATTGGGTATCATTTATTCATACATCAGTTAGATACAAGTTATTATCTATATATTGGTTACCACTTATTCATATATCAGCTACCCATTATCCATTCATAGTTAATAATTATTTTTGATATTCTTTTTTTTATAATTGTTTATTTCTAATTTAAAACAAATATGCTTGTCTTATCTTCATAAAATTTAGGAAAAACATAAAGACTAATCCACTTCAAATTCTAAAATATAAACACTTAGCGATATAAATATAAAATTCTAAAAAATTTAAAATTTAAAAAATCAAATAGTTTTTATTAAATTATTGTATAAAAAACTATTAACTACATATTATTAATTTTGTTTCGTGGCATTTTTTTTCGATAGCAACGCTTCGATGTTTCGTACCTGACATACATAATCAATCGTATTCTAATTTGCTCACTGGCCGGTCATTGCAGAATGACATTGTCGAGATAATTATTTGGTTTATTTCGATCCTCTGAAATGTCCTCATCCCTTTATTTTCCCAAGAGATCGGAACTCGAAATTCGGGAGATCAATATTCATTTTGCTCATGCCGACATTACCGCACCGGAGTATCCCTTCTCATAAACCCCAGAAGTCAAAAGGATGTCCATTATCATAACAGTGCTGACATGTCAATCCCGACATGGTAGTGACGATGTTTGTGATTCCCTCGGACCTCGGGAGTCAGAAGGTTGTTTTTATATTTTATATTGCGAACCAAAAACATTCCAACCTCGACATTGGCATGGCCAATATTGCGAACCGAAAACCATTTTATATTTTTTTAATTGATGTTTTGAGGCTGCATGTTTTAAATTGACTTGATAAGATCTATTTGAGTATTTCTCGACTCTCTACTCTGGTATGATATATGGAGACATGATTATTATTGACATTTCACCCATATGCATGATGTTTTGATGATCAATTAGTTGCATCATTTAATTGATCCTTTTTCCACATCTTTGGCATCATTCGGATTATTGTTATTTAATGTTTGTTTGATCTAGCATGTATTTGATTTTGAGGATTTGCTTGAGTTGGTTTTATGCTATGGCTAGGCTATAATGTTACTTTTGATATCCTTCATGTGGCTTTGGTCTTCATTACATAAGCTAAATATTTGAAATGATGGTGGTTATTACCTTCGATTTCAAGATTTTGATTGATTATTTGATTTATCCTCTCATAATTCCAGACCTTGCATTAATTTGATATTTGAGTTTGATAGTCTTATTTTTAGTTTTGCATGTAAAATCACGATATTTTGTAAATAATAATATTCTTTTAAGTTTGTTTGCTTAGATTAACTTAATACTTTTTATGTTTAATTTAATCTTATTCAAATCATTTTTAATATTAATGATAATGTTGTGGTTTTGATTAAATTACTTTGTGAATTTGAAAAAATTCCTTTTATTAAACTTATATGAGAAATCCACACAATGTAATTTCACAAAACCAACATTTTTAACAAAAAAACACATATTTTAGCTCATTTAGATTTTAATCTCTCTAATTTTAATGTGATTGTGAGTTTCCATGATTCTTGGGAATTGTTGAGATTAAAAATTTAAATATTTATGAATGTGGAACTTAAAATCATTTTACCTTGGTTGACATTTTCTTTTTAATAAACTTAAATTGATATTGGAAAATATAAAATATCTTTTATTTTCTTTTGCAAATTTAAAACTTATTATATATTATTGCCCAAAAAGGAATATGTGTTTTGATTTTTGATTTTTAAACTTTAAATTTGTTTTTCTTTATTACTTTTTGTTTTATTCGTTTGGAAAAATATTTAGTGTGTGCTTTATGGTCTATGTCTTCCTTACCTTTTTATACAAAACACTACATGAGTAAACTACAATATAAACACCTAAAATGTATTTTTCCCAATGCATGTGGGATAATAAACTTAACATTCAAATCAAAGAAATACATGTGACATAATGCCTTATTGATTAATGAGATATATGATATGTTGGAATATTGGTCAATACTGAGAGGGGGGGTGAATCAGTATTGTTAACTTTTTACCATTTTAAACCACTTATTTAAAACTAATTAAAACATGGAATCAACAAGATACATCGGAGACAAATTTTTATCGTGGAAGCTCAATTGGGAAAAACACCAACTCTTTCTATACTTCAAAATTATATTTACAATAAGTTTCTACCTACTACTACACACAAGGATGCTACTACACCTTGGTTTCTTCCTACTACTACACACAAGGATGCTACTACACCTTGGTTTCTTCCTACTACTACAGACAAGGATGCTACTACACCCTAGTTTTTGCCTGCTACTACACACAAGGATGGTACTACACGTTAGTTTATTCCTTCTACTACAGACAAGGATGCTACTACACCCTATTTACTAGCTACTATTGGAAGAAGGCTACAGCCCCTTGCAGGCCTGTAGCTTTCCCTAGCACCACCCTACCACCCCTATTTAATATTATTAAACTTCTCAAACCTTCTTAAAACTCTATCTCTTGCTTTCTTCACTTGGTTTTGTCTTGTTGCTACAAGGGTCTTCACTGGCCTCGTTACTGCATCATATATTCAACAAACACTACAGAAGACATCCTATGTTCTTATATTTCTTTTACTAGCCCCATACTACCTCATATCTTCATGCTGAAACACACATAGACATAATGTTATGTTGTTTACCTTCTCTGGAATCTTATATTGCTTCAGATCTTCTTATCAATCATAGGTTATTCTTCATTTTACTAGAATCTGTCTTTTGTTGTTGCTGCTACGATATAGATTGTTGAGACACTTCTTTGTAATCCTAAAATTTCATTTAAATATCTCTTCATCAACACCCAATGTGTCTTTTCAAATAGGCATTCTTTTAGCTTGAGGGTCGCACCCCTTCAATAGCTCACCCCCTTTTTTTCATGCCTCTTTGAATCTCTGTGATCATGTCTATAGCTTATCTATTTATTAATTAAAACTTTATCATCCTTAATTTAATTTTAATAAAAAAAAGTTTATTTTGCAGGCCTTATTCTTCACACTTATTACAGATACGAGTTTTCTTCTCTTCATTATGCAGAAAGGAATTTTTTGGAAATGCTTGAAAGCATCAATAAATAGTGACAGCTCCAATAGCGATCCATTCTTGAGTGATACTGAAAGCACATTATATTTATTGATAAGTTAATTGATTGTTTTATAAATTCAAAAATTTGATAATATAGTGCAAATGTATTACCAATAAAGTTGCTTCCTTTTTTTTTCCTTTACCCTTGAAAGTGTTCAACACGCCCCCTAATTGTGTGTCTGAATGGAAAACAACAAATCTCCATAGTGGTGATGTTGTGACATCTACAAATCCTGAAACCACTTTATTGAATGATTGGTAAGTATAAGGCTCACAATCATAAGTAGTGTTTCGGATATTGTATCCATGAGGGATATCCCCAATCACTAGTGCATACTTGTAGGGACCCTCCTGTAGGGCCTTTCCATGCTTAACCTGAAACTCAACAACTTGATACCAAAAAGATTGGAAACCATAATTACTAGATATATAAAATAAATTAACTAAATAACTTAGCAAATATAGACAAAACCATAACCTATCAACTTGATCCAGCTGGTCCATTGTCGTCCGCGTCTTCCGTAGGATCCCTCTAGCAAAGCTCATTTAACCATAGGCGAAGCAACCGTTAGCTTTTCCACCCAACCTTAGGCTTGTGCTTTCAGTCGCATAGCCACCCCTGAGCTTCGGGTCGTAAAGCTCACACACACCTTTCAAGAAACTCCTCAATGGGTTTTCCCCCCACAAGAATTTCTAGCCAAACCCCAATAGAAGCAAGTCAAATCTATCGCAAGAATTACAATATCCATCCAATAACTGGGTCCCTTCTCCCTTCCCAAGCCCTTTATTAAGTAAGAAAATCCCTTGCGACACATGTCGCTCCATGGAATAATATTTATTTTTATAAATTTCAAATTTAAATAAAACTCACCCATCCATGTGTCAATCTTTCTACGAGATGCACCAACATTCCTAATTTTGCTCATGTTTGTCCCCAAGATGTTTCACCTCACTCCTAAATTTGTGGTGAAGGTGGAGTTGACTAGATGTCTATGCTTGGGATTCTAT